>CP141130.1:28717500-31117500 GCA_035236585.1 Warburgia ugandensis | reverse complement strand
ATATACAAAATTCCATTGTAAAGTGGGATCCATCAATCCTTTTGATGATCTGGTACCAAGCAAGTCAATATGATCCATCCAAGTTTGTTTTGGTTTATCTATAAAACAGAAGACTAACTTAGAATCATCTCTATTGTACATTACCATTTGATTAGCTATGATGACCATCTGACCTGTAAATTTTCAAACCAATAGTTGGATGATCAATTAGAGCTAAAATCAATATAAAATTACAAAATTAATTAGTAAGAGTATCTAATCAAATGCTAATTAAGGGCTATTTTAGCTACAATTGACCACTTAACACCTCCCAGCCAGCATTTTGCTAATCTCGAGCAAAATATTCAAAAAATTATTTTATTGAAAATGATGCAAATTTCTAGTTTCATAAGTACTCACGATTGCATTTAGCGTATGCAATAAGCCCTTAAACCCATAGGTTACCCCTAGCGAACAAGTTAAGCCTCGTGAGCGATTCCAAAAATGATTTTCAAGTCAATTTCTACTTGTTTTTTTTAGAGAATTATCTCAAAGAGTGTAGAATCTACATATAGAATAATCTTTATCTCCAAATAGACTATAACTTTTGAACTCCATTCGAAATATTTTTTGACCTCAATACTCACTAATGACATGCACTTAGAAATAAAATCCCTTAAATAAAGGTTCAAATCATATCTCTCTTAAATATGTGAGCAAAGTCAATAGAAGCAAATTTATCTCACATATACACATGAAGAAATGGGAGTTACTCAGTATTGTAGTTTTGATCCCCTTAGAAAGAATAAGATGCTATTACACTTGAACTTTGAGAAATACTACTATTTAAATCCTATATTTTCATATCTTCATTAAAATTCTATTCATCTTAAAATCATTAAATCTTTAACTGGGACGAAATGAAGGCATAAGGCAAAGTACAAAAGAAGGGTTGTAAAGGGTATTCGAAATTCTTCAAAAGTAAGTATAGGTCTACTACTAAAGTTGACAATTTTTCTTTACTTTGTTTGCCTAAAGTGAATATTTCTTTTTCATACTTTTTTCAGTAAATTTTCTTTGTATTACAGTACTTTTGAATCACTTTTGAAGAACACTTCTTTTCTTGATATTAATTTTTATAATTTTATTTTTCTTTGCAACTAAAAGGTATATCTTCATTCATCTCTAACTTATATTTTAAATAAAATAGGTAATGGATATATTATACTAGGTTTAAATGGGTAAAGGTCAATGTGGTTATTAAAAGAAAAGGTTTGTATAAAAGGCTCAACTTGGCTAACTAGTGGTAAAAATACTCTTTTGGATGGGTCTTATGTCTCTAGGTTAACACAAAGATGGCCTAAATCCTTTTCTATGTTGTCTATAATCTATCAGATTCAATAAACTTTTAGAAATTTTAAAGGTACTATTATAAGAATTCTGGTAATTAGCCAAATTTAAGAATTGATGTGATCAAATTTTACTTTAAACACATTGAAGAAAATTAGAAACATTTATAACCTCTCAAAATAAAATGAATGGCTCTAAAACTCACTTAGGTTATAGGTCTCCACTGAATTTCTTTAGGATCTTTGAGTTATAACCAATTTGGACTATGTATATGCACTTGCACGTACAAATGTGATATGAGACTTTGCTTTTATGGAATACTTTAGAAAATGAGTAAAATGATGAATTAATTATATACAATTCAATTAATAGGTAAAATTATCTATACTATACTTCAAAAAATCCAATTCTCACATAGTGTAAGAATTGACCTAAAAGTTTTCACATTTTCAAAATATTTTTTGAAATTAAAAAAATCATCTTAAAACCTAAAAATAATTAAAATTTGCTAGAATTATACACCCATCAACCCGAAAAGAAACATTGTCCTCAATGTTTAAAAAGTAGGATGATGATAATGCACTGAGAAATGAAGAAGTAGGAGATGTAGAAAAGAGAAGTTCTAGGGGAAAAAGCTATAATACAGATGGAAAATTTTTAGGGGAAAAAATTTCAAAGTATGAAACTTCCTTGTGTCCCATATGAAATGAGCCAAACAGGCCTCTAAAAATGAATGGAGCGTGATTTATCTTACAATTTTGAATTTTTCATTTGATAGTAGGGTAAGATAAGTATATCTACATGCTGCTTCTCATAATTAGAGATAATTGTGGGAGCTTGATGTAGCCTTTGTGGAAATGAGCTAGTATGTCATATGGCTTAGTTAGTGGGACATTTTCCTTATCAACAAATTTATATCTTTTTCTAACAAGTTGTGGTACTATCTCAGCCTTTTTAAGACCAAATTTCTCAATTATTTTACTAGTATGAAGAATGGTAACTGCCTTTGTTTATTCCATGTTTGTAACTGAAGAATTAACCTCACCTACCACATTCATATCATCAGGGTTTTCATTTGAGGGATAGGACATCGCCCTTTATCAATGGTCTGTAGCATTTGGGACATCATGTCCTTCAATTCAGTCATGGAATCTGTGTTCTCTTTTAATTGGGACTTAATTTGAGAAATTTTCTTCTTCTAATATTACATGACTTGATGAAAGTTATCCTCCACTTTCCTCTTAGGTGGAAGAAGGTAAAGTTCATGAGCAAGTGGGCCTTGATTTTGGTGATAAGGTTGGTATTAGGCCTTATGTGAGACATTAGCATTATATATATTTCCCCAATTGAATGCAAGATGATTACTCCAATTGTATGTCTTTGAAGATGGGGAAAAATGTTTCCCATAAGAGTATGTCTGTTCATGAATTGCATCCTAAAATGTAGGAGTGATGGGACATTCCTAAGTGGGGTGTGTGTTACTTTCACAAATATCACACAACTATTCGACTTTCTTAAATGAAATTATTGTTATTTCTATGGCCCCTGTTCTAGCGAAGGATGCTATTTTAGTATTCATATCATCTTTTTTAGTCATAGCATCTATTCTCTCCTAGCGGATGTGGTGGTGGACTTAGTCTTGTTTGGGCAACCTACTTTTTCCAAATCAGCCCATGTTTGTGTACTCTCTACCAGCAATTCCAAATGCTCTTGCACCTCTTTAGATTGTTTATTTAAGAAGTTGTCATTGCAAATCATTTCTACAAACTAGCACATATCAGAATTTAGTCCTTCATAGAAGAAGCTAATGATATACCAAAGTTCGTATCCATGATGTGGACAAGTTAACAATAATTCCTTGAATCTTTCCCAGCATTAGTAAAATTTTTCTTCATCATTCTAGGTAAAATTCATTATATTTCAGCTGAGAGTATTTATGTATAGGAAAGAACTTTTTTAAGAACTTCCTAGTCATTTCTTGCAAGGTTTGTATGGAACTTGCTGGTAGTGAATGAAACCACATCTTAGCCTTTTCCTTTAAAGAAAAAGAAAATGGTTTAAGTCTTATGATGTCTAATTCGATATTTTAAGTAGGTTGGATTAGGCACACTTCATGAAATTCTTTTACATTCATGTAAGGACTCACTATCCAACCCATAAAATTTATGAAGTAATTGAATTACTCTAACCTTTATTTTAATCATACCAGTATTTGGAGGTAAATTTCTACATGGAAGTATGCTGGTATAATTATGTTGTAAATAGTCTCTCAATGTTCTTCTAGGAGAATTTTGGTTATGCTAATTATCCTCATGTGTTCTATGTTAGTCCCATTGCCTGTTATAATTCCTTCTCCTATTTCCATGTGGTAAAGAATGAATCCTCTGTGGAGGTATATTATCATTAAATAGAGGTAGAGGATCATTAGCATCAAAGAGAGGATTATTCATCCATGAGGAAACATCATTGTTATTCATGATGAGAGGCAGTTTATCATCATTAAAGAGGGGATTGTTTCTCCATGGAAAAATATCATCTCTATTAATGTTGGGTATAGATTACCCTTTTGGTCAGTGTGTAGATTTTCCATTGAATGCAACTGACCACATCTCTTCTTTTTTTTATAGGAAAAAGTACCCTACATGATGCACCTAAATGCTATTAATGGACAATGATATAGCACAAAATTCATACAATCCTAGGGCTAGCAAGCAGACAATTCAATTGTATTAAATTTGTGTGGGGAAGAAGCTTTTAGATTAGCCTAATCTAACGATGCTCCTCTCTTTCAAACTTGCCTAACCACTTACCAGTTAGATCCTAACCTAACCAACTATTTCACACCCTCCTCAGCTAGCCATAGTTAATTTGAGTCATAAAATGTGCTGGCAAAGCTAGTCGTTTAAATATTAAAGGAGCCACTAGAGTGACAATGGGTCGCCTCCTTCCAAGAGGGCTTTACAAGTATATGATGACTTCTATAGGTCTCTTCTAATTGATTTTAAATTAATTTGGAAGGTTGGGTTTTTACGTTTCTAGTGATTATCCTAGGTGGGCCAAGAGGTGGTGATGAAATCCACCCTTGATCTTCTAAGGTTGGGTACCCTTAGTAATTAATTTTTACATTCCATGGCAGTTTGATCAACATATAAATTACCTTAAAGTGATAAACATGTCCTAAAATGCAATAAAAAATAATAAGCTAATGCAACCCCTAAAAAATGCAATAGATATAAAGTGTGTTTTCTATATGCAATTATACTACAAAACAATGCAAAATTACTCTAAATGCAACTAAACTAAGAGAATAAAAAGGAGAAAGACTTACAGCAAGATTTTTGATGAAGATCAAGTGTGGACTACCTTATGACACATATGCCCTATTTTAATACATCCCATTTAAAATTAAAATTAAAATAATGAAAAAATACAATGGGGCTTCACTACATGTTTCAATTATAATTAAAAATCATATTTTAGGAAAGCAAGAAAATTCTATTTATTTGATGAAGTTCCACTTGCCAATTTCCTCCACTTTTCTATTTTTTGAAAAAATAAAAATAGTAATAAGTACCAAATTTAGGAAATAGAGTGATTATGCAATAAGAAAAACTTAAAAATGCACTTAAAATTCCTATAATATGAAAACAATGCAATTCCTATTTTTTTTTAAATTCTTTTTGAATTTTTTATTACATTTTATGAAAACTTCATTTTGGGTCCCCAGCAATGGTGCCAAAAACTTGTTGAGTTTTTTGCAAGTGCACGGGCTATTGCAATATAGCTAGTGTAAATACAGGTCGATTCCACAAGGACTCGACTTGAAAAGTTGGAGTTTACATAGAATTTAAATTACAAAATTAACAGAAGTAAAATTCAAATGTATTAATTAACCCTTAGTTCTGAATTTAAAGAAATTAAATGCCATAAAAATCTAAATTCAACTTTCCTATCTTGATCGTTGTGTCATGCAATGAACAGTAATTAAAATTGCATAGTTCAGGGGTTAATCGAGAATTGGACAAAACATGAATAAAGTAAAACATAGATAAGAATAAGACAAAATAGAACTCAGATGGAATTAAAATAAAAAAGACTAAGGTCAGAAATGGAATTTGATTGAAAATTTCTATGGTTTGAATAGTTGAAACACTATTCTTTGAATAGTTGAAAATTTCTGTTCATGAATAGTGCCAACAATGGAGACAAAGAATAGGGAGTTGCCTGCATCATTTTGAACTACAAAAAATGAAGGTAGAAGAAGTATGTGAGGAGAAACTTGAGATGGGTTTTGCAAAAAAAATGAAAATTAGTGAAAGGAAGGAAATTTAAAGGGTTTCTATGAAGATTTGAAGATGAAAACGAGGAAAAATGGTGGAGAGAAAATGGGGATGACAAGTTGGTGCCTAATAGGGAAGACAACCTAAAAGAGAAAAGGAGAGAGGTGCAGGTGAATAGGATAAGCCAGAGAAAATGAGAATGAGTGGGTGAAAGAGAGAGAGCAAGAGAGGGAAGGTGAAGGGGGTTGGCCTGCCAATCTGTGAGCAATGCTGACTGCTATGTTAGTGCTAGTAAGTTTGTGAGAGATGCTGACTACTGTGTTGGTGTCAGTTGGTTGGAATGAGGGAGAGGAGGAATGGGTGACAGAGGGAGAAAGTGAAAAGTGTGGCCGGTGGGAGAAAGTAGTGAGGCATGGTCTGATTTCGTGTGTGAAACAAAGAGGGAAAGAGGTGTGGTGTATGGTGCAGTTTTGCTGTGTTGTGCAATGAAGGTGAGTGGTGAACATTAGTGCAGTAGATATGGGAAGAGAGAAGGAGTAGAGAGAAAGAGAAGGGGAAGGGGGAGAGTGTGATGAATATGAGAGTGAGAGAGGGAGATAGTTTCCACAATGGAGCCTCCCCTCCATCTTCTTCATTTTTTAAAACTTTTCCTTCTTTATAAGTTTGGAATCTTCAGTTTTGGCACTAGTTTTTCCTCTTTGTGTCTTCCACTTCATGCTGTCCACTTTGTGTTGTCCATGTATAGGAAGCCCACTTCCTTAAAAGATAAAATCCATTGCTTAAAATCTACAAAATTCCCTTGTAAAGTGGGGCCATCAAACCTTTTGATGATCTGGTATGGAGCAAGTCAATCTAAGCCATCCAAGTTTATTTTGGTTGATCTACAAAAGAAAAGACTAACTTAGAATCATCTCTACCGTACAATACCCATTTGATTAGCTCTGATGATCATCTGATAGTTAAATTTTCAAATCAATGGTTGGATGATTAATTAGAGCTAAAATTAATCCAAAATTACAAAATTAATTAGGTAGATGATCTAATCAAATGCTAATCTAGTTATTTTAGCCAAAAATGTGCATTTAACACTTGGTGGTCGGCTTGACTCCTTATCTTGTCACCTTATTTGTAGCTTAAATATGGCTTTGTGGCTTACATACAACCCATGCAAAGGTGGTGAAAATGCACGGCTTACTTCATGAGCCCACTTTGGCCATGTGTAGATCCTCTAATTGCATCAATTGATTGTCTTGATGATGATCTTGACCTTTGATTTCATGTTTGATTGATGATTCTTATGCTTTGACTCAGTTTTTTTTATCTTGATCTTCAATGTTCATCTTGATTAATCTCGACCACCAGATCACCATCTCACTTCCTACAAAAAGTAAAAACCTCTATATAAATCCTAGAAAAATATGATTGATTACATACCTTGGATTAGATCTAGACCTACAAGATATCAAATTTTTGAGTCATTGGGTCAAAAATGGACGTGTTACGAATTTTGGTCAAAAACTCAAATATACCCCTATAAGTTGTAACACAAGAGTAACTAATTAGGTGGTTTTTATGCAAAATTAAACACTTATCAACTATTGTACCTTGGTCTCCTTTACTTTATAACCCTTGGATCACTATCCAATGGTTAACTTAGACTCATGCTTTGGCAATAATATCTTTACATGTTTTATCCATATGAAAACCATCCTTCACCAAGTGGTTTTCCTTATATCGCTTGTCCACATGTAAAATTTGAATTAATAAATAGATAACTAAATAAAATAAAATGAATTAAAATAAAAATCATGATTTTCATCTTAAAAATCATTAGGGAGGTGACTTGAAGTTGAGACCTCACCTTGACAAGTTAGTTGTACTTGAGATGGCTTAGTTTAGGTTGTTAAGTCTTAACACATTAAAATTTTATTAGCACTTATATCCTAATTACATAGGCTTTATTTCAAATTACTTTTATACCATAATAATTAACAATTAACTTTAAAAAATTCAAAATTTATAAATATATCATTTCTTTACTTTTAAAAAATGTGGGTCATTACAATCTTCCCTCCTTTTAAGAATTTTGTCCTCGAAATCTTATTGCTAAACTTTTGCTATACATCAAAAAATAGATAAGGAAAACTATTTCTCATATCTTCCTCAATTTTGCAAGTAGCTTTCTCAGTAGAATGGTGTTGTCATAGAACTTTGACCGAATGAAATGTCTTGTTCCTTGAGTCTTTTCCTAGTAATCCAAAATCCTTAGAGGCCTCATCTCATTCATCAAGTCTGGCTTTAGTTCTATAGGTATTTAATCAAGAATATGCATTACATCAGGAAGGTACTTCCTCAACATCAACACATGGAATACATTAAGTACATCTAGCAAGTAAGGTGGTAATGCTAAACAATATGCAACCCTCCCAATCCTCTACAATATATGAAATGGTCCAACAAACCTTCAACTCAACTTCCCTTTCACTCCAAATCTCATTACTCCTTTCATTGGTGAGACATTAAGCAATACATGATCTCCAACCTTGAACTCGAGATCATGGCATTTTGGATTTGCATAACTCTTCTATCTAATATGTGTTGTCAACAACCTCTTCGTGACTAGCCTAACCTTTTTGGTACAATGTTTGATCAATTCGGTCTTCACAAACTGTCTCTCTCCAACATCACTCCAATAGTAGGCATCCTACATGGTCGTTTGTACAATGCTTCATATGGTGCATGCCTATACTGGAATGATAATTATTATTATTATAAGAAAACTCGATTAAAGGCAATTATTTATCCTAGTTACCTTTCTCATCTAGAGCACAAGCTCGTAGCATGTCCTTAAGTGTCTCAATCATCCTCTCTAACTGTCCACCAATCTGTAGATGAAATGTTGTACTAAATTCATAGCCGCGCCTAGTCCCTCCTGTGCACTCTTCCAAAAGTGAGATGTGAAATGACTATCTCTATCATATATGCTAATCAAAGGAACTTGATGTAGACTCACTATCTCCTTAATGTAAAATTTTGCTAAACTTTCTAAAGATGCCCTCTGTCTTACTTGTAGGAAGTGTACTGATTTGGTCAGTCTATCCACAATGACCCTAATCATGTCATGACCACTTGATGTCCTAGAAAATCCTACAATGAAGTTCGTAGTAATGTTGTCCCACTTCCACTCTAGAAGTTATAATGTTTGCAAAAGTCCACTTGGTATCTGATGCTCTGCCTTTACTTGTTAACGGGTAAGACATTTAACAACACAATCACCGATGTCCTTCTTCACCATTTCAAATCTTGATACATCTTATTAGCACCAGGATGAATGGCATACTTCTATATATGTGTTTCTTTCAATAACTCTCATCTCAAATCATGAATAGAAGGTGCCACCAATATGCCCTGAAATCTAATACTTCCATCAACTTCCTTAATGAAACCTATACTACCCAACAAAGCTAGTGTCTCCTCACAATCCTATTGTGCTTAGAGAACATGATCAATAAACAATGTCCTCATTGATATGTTTGTCAACACCCCATAAGATCTTTGACTCAAAGCATCTATGACTACATTCGCCTTCCTAGGGTGATATAAAATAAAAAAAATCATAGTTCTTCAAGTATTATAGACACTAGCGCTGTCTCATGTTAAGGTCGTTTTGTGTTAATATACACTTCAAACTTTTAGGATTTATGTATATCTTAAACTTCTCTCCTTACAAATAATGTATTAAAATCTTGAGTGCAAACACTATTGATGCTAGCTCCAAATCATGTGTCAGGTAGTTTACTTTGCGAGACCTTAGTTGCTTAGATGCATATGTTATAACTCTCCCATGTTGCATGAGTATACACCCTAAGCCTTTTCTTGAAGCATCACCATACACTACAAAACCTACTGTACCTAAGGTTAATGCTAAAATCAGTGCTGTTGTGAGCCTCTTCTTCAACTCTTAAAAGTTTTGCTCACATTGATCAGTCCAATCAAACTTACTATCCTTCCTAGTCAACATAGTCATCAGCTGAGCTATCTTGGAAAAGTCTTCAATAAAACGTCAGTAATACCTAGCCAATCCCAAGAAACTTTTGATCCCTACAATAGTTTTTTGTCTCTCCCACTTCATAATGGCCTTGATCTTTGTGGGATCAATAGAAACTCCTTCCTTTGAAATTACATGACCAAAGAATTGTACTTTGTTCAGCCAAAATTCAACCTTACTAAACTTTGCATTTAACTAATGCTCTAGTAAAGTGCTAAGTACAATTCTGAGATGTTCCCAATGCTCTTCCTCACTCGATGAGTAAATAAGGATGTCGTCAATGAACACTATCACAAATTGGTCTAAATACTTCTAGAATATGGAGTTCATCAAATCCATGAATGTTGGTGGAGCATTAGTTAGTCCGAATGGCATCACTAGAAATTTGTAATGTCCATATTGAGTTTGAAATGCTATCTTAGGAATATTCTCATCTCGCATCCTCAACTGATGGTAGCCCAACTTCAAATCAATCTTTGAGAATACTCTCACAGACTACAACTGATCAAAGAGGTCATCTATACATGGCAAGAGATACTTATTCTTAATCGTAAATCTATTTAGCATTCACTAATCAATACATAACCACATAAAGCCATCCTTCTTCTTTACAAATAGCACTAGAGCTCCCCACAGTGATACACTTAGCTGGATAAAACCTAGATCTAACAATTCTTGCAACTTTTCCTTGAGTTCTTTCAGCTTTGTAGGTGCATACAATAGAGCGCCTTTGAGATGGAAGTTGTACTTGGTACTACCTCGATGGTAAATTCCATCTCTCTCATGGCTGACAACCTTGGTAACTTATTAGGAAACACTCCTCCAAAGTATTGTACAACATCTATGTCCTCTATCTTCTACTTGTGTTCCTTTTGAGCAACCATGCTCATTAAGTATGATGTATGGCCCTTGGCCATGAGTCTTGTGGCTTTTATTAGCAATATAATAGGTATTGGTTATGTATCTAATCTACCTTGAAATATGTATGTTGTTACCCTCTATCTCCTTGAATTGTACCCTCTTCTTCCTACAATCAATCATAGCTCCACATCTTGACAACCAATCCATACCCAATATGACATCAAAGTAACCATCATATCAAATAGGATTAGGTTAGCCAAAAACTCCTTTCTCCCATCCAAAGCCCTTTATCTTGAATATATTTATCCAAAATAGTTGGTCCTCCATATGATATATTGATCTATATGCTAAAACCCAAAGGTAATATAGTACAATGCAAAGTTGATGCAAAGTGCTGTGATATGAATGAATGTGTAGCACCCGAATCTATCAGTAGTCAGCACATTGACCAAGAATGGTTAAAGTACCTTCAACGACTAAGTTTGAAGCTCTAGCCTTCTTAGTAGTCAGGGCAAAGACCCATCCCAACCATGTGGTACAATCTCCAATTTCTAAGGCTAATTTCTCTTCTTTCTCTTAGGGTAGTTATTTAAGAAATGCCCATTCTCTCAAAACCCAAAACACCTCCTCTTTGGACATAACATGGTTTTCTCGGATGCTTCTTTCCACTATCTACAAAGGTTTCAATCCACATCCCTCTTTTTGAACTCTGGTCTATGTGATGGTATAGAACAAAGAGAAATTATTGCTTTTAGTGGAGGTCTAGATATGATTGGTTGCTTTGCTTTCCAATTCAACTTATTTCCTCTAGGCATAAATGTTTTTCCTCTCATGTCCCGCAGCTACCTCTCACATAGAGAAGCCAACTCTACAACCTTTGCTAATGAAGTAGGCTGTGACATAAAAATACGACTACAAATACCTGTGCATAATTCACCGACAAATTTTTTAGCAGCTTTGAGTTTAGTGGGGCAAACCTATGGCACAGATCTGCTCAATTTTATGAAGCGAGTCTCATACTCACTCACTATCATAGAATCATGAACTAGGTTCATAAATATTCATTCCTTTGACTCTACAACTTGAGGTGGATAGTACTACTGCTAAAAAACCCTCCTAAATTCGTCCCACAAAATGATTCCAGTGTCAGAGAAATATGTCCACTCAACAGCCGACCTCTAATTTACAGCCTCTCCTCTTAATGCAAAGGTAGCAACAGTGACTTGCCAATCTTTCGGTACCATCATCCCTTTAAAAAGCCTCTCAACCTCATAGAGCCAAGTCCTAACTGCTTTGACTCCCTCAGTTCCAAAAAACTTTGGAGCACTCTTGTTGAATTGCTCTAGCACAGTGTCACTCTTGCCCTGCGACAGAATCCTCTTTCGATGATTCTTGAAGCTTCTATTTTATTTGCTGCAATAACAATTGCATCACCTCACTAGCCAAATTCGTCAGTGCGTTAACACTCCAATATGCCTGTACCAATGGTTCTAGTACGTGTTACTGAACCTCCACGAGTGTTGATACAAGTACAAGTAAATGTGCCTAGTTTCCAGCAATACTAGACTTTTCTACTAGTATAGATGTATTCATTCTACTACGATGAGGTGGCATCTATATTTCAACATACAATACTTATGAGAATTTTACTAAGTTATTTAAGTTAAGATGTCTCTTTAGTGTTCAATTTTGGTCAAAATATCCCTAATTTAGTATGCAATTAGATCATCTTGGCCATCAATTTAGAGATTTTACAAAAAAATATTTCATTTTAGCTCTAATTGGCCATCCAACCATTGAATTGCAAAATTTAATGGTCAGATGATCATCAGAGCTAATCAGAAGAGTAATGAATGGTTTAGATGATTCTAATTGAATCACATGCATTACAGATCAATCAATTCGAGCTTGGATAATCTAGATCAAGTCAAGGGGATTAGATCAAGATGAAGAAGTTTCCTAGAAAAAGAGGACTTTGAAGACTCCTAAGAAACCTGGATGGATTATGATAGAAAGAATTTGAAGAATGGAGGAGTTTTGGTGGTGGAAAAGGACTTGGGCTGTTGGTGGATTCACTCCCATGTTCTCTCATTTATCCCATGTCTCTCTCTCTTGTGGGTGACCTTTTCTTACCCGTCAATACCCCTCTCCCATTCTACTCTTCATACCCCTCCCTCCTCTCTCTCACATTCCCCCTCTGCTCTCTCTCTCTCTCTCTCTCTCTCTCTCTCTCTCTCTCTCTCTCTCTCTCTCTCTCTCTCTCTCTCTCTCTCTCTCTCTCTCTCTCTCTCTCTCTCTCTCTCTCTCTCGTATCCCTCTTCAATCCTCTCTTCTCGTCCTCCCTCACACCTCTTTTATTCTCCATCTCATCTCTGCATCTTCCACAGCACTCTTTCTTTTCAAGGCAGACCATCTCCTTCTTTCTCCTGCTCCCCCTCTCTTCTTCTTTTTCTTCTTCTTCTCCTTCTCACCATCCTCCACTCTTCCCATCTCACGCACCATCTCCACCCTCTATCTTTCTCTCATGCTTCTCACTTCCTCTTTGCTTGGCTAGGCGTAGGAGGCAAATCGATCTCTCTTACCTCTCTCCCTCCTTCTTCTTTTCTTTCTTCTTCTCTACTCTCTTCCACACATCTCTCTCTCTCTCTGCTCCTTCTTATTCCCAATCCCCTTTTCTCTCCCTCCTCTTTGCTTTCCATGCCACCCTCTCCCCTACTCTAGTCACCCCAACGACCCCACACTCATCTTTCTCTTATGCTCCCCCTATCTCTCATCTTTCTCTCCTTCATCATCCCTCTCTCTAGTTCCTTCCTTTCTCTATTTCCCTCTCATTCTCCCTATTGTTTTCTTCTCTCTCACTCACACACATCTCTCTTGCCCTTCCTCTATCTTCATCAGAATCGACCCCCATCTTGTTTTCTCAATCACTATCTCTACCCACCACCGCAAGCCAGGCATGTACACACCCCTATCTTCATCTCTCTTGGACTACCATCTCCATAGAAGAACCAGGTGCAGCATTGGGTTCTCTTCATCTCTTCCCACTTCTGTGCTCTTGCCCATCTCGATCTCATCACTAATCACTGGCCATGTTGGAAACCCCCTCTATGCTCACCATCATCTGAAGCCAGATGCACTAGATGCCAACCACCACACAACACCTTGGACCACACTGCGTTAGCCGGGTTTTCCTTTGTTTGCCAGTCACTTGCAGACATCTGCTTTCGGCCTCTTCTCTATTCACACTCAACCAGACGAACACTGCACAGCTGCTTGACCAGCACCACTGCATACATCCAATAGCTCTACCCCCATCTTCTTCCTCTGTTCATCTTCATTGCACCTCTCCCCAATCCGTTTTTGGCTGGATTCCCTGTCATCAGACGGCTCAGAGGAGTAAACTCGAAATGGGTTTCCTTTGTTTTCCTTCTCCTCCCCCTCCTTTCATCCTTCATTGGAGTTGTTGTCGAGTTTTCCAGAACCAAACAAAACCTAACCGCAAGTCCAGATTTCCCAGATCACCGACTTATCTCTAAGTCCAGTCTTCTCCCTCTTCTTCCTCTAGCATCGATCACTAACATCTTCCCAAGTTTTGGCATCTTCCCAATTTTTGACGTCGACGTCACTTGCCCTCTGCTCCAGTGTTCTCCCCCATCGTCAGCCAGCTTGGAAATAGAAACACAATTTAAGTTTCCCGCATTTCCTCTTTCCCACTTCTCCCTTTCCCTCCTCCTCTTCTTCCTCCTCCATCTCCTTCTCTAGCTTCCCTTCCATTGTCGGGTTTTCCTCTAGTTTTTTTGTTTAAAACCAGAATTCCAATAAATTCTAGTTTTGCCCTAGGAAAATAAACACAATTCCTTCTATGTCCTAGATTGTAATGACATTTGTGTCCCTATTCTATTTGAGACCTTATCCATATTTTGATTACCCACGGACAGTGTTATTCAGGGATGTTTATTTAGTTTCATTTTCTATCTTCTGGAATTGGAAATTCTATAAATTGCATCAGCTACATAAATCTGGAATTCTATTTTACTATTATTTTATTTATATTATGTCCCTTATTTTATTTTATTTTAAATAATTAAATTTTATTTAAAATCCTCTTTTAAGTCAAGTCCCTGTTGGATCGACCCATACTTGCAATAGCTATAATGCAATAGCCCACGCACTTGTGGTTAACCATCAACAAGTTTTTGGTGCTGTTACCTGGGACTTAAAATAGATAAGGGTTTGCATTTAGAGTAATTTTGCATTAGTTGGTAGTTTAATTGCATATAGAAAGCATTTTTTATATAATTGTTGCATTTTAGGGTTTTGCATTAGTTTATTTCTTTTAATTGCATACTTAGGACATGTTTATCGCTTTAAGGTGATTTAAATGTTGATCGAACTGCCATAAAGAGTGAAAATTAATTAGTAAGGGCACCCGATCCCGTAAGATTAAGGGTGGATTTCATCACCACTCCTTGGCCCACCTAGGATAATCTCCTCAAGCGCACAGCCCTGCCATTCATAGTAATTTAAAATCAATTAGAAGAGACCATAGGGTCATCACATGCTCATAGGACCCTCTTAATAGGACCCAATCTATTGTCACTCCAATGGCTTCTGATCATTATGGTTATAGTGGGTGTCTTAAAATCCAAGTAATTTTTCCACACCTTCTGTTAATGTCTATTGAGGTCTAAACGCCTCCTGACATAAGGATTGTATTAACTACCTTGCACAGAACTTAACTGGTAAGCAGTAGTCAACTCCGAAAGAAAGGAGGAGCATTAGATTAGGCAAATTAAAAGCATCAACTCGTACTTGCATTAGCTATACTACAACAGCCCATGCTCTTGCAGTTAAACATCAACAAGTTTTTGGCACTTTTGTCGGGGACCTGCAATAGAGTTTTCATAAAATTTAATTAAAAATCCAAAAAAATAAAAAATTTAGGAATTGCAATTTTTTTTAACATTTTAGGAATTCTTAGGTGTATTTTTTTATTTTTTATTTTTCTTAGTACATTACCACTTTATTTCTTGAATTTGGTAATGCTTATTATCTTTCTTTTTCAAGAAATTGGCAAATGGAGCATCCTCAATTAAATAGATTTTCCTTGCCTTCCTAGATTAGGATTTTTTCATTTTTTTTGAGTGAATCTTGTAATGAGGCCCTTTTGTAATTTGCAATTTGCAATTTTAATTTTTAAAGGGTTGTATAGTACATGACAACTATGGGATAAGGTGGTCCATACTTGATCTTCATCAAAAACCCCATTGTAAGTTCCCCCACTCTTTTTATTTCCTAGATAAGGGTTTGCATTTAGAGTAATTTTGCATTGGTTGGTATTTTAATTGCATATAGAAAGCATTTTTTTTATATAATTATTGCATTTTAGGGTTTTGCATTAGTTTATTGCTTTTAATTGCATACTTAGGACACGTTTATCAATTGAAGGTGATTTATATGCTGATCGAGCTGCCATAGAGAGTGAAAATTAATTAGTAAGGGCACTCGACCCCACAAGATCAAGGGTGGATTTCATCACCACTCCTTGGCCCACCTAGGATAATCACCTCAAGTGCCAGCCCTACCATTCATAGTAATTTAAAATCAATTAGAAGAGATCTACAAGGTCATCACATGCGTATAGGACCCTCTTAATAGGATGCGATCTATTGTCACTCCAATGGCTTCTGATCATTGTGGTTATAGTGGGTGTCTTAAAATCCAAGTGATTATCCCATGCCTTCTATTGACGCCTGTTGAGGTCTAAATGCCTCCTGACACGAAGATTGTATTAACCTCCTTGCGCAGAACCTAATTGGTTAGCAATAATCAACTCTGAAAGAGAGGAAAAGCGTTAGATTAGGCTAATTGAAAGCATCGACCCCATAGAAAATCAAGGAAATCAAAATATCTGTGCTTGTTAAGCTTAACGGATTGCTTGATTGTGTCCTTGATTGTGCATCATTCTAGGCATTTAGGATAGTACTCTTCTAAATAAATAAATAAATAAATAAATAAAAAGATCTTTCATTGTATGCCCTTTTAGATACGTGACAAAACTGGTAGGTTAGTCAAGTACGACCAAAAAGACATACCACCAATGACTAATCAATGATCAAGGGGTAACTCACCCCATGGTAGTGTCAAAGGTGATCAAGGCCCTCCACTCATCATGTATGAGGACCCACCACTTCTAATTGATGATGAATATCAACCTCTACCAAGGAGGAATAATCATCAACAAAGAAATTAGAGAAGGAATGGAAATAAGGAATGGGACCAAGTGAGTGATCATGAAGACAATGATGTTTATCAAAATCTTCATGGAAGAACTTTAAGAGACTACCTTCAGCCTACATGCACCAGTACACCTTCTTGTGTCATTCTTCCTCAAAATGCTGGTGGGTTAGAATTAAAAATAGGAGTAATCCAATTACTTTCTAAATTCCATGGGTTAGATAGTGAGAGTCCTTATTTGCATCTTAAAGAATTTGATGAGGTATGTAGTACCCAAAGAACACAAAATATTGGTTTAGATACTATTAGGCTTAAGCTATTTCCTTTCTTTTTAAAGCAAAAAGCAAAAATGTGGTTTAATGCACCGCCATCAGGTTCCATAAGGACGTGAAATGAAATGATTAGGGAATTCTAGAAAAAAAAAATTCCCTATGCATAAAACCAATACACTTCGCCATAAGATAATGAACTTTACCTAGAAAGATAAAGAATCATTCTACCAATGTTGGGAAAGGTTCAAAGATCTATTACTCACTTGCCCACATCGTGGCTATGAATCATGGTGCATCATTAGCTTCTTTTATGAAGGATTTAATTCTAACATGTGCCAATTTATAGAGATGATATGCAATGAAAACTTTTTAAATAAACAACTAGATGAGGCAGAGGAGTATTTGGAATGGTTAGCTGAAAGTGCACAAACTTGGGTTGACTCAGAAAGAGTAGAACATCCAGATAGACGCAAGCCCACTGCCACATCTACTAGGGGAGGCATGTATGTCATGTTTGAAAAAGATGAAATCAGTGAAAGAGTAGCATCCCTAGCTAGAAAAGTCGAAGCCATGGAAATGGGAAAGAAAAACACAAATAATGAGGAACAATTGTGTAGCATTTGTGAAAGTACTGCCATCTTACTTAGGAATATCCTACCATTCCAGCATTTCAAGATGTACTTCATGATCAGGCTAATGTACTTAAAAATTATAAGAGACCTTTCTCCCCATATTTAGAGACATATAATCCCAACTGGAGAAACCATTCAAATTTTAGTTGGAGAAATGGACCAACTACTAATGTCTCACAACCAAGCCCATACTAGCATCAATAACCAAACCAAGGAGTACTTGCTCCATCCCCATACCAAACTCATCCACCTCCTTCTTCTAGACCTTGTCCCCACCCAAAAGGCATGGAGAAGATAATGAACTTGTTCAAAACCAAGAGAAGAAAATTTCTCAATTGGAAAGTCAAATAAAACAAACCAACCAGTCTATGACTGAATTAAAAAATATGATGAGTTAAATAATGCAAAGTATGGAAAAAGGTAAGTTTCCAACTCAACCACAAGGAAACCCTAAGGGTGTGCATGCGATTAGCTAAAGTACACCTAATGCATCATCAAGCTCTATCTTGGAAGAGACTAAAGCTATTACCATTCTTAGGAGTGGTAAAATAATTGAGAAAGATGAGCTCCAAAAGACTGAAAAGGTAGAAAAACCTGTTAAAAATAAAGAAAAATCTAAAGAGAAGGATCCCACTCTACCTGTTGAGCCATGTCCATTCCCTGCTCCATTCCTTCAAAGGTTGCGTTGAGTCACAAAACGTACGACTAATGATGAGATTGTGGAGATATTCAAGCAAGTCAAGATCAACATACCGATCTTAGATGCAATAAAACAAATCCCATCATATGCCAAATTTTTAAAAGATTTATGCACAATCAAAAGGAAATTGAATGTGCAAAAGAAGGCATTTATGACTGAACAAGTAAGTTCAATTCTTCAGCACCACACACCCCAAAAATATAAGGATCCAGGTTGCTCCACTCTCATGTGCATCATTGGCAACAATAAGATCAATCAGGCTTTATTAGATCTTGGATCCAGTGTTAATCTATTACCATATACAATCTATGTTCAGCTAGGACTAGGAGACCTTAAGACAAAATCCACTACACTCCAACTAGCTGATAGATCAATGGTAATACCTAGGGGCATAAGAGAGGATGTGTAAGTCCAAATAGAGCAATTCTTTTTCCTAGTTGTTTTCTTAGTTTTGGACACACAACCAGTGCTAAATGAGCAGTGAGAAATTCCTGTCATCCTTGGACGTCCATTCTTGACTACATCCAATGCCCAAATAAACTACAAAAATGGTGTCATGAAGCTTTCATTTGGCAACTTAACACTAGAATTGAACATCTTCGATATCTATAAGTAACTTGGAGAACCCACAGATGACTTGCACTGTGTCAATATGATAAATTCAATGGCAAGAACATTTTCAATCATCTTCCTTGTCGGACCCACTTGAGGCTTGTTTGGCCCTTTTTAATGAGGATGCATTAATAGAGGAAGTTAATACTCTCCTTGATTCTGTGCCCCCTATGGATATAGAAAAATGGAAACCTCAGTTCGAGGAATTTCCATCGAGGGAGTCCACTTCCATTCCATCCTCAGTTGAACCTCCTAAGCTAGATTTGAAACCTCTACCTTTTGAACTCAAATATGCCTATCTAGGAGATGAAGAAAATTTTCTTGTTATAATTGCCTCTAAATTGAAAAAATCTCAAGAGGAACAATTGATTAAAATCCTTAGGGAACATAAAAGTACAATAGGATGGACCTTAGCGAACATTAAAGGTATTAGCCCTTTAATATGCACCCATCAAATCTACCCAGAGGATGATGCTAAACCATATCATCAAATGCAAAGAAGGTTAAACCCTAATATGAAAGATGTGGTTAGAGCAAAAATCCTTAAATTGCTTGATGTGGGAATCATCTATCCGATAAGTGATAGCAAATGGGTGAGTCCTACTCAGGTCATTCCAAAAAAGTCTAAAGTGACAGTAACCACTAATGCCAACAATGAATTAATTCCAACTAGTGTTACCACTGGTTGGCGTATGTGCATTGACTATAAAAAATTGAATGCTATCACTAGAAAGGACCACTTTCCTTTGCCTTTTGTTGACCAAATGTTAGAAAGCTTATATGACACGAGTACTATTATTTTCTAGATGGTTATTCAAGATATAACCAAATAGAAATTACACACAAGGATCAGGAAAAGACCACATTCACATGTCCTTTGGGTACTTTTGCTTACAAAAGAATGCCATTTGAATTATGTAATGCTCCTTCCACATTTCAATGCTCCATGTTGAGCATTTTCAGTGATATGGTAAAGAGAATTTTAAAGGTTTCTATGGATGAGTTTTCTGTAGACCGTTGTGTCATCTCCTTACAAAGGAAACCCCTTTCGAGTGGACTGATGATTGTTAGAAAGCTTTTATAAAGCTGAAGGACAAGTTAACCACTGCACCCATTATGCAGCCACCTGATTAGAGCTTACCCTCTTTTATAAAGCTGAAGGACAAGTTAACCACTGCATCCATTATGCAGCTACCTAATTAGAGCTTACCCTATGAAATCATTTGTGATGCTAGTGACTATGCTGTAGGAGCGGTAATATGACATAGAAAATAGAAAAATCCATATGTCATCTACTATGCTAGTAGGACCCTAAATAGCACCCAAATTAATTATTCCACTATAGAGAAAGAACTCTTAGCCGTTGTCTTCATGTTGGATAAATTCAGGTCTTACTTGGTTGGATCTAAATTAGTCATCTTCACTAATCATTTGGCCCTTAAGTATCTTCTTTCTAAGAAAGATGCTAAGCCTACAGTAATTAGATTGATTCTTTTACTCCAAGAGTTTGACATTGAGATAAAAGATAATAAAGGAGTGGAGAATGTTGTAGTTGACCACTTGTCTCACCTAATCCTAACAGAACCTTTGGATGAGTTGCCAATTAAAGATACTTTCCCTAATGAACAACTTTTTCATGTCTCTCATCCTCCTTGGTTTGCTGATATTGCAAATTATTTAGTAACAGGGAAGATTCTTGATCATTGGAATAAATTAGAAAAGAAAAAATTCTTTTCTAATATTAAGGACTACTTTTGGGATGAGTCTTATCTATTTAAGTACTGCCCTAATCAAATCATTAGGAGATGTGTCCCTGACTTAGAGCAACATAGTGTCATCTCCTTTTATCATTGAGAAGCATGTGGTGGACATTTTTCTGCACAGAAAACTGCTGTAAAGATTTTGTAGTGTGGTTTCTATTGGCCTTCATTGTTTAGAGACACACATGTATTCTATAAATCATGTGAACGATGTCAAAACTTAGGAGGAATAACCCATAGGAATATGGTGCCTCTAAACCCTATACTTTTTGTTGAAGTTTTTGATTGCTGGGATATTGATTTCATGGGCCCACTCCCACCTTCTTTTGGCTACATCTATATCTTATTGGCCATGGACTATATTTCAAATGGATTGAGGCTATCCCATGTAGGCATAATGATCATATAATAGTTGTGAAATTCTTGAAAGAAAACATTTTTTCTATATTTGGGACACCTCGAACTATTATAAGTGATAACGGTACACACTTTTGCAAAAAACCATTTGAAGCACTCATGAAAAAGTATAATATCACTCATAAAGTTGCAACATCGTATCACCCACAAACAAGTGGACAAGTAGAAGTATTTAATCAGGCCATTAAACAAATTCTTCAAAAGATTAAAAATCTAGATCGTAAGGATTGGTCTCTTAGACTAACAAATGCACTCTGGGCTTACAGGACTGCACATCGAACCCCAATTGGTATGTCTCTGTATCATATTTTATACAATAAGGCATGTCACTTACCTGTGGACACTTCAGCTTAACGAGTTGGAAGAGATCAGGCAACAAGCTTATGAGAGTAATGGAATATATAAAGAAAAGATGAAAGTTCTTCATGATAAAAATATAATAGGAAAATCCTTTACTCTAAACCAGAAGGTTCTGCTTTACAATTCTAAGCTCCACTTATTCCCAGGTAAGCTTAGATCTCGATGGACCTATCCATATATAATTAAAGAAGTTTTTCCATATGGGACCGTTGAGATTGAGGATGTTAGGACTAGCCATACTTTTAAAGTGAATGGTCAATGCTTAAAGCCTTTTCTAGAATATGAGAATCTAGAAGTCGAGTCTAAAATTCTAGAGGATCCTATTTATCAGAATTGAGTGGATCTGATCCCTTTGTACCATATTTTGTATTTTTTTTCTCCACATCACCTATATTCATTTTAGGTCTTACTTTTTAAACATTGAGGACAATGTTTCTGTGACATTGGGGGGTGTAGAATTGTATCAAATTGTAGTCCTTTTCTTAGGTTTTTAAGTGATTTCCTTGATTTTTCAAAAAAAAAAAAGAAAAAAATTTTAGGTCAATTACTACACTATGATGAGAATTGGATTTTTTGAAGTATAATCTAGATAACTTTGGCCTATTAATGAAACTGAATATGATTAATTCATCATTTTACTTATTTTCTAAAGTATTCCATGAAAGGAAAGTCTCAGATGCCATATGTACACACAATTGCATATAGATAGTCTAGACTACTAAGTGGCTATAACTTAGAAATCCTGAAGAAATTTAGTGGAGACCTATAACCTTATTAGGTTTTAAAGCCATTCATCCTTTTTGTGAGGTTATAAATTTTTCTAATTTTCTTCAGCGTGCTTAAAGAAAATTGATCTCATCAATTATCAAATTTGGCTAATTACCTGAATAATTAGAATATTACCTTTAAAGTTCTAAAAGTTCATTGAATCTGATACATTATATAGAACCTAGGAAATGATATAGGCCTTCCTTGTCATTAACCTAGAGATATAAACCCTACCCAAAAGTATTTTTACCAGTAGTTAGCCAATTTGAGCCTTTTCTAAAGGGATCAACAATTAAATTCCTTAGTAACTCCTGTTGTTCATGAGTAAATGTGAGATAAATTTGATTTTGTTCACTCTGCTCACATATTTAAAAGAGAGATATTATGATTTTGAACCCTCTATCTAAGAGATTTTATTTTTGAGTGTATGTCTATTAGTGAGGATTGGGGTCAAAACATATTTTAGATGGAGTTCAAAAGTCAGAAGACTAATTAGAGATAAAGATTATACTATATGTAGACTATATATGCACACAATCACTCTGATATCTGAGCTCAAATGGAATAATTTTAGTATATAGGTAAGGTTTTGAATTCTTTAATCATCTTTATTAGTTTGCTAAAGTTGATAGATTTATTAAAGATAATTCTTTGACAAAAAAGTGGAATTAACTTGAAAAATAAAAATTTTAAAATTATGTGATTTGGCTTTTCCCATGTTTTGCTAAAGACTAGCAAAATCCTAGTTGGGGGGAGTGTTAAGTGTTCAATTTTGGTCAAAATATCCCTAATTTAGGATGCAATTAGATCATTTAGGCCATAAATTTTGAGATTTTACATAAAATATTTCATTTTAGCTCTAATTGGCCATCAAACCATTGAATTGTAAAATTTAAGAGTTAGATGATCATCAGAGCTAATTAGAAGAGTAATGAATGGTTTAGATGATTCTAAGTGGGTCTTGTGCATTGCAAATCAATCAATTCGAGCTTTGATGATCCAGATCAAGTCAAGGGGATTAGATCAAGATGAAGAAGTTTCAGAGAAAAAAGAGGACTTTGAAGACTCCTAGGAAACCTGGATGGATTAGGACAAAAGGAATTTGAAGAATTGAGGAGTTTTGGTAGAGTGGAAAAGGACTTGGGCTATTGGTGGATTCACTCCCACGTTCTCTCTCTCTCTCTCTCTCTCTCTCTCTCTCTCTCTCTCTCTCTCTCTCTCTCTCTCTCTCTCTCTCTCTCTCTCTCTCTCTCTCTCTCTCTCTCTCTCTCCTTCCCTTTTCTCTCCCTTGCATCCCTCTTCAATTCTCTCTTCTCCTCCTCCCCCATGCCTCTTCACTTCTCCATTCATCTCTCCTTCTTCCACAGCACTCTTTCTTTTCAAGGTAGACCATCTCCTTCTTTCTCCCACTCCCCATTGGCTCTCCCTCTCTTCTTCTCCTTCTCACCTTCCTCCTCTCTTCCCATCTCATGCACCATCTCCACCCTCTATCGCTCTCTCATGCTTCTAACTTCCTCTTTGCTTGGTTGGACGTAGGAGGTAGACTGATCTCTCTTTCCTCTCTCCCTCCTCTTTCTTCTCCTCTACTCTCTTCTAGGCATCTCGCTCTGCTCCCTCTTATTCCCAATCCCCTCTTCTCGCCCTCCTCTTTGCTTTCCATGCCACCCTCTCCCCTACTCTAGTCACCCCAACAGACCCGACTCTCATCTCTCTTACGCTCTACCCATCTCTCATCTTTCTCTCCATCATCCCTCTCTCTAGTTCCTCTCTCTCTATTTCCCTCTCGTTCTCCCTCTTGTTTTCTTCTCTCTCATTCATGCACATCTCTCTTACCCTTCCTTTCTCTTCACCAGAACTGACCTCCATCTTGTTTTCCCAATCACTATCTCTGCCCACCATCGTAGGCCCGGCACGCACACACCCCCTGTCTTCATCTCTCTCAGACTACCATCTCCATAGAAGAACCAGAAGCAGCACTGGGTTCTCTTCATCTCTTCCCACTTTTGTGCTCCTGCCCATCTCGATCTCTTCACTAATCATTGGAAACTCCCTCTATGCTCACCATCATCTGAAGCCCGACGCACCAGATGCCAGTCACCACACAACACCTTGGTCCACACCACATTAGCCAAGGTATTTTGCTGTCTGCCAGTCACCGGCCGACATCAGCTTCGGGCCTCTTCTCTACTCCACTCAACCGGACGGACACTGCACAGCTGCTCGACCAGCACCATTGCATGCACCTGATGGCTCTGCCCCCATCTTCTTCTTCTGTTCGTCTTCACCATACCTTTGCCTAATCCGTCACCGGCCGGATTGCCCATCACTAGACTGCTCCGAGGAGTAAACCCAAAATAGGTTTCCTCTGTTTTCCTTCTTCTCCCCCCTCTTTTCATCCTTCATCGATGTCGTCATCAAGTTTTCTAGAACCAGACGGAACCTAGCCGGCAATCCCAGATTTCCCAGATTACTGGCTTGTCTCATAGTCTAGTCTTCTCCCTCTTCTTCCTCTAGCATCGATCGCCGGCATCTTCCCAATTTCTGGCGTCTTCCCAATTTTCGGCGTTGACCTCGCCTACCCTCTGCTTCAGTATTCTTCCCCATTGGCGGCCAACCTAGAAATGGAAACCCAATATGGGTTTCCCACATTTCCTCTTTCCCTCCCCTTCTTCCCTCTTCTTCCTCCCCCATCGTCAGGTTTTCCTCTGATTTTTTCATTTAAAACCAGAATTCCTGTAAATTCCAGTTTTGCCCTGGAAAAATAAACACAATTCCTTCTGTGTCCTAGATTGTAATGACATCTGTGTCCCTATTCTATTCGAGCTTTACCTTATCCATATTGTGATTATCCACTGACAGTATAATTTAGTTTCATTTTCTGTTTTATGGAATTGGAAATTATGTAAATTGCATCACCTACATAAATCTGGAATTTTATTTTATTATTAGTTCATTTCTATTATGTTCCATATTTTTATTTTATGAAAATAATTAAATTTTATTTAAACTCCTCTTTTAAGTCAAGTCCCCGTGAAATCGACCCATACTTGCATTACCTATACTACAATAGCACATGCACTTGCGGTTAAACATCAACAATGTCCTTATGACTCGTTCTCTTAACTTTAATACATTTGACTTCCTATTATGTTTGACTATGAGTAGTTTAGGCTCTAATACCAACTCTGATGTCCTAGGTTTTTCTAAATAAATTTTCTAAATATTTTTGAAATTGGTCAGGATCAATCTTTGAATTTTATTTTTTTTTACACTACATATGGTAATAGATTTTGAGCTACTTCTTGTAGGCCACTTACGCCAAACAAATCTCTATAATATATATCAAAATAATAATTCATATTTTCAAGCCAGTCATGACTTACTAGTCATAGCCCAAATGCTACTAATTTAAATCACAATATAAAGTTCAAAGCTTATAATTTATTACAAAATGACCAAAGTCCTCAAATAAAGTAAAACTATTCCTAGTTCTTCATACGTTAAAACTCCAACTTTACTCAATCTCCAATGCATCAATCCCAAGCTTTCCTTCTACCCTTCACCTGTGGGGTGGTTTGGTTAGTAATAAATTGGCCAATAGAGAATCTAAAACTAACTAAAAACTATGAAAATCATGCCATGCAAGTTTTTAAATTTAAAAGTGTATACATGTACTATTAAACATGCCATTGTCAAATCGCCCCATCTTAATTTATATTAATAGTTATGTAACAATCAAAATAAGATAATATTGGATAATACAAATAATATCCATATTCATTGAATGATTAATTCGTCAATCAAAACATTCAATGATTAATCTATAGCCGAGTGGCTTTTACTATCTCACCATATACACTAGTCAATATTCTTGAGAATGACCAACATGTCAATCCATGTCCAAACAAAAGAAAAGGTCAACTATGCATGCAGTGAAACTAAAGTCTAAACATGTACTCATCAGTGGGTACCACACCAACTACATGGGACAGCTTGATCAAACCAAATACAAGAGTAGTCTTCCCATGCGAATTACTCTCGCCAAATAAGCCTACCATAGGGTAGTACCTGTTAATAAGTCAACAGCCAACTGACTCCTTAGCAAAGCAACCAAGGGATTTGACATAACATCCTCAAGCCAAGATTAACTCTTAAAGAGTGTGAAATTATGCAAAATGCATACTAATAAGTAACATGGATCTACTATTCCATCTAGTATATAACATATGTATAACTTTTATGGTTAATTAAATGGAATGTCAATAAATCTACATATCATGCCAAAAATATTTTCAAACAAATCAGAATATACATGTACATGATTCTATTGATAACAATTTCAAAATCATAAATAGGATTGCTATACCTTAATTAAAACTAGAATGATAATCAATTTCAAAGGAAGGATAAGTACTTATGTACTATCAAATGATCCACACTTAAAAACATATGTAAAATCAAAGTAAATGATATTATGATAATTTAAAAGCATCATACAAATATATGTGTGTACGTGAACTAAAAATTTTAATAATAAAGATTTGAAACTAAAATTTATTCTAAACACTCTTACGCACTAATCTCATATTCAATTGTAAAGTTCAAATTTTCAATTATGGCTTAGAGGAATCAAACAACTCCATATGAATTATTCATCTAAAATGCAAAACATTTGCCACAAGTTTAATATTTTGAACAAAGTTTAATGACCTAGAAAACTATACATCATACTGAATGCTAGATATATAGGTAGCTAACTGCATGCTATATTGGTGTACCAATTGTAAGGTGCATTGAATATTACAAGTTTTGCTGATTGTGTTATGTGGTATGCTCAACTCAATTCACCTTGCATGGTGTTGACTGATGCTTATATGACTTAATGATATTGTTTATCATGCAGCTAGTGCCACTCAATGCTGACATGTGAATTAGTGTTCACTCCTAATGCATCGGACCACTACTCAGCTCATGGTGCGGCAAAATATAGTTTGGCACATGAAAAATCTATTCAATTCTATGTGGCATGTACCTGAATAATGTTAGTGCTTGGTGTATTTGCAAAGTCCAGCATGCCATGCACCTGACTATATAACTATATGTAACCAAACATGTTTAGTCGTTCTATACTCATTCTCTTGAGTACTACTTTATATACAAAGCACATGTGTATAGCTTTATACTTGTGCATTAGGAAATCATCATCCATCATATACAAATAATTATTTTATAATTCAAAGTATATAATCATAGTATGATGTGCCTGATTACAAATAAAAAATTGTAGTTTACAATTTAAGAGTTCTTATGTGATGGATACTTTGTGCCTAGAAGAATATGAGCCGACGCAATGCACAAGCATCAAGACCTCCTTGTTTAAATATCTAAATAAGTTATTTAGTAAATCTCATGCTATGTATCAATATTAAACCTCATGTGACGCACACTTTTTTTTTACTTGGTACTTAAGCATCTAATCATTGATGTTACCCTTATGTATAATAGTAGATTGAAAATCTACATTCATGCATGTGGTTACTGATCAATTCTTGGTACATGGTGTGGGCCTGAGTACTAATTAGCAAGCCTCGTGTTTGTGTTTGGTTAGGTGATGACCTTATTTCCATAACTAAGGTGTGAGTCTTATTTAATATATGATAAAATTTTCACACCCAAGTGTCATGCTCCTAATACGGTGGGATATCTAGAAGTAAATATGAAATCAATTCACGATGTGATTTTCTACATTATGTGCATGACTTGTATGAGCCTCGATTAATGCCTAGTGCAGTAGATTATTTTTTTTTGTTTTTTTGTTTTTGTCAACCCTGTTTTACACCCAAATTACATCTAAGACCAAGAAATTTTGGTAAATCTATTTCATTTCATTATAAAACATAATCAAGCTAAAATAAAAATTTGAATTTAACAAATTATACGTCAGATTCTCATATCATGAACCATATAAAATTTAACTTTATTATATGGTTAGATGCTAAATTTATCAACAAAACAACAAAAAATAATTAATGTTCAATTATTGTGAAATACTAGCACAATTTCAGACAAAACCATCAATAAAACATTGGTAAATTTTTTTTAAGAGAAAACCATGGTCTAATTCAAGATTCCGTATTTCAAAATGCTACAATCACTCCATTAATTTGCTTTTCGTACTTTTCCAATAATTTGATAAATCTGCACTTCTGCTTTGTTTTGGAATTTCTTTCTTCTTCTTCTTCTCTCTCTCTCTCTCTCTCTCTCTCTCTCTCTCTCTCTCTCTCTCTCTCTCTCTCTCTCTCTCTCTCTCTCTCTCTCTCTCTCTCTCTCTTCTCTTTTTCTTCCTATCTATTCCACGTCTCTCACCTTCTTTCTTTTCTTCTTTGTTTCTTTTATAGATTCTTTCCTTGTAACGATTTTTACTTTATATATTGATCAATATGATTTTTGTCATGTGTTCATTTTTCAACTGGTTACAAGTTTGTAACTCTTCTAGTATTAATTCTTTGTTATTTTCAACCATTATATTGTTATCCAATGATGAAAATATGTAACTCTTCTTTCTTGATCTCTTTTATTTCATAACCCTTGGATCACCATTCAATGGCTTACTTAGACTCATGCTTTGAAAATAATATCTTTACATGTTTTGTCCATATGAAAACCATCCTTCACCATGTGGGTTTCCTTATATGACTTGCCCACATGTAAAATTTGAATTAATATATAATAAATTAATGAATTAAAATAAGTTAAAATAAAAAACATGATTTTATTCTTAAAAATTGTCAGAGAGGCGACTTGAAGTCGAGACCCCACCTTGATAAGTTGTACTTAGAACCGCTTAACTACACTTAGCTTAGATCATCAAGTCTTATCAAATTAAATTTGTATTAACGCATGTATCCTAATTACACACAATTTATTTAATTAGTTATAATTAAAAAATTTGTCTAGGCTTTATTTCAACTCACTTTTACATCGTAATAGTGAAAATTAAATTAAAAATTTTCAAAATTTGTAAATATAACATTTCTTTATTTCTCAAAAATGTGGAGCATTACATCTAGTATCATCCAGGTAAGGCAAATGTAGTTGATAATGTGCTAAACAAGAAGGTGAAGAGTGCGATAAGGAATGTGACAATGAGATTAGCTTTCACAAAGCTAGTTTTATAGGCTCAAAAGGAGTGTAAGGAAATCCAGTTGTTGAGAGGGAATATTGGTGGTGTGTTTTAAATAATACCTCAAGTGCACAGCTTTATTGTAATATAGAATGGGCTAGTAAGTGTCGATCCACAAAGACTATTAATAAATGAATTTCAATTAGACCTAGTTTAACTACTTTAACCTAGACATAATTTATTAAATAAATTAATCAACTAAAAATGCTAAAAATCATAGAAACGCATAAAATTCTAGACATCAAATCTAAGCCTACGAATAAAAAATCAAATATATTAGAAATCAAATACTCTTAGGACTAATCTATATACTCTTAGGACTAAGCTATAAGCCACAAAGGAATGAGTCATCAAGCTAAGGAGGGGTGGGACATGGAACCACACTATTGAAACATCGATTCAAGCAACTATCCTATGTTAAAAGTATGATTTTTAAAGAATTTTAGGCAACTAATGTAAAAGGTAAGATGATCATGCATTAAGGGACCTATCAAGAGAGAAAATCTCACTTTTCTAATCCATTTCCTAACCCTAATCCACCCATCTGACTAGGATAAGTCAAGAAGGGAGCAACCGTCCAAGAGGAGGATGCCCCCGTACTTAGTTGGCAAAATCAAGTGGTTTCCTAATTAGGAAACCTTAGATCTAAGTCTATGCAAATATGTAAAAATCCTATATTTTATTTTAGATTTTTCTCCTTATTTTCCTAAATTTTTCCCATCATTCAAATTCCATCCAATTAGGAGGGTGGAGAGCCACTTTTCTCCCAAGGTAAATCCCCCTTCCTAATTAGGAAACCAACCAATGCATCATGATTCTCTCTCTTATGTCATCTTTATGACATCATTCCTAAGTGAATTCTCTCCTTCAAACCTTCTTCATTCAATACTCTAACCTTAGAATCACTTTCCTCCTGGATTCAACCTTTTCTAAGTTAGGAACCCACTCATCTATGTATACCCTCATGGTCCATGCAAATTTTTCAAGTAAACATAGCTCTCTTTTGGTACTTAGTTGCAGCTGGACTTTAGGACTTCTTTGATGCTTTTCTTCCTTTGGTTTCTATTTAGTCTTGCTTATTTTCTCTCTAATTCAAGTTAGTAGTTTACTTGCTTTGATTTAGTTTTCATTGCTCTAAGTTTTCCTTGTTTTGTTCCTTAGATTACATGCAACTTTCCAGCCTTCAATCCCCATCCTTTCTTGCTTCAATTCTTTAGTTTTTCTTCATTAGTCAATTAAGATTTAAGTTAGTTATTCTTTAGTAGTGGAAGCTATCTTAGAACTTGGAAATCTCCTCTTGAATTCCACATTCTTTTTCCTTGCTCACCATTTTAGTTTAATTCCATTTTCCCTTAGATAGTTCACCCTCTTAGCCTCATTTTCTTTCAAATTCCTTTCTGTTTTTTCTTTACATATCATTATCCTTTAGATTGGGACATTTATATTGAAATTTTCTTGTATTTTAGATATAGTTTTGTGAGCTTGAATAGTGTGCATTTTCTAGAATTTGTAGACAATTTTATACGCATAATTTTGGTATAATTCAGAAGTGAATCAATAAAGTTTTGTGGGAATTCTTGTTATGGAATGTTTATTTTATCAAATTAATTTGGATCTAGGTTGTTTACTTGCATAAAAGTTTTGGTTTCAATATCTTTCTAATGCTAGATTTATTGACTGTTCTTAAGTACTAAAATATGAAAACTAGTTTTTCTTTAACTTTGTGCTTTAATTCCAAGCATCAAAACACCTTATTTTCCTTATGTACCCATTTGGATTTTCACCATCTTCAAGGCTCAAAATCATGTACATAGTCCAAAAACCACGTGCATGGTTCTAAATCTCATTCTCCTTTGAAATTTTATTAATTTAGTTGTTAGATCTTGTTATAGTAATTAATTTAGTTATTTTTATGTTGTTTTAGATTCAAAAAATTTTGTTTTTGAGTTTTAGCAATTTCTATTTTTAGCAAGTTTTAGTTTAAAAAATTCTAAATTAGGAAAGTTTCCCTTTTAGGTAGTTTCCTTAAGTTAAAATTTCTTGGTTTGTATCCTTCTAATTCTCTGTAGTTTCTTTATTTGTTTGTTGTTAATTAGTTAAGTTTCCAATTTCAATAGCTTAGTTTAAGTTTTAGCAAATTTCACTTTTAATTGTAGATTAGGAAAGTTTCCATTTTTAGTAACTGTCTTAAGTTAGTTGTTTACTATAATTCATGTTGTTTCCTTACTATAATTTCTAAGTTTGCATGCATGTTAATTTAGTAAGTTTCTAATTTCATTATAGTTTTGGTTTTTAGTAAGTTTCCTTTATAGTTTTAGTTTCTAATTCCATGCATGCTTCCACTTCATGTTGTTTAATTTCCTAGTTTAATCACAACTCTCCTTCTTTGGCTGAAGTTAATCAATTTGAATAAAATCCAATCCAATGAAAATTTATGAGATTCCTCATGGGATCAACCTTACTTGCATGAAAATACTACATTGATTTGTGCACTCGCGAATAATTTTAAAGCTATACCACTCGATATATCTTTCTTTCAAGCAATGACTGTGTATGTCAACTTAGAGTGCTATGAATCTAATACTAATATTATTCTCTAAATTAATCTAGAATTACCTAACCTAAAAAATATCTTATTCTAACATTTGTCTCATCTTAATGCCTTAGGTGAACTAATTAAATATAAGTACAAAGAAATAAATTAAATCTCACAACTATAAAAGCAAGTAAACATGACGTAAAGAAAATAACACTTAAAGCAAAGAGAAAAGAACTTCAATTATATTGAAATCAAAATTAAATTAATTGATTACAAGGAAAAGAATAAGATAAGTAAATACAACTGATCCTATGAGTTAGAACGCATTTACATAGAATTTCCAATGTGTCACTCAAGAGATCTTTCAGTGAATCTCATTAACATGTGCACTACTACCTTTCTTTCCTATTGTCTACTTGTGACATAACTCATGCTGTATTACCCAACATAGCCATGGATCACCAACCACTCATGCCATAGCCCTTGGGAGAAGTGCCTACACCAAAATGTTTGCTTTATGTATGTAATACCAAGACAGAGAAAGAGATTCAAAAGGCTTGAAAATAGAAAAATCATGTAGAGAATAATGAATGGAATTATGGAGAACATGATGGAAGTATAGGGGCATGATTTTTAGATCTAGAAGGTGAAAATAAAATTTTAGAAAAATAAAACAAAATGGAAAAAATTGAGTGAATGGAAGAAGGGGTTGGAGATGGATTTTTTTTAATGAAATTTTGTGAACATGTAGAACATGAGGTGGAGAAATTAGGATATGAATTTTATACTAAGATGATAATTAAAAAAATAAAATAGTAGAGAAAGGTTACAAAATTGGGTAAAAATGATTAAAAATAGAGTATGAAAGTGATGAGTGAATGAAAGGGTTAAGGAATGACTTTTAGATAGATATTTTAGTGATTGATAGAGGATGGGATGGAGGGATAGGGTAATGATTTTCAAGGTGAGACAAAGTCTTAAAAAATAGAATAAAAATATTAAATGGATTGAGATATGATGGAAGAATGAAGTGAGCCTTTCTTACTTCTTCTCTTCTCCTTGGATGTTCCACCCTTTAGGATGCTTTCCCCTCATATTTAATTACTTTGTGTGGTCCTCTAGGGTTGAGAAATACTCTTAGTTCTCCCCTCTTTCTTATTCTCTTCTAAGCTATAGAGCAAGTGAATGGAGAAGTCGAGAATGGAACGAATAATCCCAAATATTTAGATTTTTGGAGTGGAAGCCCTAGGAAATGGAGGGTGGAGATTATATGGGTTAAATAAAGGATAGATGATGGGAATTTAAGCAAATAAAAAAGGTTAGAAAGAAGAAGGCAAGCATGGAATCCATGGGGATACGAATGTAGCTGAGAAGTATAAGAAAATGGGAAGGAAGATAGGCTAAGCAGGGAAGGAGGATGGGCTAAGGGAGTAAAGAGGATAGGAAGGAAGGAAGAAAATCTAGGAAAATAAGTGGGAATAGGAAGAATAAGAGGTGGAGGTGTGGAATGGCTTTACGTTGTGTTGGAGTTTAGAAATCTAGGATGAATGTAAGCCATTGGATTAAAATTCCTACTTAGGATTTTTATTTGACTTTTCAACAAGGAGAAGGTAGTTAGAGTTTCATATTTCCATTCTGTTTCTCTGCTCCATTGGATCATGCTTGGGCCCTAATGGATAATAGAGATCTCTTTGAAGTCTCACACCAATAAAATGTAGTTTAATGCTTCTTTTCTTCTCATCCATAGAATAAATATGCCCTAAGGTGAATGACTAGGATTCCTTCAATATTTTCTTATCTCAACTAGTTTCCCTCCTTTATTTTCTCTTAACTACCACTTTTATCTCTAACTAATTAGATTTAAGTAAAAGACACACTTTTTCTCATGGACAATATGTTTTCTCCTACTTGAAATATGATGGGCAACCCACCGAAAATATCTCCACCAATCATGGTTCAATCTTATCTCTCATGCATGGCTTCTTCCCATTGGTCAATATTAACTCAAATGACTTCTTGGATGTGAATTGATTTTAGCCACTCTTTCTTGAAATTTTTGAATGAAAAGTGACAGTACATTTCCTCTCTTTTTTTCTCTCTCCTCACCTCCTTATTTTTCTCCACCAATCATACTAATCCCTTCATATACTTTACACCAAGTTATGGGGGATGCACTATCTTTGAATAAAAAATTCATGGTACACATGTATGTGGTTCCCATTCTGAAGTGTGAGGAGACAAAGAGAGGGATTTCAGTCTCCTGTGAGCCCAGACTTGAGTGTGCTTCACATGCTCACTTTCTTTAACTTGTGTGGGTCTCAAGCTTCACTAAAAGCTTTCCAAAGGTGGTGGAATGCATGCATGTGTGGAAGTTCTGCCATCCTATGTTTTGACATATGCATTCTAATAAGGTTTGGTGATGCTTCTAGGGTTTCTAACTATGCTAAAAATGATAACAACACCTACTATGCATTCTAAATTTCTAGACTTCATTAAATTTGGTAGGCAGACACATAACTTTGCTCATTTTCTAAACTTGCTTGTTCAAGGTCAAAGTCATTAAATTTATGTATTTTTTTCTTATTGTATCCTAGACCTATAAAAGTAGAACTAATCCTAATTAGTTCTATTTATGGAAAGTTTTAGGCTAAAACCTACAAAATATAGAGGTATATATGTAATATATATATATATATATATATCAATTAGTTTCACTATATCCCTTGATGGAGGTGTACGATTCCAAGGTAGACTTGTTGTGCAAGCAGTGGCAGAGCTGAGACAGGATTTACTATAGGAGGCACATGGTTTGAGGTATACCATATACCCTAGAGGGACCAAGATGTACTAACAATTGAAGAGAAACTTTTGATGGTTGGGTATTGAAATAAACAATGGGGATTGTGTGGGTAGATGCTTAACCTGTTAGAAGATGAAAGCATAGCACCAAAGACCAATAGGGTCATTACATAAGTTGGAATTTTCAGAGTGGAGGTAGGGCCACATCATGATGGACTTTATACTAGTGGACATGACATGATATAGGTGATTGTGGTTAGTTTGACCAGTCTGCACATTTCTTTCCTGTCAAAGAGAAGCAGTCATTGGAGAGTTTAGCAAAAACTATATATCAAGGAGATCTTGAGTCTACATAGTGTGCCTATGACTATCATATTCGATAGGGACAATATGTTTACTTTTCATTTTTAGCAGAGGGTAGAGGAGGGTTTGGATATTTCTTTGAGATTTAGTACAAATTTTTACCCACAGATTGATGGGTAATTAGAGAGAACCATGCAGATACTTAAGGATATGCTACTCCATGTGCTTTAGAATAGAAGGGAAACTTGGATGAACACCTTCCTCTATTAGAATTTGCCTTTAATAATAATTACTACTCTAGTATTTGCATGGCACCTTATGAGGGGTTGTATGGTTAACCATGACGCACTCCCATTTGTTGGAGTGATGTAGGGGAATGTCAGTTTGTGAAGTCAAATTTAATAAAGTATTTTGCAAGGAAGGTGAGAATAATTCAAAAGAGACTACTTGTAGCACACAGTAGATAGAAGAGCTATGCAAATAATAAGAGTAGAGATCAAGAGTTTGAGGTAGGAGACCATGTATTCTTGTAGATCCCGCCTACAAGAGGTGTGATGAGATTTGGAGTGAAAAGGAAGTTGAGCCCAAGGCTTGTAGGTTCTTTTAAGATTCTTGAGAGAGTTGGCTGGGTAGCATACCTTTTAACATGCCTCTGTAGTTAGCTGAAGTATAGAATATATTTCATGTGTTGATGTTGTGAAAGTACATTCCAGACCGCATACATGTACTTGAGCATATGCAAGCAAAGCTACAACCTAAAGGACCTATCAATTTAGATCTTGCATAGAAACAAAAGACTCTCAGAAGTAAGGCCACATCATTGGTCAAGGTTTTTATGGCAGCATTACTCTACAAAAGAAGCTACATGGGAGACAGAGGATGGTATGAGGCAGAAATACCTTGAGTTATGCACTAATTAGCCAATAAAAATTTTGAGGACAAAATTTTAGAAAGGATAGAAGGATGCAACATCTTAAAATTTAAAACTATGTTAAAGAATTTTATTATAAGAATTATAAATTAAATTAAATTAGCCAGATGGTTGTTTTGAGAGTTTGTCAATCTGTATACCAAAGTTCAAGTCACCAATTCAACAACTTAAACACAATTTTTTTTATTTTATTCTGCACAGAGTTGGAAAATGAGCAAATGCATGATTAGGAATGATCCAAACCATAAAGAATTTGATAGCTATGATTGTAACCAAGATTGGATCTACCATGAGGATCTCATATTAGATGACTAAGATGCATGGATTTTAATGTTCTTGACCTATAAGGAATGGGTGGTTTAGATTGTATAATAATGTTTTACACTCAAGTGAGTGGATGGTTGACATATAACAACTAGAGATCTAAGAACATGGGATAAGATCAAATAAGGGGGAATTTTAGATGAAGATCACGTTTCCTACACATATGGGTGATAGGAGAAATAATTTGGTAATAAATAGGAAGCTAAGGTGGGAAGGAAGATCGCTCCCCACTCCAGCCAATAGAAGGAGCACAAACATGTCAAAAGGAAAGACATGTTGGATAGTTCCATGTGAAGGGATAAAAATGTAGGGAGACAAGAAGAAAGAATATATATAGAAAGAGAGAGAGAGAGAGAGAGAGAGAGAGAGAGAGAGAGAGAGAGAGAGAGAGAGAGAGAGAGAGAGAGAGAGAGAGAGAGAGAGTAAGCCTGTACGAAGGAGCATTGCCACTTTATCTTGGATAAGAAGACCATAGAAGTTTTGATACGTGCTTCTAAGAGGTAGGGTCATGGGATTTTTCCTAGGCTAGATTTTCTAAAGTTTTAGCAAAATAAGTTTTGGAAAATCATGCTTGATTATGTTGTTATTCAGGCCTAAATTTGTCTACCATTCATGCTTCTAAGAGGTAGGGACATGGGATTTTTCCTAGGCTAGATTTTCTAAAGTTTTAACAAAATAAGTTTTGGAAAATTATGCTTGATTATGTTGGAATTCAGACCTAAATATATTGACCATTCTTCATGTTTTAGCTTTTCAACTTATGAATAAATCTAACAGATATTCTAACATTGTATGACATGAGATTTACATACTCTTTAGTCTTGTAAATCTAGCCAATGATTCATGCATGATTTTGTTTAAAATCCATACATCCATCAGTTTTGTTTCTACACATGTAATTAGCCTTTAAATCTTCATTGTCTAACTATTGTTTTAAATGCATTTTGATCTTAGACTGATACTTGATCTTTCCATGGAATTAATTCTTAATATCAGTTTGAAGTCACTGTTAAATTCATCATGAAATTTATGCATTTTCTTTTCGTTCTAACTATCTCTTATGTTTCATGTATATGCGATTAGAATTCAGCTAACATGTTACCTATATTATAGAAAATGCATGACTTATTTAATAAATTTTTAAATCAAGTTTTAAAAATAGGTAAGGCTTATTGAAGCACAAAATTTTGCTTCAAAACTTGATTTTTGGATGTGTTTAGAGGGCATTTTGACTATCTTATTGCTGGACTATTTGATGCAAAATTTTTACAGATAGACCAACAAAAGTTTGAGGTACCGCATGCATTTCAAAAACTTAGAAGGCTCAAAGAATATTTGAACATGTTATGAAGTCAATAATGAATAAATTAAAAATGGCCAATTGTGCCATAAGATAGCTGGATCATCATTTTAATCAAAAATAGTCAGCCAATCTGCTGCAAATTTGCAACAGAGAAACCAATTGAAATTTGGTGTATCCAGTGATTTGCAATTACCCGGTGCACTTGATAGTCATTTTCATGCTTAGTACACTTGATAAATTAGTGATTCAATAGGGTAACAAATGACCACTGGATAGCCAACTCACCTGGTGATTACTAGATTTATAGTACCTGTAGGGAATGGTTTAGCAGTGTGTACACTGAGTAGATGACTAACTTGTTAAACCTTAGTGACTCTATAAACAGAAGTTATACTAAGAAATTCTAGATTATTTGACTCATTATATGGATCTTTGATCATTGAGATGCATCAGATAAGTATCTAAACAACTAGTGCATTATATATACACTAAAATAATCCCCAACCAGTAGTAATAAACATAAAACATCCATGAAAAGATGCCTATGATTTCTCTACTCATCCGTGCCTATAAAACTATACAAACACATTAGTAATTTCCTCTATTTAACACATATTATCACATTCCAATCTCACCCTCCATCACTCTTACATAAATGCCTAAAACCCCCATTTATTATACCTACCATATCACATCATTTAGTAAACCAAAAAGTCTATTACCAACCATGCCAAGTTATTGCTATGTATATGATGTGTGAATCTGATTTTAGTGAGACTCTATGATTCGAGAAGAATATGAAGATGTGCTTGTGTATGATTCAGCATTAGATAACATATTTGGAATTGAGTATTCAAGTGGTTTTACCTTACTTTTATGTAAGTATTAAGATTTTATACATTCACTTAATAAAGATGCAAGTATTTGGACCCTATATGGGAGAGAGCTTGGATAATGCATGAGGGTGCTATTGATATTGTGATATTTAGTTCTCATGATAGTATTTATGAGGGCTCTAAGCCCCTAATGATACTATGCTAGGAGCATTCAAACTAGCCCCTGACCTCCAAATTGGCTACATGCCAGGGCCTTGTGTTGTGGGAGTATGTATCATGGGAAAATTACTTCCATCATGATCCAGTGGCCTAATGAGAACCAGTGGTTAGACCTTAGTGTTTGTGGTTAGTTGTAACTGGAAGGTACTTCCTCTACATGCATAGTTGGCTATCCCGTTAGATAGACATTATATGAGTTGGTCATCCTTGAATGCTTAGACCCTGTAGTGGGATGCTACCATCTTGATATATGACCTGTTAGTATATGTTTCTACACCTACAAATTTGTAGATTTCATCTGAGTTATTATTGTTCATAGATTTGGTATTGGATGTATGACTATATTTTTAGAATGCTTAATCATACTTAGCTATGTGATTGTCGTAGTTTCCAAAACTAGTTTAGGAATTTCCCATTGAGTGGTCGTACTACTGTCACTAACATTTTAGGTGAGACTCTTAAGATCGTAGATAGTTTGGATAGGTAGAGGAACACAAAGGACAAGTGAAGAGAGAAGAAGTATGAAGAAAAAAATATTTAGTTTTCTCTTAGATGGTTGGACTTGAGTTATGTGTCATAACATTTAAACTTATTGTTGATGGACATGTAATAACAGTTGGATTATTATGTGTGTGTCATTTTATGGATTATTTAGTTTGTGGGTTGTTACATTCTACATGTGCTCACATGGTTAATATTTATTTTGATTATTTAACACCCAAGAAGTAACTTTTGAAATTAATACATATGTGTACATGTTATCTTTCAAATTGTTTTAAAAAAAATTAACAAGGGTACCTTGACATTTATAATAAATAAAAAATTGAAGAAAAACAATTTCTTAAAATTCAAGAGCCATAGTAAAAAACAAAACTACCAAAAACAAAATAAATAGCTAACAAACCTAACATCTCAGTAGAAATGGATTTACCAAAGCCAAACAAATTAAAAAAAATAGAAAAGAAACATCAAATTACCTCTGCAACCCTAAAATATTGAGCTTGGAGATCCATATCCAAGCTCTCTTGATCTGCCTTTTTGGCAAGAAACTTCACTTCTTGAACAACACAAATCCCCAACCAGCCTTCAAATCCAACGAATAAAGATGTTTATGGGCATTTTAGTTGAATCCTTTTCCAAATATCCAAATCTAAGATCTTCTAAGAACTGTTTGTTAGTTCTTTTACTCAGCTCCTTAGTATCAATCTTGGATCTCATTGCCTTCTATGACACTGTGAACAAGCAATTCCCGTCGGCATCTACATGTTTGTCATGCAATATGTATAATACCAAAGAGATCTTCACCTTCAAATCCTAATGCTTCCAGAATACTTTTTTACTATGAAGTTACTGCAAGTACCTTTAGCCCTTACTCTTGTTGCAGCTTGTGGGGAATAGGTTCATCCAATGGTTTCGGTATAGTTGACTACTCCTTTCCAGAGTAGAGGTGCATAAGCGGTGCTAGCTTAGGTAACCACTTGTAAAGGATCATATTACTTAGGGAAGACGAAATTGGAATTGTGGGAAGAGACATTAAAGTTCCATTGTAGATGTAATACTTGGTTGATTGCTCATGCCATGCTTGGATATAATGATGGGGTTTTAAGTAGTGGAGGTGGACAATCAATATATGCTAAATTGTGATGATGTGATGATGGGCAAATGGCTATGGAATTGACTATAGGGTTTTAAGTAGTGGAGGTGGACAATCAATATTGACAACATCATTGGAAGGATGTGATGATGGGCAAATGGCTATGGAATTGACTATAGGATTGGAGGTGGGGCATCATAGTATTGGGCATGATTTGGCAAGCCATTTCTTTGGATATCTGGTTCATCTAGATTAGATTTTTTGAAATCAAGATAAACATTATCAATATAGCCATGAGTTTTTTTTTTTTAACACAAAGAATTTGTCAATTTTATGCACTACACCTTGATGATATTCACAATAAAACTTCTTTTGAAAAGGTTTAAGGTTAGGAGGTTTAGAAGTGAAGATGGGTCTATTGGGAAACATTTATTTTTCCAATAGAATTTTAAAAGGGTCAAGATAAAAGATTGGAATGGGTGGAAATTGCACAATTCCTTATGGGACCAAGGGTTGAAAACATTTTTCTGTGTAGACGACGTTGTAGTGTCAACAACTAGTCTCCTTGGATGTGAAGACTTGAATGACCAAACTTTGATTTGTGGCAATATTCTTTCTTCTTGAAGAAGGAAAAAACCTATTATGAATTCCAATTTCTAGTTGATTGCACTTCTTTTAGCTTTGTAAGGGATTTGAATCAATGACTAAGCATTTGTACTTGATAATTGGGATGTATATTACTAAGAGTCACATATATTTGGTCCTCTTCACTTGGACACTTCTTTATGTTTTGTGCCTCATTCCTCCATCGAGTCACAAACCCTAGAAAGGTTTCATTTGCATTCAATTTTAGTAAATCTAAATCTCTTTTGGATCATGGGGTAGGAGTACTATATTTGAAGCAATTAACAAATGCTTTCTTCATATCATCCCAAGTCCTCGTCTTATATTTACCTTTAGACATTAGTCATGTAAATACCTCATCTTTAAGGGTCATTTCCAATAAATGAGCTAACTAATTAAGTGTGAAGCCAAATCAAACAAGATGGGGTACAAATATTCCAATATGTGCCTTGTCACATCTAGTGCCATTGTACATTGGTGTAGTATTAGGCAACTTAACCTATTTTGGGATCCCAACATTAGGAAAGAGATCAATAACACCAAGGTCTAGTAGGTCACCATCAGAATTATTTATATTCTACTTTTTTAAACTCCTTCAAAGTTCGTTCTCCTAAACTCAATGTAGCACTTTTTTTTCTATTAATGGCAACTTCTCTCTTAATATATTCAACCCTCTATCTGTGATCCCCTTCATAATGTCATATACAAAATCCTTATGATGTGGCAGGGATGATGGTTTTGATAGTATGGGTTGGTTTGAAGAATGTGTGGTTGTGTATGCGCAAGTGAGTTGGATAAACAATGTTACTAGGTGGGATGGAGAAGGTTTCTTGAGGTTCTGTAGGTTTGGGATTGGATAGTGTAGACATACTTTTTAAGACAAGCAAAATTTGTTCAATTTGTTGAGACAAATGGAGCAGTTGAGAAAACTAATTAGTGTTCAATAGCTTGGTGGTTCAAAGAACCAAACCTTTCCTCATGGTCATGTCATGTTTGATTGATGGAAGAATTAGGTTGCTAAGTGATGTTATGTTGGTACTAGCATGATGAGTTGCTTCTGAACGATTTTATTTGGCATAACTAGGAGGATGGACGGAATTATTTGGAGATTTGGCAAAGGATAGCTCGATATGATTGAGATTGGTTTGGGTTAAATCTAGTTTGAGTCTAGGACTAGTGTAAATGTGTTCCACTCAAGCTAACATAGATTTCTACAAGTGGAAGAAGGAGTTAGTTCTTTCCATGACAGGAGCAATGATGACACTTGAAATACAATGAATACCTTCTTTTAATTTTTATTGTTACCACAAAATAGCACAACACAAGTTGTTATAGCATAGTGCTACCTTTTATTGAGTTTATACATGCATTAAACAATATAAAAATCTCCACTAAAAACCAAAATATATAAGATCATTCCATAGAGGAGGATAAAAGAGAGGATCCTAATGGGAAGGTTTCATAGTTCATATATGGCATGCTTGAACGAGATCACATTTGTTAGTGTTCTATGTTCTAAATATAAAAACTTAAACAAAATAAAAATTAAATGAACCTTAGTTTAGAGGCACACTAATAACATTTTCTTGAAGATAGTTGAAGTCTTCTAATAAGTGTTCAGTCTTTTTATAAAAAGTACCCAATAAGTAACCCATATGTTATAAAATATAGTGTTTTTTCTAGGAATTTTTAAAATTTTTGTAACACATGCATTTCTGACCTAATGATTCAAAAGTTTGATATTTTGCAAGTTCAGAAAAAGTGATTAAAAAGATATGTGCATGCATTTTCATCACTTTGTGTGAGAATTGGAGTCATACATCAGGTTACTTAGTCCAACTAGGAAACCTAAGGAAGCCAAGCTACTCAAGTCTTGAAATCAAACATTGAAGCTACTTAAGCCATCAAAAAATGAGCCATCAAAGTGAACTATCAAGTCATGGATGATTGCCACATGGAGTCACACTATTGGAGCACCAATTCAAGCAACTATCTTATGATTAAAGTGTAATTTTTAAGGGATTTTGAGAGAGAAATGCAAAAGGTAAGATGATGATGCATTAAGGGACCCATCAAGAGAGAAAACCTTACTTTCCTAATTAATTTTCTAACCTTTTCCACCATATAAACCTTGGTTTCCATGATTTTACATTAAGGAAGGAGCCAACTTCCTAGAAGGCAATGTTGGCCCCTTGTTTGAATGCTTAATTCAACAGGTTTCCTAATTGAAAACCCCTAGATATCTTCATTCAACACATCTCAAAACCCTATATCTCTTTCCATTTTTTCTACCTTTCCCCATCACCATAAATCTCACTTTTCTACCATTCAAATTTCATCTAATTATAGGGTTTGGAATTCCACCCACCATCCAAGGAAAAAGATGCCTCCCCCTTTTGTAAATATGTGGTAGCCACCCTACCTCACCATGATGGCACTTGCTTAGCTCATTCTCCACCTTATCTCTCCACCTAAATTTTCTAATTGATTTCCTAGATCTAAATCCACCTCCCTTTCCTAGAATGTGCCTCATTCAAAGTGGAAACAATTCATCTATAAATACCCATAGTTCCCACATTTTTAACTAGGTAGAGGTTGGGTGAGACAACCTTGAAACATAACAATCTTCTTTGGTGTTCTTTGGATCTGGACTTTGGCTTTCTTTGGTATTTTCCTTCATTTGGATTTCTAGTTTTTTTTTTTTTTCTCTCCAATTCAGTTTAGTAGTTTGCTTTTATTGTTTTCGATCCATTACCTTAGTTTCTCATTGTTTTGCTTTCTAGTTCTACACTCACTTTCCACTTTGTTTTCCCTCTTTTCTTTACTTCCTTTTTATTAGTTTTTCTTACTCATTCACTCAAGATTCAAGTTAGTTCTTATTTAGTAGTGACAACCAAGAGAAGAAATAGATTGCAGCCTTGCTTTCCTCAGAAATTTCATGTTTTTCTCCTTCAATTCCACTTAGTTTTAAGCTCTTTTTTTATGGCTAGTTTATCATCCCAGCCATCTTTTCTTTTGAGTTCCTTTCTAGATTTTCTTTGCATGTCACTAATTAAATTGTATTTTTTTTATTTTTTATTGTTTAGATTAAGTTTTTCTACTTAATTTTGCACACAATTTCCACCTTCTATAAATGTTTTAGCACATAATTTTTTATGTATTTTGGCATTGATTTAATGAACTTCTTTGTAGATTCTTATCATTGAATGTTTCTATTATCAAAGTACATTAGATCTATATTGTTATATTGCATAAAATATATTGTTTTAGTTTCTTTATATGCTTGATTTAAGTTAATGTTCTTAAGTACTTGAAATCTAGAATTTTTCTCCTTTAATCTTTATGCTTTGTTTCCGGTCATCTAAACTCCTTATTTTCCTGAATCCTTTGGAAATCATTTAGCTTTTTAGATTATTTATTAAGTGCATACTTAGGTTGCATGTTATTTTTCATTTAAAGAATCAAATCTAGTCATCTTTCAACCTATGAACCGTGTGGACAACCAATGAATTATGAGCATGGTACTAGGTTAATTTCCTCTCCAATCCTTTTTAGCAGTTATTAATCAATTTTTTACATCTTATTTTAGGTTTAAAAAGTTTCTTTTTTGAATTGTAGACAATTTCATTTTTAGAAAGTTTCTTGTTTAAGAAAGTGTTAAATTAGGAAAGTTTCTTTTTTAGTAGTTTCCTTAAGTTAGTTGCTTAGTTTAATTCATACTTGTTTTGCATTAGTTTCTTTTGTTAAGTGCATATTAATTAGGTAAGTTTCTAATTTCATTACTTAGTTTTAATTTTAACATGTTTCCTTTAATTGTAGTTTCTAATTTTATGCATTTACTTTCCTAGTTTAAATTCAAATAAAATCAGTCTCTCTCTTTGGCTAAAGTTAAGCACTTTAAATATGATCCATCCAACATACAAATTTGTAAGATTCCTTGTGGGATCGATGTCTCTTATGCTAATATTACTTTGATTCATGCACTTGTGAGTAATTTTAAAGATACACCATCTCCTAATAAGTATAAGGGATATTACAGCTCTATCCTTACAACTCTATCTTTAAGATTCAACGATGCTAGATAATTTGTACCCCAACTAATTTACATGATCAGAATCAGTCCCTACTTTAGTCTCTTGAATTTGAATGCCTTAAAAATCTTATAAATCAAAATGTATTGTGAAGCCTAGTGGATATGAAATATAGGCCAATACTGAGGAGCGATGATGCAAATGGGGTATAAAGTAACACCCTCTAAATATCCAATATCTTTCAAATAAGCTAAAGAGACATTAAAGTGGGCTAGAAAATGTGCATCTAGTAAAACTATAAAACCAAACATCTAGAAGACATTATGGATATGGACTACAAAATGCGCCCCCCATAAGTATCCATTAACCTTCAAATATGCCAAAGAGCCATCAGACTTAGGCTACATAATGTGCACCCAATAAACCTCTAAAGCCTAACACTTAGAAGATATTATGAATATGGACTACAACATGTGCACTCAATAAGTATCCAATGACCTTCAAATAAGATAAAGAGGTGTAAAACTTGGACTGCAAAATGCTCACCCAATAAGCCTCTAAAGCTCAACACCCATAAAAGAGCTAAAGAGAAGTCAAACTTGAGGTGCAAAATGTGCACCCAATAAGCCTCTAGTCCCTAACAACCAGAAGAGAATGGAGCAATGTGCCATGATGACATACATTAGAAGAGAGAGAGAGAGAGAGAGAGAGAGAGAGAGAGAGAGAGAGAGAGAGAGAGAGAGAGAGAGAGAGAGAGAGAGAGAGTAGAGAATATCTTAGCTAGACAAACTCTAAAAAGTGAAGGAAAGAGAGGATTTTGTGCTAAATGGACTAGGGGGTCACCCCTTTATATATGATTTCCTCTCCTCTACTCCCTCTTCTATGAGCAATGTAGGAATATTAGTTCATATCCTTTATACAAAGATACCACTCTATATCTCTTATGAATAGAATGATGTGGGACTAATAGTCCATTTAACTTAAAACAAAACCAACATTCCAAAATGCATGTAGTCATGTTTGTTTATTAATTAAGGAAAAAGATATTTTAGTTTAATGCTTTCATAGTTTATAATTGAGTCAAGATTGAGTACTACAGATGCTTGTTGGATCTCCTCTACATAGAACAAGTTTTGGATATTGTATCTACAATGCCTACAAAACCCTCAATGCTTGTAAGAGCTCCTTTGTACAACCAAGTTCCATATGTTTGTAAGAGTTTCCATATGATTAATGATGCTCTTTGTGTTTATGATTGTGAAAAAAGAAGGTGGTTGATTAGAATTATGTGAAAAATGATGTTGGCACCCTTTTTTATGATAAAGGAGTTTGCCTTGTTAGAAGTTTTTCAATCTTAATGTTTGAGAGGTCTCAAGAGGGGGAGTGAATTAGGCCCTAAAACAAAACTTAAGGATTTTTAACTTAAAAACCCTAGACTATTGAGTTGTACATCACAAGCATTTGGTCATAAAACCTTCTCTAAGGCAAAATAACAAATTGTGAAAGGAGAGATGAAAAAATTGCAAGAGAGGAGTAATGAATGCAAAAATGCTTCGCACAAGAATTTTGTCAAATACCTAGAGGATGGAAGCTATATGATGGAGAGATTGAACAATTTTTATGCAAAACAATGTCACATAGTGTGACGACCCGGGTTTTTATATGATGCAATTTTGATAAAAAGGCGAGATCTCTTATTTTATAAGTATGAAATGCATGAAAATCTTTTTGTTTTGAAAAAACAGTCTTTCATAAAAAACCCAAGTGTCAAAACACATTCTCAAATTATCTAGCCATGGCAAAGTTTTAAATCAACATTATTCCCAAGAAAGTGTTAATCACAGCCCCAGCTATTAGAGAGTAACTACAATCAAGTAACATTGAAAGATAAGGTAGGGGTTTACTTACTTGCACTTATTCTGGGTGTCTTCTATCACAAGCGTTCCTTGCCCGTAAGTATTTACTTTGTGTCTAAAAAATGTTGAGGATTGGGTGAGTATATACTATACTCAGTAGGAGCCTATCACTACTAGTTTTATAATGCATGAGATGTTTTAAAATCATATGCTCTTTCAAAACATATGCATGTCTGAATACTCAAGTTCAATATCGATATTAAAATCCATTGTCAAACTGAAATACTAACGACTTAAAGGATCACATAATCCAAAATCGAAAGTATCATATACATATATATCATAACATTATGATATCCATAAGATGCTTCATTGAATCCAACTCATGGATATCTAGTATGGTATGGTCGACCAACCTTATATCATGCCATATGCAATGCACATAAGTCCACAAAACCATAGGGTCCCACTATGCCCACGACCTCACCGCCGCGTGGTCCTAGGTACCTAGGGACACAAGATCATATACCTCCACGGGGCATATGACACTTCCTCGTCGTAAATCATGCAGTTTATGAAATCGGTTGCAAAACATGCATGCAATGCATAAAATCTGCTCATGCTAGTATTGCATTCAAAGTCATAACCCTGCCTAGAAGCCTGCCAGCCTAGAAGCCTTATCAGCTCTCTCTGGCCCGCCCTCATCGGCCCGCCCTCATCAGTCAAGGCTACACTTATCATGCAATCTATGCATGTAGCACATGTCTTGGCAATATATGCGCAATGTATTTTTCAAAACCTGTCCTCTTTGGGTCCCTCACAACTGCCTGGCCCTCACAATTACCTACCCAGCGTCTTTTGGGCACTCCAACGTCTTTTGGTATCCCTCAAGGACATGCAATTTTTCAAGAACTCAATGCTCACAAATCATGCAATATATGCAATTGTTTGCAAAGCATGTCTATGCATAATATATTTGTCATATGCATGATAAATTAAATCATACTAAACAAGCCATATACGTATACTTTAAACATGCAGTCTCAAACAATCATGGCTCTTTTTAAAAGTTCAGTAGTGATAGAGCACCTACCTAGCTAGGTTGTGCTAACCCCTCTATCCTCGTACGCTCCTGAACATGGTTTGGGGAATAAGGGTTAGTTTGGCCTATCTTTTATAGGTTTTAAAGTAGTTAGTCTTATTACTTAGGCATTAAGGGTCCATCCCTATGCCTATGGGTGTCCTAAGGTCCTAATTGGGCCTTGGTATCATTAGTTTTCCAAAGGTCTAGCGACCACGCGCCACCATCCTATTCTAAGGGTCATGCCCACCTTTGCTTGGGCCTTGATCAGGGATTTTATAGTTTGGGTGTGTCCTCATCGTCGACACAGACATAACGCCTTTTGCGGTGCCTCAATCGGACTCTAGATCTCAAGTTATAAGCGTTTTAGTGTCACACGTACATAAGGGCCTTAAGAGTGAAAAAGTGGAACGCTAGTGTGCTGCGCGTCAATGGCATGCGCCCGCCTTTTCTTAAGGAACGGAAAATCCCGGCTTGCTAACCCGCTGTGTGTCTGCGGCGTGTGCCTCAGTGGGCGCGTCTGTAGACGCGCTGGGTTTTCTCGCCTGTCTCTCTCTTTTTTGGGCGCGTCCCCGAACGTGCCCGTTTGGTTTTTTCCAAACGTGGTCGACGTGTTACGTTCTGACTAGAACGTTTCATTCGTTGGGGGACCGGGGCGTCCTCAGGACACCCTGGTTCGACCCTGTCGAACCAGTGCGGCCCAGGGAACGTCCCTGGGTCCTTGGTGACTCTCCAGGGCTCTATTTTGCATGATTTTTCATGCAAAAACTTAGAGAAATTGAGCCTAAGACTACTATGAAGATGGGTTTTGAGGGATCTTGGGCATACCTGGCTCGTTGCTGGGTTTTTCTCCTCGTTTCCCCTCTAGGTTGCTTCTCCAAAATGGGTTTTCTTCAAGCTTTTGGGCTGCCATTAGAGATGCCCAAGAGCTCTATTTATAGAGCTATAAGAGGGTTCTGAAGGGGGCTCTCACCACCCTTGAATGGCAGTGGAGAAACCTCCAGAATGGCGGTGATTTCTCCTTCAATCACCGCCGTTCTAGAACCCTCTAGGAGGTTGAAGATGAAGGGTGCCCGTATCAAAACGGGCCCCTGTGTTTTACAGGCTAAATCCGTTTTTTGTAAAAATTACATTTTTGCCCCTGAACTTCAAAGGGCCATAACTTGCTCATTTTAACTCCGTTTTAGGTGATTTTGGTCTCGTTGGATTCCTTTTTCTGAGATGCACATAATGGTACCATTTTTAGGACCAAATTTCTGGGTTTAGTCAAGGTGAATAGTGAAATGACCAAAATGCCCTTATCTTCAAAAACTGAACTTTTCATTGCTAACTTGGGATTTTAATATTACAAAATTAGAGTCATTACACATAGGTATTTCAACAAACAGTTAGTGAATGCATTTGAAAAATAATGAAGATCAAGCAAAACGTTGAGAGAATCAAATGAAAAGTAATCTAAGCAACAAGAGACTAAACTCAATCAAAGCACACAAAATTTATAGAGGTTCAACCAGCCTACTTGGAACCTACTTCCTCTCTCTCTTAAGGCTATCCTCCTCTCCTTGAGTCCTCCACTAAATCTTGTGGGGTTTTACACCCAAGATTGATCTAGTTCTTGACTATTCAACATTAAGTACTCATAACTTGTCAATCTCGATTATAATCAAACCCTGGAGAAAATCTCTTTCTAGTAAACCAAATCCCCTATAAAAAAATTCCTCTCTAATAAACAAATATAAGAAAGAAAGAAGATTCTCTTCTCAAGAGATGCAACCCAATTCAAAAAGAATAAGAGAGGAAATAAATTATAATGGAAGAGTTAGATTGTAAATCTTGAATATAGAAATGAACTTGAGAGCTTGATCTTGTATGTAGATGATCCTCTCGAATTCCATTTCTTCTGCAACTTACATCCTCCCAATTTTCTTCTATTTATGCTTGAATCACCCAAATAGCTAGAGAGCTTTTTTCATTGATTAGATGATGAAATAGATGTTGGAGAGATGTCTTTTCTTCATTGGAACTTAAAATAGCTGTTAGGGACTCATTGGCAATAATTAAAGATTCAAAGTAGTTGTTGGGTAGCCTCTAAATCTCATTGGAAGAGAAATCACAATGGTGGCTATTTTCAAAATGAAGTTTAACAGCCAATGAAAAGAACCACTTATAAGTTAAATTCAATTTTCAACTAAGTTTAAGAAAAATTAGAATTTTCAAGTTAAAAGCATTTTCCATTGGAGGGAGTCCACTCCCACTTAGGAGTCAACTCCCCCTATAGCAAACTAGTTTGCAAAACATGGGCGTCAACTCCTAGAGTGGGAGTTGATTCCTTGCATTTTGCAACTCCCTAGAAGGAGTTGGAATAGACCACTTCACCTTCCAACGACCATATCTTGGTCATCAATTGTTAGTTGTGGGTGATCTTTAGTGGGTTGGAAAGGTATTTCCATTCTTTACATATGAACTTTGAAAAGCTTCAAGAAAGTAAATGAAACGTCTAAAAATTCTTGAAATCTTCAAAGTGATATAAAACCCTTCTTGTATATGAAAATTTTCAAGTAATGAATCAAAATCTTCTTTGAAACCTTGAACACTTTCTTAATGATACTTGTAGCCTCGTGGAAGCTTGGATTCTTCAATGAGTGACATGTGGCTTCTTGGTTATATGAATTCCTCAAAGATAATATTTGAATACTATTGAATGATTGAGAAAACATTTGATTTCTTAAGACATGGCTTATAATGATCCTATAAACATTTGCGCACTCAAGTAAACATGCTAGATCGCAACAAAACTTTTTTGTTATCATCAACATGAAAAAGGAATTGACTCAACAGTTTATAAATCTCTCTCTCTCTCTCTCTCTCTCTCTCTCTCTCTCTCTCTCTCTCTCTCTCTCTCTCTCTCTCTCTCTCTCTCTCTCCTTGTTACAAGTGCAGCTACAAATCTAAGAAAACCAAATCTAGTAGGTGTACACACTCTTAAGAGGAGTAGAGATTGTCTTTTCTCAATCATGATGATTATATTTTGTAGATCTAAGCCATTCATCATGTTTGGGATGGCTTAGCTGGCTAGAAATCAAATTTGATAACCACTAAGTGCTTTTGGCCTCTATTTCTTTGGGTAAAAAATCAAGACCATTTATTTTTATTTAATTTTTCAACATCCTAAAACAATTGGTTGGGTTGTCCAAATTTGATATTTCTTATAGGTTACCTAATTTTTGTACGTTTGACATGATAAATGGATCAAATCTTCCAAAAGAATTCTTTAGGTGCAGCATCTACTCCTTAGGACGCTTAGAAGTGTACAAGTCTATAGAACACATTCTAGGATATTTCATAGACTCCTTAAGTTTTTGTTGAGTTTCTTCCCTAAAATATTCCAGAATACTTTTAAGAGCAACTACATCCAGTGCCCCAAACATATACTACAGTGGCAAAGAAGAACTATTGATATTAATTACATATAAGTTCAATTTTTTATTCTAACAATAAATAATTTCTACTTAGGCTTGGATCCTTGACTCTCTCTCGTGGACAGTCCGAATCCAAATGGACTTGAAGTCAAACATTAAAAATATGACTCTAAAAATTGTCCAATTAAAATCTGATCCAATTAGGATCCTAGTGGATTGTGACTATAATATAGAATTTAAAATATAATCCGATTAGGATCGTAACAGATAGACATGTCCGGCCAAATTCGATCCGTTATATACCCTTAAACATTGTCAGATTGATATGAAGTGGTAGTTAAAAGTTGTCCGTACATTTTCTCATCTTAGATGACGGCCATCCGTTGACCTTGGCGCGACAAGCCACACACTTAGAGATCCTAGTTGCCGCCACATCCCTAAATTGTTGACCGTGTCTCCTGCTGAAACGAAAACGAAATAAAAACATTGACTGGGCTCGTTGGTTATGGGGACTAGTGACCAACAACTAGTAACTAGCAGTAAATGGGCTTGTGTCCGTAAATACGTCCTAGGCGCACCATATCTCCTTCATACAGAGTATGGGGCAAGTGTGGAAGGGGGAAGTATTCATGTCGCGGGCTACTGTGTCGAGGTAATATAATCCAGGATTGGTTTGGAACTGACGAATATCAATATAGCAGAGGCTTTATATAACATCTGCATGCTCTCCGGCAATTAGCTAACTACATATTTGTAACTGCAATTGAGAATACACGAGGGTCCATTTTTTAAGGGGTCCATTTTTTTGGAACCCAAATTGGTAGACCGACATGGATATGCCAACACTATTTATAAGAGTGATATTTTGTTTCTGCATGTAGATCGGGCTACAAATTTGGCATTTAAACTTTGCATTTGAAAGTACATGTTATTGGATTGGAAAATATTTAAACTTTACAGCAAGAGTTTAGAAGCAAACTACCTAGAAATATATTCTAATTCTTAACTCTACTTAAAATGTCTTCAACAAAGGAAAAGTGTTACCCCAACTTAAAGAAAAACAAAAAAAAAATTTGAACGAGGAGAAAAATCAAAAGTGAATTAAATCACCTCAGAAAACCGAATTAGAGGTCAACTGAAATCCTCGTAAATCAGAACTAGAGATGAACAAGATCCCCCCATAAATCAAAACTAGACAGGCTAGTGGTGAACTGGCGCCTCTAACCCTAGCACAGTCCTTTCTCAATGTAAAGTAGCTCTTCCCACTTCTATATACAGTGGTCGTCGACAGCAGCCTCATAAAACCCAAAAATTGTTACAATAGAATGGTTAAATGAATTAAAGGATGTCCAAAGTTTTAGCCGTTATAACAAGCATTCTTACCTACCCGTGCATACCAGCGAAAACGAATAAACAAACCAAAAGACGATTTAAGGGCATGGAGAGCGACGAAGGTGAATCCCCGTAGGGGAGGAGAAGATGGAAGTGGAAAACAACCTCGCTAGAAAAATCTTTTGGTGAAGAGATTCGAACCAAAAATTGCAGAAGACAAGAAGAAGAGAGGAGAGAAGCACCAACAGGATCTTCATTAAAACAACTTGTAGAAAAGTAGTAGGGAAGGACGTGAAAGGAAAGCTCACTGTTTCGAATGGCAAGTCAAATGCTCAAAGTGAGACTTGAAGATTGAAAAAACTCGTACGCCAAGGAAGAATGATTGATACTCTATTTGACAAATCTATGCTAGAGACACCTATGGGAAAGATAATCAGGGAAAGCAGGGCACTCAGGTGGACTCAAGATCAGAGCCCGAATTATCTCAGAGAATTTATCAATATGGAAAGGCAAGGCCAAACATCCCACGACCAGCCATCACATGGAAAAAGGCATTACTGGGAGAAACTGATTTATCAATGAGAAAAGGGACTTCCCCGCCAGCTTAGTCCCAGACAAGAATATCGATCTACTCTATAAAACCATTATTGGAGTTCATCCGAGAAGGGACTGGAAGGAAGAAGACTTCAAAAGTTGGGCTGAGAAGAATTGGAGCCTCAGAGATGGAGTTGAAACCTGGTTAGCCAACACCGAAAGGGAAGTGATATTTGTTCAACCATCAAAAGATATTGCAAAAAACTTTCTCAAACCTGGTCTATGACCTGGTCAAAACCGGTGAAAGAAATCTACTGATGGTGGAGCGGATATTACGTGCCATCGGGGATTTTTTGGCTAAGTATCAGGGGAGTTCTCCCACATTAATGGATCGTGATACGTAATATGAAATTGGAACACGAGAGATTTTCTTGAAATAGAGGCGGCAAATTATTTTGGCTCAAGGAGCAGAAAAATCAAAATCAAAGTTAGGTGTTTTTGTACCCCTCAAAGATTAAAAATACGGATAAAAATTAGGAACTTCTGGGTGAATGCGCTCTCTGAATGGATGGAACCTGACCCAGACACCATCCATGCTCACTACCACCAATAGAGGTGCCGAATCCTACCTAAATCGGAGGCACATGGGCTCATTTCTCTAACAAACATTAATAAAAGGGGTAACCCTGTGCATGAAGCTCCCGCATCTGGGGAAGAGGGAGACCACAGCACACAGCCTTACTTTGCAATTTGGCAAACATTAACACCTTTCCCAGGGATGGAGTTTTCAAAAATAGTTATTAATGAACCATTCCAACTCTGGAAAGGCCGCTGTTACCCCGGTCTTGAATAACTCTATTTCCACGAACGAAATAATCAAGAACTGCAGAGACACCCGAGGCTAATAGAGGGAAGATACATTTCCTTCTAAGACTACTGCCCTTCCCCAAAACGAGGAATCATTGGACCAAGAGCAATTCACCAAATTGTGTAAGCTTCTCTTGGATCGGACCGCTGCAAACCCGATGATGAAGTCGTCAAATCTCTGAAAGAGCTCAACATCAAGTGCGCTCGAACAGGAGAGACAGGAAGTTGATGGAAGGCTCTTTGAGTAAAAGCAGAATCACGTGACTAGATGATGAAAATGTTTCGATAGACAGTTGGGATGGGGAAGCAGACATCCAGAAGTCTTAATGATTTACTTCTCCTGGAATATCCGTGGGCTGGGCGATTCACAAAAAACAGCCCAGGTTAGAGGTCTAATCAGGAATTTTAGGCCATGGGTTCTCACGATTCCAGAGACAAAGAAGTAGGGTGGTCCTCAAAAGAAATTGGCTTCAATGGAAATTTCTTTTGTATACGTTGATTCTATTGGAAGATCAGGTGGTCTGTTGTTGGCATGGAACAAGTCCAAAACTGAAGGAGCGAGTGCCGTAACTGGCATCTACACAGCCTCAATTAACTTCGTCATTATATCATTTTGTAAAAGTGCTCCTCCCTCTGTTGTTTAAAGGCCTAACGACGATCAGTAGGAATTCGAGGACGGAACTCAATAACTTCATGAACAACTGCTCTGCTCCATGTGTTTGTGCTGGTGATTTGGATGTAATCCGGTTTTCTTCGGAGAGAAATACAGCTTATGATTTTACCCGCGATATGGATTCCTTTACAGACTTCATTGAAGTAAATGAACTCATCGACATAGACCTTAAAGGGGGCTCTTTTACATGGTCAAACAAACAATTCTCTCCCATCTTGTGCAAGATTTCAGATTTCTGTCAAATTCAGAATGTTTTGATCTGTACCCAAACACCAACTCCAAAATCATTCACAATGGATACTCTGATCACTTCCCTATTCTTCTCACCATTAGCTTTCCTAAATGGGAGATAAAACCTTTTCCTTTTGAAATTAAATGGTTGGAAAGAACCAAACATATGGATCTGGTTGGACAATGGTGGCATGAATCCTCTCCATCAGGCAACTTAGGTACGAGACTGGTCCCAGCCCAAATAAGAAAGGAGGAGGGTTTTGCATTAGGTGTCGGCCAATAAGTAAAACCTTTTTGAAGAAGTTGAAGATGATTTTTGTTATTTTCTCTTCTTATTTGCAAATGAATATGCATGTGTATTAATTTGTAAGTAAGAAAAGAAGATAATGAGTATCATTTTCAGCTTCTTCAAAGTATAGCAACTCTAACGTGACATGAATCAATCATTGACATTTCCTCAAGCTAAGACATCCCTCGTAAGTAATGCGCTGCATTGTATCTTGAGTACAATGAAAATTAAGGAAGGGTTGATAGGGTGTTCCCCCAGAAGTGATGTGTTACATCGGATCCTGAGTGTGGTAGAAAATAGGCAAGGGGTGCTAGAGCGTCCCCTTGGAAATGACATGCTGCATCAGAACCTAGGTGCAGTGGAAAGCAGGCATGGGTTCATGTCATGGAAGTTGAAAAGTGCTTGGGTAAATAGGCTATATCAAGAATATAAGATTCATATGCCACATAGAATATAGGGACATTGATATATAAGAGTTTAGAGTTAGTAGATACGATAAAACGTAGGAGAGTCAACATGCTTGTATCCAAGAACCAAGTGAAAAGGGGCTATAACTAGAGCAATCAATGGGTATAAGCTTTGGTACGTAGGAAAAGATAATAATAGAAATGACATAAGAATAGTGGTGGATAAATAATTAAAAGATAAAGTTGTAGACGTTAAAAAAACTAGTGATAGAATTATAATAATAAAACTTGTTCCAAGAGATCAAATCAGAAATGTTATAACTACATATGTACCACAAGTGGTGTTAAAAGATATAATCAAGAGGCATTTTTGGGAAGATATAGAATCATGCAAGAAATTTCCAACACAAAGGGGATATTTATAGGAGCAGACTTAAATGACCATGTAGGGAAAAAAGAAAAAGAGAGGAAGGATATGATACGATACATCAAAGGCATGTATTGGAGAACAAAATAAGATGAGAAAAGCTATCGTCAAAATTGCTTTGGCATATAATCTGGCCTTTGCAAACACATTCTTTAAGAAGAGGGATGAATACTTAATAATCTTTAAAAGTAAACTTCATAAAATCCAAATAGACTTTCTTTTACTTAGAAATATTGAAAGATCAAAGTGTAAGGATTGTAAGGTGATACCCACTATGAGTTTAACCTCACAACATATGTTAATGGTTATGGATATCTACATTAAAAGATAGAAGAAAGAAAATAAACTTAATAGGTATCTAAAAAGTAAGTGGTGGAATATAAAAGGGGAGAAAATAACCTCACTCACAAATAAGTTGATAGTAGAAGGAAACTAAAACAATGAAATAGAAGTAAGCACCATATGGATTAATATGACTGAGTCCATTAAGAAAGTGGCAAAAGATGTCTTAAGAGTATCTAAAGGTAAAAGGCAATTAGTAAAGAAAACTTGGTGGTGGAGTGAAAGAGTGCAAAAAGTTATTAAAGAAAAATAGGTGTGTTTTAAAGTATGGCAAAAGACTAGAAATAATTTAGACTATGAATAGTATAAGAATGCTAAAAAGGTTGCTAAGAGAATAGTAAGTGAGGCTAAACTCAAGGCATATGATGATCTATATAATATACTAAGATCAAGACAACATAAGAGAGATGTATTAAACTTGCAAAAGTAAGACAAAAAAAAGGTAGGACTTGGACCAAGTTAAGTACATTAGAAGTGATTATCATAGGGTACTAGTCAAAGATGATGAGATCATACAAAGGTGAGAAAGTTACTTTCAAAAATTGTTAAATGACAATTGCCCTAAGAATATGGGGATTGAAAGTACTATAAACCTAAATAACATTGGACATTATAGATACGACTATAGGATTAGAATACTTGAAGTGAAAGAGGCATTGAAAAAGATGAAATCAGGAAAGGCCCTACGGCTCGATTGTATACCAATACATGTTTGGAAGCATATGGGAGATATTAAAGTAGTTTGGTTGACCAAGTTGTTAACAAGATTATAAAATCAAGGAAAATACCAGATGAATGGAGGAAAAGTTCTAATGTACCAATTTATATGAATAAAAGAGACATACAGAGCTGCACTAGTTATAAGGAGAGGAGGAAGTACCTTCACATGGTCTTTATTGACTTAGAGAAAGCTTATAATAGGTTCCCTAAAAAGTTAATATGGAGGGTGTTAGGTGAGAAAGGGGTTTTGTAAGGATACATAAATATAATTAAAGATATGTATAAGGAGTGATAACAAATGTTAAGACTACTAGCAAAAAGACTAGTGATTTTCCTATCATTGTAGGATTGCACTAAGGATCGGCATTGAGCCCATACCTTTTCATATTGGTTATGGATGAGTTAAAAAAACATATGCTCTAGGAGATTCTATGGTGCATGCTATTTGCGGATGATATAGTTTTAATTGATGAGATAAGGGAGAGTGTAAACACGAAGCTAGAGTTGTGGAGAGAAGCATTAGAACCTAAAAGATTTAAAATCAGTTGAACTAAGATAGAGTATATATAATACAATTTTAGTAAGGAGATAAGCGAGAGTGGAGCACTAGTAAAGATTGATAACCAAGAAGTCCTTGTGAAAGACCATTTTTGGTACTTATGATTATTGATTCATGAGAGTGTAGAGATTGAGAGGGAGGTTACCTAGAGAATCCAAGTGGGTTGGAACAAATGGAGATGTGCATCTCAAGTTTTATGTAATTAGCGAATGCCACTCAAATTAAAAGAAAAATTCTATAGGATGGCTATAAGGCCTGCCATGTTCTATGGATCAGTGTGTTAACAGTTAAAGAACATCATGTTTATAGGACGAACGTAGCAGAAATGAGGATGTTGAGATGGATGAGTGGCAAGAGAAGAAAGGATAGAACTAGGAATGAAAACATTAAAGGAAACTTAGGGATAGCACCAATAGCTAACAAGATGAGGGATATTAGACTTGGATGGTTTGGACATGGCCAACAAAGATCGAAAACAACACTAGTTAGAAGGAGTGAGGCAATGCAAGTAGAAAGTTCTAAAAGGCCAAATCATTTTGGAAGAGTGTAGAGAAAGGTGTGGCCATGACTTATCACATCTATAAAATAATCAAGCTTACTGATCGAGAAGACCCTTTAAAAGATGGTGTATGAAGTTTAGAGCACATGTATGAGGACATGGACTCTAGGGGAGATATTACATCCATTAAAGGATGATCTGGAGACTATGAAAGAGGCAAAATCCATTATACCATCTAGATGGAAAAAGATGAGTATACCACTTCATGCTTTTTGGCACATGCATTGATGCAGAAGTATTATGATGAGAAGTACCTTATTAAAGGTGAACTAAGAGGGAGAGCAAGAATTGCCCTCATGAGTAGTTATTTTTAGATCAATTCTTGCTTTGAATTCTTCAAAGGATTAACTAATTGGTTGATTTGATGAAACAAAATTGAATGATTTAGGCATGAAGAAAGCTATAATAATGGTCCACACAAGAAATGAGATATTAATCATGAGATATCAGATAGTGTTATGTATATTGGACATCTTGAAGATTTAAGACAGGAAGGCCTTGATGATAAATTCCCTTTTCTCTAGTTTGGCAATCCTATTTCTGGAGATCATGATATTCCTACTCCCACATCATCATTTAGGAGAAAACTTATGATTGGGCTTAGAGCCATCAGTGAAGAAGAACAACAACAACAATGGCTTTCCCTGCCACCCCTACATTTAATCAAAGATCCCAAGTCCTATAAAGTTTGAATACATTTGTATGTCATCAAGCTACAAGTGAAGGAATTAGTTCTAATCTTTTGGGAAAAGGCAACGATATAGCTTGAACCTTTAAGGTATGATGACTTTGAAGTTATTTAGTTATGAAGTTTGATTTTGATAGTGAAATGAAATGAATGACTTATAGTTTCTTGCTTTGAATATGTCATTTGTGTGAATCTTGAATTATTTTGCTCATGTATTGGTATAGTTTCTTTGTGACTATTGTATATTTTGATTCTATAACAATTGAGATATGTTTTGTTTAAAAAAGAGTGCTTCCATTAGGATATTTGTCATTCTTTATCTTCTTTTTTCTTCCAAATTTTATCAATTTTTTTCTTTGATATATTTTTAATATTTTTTGTTGCTTCAGCGTTTCCAAAAAGGGACCAATACCACTTTTACTTTGTGATTTCTAATAAGCTTCTAGAACTAGTGACCTGGTGAGGCTATGCATCATCTAAGCCTCATTGTATAACATGCACAAAATTGGAAAATTAGAGAAAATGGTGTCTAAGGAGGTGCCAATACTAGTTTTTAGTAGCTCTACTTCTAATTTGGAGGAGAACTTGTATGTTACACTATCTAATGGCATAGTGACCATAATTGCAGTTCCTAGTAGTGGATCAATGGGTTGATTTGTTATTGATAATTTGCATGATCAAAGATCATATTGTCTTAAATCAATATGAAATGAATAATATTCACTTTTTTGAATTTCCCATTGACCTTATATGTTTTTTGTTCTCTTTAAATTAATGAGATTTTGCACATTATGTACTTTGAAGTCAGTATATGTCATATTATCACTAGTGCACAAAATGATTTTAAAGTCGGTTCAAAACATATATCGAAGATAGTTCACAAACCGTCTTCTATTCCATTGTCTTTGAAAATTGCTCAAAAGAGAAGATAGTTTTGAACCATCTTTAGAAGTTACACATTTAAAGTCAATTCTAGAAAACCAACTTTAAAAGTTTCATACATTTAAAGTCGATTGAGGAAAACAAACTTTAAAAGACCAATATTTTTAAACTCATATCACGAAAACTAACTTTAAAACTTTGTAAGATTTTTTATTTTTTTTTTCACCTATACACTGCATTCATAACTTGTTACTCCAATATACTTGTATACATTCAATGAACTACTACTATTACAACCTTGTTGCAATTTTCAAAGATATGAAAAAGGAATTTGTATTCATTTTCACATTTATTACAACATCCAAATTCAACATCCATGCACATTTATGTAAAACCTGACTATATATAACCATCTATTACAATCTTCCTTTACATTTATTGAGTATAATATACTATCTTCTTACTACTATACAATCTTCAAAAGACTTAAAAAAACAAAACTAAAACACCTGCATTCACTTTATTCATTGTAACATCTGCATATGCTATTCACTTCTACCATAAAAAATTTAAAGACATGAAAAGAGAAAAAAAAAATTCCCAAGTACCCTATACCTACACTTCTCTATACACACTCATTTACTTCCACACTCCAACTTTCTCTCATTTTTCATCCCACACACACACACACACACATACTTCTAAGAAATTAATGAAAAGTAGAAGACGCATCGGTCTAAATGAAGAAGTTTATTTTTACTTTAATCAATAAGATAATTTACATTGATCTAACCAATACAAGTGTTCTAATTAAAATGCATTACATACTCACCCCATCTACTTCTTATTTTATTGGGATTTAATTTGCAATAATTGTACTTAGTTCTCCATTCAAGCAGTGCAACATCATATATTTAACTCAGTTGATACATTCTTTCAGATAGAATATATAAAAAATTATGAAAAAATATACAATTATCACAAGTAAAAGGTGTCTTACCTTTCTAAATTGTGAGACCCTAACATGGTTATATACTAGGGTCCTTATATATCTAAGCACATAGTACCCACAACTCCAAAATATTGTGTAAGGTATTGTGCAACAAAGAAAACAAAAAGGATCAATAAATATCATGTATAATCATAACTTTAGTTTATAAAATAGAATAATTAACTATTTTTAACATTATATATACCTCCTAAAAATTAGTTTATGGTTTCATTCTCACTATCCCAATATTATATATCACTCCTAAAATTTTGCTACTATAATTTTATTTCTAATAATTTTAGGTTTCTAATTGTCTATTTCTCTCTTGCTTAGTCATGCAAAGCAAGTATTCTTTACACACACACACACACACACAATAGGGAAATCTATAACTAGGCCAGTAAAAGGAAACCAAATGGTACAATGGTGGCTGTGACTTAGATGGTTATGCTCTAAGAACCTCATCCACAGGATGATCATAACATTAGCTTCTTCATTATAATATATAAAAAGTAAGGGGATAATAAGCAACAAACAAACTTTCTCCTCTTGCAAGAGGAAATATAAGATTCTAGAAAATGGCCATGTGGTATTCACCCATTTGACTAGCTCAGTTAATAAATAAAAAAATAGACTATAGTGGTTTGGTGATTGGGTTTTTTCAACCAAGTTGACTAACAAAGAGACAAAGAGAGATAGGGGGATTGTGGTAAAAAAAAATTTCAATTGAGAGAGAGAGAGAGAGAGAGAGAGAGAGAGAGAGAGAGAGAGAGAGAGAGAGAGAGGAATCAGAGAGGGGGCCAAGGGTGGTTGGGTTTTCCATCCACACATGAGAGAAAGAGAGAGAGAAGGGGGGGGGGGGGAAGGAATGGTTGCCAGTGGTGATCTGGTTTGTTCGACTAGCATGACTAATAAAGAGACAAAGAGCAAGGGAGAGGGGGCCAATAGTGGTTAGTTTTTTTTTACTAAACCGAACTAATATATATATATATATATATATAGAGAGAGAGAGAGAGAGAGAGAGAGAGAGAGAGAGAGAGAGAGAGAGAGAGAGAGAGAGAGAGGGAAGGAGTAAATGCTAGTTAGAGTAAGAAGCGAAGAAAAGGCACATCAAAGGGGTGTTTCAAATGAAAATTTTACAAATAGTTAAAGTTAACTTTGAAAACTGACTCTAAAAATAATAGTTTTTAAAGTCAATTCTATGAAATCGACTTTAATTATATATATTTCTTATTTTTATAGAGTATAAATTTTTCACTCACACCATGAAATGAAGATATGCATATATTCTCGGGTTGGACTTTTCTTATTAATGTACTTGTATCATCTTTCTTGGAGGAAGTTGTAATACATCACTGCTTCAATAATTATGCATACTATATATATATATATAATAACATAAGAACAAGAAAATTAGCTAATTTTGGGATTACTCCTACATATATATATATATATCAACTATTACATAGCATTCCATCTATTCAATACAACCCTAAGATTTACTATCAAGCACTTGTCTATATGATCAAAGAGTGAATACAAACCATCTCATAAAAATCTTGCATCTTAATATTTAACTCATACCATACTCTCGCAGGTCCCTTGTTGGTAAACCTTCAATATCGAACATATGCTTCTTCCACTAAGAAAATGGTATTAATATCAAATACCTCATGATTTAGACTTTGTATAGACATGGGTTCCTTCAACCTATTTGGAAGTCTTATGCTATTTATCAATCTCATCATCATTGGAACTTTTAAGTTCATCAAAACTAATAAGAATAGGCAATCAGTAGTTTCATCAAATGATATATATTCCTCATTAATAGGAAGTGCAAACCTTAACTTGGAATTTAGCTTTTCCCCTTATCTAACTACTTTCCTCATCTAATTCAAACTTTGATGATTCAGAAGACAAGTGGCACTTGACAAATTCATTCCATGCATCCTATTTATTAATCCTTTCCAATTTCTTTTACCTTTTTCCCTTTCTCCTGTAAGGGCTACTTGGGTTGAACTATTGTCCATGTTCTTAATTTTCTTCTTTTTTCATTTTTCATGCACAGGTAAATTTTTTTAAGAAAACTCATTTTTTATTGGTGTGGATAGTGACAAACCACTACTTCTAACCATCATATATAAACTTTGAAATGAAATAAAAAATTGATAGACTCATAAATATTATATATAATATCCTTGAATTAGCATTTTTAAACCTAAATTTACTATAAATATCACTTATTATATTTTATTCTATATTTTGTAGAATTAGAGTACAAATAAAAAAAATGCTATATTTGAAAACCTAAAACTCTAAAAGAGACCTATCCCACTATTTAAGCAGGGCCATGGAACCACTTGCCAAGAACCTAGAAAGTTCAGAATGCTATGGGGGTGCTATGATGACCTGAGTTTTTATATGCATTTTTAATTGTAAAATTAATTTCTAATGTAGGATCAATCCCTATTTGAAAACAATTTTGTAAAAACAATGCAGTGCAGAGAAGAATCCTTCTTTTTTTCCATTTTGAAAACCTCAAGTGTCATTTACTTCCAAGGAAACAAAATAGGTAGAGAAATTTTTTTCTTTTAAATATATAAAACTAAAACAAAAATACATGCATCCCAAATCTAGCTAGTCACAACTCACAATCCAATTGTAATAACTACATATACACGTTCAAAAAGAATAAGTCATATACTTACATTGATTTAGTCTATTACGCTATTATCTTCAATCCATATTTGCATTCACCTCGATTTGCACTACCTTAAGTCAAATTCTTCGAAGACTTGAGATATTGTAAACAATTTACAATATCTCAGCAAGTTTGCACTTGTGAAGGTAGTTTCACATCTACTATACCACATTTTGAAATTTAAGTCTAAATGATATTTCAAGTAGTTTTTCATGCAATTCTAATAATCAAATCAAAGATAGGAAACATAGATGGAATTGTAGGTAAATCTTAGTCTATAGTTTTATGCTAAAACATTTTAGATAATATTAATATGAAGAATGCACAGCTTTAAATGTATATTTTTTAAATGATTAAATCCTCATGTAATCTCAAATAAATTATAATATATAATATAACACAAAATCACATGTATGATAACTTATAAACTGTGTCAAAGACCCATCATCTAACTTGACAAATCAGATGCGATAAGATCCTCAAAATATTAAAATAGTAATCGATTAAATTCCAAACATTGGCAATCCCAAACCAACAACATTATCATGTGCACATATGCACCCCGAAAAACATCATCCCCATTCTCCTAATGCTTGGACGTAAAACTCAAAAAGGGGAGAACCTTGGGAGGAGAAGGAAAGTAAGTGTGCTTTTCAGAGAGAGGTAAGTCCATGGTCATTTCATCCACTTTCTTTTCCATTCAATACATTTCAGCAATTCTTTTCACCTAAGTCCTACCTGCATTCTCTCAAATTTTCTTCCATCCATCTTGCTATTACATGCATTATTATTCCATTAGTTTAAGTTTCCACCTTACCATTCAACACATTCTCCCTCTATCATCCTTTCCAGCATTTGAATTAAATCCAAGCAATAATATCATATCCATTCATCTTTACTAAACCTTTTTTTTTTTTACTCATCACCCTATCTCCCACTTTCTTCTTTCACTAACACATCTGTAAAGATACGAGTATGCAACAGGAATGTCTAAATAACAATCTAGGAGAAAGACAACACTACTCAACACTAGTGATATTTCAGTTTGATAAGAATAGAATACAACATTGGATTGTCCCGCTGTGTGCTCTCTAGTAGAGCTTCAATGGCTTCTAGACATACAAGAAAGAACAACAGGAAAGAAGATCTACAAAGCAACAAAAATCTTCAATGCCATTGGGAGGCTTGTGACATGTCAATTTATAGCCTTCTCCACCAATCAGCTCATCGATTTAACCTTTCAACAGACCTCTAACATGATAGCCGTATAATAGAAATAGGGGTGGCTACTGCCCCAGGCCCCACTACTCGAGGGCGTTGCCCCCAAACCTCCATTTATTCCTTCTTGTAACCATTGTTGTCCCTAATGACCTCATCAATACTAAGTTGGTCATACAAATCTCATGCCACTGTGGTACACCAAATGGTATCTTATTGAGGTGGGCATCGTAATATACCAACAACATCTTCCCATCTTTTGATTCTATTTCCCATCATATTCTCCATCCTCATTTTCTCTTCCATGCATTCTTAACACTTTCTTCTCTTTGTCTTTCGTGCAATCTCCTTTCCATTAATTTCATTGCATGCACAACCTCCATCAACCCCTATTAATCCCATGCATCACTCCCTCCACTATCTCTATAGGATTTACATGCATAAGACTTCTCTCTCTCTCTCTCCCTCTTTTAAAATACTATGCACAATCCTTATATTAAATGCATGATCTTGTTCCGTTGTGGGTGATCGATTCTCATCATGTTACAGGGGTTGGTTAATGTACTCTATACTTGCTGAGTGACAGAACAAGTATAAGACATTATCTTATGGAAGTTTGAAGCCGTAGTGCAATTTGGGAGAGCATGAAGGCAACTTTTGTCTAGTGACATGGCAAGAATTAGTAACTTCTTTTCCATTTCATAGGAACACTTGCTTAGTTTCATTTTTGTTCAAGAATTGTATTCGTTGTAATCATTTGATTTTTTATTAATAAAAATGTTCTTCTTTTATTTTGTTGTATGTTAGTTAAATTGTTTGAATTTAGTTTGGTAAATGTTCATTTTTATTAGTTAGTATTTGTTATAATTTAATAGTATTTAATTTTAATTTCCTAGAAGTAAGTAGTTAGATTAAAATCTTTAGTTAAATTTTAAATCATGAGGATCTAAGTTTTTTATCCCACGGTTAAGATGAAACCATAGTAAGTTAAATAATTTTTTGATTATGTAAAAATAAGATTAAAATATGCTTAAATATAAATTTTGGATTTAGCAAGATTGATATATATAGTAATTTTATATAGGAAATATCATATATTTTCTATAATTTAAATACTAAATATATTATATTAAATTAATTTTATGTATAAGAATCTTTGATAGTCTGTGCCCTATAATGACATACTAGACTTTGAATAAATACTTTGAATTAAGATAAATCATTGGATTAAAAAAAATACATAACATGAGATTTTAAAGATGAAATTTTATATGTTTTGAGAGTCATTGAATTTTTATTAACATCAATAATAAAAATTTCTAATTTACTTGATTATAGAATTATTTGTGTTTATAGTGGTGAATTATGAAACCAAGGCTTAGTTTTATGTGATTTTATCTCTTTTAGCAATTTCTAGAATTAATTAATTATATGTTGGCTAGGTTAGAGCAATTTGAATTAGATTTTAATTAAAATTTAGTAAATCCATAAGCTAGAGCACACGTTGGATTGACTTGCACTTGCATATATTTTTATAGTAGAGCCATGCACTTGCACACATTTTAAAACACATAAAAAATCATGAAAATCAAGTTGTAATAATCCGAACCATTTACATACTATACAATTCCCAATATACATGGTCTTTTTCTTTATTTTGATACATCTATCATATATGGCACGTTCTAGGTAGCATACAAGAAAGAAAAAATTAAAACAAAAAAGCTCCAAAATGGAAAAATATTTTCTAAATTCAAAAGACCTTTTTTCCCACTAAAATTGCGTGATTTTTGTTAGAATCCTGATAATCTAATGTAGTTCTTAACTCCAACATTTCCAATCATAAAATCCCCCTTCAAGCACAATATTTCTCTTAGAATTAATAACAACAAAAATGGATGAAAACAATGGGGTTTACTATTTTTACCCCTTTTTTTTTTCTTTTTTCCATAATGATCAAAATTTAATAACCAAATAACAGGCAAACAATAGAGAGAGAGAGAGAGAGAGAGAGAGAGAGAGAGAGAGAGTAGAGAAGGATGTCATCGTTTAGCCTCCTAGATGAAGACAGTCTATGGGAAAGATAGGGAAAAAAGATATGTAATATCATGTTTTTATAAGCAAGTTTAGGTTTCTAAAGCTGGTTTTCCAAAATTCACTTTAAAAATAATGGATTTTTAAAGCTAGTTTAGTGGATTCGACTTTAAAAAACCTATAGCAAACAAGACTTTAAGAAAATTTTAAAGTCAATTTTGTCTTAACCAACTTTAAAAATATCTTTTTAAAGTTGATTTTGTGAAATTGACTTTAAAAAATTAGTAATAAAATTTTTATTTTAAGAAAATTACGAAAAAATTTCTCCTTGTTACATGCAACATGCATATATTCTAGGTTTGGGATGTTTCTAACATACCTGCATCATATATTATTACAAATATATATATATATATATATATATGCATATACATAAGTGAAATTAACACCAACACACACATGTAAATTTTGGGATAACTCTAATCATATTTCAATATTAACATTTTAATTTATGCCCTCATACAAGTTGTTTTCAACCCAAGTACCCTTCTCACCATTATCATGCACATAGTCCTCATTCCCACTAATTACATCCAATTGATGGCATTATTTTAGTAATACAAGGATAATTTAATATAGTGTCACCATGTCTTCATCATAAGTCCCTCAAGGAGGCTTATAAAATAGTTGAACTTCTCTTATCATGTCCTTCTTACACATAAAATACATGTTTCACTTGAGAAGTAATGTCAATCTAAGGGCATCATTTTGATGTTATCTTTGTTATGTTCCACTGAAACACAACCACAATTCTACAAGTATAATCTAATGCCTATATATCTTATATAACCCTATAATAAGTATCATTCACTACTATTGGGTTACTATCCTTTAAATTAGAAAAGAAAGTACTATTGGGTTGCTATTTTGTTGCACTCTTGAGTTATCATGGTCTTTTGTTAAGAAACAATAACCATTGATAGTATATCCAGCATACTTTATTGCTTCTGATCATGTTTCCATTACCATCCATCCCAAGGATGCAAATATACTATTAACTAGAACATTTTGATGATCTTGAACCTTTATATATATATATATATATATTGAGTGCGATGATTGTTATAATTAAGTATACAATATAGAATTAATAAGAACTGAATTAATTCATTTTTTAATGGAGTCAAGTAGTGAAAGTGAGATAGTGCTAATATTGTAGCCACTTTTGTTTCTTTTAATAACTTGGATACCTTACTAACAAGAAGTTCATGTACTCACTATAAATGAAGAGATGTAAAAAAAAAAAAAAATTATCCTTAATTTTTACACATATATAAAATAGGGAAAAATGTGAAAGCAATATGGGAGAGCGTCAATTCACCAGCATTGTTTTGGAAGACATAAAGGTGAGTCTGGTCCTATTCTTTATGTTCAATGGTCGATACAAGACCACTTGAGAGAGGTTCACTAACTTTTGGATCATTAAGTTCACCTAATTATTTTTTTCTCGGGATTTCAATAGTATCCATTCTTGATAAATACTATGTACAAAACTTACCACTTCTTCTGCAATATAACATTCAGGTATATACCCCTCTGGGCGATTGTGATTTTGTACATACCCTTTTATAACTTTCATGTACCTCTCAAAGGGGTACATCCATCACAAGTAAATCAACTCATAAAGGTTGAGCTCATAAATGAAGTGCACTGTTAAGTGTACCATGTCATCAAAGAAGGATGGTGGGAAGATTATCTCAATATCACATAAAGTTGTTAATAAATGGACTTGTATGTCTTGTAATTTTCAAACTCCACCACCTTCTTGCACATAGCATTGAAGAAGTAACAAAATTTTGTAATAACTTTATCTGAAAACACTGAATGTAAAACTACATGTAGGAGTTCTTGCACCAGTGCATAGGAATCAAGCAACTTCATCCATAATAGTTTCAACTCTTCCATAGAGACAATGTTTCTAAAGTTTGATGAGTAGTCGTTTAGGACTTTAAACTCTAACAAGGTTTTACACACTATTCTTCTCTCCTCTCTGTCGAGTGTATAATTTATTTTAGGCAACTATTTTCCTTGTTTGCCCCTATCATATGAATGCAACCTTCTCTTGAAACCCATCTTTATAAGAGCCATTCGAGCCGCAAGTCCATCCTTTGTTTTTCCTAGCATGTTAAGCAACGTACCATTCAAGTTTTTTCACACATTCTTCTCAATGTGCATGACATCAAGCACATTGTGCACATGCAAGGATTTTTGATACACAAGTTATAAGAATATTGACTTCTTCCAACAAATTTGAGAGTTGCTGCTACCTGTACATTTAGTTTCTTTCTTCCTCCCCCATACAACATTAAGGTATTCAACATGCTCCAATACTTGACATCCTGTCAGCTTCTTTGGAGATGTCATTTTCTCTACACTATTATTAAATTCCCCTTCTTAAAATGAAATGAATGGTCTTGACATAACCATCTTCTATGGAAAAGGAATGTCATTTTCCTACCATTTTAAAGTCTTATGGCATATGTTTAGTCACTATAGGTAGGACAAGCATTCTATTTGTTTATAGTGCATTCATACAAATTATTGTACAGTATAGCATCAAGATGAACAACTCTTTCTTCTATGCATGATAAGCTTCAACCACTACATCCATAATGTTTTAAGATAGTCAATAAAGGAGATAAGTTGTAATATTCCCAATAATAATAAAAATTGAGAGGACCTAAATAAGAGGGGGCTCATTTTGATAATGACACCCCCTCTTACTCCGTCGCTACCAGGGAGAAAGGCGGTGATCTGCCCTAGTGAGGAAAGCAGATCACCTGTATAAAACCCTCTTTGCTTCTCCTTTCCCCCCAACACGATCCCTCTCTCTCCCAGATCTTTCTTCTTCCTTGGTTTCCCTCTTTTGCCTGTGACAGCAATGTTAAGGTTCCAACAAGCATTGACGGAGCTACACCCACTGAAAAATTCTAGGAAACCCCACTCCGGTGTACCTAGGTAGGACCCCTCTACCATCTTTTCTTTTTCCCCTCTATTCTAGCAAGAACAACCCAGATCCATGTTGGATCTGATCTCACCAGCTAAAAATCGATGGTGAAAACAGATCCAATGGATCTAGTTGAATACACAGTCAAGGACAGCTTAGATGATAGTTCTGAGCCATTCGATGGCTTCTTTAGAACCCAAAACCCTAAAAAGCATGAAAACAGAACAAAAATTGGGTCATCTAGGACCATGATCTAATTAAAACAAGTGAACAGCTTTGGTTCATCATCCATAATGGACGATGTACCCAGGACACTGAGTGAGACACCCTAATGGGACCAGCGTGCATAGCCGCCCCATCACATGTACGCACAGTGCACGCGTGCGAAGGGAGCGTTGCGACGCTGCCACGGGCGGCCTTGGACGTCAGGCATCCTAGAAGTTGGAACGCATGCGGGAGCATCCTGGCAATCGGGATGCATGTGATGCATCTGCATCGTTCATCCCGGATGCATGCATCTTGGTGATGCCAAGCAAAATTCGCCGTGCCGGCCCAGAATTTTGATCTGAGCTATTGATTTTGAGCTATAATGGTTTTTTTCAAATTCTAGAGGCTACAAAAGCCCGATCTTCATTTTGAAAAATCTATTGAAATTGTCTCGATGATGCAAACATGATTTTAACCTCTATACCTTGATCTAAGCATAGTTAGTTGATCAAACCTATGAAATAGTATCCAATTACTTAGATCTAGCCAATTAGAGGATGATTAGGCCTTAGAACTTGAACAATTGGATGATTTAAAGGATGACTTGATGATCTAATGAATGGATTAGGTGTATTTGTCTTAGAAATTGATCTAAACCATCAATATATCTAAGGACTTAGAATTGATCGATGGAGTAATTGGACCATTAGATTGAGGAATAAATCATGAATATACATTGGAATAAAGTGAGAAACATGAAATTGAATTAGCTTTTATGATTAAGACTAAAAATTCTAATCAAACCACAAATCAAGAGGATTAAGAATGATCCAATGGTTGGATCATCTAAAATTCTCTCGAGATGGAATAAATTAACCCTTAAGTGATTAGGAGATCTTAAGACAACTACCTTGATGATCAGATCAAGTAGACGAGTGTTGGATGTTAGAAAAATTAAATAATAAAGATAATTCAAGCGATCTAGACCATTGATCTAGATCACAAGCTAGATAAGCGAATCATTGGACAAATAAAGAGAAAAATTGATAAAGGGATACTTAGATGTAATTGAATAACACAAAAAAGTACTATGATACTAACAAGTGTATCAAAGCGTGCAGTTTGAGAGGAGTGCACGTCTAATTTGGTGATTGTTTCCTTATCGAGATAGGTGACGACATTTAATGTTTCACATTGTTTTTCTAAAAGTCACATCATATCATAGCATCCTAATTGATTGGATTATTGTAGCATAATTTCTTATTTTATGCCTTGTGATTGATAAGTTTTACGCTATGATTGTCTTGAGATTTGATAATACTTGAATAGATTTCATTCAATCTAATTTTATTGCATTAATACTTATGGACATGCATATAGATTTTGAATATCTACTCCTTATTATATCGCTGAGATTGAATGATTTCCATAGAACTGAGGATGGAGGCTTGGTGGCTAGTCCTTGAGAGGCTAACCCTGAGATAAGGGGGGTGCCTTGGGATGTTGAGCCACGAGTGCTCCTAGTTTTCATGAGATTGTGATTTTCATATTTGTGATTTATGACTGGTGCTTTCACCTAGTGGATGTCATGCTAAGAGGGATTAGGGTAAGCCACCCACCCTCTGATTTTATGAGATGATAGACACCTTCCCACAGATAGCATTTGGTAGGGGTTGGTAACATGGGTAGTCCACACTACCAGTCGGGGCCTACCCATGGGGGCGAATGGCTAGTCTCCCGTTATGGTGTCTATGGGAGCGGTAGTCAATAGACCCAGAATGTATAGTTACCACTGCAGCATGATGATCCATGCACTTATTATGTGTGTATGCATAATGAGACTAGCTATAGCATTTTGGTGCCTATGTGTGACAACACTCAGAGGATTGGTGTGAGTACTCATAACCTGTGGTACGAATGTAGTGGACACTTTTGGGACCCACGTATCATGGCATGCCCTACTTATTATTGTATGCTCATTGAGATTGCATCATACTCATGTTTTACGTGCATGTGACTCATGTTTTATTAAGCATGATACTTTGATCCTAGTATCTATGAGATTCATTGCATTTTTATTCCATGGCTTCTATACTTTACACTCTTTTCAGCTCTTATTCTTTAAGTTGTTCTTTTTATGCCATAATTGCATTTCATTACATATCTATGTACCTACATAAGCAATAGCTTGCTGAGGCATTGCTTTGTTTTGTAATGCCTCATATATTGAGCGTGACAGCAGGAAAGGCAAGGCTGTGAAAGGATAGTGATAACTGTGGGGAGCTTCTTTATCTTACTGATAGATAGTTCAATGTGAGTGATTAGATAGACTCCATTTCTGAGGGAATTTAATATTGGTTTAGTTTAAATTTATTACAACATATGTATATAATTTTGTTAATCATTTTGGTTATGTTTTGGAAGTGGTGTAACACCCAGGGGGTTTTTAAATGAATGTTTTTTTATTATTATCAATGAATAGAACTTTTTAACTAAGAGATCTCTACCATGTTTACTATTATTATTATATAAAAATGTTATAAAAACCTAGGGTGTTACATAAGTACACATCAATGCCGTTCTCTGGTTGCTTGGAACTCGATATCAACATAGTTAACATTATGAATTTCCTTTTCATCCATAGCAATGATGGAAGGTTGTAAATAAAATATTATGCATGGTGGGAGGTTGTAAATAAACTATTGTAATAGGCCAACAACTATACCTTGTGCTTACAGAAGTACGAGGATTAGTCATGTTTATAGATATTGTAAGTCATAGGCTTCTAGGTTCTTCTCCAAAAGTAAGCCACAAGAAGTCTATGAGCTTCCAAGATAGGCTATCATCTACTGTCTCCTAGGCATCCCATATAGTTTCTATACTATTTTTTATTAGATGGAACATTCTTTTAAACCTTGGAATGGGGGAGAAAAATCACAGGACCTTTGTAAGAACATCTTTACCTGCTTAGTTGAATTCTTCTTCAACGTTCATATTAATTGTCTGCAAGTTGGGCATGTGGAGTTTTATCATTGTGCTGATTCATGTACAAGATTTAGCCATTGGGACAAGTATGTATGTTCTCATACTTCAACCGTAGTACAAATAGATTTTCCTTTGCCTCCCATCCCATGTGGGCCTTACCAGTTGTTCTACTTTGGTAGCATTTTACCCACCACTTTCAAGACTTCTATAAACCTTAAAATGAAAAATCAAATCTTGATTTAACATTGTAAAGTTCTACTACTAAAAATAACTTGGTATAATCTATATACCCAAGGTACAACTGCTCATTGGCTTCTTCCAATGTAGTCTGGAATTGTTCCAGGTCATCCTAGAAGTCATCATATGCATCTCAAAACATCGGTGCAGCTGTACTATGACATTTCCAATGGTTCTTTATAGTCACATCCTTCTACCTTGTCAATGGCGCATGAGAAAGTTTTTTTACGTTCCATTCCTATAGGCAATATCTTTCATCAACTCCATTGAAGCACAAATGTTCTCTCAACTTTTGTGTAATTACCCTTTTCAGGTTTCCACATCTCGAATATGGACAACGCTTGTGATTACAATTACCCTTGCCCTAAGTGTGAATTCTATGAACTTTTATCTTCCCTTCTCATACTCTCTTAATGATCATGTCATGGTCATCCAAGCATATTTACCCAATTTAAAAAAAAAAATTAAAGCTAAAATGTGTGCTAAGACTATTCATACATGAAAAGATTAGTGAACTAGGTTAGATATTTTACCAAACACTATGTAATTATAAAATGTTGGAAAAAATAAATTATATGCATGTAAGGAGATTTTCTAATTAAAAGAATATCAATGCAAACATGAAAGATCTATGCAAAGGGAGGGAAAATTAACTTTAGGAAAGAAATTTTCTAACCCATACAAATATATAAAACATGAGACAAAACAAGAGTGATCCTTACCAACAGCCCAATCAATATCGATCAAGAATATATATATATATATATATATAATTCCAAATAGACCTTGGTGTTTTAGTTGAAACTAACTAGAGTGAAAACGCACCCAGATGAGGTTCAAGCTATGTACCTAGTCTAATATTACTATATAGACAAAGATAGTCAAAGACAGGAAGATAGTTGTAAGACTTTATATAAGAAGGTTTTTAAAGACGATTAGGAAGAACCTCTTTGAAAGTTGAATTTTTAAAGATGGTTTTATTGAATCATCTTCTTAAATTCTTCTCATGAAATTAAAGAAGATGGTTATTGTAGAACTATCTTCTTAAGTATGAATTTTAAAGGCAGTTTATTGAAAACTATCTTCCTTTTGCCATCTTTAAAAGCACCAATTTTAGTAGTGTATAGTGGATTAATTGAAGTCACATTTAGAACTCCAAGACGTGGGTGTATATTATCTTAGGAGAGGTGTACCAAAGGTTTGTCAATTTGGAGAAGTTCATTTCACTTGGCCATGTTAGTTATGAAGATGAATTTCCTCCTAATATTTAGGTTAATCACAATTGCATAATTTGTTCTTCCTCTAGATAGGAGCAAAAAACTATCTATTCAATGATCATCCATTCTAATGTTGTGGTATAGACAATACCTTAAACAATTGCAACTATCTTCTAGTAGAACTTGTTAATGCTACAAAAATTAGTCAAGTCTTTCAAGAATAATGGACTAGTATGGATAATTAGACAATGAGTTAAGTTTTCTTTGTATTCTTCACATTTTTATCTAATCTTATTAAGAGGGCCTTTAGTTGCTCAAGACAATAATTTTTTTGGTTCTATAATTTTGTTCTTTTTCTTTTGATTTTTCCCTAAAATCAAAATAGTGTACCTTCTCCTGGAATCTTAATTGGATACACAACTCATTGATTAATTTAGAATAGTAAATTCTAACATGCAGCATTTTCAAGATACCTACATTCATGATTACATGCAACAAAATGGGTGTAAGTAAAGGAGTTCTACACTATAAGAATCTATAGATTGTAGTTGCTTTTTTTCTTTTTTTTTCTGGATAGAGTAGTGTTTTGTAGCTACTATTGTAGTTTTGTCATTTGCACCTATGCTTTACTTTTCATTTATTTTTTATATGGTGTTTTAGTGCTTTGTTTGGCTCATGGTTAGAGGTTGGTTTTTCTTTTCTGTTTGAATCTTTTTGGATTTGAATTTGGAGGTTGGGAGTATTAAGAGGTTCCCACAATCTACTCATAGCTATAAGTTTCTTCTTTTCTCCCCTCAGCCACTATTTTTTCTGTCATGAGCAACTTTTCATTGATTATTTACTATCTAATGTTGTCGATGTCTATGGTTCTATGCTTGGAAGTTGGCTCTTCTTTTTTGTTCAACCCTTGTTGGTTTTAGTTTAGAGGTGGGGCATGTTGAGAGGTTCTCTCAATGATTCACACATGTAAGTTTCATCTTTATTCCCTTTTGTTTTTAAAGAAACACTTCCTATTAAGAACCCTGCATTTACTACTAAGGTTGAGAAGTACACTAAAGGAGGGAAGAAAATTACATGGGAGTTATTGGATTATGTGTTTACTAAGTTATTGATCTTATTGTAAGTAAACATAAATTGACATCTAGTCTATTATTTTCTGACAAAATGAAAGTTGTATTCAAAAAATAGAAAAGAATTCATTAAGAAACTCTTCTTCTCACATTGAAGGAGTTGAAACAACTAAATAGCAAGCATTGTACTATCCTCTTGCTCAATGTTTCTAAAGATGAAGACCATTTTAATCTAAAACTTAGCATAATCAAACTAACCCATGATCTTTATCATGTAAATAATGCTCCAGAAAATAAGATACTATTAGACGCTAGTCCTTAAGCACTGTCTTTTCTCGTTTTTAGTACCTTGTCTAGGCACCACCTTTTCTTCTTGACTTCAAAGTTCAAACAAGTTATATCCACTTGATAGACTTACCAAAGTATATGCTATTAGTGATGCATGTGCACAAAAAAAAAGAGATAGACTAGTGACAAGTGAGCAACATAAATGTAATGTGTAAGGAGATAGATTAGAGGAAACATGGAAGATTCTAGAAATAGGAATTTATAGTTGCATCATGTATATATTTCATAGGAAAAAGTGTCTAGCTTCCGTAGATCCTATTTATTTTTTGGGCTTGAAATTCCTCAACCATATTTTCACTACCATTTGTGTCCTCAAAGGGAAATTTGTTCTTGAAGATGATTCACTACGCAATTTTCATTTCATTCTCTTTCCATTAACATGGATATGATAGTTCTATTCACAATTTAGAAAAACATCAATGGTGAAGATTAGATACTTTGGTTTCAAGTGACCAAAGCTTTGATAGAAACAATTTTAAACTGGTGCATATGTTGTCTTTTCTCTCTTTAAATTTTTTTGTTCCAATTTACATATTTTTGTGGGGTATAAAATTGCAATAGGTAGAGATTAAATGTAAGAAAAACTACAAGTTGCTAGCAAACACTGTGGTAGCTAAGTGCCAATATTCATCTATTCTTATATAATATTTAATACTCTACTAGCAGGATGGTGGTAGTTATTAATGCCCAAGTAGGATCAACATCATAATTATATTTCTTTTCCTATCAATAGCTTTGTACCAGTAATACTAGTGGTTGTTGTGACCTCTAGTATAGCTTCAACCATCTTATCGGGTGATAATTTTCTCCTACTAGTTAAGAGTTACCATAGCACTCTCATTAGCAGATTGTTTGTTGTTTCATATACTGCCTAAACATATACTAATTGTGACAACTCGAGTTTTTATAACACTTTTTAAATATAAAGGAAATCTACATAGTGAGATCAATCTCTATTGAAAACCATTTTAGAACATCAAATAGCAACAGAAGAATATTTTTCTTTTAAATTCAATCATAAAAACCTTGAGTGTCATTTTTCTGTTTCTCAAAACAAGTATTTTTGGTGAAAGGAGCCCTACATTTCAACCAAAAATCAGCAAGTTTCCTCTGTTTTTTCCGACATGAGCCATTTATCGCATGTGATGTGAAGTACCTGATAAACGTTTATTTTAATTTTTAAAACATGATAGGAGACCCTGTCTCCTTCTTAAATACATTTAACATTCCCAGGACTTACAGACACATTGCAATTGCATTTTAAATCACATATAAAATCAAAATATCACCCAATAGTCAACATAATTTGAGTTTCTTATTGAAACTCTAGATTACCTCACTACTTTATCCTCTTTTATTAACAAATGATCTTCTTAGAATCCTAATCTCCTTTCTAATTATTTTTGGGCTAACCTGTGGTAAAAATGATAGGGTAAGTATATGACATACTCAATAGCCAATACTACAAAATCAAAATCACAGCATACACATACAATGATTTGAAGAAAGGTTTTTCTGATGATAAAATCACATGGCCACAACCGATCACATGGAATGCATCATAAGCACACATATGCATGTGTGTGTGTATCACCTACAACATCTGCATTATACTTCACAAATTGAGTAACATACGATTACTAATAACTTCATCACTATGCACATATACACCTCGACTATTTTATCCACCAAATGTCATGTATTTCAAATAACTAGCTCATCATGTAAAAACAAATCATGGATAGTAAAAAAAATGCTACAAAATGTCTTTTGATAATACATGTCAGGTAGATGAATCATATAGGGCAAATCACCAAGTCATTTTGCACTTATGCAAGGTGATTAACCAATAGCCCTTGTGCACACAGCAAGGCAGACTCAGCCAAATGTCCCATTTGAAACACATGCAAATAGACTAACTAGTGGACCATTGGCAACACATATAGGCAGACTAACCAATGTTCCCTTTGCAGCACATGCAGGTGGACTAACCAATGGTCCATTTGCAACCCTTGCAGGCAAACTAACCAATGGTCCCTTTGCAACACATGCAAGCGAACTTACCAATGGTCCATTTGCAATACATGCAGGTAGACTAACCAACAGTCCATTTGCAACACATGCAGGCAAACTAACCAATGGTCTCTTGTGCACACAACAAGGATGACTAGCCAAATGGGTAATCACATCGAAAGATCAACATCATAAAATAGCATGCATGCTTTATACAAAGTCATATATCTCAAGTACTCATCTCAAAGCATGGCTCAATAGCTAAATTAGTTCATATTCATATTCTTACATCTCAAAATCATATCATATGACGTGCATACCCTATGCAAGACCACACATTTTCTAGCATTCCTTTCAAAGTATGAAAATCATGCATATACAAATCACAATCTTTCTCATGTCTCACAAGTAAAGCAAATATGTGAATACTTTAAACTAAATCATTCATTTTCTTTCAAAATTAGGTATGCAACATAAATTTAAAATTATATATCAATTTACATGCGTCATTTATAAGAATGCTAGATAAGGAACATATGATAAACCATGGATCTAAATGAAAATCATATATGCTCAACTAACATACATGTGTAGCAAATAATTAGTATAATCAAACTATTCTAACTCGGTAATAGTTCACAAACTATCTTCTCATTTTAAAGTTCATTTGAAATTTAGTAGTATCAGATTGCCTATTGCTTATGATGCTCTTCGATTTCAATTGTGTCAACCTTATCTTGGATGGCAACTCATCTCAAATCAATCTCCTTAGTATGCATTGAGTAACATCTAAATAGCCAATCAATATAAAACTCTCATTATTTTCAGTTCTCACATTTAAACTTTGTTTACCTAATGTCAAATATCATTTCATATAACTCAGATGACTATTGTGATCTAATATTCACCCTCTAGACCAGTGATCTCAGTGTTAGAACTTGTGGATGTTGATTTCTCTCATAATCAAATCTTGTTAGCCAATGAGTCATGTTTTGGTTGTCAATTTATTCATTTTTCATTTCTAGTCAATGATCAAAACTCAAATGAAATGATTCAAAGTCCAACCAGCCATTAGTCATCAATGATATAAAGGTTTACTGGGTGTAATTACACACTTTCAAGTCATCCAATGAATTTACATTATGATTTAGTAATTCAAGTCATCTCAAAGACATGAAACTATTAGATTTCTGATCTATCATTGCTTAATGGTTAATCACTTAATCAATTCATCGTCTAATGGCCAAATTTTCCTAATCTAATATTTGACAGTTACTGTTCCTAGGTCAGACATGAAGATATGGTTAGATCATTATCATGTTGATCATTTATTTTTTAGATCATTGATCCAATGGCTGGAAGTGGTCAGATCATGTTTCTAATTGACAATTAATACTTCCAAAAGTCAGATTAAGGCATGATTTACTACATCTCTACCCTGGATGAGAATGCACATCATCTAGTCGCTATATGAAATCATTCAGGCACTAATCAAGACTGTCAATTCTAATTAGTGTGAGATCTTAAGGATCAAATGGTTGATCTGAGTTCTAATCAATTGATTGGAGCTCTGATCAAACTTGGATCAGCATAATTTTTCAAAATTGTCAACATTTGATTCTAACATTAAAATTTTGATTCAATTTAGGGCCTAGATTATAAACATAGGATCTTTAGATGGAAGATCAAACTCAAGTAGATTAATTAGATTTTTTGTCAATCTCTGTCCAAATGGATGATCAAAACTCAAATATGACGATCAGAGCTCCTAATGATCTTTGTCCTTTATTTAAGGATGCGATCAAGTGTTCAATTAAGCCTTTAGGGATGGATCGTTTATGTCCCAACAAAAACCCTAGTTTTTACTACTTTTTGTAAACAAATTGAAAAAAAATTGGAGAAATTGTGTAAGGGCCTACTTGTGTGGTGTTTACAATCTCCAATCATCGCCGAAGAAGATGTGATTCATCAAATTTTTGGGTGACTATTTTTGTATGCACCATTTTCCCTTCGATCATGTGTCATTCCTCCTTAGATGGTTATAGAATCAAAGTGGTTTTACTTCTTCCTCTATGTAGAGGAAAGTGAACAACTAGGATTCTCTACTTTTTCGGTAACCTAAAAACCCCCATTTCTCCTGTGTGATTTTGCCTTTTTAGTGAGCAGGGCCTCCCTCCCCCCCTCTCTCTCTTCTTCTTCCTATTCCTCCTCCTCTTTCTTTCTTTCTTTCTTTCTTTCTCCCTGCATCGATTTCTATCTATGTGTCGGGTTTGGGAGAACAAATTGTTTGGTCTATTTTGGTTTCACTTAAGTGGGGAAGGGGGTACCAGTATCAATTGTGGCACCTACTTTAAGTATTTCAATTATTTCCTTTTAATTAAGACTAAATATATAATTATGTTGTTTTCAAGATTCTAAATGTTATAATTTCAATAAAAAGAGTGCATGCCACTAATAATGAATTTCCAAGTCTCTTGACTATCAGACATAGATTTTTGCAAGAGGGGTCAACTTAGTAAAATTTTCAAATTATCCTTCGCAAGAAAAATCACAACTTATTCATCTGAAATCTGATTTTAGCAAACTTAATGTTGTTGGAATCCATGTTTCAATTATAATCCAAATATGGATGTCTCAAAACTTAATTTGATAACTATAAAATTTTATTTTCTAAAACATTAAAAATATAAAGTTCAATATTCTCTTTTTATCCTAATTTAATATAATCCAAAATTTACTAAAATTCATATTTAAAAAGTAGGGATGTTACATACTTCCACCCTTAGAGGAATTTCGTCCTTAAAATTCTTTTCATGTTATCTTTCAACCAATTCCAAAAATCCATAGTTCATCATAAATTTAAGTTCTTATAACTACTTAAAAGTATATTATTCCCAACTTCAAACTTTATTTGCTCAGCTTATTTGCATAACTTTTCTATTTGCTTTTAAAAATAAAGTACAACTTTTGTTGTGCACTCTAATACTCAGCCTTTACTTGCTAATTTCTCAATATTATAATGTAATTTTAGTTCATATAAATAATATCTTCAAATCTTTAAGGTTAGATCACAACAATCATCCCTCAATCATGTGCAGTATAACCTACTTCACACTTTCCCAATAATCATTTTGTATGCTGAATTACTTGTTGTTCTTTTATAATCTCCTTATTTCTTGTATTTTATTTTCCATTCACAATGCAGGACAATCTCTTATTCTCTTGTCTACCTCCATATTATCTATTTATTATTAAAATATTCAATTTAAGATTAACCTACTCATTGCTGGTAAAAGTTCCAAAAGTAGTTAAACTCATAATTAAATTCATCCCATCGTATCTCATCTCACTTTACATGTTTTTCTCAAGGAATTTTTAAAGCTGTTAAAGTAAATTAAGTTTATTCATATCTCTTTACATTAATGATGAAAGTTTTTCACACATAGATTTTATTGATTTGTTTTCGGTGACTTGTACTCCATTTCCTATAGTAGCTTCTACTTTTTAGGAACACCATTGTATACATATAATTCCTGATCCTTTTCTTAAGGAATTGCTACAGACTACAAAATTTCAACTTTAGTAAATAGAATCTCACATTCCTTAGTAAAGTGTCTATCCGTCTTCTCAACATAAGTAACATGTTCTCATTTACAACCTTAACTTAGTTTAAAATACATCACTACTTCTTTATATCATCAAAAGCAACTCTTATATCCCCATTGTGATCATTAACTGTATAATAAACCAATCCATTCCTGAAATAATATAGAAGTTTTCAAAACATTTCAAAAAGATTAAGTTGGCCTCTATTTTTGTCTCTCCAATCATAACTAAAACTTGTTATAAATATCTTCGTGTAATTTAGTTCACCTAATCATGTTAGAATGCAATACAGAATACTAAATTATACATATACTATCTACATTTTATGTAAGTTCATAAGATATGAAAGAATGTGTAGAATTCATATCTAATGGTATCTTAACAGGTATGTTATATGTATATGAAGTCTACCTTTTATCTCTGCATCTAGTGTCTGTGCAAGTACACAACCTTGGTTTCGAGGTTCTTATTCCTTTGAGGTTCTTCTTCTTTCTCTTTCTTTGGACAGTGCATGGCAATCTGTCCCATCTTTCTACAAGTTTAGCAGTTGATGCTATTGCACTATCTGTGTGGATGATATTTTTTGTATTGTGAGCATGTTTCATGTACTAGTGCCCTATTCCTGTTGTCAAATGACCACTTCTGTGGATAATGGGGTCTTGAGGACTATATTGGTCATTTTCTTTTGTTGAAATACCCACTTCTACTGGTATCCTTTTTCCATTTATGTCTATCTTCCAATGTCCTCTGATAATCCTTCTCAAAAAGGGAAGCCAACTCTATTGCCTTTGCCATAATATCGAGTTGAAAGCCCATAACTCTTTCTCAAACTAGGGTTTAATCCGTCAACAAATTTCTCTACAGCCTTGGCCTGTATGGTACATACCGTGGGTGCAAATCTACAAAGACAAGTAATTTTTTTCTCATATTGTGTTACCATAGAATTTCCTTACTCCAAATTCATGAATTCCTTCTCCTTTTCTTTTTGCACATGTCTTGGGAAATACTTTTTGTAAAAGATAGATTTAAATTCTTCCTAAGGAATGACATCTTTTCCTTCAAAATTTACTCACTGGCTATTTCCCACCAAAAGGTTGCTTCTCTTGTCAAGACAAAGGTAGCCATTACTGCCTTTCTATTTTTTGAAATTTTCGTTGCTTTCCTGACCTTCCGTACTCCAAAAATCCACTTCTCTACTAAGTAAGATTCATCCTCCAAAGAATGATGGAGCCAGCTTCTTGAACTTTCTAATTGAGCTTCTGCTCTTTCATTAGCTTTATATGATTCCATTATTCTAGTTATTGTTTCTCCTTGTGGCTGGTTTTGGAAAAACTGGCCTACATGTTGGATGAACGTCTGGACGGTCTCAACTACTAGAGTTCCTTATTCAGAGGAATTGGTTGGATTATTCTTATTCCTAGGAGTCGAACATCTACTCCTCCCATGTGGCATTTCTACAATTTCACATATACACAACTCTAAGCGAGTACTTATACTCTAGTTACCCTATCTTGAATGTGACATCTATTTTCAAATTACACTAATCCTATGTAAGTATTATGTCTAATTACTTACACTAGAACATAAATTTCTCTGAACACTGATGACTATCATGTTTTTTCATTTGTAATTGGCTGTGAATGACGTGAATCTAGACTTTGATATAATTGTACAACCCGAGTTTTTAAAACACTTTTTAAATATAAAGGACATCCATGCAATGAGATTGGTCTCTATAGAAAACCATTTTAGGAAATCAAATAACAATGGAAGAATCTTTCTCTTTTAAATTCAATCATAAAAAACCCGAGTGTCATTTTTCTTTTTCTTAAAACATGAATTTTTAGTGAAATGGCCACTACATTTCTACAAAAATCCAATAGAGTTTCCTCTGTTTTTCGGACATAAGACATTTAATGCATGTGATGCAAAGTACTTGATAAACATTCATTTGAATTTTTAAAACATGATTGGAGACTCTGTCTCCTTTTTAAATACATTTAATGCTCCTAGGACTTATCAGACACAACCTAATTATAATTTAAATCACATATAAGGTCAAAATATCACCTAATAGTCAACATAATTTGAATTTCTTAATGAAACTCTAGATTATTTCACTACTTATCCACTTTAATCAACAAATGGTCTTCTTAGAATCTCAATCGCTTTTCTAATTATTTTTGGGCTAACCTGTGATAAAAATGATAGGATGAGTATACAACATACTCAATAGATAAGCCAATATTATAAAACCAAAATCAAGGCACACACGTATAATGATTTGAAGAAAGGTTTTCTGATTGTTAAATGACATGGCCACATGCATCATATGCACGTGTGTGTGTGTGTGTGTGTGTGTGTGTCAATATATCACCTACAACCTTGGATCAGCATAATTTTCCAAAATTGTAAACATTTGATTCTAATTTTAAAAATTCAATGCAATTTACGGCCTAAATCATAAATATCAGATCTTCAGATGGAAAATCAATACTTATGTAGGTTGATTAGAGTTTCTGTCAATCCCTATCCGTTGTACAGTAATGAGATGAATGGTTGGATCTTCCTCCATCAATGGATCAGGCTTAGGAATCGGACCATCCCTGTCTGAGTTGTACATGGATGTATGAAAATTAGATATGATGATTAGAGCTCCTAACAATCCGTATCCTTTAATTAGGGAAGTGATCAACAGTCTAATCAAGCCTTAAGGATGGATTGTTTATGTCCCAACAGAAACCCTAGTTTTTTCTACTTTCTATAAACAAATTGAACAAAAAATGGAGAAATTGTATAAGAGCCCACTTGTGTGGTAATTACAATCTCCAATCGTAGCTGAAGATGCGATTCATTGAATTTTTTGGTGATTGTTCCTGTACGCACCATTCCCCCTTCGAACTTGCATCATTCCTCCTCAGATGGCTATGGAATCAAAGGGGTTTTACTTCTTTCTCTATGCAGAGGAAAGTGAATGGCTTGGATCAATAATTCAAGGAGTTGTGGTTATCAGTGAGGTTCACTTTCCAGGTAACCCAAAAGCCTCCACTTTCCCCTGCGTGGTCTGCCTTTTCTTGTGAGCAGGGCCTCCTTCCATCCTCCTCCCCCCTCTCTCTTCTTCTTCTTCTTCTTCTTCTTCTTCTTCCTCCTCCTCTCTCTTTCTTTCTATCTTCCTACATCAGGTTTCTGTCTATGTGTCGGGTTCAGGAGACCAAACCATTTGGTCTATTTCGGTTTCACTTAAATGGGGAGGGGGTGCCAATATCAATTATGGCACCTCATTGAAGTATTTTAATTATTTCTTTTTAATTAAGATTAAATATATAATTATGATGTTTTCATTATTCTAAATGTCATAATTTTAGTAAAAAAGAGTGCATTCCACCAATAATGAATTTTTAAAGTCTCTTAGTTGTTGAACACATATTTCTATGATTGGGGTTCACTTAGTAAAATTTTCAAATTAACCTTAGCGAGAAAAATCACAATATATTCATCTGAACTCTGATTTTAGCAAACTTAGTGTTGTTGGAATTGTTTTCCGAAGTATAATCCAAATATGTATGTCTTAAAACTTGATTTGATATTTATAATATTTTATTTTCTAAAAATCCAAAAATCAAAGGTTCCATATTCACTTTTTATCATGATTTAATATAATCCAAAATTTACTTGATATCATACTTAATAATTAGGGATGTTACACTATTTATGGCTTGTCTAAGTGTTTTGATTCATTTTATTAACCAATAAAAATACTTTTTCTAGTGGTGGATTAAAGTTGCTTTGGCCCCATAGCAAACTTATATTCCATTGGCACACTATAATTTATGAAAAATAATAGTTCACATTTTCCTACCAAAAGCCTAAATAGTGTGAGGTAAAAAGAGTGACTTGGGAGGGGATGAATTGAGGAAAAATAAAATTTGAAAAGATTTTTACAAGTTCATGCTCCAAATAATGACAAGTTTTTTGGCATATAAGAAGAAGATACACATGAAGATTTTATAGTGGTATGCCTAGCCAACCAAGGTACTTGCTTTTACTCACTCAAGGTATTTCCTACCTTTAGCTTCCACTAACTCTGTGCATGATCTTACATACTAGTTGGCACTGTGCTAGACACAAACAAAATACTCGAGCACTTGCATCAACTCAGCCTTTCACAAATACTTGAAAAATTGTTCGAGACAACATAGCTATTGCACTCTCTCAAAATATAACAGTAATATAAAGAAAAGTGTTTTCTCTCAATAACATTCAAAACAAATATAAAAGATAGAAGACATTTTTATAAATCAAAAGATAGAAAGAATTAGTTAGGAATCTTGAAGTTGCATACTTGAGTAGAAGCTTTAGATGCTCTTGAATCTGATTATGAAAATCCTAGTTCTTAAATGAATTTTTCTTCATTTTTGAAATCCAAATAGCAAAAATATTTTCTTTGAAGAGATTTTTCATAAAACCCCAAGTGTTATCTTAGTTGAATAAAACACATTTCAGAAGTTCTGAAATGCCATGAATTTATATTTAATGTTACTGAGAATTTATCTAGTCATAGCTCATAGTCTAACTATATAAATGCATTTGCATATATGTCCAGAAAGATCAAATAGAAGTCATATACTTACATAGTTAACACAGTCTCACGTTACAGTTATCCTCATCCAAGGTTCCTTCTAGCTTAAACTGCTTATCCTTCAAGTCAATTTCTTCAAACCTGTTTACAATATCACAACAAGTGTGGGCTTAGTAAGTGTTTTGAACATATAATTTGGTACTTTATATGAAGCCAAATAAAAATGAAAATCTAGAATGTTTATAGATTCATTCTAAAGAATATAATACATTCATAGAGTCCTAAACCTTCAACACATTATTATAGTTGAATCCAAGAAGTTCCAAGTCTTATCATCTCATAATATACCAGCTCATAAAGTAGTCAAATTCATGCCAAGCCAACTTATAACATATCATAAGCACATGTAACATGATTAGCATAAATAAATCCCATCTAGGATTAAATCTATCCATGTTATAGGTAAAATCACAATATATCCATGAGAAGAAAAATCCATGCCATCAATATATATAAATCAATAATAAAGTAACAAAACATTGAAATAACTTCACGATTCAATAACAAGCAAATACATCTCAAATTAACATTAGCTCATATTAGCTCACCAATAGGCATTTCCATGCCAAATCAATATCAGAGCATATTAGCTCATCATAGACAAATTCATGCCAAAATACAAATCACAAATCAAATCATGCATGTAAAAACATTTCACAATCATCTCAGCCAAACCACGACTGTGTTGTGGGCACTTAGAAGCCTACTAGTAGCTCTCCACTCATCCTCATTGGTCACCCTTATTGGTTACCCACAAGTACAAATCATAAATCAAACTTTGATTACATATAAGAAGACAAATCATGCATTGAAATACAAATCATGTGTCAAATCATTATTCACATCAAAACAACATGAAAACCAAAGCCAAGAAATGCCAATAAAAAAGCAAGTGTTAATAATTCTAAACCAAAGATTTAACAACAAAATGAACCATTCAATTCTACCAAAAATTTGGCAAAGTCTCCTATGTTTTTTATACCTTGAATTTTATGTTGCAATGTGATTCACTTAATAAACCATCATTCACATTTTTAATATAAATAGTGATTCCATCTCTTTATCATTGAAAATCATATATCTCAAATAATTTTCATGCATCATATTAATAATCCAAAACCATCATAAAAAAAAAAAAGAATATTTGTCATCTATTTCACCCATAAAATGCAATGCATTTTCAATTTGTAACCATGTCATTTATCAATTCATCAAAACACATACATGAAATATATTTGACTAAATATATGTTATTTGATTAGACCAATAATCTATCATAATTAGAATATACAGGTTATTTAAAGATGTCAAAACAACCCACCTCATGGGAAGATTTTTGAAATCCACTTGCATCTCTTTAGTTAGCATTTGATACTTGTATTTTATGTCATCTTGAAGTCCAAATATACAGATCATATTCTAAACCTAATATACAATCTAGTACAATAAAAATTATAGTGTAGTATTCATTAATGCCAATTGTGCATCAAATCTAAATGACACATAGTAAATTCATATGCATATTTGAGACTTAGATAATGCATCATATTAAGATTATAGATCAATATGAAAAATCCTGAATTGAACATTGGAGACTCTTGATGCATCATCCAACCTACAAATCACTTAGATTTGCTAATTTATATGTTTAGATCTTGCAAATCCATGTTTCAAATCACATGTTAGGGTCACTCTCAATCTAATGAGTCAACCACTGATCTTAGGGCTTGCCTAGTCGAAAGCTTTTAGCTCTATACAATAAGTCAGGGGTTAGAATTCTTTTCCTGATGTTATTGATGTTATGGAGCTATGTGGTAAACTCATTAGATCTCATAGATCAATGGTCTGATCAATATTTGAACTATAGATCATCAACAATTTGATTTTGAAAGGTTAGATTGGACTTAAATAGTTAATACACTTTTGAAATATCATTCAATCTATTCAGTTTGTAGGTCTACTATTTGATCGTGTTTCCAATGGTTGAATTTATAGATCATGGATTTATAATCATGATCCATATTTGGATCAAAATTTTAATAGTTAGGTGATCCCTAATTAGACTTTTATTGACAAGGGTGAGTAGATTGAGCAAAAATGAACCAAAGATGAGTTTTTTGCCATCTAATAGCTATCATAAAATGCTCACCATCGTAGGAGAAGATGACTAGAAAACAATACATAATGTAAATTTTTTTTAAGAAATACGAAAATAACTAGTAGAAAACACAGATAAATGATTTACCTGAGTTCCCACTATTATTTAACATGCTTTCATCTTTATTGAGTAAAAAAATGTCAAAAGCCATCTTTGTCACTAGGTTATGATTTATCCACAATTGTAGGGTCATTTGTTCACCAATCCTCAAGATTTCACAAGGATTTGGAGATGATGAAGAGGATTAATGGCTTAGATCATTGATCCTTGTTCTATTTCCTTCATTCAACCCCTTTCCCCAGAGGGAAACCCTTGTTCTTCACTTCACCAATGTCAATGGTAGAAGGGAAGTGGGTGACCAATAGCGGTAATGGGTTCCCCCCCCAGACTCTCCCTCTCCCTTCTTTTTCCTTATCTTCTTACTCTTCTTTGGCTTCGTTGTACCACTATAGGGAGTCAAGCTCCATGTGGTGGGCTGACCACCCATGTTTTTGAGCTCCTCTTGCACATTATCGGATAAAGTCAAGTGGAGGGGGTGTCATAATTCGCACCCCTAAAGAAATCCTCAAGGATCTACAAATGAAGATTGCTGCTAGCAATTACTGTCACTTCTTCAACAAGGTTATCCATTCTGACCCCTCACTTCATTTGTAAAATTTTAACTCCACCAATGCAAGTCCCAAGCCAGGATGAAAAAGGAGGAGGGTCTTGCATCAGGTGCTAGCCAGCAAGGGGGAGGTTGAAGATGATTTTATTATTTCTTTCTTACAATTGAATATGCATTTGTATATTAATTTGTGAGGAAGAAATGAAAATCATCTCCAGCTTCTTAAAATATGGCCACCCTTGTGTCAGATAGCCAACAGGCAAGGGTGAAGCTGAAGATGATTTCATTATTGCTTATCTACTTACAATGAATATGCATTTGTATATTAGCTTGTAAGGAACAAATGAAATCATCTTCAGCTTTTTAAAACTATAGCAACCCCAACATGACATGAATCAAAAACTGACATTCCCTCAAGCTAGGGTGTTCCCCATAAGCGACGCACCGCATCGAATCCCGGGTGCAGTAAAAAATAGGCAAGGGTTGATAGGGCGTTCTCTCAGAAGCAACGCACTACATCAGATCCTGGGTATAGTGAAAAATAGGCAAGAGCTACTAGAGCATCTCCTCGAAAGCAACACGCTGCATCAGAACCCAAGTGTAGTGAAAAGTGGACATGGGTTCATACCATGGAGGTCGAGAAAGGCAATAGTAAATAAGGTATCTTTAGAACATAAGATTTGCATCGCTACATGGAATATAGGGACATTGACAGGTAAGAGTTTGGAGTTAGTAGGCGCAATGAAACATAGGAGAGTCAATATCACTTGTATCCAAAACACCAAGTGGAAAGGGGCTAAAGCTAGAGAAATAGGTGGGTATAAATTATGGTATGTAGGAAAGGAAAATAACAGAAATGGCGTAGGAATAATAGTAGATAAGGAATTAAAGGATAAAGTTATAGACATTAAAAGAATTAGTGATAGAATTATAATAATAATTGTTCTAGGAGAGCAAATTATAAATGTTATAAGTGCATACGCACCACAAGTAGGGTTACAAGATATTATCAAGAGACAATTTTGGAAAGATATGGAGGGAGTCATGTAAGAAATTCTCAACACTAAGGGGATATATATAGGAGCAGACTTAAATGGCCATGTAGGAAAAGATAAGGAAGGATATGATAGAATACATGGAGGGTATAGTATAGGTGAACGAAATGAGATGGGAGAGAATATCTTCGATTTTACTTTGTCATATAACCTGTCCATTGCAAATACACTCTTTAAGAAGAGGGATGAACACTTAATAACTTTTAAAAGTGGACTTTATAAAAGACAAATAGACTTTTTTCTACTTAGGAATAATGAACAATCTATATGTAAGGATTGTAAGGTGATACCCAGTGAGAGTTTAACCTCACAACATAGGTTCATAGTAATGTATATCCATATTAAAAGATGGAGTAAAAGAACTGAGCTTAATACACATCCAAAAACTAAGTGGTAGAATTTAAAAGGAGAGAAAATAACCTCATTCAAAAATAAGTTGATGATAGAAGGAAATTGAAACTATGAAACAGAAGTAAATACCATGTGGACTAATATGGCTGAGTCCATTAAGAAAGTGGCAAAAGATATCTTAGGAGTATCTAAAGGTAAAGGAAACATGGCGGTGGAGTGAAATAGTGCAAAAAGTTATTAAAGAAAAACATATGTGTTTTAAAGCATGCCAAGAGATTAGAAATAATGAAAACTATGAATAATATAAGAATGCTAAAAACGTTGCTAAGAGAATAGTAAGTGAGGCTAAACTTAAAGCATATTATGAGCTCTATAATAGTCTAGGAACAAGAGAAGGTGAGATAGATGTGTTTAAACTTGCAAAAGTAAGAGAATCGAAGGGTAAGGACTTAGATCATGTTAGGTGTATTAAAAGCGATGATCAAAAGGTATTAGCCAAAGATGATGAGATGAAACAAAGGTGGGTAACATACTTTCAAAAATTGTTAAATGACACTGGCTCTCAGAATACAGGGATTGAAAATAATATAAATCTAAATAACATTGGATATTAAAGATATAAACGTAGGATTAGAATACTTGAAGTAAAAGAGGCCTTGAAAAAGATGAAATCAAGAAAGGCCATGGGGCTTGATGGTGTACCAATAGAGGTTTGGAAGCATATGGGAGATATTGGAGTAGTTTGGTTGACCAAGTTGTTTAATAAGATTATAAAATCAAAAAAAATACTTGATGAGTGTAGGAAAAGCTCTATTATACCAATCTATAAGAATAAAGGAGACATTCAGAGCTGCACTAATTATCGAGGGATCAAACTTATAAGCCACACCATGAAACTTTTTGAAAGAGTGATTGAGAAGAGGCTATGACATGAGACAAGTGTATCAGAGAATCAATTTAGTTTCATGCCTAGGAGGTCTACCATGGAAGCCATTTTCTTACTAAGACAATTAGTAGAGAAATATAGGGAGAGTAGGAAAGACCTACACATGGTCTTTATCGACTTAGAGAAAGCTTATGATCGAGTCCCTAGAGAGTTAATTTAGAGGGTGTTGAGTGGTAAAGGGGTTTATCAGGGGTATATAGACATAATTAAAGATATGTAAGAGGGAGTAGTAACAAATGTTAAGACCACTAATGGCATGACTGGTGATTTTTCTATCACTGTAGGATTGCACCAAGGATCGACATTGAGTCCATACCTCTTCACATTAGTTATGGATGAGTTAACAAAACATCTGCATTAGGAGATTCCCTGGTGCATGCTATTTGCAGATAATATAGTCCTACTTGATGAGACAATGGAGGGTATAAACATAAAGCTAGAGTTATAGAGAGAAGCATTAGAATTTGAAGGATTTAAAATTAGCCGAACTAAGATAGAATATATGAAATGTAATTTCAGCAAGGAGAGTAGGAGTGGAACACCATTCAAGATTGATAACCATGAAGTCCCCGTGAAAGACCACTTTCGGTACTTAGGATCATTGATCCATGAGAGTGGTGAGACTGAGAGGGAGGTTACCCAGAGAATCCAAGCGGGTTGGAACAAATGGGCATGTGCATCTAGAGTTTTATGTGATCGGCGGGTGCCACTCAAACTAAAAGGAAAATTCTATAGGATGGCTATAAGGCTGGCCATGCTTTATGGATTAGAGTGTTGGGCAGTTAAGGAACACTATAGTCATAGGATGAGTGTTGCAGAAATGAGGATGTTGAGATGGATGAGTGGTAAGACAAGAAAGGATAGAATTAGAAACGAAAATATTAAAGGAAATTTAGGGGTAGCACTAATAGGTAACAAGATGAGGGAGATTAGACTTAGATTGTTTGGACATGTTTATAGGAGACCAACAACGGCACCAATTAAAAGAAGTGAGACAATACAAGTAGAAGGTTCTAAAAGGGGAAGGCCCAAAAAACATGGATAAAAGTGGTGAGGAAAGATTCAAAAACTTTGGGACTAAATGAAGCCATGGTATTTAATAGAGTGGAATGGAGGAATAAGACTCATGTGGCTGACCCCTAATTGGGATAAGGTCTTGATGATGATGACTTCATTTGTAAAATTTTAAGGTTTTGAGTCCCTAGTCTCCATTCCATGCATTCTTATTGTTGTTGGAATTCTCTCATTGATCACAATCTAACAATTCACCTTTTTTCACCGAATTTTGATATTTTTAGAAAATCTTAAATTTCTTATAATTACTTGAATTTTGATAAAATTTCCAATTTGCAAGAAAATTGCTCAAATTTTTTTTTATGAAATTGGAATTGAAATTCAAGTCATTCCGTCCACAACATATTCATTTTAATAAGTTTTGAGGATTTAAAATTTACCAAATTTGATTTGAATTGATGATAGAACTCATGTTGGGCCCACCTATTCAATTCATCCTCGGTTGTCCAATTTTCACATATTTGAAAAGCTTAGGTAGTTAATCAAGTCTTTTCCCTAATCCAAGGATATATATGTGACAACACTTCCATCATTGAAAGAGATTTCATCCTCAAAATTTAAATGAGTACCTAAGTTTTTAGCAATTTTGGGTATGTCTACTAGATCTCCAACTATAACTCCTATGTGGTTTCTTTTACCTCTTGATGTTGCCACACAACCTTTACAAGTGCTATCAATTTTTGGTGTGTTTTCAAAGGTCGAATTTGTAGATCTTGGATCTACATTCATACACCATATTTAGATCAAAATTTTAATGGTCAGATGATCTCTAATCAAACTTTTGTTGATATGATGTATGTAGATCAAGCAAAAAATGAAGCAAACCAATATTTTTTGTCATCTTAAAGTTGTCAAAAAATGGTCGCCATCACCAAAAAAGGTAACTGGAAAATAATCGCCAATGGAAATTATACACAATGTAAAAATGTTGAAAAAACTGCAAATATAACTAGTGGGAAACATATATCAAGTGTTTACCTTCATTCATGTAGTTGTTAGATGCATTTTTGTCATTGTTTGGTTGGAAAATGGTGAAAAACCATCATTGTCACCAGAGTTACTCTTTTTCTATAATTCTAGCATTGTTTCTTTACCGATCATCGAGCTTTCACGTGGGTAATGGGTTCCTCCTCCTCCTCCTCTCTCTCTCTCTCTCTCTCTCTCTCTCTCTCTCTCTCTCTCTCTCTCTCTCTCTCTCTCTCTCTCTCTCTCTCTCTCTCTCTCTCTCTCTCTCTCTCTCTCTCTCTCTCTCTCTCTCCTTTTGTTATATCTAGCATTGTGAGGAGTGGAGCTCCATGTGGTGGGTTGACCCCCCACCTATTGAGCTCCTCCTGCATGTTATTGGATAAAGTCAAGTGGAGGGAGGTGTCATTGTCAATATTGACTCCTTACTTCATTTGTAAAATTTTAGGGTTTTGAGTCCTCGACCCCTATTTCATGCTTTCTAGGTGTCTTTGAAAATCTCTTGTCAAGCACAATCCAACAGTCGATCATTTTTCGTCCAATTGTGATATTTTTTAGAAAAAAAAAAACTTAAAATTCTTATAATTACTTGAATTTTCGTAGAATTTCCAATTTGGATCAAAATTGCTCAAAATTTTTCATGGAATTGGAATTGAAACTCAAGTCATTCCATCCACAACACGTTCAATTTAATAGGTTTGGGGGATTTAGAATTTACCCAAATTTGAGTTCAATTAATACTAAAACTTATGTTGGGCCCACTTGTTCAGCCCAACTTTAATTATCCTGTTTTACAAATTTGACAAGATTAGGGAGTTAATCAAGTCTTTACTCTATTCCCAGAACATGGGTGTGACATTTTCAATTTATTCTTTTAAGTTGTTTGAATCCTCTAGATGGAGATAAATTCTTATATGTTGATGGCTAATCTGCTTATTAAGGAGATAAGATTTAAAAATTAAAAGTGATAGTTGTCTCAGTTGTTTCCTCATCATGTTTGCTTGACAACTTTGATCAACTACTTAGATTGTGTTATAATATATCCAATAATATCACTTTGAAGGGCAGCCAACTTCTCATTAAGTTTTTCTGCCTCATTTTTCTACCCATAATTGAAACCTACTTCATTTTCATTTTAGTCAGTCTCAAAATCTAGGCAACTAACTCAATTCTTAAAAAAAAAAGTCTTTTCCAATTGAAAAATTAGAATCCAAAGGGCTCGATCTTCAAATAGCTAGCTTGATTTTAGGAAAATCAAATCATTAGTTTGTTGATAATTAGGAGGTTGAGGATCCAAAAATTATTGAAGAGGCATTGATAAGTTCTACTCCAAGCTTTACTAGTGTAACCATTTCTTTGATTGTAGGTTGGATAATATTTAATTCAAAACCATTTCAGATTCTAGCAAACTCTCTTTTGAAAAAGCTTTTGAAAGAGAGGAAATGAATAAAGTGATTAAATCATTACGATTCCATAGTGCTTTCAAACTAGATGCATTTTTCATAGATTTTAATAAGCATTTTTGGGAGTTAATTCATGATATTTTTTGGAGTAGTGCAATTTTCTAGAAAGCAAATCAAATGGGCAAGGCACTTTTTTTTTTTTTTTTTTAATCTCAAAGAAAGAAGGCACAAAATCTATTAGAGATTAGATGCAAATTTCCTCAATCTCTTTAGCTTACAAAATTGTTGTAAAAATGATTGTACAGATGTTTAAAAAGGTGCTAGTTCAAATTATTGATCCATTCCAATTTTCTTTTATGGAGACTCAATAAATTTTGGATGGGCCATTAGTTACAAATGAGGCTATTCTAGCAGCATCAAAAGTAGGAAAATGTGGCATTCTTTGAAGTGGCCTTTTCTTGATTACAATGATGCGAAAGATGGGGTTTGGTCCAAATTTCATTAGCTGGATTGGAAAATATTTTCACAACTCTTGGTATTTTGGTCTTCTGAATGGTTTTCCAAAAGGTTTCACTCAAGTCCCAGGGGATCTAAAACAAGGCAAAGCGTTATTCCCATTTCCTTACACTATGGTAGCAGAGTACTTAAGTCAAATGTTGACAAGATCATCTTCTTTAGGATGGTTTAAAGGCATATGAATTGGTTCTTCTAACTTGCATATCTCACTTACAATTTCTTATGACCGATTTGTTTTGTAGGAAATGAGATTTTACAAGGTAGAGACCTTAAGATTACATTAAGATCATCTGAACTTGTTTTGGGCCCAAAGGCAAACTTTCACAAATTACAGGTTCTTGGCTATAATTCATCAAATTACAATTGGAGGATTTATGTGACATTCCAGTTTTCAGAAATGATCCTTTGAAAAATCTTTTGTAAAAGTAGCAGATTTCTTGTAAAAAAAATTTTAAGCATTTGAAAATTTTATTGTACATAGGTACTTTTCATAAACCATTCTTCAAGCCAGGGTCACTTCTTTAAACCTTCACATACAGTCAAAACAAAGTAAATGGATAAGATGGAATAGAGAATCATACCATAGGATCTACTAGTCACAGCCATAACTACCATCATCAAACCATAACTTAACAGAACCATTAATGTTTACATCACTCTATAGTGCCAACAAAAAATAGATATGATACATATTGTCTAATACAACAAACCCTATCTAAAGCATCTAAAGTAAGCTCAATTCTTACATCTCTAAATCAAGTGCTCACCTCCTTTGCTTTCCCCCTTTCCCAAGCATTGAGTCTCCCTAAACTCTCACCTGAAAATGTTAGCAGGGTGAGCATGATTAGTAGGTAAACCCTATTATAAACCATATCAATAAAACTTGGCAAGCAACATACATACATGAGCAGTTAATAAGTCAATCATTGATAAATTAAATAAGATATACCTGTTCAACACTATCATCATATGATTTTGTCTAAACACAAAACACGTGGGTATACATTCATCCATTCCATAATGTATTGTCAATGATCTAATGGCGTGTTATTCAATAGTTGAATCAGTCAATGAATATCAAGTCATTTCGCATTTATATCATATAGTCAAACTACATCCTTTTCTTTGAGAACACATAATATTTGAAGTTCATTTATATTATTCAATCATTTGAAGTCATTCATAACTTGTAATCTTTCAGAATCAATCATTGAAAACTATCAATTTTTGAAAATTGACATAATCACAATTGACGGATAAAACCATTGGTGAATTAGAAATGGTCAATAAAATTGTATCAACAAAAAGAAGCAATATATCAACAAAACATATATGGTGTGGTATCGGTTGGTAAACACAAAACATATATGGTGTGGTATCAGTTGGTAAACGGACCAGGACATTCTTTTACTAATCTCCTATTTCTAACCATATCCGTGAATCACTGGGTCAAATCATTAGTTGAGTCCATGAAAATGCAGATCAATGCATAGTGGCAAAACCATTCTGCCGTAAGCTCTAGTCTAACTCTCAAGAGTGACCAACATGTTAGCTCATGTTTTTCATATCATATCTAGACATCTATGCCCATAGAATAGTTACTATCACTAAAAGCAATTTCTGTCACCTCTAAATTGGCCGTGGATACAACATGATCCATTTCAAGCCGGCCTCATGAGTTATTAATTTTATCCTAGGAGCAACCCCATGAAGCATACTCCTACATCAATCATCCCTTACAAACGAGCATTTATCAAGTCTGAGGGTAAGGGCCATTTTGTACCTCTTAGCATAGTCACTTAGGGAATTACCCTTGGCCTCCTAGCCTAGAGACACACTTGTCGGTCAACCATTTCTAAAGAAGCATCACATAAAAGAAATGACTATACACTCAACTGCCTTTCAAATCACACAAGAATCCATTTAAATCCATTCATCTATACAGCAAAAGCATTAATTCATTCATGCCATTGACGAACAGTTCACGTCCTTTTGTCTTTCACAAATTATTTGTCTACAAAGGGAAACATCCAGCGTGGACCCCTTTTTTCTCAAAAGCTTTATATGCATTCATTTCAAAGGCATGAAAGCTTTCCAAAATCCATAGCTAAGACGAGCTATAAAGCATGGTTTCTCTAAGCATTCAAACATGCATTTATCAATCATTAGATAATGCACTTAGTTACCATAATGCATGTATTCATTGAACAAATTTAAAGAAACCAAGTGTCCACCCATTCCATACATTGTTTGCAATTCATAACAAGTAGTTCTCTATATAAGAAATCATGCAAACTTTCCCATGCTTTCAACCATTCAACAAAATATCAAAATCAGAGATCATGTGAGATGGACCTTCAACAAGCTATAAGAATACAAAACAATAATTTATAAAAATTTAGACCATGAGTGTTCACGATAGAATCAATAATTATATCCTTAGTAATCTCAAGTGAACATGATTCCAGTCTAAGCCATAAACATGTCAAAAATCCTTAGCACTTATTCATAGAATTATGTGCACCTTCCCAAGGTTAAATTTGAGCATTTCATATAAATATAAAAGAGTTTCAACCACCCAAATCAGTAGTTAAATACCCTTAAGTAGTCATGGTAACACAATGCTAAACATCTCTACTTCAACGTCACTAATAAGGGGTAAAACCCCTATCTCTCGGTTATCAAAGCCTTAGGTTCTTTCCATCATTTTTCAGTCATGGTTACATGTATAAGGCCTTATCTTATTCATTCCAAAACAGTGGAAATGTGTCAAAATACTTAACATTCACTATAGCTCAATAACTTGCAAGAACTACGTTACATTCCTTGCTTTATTACTCATGTAAGCCACTAGTATTCCATGGACACATAAACGTTGAGAATATCAGTATTTCAAACTCTTTTGTGCCAGTAATAAGCCCAAAGGTTAATCTATACATTAGGTATTTCAGACATTTGCTAAGACTAGGTGTAAATTTCTGTAGAAAATACAGTCCTTCAACACTTCTCTTATGATGCTAAAAGCTAGTAAAACACTTGGAATTCAATATCATTTTCACTCATTCCATTCCTAATCCAACGGTGTGCAAAATGTTATAAGATGGCAGCAATACCCCCATATAATAACAATACTTTTGAACAACACATGTATAGATAGAAACTAGGCGTATGGTTCAAGACATGAAATTTCCCTGAAAATAAACTAAATCCTCATGCTTTTGAGAAACATTTACTATCAGAGATATTAGAGTAGTCAACTTTGATGATAATGCATTGAAATTCCTCTGTTAGGGACTACATTTGATAACCCAAAACTCAAGTGAAACTGCGTGTCATCCTGAAAAAAACTGCAGTGAGTAATCCCCATTCCATACACCATTAGCCCATGACTTAAGCATTCAATTGCTATCTAATGAAAGAAATTCATACCCAAGCATGTAAGATACTCTGTGACATGCTCCTAAAGAATTTTGCAACATTTGAAGCCCATTCTATAACAAAACACGTGAGAGAAAGAGACATGAATTTTTTTCAAAAAACTGCAATAAACTCATGCCCTTTACATGCCACAAATAGCTAGTAAAAGCACCCAAAATTTCATATCCATTCGAACCAATTCCACGCTTTGTCAATAGTCCATAACATCACTAATATTCAGGCCAAAAACCACGAGAAAATTCCAGCACTACAGGGTAACATTTCAGCTAGAAAGACACCCCAAGATGTAACTTTACAAGTTACAGAAATTTGGATAGAAAACTTAGCTACACGCAAGGACGATCCTAACCATTAATTCCATTCAAATTTGGAACAAGAACACATCATTCACTTATATGTAGCAGGGTCTATCACGGTGAAATCTGGAAACAAAAAATCACAAAATTTGATGCACAACATTCATTCATGGAACCAAGCGCATACTATCATACACAACTTACAAAACTCTTTTGAAAATCCTTAATTTTGCTTCAGATTTTTGGAAAACCAAGGTATGGATGATGTTAAAGATCTTCTTATGCCTCCTACTTGAGAAGAAGCTATCCAATTTTCCAATTTTCTGCGGTGATCCAATCCCCTAACTAGCTGCAACTCACTCCCCCAGCTGGACGCCTCTTTTCTTCCTTCAATTCCACCTCCAATTTCATCTTCTTCTCCGCCGTTCACCACACATTCAGATCTGGTTTTCTCTTCCTTATCTGGCCATGGGAGGCATGCTGATGAGGGAAATCAGTTTCGCTTTCATTTATATCCCTTAATGTTTAGTGAAGAAAGCTACCTCCATGCAAGAGGCCAGCTATCCTAGTACACACTAATCTTTACATATGTAATTTCCATCACATGCATGGGCTAATGAGCTGTCCTAACACTAGCTATTCTCCAATGCAATTGTGTTTTTACTTCATATATTATCATATCCCTTAGTATTACTTGGGCATGCCTCACACATTACACTCTATAGTTACACATTTTTCTCACCTAAGTTTCCATTAGCACTCAATTTACTTTTCTTAGCTAATCATCTATACATCTTCTATTTCTATATCCTAAGCTTCATCAATCCCTTGATTATATAATCATGCATTCCTCACGTAGGCTCCTTTAATCCATTTACTTATGTAATCATTAATTCTTTCATTTCATTAAACATGTTTTCAATTTCCTAGAAACTTATGGTTTTTCTAATTTAAGTTGTTTAGTCTATCCTTCATTTTCTTTTCACATCCATCGTATGCTACTATACTATATTATTAATGGTTAACTAGAAAAGAAATAACCCATTTTTATTTTTGGATAATAACTCAAGAATTATGGATAAATCTCAGAAATTATACTCATTAAATTGTTTTTTATATTAACTTATGAATTATGGACAAAACTTAGAAATTATGCCCATTACAATTTAGCCAATGAGCTCAATTGTAATATCGACAATGTACCATAAACATATACAGGCCTACACTTGATAATTGGTTGACCTAAAGAAACATTGGAAAAAGCTAGTTAATAGAATCGATAATCAATTGGCATGTTAGAAGGTAAGGTGTCTTTCTTTTAGGAGTTGCATAACTCTTCTCAAATTTATTTGGGGCAATATTCTTACTTACCACTTTTATTTCTGTTGTTATTTAGTAGCTATTGATAAGTGTTTAATTTTGCATAATAACTATTCATTTAGTTACCTAAGTGTTACAAATTATAGGGGTAAATTAGGATTTTTGACCTAATGACTCAAAATTTTGATATTTTGTAGGCTCAGAAACTAATCTGAGGTAAGTATATGATTAATCATATTTTTGTAGGATTTAATTAGATTTTTTACTTTTTGTAAGAAGTGATGGGGATCCGACCACCAAGATCGATTGAAATGAACATTGAATATCAAGATCAAAAGATTGAGTCAAAGCCTACGAATTATCAATTCAACATGAGATCGAGATTAAGATCAAGTAATGGTGCAATTAAAAGAGCCAAAGGTAGCCAAAGTGGACCCACAAAGCAAACCATGCATTTCCACCACCTTTGCATGGGATCTATTCAAGCCACCTTAGTTATATAAGCCATGAAACAAGGTGACAAGCTAAGGAATTCAAGCCAAACTATTCAAGACACTCAAGCGAAGGAATTAATCTATGGAGCCAAGCTAAGAGATCCATCTAAGCCAGCCATGAAGTCTAACCAATGAAGCCCTCAAAGTTAGCCATCAAAGCCTTATAAGTTAAGTTAAATAGAAGGTCATAATTGGTGGAGAAGTTGCAGGATTATCCATGAGATTCTAAGGGATATTTTGAAGAGAATTAAGAAAAAATTCATTAAGATAAGTTAGCATGTGGACCAATAGGATGAGACCCTTCTATTTTTCATGTTTTTTTCACTTTTTTTTCACTTTCCACCTCACCCCTGGGATGCACCACAAATTTCACTTTCTATTCAAGACGTCTACCATTCTAAAAGTCCTTCACTTTTCTAAACTTCCATCCCAACCACCCAACCAATCTCCACTTCCTAGGAAATCACTCAGTCAATCAAATTTCCCTACCTCATCTCACTTTCCTATTTTTTTTCCTACTTATCTCTTTCCTTCCAGTTTCCTTTCTCTTTCCTACCTCATCCAACCCACCTACATTCCTTATTCAAAGGGTTTCCAACCATTTTTGAAGGGGTATATGCCCCTTCCTAAAAAAATGGCGTCTCCCACCTACTCTCCTTCCAATAGGCAGCCACCTATCTACCTTGTTTCCTCTTTTAAAACCCTAGATCCCCACTCATCTTAGCCATTCAATTCCCCACTTTTTATCCTTTCCATACATCTATACAAGGTCACCTTAGAAATTATAGGAGAAAAACTATAAACGTCCAACAAAAACCTAAGTTTGGGGACTTTTAATTCATAGGAAAAAGATGCCTCCTTCACAAAGAGGAGGGAGTCTTCTTCCTACTCTCTCTTTTCCCTCTTGTTTGATTGGACTTTCATCTCTTTTGGGTATTGTTTTCCATTCCAAGGTGGGGCTGCTACTTCTTCAAGTGCTCCATGCATAGATCTTGGGTGTTGAATTATCTTGAAAGATCGTTTAATCTTCCTTGCTTCTCTTGTTGATCTCACTTACCTTTTTGCTAATTGTTGCTTTGCAAGCAAAGATTAAGATCTAAGGTTGGTTTTTCTCTTAAAGTGACAGCCAAGGGAAGTCACCTTGAATCTAATCTTTGTCCTTGCTTTTCATTGCCTTTAAATCCCTTTTTATTCATTGCAATACCTTCTTACTTTCCTTGGTGTTTTTTAAGCTTGCCTTTAATTTCTAGTAGAATTTTAACTTGATTTCAAGCATGCTTATTTATGATTGATTGTTGGAACAATTAGCTTGTAGTTGTGGGTTGATCAAGAGCCATGAAATTCATTGTAATAGAATTTAATTTTCAGATTTGGATTACATGTATTGGGCATTAAGTTGATAAATTTTTTATGTGGTTCAATGAAGTTATTTGGATTTTTCAATTATACTTATGTCCAGTAGTTAATAATCTTTATTAGTGAATGTTTACTTGCATTAGAATTAATTAAATCCATCTTTTCCGTGTTCCATTAAGTGAATGATTCAAATAGCATGGTGTTGGAATTTGTATGGATGGATTGTTTATGTTAATTTCCAGCACCATACACTTTATGCTCACTTAAATTTTTAAATCCCAACTACATTGTTAGATAGCTTAGTTAATGTTAGGTTAAGATTACATGATTTAGGTTTCCAAAGTAGTAGATTAGATCCATTTTTGCCCAATGAATCATGTGTACCATTCCATGGTCACATGCATAATACTTGGGTACTTCTCCTTCCATTGCTTGGTAGTGATTGTTTTTCTTTATTCATCTTGTTTATTTGTAATTAGATTTCATTAGTTTTCATCTTAGTTAGTTTCTAGTTTGTAGTTAGGAAAGTAATTAATTTTCTCATAATTGCTTAAGAAGTTGATTTAATTGCTTAGTTTTTTAGATTTGCATGATTTAGGAAAGTTGCTTAATTTCATTTTTAGAAAATTTTAATTTAGAAATTTTTTTAATTTTAGGATGTTTCTAGTTTTTGCATAATTTCTATTTTCATGTGCTAATTATCATTCTTAGTTTAGATTAAAAATCTTTTTAAATTTTGGTTGGGTTAGATAATTTAAAATAGGGACTACTAGCATCACATTCGTTCAACTCCTCGCGAGATCAACCTCATTAGCGTACTATATTACAACTAATTCTTGCACCAGCAAGTTTGTAGGCCAAAGCTAGAAGGTGGTTTAGGTGTCCAACTTATCCAAGAATTCAACTTGGCATTACTTACGAAATGGTTATGGAGATTTGCTGAAGACTTATCTCTCCTATGGAGAAAATGCACTAAAGCCATTTGTGGATTGATTGAGGTGGTTGGAATCCATCTATTGTTTAATCAAGAGGTATAAAAGTATAACATAATTCTTTCTATATTAGGCTAATGTCTTCCACAATTCATGTGTGTTACCATATAAACCAAGTAGGGTTTTGATTTCTCATTATCTACTTTCACTATAATCAATTCATATTCCTTCTCATTTGATCGTTGAGAGGAATACTTTAACAAGGAATCTGAGCCTCATTGACTACGAGGCCAAATCCTAAGATCTCTAATTTAGCAAATTCATGTGTAAGAGCTAAAAAATGGCCTTCTAGGTGAGGGGATATGTTAGAGATATAAAGATTATTAGCCCACTTTGAAATAAAGGAGTTCCATGGACAGACATCCAAAAATTGGTTCCATGCATCTTTGAAGAAAGCAATTTTCAAGTCAAAAGTGGACAAAAAATCAGATTTTAGACAGACCAATGATGTTGGGGTACACCTCTAGTTGAAAACTTTGAAAAACCTACAAGACTCGTCCCTAATGTGAATGTGTGACAATTTCTGATCATTTGAGCAATGTTAATGGTGTTTTTGAGTGGAGAATTCCATTTAGAACACCGATAATTCCTTCAAGCATAAAGTCAGCTCATGGCTAAATATCAACATTTGTATATTACGGGGTTTGGTTTTGATAGGAGATGGAAATGGGACCCAAGCGAGATTATCTCAGTGTAGAGATTGATTGATATGAATGTAGATGTTCACCATATTTGTAGAGTCCGGAAATGGGAGGTGCCACCTCGCATTCAATGTTTTGGGTGGAAAGCCAGCTTGGGAAAAGAGCAGTGCCTTATATAACATCAATGCTAGAGGGTGGCAGCTCGTGAACAAATGGGAGGTGTGCTATAACGACTTCGAATTGGTAAATCATATCCTTCTCCATCGTAGTTTTTCCTTTAAAGTCTGAGTTTTTGTTCTTGAATGATTTAGAATGGAATGGATTATGCCACAAAAATCAGCCTATTTGTATGAAAATGACAATGGAGAAGTGGTTCTACTGAAGGCAGATGACTTTGGAAGTGGGTCTTACCTGCAACTATTTGGATTGTTTGGAAAGGAATAATAACAATTTTTGTGGTGCTTAACTGCCCTAATATAAAATTGGAGAAAAGTAAAATTTACAATGGTGACTTAGGCTTCTCTTCGTAAAGTTTTTAGAGGCTATTCTATTTCAGAAATTCAAAGATCGTGGAAGTCTCCGGTGATATTAAGTCACCAAATCAGAAGATAAAAGTTTCCTGGGTTAAACCTCCAGTGATTGGCTAAAATTAAACATTGACGGATAGAGCCTCAGAATTCCGGAACTGGCAGGCATTTGGAGGAGTAATAAAAAATCTATGATCATGACTGCAAAATTTTACTTGAATTTGCAGGGCCATTGGATGGAAAGGGTTGTACGGAAGAGGAAGTTATTACAGCAAAGACAGACATTGCTCTCCTATAAATTTAAACATATACATAATATTATTGAAGATGACTCCTGAAGTCATGACGGATGGAAATTTGCTAACAATCTTGATTAGATTGAGGATATTTTTGAGAGTCAGAAAGTTTTCTGCTAACCACAGAGATAATGAGAGAGCCGATTGTCTAACAAGGGAAGCCTGCCAACCACGGGGGTTGATAATCATGATCACTGAAAGAGGTCACTCACTCTTGAAATAGTTTTTTTTTGTTCTATTGTATAAGGTGAACCCTAGGACTCAACTTTTCCTTTGGTTATTTCAAAGTATAGATTTCTCTACCGGCCAGTGATGTTCATTGGATCGTTTTGGTGGCTCTGAAACTTTTCATTTTTGAGATCCTTAGGTTATTAGTAGCTCATTGTACTTTTTGCCATCTCTTCGGTCGTTAATTTTAACAAATTTTGCATGCCTTTTAAAAGAAGGGAAAAAGAATCTGGTGCTCTTTTCAAGGAGATGCTAACCACGTGCCTGATACCAGTACTAATATCAATGGGAAAAACATGCGTGTGTGGTTCAAGAATGGGAAGAAAGCAATGGAGTGACAACACATCGAGCAATGGTTGTGTTGCAAAAACCCATGCTTATATGGGTAGAAGAAGAAAAACCCGCAGCTCATAATTTTAGCCAGTAGTTCATTTAACCCGTGAAACTTTTTTCTTGAAAGGTTCATTTAACCCGTAAAGTTGCATGGTAAAGATATGGTATACTTAGCAATTGTTTTGCTTAGAATGTCGGATACCATTCATAGCGTATAACAACACGATACTCTTCGTGTCAGTTTAACTCCTTACGTGGCCACTGCCAAGACATTCTAACACTAACTTCACACAGGTGGGAGCGATGTCTGGAAACTCTGATTCGGAACGAAAACTCATTTGAGGTAAAACTGAGTTGACTTGGTGGTCTGATGCCATATTTCTCATGCATTGGAAGATCCTAATCTTGATTTTCTTACCGTAGCAAATGATATAGTTTTACTTGATGAGACAAGGGAGAGAGTAAAAGACTACTTTTGGTACTTAGAATTAATAATTCATGAGAGTGGAGAGATTGAGAGAGAGAGGTTCCCAAAGAATCCAAGCGAGTTGGAACAAATGGAGATATGCATTTGGAGTTTTATATGATCAGCGGGTGTCAGTCAAACTAAAAGGAAAATTGCATACTGGCCATGCTTTATGGATCAAAGTGTTGGGCAGTTAAGGAACATCATGTTCATAGGATGAGCGTTGCAGAAATGAGGATGTTGAGATGGATGAGTGGCAAGACAAAAAAGGATGGAATTAAGAATGAAAATGTTAGAGGAAACTTAGGACTAGCACCAAAGGAGATCGAAAACAGCACCGATTAGAAGAAGAGAGACAATACAAGTAGAAGGTTCTAAAAGGACAAGGGAAAGGCCAAAAGAACGTGGATAGAAGTGGTGAGAAAAAATTAAAAACTTTGGGACTAAATAAAGGCATGGTACTTAATATAGTGGAATGAAGGAATAAGATTCCTGTGGCCGATTCCTAATTGAGATTAGGTCTTGACGATGATGATCAGTTGTGAAATGAAAATGGATTAGAAAACGAGGACCAATCATCCCGTGAATGAATTAATGGGCATGGCAAGAAAATATGGATGATCCCTCAAAATCTGGGAGCCACTTGAGAGAGAGAGATGCTCCCTTTACATCAATGTATCCTTGTATTTTCCATTGGAGAAAAATCCCATGGGAACGGTGCAGGTGAGTTATAAGCTAAACCAGTATGATAATTAAGCGGATCCTCAAATTGTATGTCCGCTGCCATAAAGGTTTCCTGAGATGGGCTAACTTACATGCCAAAAATGTTGAAAGGTATAAGTGTAGGTGTGGTTGTCAACAAATGTCTAGCGCAGATGTTGCAGACAACTTAGGATCTCTCCTGAAGTACAAAGCTTGAGTGGCCAATTTCTCCTTAAATTTAAAAATGATACGAGTTATTTGCTTTATAATTCTAGGAAAAAAAAAAAAATACAGTTTGATAATTTAGTGGGTTTTTTTTTCCGTTAAATAAAACCTTTTTTCATTAACAGAGTTCACACTGCATCAGAATCATACATATTATGGACTATTTCATCCCCTTCACTTGTACAACCATTTTTAGTCATCAAGCCATTATTTCCTATCACAGACTTGATCCCTGACTCTCTAATACCACTCCTTTAACGACACCCACTTCTTTGACCCGAGCCATTGGACTCCCTGACTCGAACCTCCTTAGTACAGAGAGATCTAGTGGGCTTATTGCCATAAAAGCTTTTCTATGTTAGCAATCCTCGAAGCATTTTGGGTAGAAGTTCCCGTGGGCCCCACAATTTTCATGATTTAGGGGGCCAGCACTTCCAATTCCCGTAAAGTTTTTCCTCTTTGGGCAATCTTGACTGTTAATTTGTATGTATTACTAATTGACGATTGAAATGAAAATTTTGTCAACGACGGAGAATCTTCCCACGTCAGAAGCTTTAAAATCAAATGCAGAACATTTGATCTGACAATCGGTAACAACCAAGCCAGCCTGCATGTCCCTCTGTAACAAAATTTTTCATTTTATCATGGAATAATGAGATTCTGTGATAGTCTATAGACTCTATTCTAAGAAATATATGCTCCTGAATGAATATGTGCAGGTTCAGATTCTTGGTGATCCAGACCGTTCCTTTCTGAGTTCAATGTTAAAAAAGACGAGTTAAAAATCTTGTCAAGTGTATGACCTTAGTCATTGCATTAAGCATGAATCTAGTGAATTTGTTATACAGTTAAAAAGCAACAGTATGAAACGGTTGATATATTAGAGGGTTAGGATTTGCTGATGCCTGAGATTGACTTGATCATAACCCATCTAAGACAGGCTACATTATGAATGGTTTAGATCATCCGAAAATAGTAGCACTTGTATTTGCAATGATATGTACATGTATACTTGGTTAATTTATATTGACACTATGCGCCATCTCCCTAGGCATGCGGTTCTCGTGTGTATCGACGGTCTCAGAAAGTATATGGGGTCCGAGGTGTACCGTGTGACCCCATGTTTGCTGATCCCAACCGTCAATCTTCCGGCCACATTTTGCGAGGACGCAGTTCTCGGTAAACTTCTCTCGATGGATGATTTCAATCCTCCAAATAGTAAGGTGTTCTAGTTCTTTAATTGTCTGAGTCGTTCATTTTAGACAGCAGAATACCAGCGGTAAAGATTTCGTAATGGAAGACAAATTTTGCGTCTTTTGGCACATGCCGTGTGTTTGAAGCCGAAGATGACCATAGGCAATATCTGAACCCACTCTTACACATGAAAGGATTTTTTTTTTTGTCTTATGGGTGAAGAATTACAAATGGGGATCATTAAAATAAAAAAATTATAATTTACAAAGTAAATCAATCACTGAATCTTAAAAAGGAAAAAATAACAATTTATAGAACAAATCACTCACTCAAGCGGCTCTTTAATTAGGCCTCAAAGTGAGGTTGACTCTCAAAACTACGCTAAACATTTGGCGGATGCTCCTAAATGATTCTCACCTGCGGAATCAATTCCTTTCCCAAAAAAATAAAAAATAATAAAAAATTTGCTTCTTGCTGAATATTGACTTTAAACTCTCCAGTATTCAGATGGGTATAAATTTCCCTCATAGAGATAAGCCACCTGGATGATCCGGAGCAGTGAGCCCCACCTCGGCTCTTGCACAGGCTCATGTTTTCCAAAGTAACAGGGTATAAGTCGAAAATGATTTTTGATTGATATAGTAGAGTTTGCCTCACATTGAGTTTGGCTGATTTTTCTAGGATATTGTCCGATTTTGATCCTGAAATTATGATTTTGCTTGATATTCTGAGATGAGTTTTAGGCAAGATTATGAGAGTTTGAAAATGACTAAATAATTATGTTAATATAATATTTTAATAGTAAATAGTCTAAATATGGCCCAATTCATGTAAAAAATGTACGGGCCCATTCTAAGAAATGTTTCTATGAACATATCTAAACCGTTTATCATCAGAAAGCAACTCCATATCTACCCATTTCTTTCTTGGCTTAAAATTGATGGTTCCCAATATGCAAAAAGGATGATCTTCGTTCCTTTCGTAAATCAATGTGCATCCATTAATACATAATTGATACATTGGCCATCAATTGTTATATACTATACATAATTTATCGTCAGATGCAATATTAACTTTGCTAACTCAAAGCCTAGCATATAGTTTAGGATATGAATTAATTATAAGCCAATAAAAAGTAATTGTTGAAAATCCAGCATAATTCAAACTATCCCTCTCGTGGGGGAACATCTTTGATAGCCATGCTTCAAAAGCCTCATACGATGATCCTAACAATAACTATTTTGGTTGTAATATGAATGATTTATAAGTTTCAAAATTACAGGCTTGTGAGATTTCCAACAGAGAAGCTTAGATCATCTAATACTATGCCCACCACTCATATAGATTTCTATTAGAGAAGCTTAGATCATCTTATTCCAGATTTTATCGTGTAAATAGTTTCTTATTTGAAAATGGCGCAAATAAATTAATCTATGGCCCATCATACAGCGAGCTACCTTATTTGAAAATGGGGTCAGATATTTCTAAGCCTTCTCATGTAATACCTTCTTTTATGAGATTGGGCCTATGCCCAAAATATTATTGCCCAAGAGTGCTTTTGTTCTGATCTCCTCACAATTTTTTCTACCTCTGCCCAATTTCGCAAACTTAGGCAAAAACGTCCCTTAAATCTTGTCGTGAACTAAGGCGACGTCATGATGCACTAAATGATGAGTATGCAAGAATTTCATGAAAATCAAATAACCTCGCAATGTACTAATCTTGAGTTTGCAAGATAATAGAAAAATCAGATAAAATTGTCTCAAATTGACTAAACTCAAGATCCAGTAATCGAATGCTAAAAAGTCCCAATAGGAGTCCACGCACAAACTGTGGAAGGAGTCCACACCGTTTTTTGTACTCCACCTCTAGATTTTTTGAGTAATCCGCCTTATTCATCAGATTCCTTGACCCTCAAGATTGGTGGCTATTAAAAATCTCATACAACAGCTGCATCTCAAATAAATTCCTTTCTCTAGAAATATGAACGATAATCGGTTTTCTCTTAATACCGTCTCCATTTCAGGGGAGCAGGCACACTGCAGAGGTTTCCATTTGATAAGATTCTTTACCCGCTCTGCTGCGAATCCGACAAATAAGTTAAATCAGTAAAAAAAAACATCAAGAAATAGGACCCAACAGGTGGAGTGAACTCCTTTCACACTTCTGAAGGAGATTCCTAACGTGACTCAATGTAAAATATCTGTCATATAACATTCGTCGGACGACCTAGCATTGACTTATTTGCCGCTCATTCATTTTTCTTACTAGTAGCTATCTTACTGGTAAAAGAAAAAAACGACGGGCAATTATTTCTTTGAAGTGTAAAAGAAGGACGAGGCTCTCGTGTATACGAGGCGGAGGAAAGGGGCGGTCCACAAGGGTTAATAGTACGCAGCTTTACTTTGTATTTTGCAAGAGACTGCTTTCATGCCTTGAAACTGTAATCTCAATATCACATTACAACAACTCTACCTTTGCGCCAAGACTCGCATTATTTCTTTGAAAAGTAACCTCACATAAATCATTCATAATATTCTATTTCTATTGTTTGTCAAAATGCACACAAGACTCATATGTCGTCTCTTTAAACGAAAAGGCTGCCAAGGCTTTTGTGCTTCTTGTGGGGCCTGGCCTCATTTACAGTTTTCTTTGCAGGGACAGAAAAAAAAGGGGTTGCCTTTGTTCACAATTTAACTCCTACCCTTTGATAATTTACCATGGGCATTATTTTTGAATGGTAGCCTCGCATAAGCCTGGGTCTGTTAGGAATTCTTGTTATTGCATTTTTTTAATGGTGGCCTCATATAAACCAGTGTATGCTATGAAATCTTATTATTGCATTTCTTTTGCTTGTCAAGATGCTCACAAAAACTCCTATATGATGTTCCCTTCAGAGAAAAAGGCTTCGAAGGTCAAACATGAATGCTTATAATGTTTACACATACTGCTTTCAATGCATGGCTGACTCAAAGCATGACCAATAAGATTGAATAGATTGGATTATTGGAAGGGTTTCTTTTGCAAAAAAGCCATTACATTACATTTTGGCATTTTTATATAAAAATCCAATATTTTTTGAGTTTTGTAAATTTTCCATTATGCTTTTTTATTTTTTTAATTCTAATATTATCCTTCTCTATTTCTTTTTGTTAATACATTCTAATGGATCTGTTATTGCATGTGATTTTCTACTTTGTTAATTAACAAAAATCTATAAAAATAATTATGATGGATAGAAGACATTGAAAAGAAAATGATCCAAATATTAGATTTTCAATTTTCATTGACAAGGGCATTACATGAAGAGCTTAAGTATGTTACTCATTGCTATTTGCATTAAAAGTAATAGTATTTTATTTATGTTTTAAATTTGAATGTTTTAAATTGATTGCATTTTTATTCATCCACAACATATATTATGTTCTAATTTGCTTTAGAAAGAGTTTTATATCATTTTTTAGTGAGATATCAAAATTTAATATGTTGAATTTCATTGAAGAAGCTTATCAGTTGCTGTTGCACAGGTTAGTGAACATGGTATATTTGCGATTAAATATCTCACTATTGGTTGGCTTTTGTGAAACATAACCATACCACTAGATTCCTTATTATTAAATAGTGTTAGATACCAAGTTTCACTAAAACTTTCTATTGAAAAGTCATTGAACTTAGTGGCCAAAGTCAAAAACTTAATCACATGTGTCTGGGAGATAGCAGGCCTGTTAGAATGTATTAAGAGAGAGAAATAGCAGAGGGTAATATTGAAATTTACAAGAAACTAATAGGGGAAGGAGTATGCAAAACTAACATAATGGCAATTTTGCAAAGTTCATAATGGCAATTTTATAAAATTCAAAAGACATTAGACTTTTTGCAAAAAAATGCCAAAATGTATGGCATTTTTGAAAAAAAAAAACCTTATTGAAATGATTGGTTTTCACTAGTACTTCCATTTACCATCCAAAAAATGGATAAGCGGTTTACATTTAATCTGATCTAGGTGCAAATCATGGATTTGCAAATTATCTATCCATCTCGTATAAGAAGTCACATAGAATTTTAGATATTGACTTCTTTTGAAAGATCTGAACCGTTAATCTTATTTAAAATGTCTTAGATATGCCAGATACTAAATTTAAAGAGTAGTAGATTCTTATAAGTTAAGTTATAGTAGGTAAAAATCAAAGCCAATGATCTTTTTATTTATCAAAGATATAAATAAATTATTAGGATCATCCAAATGCAATGATTTTTTATGAGTCATCTATTCTGAAAAACTTGAACAAGATTAAGGATTTAGATATTTTAAAAGAAGACAATATATACACTTCATATTTTTTCAATTTAATTTTCTAAAATATCCTTTAAAAGAATATTTATAGAAGTGTCCACATGGATTGCAGATTTGACTAATCAGTGATTAGATATGTTTTTATCTACAGATGAAATTTATTCGATCCATATCTGTAAATTTGAAACGGGCAACTAAATATCACCAAATTGCTTTCGATTTTGTCTTTTATCCATAAAAAGTCCAAAGTGCGGTAGGAAGACCCTTCGTTACTAACCAAATATGAATTATTAACCTTCAGTTAGAAGGGAAAACTTAAAAACCAATAACAATTAAAAAGTAAAAATTACAAACAATTAAAATTTGAGTATCCCACGCGCGAAGCACTTGTATCCCAGCTAGTCATGTCAAAATACGAGGAAGGTGTACGTACGGAGTTCAGATATGAAACCCAAACACAATCACGGGTGGAAATACCAATATACCATTATTATGCAACAAATAAGGGAGAGATGTGACATGAAGATAACCTCGTTCTTATCGTCGCAGGGATTAAGAGATCGAAAGGGAGATAGAGAGAAACTAGGGGATATGTTTTATTAGTTTATTTGATTGGTTGCAGGCATAAAATTTAATTTGATATTGACACTCCTTTCCTCTTTTCCCACCACCTATTATGAGGGTACGTCGTCCAAATCACGACTTTCGTAAAGAGGATGATTTCTCTAATTCTATTTTGTCAAATTCCTTTCGGCAGCTTGTTCACTTTTCTATCGGTTAGAACCTTCTAGTGCTCCAGCAATTCCAGCGTTCCAGAGAACAGGTTAAAAGGCATCCGGATTTAATCAACTAATATCCTTGATGTGTAGATTGAGTGCTTAAACCAAGTTTAGCCCCTCTAGCACAGTGGTGCAACAAGGGACTCAACCGTCTATGATCGTGGGTTCCAGTTGCGCTCATGGGTTTGTGTTCTGTTTGGGGTTACCTATGAAAAACCTCGCTCGCCTACCACAAATAAGTAAATAAGTTGGGATTTAGTAGATTTTGTCCCCCTAGGGAGAGTTTTAATTTACTTTAAACTGTTAATATTGATTTTTCTATTTTTTTCCTGAAAGAAAGTACATATTTAATTTACGTTCTTAGAGTCCATTCCGTTCTGAACATGGCGCTTCGATGTACTAAAATAGGTGTTTCGGTAACATATAAAGGGCAGCCCCTGTGCAAGAAGTTCCGGCCTATACGGGTCCGAAAGGAGTAGATTACAAAGGCCTATAGTGCCAGATACATATAGCAAAGGAAGGAATCTAATCAATTTTAACACCCTCAAACTACAGAGAGGCTTTTAATTTAATTTAATTTAATTTCTGAAAGAGAATACCATCTTTAGTTCTTATAGTCCATTCTTCGGCGTACACACGAAGTATCCCCAGAAAAAAGCGATTATCATAATTTTTTATTTCAGAAAGAGGATTATGTGTCGTCTCATCCTAATCGTTGGGCACTTTATCTTACAAGGGTAGGGCATTGAGAGAAGTTGAGATTTTAGTGAATAAAGTGGATAACGAAATATTTTACAGGATTTTTTAGATTTTGTAAAAATCCAAATTTGCTAGTGGTGAATATCCAAGATTTTAAGATATCTGAAAATTAGGTGTTTGAGGAGTTGCGTGGGGGTAAACTAAAAGATTTCTGTCAACGAATCAAAAGACCACAAACCCAGGTTTTTCTAATATTCAGTTTGTGTGTGGATTTGAACTCAAGACCTCCTAGGCTAAAACTACCAAACCACCTGGGCCATACTAAAACCACTTGAACTGGAGAGTTATAGAAATTTTACATGTTCTTTTACAAAGAAAATTATTTTATATGGGCCATCAATTAGATACATGTACATGCATGTATATTATATGCTCATATGTATATATATACACATACATGCATACATACCAATGTGGCTTATTGGGATAGATGCTCCAAATCTTTATTCGTTTTGGGTGAGAAACACATCCATGCATGTGATTCATTGGTTTTAATTCATAAGCACCATATAAAATTAGTCCCATAATAGTTTTTATATGTTTCTTTTGTTAAAATGGACATAAAATCCAAGTTCATAGGTTATGAACTCATTCACATTTTAATGGTCAGCTTTTTGTGATCGTAATTCCATGTGGGCCTTCATATTATGCATTGTTGTACACTGGACGTACATGTATTAAATATTGACTACCAAAAAAGGAAATATCAAGATCTTCAAATCTTCAAAAGGCATTCCCAAGACTGGATATTGTGAAGCAGTAAATATTCAGAAGCCCTGTAAAATTTCAATCCAAATACTGAAATATCCAAGTGAAAAATTAAAAATTCCTGATTAGTCTCAATGCACTAACCCCTTTGGCTGCTTTTTGGATAATAATTTTTTTTCTTACTTTTACTTTTAGAGGAAGAGAGACATAGTAAAAGCTCCAATTTTTAAGAAAATATGTTTAGATATCCCAACTTTTTTTTTCTTCCTATTTCTAGAGGAGGGTGTCTTCATTGATTTCACAATTGTCGGAATTAGGAAAAATCTGCACCTAATCAATCATCTATCCATTCAAACAAGACTTCTTGATGGATTTTAGCATCTGATTTTTACTGATTAAATCCATCCATCATGGGATAAAAATCCAGCCACAATCTACCTTTAAAATGAGCAAAATTACCAGCGGGTTTCCACCCAAATACCCAAAAATCTTTGAGATTTCAAACCTAGGCTGAAAATCCAACAACAATCTCTTCTGGTACCAATGTAATTCCTGTGTTTGTGAGATCTCCTAAAGAACTCAAGGCAAGGAGAATGAAAATGAAGAAGAAGAAAGTAGGAAAAGGGAAGGACTATCCCCCAGGGTGAGAGAGAAATCTCTGCATAGAGCTGAGATGATAGAAAGGGTCAGTTGCTTCACCGACAAAGAACACCAGAGTCACTAGAGATGAATAACAAATATCATTGGAAGAGCTAAGATCTCAGGCTGTGCTGAATTCAGAGAGAAGACGGGGAAAGGTGGAACGAAGTCGGAAAAAGGTAACCCTCTTCGACTTTTTAACACACAATTTCGGGGGCTTTTGGCTTTCCACTAAAATAACCTCGCAAGCTAAGTTTTCAAACAGAAACTTTGAGTTATTTTATAATATAAGCAAAAAATTTTGCATCAAAACACAGGCTTAGAGTTCAACCTTTTATAACTATGAGAGATTCTACAAATATAATCGCTTGGTTACAATATGGAAATCTCTTCCCCTCGCATGCCCTCAACATATCTTCCAATGTTTGAATCGTCCATCTGAGAGTGAAAGGATGTACTGAAATTTAATGAAGATCCCAATGACTTTTACGTTGACTTCCATAATTGTGAAGTGAAATGACTATTTCTATCAGAAATGATACTCAATAGTATTCCGTGCAAACTCACCACTTCCTTAATATACAGATTAGAGGATTTCAATATGTGGATATTGACTAGATTGAAGGGCACAAGTCATATTTTAGACTGCAAAAACATCAGCAAACGATAAAGTTGATAGTTTGGCTAAATAGGAGATGGATGGAGAGAATAGCGTTAGTAGCAACAACAATCCCTATTTCGTTTTTCCCTTTTTGGTTTGCGTATGGGTAAACACATCTTCACTTGTATGGTTCTCAGGCCATCTAAGTCTATCTGTGTGTAAGTATATCTCCCCATAATACCTTTCACCATTCAAAATTAAGAACAAAAAGTAATTAACTTAAAAGGATACAAGTTTTTTCCAATTTAGAGTGCCTTCTTTCTCACTGAAGAGGGTCCCATGTGCTATGAGGCCTTGATTCAATCCATTAATCTAGAAGATGATGACTAACCCAAGACTGATTTTATCTTGATTGGATACTCGGGCTACTAAATCTTTTGTATAAAGAACCTTGTTTAGGGTTTTCCCAAGAATATGTAAACCGTTAATTTTTGGTAAAACATAAGGTGCTAATGAAATAATTGCATATGGGACCATAACACGTTGGTTAGCCGTTGATGATGTGCAAATTTATTACGTGCGAATCTACGTATAATGTTTTTTCATGTGGGCGAGGTGTACTTCTCAGCAAGTGGAAACTATGAGTAACTTCTTCTTCCCAAGGCAGTGTACGGTATCTGTGCTTGCCATTAGGATTTAGCTGCAACTAAAGTACAAGGTGGTGATCAAACTGGTCAACTTCTATGTCACTCCTTTGGAAAGGCCACGGAGCAAAAATCTCCTCCTCCACATGATCTTAGCTCTTATTATCCTTCTAAGTAGAGCAAGGAACAATTAAGTCACTTCGAATATAGTGCTATTAAACCTTGGCAAATTGGAGGCTTAAGTGCATGCAATTGATCTGAAGATCTCTGACTGTCGCCTCGCCACAATGTATGATTGGAAAATGAATGCTTTCAATCAGAAGTCGGGTTCACACTTTATTATTATTATTATTATTTTAGTTCTTACAAATAAAGAATTATGAAGCAAATCACTAACGTATATAGGGATGGTAATGGAGCAGGTTAAACTCACGACCTTTCTTGCTGCACACCTATTCAAGAGAGGGTTGGGGAGGCCGCGGTTGGGGTTGAAAATCAGTGACCACACCTACAATGAAGCAGAATTTACGAGCCGAGGTGGGTTTGGATCGAGGCAGGTTGGTGAACAAATTTTGTTGGGTGACCGGCATTATTCCAAATAAATCACATATCAAGAGTGCCTATGGTTCATTACTATGCTTTACTTATAAAATAAGGGTATTTTTGTGAAATTAAATGCAGAATATAAAAAGGATTAGAAGGCCGGAGTATGTTTTTGGCAGTGGAGGCGTACAGATTAAGGTGGGTTTTTCAAAATTCGCTTGGCCTCAAAGTGGATTGCAACCCGCCATGGAGTGGGGCTGCGGGGCAGGTGAAAACCCACCTCTCCCGCCTCATTGCCATCGGTAGACGTACGCTTTCGTTTTCATCAGTTACCTGATTACAAGAGAAAATATTCAAGAGACGAGATGATGGTGGGATGACACCGGCACTAAAGGCATTAGATCCAAGAGACGGAATAGCTTTTACTTTCATGTAAGATAGTATTTACTCGAGACACCTTAATCAACGGCAAAGATTAACGGAGAGATGGAAGGAAAGGGACAGCGTCATAATGCCAAGTGTCAATTTCCTCAGACTCTTAGCTCCACGTTTCCACCTTATCTTATGTCCTGTATCATCATATATAGATATCAGCCAATAGAAACCAGATCTCATTGCCATAAACAGTCTACAGGTCGAATTGAGTCCAACAATTTTATCTTAGAGGTAGAAAGGGTCCGCTGACATAGGCAACAACATAATTAAGGTTGAAAATTAGTGCACATGGATGGTCATATAATTGAAGTCCAATAAACCTTGAGCATACAAGTCACTATCATGAAAGGTTTAGATACATTGATCATTCTTAATAAAATTATGAAAGAATCGTTTGGTTTGGTCGCCAGCGGTTCAGATGGGATTAGACTTGCGACCGTCGCAGTAATGTGGCTCAAATTCAAGGGCAATTAGGACTTCTAACCATGGGTTGATCCAGATTGGAAACCTTGTTACCACGCACTCCCCGTTCAAATGGGCAAATCAAAAGCTTTTGAAAAAGAAGGGTTGGAGGCACAAATGATTAAGACAAACATGGATCAAAGCTTATCTCTTGTGAAAATATGTCTTCCAAGCCATATAAAAGTAAGATCTTTTAATTTTTGCTTTGAATTCATGTGATCTTGAGTGTTATGTCAACAGCTAGCCTTGAGAAGGGACCCTCCATGTCTCCAAGGTGGGAAACACATATGACAAGCAGTGGAAGCACCTACACACACATAGCCACGCCCACCATTATTATCTACACCAACAAATTGGGTCTTCTCCTCACAAAGCAGGTGAGAAAAGAAAGAAAAAATCAGAGAGAGAGAGAGAGAGAGGGGTGGGGGCAAAAAGGCCTGCCCACCTATACATGTGGTTCACAAAAATCCGAAAGCTGCCTAACATGGTGAGGAAAGAAAAAGGAAACCCACAAGGGAAAGGTCTAACGCAATTCCCTCGGTTTAATTTATAAGGTTGAAAGGGACCACAATAATCATATCAACTTGGAATGTGAATTTTGATAATCACTTCAACTTGAAATGGGCCTAGCAAATCCCCTCAGAGTGGTGTGAAAATGTAACACATGAAAGGCCACTCCCAACCATCACAAAATCTTGCACTTACATGACATGCAAACTGATAGGCATCCTAAAAAACGTAACAAATAATCCTCCATGTCAGATACACACCAAAGTCTGTTGAATGTGCAATCTGATGCACATGTCGATGGATCAGGATAGCGGAATTTGAAACCCAAGCTCCTAATTTTGGACAAGGAGGTTGGTACATACACCTGAATTTGGTATATTTCTGGGAAGCAACTCATAGCCACAACAGGAGCACAGAGAATTAATTTACAAATTCACTTGAATTTGGCTGTCCTTGTCATGAGAGATAAGGATACCATGTCATTTTCTTGAGGTTGTTCTTGGTATCCATTGAAAGATAAGGATTTTTTTTTTGACAGGTGTACATTTATTTAGCTTTCCTGAACATTAAGATAAAGTAAGCATGAGGTGGAGGATCTCTCTAGATGATCCTCTCGCTAACTCCCAGGATCACTTCCACAGCATCTTCAGACCCCATCTTTGAATGCTGAAGTGCAGCTTTGCGTACATAAAAATAGAAAGGAAGAAGAAAAACTGCAGAACACTATAAGAGGCCCATGAACTGTCAGAAAACTGCAACAAACAGAAGAATAAGATCCTATAAAAACCTTCCCCCCACCTTGTTGTAACTGCTACATCCCTTGCAGTGGTTGTTGACTCCATTAATTTTTTCCCCCTCTCTAGAGCACGGATCTGGAGTGGTGCTGAAGCAAGGGCTGGAAAGACCATTTACGGGCCGCCAGGTGGACCTGTATGAGTCTACCACGTGTGCATTTGAGTCGCTTGCAAGAGATGCATACAATGCATTGCCGTTTCAATAATAACATGCAGACGGAGGGGTAGAAATAATGAGAGAATGCATGGAATGTAGGAAAGGGTTTTTATGGGTCTACCAAGGTGGTGAAATCGGCAGTTAAAGTTGGTATCATATCAATCAAAACAGTCAAATCCCACAACTGTCAAAAGGAGAACAAAAGAAAAGGGAAAGAAAGGGAGAAGGAGAGTGGTACGCAGTTAAAACAGACGGTAAAATTTGAAAAATGGGCGTCTTGGTTTTTCCTTTTCCTCTCTCTCTTTTGAAGAATAAGCTCATAGCTCGCTAAAAAACAGTGAAACCCATGGAAGTCTAGGCCTTTTCAGGTCACCTTAATCAATCAAAGCGTTTTCGTCTGTTTTCATGGATCCGAAGGGCTCAAAGTTGCCTCAGGAGGTACACAGTTTCCACCAAGCACTGGGTCTCCGACAATCAGAGATGAGAGAGAACAAAGCAACAACACAACCAGCAGCAGAAGACAGGGAATTGCAGATTGTAGTGGCCGAAAAAGATGAAGGAAAAAAGCAGCTTGCACCCAAGAGAAGTTCCAACAAAGACAGGCACACAAAAGTTGATGGAAGAGGAAGAAGAATAAGGATGCCGGCTCTTTGTGCTGCAAGGATTTTTCAGCTAACAAGAGAGCTTGGTCACAAATCAGATGGAGAAACTATACAATGGTTGTTGCAGCAAGCTGAGCCATCAATCATAGCTGCAACAGGAACAGGAACAATTCCTGCATCTGTTTTAGCAGCTGCTGGAGGCTCTGTTTCTCAACAGGGGACCTCTGTTTCAGCAGGTGTTCATCCGAAAATGGACGAATTGGGGTCAAGCAGTAGGACTAACTGGACCATGTTAGGTGGAAACTTTGGTAGATCTCACGTGGCCACAGGCATATGGCCCCCTGTCAGTGGTTTTGGTTCTGGGTTTCTTCAATCTTCTGCCGCATCAACATCAAACTTAGGCAGTGAAAGCTCAAGCTTTTTGCCCAGACTTGGCTTTCATGGATTTGAGTTACCTGGTTCTAATCTTGGTTCAATGAATTTTGGTTCTATTTTGGGTGGACACAACCAGAAGCTTCCTGGTTTGGAGCTTGGTCTATCTCAAGATGGTCATATTGGTGTGTTGAATCCTCAGGCCTTGAACCAGTTTTATCAGCAAATGGGTCAAGGGAGAGGGTCTGATAATTCCAATCAGCAACTTCAGCTTCCCCCTCCTGCTAAGGATGATTCTCAAGGGTCAAGGCATTAGAGGATCAAACCGAGTACAAGAGTTGTAAAGAGAATTGTAGGACAAACTGAAACAAATAGCATGCTGAAAAGATAGTTTTTTCGGGTGCTTTTCGTCTCAGTTTAATTGCAGAAGTTGGGCAGAGAGATATGGAAATTCAGTCTGATATTGGGTCATTGGGACTGAATTTGATATTGTGTTGCCCCTTCCTTCTCTGCACAGCTTCATCAAATTCTCCAAGTATCAGGTACTTTTTGGTTTTCAGTTTCCTGTTATGAAATTAGAGGGGGAGCCTTGGCGCAATGGATGAGTTGTCGCCTTGTGACCTTAGGCAGGGCTTGGAGGAGTGGAAACAGTCTCTTGCAAAATGCAAGGTAAGGCTGCCTACTATAGGCCTTTTGTGGTCTGTCCCTTCCCTGGACCCTGCAACACGGTAGCTTCGTGCACCAGGCTGCCTTTTTAGCTTCCTGTAATGAAATTCTATACACATTTCCTTCTCCTGGAATAATGTCTGCTTCTTGTTTCTAATGAACAGGTGCAACTATTCAAAGCTGAATAGCATTTGATGGGAGTTACTTTCTTGTTTATTTCGAGGTTTGTCGATATCATTGTAAGCAGATCTTTGATTATATATGTTGATTAGGTCTGGAGGAGTGGTGATTGGCTTGTTTGTGAAAATTAAACATAGAATTTTCTAATTATATGATTTTGTGACTTCCTTGGTCCTAGCAAGGGTACTTGCTCCTCTTAGAAGTTTAAATCCGAAAGAAGGGCAGACAGAAAGTTTGTTTCTCCGTGTATCATTTGATAAATGGGAGTGCAAGCTTTTGATCTGATAAGAAAGGCCTGAGCTTACTAGAATATGGCTTCCAGATCTGTAGTTTTCTGCCATATTCTCTGGTTAACTGCAAAAGTTGATATATCAAAAGAAAAGTTCTAGTTTTATTTTATTAATCAAACATGGTTGCATTGATGCGTCATCATTTCTGTCTTCTCCATCAATATTTTTGATGAAAATGAGAACTGAAACACACGAGTGGCTGTTAAAATATGCAGACAGTACAAAATCATGACATCTTCTGCACAACATGGAATACAATTGTTGGTTCCACATCTTTAAGCTATTGGATTCACTATTGTCATAGTTGGAGTTAGCCTGGCTTCTAATCTTTTGTTACAAACTAGATCTCCAAATCACTAATAGATCAAATGGTTGTAATATCACTGGAGAAGATCAGGGGAATCTAGAGCAAGCAACTCAAATGAATGGCAAATGTGACATCAGTTCTGGCTGTTTTCTTAAGCAATGTGAACCTCTGGAGGAAGCACCAGTGCTTCCCCTTTTTGGAGAGCTATGGGAAGCAACTTCTGTTACTAACTTCTCTTCTCTGTAGAGGCCCATGAGTTCAATTTGCTCATAACTAGAGGTGTCATTTCTAACGTACAAGCTTTATATATTTGACAGTTCAATGCCTTTTCCTTAAAGTTACTGGTCAGTTCAAGTTGGACAATCACTTGGTTTCTTGAACAAATTGCTGAATCTCATGCCTGCTAAAATCAGAATCTTGACTACTACTATTGCTTGATTCCTTTCTTTTTCTCTTCGAGGGAATTCATGTCTACCTCGTCTCCTCTGGTACCTACTTCAGTTACTCTTCTACTAACTTCTGAAAAGAAAAAAAGAAAATATAAACCTTTATAAAGTGTTGATCATCTTTAATGAACATGGTGCTTTTAGCACCATGATGCAGGCAAGACAGGCTTGACTATGTCATAATAGAATTTTCATCCAGTTGAAGAAAGTTCCATCATTCTAACTAGTTATTGATGTTGTCTTGACACAAGGATAAGTTGAAGGACCAATTAATTCTCTTGCAAGGATTGTGATAGTTACATACCCATCCATATTCCATGTTTATGAAGATTAATGACTGCATTCTGATTGTACTTTGAAAAAATTACTCCGGAATTGAGTAGATACCTTTGGGTTTATGGCAAGATTCGTTCATGGTACATATGCTGTCTGGATTGCTCCAGTGTGTAAAAGGTGTCTCAAGAAGTTGGATCCCGACCTGGCATACTTCCATGGAAGTACACTTGATGAATTCAAAATCCCTTGAATTCATTATAGGACATTAATTTCTGTTTGGTGTGGCCAATAAATATGTATTAGTTGAACAGCTTTTGTAATAACCTGACAACTAAAAGATATTGAAGGTAGATGTTATAGCAACCAGTCTTCATTATTTTCAGAAAATAAAGTACTGCAATATCTCTTTCTTCATAGAAAACCAAATCCTATTTCATCATCTTCAGATGACGTGACCTTAATGTTGTCCTTCTTCGGGTACAGTTTTCCACATAACCACAAAACAGGAACAGATAATTGTAAGTGTTTGCTATTTAAGCATCTGAATAGGTTATGCTGATAACATAATGCATTCTTCCTTGAACAGTATCATGTGCTTTCTGAAATTGAAGAAAGTACAGCTGTTGCACCTACTTAAAACTTCCATGGAGCATGGCTAAATCCTTGCAAACTTACCACTTTCTTATCCAAATTAAGTCTCCAAAACTGTTTACAATATTGTAGCTCATCTTTCTGTCTTGCACCTATTGCTAATTGGTTATCACAAGATTAACTGGAAACAGATATTCAAATCTTTCTTTGATAATTGAAGAAATTTCTCCTAACAAAAAAAGAAGGGGAGCCTTGGCACAATGGTTGAGTTGTCGCCACGTGATCTGGAGGTCACAGGTTTGAGGCGTAGAAACAGTCTCTTGCAAAATCCAAGTTAAGGCTGCGTACAATAGACCCTTTGTGGTCCGCCCCTTCCCCGGACCCTGCATAAGCCGGAGCTTCATGCACTGGACTGCCCTTTTTTTCTTCTTAACAAAAAGTACATTCACCTGAATTGAGAAATAAATTGATATATACTCGGTCACTTCCACCAGAACTGCACGTGCAGATGTATCATAGTTTTGGGGTTGTCAAAGAACCATAACTAACATCTCCCCCATCCCCTCAAACACTGCCTTCTCTATTAGTCCCATGAATCTTCAGAAACAGCACACCCTCATGATTGATAATAAGTCCACCAGAGCTTCCTGCAACATGTCAAACCTCTTACATCAATAAACTGTTTCACTTAGCCAAAAAGTGAGTGGTCCCAAAATAGAGAGAATGCTCATTGCTTCTACATAATCTTAGTCACCACCTTAGATGAGTCATCAGAAATGGAAGCTCAAACTTTCTCCTTAAAAAGTGCAGAAGTGGATCCAAACAGAAAACTTCAAAGAAAGAAGAGGCTCCTGAAAAAGATTAAGTCATTCTAGTTGCAACTTACATTTGGTTATTTAGTAATTGGAGAAGCGATAAAGAACCCCGGACCTCGCATAGGCGGGAGCTTCGTGAACCGGGGCTGCCCTTTTTATAGAAGTGATACAGAAGTTCATCATATAGTCATTCCTTGAACCATCAGGACTTCTGTTAGAAGGGAGGAGAAGAAATATATGTCCAAAATTGATTGTGCTGCTGATGCAGCATCATGCAGCCAGCTAGATCCACCCAAAAATTATCCACCATTATCCTTTCTCTAAGAAGATAAAGAAAGGCACTTGAGTGAACTCTGGAAAAGCGTTATTTGGAATAGAAGTGCAACCTGCTCAGAAACAAAATGGAAAGCCTCATTCAAAGGTGGAGTTTAACAGCAGCTTTTAAGGTCTCTTGGTTAGAAACTTGATTTATGTAGCTATAGAAGTTTCATAGCATTCTTAGGAGTAGCCTAATCCTTCTTTTTTATTATTTTCTGGAATCTTACTAATACTAGTTACCATGAGTCTAATGGTACTAGTTGTTTAGGAAAAGGTGCAATTCGTGAGTGTTAACTCAAAAGCAGTCAAGTCTTTATTATTATTATTATTATTCTCAGTTTCTGAACTTGTTTTCCAAAAACAAGATTTGGATCAGGATTGCACATTTTTAATTCCAGGGTTTCTCTAAATTTGGAAGTTGACACTTATGAGACCAGATCTGATTATGATCCCATCCCCCTCTTTCATTCATGTTAGCACCATTTAATTATTAGATTCTGATTCCTATATTGAAATAAGAAAAAGTGTCTGCTCCTATTTTATTTCCTGACCCTCTTCATTAGGATCCAAGTATATACCAATGTGGTTAGGAGTTGATAGTAAGTAGGAGAAGCCTAAAATGAAAATATGAGGGATGAAACCTCCAGAAGATTTTCAGAACCTGTTTTCTAATTTCTTTCCTGCAGTGTTTATATGGCTTAGTTTTCTTAAATTTGAGTCTTGTCGTTCGTTCCATACCAATCAAATGTGCTGTTACCCCTTTACCTCTTTGCTGCTGTTCTTTCCAATTAATGTCTGGTTTATGTGGACTTAAAATTCTTATTCAATTTTTTTAATGTATATATTTTTAATCTTTTCTGCTGAAACCACATAACATACAATCTACCGTGTAGCATTTGATGTTCCCTTCAAGAAAATGTTGGCAGTAAGCTATTGCTCTAGGTAGTGGCTGTAATTTCTTTAGCACTCCTATTTGCATTAGAAAAGACTAGCTACTGTAACTTCTACATCAACACTCTCCTTCAAGCTAAAGGATATATGTTCTGACAAGTTTCTTTACAACATCCGAATATGACACTTTTTAAGAAATACCGAACATGCCTTTAAGCTGTTTTTCAGTCTTCGTGTTTTACATGTTAAATGTGGTAGAACCAGTGTTCAAATAGTTGGGCAAGTTAACATTTGATGCTACATCTGTATATATATGTATGGCTGTTCACTTGTCAAAAAAATATAATGGGTAGAAGAACCGAACTGATTTCTTTAAAATTTTCTACCATGTGATGTCATATGAGGGTATATGTCATGGCCATCTAGTTAACATCAACAATCAATTTATCAAGACCTGCATTTCACTCTTTAATATCATAAAGATCACCTCCCATGAAAGTTATGTATTGACTCAATGAACCAGCTGAATACTCATTGAATAAGCATGAATAACTGATAGAATTCTGTTTTAGGTGATGGACAGGAATGGAGCTAAGACACAATTTGGTGGTGGGGGGAGTGTGGGGATGTGCAGAAGTAATGCACACACAGAGAAGTTAGGTAGGGGTCAAGCAAATACATACATACATACATAAGAATTTTTCCAAAATTTTTGAGGGGGTGAGCGCAGCAGGGGCCTACTTTGGCTCCATCATAAGTCCATCCATGATGACAGAAAGTAAGAAATGAAATGAATGACGGCAACCAAAATGTGATGGAACCTGCAAAATTGTTAGAGGTCTCCTTTGTTGAAAGGTATTTCTATTTCAGCTATTATACATCAATAACCGCATATATCCTAGATTTACACCCATTTGAAAGAAACACTTTTCAGTCTATCCAATTATACTCCTTAACAGCCAGTGTGTGGAGAGCTTGTGTTACATTTTTGCCTTTCTGGTCATTTATTGACCAGAGGGACATTCTTCGCTTAAAAACTGATCATTTATCATATGAATCTTCTTTCTGTTTCTTTTATCTTCAATATTCTCTAGAACAAAGTGGTGATCCACTTAAATGTCTCAGTTGAATATGAATTATGGAAAAGGGGATTCGATAATTTGGGTAACGTGCTATTCTTGGAACCTTGATCATGCGTGAGGCATAGATCTCACTGTAGGTTTCTATTTTCAGTTTCTATATGATACTGTCTTGCAACGGATAGACAATGTCCAGTAGTTGATCTTGTGAATTGATTACCTCACTAATCTCCCTTTCCTTGAGATTTTGGTTGCTCTAACTGCTATTTCCCTGCTTTCTGTATCACCACTACCTTTCTAGTATTCAGTTTCTGGTTACTCCAGAACATTTTTTGTGGTACATACACAATAGTCGGTAGCTGACCAGATTGTGGGCAGATTATTTGGCCAATCTGAATCTGAAATGCAGTTATAAGAAGTGGTTTAGGATGCCCCACTTCTATATATCAGGCCGTCATTGATGGTTTTATAATGATTTCATACGTTCAGTACTCAAGTTATGTATTAATTTATTGACTGACAGCATAGAGATAACTGATGGTCAATGTAAGATTTTGTAGCGTACCTGTATTTTAAGGTGTGAGTTACGATCTGCTTTGTCTCTGCTTCCATTAACTAGATCACATTTGCCCGAATCCATAGAGGTAGGAACCGGAGGGGAAACACTTTCTAAGCATGACAATTGATACTAACAGTAAGGAGACTATATGTCTGAACATATTAATGCGAAGGACGCGAGCACCATAGGATCAATACCCCTTCTGATCAGTACTGTACTCAACAAAAAGAAACTCTTGGCTTTGGGCCTTTCTTTTGACCCATGAGGTAGTACACTCTGTGTGTGTATGAGAGAGAGAGACAGAGGGGCACTCTTGTTGCTTAGTCAGGAGAAGAAAAGACCGGGAGAAAGTGGTTGATGGGAAAACGGTTTTGACCCTTTTTCATCTGGATCCATTGATGGTGAGAAATCTGTCTTTGTTACTCTTTTTCCAAAACTCTTGCATTCTCTTGCACCTGCCATTGGGATTTCGTTGTTGATTGGTGAAGAAGAACACAGCTGCTGCCCCCGTGGATGTAGACACTATTGCCAAACCATGTAAATTGTGCGTCCTTTGGTGAGTTTACATCTTCGATTATCTTGTTATTTTACTCAGTGTGCTGCTATGTTTAGAATTTAATATGGGATAGCCAAATGAGAGACTAAAACGGAGATCTCTTGGAGCACCTTAAGTTCTTGCCTCTAAACTCAACTAAAGAATGCACTAGAAGAGTGAAAGCAGAGCTTTTAAGGCGCATTGAGCAAGCTGTAAAAGTCACAGGCTATGAGACTGCACTCCATCAATTTAGCTTAAGAGATGAGAGCTCCTTAGATGTTGGAGCAAGAGGTATAACATTCTTTTCCAAAAGGAAGCATATGCTTTACTAAACTAATAGAATAGGGGTACTATGAAGCTTTAGAGTCTGGTGCGGTAAAAGGGCTAAAGGTGAGGGATAAGCCAATCTGAAAGAACAGTTTGAACAGTCCAAAATGTGTCCACAATGACCTGGTTGTTGGTGCCAACAGATGCATATTTGGATTTGTTTGATGAGAAGGGAGCCTTAGTGCAACGGTAAAAGTTGTCGTCATGTGACCTTGAGGTCATTGGTTCAAGGCGTGGAATCAGCCTCTTGCAAAATGCAAGGTAAGGCTGCCTACTATAAGCCTTTGTGGTCCGCCCCTTCCCTGGACCCTGCATAGGCAGGGCCTTCATGCACCGGGGCTGCCCTTTTTGATGAGAACATAGGCATAGCAAACATATCTACGGAGGAAAATCTAATAGAAAACTTTACTGGCTATTTGAAAACATGAAGAGGTTCCCACTTCAATTCTTCTGCAAGATGCTTGCTTTGTGCAAAGACCCTTCAAGAACACAGTTATTCTGAAAACATTAACAATTTTAATCGTTTGCTGGCCGCAAAACAGATGCAATATGTTTTCTTTGGACTCTAAGGTGAGAGGCTTAATGGAAAAGTCGGATAAGTCCAGAGGCGCATGATAATATAGAATCGATAATGTGGCTGAAAAGGTCTACAGAATTGCCTGTTACGATATTGTCATTACCAAGACAGAATCACGTGATTACTGTCAGCATTCATATAATCCAAGAAGCACATGAAAAAATTGCAGGTGATCGTGGTAACGTTACGTAATTACAGTTTAGTGATAGACCAATGGTTCGGATAGAGGAGTGGCTGAAAGCAGCATTTTCTGAACCTGATAGATAGCGTCATATTGGTGGTGACATTGCCACCAAGTGTTTCCTTGTCATGGTCGGACTATTCTAGTTCAAATAGTGCCGAGATCAGTGGAATGTTAAATCCAGTGACATTTCTATATTGTTAACCATTTGATTGGGATTTTCTTTTGAGACTGCTTAAAACCTGCCTCGCCCTCTGTTGTTCCTTGAAAAGTCTCGAACACAGAGACCCGGTAATAGGGAGAGACATTTGATACATCAATTTCACTACGTTCTTTCTTGTCTTTGGTTTTTGGAACATCTTGCAGTATTTGAGGGGAGAGAAAGTTGCAAGAAGAATGTATTAGGTGGTTCTGCCATGAAGGTAACAAGATTCACATCTGCATTGGGATAAAATTCAATTCGATAATATGTTCTGCATCAGCCTTGTGGTTTCCTCTGACCCCAGCTTATGTGAGGAATGGGAAAAGAAGGAAGAGAATACTTGCAGAGATCGAACTAGAGTTCTAAGTTCTATGAAGTTGCGGTTCGAACTTCAGTCTTGGACCCCTTTATGGAACCCTTTACAGTTAACAAAAGCTTATCCAACTGCTTCAACTCAAATTATGATAGTTCTTGCTGGCAAAGTTGTTGAGGCACGTAAAGTTGGAAGATAGAAGAAAGGTTAGCAGTCAATTCCACCAAAACGTACCGGAGGCAGTCCTCTGCTGATTAGTTAAAATGGCCCAACTTTATTTTGGGCCTTTTGACCGTTGTTTAAATCAGATCAGTTCTAACTTCATGTTCTTTCTTGGTTGTCCTCTTTGTGGTCTGAAACTCATTCCCATAAAATCTGTTTTTCTTCATCATTTCGGTTGATTCTTTCTCCTCTGCCGTCCTTTTATGTAAAACAAATATTTCTTTCATAATTAGCTTCTAGGGAAAAATAAAATAAAATAAAAAAGAAGCAAAGGATCTTTGGTGATAGCCTTTTTCTCCTTATCTCAACCTTCAAAGATAAAGGTAAGCATGCCATGATATTTACATATGAATATTTTGAGAAGCAAAGTAGAGACAAATTAGAAGTTTCATCAGGAATGCTCATGGTCTTAAGGCTTACACATGTTGTTATATCATATAGTAGTGCAGTTTTGAATGCAGTTACTCTTGATGCTAGATTACCATTTTACTGGTCTCAATTTGAGAAGGAAATGCACCCGTCTTAGGAGGACGAACGTCTTGTAATTCTATTATCAACAGTTCAGGACTTGATCCTCACCATCTCAAGGGCTCTCATGTAAGCTATACACGTTGTGGCATCTGAGCAGTTGCTTCTTCACCTGCCTCCGTTTCTTACTTTGAGACCTTGGAATTTCTCTATTCATCTCGTCCTGGTCTTCTTAATTTTTGCGTCAGAAGTTTATTATTGAGGCAGCTGATACTTTTGTCCAGTCCCTAGGCTTATAATACTAGTACTTTGTTAGCTTTATAATTGCCTCTGAAAACCTATTTATGGTCGCAAATCAGTTGAAACTGTCCATATTTGTTACAACATGTTACAAGCATCAGAAGTAACAGATTTACAACCCTTCTATTTAATTGTCTCTCGTTGACATTGTAGAAACTGTTCTTCTTGTCAGCCACTTCACTTGTAATTTTTCTTGCATATATTGGCATTGTTGACTAATAATAGCAGTGGTCTCAAAGGCAAGATATTCTAGTAGCTTCCATTGATGAATTAATTCATCTTCAACACAGCGTGGTCTAATGGTATGGACTTTCATCACTTTTTGCCCTACATTAGTCTTCACTTAGTTCATACGTCAGGTTTACTGTAACAATAGAGCTGACAATAATATTACCTTAAATATATTCTCTCGTCCGTGCATAAAGTATATTAGTGCTTGTTTCACTTTAGCAAGAAGAAATTACTTGGGACGAGACACGATTTTGCTTCCACTCTATTTTGCTGCCCAACAGATAAAGTTGACTACTCGTGGATGTTCATTCTTTTCCAGTTGAAACTATATCCCTTGATAAGCTTTATTGAAGAGCTTGTGGAGGTGTCAAGTGTATGAAGTTTGCATTTAGTATACATTCATTTTTCCTGCAAGGAAATTTTATTATTCTTATTGCAGAGATATCTCGTACTTGGATTTACTGCTATTTATATATCTATGTGATTAACTACAGGCATTAAAATAAAGCCTTTCTGTCATTCTACTGAATGAAACAATTGTTTCTGCACGGATTCGCAAGTTCACAAGGAAGCAACTAGGCAAGTCATGTCGCACTAATTGAGTGAGACCATCCAATTCACTCTCTTCTTCAAATGAGTCCAATCCTCAACATTAGTAAATTAAGGAATATCTGGGATCTAGTCACACAGTTTCTCATTTTCTAATACAGGACCGATCTCACAATATAATTGGTGGCTGATGCAACCCTTGGTTAGCCCCACCAACCGTGCTAGCAGTCTTTATTTCATGACACTGTTGTAAGAATGAGGACGAGCCTTCTTCACCACTTTAAGAACTCTATAGAAGGGCTTAAGATGTCTTTCATGAAAGGCCTAAATTCCTTAAACATCTCATGCCTTCCTGACTTACTGTATTCTAGGAACACTGCCCCTACTATATTCCATCTCATTCAAGCCTTCCAAGACAACCCTATAAGCGTGTGTTATGATTCTACGTGGGGCAAACTTATGGCATGGGATATAAGGGGGCCCACCGATGTTATAGGACATTGGTTTAAGAAATTGCCTTGATGTATTCCATTAGTCTTGGTGCTTTAGGCACATTTGTTAAGTTTTTAACATTTTGTATCAAAGAAACCACCGAGTGTGTTTGAATCTTCAAAGGGGTGACTATGGAAAGCACTACCTAGTGCCAAAGTGAAAGCTACTACAAAAAGCAGAGAGGGGCTACTGGTTAAAGTGTAAGCTACCTAGAGTGAGCCACTGTGGACGTTGAACATGGAAGTGTGGTGGCATGTTATGATCCTAAGTGGGGCCAACTTGTGGTATGGGATGTAAGGGGGCCCTATCAATGGTAAGGGACATGGGTTTAAAAAATTGACTTGACATGTTCTATCAATCCTAGGGCTTTAGTTGTTTAAGTTCTTAACAATGTGGTTCTCAAAACTAACAAAACCTGAGGAGACTAATTCATGGAAATGGATGTATAAATTGTTTGATTCTAGAAAAACTACAACCAAACCATTAAAATTTTAGTTGGCTAAAAACTGTACCATTATGAAGTTCAATTCCTAGCCTAAAAACTAGACCCTAATTTTTTGTTCTGGTCTAGTTCTTGGGTGCCAATCCTACTACACAAAGGAGGGGAAAAAATAATAGCCTACTTAAGATACCAAAAAGTTAGGTTAAGCACTAGTTTAAGTTAAAAAGTCAATGTTAACACAAAATCAAAATAGGCAAGCAAAAAATACAACATGATAGCTCGAAGTTTATAGCATGTTGGTAGAGGTGTTGACAAAAAGTAAGCAAAGAAGGTCAGTTGAAAATTGTTCAAAAGACTAACATGTTTTCTCAAGATGTCAACCTTTTGGCTGAAGAGTATCAATTATATTCTTTACGTGTAATGAGTTAGAAAACTATCCTACAATTTGTTTAAAAAAAAAAAAAAACCATACGTTCAACATATTAAAAAGCAAGTTTGGTCCCTTTGATGATCTAGATGGTGGTTAGGGGGATTTTGGAGTTGCGAATGGGGGCTATCAAAAGAGAGAGGAGACAATTCTATGGGTTTGGCCCTTTGTGAAGAGTATATTGTATACATTTAATTTCCTCCCATTGAGATTTTGATTATTTACAAACAAACCATGAGAGTTCATCCGTAAATAATCATGAGTAGATCCCAACACTAGCATGAAATAAATTTCTAAAAAATACTAATTAATAATAACTTCTAATTTAACTTGAAACCCTTGTGTATATTTAAGTTTAAACTAACATTATAAGAGCATTTTAGTCCAATAATTTATATTTATCTGGTTCTCAATTTCAACCTGTGTATTTAGGCATGAAATTGGTATTGGAGCAATAAGATTAGTTCTTTGAAATGAGGTCCTAGTATTTGGGCATGAAACTGGCAGCAAACCAATAAGATTCATTTTTTGAAATGAGGAGTGATATAGTATTCATCTATCACAATTGAAGAACCGTACCCTAATTTGTCATTCAAATTCCTTATGGTTTCTCCCATTCACGGTAAACCATTTGCACCCTACATGGAAAGCCTAACACAATGGATTGCATGAAGTAACTTCAACTGAGATTTTCCATTAGCCTAAAAATTTATTTTACTGTTGTAATCAATTTTGAACATTATTCCTGCTAATGTCATAATGGTGAGAACCAATAAAACGATTGAGAACAAACCCTAATATTTCTTCTCAAGGAAAATAAATCCCAATCTTAGAAAACAAAATTGATTTTCTACTGTGAAATAGAAAAAATACAGCAAAAATAATAAAAAGAAATTTCCCAATCAAACATATAGATGGTATACGTATGTCCAAAGTCAAAAAGCATAACTTTTGGCTATGAAAAGAAATGCAGATGACAACTACAGCTCTACGATGATGGAGCAATAGAGTTTGGAAAAACCTCAAGAAGAGTTATAGAATTAGTTATAGATAGGAAACTGTTGAATGGAATATAGATTGTAAAACCTAAGTATTGTGAACATCAACTGTGACAAAAATATCAATCTTTGTGGTGAAAAATCAAAGGAGCATAGGTTCGTATTGATGTCTCATGAACTAAAGTTACAAGATAAATCAATTATGGATTTTATTAAGCACATGATATGGTTTGAATGGCATTTTTCTTTCTATAGTTGAAGTATGCTTCTTACATATTATAGACTTCAGATGTTCCCAAAGAGTTTCTTTTTCCCATTGCCAATATGTGAAACTTCATGTGGTGTTTAAAAACTCAAAAACCTCGGATAGTTACCGACCCTAGTTTTCCACTGAGTTAAGTGATCCTACCAACAATCCAGAAAAAATAAAAAATTATATATATAGTAAAATATTTAAAAATACAAAAAAGTAAAAAATAATAATTGTCAAACCAATAGAAAATGATAAATCTACAAAATAAAGATATGGATTTCTCACTTCAAATAAGAATAAATATTTGTACAAGGCATAGATGAAAAATTATGGAAACATAATTAGATCAAAAGAAAGAAAATTTCCTTGAAGTATTTAAGCATTCATCTCTCAATTGTTTTGATTTCATCACTATAAATCAACACAATAAACTTAATATTGTCATCCATATCAAAGTTTAGTAGCAATATAATCCAAAATATGATAAAATTAAATTAAAAAGACTTTGGCTCATATGAGACCTAAATACTGTAGCTTAAACCACCTTGACTCCTAAGAAGGGAAGTAAAGCTTTCTCCCCATCCCATGATTGATACTTGTTGTGTAAAATTTGGGATATTTGAGTCCTTGTCTTCTAGTTCTTCTTCTTCCATTCCACATGGTCTTGATTTGGAAGAAACTCTAAAACATCGTGAAAATCATCAATCCATTCATCCTCTTCATTTTAAAGTCATACATTATTGAGGTTGACTATATCATAACTAGATCCATTCCTTCATAATTATGAATCCCTCAATCTCAAATTATAGTGGATAAACACAAGCTTATCTAGCCTCTCTTGCTTCAACCAGTTCCTTTTCCTTGTGTGGATTTGGTCAATTGTGCTCCAATTTCTCTCACAAGGAGAAGAAGAAGAACTTTGACACAATATTCAAATTGTGATGTGTTGAAGGATAGGAACACTTTCACCATATGACATCCACCAAGAAACTAAAATTAAAAGATACAACATATTAATTAAAGTGCCAAAGTAATAAAATGTTTAGAAATGATTAAACTTGAGATAACATTGTTATTTATTAGGAGACATTCTATCTTGCCTATTTATTGTAATGAAATTCCAAAGTTTCATATGCATTTATAAAACCTTGAATATGCCAATAATAGTTAAATATATTATTAGAAGATAAAATATTTATAGTCTAAAATATATGTATGGATATAAATTAAATGTATTAGATATCATCTTACCTCATCAATGGTAGCAATTTGCTTATTTTCATCTCTCTCAAGGACACTTATGGCAGCCCGCAATCCCAAATGAATATGAGTATCCTTGTTGACATCCAAGAGATAATGTATCCTTAGATTGAAAAATAATTCGCCTAATGCAAAGGATGATGGAACTTCTTTTCAAGTCTCTTATCAATAATTTTCCACTACTCAATATAGGAGCTCTTGACATTCCCTTTAACTTTAGTAATTGCACATTTGGCATTCTCCAAAATCACACTCATTGTTGGTTTCACTTCTTGATATGCTAAGCACAATGGTTCAACAAGTGGTGTTACAACCTTTTGAATCTCCTCTTAGCTCCTTCAAAAAGCAACATTAAGCAAAACAAAATCAACTTCGCATTGCTCTGAATTTTTTACATGAGGGAAAGCAGCCCATTTTTCACTAATGAACATTTTTCTCAAAGCAGTTTTCTAATAATACAAAGAAAACATCACCAAACCATAAATATTGTAAGTGTTAAAAAAAAACTCAAATAATATATCTTAGAAAAGTTCACATACCTATTCTAAAAGACTTTCACACTAAATGTAATTTGTAGCAAAATGACTCAACCTAGGTCTAACAATTTCCTTGTTGTTAGTATGCTTCCTCATCAAGGATAATACCCACCAATGGTTGTAGATGTACTTTACAGCTTGTTTAGCTTTATTTATCAACCAACCCACATGCTCAAGTTTACAGATTTCTTCTAACATCAGGTGATACAATAGGTGGCACAAGGTGGACAAATTTTTTTTCATCAAAATTCTCCCTACAACTACATAACTTGTTTCATTTATGAGTGATTATTTGAACGATATTTTTCTCTTCAACTTCACCAACAATATATAATAATTTGAGCAGCTTATTTGCATTCGTCATCATGTTAGAAGCAATAAAAGATTGAATGAACATTGTACAACATGGACAAGATACCAGAAAATTGATAAGTGTCTTCCCATTTTGATCTTTCCATGCATAAGAAACAACTGAACAACCATTCTCTAGCCATGACCTCTTAAAATCCATTAGATATTGGTTTAAGGTCTCTACTTTTTCCTCAAGAAGTGTTTCTCCTAACTCATATGACATTGGAGCTTTCAGAGTAGGGCCATAAGTGCCAATGGCTTCAATAGCTCTATTTGCATTGAATGGAATAGCTGCATGGCAAAACCATCTTGCAATAATCTCACATGCATGCTTCCTTGAATATGTTTTACTCTTTAAGCTAGTTACTAGTGACATTTGACCAAACATGACATTTTTTTCTCCTTATTCATCTCATCCAAACCTTCTTATTGTTCATCTTCTTCGCCTTCTAAATCATTCAAAGAATCGTATGCTTTCTTTAATTCTTTTCATTTTTACTTCAATCTGTCATTTTCCTTCAAAACTCTCCCATTTCTTTGAAAATATTTTTCTTTTTGGATCTTTATGCAAGGCTTAATGTCACCTTGTTTTCGTGGAAGATGATGTTTAAATTAAAAATTCCTTGAAATATTACTTCTCCACTATAATTACACCTGATCTTTTTCTTGTCTTTTGAAATGGGAATTCCATGTGCTAAAGTAGGATCTTTGCCTTTTTCTATGCTCATAACTACTTGATCTGAATCTATAGTTGTATTGGCATCAACAAAACTTTCATTTGTTTGGCCTTGGGATTTTGAGAATGGTAAAAAATTTATAAGCATTATAAATGTAATTTCAATAATCAAACAAAATTATTCTAGTGCCAACAAATAAAAGAAGAAACAATGGTTATGTTTATTGGCTAGAAGAGGAAAGATATTTAAATTATTTAGTAAGTTGACTTTCAATATATTTTGGCCAATCCTACTTGGTTCACTAGATTGCCTTGGGTTTGAATATCCTATAGTCAACAAATGATAATGATTGACATTTTAAAAGATCAAGTTTTCAGTCATCAAATTTCAAACTACTGTTTAAAAAGTTTACCCATCTATACGAAGAACAACTTGTTAGATATTACAATAGTCTAATATGCATGAGTTTTGAAGTATTAGACATTCAAAACTAGAGGAATCACATGAATAATAGGGTAGATCATCTCAAGATGCTAGTCTTCTTCATTCAAAAAGTTGCAACACTTTGACTCCAAGCGCTTTGGTTTAGCATTACTCCTACACTTATCCATAATTGTTATTTCCTTTATTTATTGACACTTTAGTAAGAAGAGTCCAGATAAAGAGTATATGCTCAAGAGGGTGAGAAGAAGTCTATGCCCTTCTTTTCTCATGCATTATGATTTCTTTTTGTATATCTAAGTTGTTTCATGATATCCATGCCAAAAAGAGGTACCCATAAAAAATTAATGCATTTGAATGATCCTAATTACTTGTTTTATGCCCTTGAAAAAATTAATAAAAATGAATTATCACTACTTTTTGCCTGGGAAACATTGGCTAAAAGCATCTAATGAACATGTAGTTTGATCTCTAACCTATCTAAGACATCTTAAACATGATGAGTTGATTAGACGTATAGAACAAGGTTTTATTAGGCATGAAAAACAAGATGTGGACTTCTTCTCACACTAAAAGTGTGCATGGTAGGGCTAAACACTCATAAGCGTTTAAGAAGGAAGAGTCTTTGTAGGAGTAGACACTCATAAGCATTTAACAAGTAGACATTGGAGCATCTTTTTGAAGGTCTAATCTATTCACTGGGTAAGGAATATAAAAATTAGGTCGGCCACTATAAATAAAAACATTTTATGATTCTAGCCACTTCTTATGGGTCTTTAAAAAATTATATAAAAATGGAAAGCCTTGATTTTTTACCCATAGAAATATAGGTTAAAAGCTACCAATCGTCATGAAATTTGATTTGTAGCCTATCTAAGTCATTCCTAACATGATGAATGGCTTAGACTACAAAACATAATTTCCATGAGTGAAAAAGACCAATATCTACTTCTTAGAAGACTTATAAGCATCTTCTCTCACTGGGACAACAGTTTTAGCTCACAAAGGCCCATATATATGTAGAATAGTCTCCTCAGGTAGTTGATTCAAGAGCTCTCATCATGAGACACTTCATTTGTAGGATTATATTCCTTGTAACATCTCTTGCTAATGTAGAAGCCACTAATCTTTGCAATCAATGATGAAGTGATTCCAAATTCTCCATAACGACTATGAGAAATGTTGGTCTTTGGTAACCACATATCCATAAGAGCCTTCTAGTATTCATAATCCCTTTCATAAATTCCTTTTGTTACTTGGACTACATGACTAATCAATGCTTGATCCAATTTATCTTTGAACATTAATATGATTTTGTTTGCCCATTCTATCCAGCCCATTGTATTCATCATCATTCCCATCCTAGAAAAGTTTTCACCCAAGAATATTTTATGGCATACATTTGATAGGCTATGATTGGAAATGACCTTTTAGAAACCTTGATATCATTACAAGAATCTAATAGAGTAAGGTTTATCCTTCTTCCAAAGTTAAATTTCCTCCTTGTAAGTTCAATTATGGATACCATTCTTTAAATGAAACCATGTCCAGCCTTGCATTTCCTTGGTCTGATGTGACACTAGAGGGAAGATTTATTTGTGGCATGAAAGATAATTCCCATAAGCTTGGCCATTCATTAACAAAGGCTCATGGGCTGAAGTAAAGTTCAACTAAGGTTTAGGTTTGGTCTTCAACATTTCTTTAAGATAAGTGTGCTTCTTGTGCCGGTTTGATAGGTAGTGCCAGATGAATAGAGTGGTAGTTTCTAAAAGACAAGACAATTACTATGCTATTAATGGCAGTCCAGTGCCACTTGAAACCAAAATAGGTTTACAAGCAAAAATGGTACAAGTGGAATTGAAGTTGGAATATGGAGTGGTGCCATATGGTCTCGAACGAAAATTCTTTTAGGAAATAATGAATATGATAAAATAATATGCTCATTCCCTCTTCCTAAAGAGAGAGAATATGAATCTAAAGTCCTTAGATTGGATACATTGTATTCCAAACCAACATTCTGACTTTCCACTTGCACATGAAAACACATACGCGTGAAAGATTGGTGGGGAAATATGTTTGAATGGAAAAGGTGAGCCTGGAACTTTGGCACCAAATGTGTACTCTCAGATCTAAAGATGGATCTTGACACATGAAAGTGGCTTCGGTTATCAATTTTTTATTCAAAGAAGAGGTTTGACACCACTAGTATCAAAGGACCTCAAAGGCTTCAAAGAAGAAGTTTGGCACCACTAGCATTGAATGGACTTAAAATTCTTCAAGAAAGCATTCAACACTACTAGCAATGGACCATTGCAACCTACTTCAAGAAGATGTCCAAAAACGCAGGAACCAAATATGCTTGAATCATTTCAACAAGGTGTCTAGCATTGGTTGCTCTTCTTCCCTCCTCTTGTGGTACTTGACAATCTAGCTTCTATTCAAGTGCAAACTTAGCAAATGAAAGCATTCAATGCTTCTTCTTCGTGATGATGGTTGCTTAATGGTGGTGTAGCTTTAATAGTACTAGTAAGCACATGAATCAAAGTAGTATTGCACATGAGAGAGGTCGATCCTACGTGGAATCTCACAGAAGTTTTTATATTGGATGGATCTTATTTAAATTAAGCAATGGAATTAGAAACCTATCTAACTAACAAGAATTCAATTCAATCAAACTAATGAAAAACTAGAATGAATTAAATTAAGTTAATTGAAGAATTACTAAAAAGGAAACTTTCCTAATCTAACACTTTCCTAAACCTAAACTTTCTAAAAATGGAATTTTCCAAAACTCAAATAGGAAAATTTCTAAAACTAATTAAGATGAAAACCACTAATTAAAAATTTCTAAAATAAGAATAAACAATCAAACAAAGCAAGAATCAAATGAGAAATCATACAAGTCCCATGTGTATGATCCATGGGATGGTGAACATGGTTGATGGGATGAAAATCACTCAAAATTCAACAAGAAAAAGCTAACTAAATTGTATTCTAATCAAAATACTTAATAAACAACCTAAAAATCTAAATGGGTTCCTAAGGAATCAAGCAAATAAGAGAATAAGGTGCTGAAAATTAAGCATGAAAATTGAATGAAATTTTTTCAAATTTCAAGCACTTCAGAAACTCAAATGAAACCAAGCATGGAAAGTAATTGAACTAGCACTTTTCATGAAAAATAACACCCAAGATCTAAAGTACTTAGATATTGGAAACAAGCATGGTCAATAATCCTCAAAGAATTGTATTGATTGAATGTCAAAGTACATCAAATTAGAGGTCACATGAACTTACATAATCTGAAAATTGCTCACTCTTCAATAACCTAAAACTTGATTCAAATAAAATAAAAACACTCTCTAATGCTGTAAATATAAACTAAGATAACATGCAGGTGAAACTCAAAAGAGAATTCAAGAGAAAGGATGACTCGAATCATGGGATACGGCAAAAGACTCCTAGAACTAGTTCCAAATTCAAGCAAAAAATGTGGAATTCAAAGATGGAAATCAATAATTCAAGCTTTTCCTTCTCTTGTCTGTCACTGCCAAGGAGAATTAACTTGGATCTTTGATGAATAAGTAAGAAAACTAGGAAGGTTAAAGGAAAGAACTAAGAAAAAATAAGGAGAAATTATGAGTGCAAAACTTAAGCAACAAAACAAGAACAAAACAAACTAAGAATGTAAAGCAAACTACTAACCTCAAATTGAAGTGAAAATTAAGAGAAAATACTAAATAATTCAAAGGATGAATAACCTAAAAGAAAACCAAAGTCCAAAGATCCAAGAATCACCAAGCTAGAGTGCAACTTTTAAGGTTTTCTCACAAAATTAGAGTACAACTTTTTAAGGTTTTCTCACAAAACCTCTACTTCAAAGTATGTGGAATTCATGGGAATTTATAGATCGCTGGTTTCCACTTTGATGAGGGTTTAATCTAAGAAGGGAAAGTAGATATAGATCTAGGGTTTAAGTAAGTGAACTGAGCAAGGATGACATCATGGTTGGCTGCCATGTATTTAGAAGGAAGGGAGGTGTCACCTTCTTAGGAAGGTGGCTTGGAGCTGCTTCCCTTCTAATTGGGTGGTATTTTGGATATTGGGAAGGGAAATGGTAGGAAATATGGGAAGGGATCTAGGGTTTGGAGGTGTTTTGATTTGAAATATATCTAGGGGTTTCCTAATTAGGAAACCACCTAAGGTGACAACTAAGCAAGGTGGATGACCACATTTTTAGAAGGTGCCTCCCTCCATAAGGTAAGAATCATGGAACCCTAGATTGAGGTGGGGGAAAAGGATGGAAATAGAAATGGATAGTGGGTTTTCTCTCTTTGTTTGTCCACTTATGCATAATCATCTTATCTTTTACAAATATCTCTCAAAACCTTCCAATTATCTCTTGAAAATCACACTTTTAGTATGAGATAATTGCTTGAATTGATTCTCCAATTGTGTAACTCCATATGGCATGGCTCTCATGTGTCTTAATGGCTTGAATGACTTAATCGTTTGGCTTGAATGCTTGAATGGCATGACTTCCTTAGACTAGGAAACCTTATGTGTGGCTCCAATTCTCATGCAAAGTGGTGGAATTGCATGGCTTTTTGCATTGACCATTTTAGTCACCTTTGATGCTTCCCATTGCCTTCTTACTCACCTTAATATGATTTTGAACCTTGATTTAGCTTTGCATTGTTGAATTTTTGGTCTTTGGCCTTCTTTTGATCTTGATATTCAAATCTTATTTTACTTGATCTCTGTTGTTGGATCAATGAAGCTAGAATACAACTCAGAGATAGGCTGAAGCCTTGATGTATCATAAGCATATGGAACTATGTACTTTTTGGCAATCTCACTCTTCCATTTCCTCCATTGTTCACCAGTCCCTTATAAGGCACTCTTCTTGCATTCTTCAATGATGGAAAAAGTAAACTACAAAGTAAAAAGAAGCAAGTTACTCTATCTGAGATAAAACAAGATAAAGAACATAGTATGTTATATCTAACTCTTATTTGCATACCTTCACGATCTCCCATATTACATATTTGGCTAATGGTGAAACATGTATCTAATCAGTTACTAAGATTGGCACCACGCTTCTAACAGTGTAGTAGATGAATCTAGTATAAGCATGTGCACCGTCACCTATTGCCTTGCTTTTATCGTTAAACTAAACTGTCTATTTTATTCCCTTAGATTTTCTCTTAGTGATATGTTCCATTTTTGTTGGTCCTCTACCCTTTCTCTTAATAGGTGGACCCATCTAGGATTTTTCTTCATGATATTCATTTCACCTTGTGTGTTTCATGCATAAGTGAAAATAATATATTAATTGACATAAAAGATCATTTTTAGCTTGTACATATTCAAAGAGAGAGTGCACATAACACACAACTTAAAATATTAATCATGAAGAGGAATCTATCATCATTGCAAAAAAAAAAGAAGAACTAAACATATAAACTTATATGCTAGAGACTTGGATTAATAAATGTAATGCACATGTATAAACATATAATCGATGTTGATATGTAAAAAATACCAAACAGACAAACCAAAAATACATAGAACTAAATGCAAGAATTGGAAACATATAAGATGCATATACTTATTCTAATCAATTAGTGCTTAGTTTATGATAAAATCATTGAGGACTAACATGAAGGTGGAAAGCTTACTACAACAAGAACTAGTCCGCCATATGAGAAAAGCAAAATAAAGGAATCTTTCTATGAAATTTTAAAGGCTGGAATCATGGAATGAGTGATCATGCTATCAGTGGATTAAAGTAGCAGGGGAGCAATGGATAGATTTGGTAAGTTCTACCCATCTTAAGTGGACATGGTGGAATCATCCTTGTTGGGAACTTTGTGTTGTAACTATTTGGAACATGGTTGAATGGGGTAATAGATGCCTTATCTTAGGGAAATTGGTCCTAACTAATAGCCCTATCAGTTGTCCAAGTTTCATGATTGGAATGAGAGAATTGGTGATGAAATGAGTAAGATATGGAGTACTTAGTGAAGCATCTCTGTAGGAATACAAAGCAAGGATACACTCATGGAACTACAACTAATTAAGTTTTGGGTGGCTAAATGGATGAAAGTTACATGGTTGTATGCTCCCAAACCTTATACATGATTGTAGGAAGAATATGAAGTATAACCTTACTCAGAATACTAGCTTAAGAAAGGATTAACACAACTTGAAAATGTGAACCTAAGAGGGGCATAGACTAGACAACCAAGTAGACCTATGATGGATGTTAAACCATATAACTATTGGCAACAAAATAGACATTAAAACTCTTGGAAATGAACTATGGACACCAGTATCAAAACCATGCTGGTTTCACCATGCTTGAAATAGCATTTAAATAAGGATGGTGGCGAAGGGAATGGTGGCAAAAAAATGAAGATCTTCCAATGGCAAGTTTTTGCTCAAGGTAGAGCTACATTGGCATTTGTTTACTATCTTTATACAACCTCCCAACGTTAGATGGCTGACAATTAAGCTTCCATTAATTTTGAGAGATGCATTCTACTACTCAATATTCTTGTCAATGAAACCACTTCATTGTTGGTGTCTCTTTCTCTTGTTGCCTGAGGCTATTGATTCTCTCTATAACTATTTTGGAAGTTCTTGAGGTGACAATGATCATAACTTGAATATGATACTAGGCAAGCTTCAATAATTGAACTAAGCCCAAAATAAATTATAAAGTATGTAGATGACAGGAATAACTCATCCATACCAAAGGTTATAGGAATCATGTTTAAGAAACTAACTACCAAGAAGAATATCAACATAGGTAGTGTAATCCAGTCAAATCAATACCTAGCCAGTTGTGAGGGTAGGTTTTAAATAACCGATGATTGAAAAGGTTCAAGCTACTCCATATTATGCAACAACAGGTTAGTGTCACATCAAAAAATGTATAATTGACACAAATGGACTGAGATATGAAGCTTAGTGCAAAATATGGTTAGTAGAAGCAAACATTTTATTTCTAGTTCAAGCATAGTTGTATCCAAGCATAGTTCAAATGATGATTTGCATGGATAATGTGGCATAATCCAATATGCTGGTTTAAATAAGCCTTTCCAATCTAGACCTTAGTTGGCTATCTTGAAGTGGGACACTTCCAAGCAAGCCTAACAACAAAGAATGAATTTTATATAAGTGCTTGTCAAAATAAATTTAAATTTCAAACAAAATGGAGGATGCAAGACATTATCACAGGCTAAATAGATAACAAAATTTAGGCAACACTTAACTAACTAAAATAGCTTGCCAAAACAAGCCCATACACACTACTCTCTTCACAAGCATTTCACTTCACAACTACGGGCAGGGCATCAATCTAGCTCATTGCAGAATGCAGATGAAGGAATTCAAGTCAACCATACAAAAAGCTATAGAACCCATCACGTACAATGATTAAACTACTGTGAAACAAACAAGGTGTAAGCCACCACATACTCAGAAGTCAACATTAAGAGAGAGAGAGAGAGAGAGAGAGAGAGAGAGAGAGAGAGAGAGAGAGAGAGAGAGAGAGAGAGAGAGAGAGTACCTAAAATGGAAAAAACACTAACTTGCAAAGTGGTGGCATGCGTGTTTAATTTCTCTCTCTCTTTGCTCTTCTCCTTCTCCTTCTCCTTTTCTTTTTCTTTTTCTTCTTCTTCTCTCCTTACATTGGTTAGCAGAGGAGGGGGTAGCAGATCATCAGGTTTTCCCAGTAGGGTGAGAAGATCATCCGATTTTCTTTTTCTTTTTCTTCTTCTTCTCTCCTTACATTGGTTAGCAGAGGAGGGGGCAGCAGATCATCAGGTTTTCTCACTAGGGGGAGAAGATCATCCGATTCTCTGGCGAGGGGGACGGAGGAGCAGATCAATGTGGGGGGTGGGTTTAGGGAAGGAGGGTGAACTTATTTAAGAAAATATAGGCCAAATTTTCCCAAACCTTCCTATATTTAGTACTACATAGGACGGTTTACAAGAAATTGTCCTATATTTTTTAATATATAGGATGGTTTTTCCCAAACCTCCCTATATTACTAATATAGGATGATTCTCGGATAAACGTCCTATATTTTTTAATATATAGGATAGTTATTCAAAAAACCGTCTTATAATTCCTCCACACTAATTTTTATTTGAATAACAAAAGGAAGTTTATGTGGAAATCATCCTATATGTATTAACTTAGAACCCTTCCTATGTTTTCTATACTAATAAGTTTCCCCCTTTTTTTTGGATCTTGAAAATCTTATTAAATTGTGAAGGACGGAGGGAGCCCCCATCCCTTATTTCTCTGACGTATAACTTGTGATTAGCATGACACCTATGTATGTAAATCCTTCAATTCCATACACATATCAAATGTTACAAAATTTTTAGCTTGATCACTCACATATAATTTGATCCACCCCAAGAACCTTCCTCAGAAGCATCATGAACATAATCCATCTCATTCTCCTCGATTAGATCGATTGATGGCATTATTGTAATGACACAGGGGTAATCATTGTCGTGTCACCTAGGTCCTCTTTATTGTAGAAGTCTCTTGGGAAGGTTGAAAAAATAATTGACCATCTCATATCTTGTCCATGTTGTACATAAAATACTTGTCTTGCTTCAAATGTCAAAATGAACTTATCATTTTGGCGGCCGATCTTATTGAGGTCAACCAATGTCAAATCGAGGGCATCAATTTTGATGCTATCTTTGTTGTGTTCTACACAATCACACTTAAACATAATGACAAATCTACAAGTATAATCCAATGCCCACATCTCGTACATAATCTTGTAATAAGTACTGTTAGCTACAATTAGGTTGTTGTCCTTTGAGTTAGAAAAGAAAGTAGCTATATCAACTAAGCTAACACCACTATCTTATAGTGCTCTTAAATTACTATGGTCCTTTGTGTGAAAGTGATAACCGCTAATAGCATATCTAGCGTATTGTATTACTTATGGTCAAGGTCCCATCACCATCTAGCCGAAGGTTTCAGAAATACTATGACCTGGAACATCTTACTGATCTAAAACCTATATATAAAATATTACTTAAGTGAGATGATTAATGTATTACAAATAAATTAAGTGAATGACATAATTAATTAATTGTATTTAAATACCTTCTAATGAAGCCAAGTAGTGAAGGAACGACAATGCTCATCGTACAACTACTTTTGTTTCCTTGTACTCTTGGATACCTCTCTTTGAGGAAATCCATGTGCTTGCTATACATGAAGAGATGAAAATTAATAATGTATATGAATTTTCCTTCACAAACATATAGGAAAAGTGAAAGAAACATCAACGACAGCATTAATTACTTACTCAATGTATGGTTCAACTTCATCGATATTAATGTTTAGCAACACATGAAGGTGTGTTTGATCCCATTCCTTACGATCAACAGTCCATACACAACCACTAGAGAGAGTTTCACCTATGCTTGGATCATTTAATCCACTTGATCATTTCTTTCTAGGGATTTCAATACCATCGACACTTGATTAATACTCAGTGTAAACTTTTATTATTATTTTTTCCAATGTAACATTCAGTAATATACCCCTCTAGTCGATTGTGGTTTTGCACATACCCCTTTAACGCCTTCATGGTGGGAAGATTGTCTCAAGCTCACATAAGGTTGTCACTGGATGCTCCTAAATTTCTTATAATTTCAAAGTATCTACCACTTTCTCACGTAAAGCATTAAAGAAGTAGCATAATTTAGTAATAGATTCTCCAAATTTATCTATCTAGTATCACTAAATGCATTGCTATGGGCATGAATTGATGCATCAATGCATGACAATTGTGTGACTTCATCCTTGAGAGTTTCAATTCTTCTATGTTGGCAATGTTTCTTGATAAGTAGCTAATTTTGCATAAATCCACATAATTAGTTACCCATGTGTTATAACTTATGGGGATAAAATAGGGTTTTTTGCCAAAATTTGTAACACATGCATTTTCGACCTAATAACTCAAAATTTTGATATTTTGTGGGTCTAGAGAATAATATGAGATAATTATATGATTAATTATATTTATAAGATTTAATTAGATTTTTTTCACTTTTTGTGGGAAGTGAGATGGTGATTTGATGGCCGAGATTGATTAAGATGAAATTAGAAGATCAAGATCAAAAGATTGAGTCAAAGCCTAAAAGTCATCAATCCAACATGAGATCAAGGTCAAGATCATATTTTGGATGAGAAATAGATGCAATTAAAGGAAAAAAAGATGGCCAAAGTGGGCTCATGCACAAGCCAAGCAAAGTCCACTAACTTTGCATGGGTTTCACTTCAGCCATTAAGCCATATTCAAGTCATGAACAAGAGAACAATCTAAGGAGCAAACCAACCACCAAAGCAAGGATAGGAGCCATCAAGCTAAGCTAAGAGAGCCATCCAAGCGAGCCATGAAGCCAAGCCAATGAATCCCTAAAAGTTAGCCATCAAAGCCACATGAACTAAGCTAAATGGAAGGCCATTTGAAGAATTATCCTTAGGATTTATGGGGATATTTTGAAGAGAATTAAGGAAAAATTCATTAGGATAAGATAGCATATGGACCAATAGGAAGAGACTCGTCTATTTTTCATGCTTTTTTATATATATATATATATATATATTTCCAACCCTTTTTTCTCGCTTTCCACCTCACCCCTAAGATGTGTGTGAATTTCACTTTCTATCTAAGAGTCCTACCTTTCAAATATTCCTCCACATTCCTAAACTCCCATTCAAACCACCCAACCAATCCCAAATTCTTAGGAAATCACTTAGCCCATCAAATTCCTTCATCTCACATCACTTTCCTAAATTTCCTACCCATCTCTTTTCTCCCACCTTCCCTTCTCTTTCTTACCTCATCCCTATCCAACCACTTTCCACAATTGGAGGGTTTCAACAATTTTTGAAGTGGGGAGATGTCTCCCCCTAAAAAAATGGCACCTCCCCACTACAATACATTCTAAAGGGCAGCCACCTAGCCTGGACTCTATCCCACTTTAAAAGCCTAGCTAGCCCATCATCCTAGCCATTCAAATTACTTGTTTTCAACCCCACCACACCTTACTCTTAGGTCACCCTAGAAAATATAGGAGAAAATTTATAAAAGGACCACAAAAAATCAAATTGGAGAACTCTTTTCATTCATAGGAAAAGGATGCCTCCTTCACTTTGAAGGATACGTCTTCTCTTTTGGGTATTTTTTTACCTTCAAAGGATGTGTCGCTACTTCCTCAAGTGTTCCACGCCTAGGATTTGGGTGTTTGATTCTTCTTTGAGAGGTTGGTTAGTCCTCTTTGCTTCTTTTCCTTGCTTGATCTTATTTCATTGTGCTAGTTGATTTGCAATTGCATTGTTTTCTTCTTTGCCTATTGATTAAGATCCAAGGTTGGTTTTTCCCTTGAAGTGACAGCTAAGGGAAGTCACCTTGAATCTAATATTTGACCTTATTTTTCATTTTCTTTTAGATCTCTTTTAGTTTCCTTAATCGCTAGCTTGTTTGTCTTAGTTTTCTTAGAGTATTTCCTTTATATTTCATTACATTTTTCCTTGAATCTCAAGCTTGTTGGAGGAGGAATCATTACTAAGATCTGGTTTTGGGTTTACTTTGGATGAAAGCATGGTGTGCTCTCCAAAAGTGTAATGCACCATCCATGTAATTTTTTTTAAGGCAATACAATTTGATATTTAATGGAATCTCTTTGTTTGATGGATGATGATGATTAATTTACATGTTTATTTTATGATTTAGTCATTAAATTAAATTTATTGTTCTTGCCATTCCAACTAATCCAAACCTAAAAGGAATTGAAACCATGCATCCAATCCAATGGTGAAACACATGGTTTTGAAAGTCTTTAGGGCTGAAGTTGATTATCCTTGTTAATATGATGCCAAATTGTAGATCAATAGTTTAATTACTCATATCATCAAGCATAGAGGATCCTTCCCAAAATTTTGTTGAAATCATGTGTGCAACCCATAGTTGGAATGCATGCTTTTGAGTAATTTTGAGGCGACCCGAGTTTTTGAAATAAATTTTCATTTATTTATTTCCAAATGATGTTTGACCATATTTGCCAACATTTTGAAAACTTAAACAGCGAATTTTTTTTTCTTTGAAGTTCTTTTCAGAAAACCCTAATGCCACATTTCACTCACATATACCATAATTTTGTATACAAGATATGTTTCCAAAGAAACTCATTTAATTAAAATTGCTGGATCGATCCAATGGTTCACATACACAGCCCCATTATTACATCTTATGTCCAAAATACAAAAATCAAAATACAATGCAATCCTTTCCACAATAGTACATAATCTTGATCAACAGTATGGTCTTCGTCTTCCCATGTCATATCCCTCCATTTTTTTCTTTATGTATCGAGATATGGTAGGGGATTCAAGAACATATGGAATCGTATAATTCAAAAGTAATGTATTCATAATCATCATATTCCATATGAATCACATAATTCAATTTCCATGAACCATACCATATATGATCATTATATCATATAATTTATCATGTAACATCTACTATGACAATTCCAAACCACTCACCACTATATCATATGTATATATATATATGGTCAAAAACTGTGAAAAATAGTCACTATCTCAAACATCATTAATCATACTTAGATATACTGAGTTGATAATCCATCCAAACTTTTGCTGGAAAAATACTCCCTCATTAGGGCAGTCTTAGCATCTCACTATGCCATGCATCATAATGCAAAATACTCAAGGACTACCATGCTGCAGTCTGATCCGTACTAGCGCTCTAAGATAACTACCCTGTTCACCACTGATACCAAGGTAGAAAATATTGTATCATTGCCCGTATGGGGAGACAAGACTTTCACAATGGGGCCTTCTCATAATTGGCCCACCAGACTTTTAGCCTCTCTTTGGGCAAGGTATCATAATATCATCAAATTCGGGGAAGCAAATGGCCAAACCCTCATAACTTACCTAGCATAGCATCCCCAAACTTATACATGTTTAAAACAAAACCACAAGCCTCCATGCTTGTATCTAAAATACTTCTTGTACACCTTAGATGATCTGTTTATTTATATTATCATCCTCATATTCAATATCCTCATACTACGGATATAATTTCATTTCTAGATTTAGGGATCCTCATTTATAATGAATGATACCCATGTTCATATAAGTTTATAGATTAATCATTTATTGTAAATGATCCCCATTTCCTTTAATTTGGTATTCATATACTAAATATTATTAAGTGTAAGGATACTCATTTGATACAAATGATATCCATTATTATTATGTTCTTATCTAAGTTTAGGGGTAATCATAAATGATGCCCATGTATTTATTATGTATTCCATCTAATTTCAATAGTTATTTCTATCTCATATACATGAATTATGATTCAAATGTAACTAAGCATATTATCATTCTTAATCACTATAATGTCTATATAACAACGATTCCATAGACCGTAGGTCTTGTATTCTTAAAGTTCCATCTACCTTCATGTAGTGATCCATCCCTTTAGATCTTCCATGATTGACGTATGTAATCTATAAATACATACAGACTATCATTATCTGTACAATTTTGGATAATCTCCTATATATATTCCTTATCTAATCTTATCCTTTGATATAAAGGATCTAGATTTGTCTTGTGTTCCTATCATCCATACAATCTATCTTCCTCAGATAGTATTTTGTCCTATTGATCAATAGATCTGATGGTTAGAATGATCTTCTAACCTTTCAGATCAAAGTATTTTTTATGTCTAAATCTTTGTGTGTCCATCTCCTTGATCTTGATCTTTTATAGATCCTTTAATCAACAATCTATACTTATTGATAAAGATCAAGGGCCTAGATATTTTATCATCTAGTTCTTCTTTGATCTAAGTTCAGTTATTTGATCATCGATAAGGACGATGATCATGGTTCTCTTCCTTGAATCATATTTGATCAAGGGTTTGGATTATCTAATCTAATGATTTAGATTTGTTTACAACATAAATACATGGATACTTTATAAAATACAACATTAGAATTCTTATTGTTCTTGATCATCCGAGATGCTATGGATCTTGTTTAATCATCCTTATCTTACTTACCATTTTTATTAAGATTAGATATTTTACTAACCTTTCATGATCTTATAATTATTATTCAACCAGTTAATGTTTTACTAGTTGAAGATAGCTTATTTCATCATAAGTCTAGAGTGCTCCTCTTATTTCCAATTGATTAAGGCTTACTAATTGAATGGCTGAACACAAAGTAGTTACTTCAATCCTCATGTAAGTAGGCGTTTAGACCTCACAATCGTTAACGGAAGGTAGGGGAAGAGCGAGGCTCTACTAGAAAACCCCCTTAACCACCATGTTTAGCCTTCACTAGAGTGACCTTAGCTCAACCTTTCATAAGGTTCCTATGAGCATTTTAACCCTAAGTACTCTTTCTAATTGATTTTAATTAAGTCCATGAACATTTAAAATGTCATTCATGGGGTTTATTATTCCCCTAGTTTGGGCCAAGGATTTGATAATCCTTATATTGTCCTACTAATTATAGCCCTTACTATCATTAAGCCCATGCCATTCATTCCATGTAAATGTCCTTCAACTCTATTTTTCATTTAATTACATGTTCAATGTACTTTACATAACATAAGCAATAAAGCATAAATAAATAAATAAGTAAATCTAACCATTATATCTGCTAAGCAATAAAATACATTTACAATATCATTCAATAATTAACATGCCATAACTATTCATCATGATCCAATGGTCATATTTGATTTCTATTCATTTTTCATCCCATTTAGGGTTTAGATCTTGATCTTTCATTTTCTTTTAGATCTAATACATTTTCTTAATGTGATTTCATCACTAGATCATTGATGCATCTCATCAAATGATCTGATCCTTCTTGATCCAACCGATCAAGAAGATCTTAAGTCATTTTATCCAATTTAAGGGCATAGATCTTAATCTATCCCAAATTATCATCATTAAGTCCATCAATCCATATGATCTTAACTTTATATCATCATCCAAATGCATCCACACTGTCCAATGATCAATGAGATTACCATTCACTTTTATGGATGTTACTACTTTTAAGGGTCAAGATCTTAAGATTTGCCAATTTAATTACATTGAACCCATTTATTTAAGTTATTACATCATTAGATCATCATGTAATATGATTTTAATGGTCTGATCATCCTAGATCTTGTAGATTAAGGATGTTAGTACCCTTATCTACTTCAATTCATAATGTTTAATTATTTAAACTTATGATTTTATTGGTTCAATAGGTTCTCCTCATGGAGAGGAATCCGACCCAAATTTTTTATCTCAATTTGGAGTTAAATTGAGATCAAAATTTGGATTTTAAGATTTTAGTGAGTTTTAAGGCTAATATTGATCTTTATTGTTTTTGTTCAATTAATCAATCTAGGTATCCATAATTTTTATTGTGATCATGGTCCTTATGGTTTTGGGAGCTCCTGAATCCATCCATCCATTCAGATTTCCATTTTAAAGTCATCTTGATCATGATCCATGACTATTGGAATGGATTTTAGTAATTATCATAAGTAAATATAATTAAAAACATAAATCTAATTTCTCCATTAGATTCTACACAACATAAAAAATTCATAGCAACTTTCCAATCTAAAATTTGACCTAAAATGAGCTCTCAATTGAGGAAACACGGTTTTAGTTCAACAAATGGACGGCTCAGATCTAATCTCGATGTACCAGGTGCAGAGATGACTAATGGCCCTATCCTATTACCGCCTTTTACTAGTGATCTGAGAGGGGTGACCGACTATAGGCGAGGTAGTCCAATCTGGACCATTAGATCACCCTACCATGGATCACCATCCATCTCTCAACATCAAAGGGTTGAGATATCATCTCTTGGGGTTTCTGGCCCTCAAGAAACCATCCAACAGCTCAGAAGTTTCGTCTGAGCCATCCAAGATGGGGATCTTAACCCTATTGCTAGATCCATCATTCCCAACAGATCAACGGCTAAAAAACTTCAAGTTAATGCCAGAATGGAAAGAGGAGAGAGATATGCCACCTACCTAGGCCGACCAGTGAAGAAAACTTCACTGGAGATTAGAAATAGCACCGAAAACCCTAGCTTGGTCTGAAACATATATAGATGGAGCTTTCTTCGTTGTTGTTGTTGTCAAAAAATGTCAGAAATCATAGGGCAATTGTAAATCTCAACACTAGGAAGCTATCCAATGGTTTAAGATCAAGAATATTTAGTTTGATTGGCCAAAAATAGATAGAGAACTTGCCAAAGATGGTGATGATGTCAGGGTTCTTCTTAGTTTTGAAATTACTAACGATCTAGATGGTGGATCATCCAAATTTCTTAGGGCTTTTGTAAATCAGCCCTGTCTGAACACATTTGATGGTGAAGATTGAAAATGACTTGCTGGAAGTGGATGGCTAATTGAATTAAGGTTTCCTCGGTAGAAACCCTGGTTCATCGAAGATGATGCGTCCCTTGACGCGCCCCGATAACATACATGAATTGTCTGTCTGGTGCGTCTATGGACACTCTCCCAGGGAAAGAGAGAGAAAGAATGAAAGAAGAAACTTTTGGGAAAGATTGGGGAGGATTTTGGAGCTAGGATTTTAGGCATGGTAGGGGACCTCATGAAGAACATTAGGAACTTTTTTTGGGAATTTTATGAGCTATTTATAGGGATTTTTTAATTTTTCATAATTGTATGTAATTATCATGTTTCAATTCTTTTTTTTATTAAATTAGCATTGGATTTTCACTACCAACTCCTTCTCCACTAGTAGTTGGTAGTGGTTTGACTCATGATTACATGTTTTCTGGCCATTGGATCCATTTGTGGGCCCCATGGAGGTGTGAAAGAACCATTTTGCCCTTTTATGGAGAAAAATCCATTTTTTTCTCCCAAACACAGAATTGAACGTACTTAGTGGTGTTGGAATCTTATTTTTGAGTACATCCTAAATATTGTTGTCTTAGGTCTTGATTATGAGTAAAATTACTATTTTACCCTTTTATTCATAAAAATAGAGAAAAATAAAGATTTTTCATTTGGACTCAAAATTTGACGTATTGACAATCATTCTGATCGATTTTTCGAGTACATTACAAATATCCAAGTTTTAAGTCTTAATTTTATTTTTATAAAAATGAATTTTCCTGGAACTCAAAGTTCCAGTTCCACTTTTAAAATTTTAGCTTTTAATTTTTAATAATTCAATTATATTCATAAAAATTGGGGTTGTTAAAAATTTAGTGCTTAATTGAATTCCAAGTTGGTGCATTCATTCATGTTTGGAAAATAGTTAGTAAGTGTTTAATTGTTGATCTTAATTAGGTTGTTAGCATATGGTTGATTAGTTGTTAAAGTTTTTATTCCCATGAATTTAATTGCTTTCTTTAAAATTTGCATGATTAAGAAAGTAATTGATTTTGTATGTTTGCTTAGCTTAAGTGTCAAATTTCATGTTTCAATAGTGAGATTTAGAAAAGTTGCTAAATTGCATTTTTAGGAAAGTTCTTAAATTAGGAAACTTATAAATTTAGAAAGTTTCATTTAGGAAATTTTTATTTTTAGAAAGCATGTTTAGGAAAGTTTTCAATTTTAGCATATTTTTAGTTTCACATAATTTCCATTTTCATGTGTTAATTTCTATTCTTAATTTAGGTTAAAAAATCTCCTTGATTTGGCTAGGTTAAATAATTTAAAATAAGGACCACTAATCACACAATTATTAGATTCCTCGTGGGATCGACCTCCTCTTGTGAGAATACTACAACTAATTCGCATGCTTGCTAGTTTTACTTTAAAATTACAACGTTTCTAGAGCTTGAAGAGTACCCATCTGGGACTTTGATCTTTATCAAGGTTTTACAAACTATTATTTTCTCATCTCTGCCAAGAGTACAATATGTTTGGGTAAGTATGTTCCTTGGCTGCCTCTATCCTGTGGATGCAACCTTCTCTTCAAACCCATTATCACAAGATCCATTTGAGCTGCAAGTTCATTCTTTGTTTTTCTTGGCTTGTCGAGCAAGGTACCAATCAAGATTTCATAGACATTCTTTTCAATGTCCATGACATCAAGCACATGTTGCATGTGAAGGCATTTTCAGTACACAAGCTCAAAAAATATTGACTTCTTCTTTTGACAACCTTTAGTGTTGTTGTCATTCCCCCATGAGACATTAATGTTCTCAGCCTATTCAATTTCTTGTCATCTATTCAACCTCTTTGGAGGCGTCCTAGTCTCCATAGTATCATTAAATTTGTCTTTTTAAAATGGTATGGATAGTTTCTTTGTAACCATCAGTGGCCTAGGAATGCCATCTTCCTGCCATGTTAAAGTTGTATGACACACGTTTGGTCACTACAGATAGGACAAGCATTTTATCCCTTTACTCTACACCTCATCAAATTATCATATGCAGGAAAGTCATTGATTGTCCATTATAGTATAACCTTAAGGTTGAATGTCCCTTGCTTGTATGCATCAAAAACTTTAACCCCTTCTCATAAGGTCCTAAGATCGTAGATTAATGGAGTCAAGTACACATTAATGTCATTCCTAGTTGCTTGGGATCTAATATTAACATAGTTAGCATCATGAACTGTCTCTTATGCACAACTACTATGAAAGGTTGTAACAAATTGTTATAACAATCCAACAACTATACTTGCTACTCATAGAACCATGAGGATTAATCCTATTTGCAAATATTGCAAGTCATAGGTTTTTGGGTTCTTCTCCAAATTTGGGCTACATGAAATCTACTAATTTCCATGCTTAGCAACCTACTGGATGGTGTAAGTACTTATCACCTTCTCTCTCCTTGACATGCTAAACTAGTTTTTTTGTGGTTTCTTTAATGCAAAACATTCTTTGGAACCTTGGAATGGCGGAAAAATATCATAGGACATTTGCAAGAACATCTTTCACTTGTTGATCAGTTGAATTCTTCTTTGGCTTCCATCTTAAATGTCCACAAGTTGGGCATGTAGTTTATCTTTATGCTCCTTCCTGTATAAGATGCAATCATAGGGATATGCATGTATCTTTTTATACTTCAACCTTGGTGCAACTAGTGTTTTCTTTCCCTCCCATATCAACGTAGCTAATTTGTTCTCCTTTGGCAAAATTTTACAAATCATTTTCAATAATTCTATGAAACCTTGATATGGAAAACCAAATCTTGATTTTATGTTATAAGGTTCTACCACTACAAATAACCTGGTATAATCTATACATTCAATGCATAATGGCTCGTTAACTTCCTCTAATGTGGTGTAGAATTGTTGAGGATTGTCCTAGAAGTCATTGAATGCATCTAGAAACATCAGTGTTGCTGTAGCTACGTGATCATATTCACATTCCACCCTTACTGAGGGCCTATAATGAGGAATTCCCCCTCCATGCTATATCCAGGGTTGATAGCTTTCATCAACACTATTGAAGTACAAATGTTCTCTCAACTCATCTACAGTAACCTTTTTAAGGTTTCCACATCTCAAGCATGGACATCACATCCGATTACAATCATCACCTACACCAAGTGCATGACCATATGAACTATTCTATTCCCTCCTCATATTATTTGATGATCTTTTAACATTTATCCAAGTAGATTTGTCCATTTTTTCAAAAAATTTAAGTTAATATGCATGCAAAGATTTTCTATACATGAAAAGTTTAATAACATTGAGTTAGCTAAGCATGCATTTAACCAAACACTTTGTGTTTAAAGAAAATGTATACATAGTTGGAAAAAAACATATATTAGAGAAGGCTCAAAATTACAACTCTATCATTGGGACAATTGCAAGAAAGAATGATGCAAAAATATTGCTGAATTAACATGAATGATTCACACATTGCTGATCCATCCATACACATGAATGATGCACACACATGAAAGGAAAATGTTATGTAATCATGAAATAAAGTACATAAGATAAAAAACAAGAAAGAATACATACCCAAATTGATATCAACCAAGAAAATTGAAGTTCACAATGAAACATATGTAAATCCAATCTAATCTTTGAGTTTTCCTTCGAGTAGCTAAGAGTAAAAAAAATACAGGGTTACTTACTGTTTTAAAAAGAAGATGTAAAGGATGGTTTTTGAAAATTGTCCTACATAAAAAGTACATATATATGATTGTTTTGGTGAACCATTCTTTATATTTCTTTTAAAGTAAGGTTGTGTATAAACCATCTTATATCTTCCATCTTATAAGACCTAAATTTTAGTAGTGCATTATAAGAATCACAACAACAAATTATTCACAATAATTCTAGGATGATAAAATTTCAAAGCTAAAAGAACATAACAAATAAAGACTGATTGGGATAGAGAGGGGGCGAAGTCACCCATGGTTACTAGTGAGTGATTAGGACTAAGAATGGGGGAGAGGGTCATGTGCGCAGCTAGCCAATGACTTAGGATGAAGGAGACACCAAGGAGGATGGAGAGAGAGAGAGAGAGAGAGAGAGAGAGAGAGAGAGAGAGAGAGAGAGAGAGAGAGAGAGAGAGAGAGAGAGAGAGAGAGAGAGAGAGGATTGTGTAGAGGTAGATGGCAATCAAGGAGGAGAGAGAGAGGGTCATGCACAGGGTCAACTGGTGACCAAGGAGGATGAAGAGAGAGAGAGAGAGAGAGAGAGAGAGAGAGAGAGAGAGAGTGAGTTAGGGGTCTTGCGTAGGCTGCTTGGCGACCGACGATGATGGAGAGAAAGGAGGGACAGGGTCGCACATAGGGCCAGCTAACACCAAGGAGGAGAGAGAGAGAGAGAGAGAGAGAGAGAGAGAGAGAGAGAGAGAGAGAGAGAGAGAGAGAGAGAGAGAGAGAGAGAGAGAGAGAGAGATAGAGAGAGAGAGAGAGAGGGGAGGGGCTTGCTTGCTGGCTGACAAGCGACCGAGGAGGATGAAGAGAGAGGAGGGGGGGCTTACTTGTTGCCAACGAAGACATACAAACTTTTCAACAGGGCAGGGCACTAATTCACAAAGATTACAATAACTGTAGATGACATAAATGGAAGGGCACATGATAGGATGAATGCAATTCGATGCATATATAGTCAGATTTTTAAATTAATAAAAAAATGACTTTAAAAATGATTTTTCTATTTTTTACTTTAAAAATAGTTTTAAAGTAAAAAAATGATTTTAAAAACATTTTTAATGTCATTTTCTATTTTTAACTTTAAAAAGAATTTTTAAACTAAAAATGACTTTAAGAATAATTTTTAAAGTAACCAATAAGTTTAAAAATCATTTTTGAGCAAAAAAATGACTTGAAAAATAGTTTTTAAAGTAAAAATAACTTTAAAAACACTTTTTAAAGTAATTTTTTATTGTTTACTTTAAAAATACTCTTAAAGACATTTTTTCTTTAATTTTTATATATATTTATTTTACGTTAACTCTTTTACTTACAATGACACCAACTTTTCAACTTATTCCCCATTGATTCAAGCATTTTGTAGACACACACACACACACACACACACATACACATATATAAACAAACATAAGAACAAGGAAATCATGTATTTTTTGGATAACTCCCAATTTACCATCCTTTTGTTACCTATATCAAATGTTATATATTATTACATCTCATTAATACAAGATAGTGCATGATCAAAAAGCTAATCTAGAACCATTTTAATAAGATCTGGCCTCTTATTATTTAGCTCACACCACTCTCTAATAGGGAGAGAGATGGTAAGCTTCAAATTGCAAGAACATGCAAATCAAGTTATTTTTCAGATAACTCCTCATTTATAATCCTTTTTGTAACACCCCAAACTTTTGTAAGGAGATTGAATAAATAATGAAATTGAAAATTTCGAGGAAAATCATATTGGAATATTAGGGTTATTAAAAATGCACTTCTCATAGAAGTAGAATCAAGGTATAAGACATGTATAATTGAAAACATCCTTGACGAACCAATCAGAATGATTGTAAGTATGGCAAATTTTGAGTCTGGATGAAAAATCCTTATTTTTCTCTATTTTTATGAATACAATGGGTAAAATAGTAATTTTACTCATAACCGAGGCCTAAGACAATAATATTTAGAATGTACTTGAAAATACGATTCTAACGCTACTAAGTACGCTAAATTCTAAGTTTGGGAGAATAAAATGGATTTTTCTTCACAAAAGGGTAAAATAGTCTTTCCACACCTTCGTGGGGCCCACAAGGGGCCCACAAATGGATCCAACAGCTAGAAAACATGTAATAATGAGTCAAACTACTACCACCTACTATTGGAGAAGGAGGTGGCAGTGGGAATCCAATGACAAATTAATACTAAAAAGAAATGAAACATGATAATTACATATAATAATGGAAAATTCAAAAATCCTTACAAATAGCTCATAAAATTCCCAAGAATTTTTCTAATGTTCTTCACGAGGTCCCCTACCATGCCCTGAAATTCTAGCTCCAAAATCCCACCCAATCTTCCCCAAAATTTTCTTCTTTCCTTCTTTCTCTCTCTTTCCCTGGGAGAGTGTCCACAAACGCACTCGACAGACAATTCATGTCTGTTATTGGGGTGTGTCCAGGGATGCGTTGTCCCTAATGAACCAGGGTTTTGTCCTAGAAAACCCTATTTGAATTAGCCATCCACTTCCAGCCAATAACTTTCAATTTTCACTGTTGGATATGTTCGGACAGGGCTAATTTACAAAAGCCCTAACATTCTATGACGGTCCACCTCCTGGATCACCAAGAAAATCAAAATGAAGACAAACATGGTACTGGGTACTGTGTCCAGCGATTATTCCAGGTTATTCAGGCCAATTTGGTAGTTAAACCTTGATCTTGCACTGTTAAATGTCTTCAGTGCATGGTGATCTACAAAAGCCCCATGGTTCCTCCTTCTCTGACAACGAAATTAGAGATCTTGGCGTCTGTAGGTTATTCTGGCAATTTAGGGTTTCTTATCTTTCTTTGGTGAAATATCTCTCTCTTTGGTGAAGCTTTCTTCATCGGAATCGACCAGGTAAGTTACCCTCACCCTCTATTTTCATTTCCGTCACCTCCCTTAGGTTCTTCGGCCTCCAGGTGATCTTCCCTACTGTTGATCAGTCGGGAACTATGGATTTGGCATTAGGGTTGAGATTCCCTTCTTGGACAGCTCAAATAAAACTTCTAAGCCATTGGATGGATTCCTGGGGCCCAAAACCCCTAGGAGATGAAATCCAGGGCACAAATCTGCTAAGATGAGGGAGATTGGATGATGGGTGATCTGAAGGTCCAGACCTAGACCATCTCGCCTATCACCGATCACCTCTCCTTAGTGATAGGTAATCCTAGGTAACGCGATATGGGCCGCACTCGCGTTTTGTCATGTTCTGTGGAGTTGATATGAACCATTGAATTTTGATTTGAAATCTTATTTCTTCCATTAAGAGCTCATTTTAGCTCTGCTTTTAGATCTAAAAGTTTTTATAGATTCCTTGTCACTTGTATAAGTTATTGAAATCATAATATTTATGTTTTTAATGGCATTTAAGTAAATTAATTGATAAAATCCATAGGAACAACCTTGGATCATGATCAATATGATCTCAAAATAGAGATCTAAACTGATGGATGTGTTTAGGAGCTCCCAAAACCTTAAAGACCATGATCATAGTAAAATTTCTAGATCTCTAGATCAAGTAATTAAAGAAAAATAGTAAGATCAAATATCAACCCTTAAAATGGGCTGAAATCTTAAAATCCAAATTCTGATATCAATTTAACTCCAAATTGAGATTGGAAAGTTGGGTTGGATTCCTCTTGATGAGGAGAACCTACTGAACTTAGAAAATTTATGTTTTGATGCATGTAAAATTATGTTAATAAAGAAAAGTATTACTAATTCCTATGATCAGTGAAATTTGGAATGATCAAACTCTATAATTTTGATTGACTGATGATATTATGATTTTGAAACATGGAATCAATGGTTATAAGTGACTGATCTATGTTTAATGAAGAGATCTAGCCTTATAAGTAGTAAAATCCATAAAAATGAATGGTAATCTCCTTGATCAATTTGATCAAGGATGATTGGATAGTGTGGATGTATTTGGATGACGATATAAAGTTAATATCATATGGACTGATGGACTTGACGATGATAATTTGGGATAGATTAAGATCTATGCCCTTAAATTGGATAAAATGACTTAAGATCTTCTTGATTAGTTGGCTCAAGAAACCGATCAAGAAGGATCAAATCATTTGATGAGATCCATCAATGATCTAGTGCTAAAATCACATTAAAAAAATGTATTAGATTTAAAGGAAAATGAAAGATCAAGACCTAAAAGGGATGAAAAATGAATATAAATCAATTATGACCGTTGGATCATGATGAACAATTATAGCATGTTAAATTTTCATGTGAATTATTGAATGTTATTATAATTGTGTTTTTTTTTCTTTGTAGATTTAATTGTTAGATTTATTTATTTATGCTTTACTGCTTATGTTATGTAAAATTACATTGAAAATGTACTTAAATGAAAATTAGAGTCAAAAGACATTTACATGGAATGAATGACATGGACTTAATGATACTAAGAGCTATAGTTAGTAGGATAATATAAGGAATACAATTTTCTTGGCCCAAATTAGGAGAATAATGAAACTCCATGAATGACATTTTAAATGTTCATGGATTTAATTAAAAAAGAGTACTTAGGGTTAAAATGCTCATAGGAACCTTATGAAAGGTTGAGCGAAGGTCACTCTCATGAATGCTGAACATGGTGGTTAAGGGGGTTCTCTAATAGAACCTCTCTCTTTCCCTACCTTCCGTTGATATTTGTGAGGTCTAAACATCTCCTTACATGAGGATTGAAGTAACCACTTTGTGTTTAACTATTCAGCTAGTAAGCCTTAGCCAATTGGAAATAAGATGAGCTATCTAAACTGAGGAAGGAATAAGCTATCTTCAACTAGTAAAATATTAACTGGTTGAATAATAATAATAAGAGCATAAAAGGTTAGCAAATTATCTAATCCTAATAAAATTGTAAGTAAGATAAGGATGATCTAATAAGATCCATAGGATCTTGAATCATCAAGAACAATAAGAATCCTAATGTCGTATTTTATTATGTATCTATACATGTATGTTGTAGAAAAATCTAAATAGAGAATCCAAACCCTTGATCAAACATGATTCAAGGAAAATTAGGGCATCCCTTATAGGAATACATGAAGAAAAAATACTTGTATAAAGGAATAACTTTATACGTATGATTTGACAGATGTATGAATCAAGACCATGATGGACAATATGGAGTGAATACCACTTGAGATGTATGAATCAAGACCATGATACCACTTTGAGGTAGGTGGATGTGCAAGAATGTATTAAGGATTCATGTGTATACATACATGATCTTCTGTCTAAAATTATAGACCTTCATGATATAAGTATACTTAGTACCTTAGAATAATAATGATCCAATCACATGATCCAACCAAGTGATCCAACCCCATGATCCAATTCAACTGATCCAATCTAATAATCTAATCAAATTATAAGAAATTAATGAGATGTGTAGGCTAAGGAAACCCTAACAATAGGGCATAGAAAATATTCCAGCCTTAGTTAAACAGACACATCATTTGATATTTACAATGTATTTTACATACAAGCATAGTGGCTTGTGATTTTGTTTTACACAGCCATAGGACTGGGGATATTATGCTAGGGAAGTTATGAGGGTTTGGCTACTCGCTTCCTAAAATTTATATGATGGATACCATGCCTAAAGAGAGGCTAAATGTTGGGAGGGGTTATCATGGGAAGATTGCCACTGTGACAGCCATGATCCTTGCCCATGCGGACATGAATTTTGTTATTTTCATAGTTGGTATCAATGGATTATTATATAGTTATCTGGGCATGCTGTACGGATTTAGACTGCGGCATAGTAGTCCTTGAGTATTTTGCATTATGATGTACATATGATAGGCATAGTGTAATGCCATGACATGATGAGATGCCACTACATGAGTTCCTAGAAAGAAAATCCCTGTATGAGAATTGGTTGAATATTGGTCTCCTAAGTGGGAGTGTAGCCAAGTGAAGGAACAAATTTTGAGCATTTTCACTCTTTTAATGGATTTTCCTTATACTACATAAATAATATATATACTCTATGTTGAGATAATCCATGAGTAGATAACCATGATAGAATAATGACTGAGGTATGTATTCTTAGATTAGTAAAGTAGTATATTTTTGTATCCCCTACCAAGCATAGCTTGCTGAGATATTGTATATGTTTGAATGTTTACAATATCTCAGATATAGGGAAGAGGACTTAAGGAAGTAAAACTTGAAGAATCAGAAGCTGTAAGACTAATGAGGATAATTCCCTTGAAAATTGTGTAATCTAGTTATGTACTTGGCAATTGGATTGTATTTGGACAATGGATTGTAATTGTAATACAGGGATTGTGTAAAAGTGAACTAGTGGATGATTCCTAGTATTCAATAAAATTTTATTTTATACAAAATGTCTATATACATTGAGGTGAGACTTGGGTTTTATTACAAACGAATTTAAAAGAAAAGAATTTTTGCTGCATTGTTTGCAAAATCTTTTTACCATTAAAGGCCATGCCTTTGAAAAATGTATTACAAAATGTGTTACAAAAACCCAGGTTGTCACAATTGGTATTAGAGCCATTCATTTAGTCACTCACAGCCCCAATATGTCCAAAGGAATAATCCAAATTAGGATATATTAGAAATGGGTTGAGTAGAATACTTATATAGAAATCTGGCGTTTGAGCAAATGCCACCTAAAAGGACAACTAGGCAGACAGCTCAAAGTGAACCTGAGAATGTTATGGAAAGATCATCTAGGATAATATGGAGGAGGTGATGACTAAGGTATTGAGGAATCTTCTTCCTCGGCTTTTACAACCTCAGGCTACTCTAGTTGAAGCACCAAGTATTTAGGCCCAGGCTCAACCTGACATAGGACCTAGTCTTTCTATACCTAGACAGGATACTCCAAATCTAGTACAGGATAATTCTTCACCTGTACCTAGTGGAGTGTTGGAAACCTCTCAATTGACACCTAAAAAGGTAGACAAGATGGTGGAAAGGTTCTAGAAGATGGTTATCAGCTACAATGGCAAGGGTGATGCTGAGAAAGCTGAAGAATGGATCTATGAAGTAGAGAAGACCTTGAGTGTATTAAGGACTCTAGAGAATCTGAAGGTCAAGTTGGCCATATATATATTGAAGCAAGAAGCAGCTTTTTGATGGAGATCAGCACAAAGGAATTTCTTCTCCAATCCTGAAGAAATTTCATGGGAAAAGTTTAAGGAAATTTTTAACGACAAATATTTCCCAGTCCATGTGCAAGTCTGAAAGGTGAAGGAGTTCCTATATCTGCAATAAGGAAACCTTTTGAGTTGTTGATTATGAAAATAAGTTCATTCAACTGAAGAGATTTGCAAGCCATATATATGAAACTGAAAGGCATACAGTGGATCATTTTATGGAAGGGTTACACCCAGGGCTAAGAACAAAGGTGCTAAGAACCAAACTTACAACTATGACTGAGTGTGTCGACATGGCCTCTAAATTTGAAGAAGACGATAAGAGAAACCAATTCACCAAACTTGGAGGTGGGGGCAATTATCATAAAAAACCTTTCAAGAAGGGCAAGAGACCACCAAACAACTCTAGGCCTTCTAGCCATCAGGGAAATCAAGCTAAATGGAGACCATGCCCCAAATGCAAAGCATATCATCTAGGCAATGTGTGTCCCCATCTAGTGCCACAACCCCCGCGACCTCCTATCAAATGTTATCATTATGGCGAGTTGGGGAATTTCTCTAATAACTGCAACAAACCCTTGGCAGTTAAAGGTGTAAAACATGAGAATGTACTGCATCATCAAGGAAGGGTGTTCGCCATTACTAATGAAGAGGCTGGTACATCTAATGCAATTATTGAAGGTACATTGCTAGTATCTAATCACTATGCCAAAGTACTATTTGATTCTAGATCTACCCATTCTTTCATATCATGTGTATTTGCATCTAGTATACAATTGATAGTGAAGAAATTGGGATTCTATCTGGATGTGATGACACCAATGGGTAAAATAGTTAGATTACAGGAATATCTTCAAGATGTACCTGTTGAAGCACAGGGGAAAAGAATGGGTATAGACCTCATTTTACTAAACATGATAGATTTTAACATAATACTGGGTATGGATTGGCTAGCAAAATACTGGGTAATTATGGACTACCATAAAAAGAAAATCACTTTTAACATACCAGGAGAAGAAACACTAGTATTGCATGGAAGACCAAATGGCTTGGACAAATCTATCATATCAGCTATGAAGGTTGCCAAATATGTGTCCAAGGGATGTCAGGCGTTTTTAGCAACTGTAGTTGCTTTGGATGTTGAATAGTCCAAGATAGAAGAAATCAACATAGTCAGGGAATTCCAAGATGTGTTTCCTGAAGAACTCCTAGGTTTACCACCCCATAGGGAAATTGAGTTTACCATTGAAGTAGTTCCTAGCACAACATCAATTTCTAAAGCACCCTATAGGATGGCCCCAGCTAAGCTAAGGGAATTGAAGAAGCAACTGTAAGAATAGTTGGACAAAGGGTTTATCCAACCAAGTAGTTCGCCATGTGGAGCACCGGTGATATTTGTGAAAAAGAAAGATGGGTCTATGAGGTTATGTATCGATTATTAGATGTTGAACAATGTGACAATAAAAAATAGATGCCCTCTACCCACATTGATGATCTCTTTGATCAACTCTAATATGCTAAGGTCTTTTCCAAACTTGACCTTAGATTAGGATATCATCAATTGCGTATCAAAGGTGAAGATATACCCAAAATTGCATTCAGAACCCAGTACGGACATTATGAATTTTTGGTGATGGCGTTTGGATTAACCAATGCTCCTGCTGTATTTATGGACTTGATGAATAGAATTTTCAAGGAAATTTTGGATAAATTTGTAATCGTATTCATCAATGATATACTGATTTATTCTACTAGTATACGAGAACATTAGGAACATTTACGGATTGTATTAAACATACTTATAAGACACAAAGTATTTGAAAATTTTAATAAGTGTGAATTTTGGCTGGAAAAAAGTCAACTTTCTAGGGCATGTAATTTCCCAAAATGGAGTAGAGGTGGACCCAACCAAGGTGGAAGCAATAATGAATTGGGAACAGCCAAAGACAGTAACGAAAATATGAAGTTTTCTGGGGTTAGCTGGATATTATTGTAGATTTATCCAAGGACTTTCACATATAGGTCTTCCTTTGACTTCTTTGACTAGAAAACTAGTACAATTTACTTGGACTGATGAATTGAAAGGAGTTTCCAAGAGTTAAAGAGGAGATTAACTGTAGCACCAATATTGACCCTATCATCAGGGAGTGGAGGTTATGAGATATACTATGATGCTTCAGGAAAAGGGTTAGGAAGTGTACTTATGCAAAACGGAAAAGTCATTGCTTATGCTTCACAACAACTGAAGAAATATGAGATGAACTACCCGGTACACGACCTAGAACTTGCGGCGGTAGTGTTTGCCTTAAAATTTTGGCGACATTACTTGTACGGGGAGAAATTCAATGTAGTCACCGATCACAAGAGCCTCAAGTATATTTTCAACCAAGCTGATCTGGATATGAGACAAAGAAGATGGATGGAATATATTAAGGATTATGATTTTGTAATTCAATACTATCCTGGAAGGGCTAATGTAGTGGTTGATGAACTAAGTAGACACACAAAAGTAGTATTGGCTAATGTCGCCATTAAGTCAACTTTTGTTGAACAAATCTTAAAGGTCCAAGAAGGGGATATAACAATCCAAGAAATGTGTGAAAAGATAGGGGTTAGTAAAGCTTTAGATGGGGGTATTCGGTTTCAAGGAAGACTTGTAGTTACCTAAAGTTTCAGAAAAGCACTACTACAAGAAGCCCATCAATCCAAATTTTCTATACACCCTGGAGGAATAAAAATGTACTAAGATTTAAAAAGAAACTTCTAGTGGGAAGGTATGAAGAGAGATATCGGGGAATGTGTGGCTAAGTGCTTAAATTGCAAGCAAGTGAAGGCTGAACATCAAACACCAGCAGGATTACTACAAACCCTGGAACTACTAGAATGGAAATGGGAACATATCACCATGGATTTTGTTGTAGGGTTACCAAGAACCTAGACAGGTCATGATATGATTTGGGTACTAGTCAACAGGCTAACCAAGTTTGCACACTTTCTTCCGATCAAACAAAACCAATCTGTTGACAGTTTAGCCTAGTTATATATAAGAGAGATAGTCAGTCTTCATGGGGTCCCACTTTCCATCATCTCTGATCAAGATGGGAGGTTTCCCTCCAAAAGCTGGAAGAGCGTGCAACAGGCATTGGGGACATCATTAAAGTTTAATACAGCTTTTCATCCCCAAACAGATGGTCAGTCAAAAAGGACCATTCAAACCTTAGAAGATATGTTAAGAGCCTGTGCATTAGATTGGAGAGAAAGTTGGGATGAACATCTTCCACTGCTGGAGTTCATGTATAATAGCAGTTTCTATGCAAGTATCGGTATGGCACCATAAGAGGCGTTGTATGGATGACCATGTCGATCACCAACTTGTTGGGATGAAGTGGGAGAGAGGAAATTGATAAAGTCAGAACTAGTGGAACAATGTACTTACAAGGTGAGAATAATAAAGAAAAGATTGCTGGCCACTCATAGTTGTTAGAAAAATTATGCAGATAAAAGATGCCAAACCCTGGAATTTGAAGTAGGTGACCACATGTTTTTAAAGGTTTCACCAATTAAGGGAGTAAGGAGGTTCGGAAGTAAGGGAAAATTCAATCCAAAGTATATTGGTTCTTTTGAAATCCTGGAAAGGGTTGGTCTGGTGGCTTACAAATTAGCCCTACCACCCCAACTCTTAGAGGTACACAAAGTATTTCATATATTCATGTTACGAAATTACATTCCAGATGAGACTCATGTGCTTCAAAGGATACCAGAAGTGTTAAATACAGACTTAACTTTTAAAGAAAGGGCAATCCGGATCTTGGATAGGAAAGAGCAACAATTGAGGACCAAATCTATCCCTTTAGTCAAGGTATTGTGGCAAGATCATACGGTCTAGGAAGGTACCTGGGAATTAGAAGAGGAAATGAAAAAGTTGCATCCTAGTCTATTTGAGTAATTGTATGTTAGAAATTTGGGGACAAAATTTTTGTAAGGGGGGTAGATTGTAACACCCCTAACTTTTGTAAGGAGATTGAATAAATAATGAAATTAAAATTTTCAAGGAAAATCAGGCTAGAATATTATGGTTATTAAAAATGCACTTCTCATAGAAGTAGAATCAAGGTTTAAGACATGTATAATTGAAAACATACTCGACAAACCAATCAGAATGATTGTAAGTACGACAAATTCCAAGTTCGGATGAAAAATTCTTAATTTTCTCCATTTTTATAAATAAAAGGGTGAAATAGTAATTTTACTATTAACCAAGACCTAAGATAACAATATTTAGAATGTACTCAAAAATATGATTCCAACGCCACTAAGTACACTCAATTCCAAGTTTGGGAGAATAAAACAAATTTTCTCCACAAAAGGGCAAAATAGTCTTTTCACACCTTTGTGGGGCCCACAAATGGATCCAATGGTTAGAAAACATGTAATCATGAGTCAAACCTCTACCACTTGCTAGTGGAGAAGGAGGTGGTAGTGGGAATCCAATTACAATTTAATACTAAAAAGAAATGAAACATGATAATTATATATAATCATGAAAAATTCAAAAATCCTTATAAATAGCCCATAAAATTGCCAAAAATTTTCTTAATGTTCTTGACGAGGTCCCCTATCATGCCTTGAAGTCCCAACTCCAAAATCCTACCCAATCTTCCCCAAAATTTTCTTCTTTCCTTCTTTCTCTCTCTTTCCCTAAGAGAGTGTCCACAGACGCACCCGACAAACAATTCATGTTTGTTATCGGGGTGTGTCCAAGGACGCATCGTCCCTGATGAACCAGGATTTTCAGCTGAGAAACCCTATTTGAATTAGCCATCCACTTCCAGCCATTAACTTTCAATCTTCACTGTTGGATATGGTCGAACAGGGATGATCTACAAAAGCATTAACATTCTATGATGATCCACCTCCTGGATGGCCGGGAAAATCAAAATGAAGACTAACATAGTACTAGGTACCGTCTCCGGCAATTATTCCAGGTTATTCTGGCCAATTTGGCAGTTAAACCTTGATCTTGCACTGTTAAATGTCTTCAATGTGTGGTGATCTACAAAAGCCCCATGGTTCTCCTCCTTCTCTGGCAACAAAATCGGAGATCTTGGTGTTTGTAGGTTATTTCAACGATCTAGGATTTCTTATCTTTTTTCGATGAAATATCTCTCTCTTTGATGAAGCTTTCTTCATCGGACCCGACCAAGTAAGTCACCCTCACCCTCTATTTTCATTTTTGGCACCTCCCTTAGGTTCTTCGGCCTTCAGGTGATCTTCCCGGCCATTGATCAGTCGGGATCGATAGATCCAGCATTAGGGTTGAGATGCCCATCTTAATTAGCTCAAACGAAACTTCTGAGCAATTGGATGGATTCCTGGGGCCCAAAAACCCTAGGAGATGAAATCCTAAGAGTAGATTTGCTAAGATGAGGGGCGATCTGACGGTCCAGATCTGGACCGTCTCGCCTATCATCAGTCACCTCTCCCTGGTAACGGGTAATCCCAGTTAACACAACGAGGGCTGCATTCCCGTTTTGTCATGTTCTATGGAATTGATCTGAACCATTGAATTTTGATATGAAATATTATTTCTTCAATTACGAGCTCATTTTAGCTTTGATTTTAGATTTGAAAGTTTCTATAGATTCCTTGTCACTTGTATAAGTTACTGAACTCATAATATTTACTTTTTTAATTGCATTTATGTAAATTAATTGGTAAAATCCATAATAACAACCTTGGATCATGATCAAGATGATCTCAAAATAGAGATATGAACCAATGGATGTGTTCAAAAGGTCCCAAAACCTTAAAGACTATGATCATAGTAATTTTTTTGGATATCTAAATCAAGTAATTAAACAAAAATAGTAAGATCAAATATCAGCCCTTAAAATGGCTAAAATCTTAAAATCCAAATTTTGATATCAATTTAACTTCAAATTGAGATAAAAAAGTTGGGTTGGATTCCTCTTGATGAGGAGAACCTACTAAACTTAGAAAATTTATGTTTTGATGCATGTAAAGTTCTGTTACTAAAGAAAAGTATTACTAATTCCTATGATCAGTGAAATTTGGAATGATCAAACTCTATAATTCTGATCAACTGATGATATTGTGATTTTGAAACATGGAATCAATGGTTAGAAGTGACTTATCTGTGTTTAATTAAGAGATCTAGCTTTAATAAAATCCATAAAAATGAATGGTAATCTCCTTGATCAATGTGATCAAGGATGATTGGATAGCTTGGATGTATTTGGATGATGATATAAAGTTAATATCATATGGATTGATGGACTTGATGAGATAATTTGGGATAGATTAAGATCTATGCCCTTAAATTGGATAAAATGTCTTAAGATCTTCTTGATCGGTTGGCTCAAGAAACCGATCAAGAAGGATCAAATCATTTGATGAGATCCATCAATGATCTAGTGATAAAATCACATTAATAAAATGTAATAGATCTAAAGGAAAATGAAAGATCAAGATCTAAAAGGGATGAAAAATGAATAGAAATCAACTATGACCGTTAAATCAAGATGAACAATTATGGCATGTTAAATTTTCATGTGAATTATTGAATGTTATTATAATTGTCTTTTTATTTCTTAGTAGATTTAATTGTTAGATTTATTTATTTATGCTTTAATACTTATGTTATGAAAAATTACATTGAAAATGTAATTAAATGAAAAATAGAGTTGAAGGACATTTACATGGAATGAATGACATGGACTTAATGATAGTAAGGGCTATAGTTAGTAGGATAATATAAGGAATATCATTTCCTTGGCCCAAATTAGGAGAATAATGAAACTCTATGAATGACATTTTAAATGTTCATGGATTTAATTAAAAAAGAGTACTTAGGGTTAAAATGCTGATAGGAACTTTATGAATGGTTGAGCTAAGGTTACTCTAGTGAATGCTGAACATGGTGGTTAAGGGCGTTCTTTAATAGAGCCGCGCTCTTCCCTTACCTTCCGTTGACATTTGTGAGGCCTAAACGCCTCCTTACATGAGGATTGAAGTAACCACTTTGTGTTCAACCATTCAACTAGTAAGCCTTAACCAATTAGAAATAAGAGGAGCTATCTAAACTTAGGATGGAATAAGCTATCTTCAACCAGTAAAACATTAACTGGTTAAATAATAAATAATAAGAGCATAAAAGGGTAATAAATTATCTAATCCATAAGATCTTAAATTGTCAAGAACAATAAGAATCCTAATGTCGTATTTTATTATGTATCTATGTATGTATGTTGAGAAAAATCTAACTAGAGAATCCAAACCCCTTGAACAAACATGATTCAAGGAAAATTAGGGCATCCCATATAACAATACATGAAGAAAGAATAATTGTATAAAGGAATAACTTTACACGTATGGTTTGACAGATGTATGAATCAAGACCATGATGGATAATATGGAGTGAATACCACTTGAGATGTATGAATCAAGGCCATGATACTACTTTGAGGTAGGTGGATGTACAAGAATGTATTAAGGATTCATGTGTATACATACATGATCTTCGGTCTATAATTATAGACCTTCATGATATAAGTATACTTGGTACCTTAAAATAATAATGATCCAATCACATGATCCAACCCCATGATCCAATTCAATTGATCCAATCTAATTATCTAATCAAATTATAAGAAATTAATGAGATGTGTAGACTAAGGAAACCTTAATAATAGCGCATAGAAAATATTTCAGCCTTAGTCAAACAGACACATCGTCTAATATGTACAATGTATTTTACATACAAGCATGGTGACATGTGATTTTGTTTTACACAACCATAGGACTGGGGATGCTATGCTAAGGAAGTTATGAGGGTTTGGCCACTCGCTTTCTGAAATTTATATGATGGATGCCATGCCTAAAGAGAGGCTAAATGTCGGGTAGGGCAATCATGGGAGGGTTGCCATTGTGATAGCCATGATCCTCGGCCATGCGGACATGAATTTTGTTATTTTCATAGTTGGTATCAGTGGATTATTATGTAGTTATCCGGGCACGCTATACGAATTTAGATTGCACCATAGTAGTCCTTATGTATTTTGCATTATGATGCACATATGATAGGCATAGTGTAATGCCATGACATGATGAGATGCCACTACATGAGTTCCTGGAAAGAAAATCCCCGTATGAGAATTGGTTGAATATTGGTCTCCTAAGTGGGAGTGTAACCAAGTGAAGGAACAAATTTTGAGCATTTTCATTATTTTAATGGATTTACCTTATACTACATAAATAATGTATATACTCTATGTTGAGATAATTCATGAGTAGATAACCATGATAGAATAATGACTGAGGTATGTATTCTTAGATTAGTGAAGTAGTATATTTTTGTATCCCCTACCAAGCATAGCTTGCTGAGATATTGTATATGTTTGAATGTTTACAATATCTCAGATATAGGGAAGAGGACTTAAGGAAGTAAAACTTGAAGAATCAGAAGCTGTAAGACTGATTAGGATAATTCCCTTGAAATTGTGTAATCTGGTTATGTACTTGGCAATTGGATTGTATTTGGACAATGGATTGTAATTGTAATACAGGGGTTGTGTAAAAGTGAACTAGTGGATGATTCCTAGTATTCAATAAAATTTTATTTTATACAAAATGTCTATGTACATTATCTACATTGAGGTGAGACTTGGGTCTTGTTACAAATGAATTTAAAAGAAAAGAATTTTTGTTGCATTGTTTGCAAAAAAAGTTTACCATTAAAGGCCCTACCTTTGAAAATTGTATTACAAAATGTGTTACAAAAACCCGGGTTGTCACACTTTTATTACAATAACATATATCAAATATCACATAGTATTACATCTCACTAATACAATGTAGCACACAATAAAAGAGCTAATTTGAAATTATTTAATTAAAATCTAGGACATGTCATATATTGTTGACAACCCAAGTACCCTTCTCACTATTATCATGAACATAACCCTCATTCCCACCAAGTATTTCAAATGATGGAATTGTTTTGGTAATACAAAGGTAATCTATTGTAGTACTGCTTAGGTCATCTTCATCATAAAATTCCCTTAGATAAGATGATGAAACAATTGACCATCTCGTATCACGTCTATCTTGCATATAAAATACCCATTTCACTTGAGATTCCAAAACTAACTAATCATTTTTATAACCAATCTTATCGAGTTCAACCACTGTTAATAAAGTTTTGATGTTTTCTTTGTTGTGTCCTACATGATCATGCTTAAACACAACAACAGTTTTAAAAGTATAATCCAAGGCCCATATCACTCTTATAACCCCATAATAAGTATCATTCGCACATTGGAAACTAAGCTGACCTTGATATTTTGTTATACTCTTGAGTTATCATGGCCTTTTGCATAAAAGTGACAACTATTGATGGCATATTTAGTATAATTTATTATGTCTGGTTGTGGTCTCATAGTCATCCAACCTAAGGATTCAGATATACCATTACTTGGAATGTGTCACTAATCTTGAACTTGTGTATACATACATATTAAGTAGGCTAGGTATGAGTATTGCAAGTAAGTATAATATATATATATATATATATATATATGTATACAGAATTCAATTTATTAGAAGTGTGAATTAGTTCATTTTAACTTTTGATGGAGTTCAGTAGTACTCAAATTGCAACCACTTCTTTTTTATTGTGTAACTTGGATTCTTTGCTTTGATGACGTCCATGTGCTCACTACTTATATATATATATATATATATATGTATGTATGCATATATATACACACACAAATTAATGGAGAGATCAAAGAAAATAGAACCATTAATTAATTTTTACAACATGCATGATCATTGTATGGCTAGAATTCATCAACGTTGTTTCCAACACATAAAGGTACATTTGATCCCTTTTTTATGACCAACGGTCAATATAGGACCACTCGGTAAAGGTTCGACAACCTAAGGATCTTAAAATTCAACTGATTGTTTCTTTCTTGATATTCTAATAGCATCCACTCCTAATAAGTACTGTGTACAAAACTCCATAGCTTCTTCTACAATGTAACATTTTGTTATATACCCTCTGGCTGGTTGTGATTTCTTACATACCCTTGTAAAATTTTCATGTACGTATTAAGTGGGTACATCCATCACAAGTAAACCAGCCCACAAAGTCTTACCTCATCAATGAGATTCACTATTAAGTGTACTGTGATGTCAAAGAAGGATGGTGGGAAGATTTTCTCAAGCTCATATAAAGTTGTGACAAGATGTTCTTGGATTTCTTATAATTTTGAAACACCCAGTCCTTACACAAAGCATTGAAGAAGTAGCAAAATTTTATAGTAGATCCTCTAACTTTGTCCAGCAGCACCTAACATATTGTTACAGCCAGGAGTTTTTGCATAAATGCATAACAATCGTGTGACATTATCCCTTACACTATCAGCTCTTCCATAGAGACAATGTTTCTAATGTTTGAAGAGTAGTCATCTTGGACTTTGAGCTTGAATAGGGTTTTACACACTATTTTTCTCTCCTCTCTATCGAGTATATAATTTGTTTTAGACAAGTATATTCCTTGACTACCTCTATCCTATGGCTGCAACCTTCTCTTTAAACTCATCTTCATAAGATATATTCAAGCTGCAAGTCCATCCTTTGTTTTTCTTGGTATGTCAAGCAAGGTACCAGTTAATCTTTTGTACACATTCTTCTAAATGTGCATGACATCAACCACATAGTGTAGATGTAGTGATTTCCAGTACGCAAGTTGAAAGAATATTGACTTCTTCTTCCAACAACTTCTGGAGTTGCTTTCACCTACACATTTAGTTGTTTTTTTCTTGTCCCAGAAGACATTAAGGCTTTCAACCTGTTCTAATACTTATCATCTTGGCAAAAATCTTTGGAGGTGTCCTTGCCTCTACACTAGTTAGTTCCCCTTCTGAAAATAGTATGGATGGTCTCTGCACAACCATCTTCTATTGCTAAAGAATGTCATTGTCCTACCATGTTTAAGTTGTATGGCACATGTTTGGCCACTATAGATAGGATAAGCATTGTATCCCTTTATTGCACATCCAAACCAATTACCATATGCGAGAAAATCGCTTATTATCCACAACAATATAGCCTTTAGGGCGAATGATTCTTTCTTGTATACATTGTATGCTTCAACACCTATATCCCATAATATCTTAAGATCATTGATCAAGAGAGCCAAGTACATGTTAATGTCATTTTTTTGCTACTTAGGACCTGATATCAACATAGTTAACATCATGAACATCTTTTTCATTAATAGAAATGGTGGGAGGTTGTAAATAACCAATATTATAGGCCAACAACTGTACCTGCTACTCATAGAACCATAATAATTAATCCCATTTATAGATAATGCAAGTTATAGGTTCCTAGGTTCTTGTCCAAAATTAAGCCATTAGAAGTCTACAAGCTTTCATGCTGAGCTATTTGGTAAATGGCATGAAATCTATTAGCTACTGTCTCCTTGACATATCATACTAATTTATTCATTATTTCCATAATATGGAACATTTTTCTGTTCCCTAGAATAGGGAGAAAATACTATAGGACTTTTGTAGGAGCATCCATCACCATCTCAGTTGAATTCTTCTTTAACTTACACCTTGATTGTCCACAAGTTAGGCATGTAGTTTTATCCTTGTGCTCCTTCCTATACAAGATGCAATCATTGGGACAAGCATGTATCTTCTCATACTTCAACCCTAGTGCAGGTAGGTTTTCTTTGTCTCACATATGGACCTCACCAATTTGTTATCCTTTTGTAGTATTTTACTCACTACTTTCAATACTTTTGTAAACACTTGATTTGAGTAACCAAATCTCAATTTCACATTGTAAAGTTCTACCACTACAAACAACTTGGTATAATCTTTACACCTCAGATACAAAGGCTCATTGGCTTCTCAATATAATATGAAATAGTTTAGGTAGATGTCATCATATCATCTTGAAACATCAATGCACTTGTACTGTTTATGACGCTTCCTATAGTATCTTCAAATCTTCTTGCCCTTATTGAGGGCTCATGTGGAATTTCTTCTCCATACCAAATCCATGGGCAATGGATTTCATTGACTCCATTGAAATACAAATGTTCTCTCAACATGCCTACAATTTACCTTTTTTAAGTTTCCACATTTTGAGCAGGGACAATGCATGCGATTAAGATCACCACATGCCCTAAGTGCGAATTCTATGAACTTTTCTGTTCCCTTCTCATATTCTTTTGATGTTCTTGTTATAGTCACCAAAGGATATTTGTCCACTTTTTCACCAAATTGAAGCGAATCTATGTGTAAAGACTTGTTAGACATGAAAAGATTATAGTGAACTCAGTTAGGCATTTTACTAAACACTATGTATACAAGAATTATAAGTGTTTGATAAAACTAAATTACAAGCATACACACGTGGAAATTTCTAATTAACAATGAGGAACAATGTAAAACTTGAAAGATCCATTCAAAGAAAAATTTAACTTTAAATAAGGAATTTGCTAGCTGTAACCATGCATGCAAAATATATAGAACATGCATATGAAACAAACAAGAAAATACTAACCAACACTTAAATCAATATAAGCCAAGAATATATATATATATATATATATATGTGTGTGTGTGTGTGTGTGTATTTACTTCTATGAGCTTCAGTTTGTATATAGATGAAGATAGTTAGAAATAAAAAACCAAAAGTCAATGTAAAATTTCATATAAAGGAGTAGTACTTTTAAAGTTGGTTCTAAAAAATGACCTTAAAAGAATGGACTTTTAAAGTCATTTCTAAAAACTGGCTTTAAAAGAATGGAATTTTCAAGTTGGTTTCCTGAAAATGACTTTAAAATTGGAGATTTTTAAAGTTGGTTTCTTGAAAATGACTTTAAAATTAGAGACTTTTTAACGTGAGTTTCAAAAATCCAACTCATGAAGGGTATAATATATATGATGAGATCTAATAAGGGTTGATTCTAAGTATGGTGAGAAATATATAAACTCATGAAGGTATAAGATATTCAACATAGGACCCACACTCTTATATAGAGTAAGATATTCATTAAGAGTCATATCACATATGAACTTGGAAAAACCCAAAGCCTTGGTAATCTTTAATAAAATGTTTATCAAATTGATTTTCTACATATATATATATATATATGTTTATATGTATGTATGTAAAATAAGAAGGGTAGCCTTGGCCCAACAATAGAGTTGTCATCATGTGAGCTATAGGTCATGAGTTCCAGGCATGGAAACAGCCTATTGCAAAAATGTAAGGTAATGCTATGTACTATAGACGCTTCAAGGGTTTTTCCCTTCCATGGACCCTAAATACATGAGATCTTCATACACTAAGATATTCTATTTTTATATATTTAAAATTTGATATAATTTTCAAAAGGTGTTTTTAAACATATTTAAGTTCATCAAGATGGGCCCTATTGTAGTTGAGTGTACAAAGATGACTTACCTAGGGGTAAGTTGGCCCACACACCTCATATTGGTGTTACAAAAGATCATAAGTGAGTGGGAGGGCATAAAGGTAGTTACCCATATGTAACGCCCGAGTAGTTTACGCTAATTTGGACATTCTATAAGAAATGGACTGTGTTGAATGTTTTACCTTATTTAAAATAGTAAATAAAGGAATTTTTGAGGAAACTTAGTACCATTAGATTCTACTCGAAAAATGGAATCCAACGCCTCAAAGAACGCCGAAAACGGAGTTCGTATGAAGAAGTTACGGCCGTTTAAAAATTAGGGGTATTTTTGGAATTTAAACAGAAAAACGAAAAAGACGAAAAACGCAGGGGCCATTTTGATAATGGCACCCCCTGTCGTCTTCCAGCTCCAGATCTTTCTAGAAACCCTCTTTCACGATTTTTCTAGAGAGATCTGCCACCGCCATAGTAGGGCTATAAAAGGCCCCATCTCCCCCCTCTCCAAAATGTGATTTTCTGGTTGTTTTGAGACTGGGGTTTCCGACAAAATCGGAAACCCGTCTCAATCCAACTCCCCTGAGTTTTTCCGGCAACGGACAGGCCCAAGTCAGGCTGGCCATCCCGTTCCCGTCTCCTCATTTCCCCTCTCTTCTCTTTTTCGATCTGGGCATTGGGGTTTCTCCCCTTTCTTCAAGTTTTTCGGCGAGCAGGCGCACCCATCGGGAAAAGGGCATCCCTAGGCTACATGTAAGCCCCTCCTTACCTTGTTTCTCTTCGTTTTGCTTTCCCCAGGCCAGATCCACGCCGGATCTGGTCCTTCCCCAGCCAATTTTTCCAACCGGAGAAGACGAAGCCGATTCAGCTGGCCTTGAACGAACCAGGCGTCCCAAGGACGCCATGCTCCACCTGCGCCTGGGACTGGGTTCTTGGGGTGGGTTCTGAGCATATGATAGTGCGTACACTGTCCCAGGTGTGGCCTTCGGGTGCGCACGTGACATAGGGCACGGGGTGCCCTGGGAGCTAAGATGCGCCATGCTATACCAAAGGTGTGTCTGTGCGATGCCATCCAGGATGCACGTCGTAGCGCGTCGCTTGGGCATGCATGTGCGAGTGCAAACGTGGTCCTTGGCACGGCCTTTGAGCGCGCATGCACGTAAGGCGGTCGCAGTTCAACTAGGATGCACTGGTGTCCTGGGAACTGGGACATGCGGACCCAATGAGACTTTAAAGTTAGGATTAGAGGACAAGTTACAGAGTTAACCATGAAATAGTAGATCCACATCATAGGATCCAGCCTGACAAATGAATTAGGCAAGGACCATGGACCCTAAAGGCAGAGCTAACGATCTAATGTCTAAATGGATTGAAATTAATAAGGACTCCTTGTATCCATTCATACCCAGGAGTTTATAAATGAGACCCAGGGACGGGTTGAGTAATAAAGGACGTGACTCCAGGAGACTTTGAGGTAGGTGCTCTATCGCTACTAAACTTTTAAAAAGCATGATTGTTTTGAATGCATGTTTTAAGTATAAATTATATGACTTGTTTAGCATGACTTATTTATGGCTTGTTTAGCATATAAATGAATTTAGCATGCATATGATTAAATACATTATGCATAGACATGTTCTGCAAACAATTGCATACATTGCATGATTTGTGAGCATTGAGTTCTTGAAAAATTGCATGTCCTTGAGGGTTACCAAAAGACGCTGGAGTGCCCAAAAGACGCTGGGTAGGCAGTTGTGAGGGACCTAAAGGGGACAGGTTTTGAAAAAGAGGTTTTCGCTTATTTGATCTTATATGATTTGGGCTAATAAGCTCATGGGCGCTATGCCGAGAGGTCTGGGTTGGCCTCCAGCCTCTACCACTACTAGGTGGAATGGGTACCACGCCCAAAAAGGGCATGTCCCTACGTCGACTGCATGTGGTACAGGGCGCTACCACTGGTGTCGCGGCACTGGGTCAATGTGTCATATGCCCCGTGGAGGCTATGATGCTGTGTCCTCAGGTACCCGGGGACCACATGGCGGCGAAGTCATGGGCATAGTTGGGCCCTATGGTTTCGTGGACTTACTTGCATTGCATATGGCATGACATGAGGTTGGTCGACCATACCATACCATATATCCATGAGTTGGATTCAGTTGAGCATCTTATGCATATCATTATGTTTATGATATATATATACTTTCGACTTGGATTATGCTATTCTTTAAGTCATCAGTATTCCAATACGACAGTGGTTTTTACATCGATATTGAACATGATTGTTCGAACATGCACATGTTTTAAAGAGCATATGATTTTAAACATAGCATGCATTGCAAAACTAGTAGTGATAGACTCCTACTGAGTATAGTATATACTCACCCTATCCTTAACATTTTTCAGGATAGCTCCATTCACGAGTAGAGGACACCTATGTTAGTGCTATGAGCAAGTGAATCAAATAGGAGACAATTATACATGTAAGTAAACTCTCTACCCTTTGGACATGTATTAGTATTTATTCTGGTTGAATTTGTGTCTTTGTATTTGGATAGACCTGGGGAAAAACCTTTATGACTTTTGAAGTTTTTCAAAAACTACTTTGATTGTTGTGAAAGCAAATGACACTTGGGGTTTTCAAAATGAGTTTAAAACAAAAGATTTTTCCCTGCATTGCATTGTTTTCAAATCGGGATCCCACCTTAGGAATTTAGATTTTTCATTTAAAAATGCATGAGAAAACCCGGGTCATCACAGTTTGGCCCACACACCTCATATTGGTGTTACAAATGATCATAAGTGAGTGGGAGGGCATAAAGGTAGTTACCCATAAGCCTAAAATAACAATTATATATAAAGGTTACCTTTGTAATTTGTCTTCTATTGAGGGTTGTATGTGGTTATCAATGAGTGGATCTATTAAATGCTACATCATCTAATTCAATTAAGAAAAAATGCCCCATATGAGGTTTGAGAGTGTTTATATCACATTATAAAAGTGTTTCCTAAGTAGAAAGGTTGGAGAAGATTTCAATTTGGAAGGTTCCTAAGAGGTCACCCCACAAGCTCTGTGTGTGTGTGTGTGTGTGTGTGTGTGTGTGTGTGTGTGTGTGTGATATTAGAGAGATAGTTTATGCATAAGCAAAAGGGAAAAAAATCCCTTTATTGAGTACTTCCCAAGTTTTTGAGTTTCTAGCTTCTCTCTTCCTCTATTCTAGTCTAAGGGTTAAAACATCAAACCATCTTAAAGAGAAAAAGAAGATCAAGTAAGGAGTTGTTGATCTCAACAAGTGGTGGACCAAATAGAGGTCCGTGTTTTCTATCCTAGCAAGGTATTTTGTATAGATTGATTCTAGTTTTGAAATTTTAATTCACATGATACAAGTATGATCAAAAATCAAGTTTTAAGTTATCAATTCCAATCAAGAAAAGTTTTCAATCTTTCATAAGTAATCCCATAGTCTTCCCCTAATGAATTTCATAAATCACTTTTAATCACTATTTCAAGTAAAATCACAATTTATAACCTAGGAAAAGGTAAAAATTTCCTCTTTTGTGAACTAATGGACTATGTATATGTCTCACACGAAGCAGTTCTTTTGGACAACCAAATAGGTTTAGACACTAAAATGGCAACTACCATAACCAACCCATCAATAAAAAATTCCATGTGACCCATTGACTTTAGTCAATGTCAATGAAACTAGATTTAGGAAATTGTCTTGGCACTAGGAAAGTAATTAAGTATTTTTCCTATCAGTGCCAGTGCATAGTCGTTAGCAAGAGAGTGATGCCACCTACGAAAGCAAATGAGAGTGACAAGTGCCATTATGAAAAGCAAGTGAGAGCGACCAACACCATTAGTGGAATGAATGAGAGCAACCAATGCCACTTTCTTCCTTAGAAAAGATCATCTAGTGTCATTTTTTTGTCCGATACCATTTCACTAGTGCCACTATGGCCAGATTGTTGAGACTGTTGCCATCTTGAGGCTTAAGGACTATTGATTCTTTGGGCTCGTACTATTTAAACAATTGCCTAAGGATGAGTGGTCAACAACTTTCACAAAATAATAATAAAAGAGTACTTTACTCTAATTATTCTAGCTGAGTGTCTTTGGAAACACATCCAACTAGCTTGGACCAACAACTTCAATGCTTGCAAATATAGCTGACTTTCCCCATTCACAATCAACTATTTCAAAGGCTGAATGTTAATAGAAAGTTAACACATTTTACCCTTGATTTCAAGAAATTCAATCTGACTGAACTAGTATATAGTTAGGTGTTTTGAGAATCAAGAGAATTTCTTGGATCAAGTTAACTATTTTCAAAGGATAGCTTACAAGGGAAATCTAATTGATTACCACTGAATGGTTAGTCAACTATTTTGAGAAGCCAACCTAGCTAACTGAGAGCTTCACTAAGACAATTGCTTTTTGAAGAATTGAAGCATGAAATGATTAATACATATGAGAATATAGTATTGTCTTGTGCTTTCAATAAACTATTTTGAAGATATTTTTAGTTCAATATTACCAAAATTTTTTAAAAACTTAGTAGCTAATATATAAGGAATCCAGTCAACTATTTGGGGACAAAGTCAACTGTTTTAGAGTTATAGCTAGCCAAATTCATCAAAGCTTAAAGTATAGTTTGCTTAGAGAACCCAATTGATTGCCAAGTTTAGCAACTAGTTGCATATGAAGTGACAAGGGTTTCAATTTTGGGTTGAGATATAGTTGATTGACTTGGGATGAGCAATCAACTATCATTTAGAGGATTTTGTGAATATTTTACTTTTGTTAGAGAAAAATCAACTGTCTAATGAAACCAGTCCACTATTTTAGTAGACAATTTGATGAATTGGAACTTTCAAATTTGAAATCCTATCTCCTATGAGCAATGTCTACAAAAAATGCCCTGAATTCATTTCCAATAGATCTATTGGATAGGATAGTATATATTGGAGACTTCAAGGACACCAAAACAACTTTTGGGAAGAAATTAAATGTCAAGCTTTTGATCTTATTTAAAAAGCAATTAGCTTCAAATATCCTATTCTAATTCTCTTTCTTTTTTTTATTGAAAGCCTTCTCTCTCTAATATTTGTATTTGTGCTCAAACATCAATGAGATTTTTTTTTTTTTATTCTTCAAAATATCTTTGTATATTTGATAAAGGTGTGGTGGTCTCTTGAATTTAAAAAGTTTTCCAATTATTTGTAAGAAGTATGAGCTTCCTACAAAAGTTTCAAAACTTACATTCCTCTTTCTCTCTCACTAAATTATATAATGAGATCAATTTCACTGTGGTTCCACCATAGCCATACACAAAATTGTATTTATTTCTTGTTTTACAACCTTAAAAGGCCCAAATATCAAGGTGTTTTACTTATGTCCAAATGATATTAGATCTGGTACTTAGGTAATCTAAGATTGCTAAACCTTATGAATGGATTGGATCACTGAAAAATGTCAAAACAATAGGGCTAAAATTCAATTTTGTACACATGTTGAAACCACATTTGGACTAGTTTTATCGTATAAAATCTCTCTCTCTCTCTCTCTCTCTCTCTCTCTCTCTCTCTCTCTCTCTCTCTCTCTCTCTCTCTCTCTCTCTCATTTATATTATTCAACGAGTCACGTTGGAGTTGCATGATAGTTCTCCACAAGATCTCCTCTAGTAAGTATCTTGAGCTCCTTTATTTTTAGGCCTCTTAAACCCAAAAAAGATGCAATATTATATGTTATGGAGCTTTTATATGTTTGTTTAACTTTAGAAAGGTCAAAATTTTAATGTTTGGAGAGCTTATACATATTTATTAGAGGAGATCCTTGCAACGTACCCTCTTTAAGATGTGCAAATTAGATGAACAGTTTGCATCACTAAAGAAACTGAAAAAAGATAGGCCGGCAATCTATTTTTGCGGACGCTTTAACTGCAATGAGACCAGTAGCATCATCTAATTCCTCTCGTCTATTCTCTCAATTGTCAATTTCATTATGCTCCAGCCAGACTTGCATAAAAATTCCATTCTAATGTGGAAAATGAAAAAGAATGACTCCAAAACTTTTCTGTCCTCTGGTTATTCCAGCACGGATCCGGTCATTTCGGTCCAAAATAAGCATTTTGGGCAGAATCGGGAGTGTATCATGTCATAAGATGGTGGAGATTTCATCGCTGGAATCATTCTTTCTGGGCTAGATCGAATCATCTGAACAGCTTCGGTCGCTGAAAAATCTAGTAGTGCCCGTCCAGTTTTCAGTTCGGCTCGCGTCTACTCCCCTTTACCACGTATAATTCCTTTCTCCTTCCCTCTTGTATCTCACGTGCTGCTCGACCATACTAAATTAGGCTTCCTAAATACATCAAATCTCCCTTGATATTTGAAAGATTATAATAAATTAGATCCCAAGCCATTTCAAATACCAAGTGCCATGATTCATGAACCTCCACACACCCTATCTTTGTCTATTTCTACCTCTGCCCACCCACATGAATATATTTATATATCTATAGATTCCACGTGCTGAAAAGAGATTAGGTTGATGGGATTCCCATATATTGCGTATACACAGATTCCATCGTTGCATCCACACTATTAACTTTCCAAATGTGGCAACTTAGTAAAAAAAAAACAAAACGGGGGCCCCATTACCAAAAAGAATAGCAACGAGCTCAATATGTCCAGACCTCACTTCAAAAACCATTGAGCCCACTTCTGCGCTCATGTCCACAAAATAGATACAAAACCCTAACCCGCAACGTAAACCGGACCACTAGACCCAGGTTCCGTTTCATGTCCCTCCAAAACTGTCGAGAGCCAAAACTAATCTCCGCATATAAATACCATAACATGCGCCCAACACCTGCAGTGCTAGAGACAGAAACAACAAGAGAGAGAATTAAAAGGCAGACTGTTCCAGCTTGTTCTCTTTGTTCTGCCATGGATTGCTGGTCTTCCTCTCCGGATGTAGATGATGAATATGAAAAGCTCGTAATGCGAATGAACCCACCAAGGTATTCTCATTTTCCTGAATTGAATCATCTGTTTTTTTGCCGTGGCTTTTCTGGGTTGTTTATTATGTTGAATGGGATGGTTATGTCTGTGAATTCTAGAAATTGAGGCTTCTTCTCTGTGAAGATTTATTATTCTTGTTTTTGGGTTTGTGCCTCTGCAGGGTGACTGTCGATAATACTTCCAGCAGAAATGCCACTCTAGTGAAGGTAGCTTATGATATCTTCTGTGTTTTCTGTTGTTTAAATCTCCGGGTTTTGGTTAAATTTCGTTCAATACGGTATTTGAGAAGCCTTTTTCTGCTTAATTTGAATCTCTACAGGTGGATAGTGCTAATAAGCATGGAAGCTTGCTACAGGTTGTGCAGGTTTTGACTGATTTGAACCTTACAATTAGTAGGGCATACATTTCTTCAGATGGGGACTGGTTTATGGATGGTAGGCTTTTGGCTCTCTCTCTCTCTCTCTCTCTCTCTCTCTCTCTCTCTCTCTCTCTCTCTCTCTCTCTCTCTCTCTCTCTCTCTCTCTCTCTCCTGATTCTGTATTTGATTTTGCTCTGTTTCTTGCAGTATTTCATGTTATAGACCAAGATGGCAATAAGTTATCAGATATCGAAGTCATTGACCGCATTCAACAGGTACAACGGTGTACTGATGTCCTGTTTTTACTGGCTGTGGATCATTAGAAATGGATATGTTATCCTGATATCCTGATTTTGCTGGCTGTGAATCATTAGAAATGAAGATGTTGTCACAGGTACGCCAGCACACAAAATGAGGAATTCTAATGTTACAGTACTATGAAATATAGGTTGCATAATTTCCTTAAAGGAAACCTGTAAGAGAAATTCTAACGTTACAGTAATGTGAAATAAGGAATTCTAATCTTACATACTTTTAGTGTTCTTAATTTCGCCCCTGGTTCAGACTTCATCACTTCTTCAAACTCTAAACAGCTCAGATATAACACTGACTCTTTCTGGTAATTGAGTCCTGCACATTTATTTAGTTTTGAATGGTGGAGATATTATTGATATAGAGGCCTGGTTATCGATGTTCACTGTTAATCTTCTTAAAGTGAAGGGCTCTTTGATTTTGTCTTTTCAAAGTGGCATACACACCCCAAGGAAATTAGTTTAGTACCTAAACATTTATCCTTGAGGTTGTGGTCCTGTTTAAGATGCTTCTTTGATTTTCTGGAAGCAAACACTTTGATTTTCTCCTTTTATTTTTCTCTAAGAAGATAAAGAAGTGTCTTTGACATTCTGATCTGGGGACTCGGTTGATTTTCAATTCTTTGGCCTGCTATGAATATTCCTAGCTAAGTTATTAGTGCATAAAAATGTTTGATCATTTGATGGTGAGCTTGTTTTCTTTTCTCTCTCTCTCTTTTTTTTTGAATGTTGGATACACACACTCACAGTTACACCCTTGAGAAGCCTCAAACTCATGAACTTCACAATAGAGGCCCTCACATGTGCCACTGTGCCACACTCACACACCCTGCGAGCTTGTTTTCTTAGATATGGTAAAACAGTCAGTAGTTAAGTATACTTCATTTACTTGTCCTTATTTTGTCTTGTTGAACTTGCTGCATATTAGAAAATTTTGGAATTCTTTGAGCATGAAGCGGATTATGATTTGGTTGTGTATTGTTAGGTTAAATTATGTTATTCTTTTTTTAGAACTTGATGTTACACCTTACTGCAGTCATTGGCTACAAGAACATTTGGTGTCCGATCTTTGAGAAGATCTGTGGGTGTCCAGGCTGCAATTGCACATACATCAATTGAATTGATTGGAAGAGATCGACCGGGCTTGCTTTCTGAGATCTTTGCTGTTCTTGCTGATCTAAAATGCAATGTTGTAGCTTCAGAGGTTTGGACCCATAATTCAAGGATGGCATCAGTCGTTTATGTTACTGATGAGGCAACCGGATTGCCAATTGATGATCCTGATCAGCTTTCTAAAATCAAGCAACTCCTTCGTTATGTTCTGAAAGGGGACAGAGACAAACATGGTGCCAAGACTGCTGTTTCTATGGGTATCACTCACACAGAAAGAAGACTTCATCAAATGATGTATGCTGACCGTGACTATGACCGGAATGATAGGGATGAGGAAGAGACTGCTCATGATAGGAGTAAACCTCTTGTGACTGTTGGGAATTGCATTGACAAAGGATACTCTGTTGTGAATGTACATTGCAAGGACAGACCTAAATTGCTTTTTGATACTGTCTGCACGTTAACGGATATGGAGTATGTAGTCTTTCATGCTACCGTTATTGCTGAAGGACCTGAAGCTTGTCAGGTATTCATCTCTACCTTATAACTAAGCTTGCTTTTGTGTTGCTTTTTGAGATTTTCTGTAATCACTAAGCAGAAGTTCAAATGTTATAGCTGAAAAGAAATTCAAAACAAGTACCTAAGACTGAACTCTTTGGAGAATAACCAACATATTCTCTTAAGCCAGTTGTTCCTACATGCAAACATCATCAACAAGGAAAAATATATATACTCCAAATTCCTCTTATCATTTCATACATATATAGCATCCTCTTAAAATGTCAATTCTTATTCTGTAATTTCTGTCCATTACTTGGCAATGTAGGAATACTACATCAGACATATGGATGGATGTCCTGTTAGTTCTGAGGCAGAGAGACAACGAATAATTCATTGCTTGGAAGCTGCTATCCAGAGGAGAAGTTCAGAGGTATAGATGGTTAGAGAATTGCTTTATGTTTAGCTCTTCTTATCAATGTTGCTTGATGCTAATGCTCATCATTTCTTACACAATCCAGGGATTAAGACTAGAACTTTGCAGTGAAGATCGTGTGGGCCTCCTGTCGGATGTAACCCGTATTTTTAGGGAAAATGGGCTCTCGGTTGCAAGGGCCGAAGTCACTACTAGGGGATCACAAGCTGTAAATGTGTTTTATGTCACCGATGCATCAGGAAATCCAGTGAATAGCCAAACGATTGAAGCAGTAAGGGGTGAAATCGGCCAGACAGTACTCCACGTGAAAGATGATGCTTATTCGAAGTCCCTCCAGGAAGAAAATGGGAAGTTCTCTCTAGGTAATATTTTCAGGTCCAGATCAGAGAAGTTCCTCTACAACTTGGGTTTGATAAAATCATGCTCTTGAGACCAGGCATATATGGGTGTTTCTAATTTCTGTAAAGTTTACTATAACCAGGTCTACTAAGCAGGCCTGCTTACATACAGCAACGTAGGATCATGTCTGACTCGCCCAACTCAACTCCCTTTGATCTTGGGTCTTTAGGCCTTAACTGTCATCTAATCACTTGTAAATCATATGTAACTAACCCTTCAATGACCTCTACTTCCTCAGAAACTTCTGGATGCTGTGTGTACCATGGGAGTGATTCAATTGCCTCTCTCTTACGGAAACGTTCTATAGTGGTTAACGACAGAGTAAATTACAGAATTTGACAACTACTAGTCATTTTCAATGACAAGAAAGCTGGATCTGAATGGCTCCTTAGAAATTTCAATTCCCCTCATGGAGGGCCTCACCTTGGCTTCGGCAATGGAATTTCACGTTGTTGCCCACTGGTCGCTTGCAGACACGGCGCACATGTAGTTCAGAGGTGCATTATGTTATGTTGGATTTGCAGGGCACAGGATTACCCCAACAAGTGAGAATGGAGATGATAGTTTTTATTAGAATTCGTGAGCCGCATGATGGGCCAGGGATGTGCCACCCTTCATTCAGATCTGAGGGTTGGGGTTGACCGGATCTGGAACTCAGCAGTGGTCTAACTCATCTCACTTAGATTAATCTGATTTAATGGGAATAAAGGGATGCTGGTATATAGCGAGCACTACAGAAGCTTGCTATAGCGCATCCAGCTTTAGCATGATGGGTCCCACCCTTGGTTGATCGGAACCGTTCATCTTATTTGTCTGGCCTTGGATATCTTGTGCCAAAAGTGAAAATGGTTGAATGATCTTAACATCCGCATCTCACACATTGATTATAGACCGTTCTTTAAACAATGGTTCCAGCCGTCCACATGCTCTGATTAAAAGAATATTATTTTCAGATCGCATGTTTATTCAATCTTTACTATTTTTGGAGCAGTACACGTCGAAGGATGGATAAATTAGATGGATAATTCTCATAAAAACAAAGGTAGGGCCATCATGTCAAAGTGGGACGCACCGCAGCAAGCTGCTCTAGTGCGCGCATTATACCACTATTCCTCGTTATAATGCTAGCCACGCGGTCCAATAAGATATAATAACTCTTCCTTTCAAAAATCTCTCACTAACTCTCTCGAATCCCATGAGATAAACGTCAAAGATGTCTGTTGCGGTAAGAAGGGGTGAACCTATCAAAACAGACCCTTGTTATGGTCTGTACAGCAATGCTTAGTATATACACTGTACAGTCTCTGTCTGAAGCCAAATTAGCTGCACGTGTCTATCAACCAAAGATGTCTTTTGTTCACTTTTATGGATGACTTTTGTACTTCGGAATCTATCCATGTGCATACCAATAGGAGGGGGACAGTAGTTGCTAAGGTGATATATACACTGGGTTTCCGTGTATAATTTGAAGACATGGTGGTAGGAGAATCTCCTTTGCCATTTGTGCTCGAAGTAGCGATAACGTCTCCCGTGAGGGGTGGGGGAAAATAAGTATCACCGATATCGGAAAACGGCTTGACATTATTAGCAGCGTCGTTCCTTGCAAGAACATGCCGGTCATTCTCATAAAACTGAAGACAGTTTTGAATGAAGGAACCACCGTTTTTTTATCTGACCCGTTCATCTGATTTCTCCCACTTCAGATATCTATAATATAAAAATAAAAATCTTAATAATTGGACCATTCCAGCATTCTAAGATCTGCATTTTGGTCGGTTAATATAGACCTTGCTTCCTCTAACTTCGTTACCGCTACATTGCATTTCGATCATCAAGGTACAATTTTTTCCGATGCTAGTCGTCCCCCACATGTCTTTGAATTCCTGCAGATCATCTAGAGTCCGAGGAATTAGTTGAATGGATGGGATCAACTGAAAGTGGGCCCTTTGATACGGCTAATGGCCAAGTTGTCTTGTCTGCTATTGCATTCCTGAAAAAGAGAGTGTGGCAAGGTCTTCTAGGTTACTTCGACTAGAAGTCTTAACACGACAAGATGAACGGGCCCACCAATTAAACGCATTAACGATTTCAGCCGTTGGATGATACAACTTGAAGGTGGACCATCAAGAAAAGTGGGCTAAGTCTGTTAGATTCTGGATTCTTGCGTGCCACGAGGAGGATTTGGGGTATCATTGGCACGTGATCCTGACACAAGGAAAGAACAAGAAGAAAGGCAACTCGCCCACTTGTTCCCTGGCGGCTGGTTTGCGTGGCTCTGATCTTGACGAGTGGGAAGATGTACGGCTGATAACAGCTGAGATGGAAAGCGACCTATCATGTGCATTCATGGAAATATGCGATGGTCTTTTCTCTTCAGATTCTGTCGGTGGACTTTTGGTGTCCCCAAACGTCGCCTTAAAGTCTTATGGCCCGATTATTATTTTATTGGTATCTTCTGCTTATCACATCACCATGACTCGTTTCCGTATCTTTGCGGTCAATAATAGTCAATGCACTTAATCATTAACAAATCATAACCTCACCAACCCAAATGGAGAGCTGAGACTAATCATTCATCGAGGGGCCTCGAAGTTCGGATGATCTTTGTCGTGGATAACATATAGCTGAGTGATTAAAGGAGATCCGCAATTTGAAGATTTCGGATCATAAGATAGGCCAACGGATACTAAAACTGGCCCACTTTTTTATTGGAGGCCCTTAATTCGACATGTTCAATTGATTGCCTAGATATATTTTGAAGAGAAAATCTAAATGATTGGTCGAGTTTGGCATTCTCAAAACTAACATTGCAAAACGTATTAAAACATAATGATAGTTGTTTGAAATTTGTAGAGACTTGATGCAATGGTAAAAGTTGTAGTTAGGTAAGGCTTCCTATTTTAGGCCATTGTGGCTTGTCCCTTCTCAAGACTTCGCATAGGCGGGAGCTTTGTGCATCGAGGCTGCCCCTTTTTTATTTGTTTGAAATTTGCAGGACTGAATAGAAAAAATGAGATCCATTTTATAGAAATTGTTGAACCGTTAAATCCAAGGCTCGACACGGATTTATCGGAGGATATCCATTAAGAACAACAAACTATGATGCAGGAAAGAATGAGTGTGTTATCATGTTTATCTATAGTATTTTATTTCTTGATATTGATGTTTGTCATCATAAGTGCAACAACCCCAAATTTTATAAATACGATTTTTGGCGTTATTATGTGAAATTAGAATTTAGAATATAATTGGAATTTTTGACATAAACAAAATAAGTTTTTATAGAAATGGAATTCAGAGTGGAAGCATGAATATTTGGAATGTACTCGAAAAATCGGATACAATGACATAAAGAACACTGAAATCGGAGTTTAGATGAATTTCACTCCAAAATTTTACTATTTCATGATCAGGTTATGAGTTTTCAAGAAATATATATTTTAATAGGATAATAATTTAGAAGTAAAATTAAACTATTAGATAGTACTCAGAAAATGAAATCCAACGAGCTAAAGAACATTGAAAACAGAGTTCGGATGAAGAAATTATAGGCCTTTGAAGTCATGGATAATATAGTAATTAAAAGTTAAAAAAAAAAAAACATAACGAAAGGGGCCAAATTGATATTGCCACCCCCCCCTCCCATAGGGTTTCGTTCTTCGCAAAACTCGACACCAACAACCCCTCCCCACTGGCGACGTCCCTTGCAACGGAGATGATGGAGGGCCTGTACGCATGCCCTGCTACGATTGGATTTTTTCGTTTCACCTCCAAAATCTTCTACGCCCCAAGCAACTCATATTAGCACCTCCTGCAGGCCCCTTTGTCTCAGCAATAAATCATCATTTTTTTTTTTTTGTGTCCTTGTCAGATTTATCAGCACCGGCGTGCTCACACACCCCACAATGACAATTGTAGCATCGTCTTTCTGGGTAGATCCGTTCACCGGTGACCTATATTCACCAGCATAGATAGTTACCTGGCAAACCCAAATCTGTTCACTGGTGAAACCCCCAAAATCCTTTCCTTCTGGTTTTTCGGCAACCAAGAAGAAAACCCAGATCAGGTTTCTTGGTCAATCCAGGTTTTCCTTCTCCAATTTTTTCTGTGACAGGTAAGACCCCATCTCCATGAAGTCTGTGTTTTTCGATGACCAACAAGAAACCTAGATCAGGTTTCTCTGTTAGGCCTGTGTGCTAGATCCACTCAGAAAACCCCATTTCCCCTCTATTTTCCTGGTGGATTTATAATAGATAGTGACTGGAAGTCACCAGATCTCTTGCAAAGCTAATTTTCAACGTGTCTAACCCCTTTTGCCAAGATTTGTTTCCCTGTTGTGGTTGGGCAGTGACCCAACAGGGTCTAGCAGCCACCACCATTACCCTATATGCTCTTCGGACATCAGCACGGCCAGGCCTTAGAAGGCTGACATGCTCAGGCTGCATTGCCCACCCGGGCTTTCCCCTTTTCCTCGTCTGCCCTAGGCGTTAACATGGCTAGGCTTTTAGGCCAGCTGGTGTGCTTAGTTCCCCCTGACCAGATTGGGTGGTGGCCAGGAATTGGAAACCACCCAACCACCACCATTCCCATCATTGTCTCTTGCGTTTCCCTATCACTAGCATGACCCAATTTCAGGAGTGCCTACATTTTTTGGTGGCTGGGATCGGACAGCTTTAGTTCGGCCACCAGTCATCATCCACCCCTATTTTCCTTGCTGTTTCACAGTCACCTGAGTTGGGGCTGAGTTGACTCATCGAGTCAACTCGCCTCTGACTCGGTTGGACAGGACTAAGTTGACCCAATTTAACCATTGGCCTTCAAACCTGGATTTTGAGCAATCTAGGAGGAGTTTTGGAAATCCGAGAGTACCCTCGCGATCCTTGTGATACGAAGAACAAAACCCATCTTCCCAAATATCAATCCGGGAAGATCCAACTATTGAAATTTTTAGACCTGTGATCAGAGGTCAGGTCATCTGATCAGTGATGATCTGACTTCACTTTTCCTATCCAAATAGTCTATCATGACCCTTAGATTATGCAAGTCACAAATCTTATCATATATTAGGATTATAAGTGTGCTGGGAATGATCTCGCTAACCTGGAGCCACAATTGAGATCAGTTGAGCAATTTAGGTATGGAACAGGATCAAATTCTATGATTCATACCATAAAAGTTGTTTAAAAAGGCTTATTCCCTTAGGATTACTAATTGGTTACTTGATTTGGTGGATTTAGGTGAAGAACAAGGATTAGATCAATATGGATCTATGAGACTTTGCAAGTGTCATCGATCAACTAGTGGGAAATGGATGAACTCGCCACATGAGGTAGGTGGAGAATTAAGAAAGCATGTCTTAATAGTAAGATGCACGTTTTAAACATGATCTTATTCTTATGATAGATATTATGTCATTTAAATTATGCATTTCATGATATATGATGATGAAAATTGTTTATTTGTGAATAATGAAAATTTATGATTTGAAATGCTACATGAATGACATGCTTATAATTGAAGCCTACTGAATGATATTAAAGGATACACATGATCTGTTCTTAAAAATATCATAGCTATTATTGTGATAAAAAGGCATTTGTGGCACATGGGTACTATTACATCATATGTTATATATGAGTCTAGGATTTTACAGTACATCCTTAGTGGGCGATCACCTAAGAAGTGAGGATGTTATGATTGTGATGAGATATTCATATATATTATGAACAGGCAAGACACCTATATATTATTACTTTACATCCAGGCGTGGTGGCATGAGAGTTTTGTTTTAGACAGACATATGTCTGAGGATGCTATGCTAAGAGAGTTATGATGGTTTGGCCACCCACTCTCTAAAATTGTGATGATATGGATACCAAGCTCGAAGGGAGACTAAAAGTCGAGTGGGGCAATCATGGGAAGGCTGCCATTGTGACAGCCATGGTCCTCACCCATGTGGACATGGATTTTGTTATTTCTACCTCGATATCAGTGGATTATTATGCAGTTATCCGGGCACGCTGTACACAGTTAGACTGCAGCATAGTAGTCATTGTATTTGATGAACTATGGTGCGTATATGATGGCATGATGACATGCATATATGATGGCATGATAAGATGCCTCATATGATGATGGCATGATGAGATGCTTTATATGATGGTGGCATGATGAGATGCTTTATATGATGATGGCATGATGAGATGCCTTTTATGATGTTAGCAGTAGTGGTTGGAGTTTTATATACCCCGTATGGTAAAAGGTATATATACGAGACTTAGTATAGTTTGGGAATGTGGGTTATAAAACCTAGGGACTATGTTCATAACTTTTTATGACTTTTAATGATTTTAATATATATGATATAGTCCTATATATATGCTGGAGGGCATAGTTTCATAAAAGTTTTTGTATGGGGAAGTGAACAGGTAGATATATTATGCAAAGTATGGTTCATAGAATTGGAGTATGGTATCATATGAAAAATGACAATGATAAATATTTAAAATACCAGTGAATTATATATATATATATATATATTAAATATATCATGTAAAATGTAATTCTAAAATGTGATTATTATATTCATATGAAGAAGAAGAATTATAAATAGTTATTTTATCAATGACTTGCAGATAATTGAATTATTAATGAAATTACTGAATTATGAACTATGTTGTAAACTTCATCCCATATAAGATAGGAAAAGACATACACAAGCAAGAGGAGTTCAACAGCCATACCTCTGTGCTCAGTTATATGTTTTGTTAAAGTTTTTGTATTGTGTAGTTAGTTATTTGGATCATGTTGCTTGGATATTTAGTACAATGATTATAGGGGCTATGTATGTGAACCACTGGATGGGTCCTATTGTTTCATAAAATGCATGTCTATCTTCTATAAAAACTATATTATGTATAGTATGGGAGTTGAGGTGACATTCGGGTTTTGAAAAAACAAATTTCAAAGAACATGTTTTTTGCTATTTTTGAATTTCTAAAAATATTGGTGCACCGCCTTTCCAAAATAAATGTGAAATGTTTTTGGGAAAAACTCAGGGTACCACAATAAGAAAGGAAAAGCATGTTAACGCAAGTCTCGATATTTTGATGATAACAAAACCTCAAACTGTATACTTCTAATATGTCTATAGATGGGCAAGATTGTGTAAAAGATTTATAGACAAACATGTATGAAATTAGTTGAGATTTTTAGTCAAAAGCATTAATCTCTAAAATCAAGTTTGTTCAATTTCAGATTGTTGCATGATGAAGTGTTTATTTAAGAATCAAGTTGAATAATTCAAATTTGTTAGTCAACTAGAATCAAAAGTGAGAGGGTTTCAATTCTAGACAAAAATTTTAGCTAACTAAGCTTGAAGAAAAGTCACCTATCCTTCAAAATCATTTATGAATTTATTATGGACATAATTTCATCAACTAAAATGGAACATCGAGCTGATTAGATTGGGAGACAACAATGACAACTCTCAATTCAAATTTGAATTCTTGTCCCTTTACTGGACAAATTTGTCTCCAACATATAAGAATTTGTTCCCAACAGTTCTTGTTAAATTTGAACTATATATTGGGGTCATTTGGAGTAAAGAACAATAAGATTGAAAATCAAATTCAAGAGCCTTCTATTCAAGCAAGCTTCATCAAGTTCCTATGCAAATCCTTTTTTATCTTTTTTCATGCCTCTCTATCTTTTGTATATGGTTGAATATATTGAAAGAGAGCTTGTTCAAATTATTCTTTGTATTTGAGAGAGCGGTGCAACTTTCTTGTCCTCGATAGTTTTTCAAATGTATGTCAAAAGGTTAAGCTATTGCAAGTACTCTAGAAAGATACAATGCATGAAAACTAGAGAAAGATAAACCATACTAAAGGTAGATTATGATGAAAGTTTATGCAAAGGCACTAATATGAGATGTTAAGAAGAGGTATGATAAGGCGGGGAAGAACAAGAAAAGATCCACACATTTAATGACATTCATGGATTTAGAAGTGAAACAGTAAAATCATGAATGGAATTGGAAGCATACAAGGAATTATAAACATTCATATGATTAAAAGCATAAAAGGAGTTGGGAACTAGTTCAAGTGGGAGAGTGAAAAGCATGAAATCAAGAACTAAAAGCATAAAACTATAGAAGGAAACATAATAGTAGAAGAATGAACATGAAATGTATATGAATCAAACATGATGGAAATACTAGACTACATGCTTTGAACTAACACAAAACAAGCACACTAAAATTCAAGCACTATGAAGTAGACATTATAGATGCCTTAATGAATTAAATGGAGTACAAATAGATTGCTAATTTTTCACTTTCCCTTTTCATTTCCCCCTTTGACTTCCCCAACCCCTAGCTTCCCACAAAATCTCTCTCTCTCTCTCTCTCTCTCTCTCTCTCTCTCTCTCTCTCTCTCTCTCTCTCTCTCTCTCTCTCTCTCTCTCTCTCTCTCTCTCTCTCTCTCTCTCTCTGCTTGCTTTATAATCTTTGAGGGACTTCATGTCTGTCCATTTGCCTCCTCTCTCTAGCAGACACATAGACAAAGGGATTTTGAAAGTCATGATTTGGATTTTCAAGGTGTCGCTAATTGTTGGAAGTTGTAACTGCTATTTACTCTGGGCCTTCTTCTAGTCATCATCTTCTCTCTTTAAAACCTTAGGTATGTGCTAGGAATGTTTGAGTAGGATGAGACCTTGTTATCTTCTCCTTTTCTCTTTGTTTGTTGGATCTTACCAAATTCCTTGCCCTAATCTTTTGTAGTTAGAATTGTCTATTTTAAATTATTGTTTTATAGGAAGTAAAAGAAGTGATTGAAGGACTTGATAAGGTTTAAGTACATTTCTATCTCTTCACTATAATTACCCTTCTATATCTGCTTTTTTTATTTGCTTATATTTTTTGCAAGCAAAGAAAAAGACCTATTAATAGGTTCCTATCGTATGAACTTATAGATAGATCTTTTGGGTAAGTAAAAGGTCCTTTCACCTATGCTTCCTTTCTATTTTCTATGTTATGTTAAAGTTTTACTAGTTGAGTTTGGTATCATCATAGAAAAGGCAAGTTTGAGTAATGTTATTCTTTTTTTTATTATGATACACATTTAAATAAGAAATACCTGATAATATCAATTGAGTTTCTATTACATTAAGTGGTAGTAGTTTCTCTCACTACTAGACTAAAGGGCATTTATGATGGTTAGAAACATATATCTAAGACATTTTCAAAATCCTTTTTATCCAAACATCTTAGAAAAGTGGTTGAAAATAAGATGTTTTTGAAAACTATTGGAAAAAGTTTTTAAAGATAATTTTAGAATTGTCTTTAAAATTTTTTTCTACATTTTAAGATGATTTTCAGAAACCACCTAAAATTTTTTTTAAGACAGCTTTAAAAATTGTCTTAAAAAAGTTTTTTTGCAAATATTTTTTCTTTAACAATTTTGTATACACCTGAGTTCCTGCTACTATAATATTCACACACACCTTTACATTCAATATAAAAATTCAACATCCTTATCTTCTTGTTGTTACAATATTTTCACATTTTTTCACAGTTCCAACATCCACATTCAGTATAAAAAATTCAAAGGCATGAAAAGAAAAACTTCATTAGTAATGACTTTCATTCACACTTCTCCATACACACTCATTTACTTTCATACTCCAACATCTCCATAATCAAAGTACAGACATCTACATTACAACATCCCTTTATTCAATAAATAACCACATATACTTTAAGCAAATGAAAAATAGAAGACATTATGACATTCACTATTTAAATGAAGAAGTTTTATATCAATCAACCTAAAAATTTACATTGTGAGGTACATATCAGTCATTGTTAAATTTCATTACATACTCAACCCGTTCATATTTGATTTCATTGAGAACTACTTTAGAGTAGCCCTTGCTTCCCCAATAAGGCAATATCACTACCTTAAAGATAATATATTTAATTTAGTTTACTACTTATTAATCCATTATATAATTAAATATTATTTTATGTAACTAGAAATCGCTTGGATTGAGGAAAAATGTAAGATGATAACTAGTAAAGTATCTTACCTTTTTGAATTATTGGAGCTTAACACCATCATGTATTAAGGTTCTCATGTACCTTAGAACAAAGTATCCACACTTTCAATTTGATTGTTGTATAAGGCACTAACAAAGAAAAAAAAGAAGGATCAATAAATATCATGTCTAATTATAACTTTAATTTATATATAGAGTAGTTAACTAGTTTTCCTTACCTTGATCTTCTTCCAAGTGAAATTTGATGGCTTCATAGCCTCAATTAGTTCAGCCCATCTTAACCATGCACTTTAAATTTAATCTCCACAAGTTTCAACTGCGTTCAACACAATGAATGGGGTCCAGGACATCATTGAAATATTTTATCTTAAACATAAATCCTAGAATAAAAATTAAAAAGAAGGAATTTTCCTTTTCTCTTCATTTGACAGGCCATTGATGTGGAACAGATAGTTAAGAGTCCTCTTCTCATCAAGGGTTCCTAAACAACTACGTCTTTGATGTCATGTAAGGTAATTAAGCACAATCATAGGTTATAATTAATTCAATCAAACCTTAGTTTAGCTCATACCTAATATGCAGGAGATAAGCAGCAATGTACAAATTCATTCCATGCTCCTAGTCAATGATGTTGGAATATAGGTTAGTGAATTTGTACAACTTGATAGATCATCTACAAATGGATACATGCAGTTACTACCAAGGTTGCTATTCCATTTTTTCCATTATTCACCAGCTCCTTACAAAGCACACTTCTTCTTGTCATCATATATGTCAAAGGTAGACTACGAATTAAAAACAAATTTGTTATCCTCTTTGAAAAATAACAAGATAAGGTATGTACTATATTATACAGAGTATTTGCATGCCTTCACCATCTCTCATATTAAATCTTTGATTGTTGGTGACACATGTCTCTAATCATCAAATGTAATAAATACCACGTTTCTTATTGAGCAACAAAGGTAACTGATATAGGGGCTTAGATGGTCAGCTATCTTTTGCCCTTATTATTGTACTCGACAACCTTATTCCCTTTGACTTTCTCTTAATAATAATAATAATAATAATAATATAATAATAATAATTATTATTATTATTGTTATTTATCCTCTACCCTTTCTCTTATGAGGTCTACTTGGGTTGGATTGTTCTTCATATTTTATTTTTCTTGTACAAGGCAAGATATTTCATTTTAAACAAGCACATAAAAAATTAGTTTCACATTCAATTTGTTCAATAATTTATTTGTTTTCATTTTGAAATGGAAAATCTTTAGCAATAGGACATAAAACAACCATTCTTTTCTAAATCACAATACAGTTGAAAAGAGACATTATATATAGGGGTAAATAGTATCTATTGCAATGTCTCATAGGTTGTCTTTAATAGTTGAAGCACTTAAACACTAGCTTCAACTTGGAATGTGGTAATCCACACATGTTCTTGCAAAACCACTAAAAAGAATTTACTTTCACTTCTCATGTAACAATGCTTACTCACTTGAGATAAGCTGAGATAATCAAGATTCAAGACATAGAAAATACAAAACCATTTATGGGTGATGTTAGAAAGAGGTGGTAGTTATGTCAATAGCTTCTTATTTGCAATAGCTTTAGAACTTCTATGGTGATTTGGTTGCCACTTTTTGACAAATTATTCACTCATGCCCCCCATTAGTTAACTCGATTGCAGTCGCTTGCATCCTCTAAGAAACACTCCAACTGATCCTTATGAAACAATTCATCATTTTTATACATTGTATAAGTGTTGAATTGATAGGACAATTTGTGCAAGATGTAATAAGGCCATATAAAAATAGTTAGTGCTAGACTGATAGGATAGTTAACACAAGAACATTAGAGTATAAGTGTTGCATTCAACCATTGGATTATAATAAGTAGTGGATTATAATAAGTAGGAGAGTTGTAACCCATTAGTCTAAGTGTTAGATTCAACCTTTGGATTATATAGAATAATTATAATCCATAAGTGCTGGATTCAACCATTGAAGTGCAATAATAAGCCATCAACCATCTACTAGATGCATTTATCTATAACACCTTGCAACTATTGAGCTTGTTCATTTTTATACTCAAACCTAATTTTAGTATTATTTTAGTGCATTTGATCAATTGTTTTTACACTTACAAGATAGATTTTGCACTAAAACATTTAATTATTATCTAATCATTAATTAATGTATTTTCAAGGTTAGATGGACATATGGAGGTAAATATGTGTTAAACCATTTGCAAAATAATACTAGTTAAGACTTTTTATGTTTTTGTAGGTAGTAGATTAAAGATTTAAGAATTGGATCAAGCTAGACAACCTCTCAAATCTTCAATAAAGCTTAAAAAAAAAAAAAAGGATAGTTCATATCAAGCCAGGACAATTTTGGATGATCCAGATCAAGTCAATAATTAGCAGCTAAAATTTTTCAAATGCAAAAGAGAGTGTCTATACCATTTTTAGAATAGTTAGAAATCCCATGCAAGCATTATCTTCTATCTATTTAAGATTACATGCAAAGATAATACCCACATACACTGAGAAAAATAAGAGCCAAAAGGTGTTTCACCTTTGGATTGCAAAAGTGAGAAATCCATAGTTGGGAATTGATGTGCATTATAATGAATCAATGGTTGAGATTATTGCACACTTATGGTTACCTAAAGTGTGTGGTTTTTCCATAGAAAGAATCAGCCCAACAAAAAGGATTTTTAGAAAAAAAAAAAAAACCATTAAGAGAGAAGGAAAGAGAGAATGGGGGGATGAACATGGATAGTTTAAATAGCTTCTATATAGAATATATAGGATCTAACTTTGAGGTGGACCAGTGAAGGCATGGTACAAGGGAAGCTATCTAAATTAGTTAGGAAAGATTTGGATGTGTTTTGCAATATGAACTCTTATAGGTTTCTAAGGTTGGAGAAGGGAAACATGTGAAGAATAGAAGGCATTTAACATGAAATAGAGGGTAACAGCTAATTGTGATAAAAAAAAGAAAAAAAAAGAAAGGAGCTACAAGCTCTCTTCATTAGAGAAGGAAGAGAGGATTCCTACTTTAGGTTGGAAGATGTCTGGTAAACAATGAAGAAATCATGAGGAGATGAAGAATACTATAGGTTGGAGAGCTTTGTTTCAGTTCTTAGAGTGTTTTGGACTTCATAGAAGCTCCTAAGAATCATGTTTTGATAAGGGAAATCATTGTGTATACATACTATGCTTTTTTCTATAGTTTTATTGCTTTAGATTTTCTCATCTATTTGTCATCTTTGATTCAATTTTTCAATAATCCAAATTGTTGAGAACCTTACTTTAGGAGAAAGATTGCTTCAATTTTAGTAAGCGTTTAGTGTTTAAATTAGTATTTTTCACTAAGAAATAGTAATAGGGTATTGCAAACAGGGATATGAAATTTCACTAAAAATTTCAACCCATAAGTGGTAGAAATCATCATCCAACACACTTGTACTAGTTCGTTGAGTGTATACATGGAATTTTTGTGAAATATTAAAATACTACTATAACTCACAATTTATTATTGCATCTTTATATCTTCTTAAGTTCATCTATGTTTTTGGTGTTTGATAGTTGGTTTTCAAGAAAGTCATGGAACTTGTTATGATGTGAATTTCTAGCATTCAACTTCGGTTTCATCTCATAATTTCAAATCTTTCTTATTGTTAGTTATGCTCGTGTCACTCTAATGCTACTGTTGTGCTAGTGTAGATGTAAGTTTTTATTTGATTTTATGATTTAGTGCAAGTTGGAGTAGAGATTGCTTGCTATGAGTTAATGTGTGACAAATCTAGGAATGCTAGGAATCTACATTTGTTTGGAGAAGTGCAATATTATTTTTCCTTAGCTTTTGTTTTTTTTTTTCTCCTTTTGTAAGCATTGTAATAATCAAAAGAGTGGAATCTAGTGGAATTATATTTCTTAGATTTTACTTACTATTTTTTTTTTCATTTTTAGATTAAGTCACATGTTTAGGTTTTAAATATTTAGCTTAGTTTTCTAAGTTTCATTATAGCATAATGTAGGATTTAATTTTCTTCAATTTTAGTACAAGATTAAGTACTATTTCCTAGCAATTGTCAAGTTGAATAAAGTCATGCTTGATTTATTAATCATGCTAGGATAGTTTCATTAGTCTAGGATTAAAGTGATCTTAGTTTATATTAGGAAAAACAATTGTTGATTTTTCAATGTTACAAAAGTCTTAAAAATTTAATTTTAGAAATTAATCTCAATTTGGAAAAGGTAGCTTTGTCCCTAGAATAATTTTTTGATTCAATGTTATTATCTTTCATAATGGATTCTTATATATTGACCTTTGATACGCTATAGTTAGATTTTACATAAGATGCTTAAGGTTTGATAAACTACCTATTATTTTAAAGTTTATAATTTCTAAATTAGGTTTCCAAAGAATACTTCATCTAAGAAAGTAGTCGCAGTTTCTACTCACTTATAGAGATATAAGAAAAATAATAAGTGGTAGTCCTAATATTAGACTAGGTGATCTTTAATCCCAACTTTTAGTTTCAAAGTCAAGTTTTCTTAATTCGGTCTACTTCTCACTCAAATTGATATCCATTACTTCTATTAATGTTGTTTCACGCATTAGTGTAGGTTTAGAATATCTCAGTGCTTAATTTTTTTTAACTATATCCTCCCTGCGAATTCGACCCTACATAACACAACTACTGATTACTATGCACTTGTCAAAAAGATACATAACAATAGAAGAAAGTCACATATACAAAAGATCCATTCATCTATAAGCCCAACTAATTACTTTCTAATCAAATTTATTCTAAGATTTTTTGAGATCAAGTTTCATGTTACAATTGAGCATGAACACAAGTGGTGGATGCATCATCATCATCATCATCATCATCATCATCATCATCATCATCATCATCATCATCATCATCATCATCATCATCATCATCATCATCATCATTAAGACCTTATCCCGATTGGGGGTCTTCACATGAATCTTGTACCTCCATTCTCCTCTTTAAAGTGTCATGACTTCATTTAGTCACAAAGTTTCTAAATCTTTTCTTACCACTTCTATCCATCATCATCATCATCATCATCATCATCATCATCATCATCATCATCATCATCATCATCATCATCATCATCATCATCATCATCATCATCATCATCATTAAGACCTTATCCCGATTGGGGGTCTTCACATGAATCTTGTACCTCCATTCTCCTCTTTAAAGTGTCATGACTTCATTTAGTCACAAAGTTTCTAAATCTTTTCTTACCACTTCTATCCACATTCTTTTGGACCTTTCCCTTGCCCTTTTTCTACCTTCTACTTGGATCACCTCACTTCTTATAACCGATGCCATTTTTGGTCTTTGTTGGACATGTTCATACCATCTCAGTCTAATCGCCCTTATCTTGTTACCTATTAGTGCTACTCTTAAGTTCTCTCTTATGTTTTCAATTTTAATTCTATCCTTTCTTGTCTTGCCACTCATCCATATCAAAATTCACATTTTAGTGATGCTCATCCTATGTACATGTTGTTCCTTAACTGTCCAATAATCTAATTCATAGAGCATGGCCTGCCTCATAGCCATCTTATAGAATTTTCCATTTAGTTTGAGTGGCACCCTCCAATCACACAAAACTTGAGAGGCACATCTCCATTTGTTCCAACCTGCTAGGATTGTTTGGGTAACCTCCCTCTTAATCTCTCCACCCCCAAGAATAATTTATCTTAAGTATCAAAAATGTTCTTTTAGGGGGACTTCTTAGTAATCAATCTTTACCAGTGCTCTACCCCTACTCCTCTCTTTGCTAAATTGCATTCCATATGCTCTATCTTAGTTCATCTAATTTTAAACCCTTTAGATTCTAATGCATTTCATTATAACTCTAACTTTGTGTTTATGCCCTCCCTTATCTTATCAATTGTTGTTGTTTTAAATAAACTTGCAAGTGCACTAATCATTTGCAATATAGCACACTAGTGAGGTTGATCGCACAAGGAGTTGAACTAATGTGATGCTAGTGCTTCCTACTTTAAACTATCTAACCTAGCCAAAATTCAAGTTATTTTTTTAACCTAAATTAAAATATAAATCAAAACATGAAATTAGGAACTAAGTAAAAACAAGAAATAGAAACTTAATAAAAATAAGAAACATGCTAAATGGAAAACTTTAATAAAATATGCAATTTCTAAAATTAAAACTTTCCTAAATTAAAAACTTCTAATTTGATGACTTTCCTACTTAACATTTTACTAAAATGAAACTTTCCTAAAATGCAATTTAGAAATTTTCCAAAACATGAAATTAACAACTAATTTGATAGAAACATGCTTTAAAAACTACTTTCCTAATTATGCAAAAATTAGAAAAGTAAGCAACCAAATCAACTATTTTAACAAGTAGGACAAATTTGATTACTTTCCCACTAACTAAAATGCAAAATAATGAAATCTAACTATAACCAAACTAGAAAAATAAATGAAAGCAATTACTAACAACAATGAAAGGAAAACTACCTAATTAACATACATGTAACCATAGGATGGTATGCATGTTTCATTAATCATGTAATTCTATTTCTAACATTAACTAAGCAATCTAGCAATCTAATTGGGCTCTTGAAAAGTCAAGTGAACAAGGTTGTATAGTGCTAAAAATTGACATACACTATCCATGCAAAGAAATCCCAGAAGTAATGTGATTGAAACATTCAATGACTATAACGTGGAATTAATCACTTCTAAAGCATTCAAAGATTCAACAACAAAGTTAACTACTGTTGGACACAAACATGAATTGAAAATTCCACTAATCTCATTGAATCACATTAAAAAATTCATCAATATACCATTCCACATATGTAATCCAAATCTAAAAATTAAATGCCATTGCAATGATGTTCACTTAATCTAAATCACTCCTCAATTACAAGCCAAAATCTTCTTAAATTTTTCCAACATTCACTCATGAATAAGTATGCTTAAATCAAAGAAAAATCCTATGCAAAACTAAGGCAACAATCAATGGAACTTAAACAACCAAAGTTGGAACATCAAGAGGGCTAAAAGAGAAATAAGATGAAATCAAAGCTAAAGAACAAAACTAGGTTCAAGATGACTTCCCTTGGATGTCAGTCCAAGGGAAAATCAGACTTGAATATTAGTTTAAAACCAAGAAAAAAAAAGGAAAAAAAAGAAAAAGATGACATCAAAAGGAGAAATTCTAGAAAAGGCTAACCAACCTTCAAATATGAATCAAAAGCCCACAATTCCTAGGTTGAACACTTGAGGAAGAAGTATGAACCTTGGAAGTTTGTAGCAACACCCAAAGCATCACAAAACATCAAGAAAAAGGAGTGAAAAGGGTTGGAAAGAATTGGGCATCTCCTTCCTTTGGAGGAGATGTCCTTTTTACAATGGAGAAAAGCCTTCTTTTGGTTGGGTTTTGGGGTAGTTTTATATGGTTTGTCATATTTTTCCTAGGGTAACATAGTATTGAGGTCTGGTGGGGATTAAACAGAGTTAATTTGAATGGCTAGGATGGGGGAAAAGATGGTAATCAAATAGGAAAGTGGGGAGGAGTTAATTTGCTGTCTTATGGTGGGAGTTAGGTGGGAGACACTACCTTTTTAGGAAGGGGCATCTCCCCCCATCCAAAAATCGTTGAACTCCCATTTTTTAGGAAAGTAGGTGGGAATGGGTTAGGAAAGAGATGGAACATGTTAGGTGGAGAAATTTGGTTGGTTAGGAAGTTTCCTAAGAGGTGGAAGGAGTGAGAGTTTTGAAAATTAGTAGTGACTCTTAAGGGTAAGGTGAAAATTAAGGAAAAAGTGGATAAGGTGAGAAAAACTCTAAAAATTGGTTGCTATTATCCTTGATCCAAATGCCCTTTTATTTTAATGAATTTTCCCTTATTTATATTCTAAATAACTCATGGATAACGCTCTTGAATCTCCTCCAATCCTAACCTTCTATTTAACTTAGCTTGATGGCTTAGGTAGCTAATTTTGAAGGCTTCATTGGCTAAGCTCATGTATGGCTTAGGAAGCTTCCTTGGATTTAACCCTTGGCTTGAGTGGCTTGTATGGTTTGGCTTGAATTTCTTAACTCGCCACCTTCTTTCATGGCATATATGGCTAAGGTGGCTTAAGTGGCTTCCATGCAAAGTTGGTGGGAATGCATGGCTTCATGGACCCACTTTGGCCATCTTTAGCTCCTTTAATCACATCCATTACTAGTCAACAAGACTATCTTAGCCTTTGGTTTATGTTGAAGTGATAAATTTGAGGCTTTGACTTGATCTTCAATTTCATTCCGATCGATCTTGGCCATTAGATCAACATCTTACTTCCTACAAAAAGTGAAAAATCCTAACTCAATCCTAGAAAAGCATGATTAATCACATACTTACCTTGGACTAACTTTTGGACCTATAATATAACAAACTTTCACTTCATTAGGTAAAAAATACATGTGTTACAAATTTTGGTCTAAAAACTCTAATTTACCCCTATAAGTTGTAATGCATGGGTACTAACTGGGTGATTTTTATGCAAAATTAAATACTTATCATCAATCAAAGCTATATTATTTGCAAATATCATGCACCATGGAATCTACTCATGTAGATATTTTGTTAACTCATTTATAACCAATGTGAAAAGGTGTGAGCTCAATGCCAATCCTTGGTGCAATCCTATAATGATGGAAAAATCATCCGTTTCTCCACTAGTGGTCCTAACTTTTGTTACCACTTTGTCATATATATACTTAATTATGTCTTTATACCCCTGTGAAACACCTTTCACAACCAACACCCACCATATTAAATCTCTAGGGACCTTATCATAAGCTTTTTCTAAGTCAATAAAGACCATGTGGAAGTCTTTTCTCATTTTCCTATATTTTTCTATCAATTGTCTAATCAGAAAAATAACTTCCATGGTAGACCTCCAAGGCAGAAAACCAAATTGGTTCTCTGACACACTCGTCTTATGTCATAGCCTCTTCTGAATCCCTCTTTCAAAAAGTTTCATGGTATAAATCATTAGTTTGATCCCCTAATAATTAGAGCAACTCTATATGTCTCCTTTATTCTTATAAATAAGTGCAATAGAACTCTTCCTCTATTTGTCCGGCATTTTCTTTGGTTTTGCAATTTTTTTAAACAACTTTATCAACCAAACTACTTTAGTATCTCCCATATACTTATAAACCTCTATTTGTAGACTATTAGGCCCTTAGGCCTCACTTGATTTCATCTTTTTCTATGCCTCTTTCACTTCAGGTATTCTAATCCTACAATCATATATATAATGTCCAATGTTATTTGGGTTTATGATACTTTCAATCCCCATATTCTCATGGTAATTGTCATTTAGTAAATTTTGAAAGTAACTTTCTCATCTTTGTTTGATCTCGTTATCTTTAACTAATAGCCTTTGGTCCACTTCTAATACACTTAATGTGGTCTAAGTCCTTACTCTTCTTTCCCCTTACTTTGGTGAGTTTAAACACATCTTTCTCACCTTCTGGTAATCCCATTCTATCATAAGGATCATAATATGCCATGACTTTTAGCCTCACTTACTACTCTCTTAGCAACCTTTTTAGCATTATTATATTGCTTAAAGTTTTCAATATTTTTAGTCCTTTGTCATGTTTTAAAGCATACTAGTTTCTCTTTAATAAAATTTTGAACCTTTTCACTCTACCACCAAGTTTCTTTTTTTAGTTGTCTTTTACCTTTAGAAACTCCTAAGACATCTTTTGCCACTTTCTTAATATACATGGCTATATTAGTTCACGTGGTGTTTATTTTTGTTTCGTTGTTCCAATTTATTTCTACTATCAGCGTGTTTGTAAATGATGCTATCTTCTCTCCTTTTTAGTTCCACCACTTCATTTTTGGAAATCTACTAAGTTCATTTCCTTTCTTCCATACTTTAATGTGGATATCCATAACCACTAGTCAATGTTGTGAGGTTAGACTCTCATAGGCTATCTCATTACAATCCTTACACATCAATCTTTTGGTATTCCTAAGTTAAAAAAAAGTCTATTTGGCTTTTATATGGTTCACTTTTAATGGTTATTAAGTGTTCATCCCTCTTCTCAAAGTATATGTTTGTCATAGCTAGGTTATATGCTAAGACAAAATCAAGTATAGCTTTCCCCATCTTGTTTCTTTCTTTAATAGTATACCCTCCATGTACCCTATAATATCCTTCCTTTTCTTTTCCTACATAACCATTAAAATCTGCTCCTATAAATATCCCCTTTGTGTTGGGAATGTCTTATATGATTCCCTTCATATCTACCCAAAATTTTCATTTGATTTTATCTTCTAGCCATACTTGTTGGTGCAGGTGCACTTATAACATTTATGATCATCTCTCCTAGAACAAGTTGTATTAATATAATTGCATCATTAGTTCTTTTAACATCTACAAATTTATCTTTTAATTCTTTATCTAACACTATCCCTATGCCATTTCTATTATTTTTCTTTCCAATGTATCGTAGCTTATATCCATATATTGCTCTAGTTTTAGCCCTTTCCACTTGGTTTCTTGGATACATGCGATGCTTACTCTCCTTTGTTTCATAATATCTACTAACTCTAAACTCTTACATATCAATGTGCCTATATTCTATGTAGTAATACGAATCTTGTTCTCCCAACCTAGTGTAATAACCCCAATTTTTGTCAATTGATTGAGAAAAATCAATAAAGTTTGAGTTTTAGATATTTCGGCTGAAATATTAGGGTTATTTAAAATATACTTTTTATAAAAGTATAATCAAATCATAAGACATGTAAAATTAAAATTAAAATTAGTAAACCCTTCAAAATGATTGTAAGCACCACAAATTTTGAATTCGGATGAGAAATCCTTAAGTTTTTCATTTTTTGGACAAAAGGGGTAAAATAGTAATTTTAACCAAAAATCAAAATATTCCAAAAATCAAAATATGAAACATCAAAATTTAGAATGTACTGAGAAATACGAATCCAACGCCACTAAGTACACTCAAATCCGAGATCATGGGAATAAAACCCAAAGTTTTATGCATAAAGGGCAAAACGGACTTTTTACACCATGTGGGGCCCACATGGGGACCACCACGTCCCCAACAACCAATTTGATCAGCAGCCCATGTGAAACATGGGTCAACAAAGATCAGCTAGTCATGGGGAAGAAAAGTTAGGCATGGGAGCATTGAAGACTTTCATGCCATTTTATATTAAAAAAATAACATATTATAATCATGGAAAAAGACCCAAAATGCCTATAAATACAACCCCAAAAATCTTCCAAAAATCCTCATAAAATCCCCACGAAATTATCTTCAATCTCCTTGAAAAATTAGATCTAGAATCCCTCTCCAAAACCCCAAAATTTCCAAGAGTTAGATCTCTTTCCAACTTGTTTTTCTTTTTAGATTAGAACAAGAGACCTAAATTCAATTAGGCACTCTGTTCTATATCTAATTTGATCAATTGCACCATCCAAAACATCCCAACACATCTATTCTACAAAACCCCCAAAGAAATTTCAAGATCCAACGGTTCAAACAACGGTATTTGCAAGAAAGGTGGATTTTAGGCTATATCTTCATCAACAAGGTATTTTTTTTAAATTGGGCATATAAATGAGGTTTTCTCTTCAATCAAGTAAGTGGAAATCCTTTTCATATATTTTTAGTATTGTTTTATGTAATTTTTATTTTACTGTAATTAATTTTGGTAATAAAAAGGTAAAAATAAAGTAAACAACAGAACCCTTAATTCATGATGATGGAGTGCTCAGATGAAAAATCTGACTCCACCAATCAATCTAGAATGGTCCAAAATCCCTAGGGTAGAATTTTTAGAAAGATCTGAGTAGTTTTGGACCCTCAATTGAGAGAGATTAATTCTGCTGGGCCTAGATCAAATCTGGACCCTAGGAACGGCTGAAAACTTCAATTTAAGATTGTGGAGTTATATGAACTCCAAATTGAGATCAGAAAGAAGCTATGGAAATCTTGTAATGTCTAGTTTCTAATGAATTCATAATATTTCTAAAATTTATTTCTGTATTTTTTGTATTTTGGAAATAAGTGTCCAATTTCTAAGATCTTCAAGATCTGAGGTGATCAGATCTTGGAAATTTATTTTAACGATGATATAATAATGTAATAAAGTAATATCTATGGTTAATTTGGACAGATCTTGGATAAAATAAGGGATCTACCCTTTATGGTAGAAAAACAAAAAAAAAAAAATTATAGAAAGGGACCCACTTGATCAATGAGATCAAGTGTGATCAGATCCTTGGGATGGAAAGAATAAATGTTTATATGATGAAATCCAAGGAAATCATGGATGGATTATGATAAAAATAGATCAATGTGATCTTTTGACCTTAAATAGAGAAAATTCTCTAAATATAACTAAAGTCCTTAATCAAAGGAAAAGATCTAAGATCAAATGGTTGGATCATAAGTAAAGGTTTCTAAAAATGTAAATATAATTAGTTTCATTTTATATTATTATGTTATAAAGCATGCTAGTATAACATTTAGAGTTTAGTATGATATGTGTTCATTCTTATCATAAGGTGCTAGATTTAATTTAAGTACCTTGCCTCATTTTCATTGAATGTTAAATTAGGTAGTTTTATGCTTTAAATTTATAATTCATTTATGGTTGAATGTTAGTAGTAGATTTACTTGTTATGAGATAAAGAGCATAAAACATCAAAAATGTATTCTAATGAGAAAGTAGAGTTTCATGACACAAATAAGAATGAAGTACTTTGGACTTAATTAGTAAGGGCTATAGTTAGTAGGACAATATAAGGATTATCAAATCCTTAGCCCAAATTAGGAAAAGAATAATAAACCCCATGAATGACATTATAAATATTCATGGACTTAATTAAAATCCATTAGAAAGAGTACTTAGGGTAAACATGCTTATAGGAACCTTATGAAAGGTTGAGCTATGGTCATTCTAGTGAATGATGAACATAGTGGTTAAGGGGGTTATCTAATAGAGCCTCGCTCTTCCCCTACCTTCTGTTGACGTTTGTGAGGTCTAAACGCCTCCTTACATGAGGATTGAAGTAATCACTTTGTGTTCACCCATTCAACTAGTAAGCCTTAGCCAATTGGAAATAAGAGGAGTAGTCTAGATTTAGGCTTGAATAAGCTACCTTCAACCATGCACATTAACTGGTTGAATAAATAATAATCATAAGAGCATAAAAAGGTTAGTAAATTACCTAACCCTAATAAAAACAGTAAGTAAGATAAGGATGATCAAACAAGATCTATTAAATCTTGGATGATCAAGAACAATAAGAATAAGAACACTATATTGTACTTAGTATTATGTTTAGTAGTATACTTGTTATAGTTCATTAGATTAGATAATCCAAACCCTTGATCAAAGGTGATTCAAGGAAGAAAATCAAGATCATCCTCCATAGGGATGATCCAAGAACTAAACTTAGATCAAAGAAGAACTAGATGATAGAAGATCTAGGACCTTGATCTTTATCAACATGAGTAGATTGTCAATCAAAGGATCTATGAAAGATCAAGATCAAGGAGATGAACATACAAAGACTTAGAGATAGAAAAATACTTAGATATGAATGATCTAAAGATCATTCTAAACATCAGATCTAGTGATCAATAGGATTGTTCATAATTTATATATTGACAATATGTATGGATGTACAGATTACATACATCGGTCAAGATCATGGAAGATTGGGGAAAAGAGATCAATCCTTAAAGGTAGGAGGATTTGATGAATGCATTTACATGAGTTATTCATGATTGTACTCATGATCTCATGTTGACAAGAGTAATGATAATACTTGTAGTAAATCTCTTGAAAACCTTATGATCCAACCTAACACCTATAAGATGGTTAAGGACTAAACTATAAGTGAATAGGGAACTAGAAAATATTTCAGCCCTAAGTAAACAGACATATGGTCCGATATATATGAAATCTATTTTACATACAAGCTTGGAGGCTTGTGAGTTTGTTTTAATAGGCATAAGCCTAGGGGATGCTATTGCATAGAGGAGTTATGAGGGTTTGGCCACCCGCTCCTTGAAATTTGATGATATGATGATACCTTGCCCAATGAGAGGCTAAAAGTCGGGTGGTGGCAATTATGGGAAGGCCACCACCGTGAAAGTCTTGCCCCCATACGGGCGGTGACATAATATTTTCCACCGTGGTATCGGTGGTGAACAGGCGATTATCCGAGCACGCTAGTACGGATCGAGGCAAAGATAAAGCAACCTTCGATTATTTTGCACTATGATGCATATGGGAATAGGCATAGTGAAATGCCTTATGTTATAGCATAATGAAATGCTAGGTAATTGTATATTACCAATGTTTCCCAAGAAGGGAAATTCCCGGTATGAGATTATTTGTAATACTAAATTCTCAAAATGAAGAGAATTGATCGGCTTAGTTGGGAATGATATTTGACTATTTTCACAAATTTAATTGGTTTACCCATGAAGGGTATGTATGTATATAGATATACATAACTTACAAAGTAAAGAGTATGTTTGAGGATAATGAGATTATGAAGGATTGGAATTACATTGTCAATTATTATGTTTCTTGAATCCCCTACCAAGCATTGCTTGCTGAGATATTGTACTTGTTGCAATATCTCGGATCGAGGAAGGAGAGTTAGGAGCTGAAGACTATAGAAGACTTGAAGAGAATAATCTTCAAGGTATACCCTTGAAGACATGTATTTTTCTTTGTTGAGAGTTTTATTGTATGGTGAGCTTGAGTTTTGGATTATGTAATTTGGACAAGTATTGTACTAGATTTGGTACATCTTGTGAACCACCTTTGGATGGATCCTAGAGTTTAATAAAAGTATATTCCTTCAATGGAATTTTATTTTGTACACAAATTGTACTTATGTTATGTATGAAGTGGTGACTTGGGTTTTCAAAACAAGTTCTAAAGAAAAGAATTTCCGCTGCTTTGTTTTGCGAAAAAAAATTTACACTCTTAAGGGCCCTGCCTTTCAAAATACTTTACAAATCATGTTTTCAAAAACCCGGGTCGTCACAGTTGGTATCAAAGCGATTCATCCAACACAAGACAAGACAAATATGTCCAAAAGAGAGATTATAATCCATGTCTAGATTAAGATAGAAATAGTTGTATAGAGGATTGATAGAAATTTTGAACATATGCCACCAAAGAGAATCACAAGATAGGCAACTCAAAATACTCCAGTTGACAATATGGAAAGAGTAACAATGAGCAATGTGGAAGAGATGATAACAAGAGATGATGACAAGGGTGTTGAAGAACCTTCTTCCTCACCTATAGCAAACCCAAGGTTCATCACCTTCTGTAGAAATACCAAGTACGCAGGCTCAGGTTCAACCTAAAGTGAGTGAATAAGAGATAAGTTATCAGTTGATGAGAAGGAGTTATGTGATAAACTCATTAGTTAAGAGATAAGTATAAAAGGAGGTAACTCATTAGTGAAGGATAAGTCTTGAAAGAGTAGCCTCATTTGTTGAAGAGGATGTAAAGAGTTGACTCATTAGTGAGGAAAGAGTTAAACTCATTATTTGAGGAATATGGAAAGAGTAGACTCATTTGTGAAGAAAGAGTAACTCATTTGTGAAGGATGAGTATAGACAGAGTTAAACTCATTAGTTGAGAATGAGTATAGAAAGAGTTAGGGTAATGAAGGAATAGTATAGTATAAGTAGATATTACTTAGTGAAAGGATTAGAAATACAACTTAGCAAATAAGAATTCCAATAGAGGGAATAATAAGGGAAAAACATTACAATAGATGTAAGGTATGATGTTCAGGTTTAACCTAAAGTCCTGAGTAAACATACAAAGAACGTTAATACTAGTATGTATATAACCATTATTAAGTGAAGTATGTATAGAACCATTACTAAGTGAAAAAGAAAAAGAAAAAAGAAGTGATAAATTGGAAAATAAGATAAAATAAAAATATAAAAATACAACCTTATAGAAAAGGTGAAATGGAGATTTATGAGAAATAAGTGTTAAAGATGAAAACATTAGAAGTATTGTAAAATTCAACGTTAACATTAAATATATAAAGAAATATAAATGTAGGAATTAGAATTGCTACATGTATAGTATTATGGCAATTAGTTAAATGAAAATAATCATCAAAATAAAGAGGATATGACTTGAAAGAAATTTAAGGAGATAGGTGAGAAAGTTCAAAATTTGTAAATGAGAATAGTTTGAAATAAATATGAGTAAGGAGTTAAGCAAGTATTTTTCTCCAAAATTAATGAGGCAAAGGATTTAGTGGAGAAATGATCAAATTTTAGAACATGAAGAGATGATTTTTGATATTAGAATAAAATGAAAAGGAAAAGGAGAGTTAGATATGTTAAAGGGACAAAAATATGATCCCAAACTTATTAAGAAAGACAATTAAACCATGAGAATATGTGGTTAACAAAGAAATTATAGCTTTATATATGGTACAACAATTATGAAATCACCAAGTTAGAAATTATAAAGGTATGACAAATCATTGTGGAAATTAGCACTAGTGGATTTTCAAGGATTAAAGAATTAAAACTTTGGTGCTATTGAAAATAATTTTGTGACTATCATTGATTAAGTCATTGATTATCATGGTCATGGAACATGAAAACAAAGAGAAATATTGATTAGGAAAATATAGTCATTTATTTTCATGGTCATGGAACATGAAAACAAACAGAAATATTTATTAGAAAAATATAGTCATTGAATATCATGAATAGGAGTACATCTTATTGATCAAGGCAAATAAAGAGCTAACTATGAATAAAGATATTACTTCCAATTACATGATGGAGTTGGTGATATTGAAAGATTTAAGAAATATAGTAAGGGGAAATATATTTTTGAAGGAAAGGTGAAATAAAACATGAGAAATGAAAACAAATATTGGTTGTTAACTTTAAGTTTAAAGATGATTGTGAATGAGATATAAATCCAAATTGTTGGAGAAATAAGTGGTTAGAAATTTTAAGATAGTTTGAAGATTTTCAATCTTACGAGATTGAATGAGAAAATATCTATAATAGTTGAGGAAAAGAACATCAAATTATATGAATGAGTTGAAAGAACAACTTTTAAGGATATGGAGTGATTATAGCAATTTACATTATGAGAGTAACAAATTTCTTTTAGGAAAAGAAAAAGGAGGAATTAATATAAGGATGCATAAATGATGTTGAGGAAATTAAGTATCCTTTTTCTCTATAAGGATGAGCATTTTCAAATTTATTATTAATTGGGAATTGGAAATGCAACATCAAAGTATAAAATCAAAAACAAATTTTAAAAGTTCTATGAGTTAGATAACAGATGTTCATGAATTTGAGGAGAATGAAATATATTGAATGAAGTGGTAATGATATATGGAAAGAGATTTCAAGAAATCAAGAGCATTCAGGGCATATATGTTAGACACTTACAAAACTTGTCTTGTAAGTGTACATGTGATTAAAGGAAGCAAAGTTAAGGATAGTATGGAATTTGACCCAACAAAGGTGGAATATGAGATCAAAATATGAAATGACAATGACAATTAGAGAAATATATCTCTTATTGATTTTATAACATAAGGACATTCTTTTAGTGAAGTTTTGCCATTGGTTACATAAATCCTAAATGAGTTGATAATAGATTGTTAAAAATTAAAAACTAGTTGATAAATTATGGTGTTTGTAAAGATTTGAGGAGGGATGATTACAAAGTCAATATGGACTCTTTTAATTGAAATTATCAAGAATATCGCAAATAAAAAATGTTAGTATGATATGATAAAGGCTATGAGGTACACTTGAAAGAAGCATAAGGAAATGCAAAATCTAGAAATTTTGAAGCCTATGACATACAAATATATATATATATATATATATGAGAGGAAAAGAGATAAATATTATCATAGATTGTGAGAATGTTCTGAATATTGTTCTAATTATGAGAAAGAAATAACAAAAGAGGATCAAGAATATATATGCAGAGTTAAATGACACTATCTTGGATGGAAAAATGTAAAAAGTCAAGTATTATGAATAAAATGGCACTCAAAGGGTGTTACAAAAATAATGGATGGAAATGAGGAAAGATTCATTACAAGGAAAATATTATTGAAGGACAGAATTTGACAAGAAGTTGTCAATAGAAGGAAATAGTAAAGAAGTATGAACTGTAAAGAAGAAATAAAGTATACCCTTCCAAATAATGGAAGAATAAGAAAAGAGAAAATTACTTCCAAAGATTGGAAGGTTGTTACAAAGAACAATAGTTGAAGTTATAGAATCTTATCAATATGTATTATAGGAAGTCTAAGGACTATACATAGTAGGAAAGCTATGTCCAAACTTTATATGTTAATACATAGTAGGAAAGCTATGTCAAAACTTTATAAGTTGAAAAAGAATGAGGATGAGCAATAGAAGGTATAATGGAAAATTGTGAAGTATGGAAAGATTGGTGAAAATTACCAATCAAGTGAAATGGAAGGTTTTGAAACAAAAAGGGATAACTCAATAAGAGTTATTAATCATCTTTTTGGGAAATTCTAGCAATAACCAGCTTTATTATATAGAGCATTACTAAGCTTAGTCATGGAGGAGCATTTTAACCTTTGAGAAAAGATAGTATAGAAAAGGGACGAAAGGAAATAGAATTTCCATAAGTGGCAAGGCCACATGTGTAAGGATATGAAAGAATTGTGAAAACTCCTAAGTGAGTTGTATTACAAATTTCGAGGACGAAATTATTGTAAGGGAAAGATTGTAATAACCCCAATTTTTGAAAATTGATTGAGAAAAATCAATAAAGTTTGAGTTTTAGATATTTCGGGCTGAAATATTAGGGTTATTTAAAATATACTTTTTATAAAAGTATAATCAAATCATAAGACATGTAAAATTGAAATTAAAATTAGCAAACCCTTCAAAATGATTGTAAGCACCACAAATTTCGAATTCGGATGAGAAATCCATAAGTTTTTCATTTTTTGACAAAAGGGGTAAAATAGTAATTTTACCCAAAAATCAAAATATTCCAAAAATCAAAATATGAAACATCAAAATTTAGAATGTACTGAGAAATACGAATCCAACGCCACTAAGTACACTCAAATCCGAGATCATGGGAATAAAACCCAAAGTTTTATGCATAAAGGGCAAAACGGACTTTTACACCATGTGGGGCCCACATGGGGACCACCACGTCCCCAACAACCAATTTGATCAGCAGCCCATGTGAAACATGGGTCAACAAAGATCAGCTAGTCATGGGGAAGAAAAAGTTAGGCATGGGAGCATTGAAGACTTTCATGCCATTTTATATTAAAAAATAACATATTATAATCATGGAAAAAGACCCAAAATGCCTATAAATACAACCCCAAAAATCTTCCAAAAATCCTCATAAAATCCCCACGAAATTATCTTCAATATCCTTGAAAAATTAGATCTAGAATCCCTCTCCAAAACCCCAAAATTTCCAAGAGTTAGATCTCTTTCCAACTTGTTTTTCTTTTTAGATTAGAACAAGAGACCTAAATTCAATTAGGCACTCTGTTCTATATCTAATTTGATCAATTCCACCGTCCAAAACATCCCAACACATCTATTCTACAAAACCCCCAAAGAAATTTCAAGATCCAACGGTTCAAACAACGGTATTTGCAAGAAAGGTGGATTTTAGGCTATATCTTCATCAACAAGGTATTTTTTTAAATTGGGCATATAAATGAGGTTTTCTCTCCAATCAAGTAAGTGGAAATCCTTTTCATATATTTTTAGTATTGTTTTATGTAATTTTTATTTTACTGTAATTAATTTTGGTAATAAAAAGGTAAAAATAAAGTAAACAACAGAACCCTTAATTCATGATGATGGAGTGCTCAGATGAAAAATCTGACTCCACCAATCAATCCAGAATGGTCCAAAATCCCTAGGGTAGAAGTTTTAGAAAGATCTGAGTAGTTTTGGACCCTCAATTGAGAGAGATTAATTCTGCTGGGCCTAGATCAAATCTGGACCCTAGGAACGGCTGAAAACTTCAATTTAAGATTGTGGAGTCATATGAACTCCAAATTGAGATCAGAAAGAAGCTATGGAAATCTTGTAATGTCTAGTTTCTAATGAATTCATAATATTTCTAAAATTTATTTCTGTATTTTTTGTATTTTGGAAATAAGTGTCCAATTTCTAAGATCTTCAAGATCTGAGGTGATCAGATCTTGGAAATTTATTTTAACGATGATATAATAATGTAATAAAGTAATATCTATGGTTAATTTGGACAGATCTTGGATAAAATAAGGGATCTACCCTTTATGGTAGAAAAACCAAAAAAAATAGAAAGGGACCCACTTGATCAATGAGATCAAGTGTGATCAGATCCTTGGGATGGAAAGAATAAATGTTTATATGATGAAATCCAAGGAAATCATGGATGGATTATGATAAAAATAGATCAATGTGATCTTTTGACCTTAAATAGAGAAAATTCTCTAAATATAACTAAAGTCCTTAATCAAAGGAAAAGATCTAAGATCAAATGGTTGGATCATAAGTAAAGGTTTCTAAAAATGTAAATATAATTAGTTTCATTTTATATTATTATGTTATAAAGCATGCTAGTATAACATTTAGAGTTTAGTATGATATGTGTTCATTCTTATCATAAGGTGCTAGATTTAATTTAAGTACCTTGCCTCATTTTCATTGAATGTTAAATTAGGTAGTTTTATGCTTTAAATTTATAATTCATTTATGGTTGAATGTTAGTAGTAGATTTACTTGTTATGAGATAAAGAGCATAAAACATCAAAAATGTATTCTAATGAGAAAGTAGAGTTTCATGACACAAATAAGAATGAAGTACTTTGGACTTAATTAGTAAGGGCTATAGTTAGTAGGACAATATAAGGATTATCAAATCCTTAGCCCAAATTAGGAAAAGAATAATAAACCCCATGAATGACATTATAAATATTCATGGACTTAATTAAAATCCATTAGAAAGAGTACTTAGGGTAAACATGCTTATAGGAACCTTATGAAAGGTTGAGCTATGGTCATTCTAGTGAATGATGAACATAGTGGTTAAGGGGGTTATCTAATAGAGCCTCGCTCTTCCCCTACCTTCTGTTGACGTTTGTGAGGTCTAAACGCCTCCTTACATGAGGATTGAAGTAATCACTTTGTGTTCACCCATTCAACTAGTAAGCCTTAGCCAATTGGAAATAAGAGGAGCAGTCTAGATTTAGGCTTGAATAAGCTACCTTCAACCATGCACATTAACTGGTTGAATAAATAATAATCATAAGAGCATAAAAGGTTAGTAAATTACCTAACCCTAATAAAAACAGTAAGTAAGATAAGGATGATCAAACAAGATCTATTAAATCTTGGATGATCAAGAACAATAAGAATAAGAACACTATATTGTACTTAGTATTATGTTTAGTAGTATACTTGTTATAGTTCATTAGATTAGATAATCCAAACCCTTGATCAAAGGTGATTCAAGGAAGAAAATCAAGATCATCCTCCATAGGGATGATCCAAGAACTAAACTTAGATCAAAGAAGAACTAGATGATAGAAGATCTAGGACCTTGATCTTTATCAACATGAGTAGATTGTCAATCAAAGGATCTATGAAAGATCAAGATCAAGGAGATGAACATACAAAGACTTAGAGATAGAAAAATACTTAGATATGAATGATCTAAAGATCATTCTAAACATCAGATCTAGTGATCAATAGGATTGTTCATAATTTATATATTGACAATATGTATGGATGTACAGATTACATACATCGGTCAAGATCATGGAAGATTGGGGAAAAGAGATCAATCCTTAAAGGTAGGAGGATTTGATGAATGCATTTACATGAGTTATTCATGATTGTACTCATGATCTCATGTTGACAAGAGTAATGATAATACTTGTAGTAAATCTCTTGAAAACCTTATGATCCAACCTAACACCTATAAGATGGTTAAGGACTAAACTATAAGTGAATAGGGAACTAGAAAATATTTCAGCCCTAAGTAAACAGACATATGGTCTGATATATATGAAATCTATTTTACATACAAGCTTGGAGGCTTGTGAGTTTGTTTTAATAGGCATAAGCCTAGGGGATGCTATTGCTAGAGGAGTTATGAGGGTTTGGCCACCCGCTCCTTGAAATTTGATGATATGATGATACCTTGCCCAATGAGAGGCTAAAAGTCGGGTGGTGGCAATTATGGGAAGGCCACCACTGTGAAAGTCTTGCCCCCCCATACGGGCAGTGACATAATATTTTCCACCGTGGTATCAGTGGTGAACATGGCAGTTATCCGAGCACGCTAGTACGGATCGAGGCAAAGACATAGCAACCTTCGATTATTTTGCACTATGATGCATATGGGAATAGGCATAGTGAAATGCCTTATGTTATAGCATAATGAAATGCTAGGTAATTGTATATTACCAATGTTTCCCAAGAAGGGAAATTCCCAGTATGAGATTAGCTGTAATACTAAATTCTCAAAATGAAGAGAATTGATCAGCTTAGTTGGGAATGATATTTGACTATTTTCACAAATTTAATTGGTTTACCCATGAAGGGTATGTATGTATATAGATATACATAACTTACAAAGTAAAGAGTATGTTTGAGGATAATGAGATTATGAAGGATTGGAATTACATTGTCAATTATTATGTTTCTTGAATCCCCTACCAAGCATTGCTTGGCCGAGATATTGTACTTGTTGCAATATCTCAGATCCAGGAAGGAGAGTTAGGAGCTGAAGACTATAGAAGACTTGAAGAGAATAATCTTCAAGGTATACCCTTGAAGACATGTATTTTTCTTTGTTGAGAGTTTTATTGTATGGTGAGCTTGAGTTTTGGATTATGTAATTTGGACAAGTATTGTACTAGATTTGGTCCATCTTGTGAACCACTTGGATGGATCCTAGAGTTTAATAAAAGTATATTCCTTCAATGGAATTTTATTTTGTACACAAATTGTACTTATGTTATGTATGAAGTGGTGACTTGGGTTTTCAAAACAAGTTCTAAAGAAAAGAATTTCCGCTGCTTTGTTTTGCGAAAAAAAATTTACACTCTTAAGGGCCCTGCCTTTCAAAATACTTTACAAATCATGTTTTCAAAAACCCGGGTCGTCACAGTTGGTATCAGAGCGATTCATCCAGTCACAGTACAGTACAAATATGTCCAAAAGAGAGATTATAATCCATGTCTAGATTAAGATAGAAATAGTTGTATAGAGGATTGATAGAAATTTTGAACATATGCCACCAAAGAGAATCACAAGATAGGCAACTCAAAATACTTCAGTTGACAATATGGAAAGAGTAACAATGAGCAATGTGGAAGAGATGATAACAAGAGATGATGACAAGGGTGTTGAAGAACCTTCTTCCTCACCTATAGCAAACCCAAGGTTCATCACCTTCGTAGAAATACCAAGTACGCAGGCTCGTGTTCAACCTAAAGTGAGTGAATAAGAGATAAGTTATCAGTTGATGAGAAGGAGTTATGTGATAAACTCATTAGTTAAGAGATAAGTATAAAAGGAGGTAACTCATTAGTGAAGGATAAGTCTTGAAAGAGTAGCCTCATTTGTTGAAGAGGATGTAAAGAGTTGACTCATTAGTGAGGAAAGAGTTAAACTCATTATTTGAGGAATATGGAAAGAGTAGACTCATTTGTGAAGAAAGAGTAACTCATTTGTGAAGGATGAGTATAGACAGAGTTAAACTCATTAGTTGAGAATGAGTATAGAAAGAGTTAGGGTAATGAAGGAATAGTATAGTATAAGTAGATATTACTTAGTGAAAGGATTAGAAATACGACTTAGCAAATAAGAATTCCAATAGAGGGAATAATAAGGGAAAACATTACAATAGATGTAAGGTATGATGTTCAGGTTTAACCTAAAGTCCTGAGTAAACATACAAAGAACGTTAATACTAGTATGTATATAACCATTATTAAGTGAAGTATGTATAGAACCATTACTAAGTGAAAAAAAGAAAAAGAAAAAAGAAGTGATAAATTGGAAAATAAGATAAAATAAAAATATAAAAATACAACCTTATAGAAAAGGTGAAATGGAGATTTATGAGAAATAAGTGTTAAAGATGAAAACATTAGAAGTATTGTAAAATTCAACGTTAACATTAAATATATAAAGAAATATAAATGTAGGAATTAGAATTGCTACATGTATAGTATTATGGCAATTAGTTAAATGAAAATAATCATCAAAATAAAGAGGATATGACTTGAAAGAAATTTAAGGAGATAGGTGAGAAAGTTCAAAATTTGTAAATGAGAATAGTTTGAAATAAATATGAGTAAGGAGTTAAGCAAGTATTTTTCTCCAAAATTAATGAGGCAAAGGATTTAGTGGAGAAATGATCAAATTTTAGAACATGAAGAGATGATTTTTGATATTAGAATAAAATGAAAAGGAAAAGGAGAGTTAGATATGTTAAAGGGACAAAAATATGATCCCAAACTTATTAAGAAAGACAATTAAACCATGAGAATATGTGGTTAACAAAGAAATTATAGCTTTATATATGGTACAACAATTATGAAATCACCAAGTTAGAAATTATAAAGGTATGACAAATCATTGTGGAAATTAGCACTAGTGGATTTTCAAGGATTAAAGAATTAAAACTTTGGTGCTATTGAAAATAATTTTGTGACTATCATTGATTAAGTCATTGATTATCATGGTCATGGAACATGAAAACAAAGAGAAATATTGATTAGGAAAATATAGTCATTTATTTTCATGGTCATGGAACATGAAAACAAACAGAAATATTTATTAGAAAAATATAGTCATTGAATATCATGAATAGGAGTACATCTTATTGATCAAGGCAAATAAAGAGCTAACTATGAATAAAGATATTACTTCCAATTACATGATGGAGTTGGTGATATTGAAAGATTTAAGAAATATAGTAAGGGGAAATATAATTTTTGAAGGAAAGGTGAAATAAAACATGAGAAATGAAAACAAATATTGGTTGTTAACTTTAAGTTTAAAGATGATTGTGAATGAGATATAAATCCAAATTGTTGGAGAAATAAGTGGTTAGAAATTTTAAGATAGTTTGAAGATTTTCAATCTTACACGAGATTGAATGAGAAAATATCTATAATAGTTGAGGAAAAGAACATCAAATTATATGAATGAGTTGAAAGAACAACTTTTTAAGGATATGGAGTGATTATAGCAATTTACATTATGAGAGTAACAAATTTCTTTTAGGAAAAGAAAAAGGAGGAATCAATATAAGGATGCATAAATGATGTTGAGGAAATTAAGTATCCTTTTTCTCTATAAGGATGAGCATTTTCAAATTTATTATTAATTGGGAATTGGAAATGCAACATCAAAGTATAAAATCAAAAACAAATTTTAAAAGTTCTATGAGTTAGATAACAGATGTTCATGAATTTGAGGAGAATGAAATATATTGAATGAAGTGGTAATGATATATGGAAAGAGATTTCAAGAAATCAAGAGCATTCAGGGCATATATGTTAGACACTTACAAAACTTGTCTTGTAAGTGTACATGTGATTAAAGGAAGCAAAGTTTAGGTTATATAAATTTTAAGGATAGTATGGAATTTGACCCAACAAAGGTGGAATATGAGATCAAAATATGAAATGACAATGACAATTAGAGAAATATATCTCTTATTGATTTTATAACATAAGGACATTCTTTTAGTGAAGTTTTGCCATTGGTTACATAAATCCTAAATGAGTTGATAATAGATTGTTAAAAATTAAAAACTAGTTGATAAATTATGGTGTTTGTAAAGATTTGAGGAGGGATGATTACAAAGTCAATATGGACTCTTTTAATTGAAATTATCAAGAATATCGCAAATAAAAAGTTAGTATGATATGATAAAGGCTATGAGGTACACTTGAAAGAAGCATAAGGAAATGCAAAATCTAGAAATTTTGAAGCCTATGACATACAAACATATATATATATATATATGAGAGGAAAAGAGATAAATATTATCATAGATTGTGAGAATGTTCTGAATATTGTTCTAATTATGAGAAAGAAATAACAAAAGAGGATCAAGAATATATATGCAGAGTTAAATGACACTATCTTGGATGGAAAAATGTAAAAAGTCAAGTATTATGAATAAAATGGCACTCAAAGGGTGTTACAAAAATAATGGATGGAAATGAGGAAAGATTCATTACAAGGAAACTATTATTGAAGGACAGAATTTGACAAGAAGTTGTCAATAGAAGGAAATAGTAAAGAAGTATGAACTGTAAAGAAGAAATAAAGTATACCCTTCCAAATAATGGAAGAATAAGAAAAGAGAAAATTACTTCCAAAGATTGGAAGGTTGTTACAAAGAACAATAGTTGAAGTTATAGAATCTTATCAATATGTATTATAGGAAGTCTAAGGACTATACATAGTAGGAAAGCTATGTCCAAACTTTATATGTTAATACATAGTAGGAAAGCTATGTCAAAACTTTATAAGTTGAAAAAGAATGAGGATGAGCAATAGAAGGTATAATGGAAAATTGTGAAGTATGGAAAGATTGGTGAAAATTACCAATCAAGTGAAATGGAAGGTTTTGAAACAAAAAGGGATAACTCAATAAGAGTTATTAATCATCTTTTTGGGAAATTCTAGCAATAACCAGCTTTATTATATAGAGCATTATTAAGGTTAGTCATGGATGAGCATTTTAACCTTTGAGAAAAAGATAGTATAGAAAAGGGACGAAAGGAAATAGAATTTCCATAAGTGGCAAGGCCACATGTGTAAGGATATGAAAGAATTGTGAAAACTCCTAAGTGAGTTGTATTACAAATTTCGAGGACGAAATTATTGTAAGGGGGGAAGATTGTAATAACCCCAATTTTTGTAAATTGATTGAGAAAAATCAATAAAGTTTGAGTTTTAGATATTTCGGGCTGAAATATTAGGGTTATTTAAAATATACTTTTTATAAAAGTATAATCAAATCATAAGACATGTAAAATTGAAATTAAAATTAGCAAACCCTTCAAAATGATTGTAAGCACCACAAATTTCGAATTCGGATGAGAAATCCTTAAGTTTTTCATTTTTTGGACAAAAGGGGTAAAATAGTAATTTTACCCAAAAATCAAAATATTCCAAAAATCAAAATATGAAACATCAAAATTTAGAATGTACTGAGAAATACGAATCCAACGCCACTAAGTACACTCAAATCCGAGATCATGGGAATAAAACCCAAAGTTTTATGCATAAAGGGCAAAATGGACTTTTACACCATGTGGGGCCCACATGGGGACCACCACGTCCCCAACAACCAATTTGATCAGCAGCCCATGTGAAACATGGGTCAACAAAGATCAGCTAGTCATGGGGAAGAAAAGTTAGGCATGGGAGCATTGAAGACTTTCATGCCATTTTATATTAAAAAAATAACATATTATAATCATGGAAAAAGACCCAAAATGCCTATAAATACAACCCCAAAAATCTTCCAAAAATCCTCATAAAATCCCCACGAAATTATCTTCAATATCCTTGAAAAATTAGATCTAGAATCCCTCTCCAAAACCCCAAAATTTCCAAGAGTTAGATCTCTTTCCAACTTGTTTTTCTTTTTAGATTAGAACAAGAGACCTAAATTCAATTAGGCACTCTGTTCTATATCTAATTTGATCAATTCCACCGTCCAAAACATCCCAACACATCTATTCTACAAAACCCCCAAAGAAATTTCAAGATCCAACGGTTCAAACAACGGTATTTGCAAGAAAGGTGGATTTTAGGCTATATCTTCATCAACAAGGTATTTTTTTAAATTGGGCATATAAATGAGGTTTTCTCTCCAATCAAGTAAGTGGAAATCCTTTTCATATATTTTTAGTATTGTTTTATGTAATTTTTATTTTACTGTAATTAATTTTGGTAATAAAAAGGTAAAAATAAAGTAAACAACAGAACCCTTAATTCATGATGATGGAGTGCTCAGATGAAAAATCTGACTCCACCAATCAATCCAGAATGGTCCAAAATCCCTAGGGTAGAAGTTTTAGAAAGATCTGAGTAGTTTTGGACCCTCAATTGAGAGAGATTAATTCTGCTGGGCCTAGATCAAATCTTGACCCTAGGAACGGCTGAAAACTTCAATTTAAGATTGTGGAGTCATATGAACTCCAAATTGAGATCAGAAAGAAGCTATGGAAATCTTGTAATGTCTAGTTTCTAATGAATTCATAATATTTCTAAAATTTATTTCTGTATTTTTTGTATTTTGGAAATAAGTGTCCAATTTCTAAGATCTTCAAGATCTGAGGTGATCAGATCTTGGAAATTTATTTTAACGATGATATAATAATGTAATAAAGTAATATCTATGGTTAATTTGGACAGATCTTGGATAAAATAAGGGATCTACCCTTTATGGTAGAAAAACCAAAAAAAATAAAAAAAAATAGAAAGGGACCCACTTGATCAATGAGATCAAGTGTGATAAGATCCTTGGGATGGAAAGAATAAATGCTTATATGATGAAATCCAAGGAAATCATGGATGGATTATGATAAAAATAGATCAATGTGATCTTTTGACCTTAAATAGAGAAAATTCTCTAAATATAACTAAAGTCCTTAATCAAAGGAAAAGATCTAAGATCAAATGGTTGGATCATAAGTAAAGGTTTCTAAAAATGTAAATATAATTAGTTTCATTTTATATTATTATGTTATAAAGCATGCTAGTATAACATTTAGAGTTTAGTATGATATGTGTTCATTCTTATCATAAGGTGCTAGATTTAATTTAAGTACCTTGCCTCATTTTCATTGAATGTTAAATTAGGTAGTTTTATGCTTTAAATTTATAATTCATTTATGGTTGAATGTTAGTAGTAGATTTACTTGTTATGAGATAAAGAGCATAAAACATCAAAAATGTATTCTAATGAGAAAGTAGAGTTTCATGACACAAATAAGAATGAAGTACTTTGGACTTAATTAGTAAGGGCTATAGTTAGTAGGACAATATAAGGATTATCAAATCCTTAGCCCAAATTAGGAAAAGAATAATAAACCCCATGAATGACATTATAAATATTCATGGACTTAATTAAAATCCATTAGAAAGAGTACTTAGGGTAAACATGCTTATAGGAACCTTATGAAAGGTTGAGCTATGGTCATTCTAGTGAATGATGAACATAGTGGTTAAGGGGTTATCTAATAGAGCCTCGCTCTTCCCCTACCTTCGTTGACGTTTGTGAGGTCTAAACGCCTCCTTACATGAGGATTGAAGTAATCACTTTGTGTTCACCCATTCAACTAGTAAGCCTTAGCCAATTGGAAATAAGAGGAGTAGTCTAGATTTAGGCTTGAATAAGCTACCTTCAACCATGCACATTAACCGGTTGAATAAATAATAATCATAAGAGCATAAAAGGTTAGTAAATTACCTAACCCTAATAAAAACAGTAAGTAAGATAAGGATGATCAAACAAGATCTATTAAATCTTGGATGATCAAGAACAATAAGAATAAGAACACTATATTGTACTTAGTATTATGTTTAGTAGTATACTTGTTATAGTTCATTAGATTAGATAATCCAAACCCTTGATCAAAGGTGATTCAAGGAAGAAAATCAAGATCATCCTCCATAGGGATGATCCAAGAACTAAACTTAGATCAAAGAAGAACTAGATGATAGAAGATCTAGGACCTTGATCTTTATCAACATGAGTAGATTGTCAATCAAAGGATCTATGAAAGATCAAGATCAAGGAGATGAACATACAAAGACTTAGAGATAGAAAAATACTTAGATATGAATGATCTAAAGATCATTCTAAACATCAGATCTAGTGATCAATAGGATTGTTCATAATTTATATATTGACAATATGTATGGATGTACAGATTACATACATCGGTCAAGATCATGGAAGATTGGGGAAAAGAGATCAATCCTTAAAGGTAGGAGGATTTGATGAATGCATTTACATGAGTTATTCATGATTGTACTCATGATCTCATGTTGACAAGAGTAATGATAATACTTGTAGTAAATCTCTTGAAAACCTTATGATCCAACCTAACACCTATAAGATGGTTAAGGACTAAACTATAAGTGAATAGGGAACTAGAAAATATTTCAGCCCTAAGTAAACAGACATGTGGTCAGATATATATGAAATCTATTTTACATACAAGCTTGGAGGCTTGTGAGTTTGTTTTAATAGGCATAAGCCTAGGGGATGCTATTGCTAGAGGAGTTATGAGGGTTTGGCCACCCGCTCCTTGAAATTTGATGATATGATGATACCTTGCCCAATGAGAGGCTAAAAGTCGGGTGGTGGCAATTATGGCAAGGCGACCATCCTGAAAGGCTTGCCCCCCCATACGGGCAGTGACATAATATTTTCCACCGTGGTATCGGTGGTGAACAGGCGCTTATCCGAGCACGCTAGTACGGATCGACCGCAAAGATAGCAACCTTTCTGATTATTTTGCACTATGATGCATATGGGAATAGGCATAGTGAAATGCCTTATGTTATAGCATAATGAAATGCTAGGTAATTGTATATTACCAATGTTTCCCAAGAAGGGAAATTCCCAAGTATGAGATTAGCTGTAATACTAAATTCTCAAAATGAAGAGAATTGATCAGCTTAGTTGGGAATGATATTTGACTATTTTCACAAATTTAATTGGTTTACCCATGAAGGGTATGTATGTATATAGATATACATAACTTACAAAGTAAAGAGTATGTTTGAGGATAATGAGATTATGAAGGATTGGAATTACATTGTCAATTATTATGTTTCTTGAATCCCCTACCAAGCATTGCTTGCTGAGATATTGTACTTGTTGCAATATCTCAGATCCAGGGAAGGAGAGTTAGGAGCTGAAGACTATAGAAGACTTGAAGAGAATAATCTTCAAGGTATACCCTTGAAGACATGTATTTTTCTTTGTTGAGAGTTTTATTGTATGGTGAGCTTGAGTTTTGGATTATGTAATTTGGACAAGTATTGTACTAGATTTGGTCAGATCTTGTGAACCACTGGATGGATCCTAGAGTTTAATAAAAGTATATTCCTTCAATGGAATTTTATTTTGTACACAAATTGTACTTATGTTATGTATGAAGTGGTGACTTGGGTTTTCAAAACAAGTTCTAAAGAAAAGAATTTCCGCTGCTTTGTTTTGCGAAAAAAAATTTACACTCTTAAGGGCCCTGCCTTTCAAAATACTTTACAAATCATGTTTTCAAAAACCCGGGTCGTCACAGTTGGTATCAAAGCGATTCATCCAGTCACAGTACAGTACAAATATGTCCAAAAGAGAGATTATAATCCATGTCTAGATTAAGATAGAAATAGTTGTATAGAGGATTGATAGAAATTTTGAACATATGCCACCAAAGAGAATCACAAGATAGGCAACTCAAAATACTCAGTTGACAATATGGAAAGAGTAACAATGAGCAATGTGGAAGAGATGATAACAAGAGATGATGACAAGGGTGTTGAAGAACCTTCTTCCTCACCTATAGCAAACCCAAGGTTCATCACCTTCGTAGAAATACCAAGTACGCAGTGCTCGTGTTCAACCTAAAGTGAGTGAATAAGAGATAAGTTATCGCTTGATGAGAAGGAGTTATGTGATAAACTCATTAGTTAAGAGATAAGTATAAAAGGAGGTAACTCATTAGTGAAGGATAAGTCTTGAAAGAGTAGCCTCATTTGTTGAAGAGGATGTAAAGAGTTGACTCATTAGTGAGGAAAGAGTTAAACTCATTATTTGAGGAATATGGAAAGAGTAGACTCATTTGTGAAGAAAGAGTAACTCATTTGTGAAGGATGAGTATAGACAGAGTTAAACTCATTAGTTGAGAATGAGTATAGAAAGAGTTAGGGTAATGAAGGAATAGTATAGTATAAGTAGATATTACTTAGTGAAAGGATTAGAAATACAACTTAGCAAATAAGAATTCCAATAGAGGGAATAATAAGGGAAAACATTACAATAGATGTAAGGTATGATGTTCAGGTTTAACCTAAAGTCCTGAGTAAACATACAAAGAACGTTAATACTAGTATGTATATAACCATTATTAAGTGAAGTATGTATAGAACCATTACTAAGTGAAAAAAAGAAAAAGAAAAAAAGAAGTGATAAATTGGAAAATAAGATAAAATAAAAATATAAAAATACAACCTTATAGAAAAGGTGAAATGGAGATTTATGAGAAATAAGTGTTAAAGATGAAAACATTAGAAGTATTGTAAAATTCAACGTTAACATTAAATATATAAAGAAATATAAATGTAGGAATTAGAATTGCTACATGTATAGTATTATGGCAATTAGTTAAATGAAAATAATCATCAAAATAAAGAGGATATGACTTGAAAGAAATTTAAGGAGATAGGTGAGAAAGTTCAAAATTTGTAAATGAGAATAGTTTGAAATAAATATGAGTAAGGAGTTAAGCAAGTATTTTTCTCCAAAATTAATGAGGCAAAGGATTTAGTGGAGAAATGATCAAATTTTAGAACATGAAGAGATGATTTTTGATATTAGAATAAAATGAAAAGGAAAAGGAGAGTTAGATATGTTAAAGGGACAAAAATATGATCCCAAACTTATTAAGAAAGACAATTAAACCATGAGAATATGTGGTTAACAAAGAAATTATAGCTTTATATATGGTACAACAATTATGAAATCACCAAGTTAGAAATTATAAAGGTATGACAAATCATTGTGGAAATTAGCACTAGTGGATTTTCAAGGATTAAAGAATTAAAACTTTGGTGCTATTGAAAATAATTTTGTGACTATCATTGATTAAGTCATTGATTATCATGGTCATGGAACATGAAAACAAAGAGAAATATTGATTAGGAAAATATAGTCATTTATTTTCATGGTCATGGAACATGAAAACAAACAGAAATATTTATTAGAAAAATATAGTCATTGAATATCATGAATAGGAGTACATCTTATTGATCAAGGCAAATAAAGAGCTAACTATGAATAAAGATATTACTTCCAATTACATGATGGAGTTGGTGATATTGAAAGATTTAAGAAATATAGTAAGGGGAAATATATTTTTGAAGGAAAGGTGAAATAAAACATGAGAAATGAAAACAAATATTGGTTGTTAACTTTAAGTTTAAAGATGATTGTGAATGAGATATAAATCCAAATTGTTGGAGAAATAAGTGGTTAGAAATTTTAAGATAGTTTGAAGATTTTCAATCTTACACGAGATTGAATGAGAAAATATCTATAATAGTTGAGGAAAAGAACATCAAATTATATGAATGAGTTGAAAGAACAACTTTTTAAGGATATGGAGTGATTATAGCAATTTACATTATGAGAGTAACAAATTTCTTTTAGGAAAAGAAAAAGGAGGAATTAATATAAGGATGCATAAATGATGTTGAGGAAATTAAGTATCCTTTTTCTCTATAAGGATGAGCATTTTCAAATTTATTATTAATTGGGAATTGGAAATGCAACATCAAAGTATAAAATCAAAAACAAATTTTAAAAGTTCTATGAGTTAGATAACAGATGTTCATGAATTTGAGGAGAATGAAATATATTGAATGAAGTGGTAATGATATATGGAAAGAGATTTCAAGAAATCAAGAGCATTCAGGGCATATATGTTAGACACTTACAAAACTTGTCTTGTAAGTGTACATGTGATTAAAGGAAGCAAAGTTTAGGTTATATAAATTTTAAGGATAGTATGGAATTTGACCCAACAAAGGTGGAATATGAGATCAAAATATGAAATGACAATGACAATTAGAGAAATATATCTCTTATTGATTTTATAACATAAGGACATTCTTTTAGTGAAGTTTTGCCATTGGTTACATAAATCCTAAATGAGTTGATAATAGATTGTTAAAAATTAAAAACTAGTTGATAAATTATGGTGTTTGTAAAGATTTGAGGAGGGATGATTACAAAGTCAATATGGACTCTTTTAATTGAAATTATCAAGAATATCGCAAATAAAAAATGTTAGTATGATATGATAAAGGCTATGAGGTACACTTGAAAGAAGCATAAGGAAATGCAAAATCTAGAAATTTTGAAGCCTATGACATACAAATATATATATATATATATATATGAGAGGAAAAGAGATAAATATTATCATAGATTGTGAGAATGTTCTGAATATTGTTCTAATTATGAGAAAGAAATAACAAAAGAGGATCAAGAATATATATGCAGAGTTAAATGACACTATCTTGGATGGAAAAATGTAAAAAGTCAAGTATTATGAATAAAATGGCACTCAAAGGGTGTTACAAAAATAATGGATGGAAATGAGGAAAGATTCATTACAAGGAAAATATTATTGTAGGATTTAATTTGACAAGAAGTTGTCAATAGAAGGAAATAGTAAAGAAGTATGAACTGTAAAGAAGAAATAAAGTATACCCTTCCAAATAATGGAAGAATAAGAAAAGAGAAAATTACTTCCAAAGATTGGAAGGTTGTTACAAAGAACAATAGTTGAAGTTATAGAATCTTATCAATATGTATTATAGGAAGTCTAAGGACTATACATAGTAGGAAAGCTATGTCCAAACTTTATATGTTAATACATAGTAGGAAAGCTATGTCAAAACTTTATAAGTTGAAAAAGAATGAGGATGAGCAATAGAAGGTATAATGGAAAATTGTGAAGTATGGAAAGATTGGTGAAAATTACCAATCAAGTGAAATGGAAGGTTTTGAAACAAAAAGGGATAACTCAATAAGAGTTATTAATCATCTTTTTGGGAAATTCTAGCAATAACCAGCTTTATTATATAGAGCATTACTAAGCTTAGTCATGGATGAGCATTTTAACCTTTGAGAAAAAGATAGTATAGAAAAGGGACGAAAGGAAATAGAATTTCCATAAGTGGCAAGGCCACATGTGTAAGGATATGAAAGAATTGTGAAAACTCCTAAGTGAGTTGTATTACAAATTTCGAGGACGAAATTATTGTAAGGGGGGAAGATTGTAATAACCCCAATTTTTGTAAATTGATTGAGAAAAATCAATAAAGTTTGAGTTTTAGATATTTCGGGCTGAAATATTAGGGTTATTTAAAATATACTTTTTATAAAAGTATAATCAAATCATAAGACATGTAAAATTGAAATTAAAATTAGCAAACCCTTCAAAATGATTGTAAGCACCACAAATTTCGAATTCGGATGAGAAATCCTTAAGTTTTTCATTTTTGGACAAAAGGGGTAAAATAGTAATTTTACCCAAAAATCAAAATATTCCAAAAATCAAAATATGAAACATCAAAATTTAGAATGTACTGAGAAATACGAATCCAACGCCACTAAGTACACTCAAATCCGAGATCATGGGAATAAAACCCAAAGTTTTATGCATAAAGGGCAAAACGGACTTTTTACACCATGTGGGGCCCACATGGGGACCACCACGTCCCCAACAACCAATTTGATCAGCAGCCCATGTGAAACATGGGTCAACAAAGATCAGCTAGTCATGGGGAAGAAAAGTTAGGCATGGGAGCATTGAAGACTTTCATGCCATTTTATATTAAAAAAATAACATATTATAATCATGGAAAAAGACCCAAAATGCCTATAAATACAACCCCAAAAATCTTCCAAAAATCCTCATAAAATCCCCACGAAATTATCTTCAATATCCTTGAAAAATTAGATCTAGAATCCCTCTCCAAAACCCCAAAATTTCCAAGAGTTAGATCTCTTTCCAACTTGTTTTTCTTTTTAGATTAGAACAAGAGACCTAAATTCAATTAGGCACTCTGTTCTATATCTAATTTGATCAATTCCACCGTCCAAAACATCCCAACACATCTATTCTACAAAACCCCCAAAGAAATTTCAAGATCCAACGGTTCAAACAACGGTATTTGCAAGAAAGGTGGATTTTAGGCTATATCTTCATCAACAAGGTATTTTTTTTAAATTGGGCATATAAATGAGGTTTTCTCTCCAATCAAGTAAGTGGAAATCCTTTTCATATATTTTTAGTATTGTTTTATGTAATTTTTATTTTACTGTAATTAATTTTGGTAATAAAAAGGTAAAAATAAAGTAAACAATGTAACCCTTAATTCATGATGATGGAGTGCTCAGATGAAAAATCTGACTCCACCAATCAATCCAGAATGGTCCAAAATCCCTAGGGTAGAAGTTTTAGAAAGATCTGAGTAGTTTTGGACCCTCAATTGAGAGAGATTAATTCTGCTGGGCCTAGATCAAATCTTGACCCTAGGAACGGCTGAAAACTTCAATTTAAGATTGTGGAGTCATATGAACTCCAAATTGAGATCAGAAAGAAGCTATGGAAATCTTGTAATGTCTAGTTTCTAATGAATTCATAATATTTCTAAAATTTATTTCTGTATTTTTTGTATTTTGGAAATAAGTGTCCAATTTCTAAGATCTTCAAGATCTGAGGTGATCAGATCTTGGAAATTTATTTTAACGATGATATAATAATGTAATAAAGTAATATCTATGGTTAATTTGGACAGATCTTGGATAAAATAAGGGATCTACCCTTTATGGTAGAAAAACCAAAAAAAATAAAAAAAAATAGAAAGGGACCCACTTGATCAATGAGATCAAGTGTGATAAGATCCTTGGGATGGAAAGAATAAATGCTTATATGATGAAATCCAAGGAAATCATGGATGGATTATGATAAAAATAGATCAATGTGATCTTTTGACCTTAAATAGAGAAAATTCTCTAAATATAACTAAAGTCCTTAATCAAAGGAAAAGATCTAAGATCAAATGGTTGGATCATAAGTAAAGGTTTCTAAAAATGTAAATATAATTAGTTTCATTTTATATTATTATGTTATAAAGCATGCTAGTATAACATTTAGAGTTTAGTATGATATGTGTTCATTCTTATCATAAGGTGCTAGATTTAATTTAAGTACCTTGCCTCATTTTCATTGAATGTTAAATTAGGTAGTTTTATGCTTTAAATTTATAATTCATTTATGGTTGAATGTTAGTAGTAGATTTACTTGTTATGAGATAAAGAGCATAAAACATCAAAAATGTATTCTAATGAGAAAGTAGAGTTTCATGACACAAATAAGAATGAAGTACTTTGGACTTAATTAGTAAGGGCTATAGTTAGTAGGACAATATAAGGATTATCAAATCCTTAGCCCAAATTAGGAAAAGAATAATAAACCCCATGAATGACATTATAAATATTCATGGACTTAATTAAAATCCATTAGAAAGAGTACTTAGGGTAAACATGCTTATAGGAACCTTATGAAAGGTTGAGCTATGGTCATTCTAGTGAATGATGAACATAGTGGTTAAGGGGGTTATCTAATAGAGCCTCGCTCTTCCCCTACCTTCGTTGACGTTTGTGAGGTCTAAACGCCTCCTTACATGAGGATTGAAGTAATCACTTTGTGTTCACCCATTCAACTAGTAAGCCTTAGCCAATTGGAAATAAGAGGAGTAGTCTAGATTTAGGCTTGAATAAGCTACCTTCAACCATGCACATTAACTGGTTGAATAAATAATAATCATAAGAGCATAAAAGGTTAGTAAATTACCTAACCCTAATAAAAACAGTAAGTAAGATAAGGATGATCAAACAAGATCTATTAAATCTTGGATGATCAAGAACAATAAGAATAAGAACACTATATTGTACTTAGTATTATGTTTAGTAGTATACTTGTTATAGTTCATTAGATTAGATAATCCAAACCCTTGATCAAAGGTGATTCAAGGAAGAAAATCAAGATCATCCTCCATAGGGATGATCCAAGAACTAAACTTAGATCAAAGAAGAACTAGATGATAGAAGATCTAGGACCTTGATCTTTATCAACATGAGTAGATTGTCAATCAAAGGATCTATGAAAGATCAAGATCAAGGAGATGAACATACAAAGACTTAGAGATAGAAAAATACTTAGATATGAATGATCTAAAGATCATTCTAAACATCAGATCTAGTGATCAATAGGATTGTTCATAATTTATATATTGACAATATGTATGGATGTACAGATTACATACATCGGTCAAGATCATGGAAGATTGGGGAAAAGAGATCAATCCTTAAAGGTAGGAGGATTTGATGAATGCATTTACATGAGTTATTCATGATTGTACTCATGATCTCATGTTGACAAGAGTAATGATAATACTTGTAGTAAATCTCTTGAAAACCTTATGATCCAACCTAACACCTATAAGATGGTTAAGGACTAAACTATAAGTGAATAGGGAACTAGAAAATATTTCAGCCCTAAGTAAACAGACATATGGTCCGATATATATGAAATCTATTTTACATACAAGCTTGGAGGCTTGTGAGTTTGTTTTAATAGGCATAAGCCTAGGGGATGCTATTGCATAGAGGAGTTATGAGGGTTTGGCCACCCGCTCCTTGAAATTTGATGATATGATGATACCTTGCCCAATGAGAGGCTAAAAGTCGGGTGGTGGCAATTATGGGAAGGCCACCACTGTGAAAGTCTTGCCCCCTATACGGGCAGTGACATAATATTTTCCACCGTGGTATCGGTGGTGAACAGGCGGTTATCCGAGCACGCTAGTACGGATCGAGGCAAAGACATAGCAACCTTTCTGATTATTTTGCACTATGATGCATATGGGAATAGGCATAGTGAAATGCCTTATGTTATAGCATAATGAAATGCTAGGTAATTGTATATTACCAATGTTTCCCAAGAAGGGAAATTCGGTATGAGATTAGTCGTAATACTAAATTCTCAAAATGAAGAGAATTGATCATCTTAGTTGGGAATGATATTTGACTATTTTCACAAATTTAATTGGTTTACCCATGAAGGGTATGTATGTATATAGATATACATAACTTACAAAGTAAAGAGTATGTTTGAGGATAATGAGATTATGAAGGATTGGAATTACATTGTCAATTATTATGTTTCTTGAATCCCCTACCAAGCATTGCTTGCTGAGATATTGTACTTGTTGCAATATCTCAAATCCAGGGAAGGAGAGTTAGGAGCTGAAGACTATAGAAGACTTGAAGAGAATAATCTTCAAGGTATACCCTTGAAGACATGTATTTTTCTTTGTTGAGAGTTTTATTGTATGGTGAGCTTGAGTTTTGGATTATGTAATTTGGACAAGTATTGTACTAGATTTGGCTGTACTGTGAACCACTGGATGGATCCTGGAGTTTAATAAAAGTATATTCCTTCAATGGAATTTTATTTTGTACACAAATTGTACTTATGTTATGTATGAAGTGGTGACTTGGGTTTTCAAAACAAGTTCTAAAGAAAAGAATTTCTGCTGCTTTGTTTTGCGAAATTTTTTTTTTACACTCTTAAGGGCCCTACCTTTCAAAATACTTTACAAATCATGTTTTCAAAAACCCGGGTCGTCTCACCTAGCCTATTTAACCACGCCCTACTTGAGCCGCTTGGGAGCCCATGCAAAATTTTGATTGCACTAATTTCTGATGTAGTATGCCGCTTTTGTGCCAATGGTGCAGCAGCCCTTACCTATTTTCCACTACACATGGGATTCAATTTAGCGTGTCACTTCTGAGGGAACGCCCAGGTAGCCCCTGTCCATTGTCTACTTCATCTAGGATCTAATGTAGCATGTTACTTATGGGGAACACCCTAGCCCCAGGGAATGTCAAAAATCAATTCATGCATGGGGTTTGCCATGGGTTTTACATGTTAGCTAGCACTTGAAGCAAAACCCTCCTCCTTTATTTGGGGTTGGGATGGGCAAGTAGATGCATTCTAAAAATCTCAATGATTGGTTTCATACTACAACATAACAAAAATAGAAGGTGCATTCATCTATAAACCTATACAACCATGTAATAACAGATGCGTTCCAATAATATTTGAGACTAGGTTTCATTAAAACGTAATATATAGAAATGCATAAAAAAAAAATCAAATCCAACAATACTCTCAATAAGAACAAAAACACGTACCCCCTTTTGAATTCAACAATGGAGGAAAAAGAAAAAAATAAGAGGGAAAAGAAATAGAAAAGTAAGGGCAAAAAGAACACTACCTCTGATTTTGGAATCTTTGTGATTGAATCCTAGATCTAATGTTTCTTAACTATGGATCATAGAGAAAACTAGATATAGGTAACAGAAAAGATTAAATCTAGCTGTTCTTAACAAATTAGTAGCTAACAAAGAGAAAAAGGAAGGAGACCTACCTCTCCTACATTTTACTGACCAGTTGAAGGAGATTTTTGATGGTGACAAGTGATAAACATAGTTGTACAATTTTCTTGACATGTTTTCTATGAAAAACCCAAAATTCAAGAGGGTTTCAATGCTTCTTTTAGTATAGGAATAAAGGAAGGGAGATTGCAGGAGAGAGAGATTGCAAAAGGAACTGGGAGTATGAGGAGAGTAAAGAGCTACTAGGTTTTGGGAAATGGGTTTCAGATATATATATATATATATATATATATATACAGGGAGAGAGAGAGAGAGAGAGTTGTTAATTAGGTTTTGAGTGGGTGATCAATGGAATTAAGGGGAAGGAGTGGGAAATACAATGTGACGACCCGGGTTTTCTCATGCATTTTTAAATGCAATATCTAAATCCTAAGGCGGGATGCATCCCTACTTGAAAACCATTTTATAAAAACCATGCAATGCAGCAGAAAACCTTTTAGTTTTAAACTTATTTTGAAAACCCCGAGTGTCATTTGCTTTCACAACCACCCAAGTAGTTTTTGAAAAACTTCAGAAATCATAAATGTTTTTCCCCAAGTCTATCCAGTCACAGCACACAGTCCATCTGTAATTAAATACAAATTCATGTCCAAAGGGTTGAGAATTTACTTACATGTATGATTGTTTCCTTTTTTATTCACTTGCCTGTAGCACTAATATAGATGTCCTCTACTCGTAGATGGAATTATCCTGAAAAATGTTAAGGATAGGGTGAGTATATACTATACTCAGTAGGAGTCTATCACTACTAGTTTTATAATGCATGTGATGTTTTAAAATTATATGCTCTTTTCAAAACATGTGCATGTCTGAATACTCAAGTTCAATATCGATATAAAAATCCGTTGTCAAACTGAAATACTCAAGTTCAGACGCGTTTGACGCGTCACGTTCCGACTGGAACATTTTCGTCGACTGGGGAACCGGGGCGTCCTCAGGACACCCTGTCGAACCAGTGCGGTCCAGGGAATGTCCTTGGGCCCTTGGTGGCTCTCTCGGGCTCCGTTTTGCATGGTTTTTCATGCAAAAACCTAGGAAAATTAATCTTGGAACTATGGTGGAGATGGGTTTTGAGGGATTTTGGGCGTACCTGGCTCATTGCTGGGTTTTTCTCCTTGTTTTCCCCTCTAGGTCACTGCTCCTCAATGGGTTTTCTTCCATGTTTTGGGCTGCCATTAGAGGCACCCAAGAGCTCTATTTATAGAGCTATGAGAGGGTTCTGGAGGGGGCTCTCACTGCCTTTGAATGGCGGTGGAGAAACCTCCAGAATGGCGGTGATTTCTCCTCCAATCACCACCGTTCTAGAACCTTCTAGAGGTTAAAGATGAAGGGGTGACCGTATCAAAACGGGCCCCCGTGTTTTGTAGCTAAATTCGTTTTTAATAAAATTACATTTTTGCCCCTAAACTTCAAAGGGCCATAACTTGCTCATTTTAACTTTGTTTTGGGTGATTTTGGTCTCGTTGGATTCCTTTTTCCGAGACGCATCTAATGATACCATTTTCAGGACCAAGTTTCTTGGTTCAGTCAAGGCAACTAGTGAAATGACCAAAATGCCCTTATCTTCAAAATTGAACTTTTCATGGGCTTTTAATATTACAAAAATTGGGGTCATTACATTATTACCCCCTTAAAATAATTTCTTCCTCAAAATTCCATAACTTATTATCTTCCAGGTATTTGTCTCTTAGATGATTTCTTGGTGGATGCATTCCCCCTTAGGAATCAAATCTAGGTTCATCCTCAATTTATCATTTCTATTGTTCCTCCTATAAGGCCTCACCTATAAGGGCCGTTTTCGCTGCATACTCTGATGCAGCGCTATACTCTCATACGTGACAACTTTAACAATACCGATTTCTAGTGGTGCTTCATCTATCTCGAATTCCTTAGATTCCTATACTTATCTCATCATGTATAAGATAGTCTTCTCGTAAGATAAGATAGTCTTCTCGTAAGATCATGCTTCTTTGTTCATGTATATACTTCTTTGAGATCATATGGTCTTATTTCTCCTATTTTGAATATCATAGGATAATCCCTTTTTTTTCTAGTGATCTCCTTCATCATCCACAAGCTCAAAAAAATTACCTTCTTTCTATTGTGTCTAACTTTGCTTCTTATATTTGTCTCCAAGATACTTCAATAACTGATATGGTATCATTTGCTCTATAGCCAAACTCTTACTTAACTTTGACTTTCAACTGTCTTGTCGTTTTCCATATGTGACTTGATTTCCTTGACCAAGGTTACATTCGAAAATGAAAGCCAATTAGTAGCATCTTACATCGAGGACCTTATCATATACTGAAAGTAAAATGTCCTAACTTCATATCCAGTTTCATAATTATTGAATTCATTAAATGCTTTCCTCTGTTAGGATCTTATCCAAACTTATGTCAAATGTTAATGGTCGAGTCATCATCATGAGTCGTATGTTCTAGTCTAGAAGCCTATCTCACTATTTCTCATCCATTTGTCATTTAGGATTTTCAATAATGTTCTCATTCATGCAAGGCAAAAAGTTTCTTATAACCGAGTACCCTTACTAGGTCATGGTTGAATCCTTTGTCTTCATCCTCTTTGCCCTTTCTTTGCTTGATGGTTTTCTTCATAACCTTTCAGTCCAAAAGTTCTATACTCAATCCGGTAGGGTTAGTCCTTAGAAATTCCTTTAGTTGATTTTTCGTACTTGGTATATGCTCATAACAACTAACTATTTGTCAAAAAGGCAATGTAACATCCAATCTCACCTTATAGTGTGCTAGCCATGTCACCTTGTCCCCTATGTCAATATATTGTTCAATCTTTTACCAAGGCTTTATCGTCAACCATGTAGTATGTATTGTCAGGAGGTATCCTCATAAGTAGTGATTTTCTCAATTCCTCAAATTTTATTCTTCAAGTGCCTCCTTATTTTATCTTTCAAGTGCCTTCTTATACATAGTTTATAATAGCAATAATTCTCCTTCAATAGCGATTATATCAAATTGTACTGAAGTTGTTTACTAAACAAGTTTTACAATATTCAGATAAGCATAAACATTTTCTTAGACATAGAAAGACTTTATTTGATTACCTATTGATCTCTTCCCAGATGCGTTATAAGCTCAAGGGCCTTTAGAGTGATCGGTGCTTATCTACCTTTCTTTCAATCCAAGTTTGTAGTATTTACCAGACCCAAAGTAATTTCTTCACCTTGTCATGGTAGCCACTAAGGTTTGAAAAACCTTTTACATTGGTTTAGATCACTTCTTATTTTTGCTCCTATCTCAGTTGCAACTGTTCTCATCAACTAACCTCATACCCTCAATTGACTTATTTTAACAAGTACTTCTTTCCAGAAAACTCAAGTCTAAGGACTTATAACATTCTTCTGAGTATATAACTCCGACTACTAACTTATAGACACTAACATCCTTGATTAATTAGGGTGGGATACCTTTATTTAGTTAACAGTACTCAATAATGGTCTTAAAATATTTGGTCTTTCAATTTATGATAGCAAGACCTTCATTTGATCCTTGATGGTACCCTTCTTGCTGAAGATAGATAGATGGACAAGTCACTACCCTGGCCAAATTCCTTTTTCAATATAACTTTATTTACTCATGTAGTGGCAAGGTGAGATATCACCAAAAATTTCTTTTTATGGATTATATCCATTGGTGTTTCCCATAAGCTAATGGATTTGATAAGAATCTAATTGATATCCAACCATTTGTAGAATTTAATTTCTAGTTGGTCGCCATTCTTCTTTGAAAATTTCTTATCACATAATTTCCTGAAATTTGATACTCTACTCAAAGTCTTAAACCCCATATGCTTTCTTTCTTTTATACTCTTTTACAATATGATCACCAACTCATCTATCATCATTCCTTCGTATTTGTTTGATCTTCCTTACTATAGGATAGAATTGTATGTATCTTCATAGAGTCATGATCTTCTTCTTTTGATTATTCAAATTTTATCGAATACTTATAGTTACATCTCTATCTCTTTCTCTCTTTTCAAATTCCTCATTTTTGTCTACCTAGATCAATGTCTTCATGTGCTTTGTTGATACTTCATCTAGTCCTTTATGTAACATATAGGGTAAACTGAATGCTTCTCAGAGATTATAAACTGTCTTAAGATCATTGAAATCCTCAATTGCCTGTAGCCTTAATAAAAATTCATACCATGTCTTAATAATGGCATTGATGTTTTGGTCATGCTATACTTTTCTTACAAGTTCTTGTTAGGATCAATCTATTATCATAGATTTATTATCCCCAATATTATCGTCAAAAAAAATCTTTTGATAACTTGGTCGAATTCATTTCCCTATCATATTCGTGTTATGTTTCTCTTAATCTCATAATATGTTACTTGATTTGCTCCATAATACTCAAGTAGTTATTATTCGATAGCATTTCACTCTTCATAAGACTCCAATTAAGGTATCCAAAATTGAGCTATACCTTTGTGATCTAGTATGAGTCACCGTTATCCCTTAGTATCATCTTGTATGCTTATCCCTATTATCATCAAAATTTTCTCAAAGTCTTTCTTTTACATCTCTTATCATACTCATATCATATCCCTTGTGATATTGTACTCATATTCTAGTATTCTTTATGATGGTAAGATAGCCATCTAGGTTCTTTGATTTTCTTACCTTTGATAAGATTACTTTAATGCAGGTCAACACTATCTACTAACAAGTCCATTGATCATCTTCATTCATTCATTCATTCATTCTCATCATAATATGATCCTTATATGAGATTTCATCTTTGCACCACTGCACAACAATTCTTATTTCCTATGATTTTGATAGGATTCAAGCAATCCGATATCTAAGTATTTGCTAGGACTATCTCCTTTTTCACCTATGTGTTTATGGTGAAATGCCTTGAGCATTAATATTGTAATCCTCAAATAGAAGTAGTCATCTCTACTACTCCTATTTATACTACTTCTTCTTGATTTTCTCTATTGTTCATGACCCTTGGACATGTTGGACTGGCTATGAAAGGATAAAACCTGGGCTCTGATACCAACTATCACGACCCAAGTTTTCTCATGCATTTTTAAATGCAATATCTAATTCCTAAGGCGGGATGCATCCCTACTTGAAAACCATTTTATAAAAACCATGCAATGCAGTGAAAAACCTTTTAGTTTTAAACTTATTTTGAAAACCCCGAGTGTCATTTGCTTTCACAACCACCCAAGTAGTTTTTGAAAAACTTCAAAAATCATAAATGTTTTTCCCCAGGTCTATCCAGTCACAACACACAGTCCATCTGTAATTAAATACAAATTCATGTCCAAAGGGTTGAGAATTTACTTACATGTATGATTGTTTCCTTTTTTATTCACTTGCCTGTAGCACTAATATAGATGTCCTCTACTCGTAGATGGAATTATCCTGAAAAATGTTAAGGATAGGGTGAGTATATACTATACTCAGTAGGAGTCTATCACTACTAGTTTTATAATGCATGCGATGTTTTAAAATTATATGCTCTTTCCAAAACATGTGCATGTCTGAATACTCAAGTTCAATATCGATATAAAAATCCATTGTCAAACTGAAATACTAACGATTTAAAGGATCACATAATCCAAAATTGAAAGTATCATACACACATATATATCATAACATCATGATATGCATAAGATGCTTCATGGAATCCAACTCATGGATCTCTAGTATGGTATGGTCGACCAACCTCATATCATGCCATATGCAATGCACATAAATCATCAAACCATAGGGTCCACTATGCCCACAACCTCCTCGCTGTGTGGTCCCCGGGTACCTGAGGACACTTGGTCATAGCCTCCACGGGGCCTATGACACGTCGACCCAGTGCCGTGACACCAGTGGTAGCCCCCTGTACCACATGCAGTCGACGTAGGTACTTGCCTCTTTTTGGGCGTGGTACCCATCCACCTAATAGTGGTAGAGGCCAGGTGACCAACCCAGACCCCTCGGCATAGCACCCACGGGCTTACTAGCCCTAATCACATAAGATCAAATAAGCCAAAACCACTTTTCAAAACTTGTCCTCTTTGGGTCCCTCACAACTGCCTGGCCCTCGGCACTCCAGCATCTTTTGGCAACCCTTAAGGACATGCAATCTTTGCAAGTACTTAAATCATGCAAGGTATGCATTTGTTTGCAAAACATATATGTGCATAATGTATATGCAATCATTTACAAAACATGTCTATGTACAAAGCATTTATCACATGCATGCTGAATTAAGTCATGCTAAACAAGTCATATACTTAAAAATATGTTCTCAAAACAATAATAGTTCTTTTAAAAGAATCTAATAGTGATAGAGCACCTACCTGGCTAGGTCGCGTTAACCCTTTTGTCCTCGGACACTCTTGAACATGGTTTTGGGGAGTCAAGGTTAGTTTAGCCTATCTTTTATGGGTTTTAGAGTGGTTGGTCTTATTACTTAGGCATTAGGGGTCCATCCCTAAGCCTATGGGTGTCCTAAGGTCCTAATTGGGCCTTGGTATCCTCAGTTTTCCAAAGGTCTAGTGGCCACGCGCCACCATCCTATTCTAAGGGTCATGCCCACCTTTGGTTGGGCCTTGATCAAGGAGTTTATAGTTTGGGTGTGTCCGTGTCATCGATACGGACACAACGCCTTTTGCGGTGACTCAATCGGAGGTCTAGATCTCAAGTTATAAGCGTTTTAGTGTCGCACATACATAAGCCTTTAAGGATAAAAATACGGAATGCTAGTGTGCTGCGCGCCAACTGCATGCGCACCGGCTTCCTTAAGACGGAAAAAAGTCTCGGTTTGCTAGCGCGCTGCGCGTCTGCGGCATGCACCTCAGCGGGCGCGTCTGCAGACACGCTTAATTTTTCCACCTTTTTTCCCTTTTGCGGGCGCGTCCTTGGTTTTCTTCAGACGCGTTCGATGCGTCACGTTCTGACTGGAAAGTTTTCGTCGATTGGGGAACCGGGGCATCCTCAGGACACCCTGGTTTGACCCTGTCAAACTAGTGCTGCCCAGGGAACATCCCTGGGTCCTTGGTGACTCTCCCGGGCTCCGTTTTGCATGGTTTTTCATGCAAAAACCTAGGAAAATTAATCTTGGAACTATGGTGGAGATGGGTTTTGAGGGATTTTGGGCGTACCTGGCTCGTTGCTGGGTTTTTCTCCTTGTTTTCCCCTCTAGGTCACTGCTCCTCAATGGGTTTTCTTCCATGTTTTGGGCTGCCATTAGAGGCACCCAAGAGCTCTATTTATAGAGCTATGAGAGGGTTCTGGAGGGGGCTCTCACTGCCTTTGAATGGCGGTGGAGAAACCTCCAGAATGGCGGTGATTTCTCCTCCAATTACCGCCGTTCTAGAACCCTCTAGAGGTTGAAGATGAAGGGGTACCCTTATCAAAACGGGCCCCTGTGTTTTGTAGCTAAATCCTTTTTTAATAAAATTACATTTTTGCCCCTGAACTTCAAAGGGCCATAACTTGCTCATTTTAACTCTGTTTTAGGTGATTTTGGTCTTGTTGGATTCCTTTTTCCAAGACACATCTAATGGTACCATTTTTAGGACCACGTTTCTGGGTTCAGTCAAGGCGACTAGTGAAATGACCAAAATGCCCTTTTCTTCATTACATATAAACAATGTTTTCTAAGTTGGTTTTAGAAATTGTCTTAAAATACATTATTTTCTAAGACCATTTTTGAAAATTGTCTTAGAAAACCATGATTTTAAGAGAGCTTTAAACACAATCTTGATTTTTTCTCTTTTTAAAGACATTTTTGCAACCATCTTATTAATTTCTTGCAAAAAATTATATATATTTTTACTCCCCCTTGAGTTGAGTTGTTCTTAATGTACCTACATCATAAATAAAAATAAGAAGGGAAACTCCTAATTAAATAAATAACATAAGAACAAATTTCTAGATAACTTACAATTAACCAACCTTTGTTTAGACAGATCAAATTTTATGTTTTAAATTGCCTCCTCATATAAATTATTTTCAAACCAAGCACCCTCATTAGTATCACACACATAATTCATCTCATTCTTATCGATTACATCAATTGATGATATTGTTTTAGTAATACAAGGGTAATTTATTTTAGTATCTTTTAGGTCATCTTCATCATATAAGTCTCTTAGGAGCTAATAAAATAGTTGACCATCTTGTATCACATCTAACATGCATATAAATTACATGTTTTGCTTGAGATGGCAAAATAACTTGATCATTTTTATAACCAATCATTTTAAGGTCCATTAATGTTAATTCAAGGGCATAAGTTTTGATGTTATCTTTGTTGTGTTCCATCTAGTCACACTTAAAAGCAACCATAGTTTTATAAGTATAATCCATTTCCATATCTCTCATATAACCCTATAATATTTACCATTCCTAACAATTGGCTGTTGTCCTTTGAACTAGAAAAAAAGTAGCATTGACAATTAAGCTAATCCCATTATTTTGTTGCATTCTTGATTTATCTTGGGTCTTTATAAAAGCAATAACTATTGATGGCGTATCTAGCATAATCTCTTACTTTTAGTCAAGGTCCCATCATCATCCAATCCAAGCATTTAGATATACTATGACACGGAACATCTCACTGATCTTGAACCTATGTATATTAAGTGGGATGGTTGTTATAATCGAATAATAAATTATTATACATTTTTAATTAGTATTAACTAAATAAAGCATTAATTCATTTTATTTTCTAAAGAATTCGTGTAATGAACGTGTGACAATACTCAGTCACATTTGTTTCTTTGCATCTCTTGAATACCTTACTTTTATGAACTCCATGTGCTCGCTATAATAAAGAGATATAAAGCAATATATTACCCTTAATTTACACATAAAATAGAGGAAATGAAAGTAGTGTGTGTGTGTGAGAGAGAGAGAGAGAGAGAGAGAGAGAGAGAGAGAGAGAGAGACAGAGACAGAGAGAGAGAGAGAGAGAGAGAGAGAGAGAGAGAGAGAGAGAGAGAGAGAGAGAGAGCCAACTTACTCAAGATATGGCTGAACTTCATCAACATTGTTTCATAAGACATAAAGGTGTGGTTGGTCCTATTCTTTATGGTCAATGGTTGATATGAAATTACTCAAGAGAGGTTCACCAACTTTTGGATCAAATTCACTAGTTCATTTCTTTCTTAAGACTCCAATTGCAACCAATCCTAATAAATACTCTATACCAGACTCCACCGCTTCTTTTATAATGTAATTGATACAACCCTCTAGTTGATTGTGATTCCGTACATACCCTTTTATCACTTTTATGTACCTCTTAAATAGGTACATCCATTATAAATAAACCTATACACAAAGTTTGGCCTGATCAATAAGGTGCACTGTTAGGTGTACTATGATATCAAAGAAGGATGGTCGGAAGATTGTCTCAAGATCATAAAAGGTTGTCACAAAATGGTCTTGGAATTGTTGTAAGTATGAAACATCTACAACCATCTTACAAAAAGTAATAAAGAAGTATTAGAAATTTGTAATTGATCCTTTAACTTTATTTGAGAGCATTGAACATATTGCTATTGGGACAAGTTGTTGCATTATGGCATGATAATCATCCAACTTCTTCCCTAAAAATTTTAGCTCTTTTATGAAGACAATGTTTCTAAAGTTTGAAGATTATTCATCTAGGACTTTGAACTTTGAGAAGGTTTTATGCACTATTCTTCTTTTCTCTCTATTGAGTGTAGAATTTGCTTAAGGAAAGTATGTTCCATGACTGCCCCTATCCTGTGGGTGCAACCTTCTCCTCAAACTCAATTTTATAAGATCCATTCAAGCTACAAGTCTATCCTTTATTTTTTTGCTATATTAAGAAAGGTACTGGTCAAGCTCTCACAGACATTCTTCTCAATGTGGATGACATCAAGTACATTTTACACATGAAGGGATTTTCAATGCTCAAGTTAAAAGAATATTGACTTCTTCTTCTAACAACTTGTAGAGTTGCTGCTACCTTTATGTTTAGCTGCTTTCTGCTTCCCCCATAAGAAAGTAAGGTTTTTGACCTTTTCCAATACTTGTTCAATCAACATCTTCGGAGATATCCTTTTCTCTACACTATCATTAAATTTCAACCTTTTAAAATGATATGGATGGCCTTTATACAACTATCTTCTGTTGCCCAGGAATGCCATCTTCTTACTGTGTTTGTGAAGTATCACACGTGTTTGGTCATTGAAGATCCCTTCATAGGGCATCATGCAAAATTATTGTAAGTAGGGAAGTCATTTATTGTCCACAACAGTATAGCCTTCAGGGTGAACAACTCTTCCTTGTATGCATTGTAAGCTTCAATTCTCCCATCCCATAATGTCTTAAGATTGTCAATCAATAAAGCCAAGTACATGTCAATGTCATTCCTTGGTTGCTTAGAAATTGATATCAAGATAGTTAACATCATGAACTTTCTCTTCATGTATAGTTATGTGTTATAAATATACACCAAGTGCATGGATGTATTGTAAAATAGAATCACAGAAGTATGGGTCAATCCTACAAGGACCCAAAATTTTAATTTACAAACATTTAATTAAAATCTATATTAAATTATTCTAACTTAGCCATTAAATGAGCAGATAATCAAACAAATCTAAAAAATACCGAAAGAGAATTAAATTACATAAATTTCAAAAAAATTAGAGTTTCACAATCCACCATGCTAAATTATATATATATATTCAAAACCAAACAATTTTAGATTTAATACTATCGATGTTAATAAAATAAAATTGAATTAAAAACATAAAAATATCATTATTAAAAACCCTAATTTCTATATTTTCTCAATCCTAACATTTTACTTATTTAGTATATTTGTTCAAAGCATAACTTATCTTTTTAGGGCACAAATCATCTAAGAAATTTTATACATCAAGTTAACTAATATACCATATTTGGTTTCTAAACTATAAAAAATACATGATAATTCTTATGAAAAAGATACTAAATATGTAAATTAGTTGGCTATTCCCAAAAATGATATTTAGCACTTTTTAAGCCTAAAATTACTTAACATGAATATACCTAAAACTAGTGTGGTATCATCGTAACCCTAGATTAAAAGCTAGCTACTCATATTGAATGTTAACATAATACTTGACATTTTACATGTAACATGTCATAAAAAATGAATATTAAACTATTTCCTAACCAAAATTAAAGTTCAACCTAAACTACTATTAGCAGATAATAAAAACTAGCAATAAAAGTAAAGCATCTAAAATTGAACATATATCTAAAGCAAGAATGAACAACCATTAACTAATAACTAATGAAATAAAATATAAATTTCCATTGCACTAAACTTCAAAGTTTTACAAGAAAATCCATAACATTAAAAGAAAGAAAAACTAAGCTAAAACTTCCATATGGATTGGAGTAGATATCACCAACATCTTCACCATGTCATTCAATAAATCTCGCCTTTGAGTTCTATCTAAACTGCACTATTGCCTTCAATCATCAATCCTAAGGTTCCTTCTGCTTGTTGCCTCACTCAACAAGTAGATTGGACACCAATCAACAGCCACAAACCTGAAGGAAATAACTCACTGACCAAATTTGTATTCCAACCTCTAAGTGAATGAGAAAGAAAGATGGAAGATGGAGTGATTGTTCATAGAAAAGTAATGACAATGGGAAATAGTGAGGGCATTAAAGAGTGGAGTGGAGAGGGAGCAGATGGTGCATTGATGCTTAGAAAGTGGATGGAGGTGAGGAATGCATGAAGGATAAGAAAGAGAGGGGAGTGAATGTGATGTGTGAAATGGTAAAGGGAGAGAAGGATGTGTGGAATGTTCATAATGGTGGGTGGGTATTATGAGGATGGAAAAGAGAGATGGTAGGGAGAGTTGGTATGTGTGGATGGCTAAGAGAAATGGAAGTGAGATATGAGCTTTGAATATAAGAAAGATGGGAAGATGGTGTTATGCACTGAAAAATAATAAGAATGGATGGAGAATGTTAAGATACTTGGAATGAAATGAGGAAGATGGAAGCAAAGTTACCTCTCCTCCTTTGGTTTTCCTGCATCAGCCAAGTCCCATGCACCTCCCTATTTTTTTCGTTCCAAAAATCCTAGGCACCCTCCTAGCAACCCTCTCTTCTCTTCAAAAACATTCTCCCAATAAAGATGTCTTATACTATGGATTGGATCCTTTTAAGAATAGTCCAAAATGTCTCCACCTCTTATTTCCACCAATCAAACTCTCCCACTTGTCTAAATTAATGTAATTAGTTTCTATCTTTTAGGAAACCAATCTTCAATATAGATGTTGTTGTCTTCTCTCTAACTGAATAAGTACATAGCATGCTCTTTCTTATACGAGGAATTCAAAAGAAGTGAAACATAGAGATGTCCTCAAAAGGATTTCAACCTCCTCCATCCTATCTTATCTTCACACCTATGCACATGACATGTTACTCACCTTCCAACTTTATCCCTTAAAATCATGCATAATACTAGGATGGATGGACAAGATCTCTTTCCTCCTAGGAAGATGACGTACAACATCCTCATATAAACTCTTAGAGCCCACCATTTTTCTCTCATCCAATAGCATTCTATGCTCCACATGCATCCTACCTTAATGTATTCGAAAAAAGAAATTTTTACTCCAAAAAAAAAAAAAAAAAAACATGGAAACCCCCTTGAAAAATGGTGGGCAGCCCACCAAAAATTTCTGCACCAATCCTCTTCAACTCTTTCTTTGTTACATGCTTCATTCATATTTGTCAGCCCTATAATTCTCTTAATTCTCTCATGGAAAACATTTCTCATTGCATGCTTACTAGGATAGCCCTAATTGAGGATGAATCTCAACCATTACTTCCTTCGAAGGTTGGATGAAAGAGAGTCATGGATTTCTTGTTAATATATTTCTCAATTCCACATTTCACCTTCTTAATATTCTCATTAATTTCCTCATATAAATCATGTATAAAAGAGAGTGACATGTCCACTTCCTTGCAGCAAAACATGAATTCCATTGGTGGGTCCCTCTCTTGAACGAGTGAATGAGTATATTGGACATGTGAGTCCCATTTTCTAAGTTATTTAACTTTAGAAAAGATATTGTATGGGTGGTTGCATTGTGTGTGAATATATCTTCACTGACAAGCTCCCCAAGGGGTGGATTTGCAAGCATGCATGTATGAAAAGTTTGCCGCCTTATCTTTTAATAATGACAACCTCTTTTGTGTGGATAAGGTTGGTTGTAGGTATGTGGTCTGACAGCTCTAAATTTGATAGTGACACCCCCATAGCATTTTGAACTTCTTTGCTACTTGGTTCTTGGAAAATGTGTTCATGATAATGCTTGAATGGCCAGATAGCTCTTCTTTGGGGTTTCAAGTTACCAAAATTATGCACTTTTCTCATTTCTACCTTAATCCTACAAAATGTAAAAGAACCCCTAATTAGTGATAAATTAGGCAATCCAGGGGTTAAAGATGCTGATTCTATGAATATTAAATATAATAATTATGTGTGTACCATATTGACATGCATTTTGCTAGTCCCTGAATAAAACTACAAAAGAGAAACTAAAAATCCTAACCACTTTTGCAAGTGCTATCATTTGCATTTAGTATATGCAAAAAAAGATTTTAAAGCCCTACTAGACAAGTTATAGTCTCATAAGGATTTCAAAAACTGATACTCATAAACATTTTAAAAAAACATTCATGGAAGTTCATTTCTCTTAGAGATTTTTTTTTTCCATTTAGTGTACATTAAATATCTAACCTTAAAATGCTAATAAAAATGAATAATATTTTAAAATCCTACCCTTATGCTAAAGACATTTTCCATTACTAATGAACCCTTGGAGTGTGTGTGTGTGTGTGTGAATATAGCTAGCACACACACAATTGTTAGTCTATAAGTAAGCTATAACCTAAATTACCATCCAAAAGTATGCTTCAACTTCAAATCTTACAAGATATAGTTAACACTCTGAAAGCAATCACTTAGAAATGCATAAAACTCACATCAATATGTGAGCATAATAATATATACCAAAGCTAAATAATTTCACATGTTTCATGAGAAAGAAAGGTAACTTAGAAAGAATTGATAAATTATCTCATGGAAAGGATACCAACTATCAAGAATGTTCTACTTAGTCCAAATTCCTACTCATTCATAATCACATCCAAACCATACTACTCATAATTTTAATTTAGGTCTAATATATGGTCTCTTTCATAAAAACATGAGGCTTAGGATAGGTTATCAAAAAAATTATGATAAGAGTAAGTAGAAGTGTTTTTAAGAATATGTAAAGTTCTTCTACTAATGTATTCACAATCTTCATTTTCACACATAAGAGTGAACATTCTCCATTTCCTTGGCTTTCTCTTTTTCGTTTCTTTTCTATTAAACATTTGAGCACAACTTTCTTCTACCTTTTAATTTTTCTTCTTTGAAGCATTTCGTTGTTCACCTCTTGAACTATATTGTCTATATAATTTTATCAAGATATTTCCAATGATCTCTACATATTTCCAAAATAGACTAGGTAATGGATATACTATAGGGTTAAAATATGGGTAATGGTTAATTGGTTAACAAGAAAATGCTATAATATAAAAGCTCAAAAAGGGCTAACTAGTGAAAAATAACTTAGTGTAGGCTAATGGTTCTAGGTTAAACAAAGATGACCTCTATTATTCTTTAGGCATCATATGACTTAATATGTATCTAAAGTCAAGAGATATATGGTATAGTCTTTGATATGATTTCTTAATAGCTGACCAAAACAAAGACTAATGAAACCAATTACAAATTAATGTACGCTGAAGATTTTTTTTAGAATTTATATATAACCCTTGCAAGGAAAGAATGACTCTAATCTCACTTGGGTTATAAGTCTCTACTAATTTTCTGCAAGATCTCTAAGTTATACTTACTCTTCAACTTAGACTATGTATATTGTAGTTATTATGTAATAGGTGTTTTGAGTTCAATTCTCATGGAAAATGCTAAAAGAAGGATGATAAAATGAACTAATTGTATGTAGACTTAGTAATAAGTTAAAGTTTAAAGATAACACTAAATTTTTCTAAAATTTGAATTTTCATCCTTGTAAAGGAATTTGCCACAAAACCTAAAGGAAAAAGCAATTTTTAAAAAAGATTTTGACTTAAAAAAAATAGGAAGACTCAAAAACCTACAATGAACACATCAAAAATTTTAAATACCCACCCTTAGAATTAAATTAAACATTGTCCTCAATGTTTAGAATTAAATACTATGGGCAAAAAAAATAACAAAGTTGGGGCAAAAAAAAAAAAGAAAAGGTAGGAAGAAGGGTACCTACATTTTGATGAGGGTGCACAAACTACAAACTTGCACAAATAATATACAATACTCATGCATTGGAGTTATTCTTGATAAACAAGATCTTTGAGGTAGACTTCTTCCTCCACATCAAGGTTCTGAAGATCTAAGAATGGTTTTAGCCATTGACTGTTGACCTTGCAAATGACTCCTTTGTCAATCTTGACAGCCCCTGAAGATAAACAATGCACACGATGAAAGGACCAATCCATTGTAATCCCAATTTTCCTAGAAAGAGATGCACATGAGAGTTATATAAGACGACCTTCTAACCTAGTAGAAAGGATTTCCTCAAAATATTTCTATCATGAACCAATTTCATGCCATATTTACATTGTTTTGGAACATCATATGCATTTACCCTAATCTCCAGCAACTCTTGGAGTTGGAGTTTCCAATGGCTGCTTGCTTTGTCAAAATTGAAGTTGAGGTACTTAATTGCCAACATGCTTTGTGGTCTAACTCAATGGGCAAGGCCTTTTCATAAAAGTAGTAGGGTGACATTCCAATGGGAGTATTAAAAGTAGTACAGTAAACCCATAGTGCATCACTAAGTCTTAAAGACCAATCTTTTCAACTAGGATTTATCGTCTTCTATAATATGTGCTTGATTTCTCTATTGGACACATTTTTGTCCACCAGTTTGTGGATGGTAAGGTGTTCAGTTACAAACATGTTTTCCACCATCACTAATAATAGTTCGTGTACTACCAAATCATGGCAAAATTCTTTTAGAAACTAGACCACCACATTGTGGTCATTTGCTTTACATGTTATAGCTTGTATGTATTTGGACACATAGTCTACTCCTACAAGAATATACAAATTTCTAGTGAACTTAGGAAATGGACCCTTAAAATCAATGCCCTAGACATAAAAAAGCTCGACAATTACGACAAATTTTAAGGGCATCATATTCCTATGTTCCATGCTGCCTAAGTTTTGGCAATGGTCACATGGAATGCAACAAGCATTGGAATCCCTAAAAATAGTAGGCCAATAAAAGTCATAGTACAAAATATTTGTAGCGGTCTTTCTTGCATTAAATTAGCCTCCACAATTGTGATAAAAGGAGAAGATACTTTAGTGGTCATTATCAGGAACACGTCTCGTAATTATTTTGTCTGGATAGTACTTAAATAAGTACAAGTCATCCCAGAAGAAGCACATTAAAAATTAGGATCTATCTTGTTTTGACTAATGTGATGGTATCTAATTAGTAATAAGATAGTTAACTTTATCCTCAAACCAAGGAAACTAAGAAATTTGTAATAGTTACTCTTCCAAAAACGAATCGGTTATGGGCATTGATTCATTAATTGACTCAACAATTAGCCTAGATAAATGGTATGTGACTGCATTCTTGGGACCTTTTTTATATTGAATTTCAATGTCGAACTCTTATAATAGCAATATCCATCAGATTAACCTAGGTTTAGCATCTATCTTAGAAAGAAGGTACTTTAAGGTAGCATGGTCCAAATAGATAATAACATTAGATCTTAAAAGATAAGATCTAAATTTATGTAGTGCAAAACAATGGCCAACAACTCTTTTTTCATGGTAGAATAATTGAGATGGGCATCACTAAGGGTCCTATTAGCATAGTATATGACACAGGGCAAAACAATACCGATTGCATAATCGATGGTGTCACACATTATTTCAAATGCTGGAGTCTAATTCTGGGGTTGAATAATAGGTGTAGAAGTTAATTCTGCTTGTGCTTGAATGCTTTCATATATTATCTTCAAAGTCAAAGGTGGCCTCCTTTGCAAGTAAATTACAAAGGGGTCTAGAGATCTTATTGAAATCTTTGACGAATTTATTATAAAACCTAGGATGCCCTAAGAATAAGTGAATCTCCTTCATTGCTATAGGAGGAGGGAAGATTAGAGATGAGATCCATTTTTTCTTTATCAACCTTGATGTCATTTTGCGATATGATGTGCCCATGTACTATTCCAATTTTTCTTAACTAAGCACTAAATTCTTTTCTTGGAACCTACCTAACACTAAAGCTAGGTGGTCCAAGAACTCATCAAATCATGATCCAAATATTAAAAAATCATCCATAAACACCTCAAGAAAATGCTCTACCATATCTAAGAAAATACCCATCATACACCTTTGGAAAGTTGCAAGTGCATTGCATAACCCAAAATGCATGCTATGATAGGCAAAGGTTCTAAATGGACAAGTGAAGGTGATCTTATCTTGGTCCTCTAGTGTTATAGGAATCTAGTTATAGTGGGAATGCCCATAAAGAAAGTAATAGTATTCATGTTTGCCTAATCATTCAAGCATTTAGTCAATAAATGGTAGAGGAAAGTGGTCTTTCCTTGTGATCAAATTCAATTTTTGGTAAACAATACACACTTTCCATCCAGCAGTCATGTGAGTAACTCATTTCATCATTTCAAACTATAGTTACTCTAGATTTCTTGGTTAGTTGATCCAAGAACTATTAGTGTGACGACCCGGGTTTTTGAAAACATGATTTGTAAAGTATTTTGAAAGGCAGGGCCCTTAAGAGTGTAAAAATTTTTCGCAAAACAAAACAGCGGAAATTCTTTTCTTTAGAACTTGTTTTGAAAACCCAAGTCACCACTTCATACATAACATAAGTACAATTTGTGTACAAAATAAAATTCCATTGAAGGAATATACTTTTATTAAACTCCAGGATCCATCCAAAGGTTCACAAGACAACAAATCTAGTACAATACTTGTCCAAATTACATAATCCAAAACTCAAGCTCACCATACAATAAAACTCTCAACAAATAAAAATACATGTCTTCAAGGGTATACCTTGAAGATTATTCTCTTCAAGTCTTCTATAGTCTTCAGCTCCTAAGTCTCCTTCCCTGGATCTGAGATATTGCAACAAGTACAATATCTCGGCAAGCAAATGCTTGGTAGGGGATTCAAGAAACATAATAATTGACAATGTAATTCCAATCCTTCATAATCTCATTATCCTCAAACATACTCTTTACTTTGTAAGTTATGTATATCTATATACATACATACCCTTCATGGGTAAACCAGTTAAATTCGTGAAAATAGTCAAATATCATTCCCAACTAAGTCGATTAATTCTCTTCATTTTGAGAATTTAGTATTACTGACTAATCTCATACTGGGAATTTCCTTCTTGGGAAACATTGGTAATATACAATTACCTAGCATTTCATTATGCTATAACATAAGGCATTTCACTATGCCTATTCCATATGCATCATAGTGCAAAATAATCGAGAAGGTTGCTATCTTGTCGGTCCTAATCCGTACTAGCGCTCGGATAAGCGCTTCACCATTCTGCGATACCACGGTGGAAAATATTATGTCACTTTGCCGTATGGGGGCAAGACTTTCACCGGTGGTGGCCTTCCCATAATTGCCACCACCCGACTTTTAGCCTCTCATTGGGCAAGGTATCATCATATCATCAAATTTCAAGGAGCGGGTGGCCAAACCTCATAACTCCTCTAGCAATAGCATCCCCTAGGCTCATGCCTATTAAAACAAACTCACAAGCCTCCAAGCTTGTATGTAAAATAGATTTCATATATATATCAGACCATATGTCCGTTGACTTAGGGCTGAAATATTTTCTAGTTCCCTATTCACTTATAGTTTAGTCCTTAACCATCTTATAGGTGTTTGGTTGGATCATAAGGTTTTCAAGAGATTTACTACAAGTATTATCATTACTCTTGTCAACATAAGATCATGAGTACAATCATGAATATCTCATGTAAATGCATTAATCAAATCCTCCTACCTTTAAGGATTGATCTCTTTTCCCCAATCTTCCATGATCTTGGCCGATGTATGTAATCCGTACATCCATACATATTGTCAATATATAAATTATGAACAATCCTATTGTTCACTAGACTGATGTTTAGAATGATCTTTAGATCATTCATATCTAAGTATTTTTCTATCTCTAAGTCTTTGTATGTTCATCTCCTTGATCTTGATCTTTCATAGATCCTTTGATTGACAATCTACTCATGTTGATAAAGATCAAGGTCCTAGATCTTCTATCATCTAGTTCTTCTTTGATCTAAGTTCGGTTCTTGGATCATCCCTATGGAGGATGATCTTGGTTTTCTTCCTTGAATCACCTTTGATCAAGGGTTTGGATTCTCTAATTTAAATAACTATAACAAGTATACTTAAAACATACATACCAAGTACAATATAGTGTTCTTATCTTTATTGTTCTTGATCATCCAAGATTTAATAGATCTTGTTTGATCATCCTTATCCGACTTCTTGTTTTTATTAGGGTTAGGTAATTTACTAACCTTTTATGCTCTTATGATTATTATTCAACCAGTTAATGTGCATGGTTGAAGGTAGCTTATTCAAGCCTAAATCTAGCTGCTCCTCTTATTTCCAATTGGCTAAGGCTTACTAGTTGAATGGGTGAACACAAAGTGGTTACTTCAATCCTCATGTAAGGAGGCGTTTAGGGACCTCACAAACGTCACCGAAGGTAGGGGAAGAGCGAGGTTTATTAGATAACCCCTTAACCACTATGTTCATCATTCACTAGATGACCATAGCTCAACCTTTCATAAGGTTCCTATAAGCATGTTTACCCTAAGTACTCTTTCTAATGGATTTTAATTAAGTCCATGAATATTTATAATGTCATTCATGGGGTTTATTATTCTTTCCTAATTTGGGCCAAGGATTTGATAATCCTTATATTGTCCTACTAACTATAGCCCTTACTAATTAAGTCCAAAGTACTCCATTCTTATTTGTGTCATGAAACTCTACTTTCTCATTAGAATACATTTTTGATGTTTTATGCTTTTTATCACATAACAAGTAAATCTACTACTAACATTCCACTATAAATGAATTATAAATTTAAAGCATAAAACTACTTAGTTTAACATTCAATGAAAATGAGGCAAGGTACTTAAATTAACTCTAGCACTTATGATAAGAATGAACACATAAACTCTAAATGTTATACTAGCATGCTTTATAACGTAATAACATAAAATGAAACTAATTAGATTTACATTTTTAGAAACCTTTCCTTATGATCCAACCATTTGATCTTAGATCTTTGCCTTTGATTAAGGACTTTAGTTATATTTAGAGAATTTTCTCTATTAAGGTCAAAAGATCACATTGATCTATTTTTATCATAATCCATCCACACGATTTCCTTGGATTTCATCATATAAACTTGATTATTCTTTCCATCCCAAGGATTCAGTCACACTTGATCTCATTGATCAAGTGGGTCCCTTTGTATTTTTTTTGGGTTTTTCAATCATAAAGGGTAGATCCCTTAATATATCTCATATATATCCAATTTAAACATAGATATAACTTTATTTCAGTATTAGATCATTATTAAAACATGTTTCTAAGATCCGATCATCTCGGATCTTGAAAATCAATGTAATTGGAAACTTAATTCTTAAATACAGAAAGTTTTTATTGAATAACATGTCATTTTTATTATTCCATAAGAAAATAGAGGTTTTAAGCTTTCCATAGCTTCTTTCCGATCTCAATTTGGAGTTCGATGACTCAGGGACTGATCCCGGAAGTTCACGCGTCCTTCCTAGGGGCCTAGATTTGATCTGGGCCCAAGGAAAGGACGGCCCGATTAGTCGGGCGGAACGACAGGCGGAACGAACCGGCGGAGCAGAACCAGGCGTCGTCGGGCGCGTCCACTGGGACGAAATCCCGGCCACGCGCGCCTGCGGGACGTCCCGCAGACGCGGACGGGACGAGCGGAACGCCCGTCGTCCGCGCGCCCGCAACGCCGGCATCGGCCGGGCGCGTCCGCTCATCCTTTGGACGGACGCGCCTTCCGTGCGAACGAGGACGCTCCACGCGTATCGCACGCGCCCGTTCCGACGGTGCGTCACGTGGGCGTCGTACGTCCGGGAGAGATCGGACAGCCCATTACGGGACCGTCCAATCAATCCTCTTGCAATTGAGGGCCCAAAAGGTCTCTCGATTTTGATGAAACTTCTACCCTAGGGGTTTTGGACCCTTAGGATCGATTTAGTGGTAGTCAGATTTCTCATCCGAGCACTCCATCATCCCTAATTAAGGGTTCTGTTGTTTACTTTATTTTTATCTTTTTATTATCAAATTTAATTACAGTAAAAATAAAAATTACATAAAACATTACTAAAAATATAGGAAAAGGATTTCCACTTACTTGATTGAGGAGAAAACTTGATTTACATGCCCAATAAAAAATACCTCGTTGATGACGATATAGCTTAAAATCCACCTTTCGCGTAAAAATACCGTTGTTTGAACCGTTGGATCTTGAAATTTCTTTGGGGTTTTGTAGAATAGATGTGTTGGGATGTTTTTGGACGGTGAAATTGATGAAATTAGATCTAGAACAGAGTGCCTAATTGAATTTAGGTCTCTTGATCTAATCTAAAAAAAAAAACAAATTGGAAAAAGATTTAGCTCTTGGAAATTTTGGGGTTTTGGGAGGGATCCTAGATCTAATTTTTTCAAGGGGATTGAAGATAATTTCGTGGGGATTGTATGAGGATTTTTGGAAGATTTTTGGGGTTGTATTTATAGGCATTTTGGGTCTTTTTTCATGATTATAATATGTATTTTTTAATATAAAATGGCATGAAAGTCTTTAATGCTCCCATACCTAACCCATGACTAGCTGATCTTTGTTGACCCATGTTTCACATGGGCTGCTGATCAAAGTGGTTGTTGGGGACGTGGTGGTCCCCATGTGGGCCCCATGTGGGCCCCACATAGTGGTAAAAGACCGGTTTGCCCTTTATGCATAAAACTTTGGGTTTTATTCCCATGATCTCGGATTTGAGTGTACTTAGTGGCGTTGGATTCGTATTTCTCAGTACATTCTAAATTTTGATGTTTCATATTTTGATTTTTGGAATATTTTGATTTTTGGGTAAAATTACTATTTTACCCTTTTTGTCCAAAAAATGAAAAACTTAAGGATTTCTCATCCGAATTCGAAATTTGTCGTGCTTATGAGTCATATTTTGAAGGGTTTGCTAAGTTTAATTTCAATTTTACATGTCTTATGATTTGATTATACTTTTATAAAAGTATATTTTAAATAACCCTAATATCTCAGACCGAAATATCTAAAACTCAAACTTAATTGATTTTTCTCAATCAATTTACAAAAAAAAAGGGGGTTAATACAATCTTCCCCCCTTACAATAATTTCGTCCTCGAAATTTGTAATACAACTCACTTAGGAGTTTTCACAATTCTTTCATATCCTTACACATGTGGCCTTGCCACTTATGGAAATTCTATTTCCTTTCATCCCTTTTTTATACTATCTTTTCTCAAAGGTTAAAATGCTCCTCCATGACTAACCTTAATAATGCTCTATATAATAAAGCTGGTTATTGCTAGAATTTCCCAAAAGATGATTAATAACTCTTATTGAGTTATCCCTTTTTGTTTCAAAACCTTCCATTTCACTTGATTGGTAATTTTCACCAATCTTTCCATACTTCACAATTTTCCATTATGCCTTCTATTCCTCATTCTTTTTCAACTTATAAAGTTTTGACATAGCTTTCCTACTATGTATTAACATATAAAGTTTGGACATAGCTTTCCTACTATGTATAGTCCTTAGACTTCCTATAATACATATTGATAAGATTCTATAACTTCAACTATTGTTCTTTGTAACAACCTTCCAATCTTTGGAAGTAATTTTCTCTTTTCTTATTCTTCCATTATTTGGAAGGATATACTTTATTTCTTCTTTACAGTTCATACTTCTTTACTATTTCCTTCTATTGACAACTTTTTGTCAAATTCTCGTCCTTCAGTAATAGTTTCCTTGTAATGAATCTTTCCTCATTTCCGTCCATTATTTTTGTAACACCCTTTGAGTACCATTTTATTCATAATACTTGAATTTTTACATTTTTCAATCCAAGATAGTGTCGTTTAACTCTGTATATATATTCTGATCCTCTTTGTTATTTCTTTCTCATATTTATTCACAATCTATGATAATATTTATCTCTTTTCCTCTTATATATATATTTATATGTCATAGGCTTCAAAATTTCTTGATTTTGCATTTCCTCATGCTTCTTTCAAAGCATACCTCATAGCCTTTATCATATCATACTAACTCTTTATTTGCGATATTCTTGATAATTTCAATTAAAAGAGTCCATATTGACTTTGTAATCATCCCTTCTTATGTCTTTACAAACACCATAATTTATCAACTAGTCTTTAATTCTCAACAATCTATTATCAACTCATTTAGGATTTATGTACCCAATGGCAAATCTTCACTAAAGAATGTCCTTATGTTATAAAATCAATAAGAGATATATTTCTCTAATTGTCATTGTTATTTAATATTTCGATCTCATATTCCACCTTTGTTGGGTCAAATTCCATGCTATCCTTAAAATTTATATAACCTAAACTTTGCTTTCTTTAATCACATGTACACTTATAAGACAAGTTTTGTAAGTGTCTAACATATATGCCCTGAATGCTCTTGATTTCTTGAAATCTCTTTCCATATATCATCACCACTTCATTCAATATATTTCATTCTCCTCAAATTCATGAACATCTCATATCTAACTCATAGAACTTTTAAAATTTGTTTTATATTTTATACTTTGATGTTGCATTTCCAATTCCCAATTAATAATAAATTTGAAAATGATCATCCTTATAGAGAAAAAAGGATACTTAATTTCCTCAACATCATTTATGCATCCTTATATTGATTCCTCCTTTTTCTTTTCCTAAAAGAAATTTGTTACTATCATAATGTAAATTGCTATAATCACTCCATATCCTTAAAAAGTTGTTCTTTCAACTCATTCATATAATTTGATGTTCTTTTCCTCAACTATTATAGATATTTTCTCATTCAATCTCATGTAAGATTGAAAATCTTCAAACTATCTTAAAATTTCTAACCACTTATTTCTCCAACAATTTGGATTTATATCTCATTCACAATCATCTTTAAACTTAAATTCAACAACCAATATTTGTTTTCATTTCTCATGTTTTATTTCACCTTTCCTTCAAAAAATTATATTTCCCCTTACTATATTTCTTAAATCTTTCAATATCACCAACTCCATCATGTAATTGGAAGTAATATCTTTATTCATAGTTAGCTCTTCATTTGCCTTGATCAATAAGATGCTCCTATTCATGATATTCAATGACTATATTTTTCTAATAAATATTTACATTTGTTTTCATGTTCCATGACCATGATAATCAATGACTTAATCAATGCTAATCAATATTTCTCTTTGTTTTCATGATCCATGACCATGATAATCAATGACTTAATCAATGCTAATCAATGATAGTCCCAAAATTATTTTCAATAGCACGAAAGTTATTATATCAATAATTATTTAATCCTTGAAAATCCTCTAGTGCTAATTTCCACAATGATTTGTCATACCTTTATAATTTCTAACTTCGGTGATTTCATAATTGTTGTACCATATATAGAGCTATAATTTTTTTTTTTTTTACCCATATTCTCATGGTTTAATTGTCTTTCTTAATACTTATTTTTGTCCCTTTAACATATCTAACTCTCTTTTTCCTTTTCATTTTATTCTAATATCAAAGATCATCTCTTCATGTTCTAAAATTTTATCATTTCTCCACTAATTCCTTTGCCTCACTAATTTTGGAGAAAAATACTTGCTTAACTCCTTACTCATATTTATTTCAAACTATTCTCATTTACAAATTTTGCACTTTCTTACCTATCTCCTTAAATTTCTTTCAAGCCATATCCTCTCTATTTTGATGATTAATTTCATTTAACTAATTTTCATAATACTATGCATGTAGCAATTCTAATTCCTACATTTATATTTCTTTATATATGTAATGTTAACTTTGAATTTTACAATACTTCTAATGTTTTCATCTTTAACACCTATTTCTCATAAATCTCCATTTCATCTTTTCTATAAGGTTAAATTTTTTCTTCTTTTTTTTTTTTTTTTTTTTTTTTCATCTTCTTTTCCAATTTATCGTTTTTTTCTCTTTATCTCCATTTCTTCACTTAGTAATGGTTATATACATACTTTACTTAATAATGGTTATATACATACTTGTATTAACGTACTTTTGTATGTTTACTCGGACTTTAGGTTAGACACGAACATCATACCTTACATCTATTGTAATGTTTTTCCTATGGATTTCTATATCTTATTATTCCCTTTATTGGAATTCTTATTTGCTAAGTAGTATTTCGAGTCCTTTCACTAAGTATGTCGACTTTCCTTTCACTAAGTAATATCGACTTATACTATACTATTCCGTCATTACACTAACTCTTTCTATATTTATTCTTAATTAATGAGTTTAACTCTTTCTGTACTCATCCTTCACAAATGAGTTACTCTTTCTTCACAAATGAGTCTACTCTTTCCATATTCCTCAAATAATGAGTTTAACTCTTTCCTCACTAATGAGTCAACTCTTTACATCCTCTTCAACAAATGAGGCTACTCTTTCAAGACTTATCCTTTACTAATGAGTTACCTCCTTTTATACTTATCTCTTAACTAATGAGTTTATCACATAACTCCTTCTCATCTCGATAACTTATCTCTTATTCACTCACTTTAGGTTGAACTGAGCCTTGCTTACTTGGTATTTCTACAGAAGATGATGAACCTTGGGTTTGCTATAGGTGAGGAAGAAGGTTCTTCAACACTGTCATCATCTCTTGTTATCATCTCTTCCACATTGCTCATTGTTACTCTTTCCATATTGTCAACTGGAGTATTTTGAGTTGCCTATCTTGTGATTCTCTTTGGTGGCATATGTTCAAAATTTCTATCAATCCTCTATACAACTATTTCTATCTTAATCTAGACATGGATTATAATCTCTCTTTTGGGCATATTTGTCTTGATCTTGTGTTGGATGAATCGCCTACGATACCAACGTGACGACCCGGGTTTTTGAAAACATGATTTGTAAAGTATTTTGAAAGCGGGGGCCCTTAAGAGTGTAAAAATTTTTCGCAAAACAAAACCGCGGAAATTCTTTTCTTTAGAACTTGTTTTGAAAACCCAAGTCACCACTTCATACATAACATAAGTACAATTTGTGTACAAAATAAAATTCCATTGAAGGAATATACTTTTATTCAACTCAGGATCCATCCGATGGTTCACAAGACCAAATCTAGTACAATACTTGTCCAAATTACATAATCCAAAACTCAAGCTCACCATACAATAAAACTCTCAACAAATAAAAATACATGTCTTCAAGGGGTATACCCTGATGATTATTCTCTTCAAGTCTTCTATAGTCTTGAGCTCCTAACTCTCCTTCCTCGGATCGAGATATTGCAACAAGTACAATATCTCGGCAAAGCAATGCTTGGTAGGGGATTCAAGAAACATAATAATTGACAATGTAATTCCAATCCTTCATAATCTCATTATCCTCAAACATACTCTTTACTTTGTAAGTTATGTATATCTATATACATACATACCCTTCATGGGTAAACCAGTTAAATTCGTGAAAATAGTCAAATATCATTCCCAACTAATTTGATTAATTCTCTTCATTTTGAGAATTTAGTATTACGACTAATCTCATCGGGAATTTCCTTCTTGGGAAACATTGGTAATATACAATTACCTAGCATTTCATTATGCTATAACATAAGGCATTTCACTATGCCTATTCCATATGCATCATAGTGCAAAATAATCAGAAAGGTTGCTATGCTGCAGTCTGATCCGTACTAGCGCGCTCGGATAGCGCCGTTCACCACGCGATACCACGGTGGAAAATATTATGTCACTTTGCCCGTATGGGGGGCAAGACTTTCCACAAAGGGTGGCCTTCCCATAATTGCCACCACCCGACTTTTAGCCTCTCATTGGGCAAGGTATCATCATATCATCAAATTTCAAGGAGCGGGTGGCCAAACCCTCATAACTCCTCTGAAGAATAGCATCCCAGGCTCATGCCTATTAAAACAAACTCACAAGCCTCCAAGCTTGTATGTAAAATAGATTTCATATATATATCGGACCATATGTCATTTACTTAGAAGCTGAAATATTTTCTAGTTTCCCTATTCACTTATAGTTTAGTCCTTAACCATCTTATAGGTGTTTGGTTGGATCATAAGGTTTTCAAGAGATTTACTACAAGTATTATCATTACTCTTGTCAACATAAGATCATGAGTACAATCATGAATATCTCATGTAAATGCATTAATCAAATCCTCCTACCTTTAAGGATTGATCTCTTTTCCCAATCTTCCATGATCTTGGCCGATGTATGTAATCAGACATCCATACATATTGTTAATATATAAAATTTGAACAATCCTATTGTTCACTAGATCTGATGTTTAGAATGATCTTTAGATCATTCATATCTAAGTATTTTTCTATCTCTAAGTCTTTGTATGTTCATCTCCTTGATCTTGATCTTTCATAGATCCTTTGATTGACAATCTACTCATGTTGATAAAGATCAAGGTCCTAGATCTTCTATCATCTAGTTCTTCTTTGATCTAAGTTCAGTTCTTGGATCATCCCTATGGAGGATGATCTTGGTTTTCTTCCTTGAATCACCTTTGATCAAGGGTTTGGATTCTCTAATTTAAATAACTATAACAAGTATACTAAACATACATACCAAGTACAATATAGTGTTCTTATCTTTATTGTTCTTGATCATCCAAGATTTAATAGATCTTGTTTGATCATCCTTATCCGACTTACTTGTTTTTATTAGGGTTAGGTAATTTACTAACCTTTTATGCTCTTATGATTATTATTCAACCGGTTAATGTGCATGGTTGAAGGTAGCTTATTCAAGCCTAAATCTGATCGCTCCTCTTATTTCCAATTGGCTAAGGCTTACTAGTTGAATGGGTGAACACAAAGTGGTTACTTCAATCCTCATGTAAGGAGGCGTTTAGACCTCACAAACGTCACTAAAGGTAGGGGAAGAGCGAGGCTCTATTAGATAACCCCCTTAACCACTATGTTCATCATTCACTAGGATGACCATAGCTCAACCTTTCATAAGGTTCCTATAAGCATGTTTACCCTAAGTACTCTTTCTAATGGATTTTAATTAAGTCCATGAATATTTATAATGTCATTCATGGGGTTTATTATTCTTTCCTAATTTGGGCCAAGGATTTGATAATCCTTATATTGTCCTACTAACTATAGCCCTTACTAATTAAGTCCAAAGTACTCCATTCTTATTTGTGTCATGAAACTCTACTTTCTCATTAGAATACATTTTTGATGTTTTATGCTTTTTATCACATAACAAGTAAATCTACTACTAACATTCCACTATAAATGAATTATAAATTTAAAGCATAAAACTACTTAGTTTAACATTCAATGAAAATGAGGCAAGGTACTTAAATTAACTCTAGCACCTTATGATAAGAATGAACACATAAACTCTAAATGTTATACTAGCATGCTTTATAACGTAATAACATAAATGAAACTAATTAGATTTACATTTTTAGAAACCTTTCCTTATGATCCAACCATTTGATCTTAGATCTTTGCCTTTGATTAAGGACTTTAGTTATATTTAGAGAATTTTCTCTATTAAGGTCAAAAGATCACATTGATCTATTTTATCATAATCCATCCCCGATTTCCTTGGATTTCATCATATAAGCTGATTATTCTTTCCATCCCAAGGATCTGATCACACTTGATCTCATTGATCAAGTGGGTCCCTTTGTATTTTTTTTGGGTTTTTCAATCATAAAGGGTAGATCCCTTAATATATCTCATATATATCCAATTTAAACATAGATATAACTTTATTTCAGTATTAGATCATTATTAAAACATGTTTCTAAGATCGATCATCTCGGATCTTGAAAATCAATGTAATTGGAAACTTAATTCTTAAATACAGAAAGTTTTTATTGAATAACATGTCATTTTTTATTATTCCATAAGAAAATAGAGGTTTTAAGCTTTCCATAGCTTCTTTCCGATCTCAATTTGGAGTTCGAGATGACTCAGAATTGATCTGGAAGTTCACGGTCCTTCCAGGGCCTAGATTTGATCTGGGCCCAAGGAAAAGACGGCCCAGTATTAGTCGGGCGGAACGACAGGCGGAACGAACCGGCGGAACGAACCAGGCGTCGTCGGGCGCGTCCGCTGGGACGAATCCCGACGCGCGCTGCGGGACGTCCACAGACGCGGACGGACGAGCGGAACGCCCGTGCGTCCGCGCGCCCGCAAACCGGTGTCGGCCGGCGCGTCCGCTCATCACGGACCCGACGCGCTCTTCCGTGCGCTTGAACAGAGACGCTCCACGCGTATCGCACGCGCCCGTTCCGGCCGGTGCGTCACGTGGGCGTCGTCGATCTGAGATCGGATGGTCCATTCCGGGACCGTCCAATCAATCCTCTCTTGCAATTGAGGGCCCAAAAGGTCTCGATTTTGATGAAACTTCTACCCTAGGGGTTTTGGACCCTTCGGGATCGATTGGTACAGCCGTCATTTCTCATCCGAGCACTCCATCATCCCTAATTAAGGGTTCTCTTGTTTACTTTATTTTTATCTTTTTATTATCAAATTTAATTACGGTAAAATAAAAAATGACATAAAACATTACTAAAAATATAGGAAAAGGATTTCCACTTACTTGATTGAGGAGAAAACTTGATTTACATGCCCAATAAAAAAAATACCTCGTTGATGACGATATAGCTTAAAATCCACCTTTCGCGTAAATACCGTTGTTTGAACCGTTGGATCTTGAAATTTCTTTGGGGGTTTTGTAGAATAGATGTGTTGGGATGTTTTGGACGGTGAAATTGATGAAATTAGATCTAGAACAGAGTGCCTAATTGAATTTAGGTCTCTTGTTCTAATCTAAAAAAAAAAACAAATTGGAAAAAGATTTAGCTCTTGGAAATTTTGGGGTTTTGGGAGGGATCCTAGATCTAATTTTTCAAGGGGATTGAAGATAATTTCGTGGGGATTGTATGAGGATTTTTGGAAGATTTTTGGGGTTGTATTTATAGGCATTTTGGGTCTTTTTTCATGATTATAATATGTATTTTTTAATATAAAATGGCATGAAAGTCTTTAATGCTCCCATACCTAACCCATGACTAGCTGATCTTTGTTGACCCATGTTTCACATGGGCTGCTGATCAAAGTGGTTGTTGGGGACGTGGTGGTCCCCATGTGGGCCCATTGTGGGCCCCACATGGTGTAAAAAGTCCGTTTTGCCCTTTATGCATAAAACTTTGGGTTTTATTCCCATGATCTCGGATTTGAGTGTACTTAGTGGCGTTGGATTCGTATTTCTCAGTACATTCTAAATTTTGATGTTTCATATTTTGATTTTTGGAATATTTTGATTTTTGGGTAAAATTACTATTTTACCCTTTTTGTCCAAAAAATGAAAAACTTAAGGATTTCTCATCCGAATTCGAAATTTGTCGTGCTTACAGTCATTTTGAAGGGTTTGCTAAGTTTAATTTCAATTTTACATGTCTTATGATTTGATTATACTTTTATAAAAAGTATATTTTAAATAACCCTAATATTTCAGCCCGAAATATCTAAAACTCAAACTTTATTGATTTTTCTCAATCAATTTACAAAAAAAAAATGGGGGTTATTACAATTAGAAATGGGGTATATTATGCCAATGTCTAATAGATTTAAGACCTTTGCTCTTACAACTTCCTTCATATTAGGGTTAAGTCATCTTTGCATTTCCCTGGAAGGTTTTGCATTTTCCTCAAGATTGATATGATACATGTAAATGGTTGGGCTTATACCATTAATATCCACTATTGACCACCCTATAGCTATCTTATATTCTCTGAGAACATTAAGTAGCTTATTGTCCTATTCTTTGTCCAAATTAGAAGTGATAATAATAGGTAGGGTCTCAGATGGAACTAAAAGAGCATATGTCAAGCTTGCTTGCAAAGTTTTTAGGTCAAGGATAGGGATTGTCTCAATAGATAGAACATTGGTCATCTCTGGGACCATAAGACCACTTTAGCTTTCCATTTAGAAGTGTCAAATACTAGTGCAATATCAAGTAATGCATTTAATTCATTAATAGAATTTTTTATATCAAGATTGACAATGAAATGAGATAATCAGGCAACAAGTGGGTCAGAATTGGAGACTATTAAGAATGTATCATGGACTAGACTCTCAATCATATTGACTTCAAAACAATCCATTAAGTCCAGATTTTGTTTGACGTTAAAGACATTAAGCTTAAACTTTATGTTGCCAAATGAAAATTTCACAATTCCATTCCTATAATTGATTATAGCATTAGAGGTGGCCAAGAAGTGCTGTCACAAAATAATAAGAATTTGACTATCAAGATTAGATACAAGTTGGGTATCTAAAACAAGAAAGTTGACAGAAAATAGAAACTTTTCAACATGCACCAATACATCCTCAACCACACCATAAGGAATTTTAATTGATCTTATCAGCTGATTGAAATGTGGTGTTAACTGGTTTCATCTTGACTTAACCTAGTTGTACATAAATTGAATACAACAACAGGTTAAAACTTGCCCCTAAATCAAGAAATGCCCCATCAATTGTATGTTCCCCAATCACACATGATATACTGGGGCATCTAGGATCTTTATATTTTGGTGGGGTATTGTGTTGAATTATCAATCTTACTTACTTGGAGAGAAAATGAACATTATTCTACTCATATATTAATAAGAGATTTAAACCTTTCTGAGTGACTTCTAAGTGTCAAAATATGTCCTGTAAGATTTGAAGTTAAAGCATATATTTATATGGTAATTTAGGTTGTAATTTCCTTAGAAACCCATAATTGTATATATATTGGCTATACTCACACACTTACATTCCAAGGTTTAATGAAATAATAGGATAACTTTAACATAAGGGTATGATTTTGAATTGCTGATCATTTTTATTAGCATGTTAAAGTTAGGAGTTCAATATAAGTTGAAAACGAGAAAATTTTCCAAGAAAAATGAAGGACTTTCATAAGAGTTTTGGAAAATGTTTATGGGTAGCATTTTTGAAAACACTTATGGCACTACGACTCGTCTGCTAGGGTAACCTAGGGGTTTAAAGGCTTTCTGCATACACTAAATGTAGACAACAATACTTGCAAAAGTGGTTAGGATTTGTGCTTTTAGATTTTTTGTATTTCTTTTCTATAGTTTTTCTCAAGGACTAGCAAAATCTAAGTTAGGGGGTATTTAATATATATAGAAATATTACATATATACCTCTATATTTATAAGGTTTTACTCTTGAAGTTACTTAATTATCACTAAATAAGATTAATTATGTTATTTTTCAAGTCTAGGATACAAATGAAATGCTAAAAATTGGAAATTTTATTGTTAAAGAGCAATTTCACATCCCAAGCTACATCGTGGATTACACATGCCAAAAATAATGTCCTGGAGGTTCATAATAATTATTGGGTGTCATTGTAAAAGTTAGAACAACCAAAAACCTCATGTATAACTCCTCAAATTAGAGGTAAAAGGTGGAAAATTTTCAATTCAAGCACAAATACATACATATCAACACCTTAAGAAGCTTATAGAAGAAGTTAAATTTACATACAATGGAATCATATACAATGAAAGCTTCTCAAAAGAAAAAACAAGAATGGGGCCCACTTGAAGACTTTTTACTTATTTCTCTCTCCTACTCAACCATGGGAAAAATAATCAACTAATGATTGGAAGCTTTATCCATATAAGATACTGAAGCACATTTGGTCCACATGAAGCATACAAAGATCTCTATGGAATCAAGGTAATTCGTCTTAGGGCAATCTGATCCAATGGTGGAGAGAAAATGAAGTTTAAGAAAAATTTACATGCCATTAAGAGATCCCATCCATCTAAGAAAAGATGAGTATGATCTAAGGGCTAGGATTGAAATAAAGCAAAAAAGGAAACCCTAGCCAGCTTTCCCATGTTGAAAAGTCAAACCAAAACCTTAAGGAAAGGAAGATCTTAACCATCCATTTTCATCTAAGGGTCATTACAATCTTACGATTCCTAAATCACACACACACACACACACACACACACACACACACACACACACACACACACACACACACACACACACACATGCATTCTACACTTTCTCTCTTTAGGACTTTCTAAATATGAAAAGAATTAGATTCTCCCACCAATTTCCTTTCCTACTCATTCCTTATCTCTCCATTTTCATCTCCCATTCACTTATTTGAATTCCATGCACCCATCTAGCCCTTGAATTGCTTCTAATTAAAGTGTATTGATCTCAACCATTGAATCACCTTAATAAGTCATGCTAGAAATATATAAATAGAGGTATTTTGAATACATTAATGATATTTCAACTATCCCTAGAGCTCAAGGCCAAACTTAGGAGAGAAAAAGGGATGAAGATTGATAAGTGTTCAATTTTGTATAAAAAGTACCTAATTAGTAGTCCATGTGTTATAAAATACAGCACAATTTTAGGTGTTTTTCGTAATTTTGTAACACATGCATTTCTGACCTAATAAATCAAAAGTTTGATATTTTGTAGGTTGAGGAGCTAATCCAAAGTAAGTATGTGAATGGCTATAATTTCCTTGGACTTATCATTAATCCAAAGTGAGATCAAGGATCAAGATCACCTTAAGGCAAGTGAAGAAGCAATTAAGAAGCAAAAGGTGACTAAAAATGGACCCAAGCCCAAGCCATGCATTTCTACCACCTTTGTATGGGAGCCATTCAAGTCACCTAAGCCATATAAGACATGAAAAAGGATGAATGCCACATGGAGCCACAAGATTAAAGAATTAAAATAAGCAACTATCGTATGTTAAAAGTGTGATTTTTAAGGGATTTTGAGAGAGAATTGTAAAGGTAAGATGATCATGCATTGAGGGACCCATCAAGAGAGAAAACCCCTCTTCCTTGATCCATTTCCTAACCTTTTCCACCATATCAACTTAAGGTTACATGTTTTTTAACTTAAGGAGGAAGCCACCTTCCTAGAAGGTGACACCTCTCCCCATGCTTAGTTGTCAATTTTGGTGGTTTCCTAATTTGGAAACCCCTATATCTATGTCTTTTCAAAACACATCAAACCCTAGGTTTTCCGTAACTTTTCCACCTCATTTTTTTCTTCTCATTTTCCCTCTCCATTCTAGCTAATCGCAATCCAATTAGGAGAGCAAGAGTTTCACCCTTCCTTATTAAGAAAAAGATGCCTCCTCCCCATTTTCTCAAATTAGAATCCAGCCATGTCACCTCTTATATCATCGCTCCACCTAACCTTCCTCCTTCACTCCCTACCTAACTTTCCTATCTTGACACCTTAGATCTAGATCTCCTGTCCCATTCAACTACACTTTTTCTTGGTTTCCATAGCCTAACAGAATGCAACAGTGAGGGACAACCCACCCATACAGCCAGAGGGGAGGATGGCACTACTGGCAAAGACTGTTTGGCGAAAATGCTGTAGGTGCGAAGCATGGTAGGCCTGCGCTAGGGGAGCATAGTATAGGGAGGAAAGGGAGCCCGGATGGTGGAAGAGCCAAGGGAGGCTGGGTCATTTGATGGAAGGCTTTTTTCGAGCGACTCATGAATTCTTGGAAAAAGAGGGAGCGAGCCAATGGATCAATGAATATATAGAGTCAACGGTGTCTAGCAGGTATGCGACCCCCAAACAACAATCCACTTTGTACATTTGCTGAGCAGACTAGGAAGGGAACTTCTCATTGAAGGAGGCGGGAAGCTATCACTTTTAGAATGCAAGCTTATCCTTGACTCTCTTTTTTTTAGAGCATACCGCTAAATAATACAAAAGGGTTTATGGATGAAGTAATCAGTGTGACAAATGGTTACAGTTGCAGAAACTGGAGAAAGTCAGGAACTGTCGGTTACCTTTAAATCTCCTTTCCTCTTTGATTCAGCCTTTCCTAAGTTAGAAACCCAGCCATGCATAAATCCCCCATGGTTACCATGTTTTTCCCCAAGTAGGGGTTGTGTAAGACAACCTTGAAACATAGCTCTTGTTTCATGATCATTGTTGCTAGACTTTGGTAATATTTTTGTACTTTTTCTTCATTTGGATTTCTTCTTATTATTATTTTTAGTTGTTCTCCAATTCTGGTTAGTAGTTTTCTTTCATTGTTTCAGTTTCATTGCATTAGTTTCCATTGATTTACTTTCTAGTTCTTCACTCATCTTTCCACTTAGCTTTCCCTCTTTTCTTTGCTTCACTTTTCATTAGTTTTTCTTGATTATTCTCTCAAGATCTAAGGTAACTCTTCTCTAGTAGTGACATCGAAGAGAAGAGATAGCTTAGAGCCTTGGATTCACCTCTTGAATTCCATGCTTTCTTCACTAATTTGAGCTTAGTTTTATGTCCATTTTCCTTGCTTAGTTCATCATTTTAGCCATCTTCTCTCTTGAATTCCATTTTAGGTTTTCTTTGAATGTTAGATTACTTTATTTTGTGATCATTATATTGATTTTTTTTCTTTTTTTTTAGATTACGATTCAGGCTAGAGTTTATTGCACAATTTTTATAATTTTGCACTTGTTTATGTGCAAAATTTTTTATTTAAGTTGGTGATGATTCAATAAATTTTATTAAAGGTTCTTATTATGGCATGCTTCTTTCATCAAAGTATTTGGATTTGGGTTGTTATCTTGCATAAAAATTGTTGATTCAATTTATTTATTATGCTTGATTTGGTTAATGTTCTTAAGTATTGGAAATCTAGAAATTTATTTTCTTAATTTTTGTGCTTTGTTTCTAGCCATAAAAAAACATTATTTTCTTGAATCCTTAGGAATCCATTTATATTTTTAGGTTGTTTAGTTAATACCTAGCTTAGGTTGCATCTTTGTTTGCATTTAAATAGTTAGCCTAATCACTTTTGCACCCATGAACCATGTGTATAGTCCAGGGATCATGTGCATGGTACAAATGTGATTCACCTTTGATTCTTGATTCATTCAACTACTTCATCTTGATTGAATAATTTTTAGTCAGTTAATTGTGTATTAGTTAGGTTTAGAAGGTTTTTTTTTGGAAAGTTTCATCTTTAGAAAGTGTTAAATTTAGACAGTCTCTTTAGTTGTAGTTTCCATTCACATGCATATTTCTTAGTTCTTGTTAAATCTAGTTAGATATCATTGGTTACTTGTTTTTGCATTTTCAATGTTAAAAAGTTTCTTGATTTAGTTTTCGAAAGTTCTATTTTTAGAAATTTTTTAATTCTAGTTTAGTAAAGTGTTAATTTAGAAAAGTTTCCATTTTAGTAGTCTCTTTAAGTTAGTTGCTTAGTTAAGTTAGTTTCTAAGTCACTGCCTAATCATAGTTTTGGTATGTTTCCTTTAATTCTAGTTGTTAATTTCATGCATGTCTCTCTTTTATGCATTTTAATTTCCTAATTCAACCAAATCAATATCTCTCTTTTGCTGAAGTTAGGCACTTTAAATAAGATCCATCCAACATACAAATTTGTGAGATTCCTCATGGGTTTGACCTCTCTCATCTGCAATATTGCTTTGATTTTTGTGCTTGCAAATCATTTTTTTGCTACACCAAGTTTTTGGAGTCGTTACGGGTGAATCACAATGGATTTGTGGTTGGATCTTTATTTAATCATTAGTCATAGCCTTAGGTTGAATTAGATTAGGATTTTTGCATTGCATATGCATATCTTGCTAATTCCTCATAAATTGATCCATCTTACTTGTTTTGTGTGAGGGGATTTGGCAAAGGAGCGGTGGTGATCCTTGGGCCAAAGCTTCATCAACCGTTATTGCTTTTTTTTATTAGGATTTTTTTTTTTTTTTTTTTATTGAACTTGTAGTGAGGACCCATTGTAACCTATGATTTCTTTATTTCATTTTAAATGGGTTGTATTAATACAAGGCAAGTGTGGGGTATGGTGGCCCACACTTGATCTTCGTTATAAACCTCACTGTAAGCCTTCTTCACTGTCTTTTATTTTCTTAGCATACTTGCATTTAATGTAATTTGCATCTTATTTGGTAGAGAAGCTCATATTGTTTAGAGTCTTTCATCTTATTTGTTGCATCTTATTTAGGGTTACTATATTAGATGCACCTATCTAGCCTAGGTTGGATAGCATATAAGTTGCATTAGTTTACTTTCTTGTACTTTTATTAACATGTTTACTACTTTATGGTGGATGGAACATAATGTTAGTAAGGGTCCCACAGGAAGTCTCATAAGATGACTAAATTTCATCATTAGATCCTTGGCCCACCTACAAAATCAAATCAATTTCTTGTATGCTTGCGATCCCAGTCGTTAATCGTAATTTAAAATCAAGTAACAAGAGACCTAGGGTTTTGAGCTCATAAGACCCTTTTTGAAAGAGGCACCTATTGTGACTCTAGTGGCTCTTGACCTTTGTAGTTACAGTGGGTATCCAAAATCCAAGTGATTTTCCCTCATCTTTTGTTGATAGTTGTTGAGGTCTAAACACCTCCTTTCATGAGAGTTATTTTAACCACTTTGGGTAGGACCTAACTGGTAAGCAATAGTCAAGTCTGGATCAAAGGAGGTGTTGGGATCAACAAGACATCTTGTTAGCCTTAGCAATTGTTTACTTTCTTAGCATATAGAATTAGGAGTCATTTAAATTTAGCTTGCATTAATTAGGCAGGTTTCATTATAGTGCATTCAAGGACTTTGATATCAAAATACTGAATTAGTACCATTGGATCCTAAGATTGAACATATTAATAGGCAAGGGTTAAGAAATTGAATTCCTGACCCCATGGTAGACCCACTAGTTCAAGTTGAGCATAAGGCTATTAAATATTTTTATGTGCCACTTAAATTAAATATCCTATAATGCATCACTTTATCACCCACCAATGTAGACCATTTTGAACTTAAAGTTGGAGTCATTCAGTTACTCCCATCATTCTATGGTTGTAATAAAGAGGATCCATACCAACATATTAAGAAGTTTGTTGATATTTGTGCCACAATCAAATTCCAAAATGTTTCAGATGATTCTATTAGACTTAGGTTGTTTCTGTTTACATTAAAAGATAAGACCAAATCATGGCTGAATTCTTTAAAGGTTGGTTTCATTGCCACATGGGACCAATTGTTTAGGAAGTTTCTCAACAAATTCTTTACTGTCCATAGGGTAATGCCCTTTGAAGGGAGATCATTAATTTATAGCAAAAAGATGGTGAGCAATATTATGAATGCTGGGAAAGGTGGAATGAATTGATGCAGAAGTTCCCTCACCATGGATTTGAAAAATGGCATTTAGTTCAATAATTTTATGAGGTATTAAATCCTCAAAATAGACAAATGGTAGATTAAGATAGTGGAGGGAAATGCAAAAGAACTCATATACGGAATGAGAGTGACTAGTGGAAATACATTAGTTTCTTACTTGTGCAAAGGAACTATTTCTTAGCAACTTGGACAACTTATAGCAATGTTTGTCCCGCATCTCACTAGGAAGATCTGGATCTTTACAAAAGGTTTTATAAAGCTTTTATCTCATTTCATATTTAGTCATGAGCAATCTACGTTTGTGATCTCATATATTTTGCTTCTCCGACATCTTACTGAGTTTCCCTCTCATCTCATCTTTTTGCAAAATGCTGCTCCACGGTGGTAAAGTCTCATCTTGTGTGTTGGCCGAAGTGACAATAGTCACATTGAACCCTCGAATATGCTCAAAGATCTTGAAATGACTATGAGATATTAAAACCTCAAAATAGAGAAATGGTAGATGAAGATAGTGGAGGGACCGTCATGCTAAAAAATGAAAAGTGGCTTGCAAATTTTTCTAAATTTTCACTAACAATTCCTAGCAATGGGATTGCACTAATAGGAGAGAGAGAAATACATAGCCTCAAAGGAAAGGTGGCTTGTATGAAATAAGAGTGACCTCAGATAAGTCATATAAGATTGATTCCTTAACTAATAGAATAGGTAATCTTGAATCTTTGCTTGGAAGATTTGAAAAGGTTGAACATATGTTCCAAGCCTTCATGGTTGCAAATACACCCACAAACCTTAGGAAGAGGTTTGTTCTATTTGTTCCAGCCCTACACATTTAACTTCAACTTGTCTATCTAATAGGGTATACATAGAAAATCTTTTGGAACAAGTGAATGCTCTTTATGCATATTGCAACCCTAGCAATAACCCCTACTCAGAAACCTATAATTTAGGATCGACAATGAATCCTAACTTCCCATGGTCCAAGAACAATTACCAGGGATGTGCATATATGAACCCTTGCTAAAAACTTCCCTAAAAATTTATTTCCATTACAACCACCTAGTTTTCAATCCCCTCAGCAACCAAAGAAACGAATCATTTATGGAGAAAACTTTAAAATACCCAGATGAAACTCGATAGGTCATCATAGATAGTAGATAGAGATCAAATGTCAATTCTCAAGCCATTTCCAAATTAGAAATGCAAATTGGCCAATTGTCAATTGCATTGGTGATAGAGGAAAGTGATAGTTTCCTACTCATCTAGTTCCAAACCCTAAGGGCTAGTTTGAATTAAGGCCATCTTTAAATTTACAAAGACCTCATGAACAAACAAGGTCTGTCACTACCTTTAGGGGTGGCCGTTAGGTTGATAATGAAGTGGGGCAGACTGAGGAAACTATAGAGGAGACTAAACTAACTAAAATACAAGAGAAAGAGACTAGACAGAAATCTCCTACTCCACCTAAGCCTATAGTGGAGGCGCCTTATGTACTTAAAGCTCCATTCACTCAATTACTCAACAAGGTTAAGAAAGGAACAAATTTCAATGATATAATGGACGTATTCAAACATGTACAAATTAATATTCCACTACTCAATGCTATTAAGGATATTCTTACTAATGTCAAGTTTCCTAAAGAGCTCTCCACTGCAAAGAGAAAACTCAATGTGCAAAAGAAAGCTTTTCGCTTTGAGTAGTGAGCTCTTTAATACAACATAAGACCCCTCCTAAGTTTAAGACCTAGGGTGCACTACCATTTCTTGTGTCATTGGAAATTCATTGGAAATATCTTCATAGATAGGCAATACTGGATCTAGGGCCCAGTATAAATTCATTGCCATTTTTTGTCTATGAGAAACTAGATTCCACGTGGTATGGTTGAAGATGTTTTAATATAGGTGGACAAGTTGTTCTTTCTTGTATATTTTATTTTCCTGGGTACCCAGCCTATATTCGACCCTAGTAGTTAGACCCTAGTTAATCTTGGATGTTCATTTTTGGAAACATCCAACGCCATCATCAATTGTAGAAATGGTGTGATTTAGGGAATATGAAAGTCAAGCTTAATGTTTTTAATGCTAACCATTAGCATCCAGACCTAGATGATTCTAGTGTAGTAAATTTAATTGAAGGTCTACTTCAAGATGCTAGTACACCATCAGCTATACTAAACCCACTTGAGGCCTATCTAATACATTTTAACTGTGAATTTGACATAGAAAAATCCATTGAAGAAATAATATTTTAGATGCTACACCTATAATGGATACCTCTAAGTGGGGCCATCATGTGGAATTACTTCCTTCAGCAAAATCTATACCTATCCCATCTGTGGAAAACCCACCCAACTTGGTCTTTAAACCTTTACCCAAAAGGCTAATGTACTCCTACTTAGGACCTAATGAAACCTTGCTTGTCATCATAGCCACAAACCTAGATAAAGAACAAGAAGGTAAGTTTCTTGATGTTCTCAGAGAACATAAGGCTACTCTTGGGTGAACCATAGCAAATATTAAGGGAACGTCTTACTATGTGCATGCATAGAAGACACCTAGAAGAAAATGCTAAACCATCTAGGGAGACACAAAGGAGACCAAATCCTAACATGAAAGAGGTAGTGAGAGATGAAGTGCTTAAACTCCTAGATGTTAGTGTCATTTACTCCATATCTGATAGTACTTCACTCAGCCAAGTTCAAGTTGTTCCTAAGAAATCCAGAGTCAAGGTAATAAAAAATGAGGATAACAAGCTAGTCCCCACTTGCATGACCACCTGGTGGAGAGCTTGTAAAGCTTATAGAGAACTAAAATCATTCACTTGGAAAGACCACTTTCCTCTACCATAATAGACCAAATGCTACAAAGGTTAGATGGACATAAGTACTACTTTCTTGATGGTTATTCTGGATATAACCAAATTCCCATAGCACTTGAGGATCAGGAGAAAACCACCTTCATGTACCCTTTTGGAACCTTTGCCTACCATTGTACACCTTTTAGACTTTGTAATGCACCATTTACTTTTCAAAGGTGTATGTTGAGCATATTTTCTGATATTGTGGAGAGATTTTTAGATGTGTTTAAGAGTGATTTCTTAGTGTTTGGATCTTCTTTTGATGAATGCCTGCACCATTTAAAACTTATCCATGCTAGATGTTAGGCAAAGAAGTTGTTGTTGAATTAGGAAAAATGTCATTTTATGGCCCAAAATGGCATTGTTTTAAGCCACATTGTTTTATACAATGGTACAGTAGTTGATAAAGCGAAAGTGGAATTAATTTCTAACCTTCCTCCTCCAAGGATGGTGAAGGAAATATGTTCATTTTTATGTCATGTTGGTTTCTATAGAAGATTCACCAAGGTCATTAGTAAAATTGTTAAGCCCTTGTGTAATTCACTTATGAAGGAGGCATCTTTTGACTTTGATGATGGCTGCATGAAAGCATTTGAGTGCCTAAAGGCTAAACTCACTTTTGTGCCTATTATTCAACTACCAGACCAGATTGTACCATTTGGGATAATGTGTGATGCTTCCGATTACATGGTCAGGGCTATGTTGGGGAACCATATTGATAAACTTTCCCATGCTAGTAAGACACAATGATTCCCAACTTAATTATTTAACTACAAAAAAAGAGTAGTTGGTAGTGGTTTTAGCCTTGGACAAGTTTAGATCTAACTTGTTAGGATTTAAGGTTATAGTTTACTTAGATCATGCAACACTTAAATATCTTCTTTAGAAGAAAGATGCTAAACCTAGACTAATCTGATTAATACTATTGCTACAGGAGTTTGATTTGGAAATTCAAGATAACAAAGGTTTCAAAAATGTTGTAGTTGATGACTTATCTAGGCTAATTGTGGAGTCCACTAACAAGAATGTACCTATAATAGAGACATTTCTTGTTGAACAATTGTTGCACACTTCCCAATTACCTTAGCATGCTGATATAGTCAGTTATCTTATCACAAATCTACCTGCTCATTAGTCAAAACAAGATAGGAAAAGGTTTATAACCGAGGTTAAACACTTCACTTTGGATGACCTATACTTGTTTAAATATTGTCCTAATCAAGTTATTAGGAGACGTGTACCAGATAATGAAAACAATAAGATCATCTCCTTTTGTCATGACCATGCATGTGGGGGCCATTTCAATTCTAAAATGATAGCTATAAAGATTTTGCAATGTGATTTTTATTGGCCTACCATTTTAAGGGATTCACATGCTTACTGCTTAGCATGTACTAGATTTCAAAAGTTAAGGAGTACAGGAAAAGGAATACTATGCCCTTAAACCCATTTTAATAATGATCCTTTTGATATTGTGTTATTGATTTTATGGGATCTTTTCCTAATCCCTTTGGTTTTGTAAGGTGGATTATGTGTAAAAATGGTAAAATCCATTTTGTGTAAAACTAATGACCACGATGTGGTGGTAAATTTCTTAAAGGAAAATATATTTGAACGTTTTGGTACACTAGACCATAATTAGTGATGGGGATGAACATTTTTGCATTAGGATATTTGAGAATTTAATGAAGAAATATGGTGTTACCCATAAAATTTCTACCTCTTATCATCCTTAGACCAATGGACATGTAGAAGTATTTAATAGAGAAGTAAAGTGTATTTTAGAATAGACTGTCAATCCAAATAGGAAAGACTGGTCTTTGAGGCTTGTGATGCTTTATGAGCCTATCTTACAACATATAAAACTCCTATAGGCATGTCACCTTACTGCTTGGTCTATGAAAAGGCTTGCCACTTACCATTAGAATTAGAACATAATGCATATTAGGCCATCAAAAATCTCAATTTTGACTTAGATATTGTTGGAACCCATAGAAAACTCCATCTTAATGAGTTGGAGGAGTTAAGAAAAGATGCACATGAGTTAGCATAGCTATACAAAGACCACATGTAAAGCCATCATGATAGACATATCTTAAGGTAGTCATTTAGCCAAGACAGAAGGTTCTTTTGTATAATTCTAGATTGTATCTATTTCTAGGAAAATTTAGACCTTGATGGCCTAGACCCTACATAGTACCTTTTGTTTACCCTTATGGGGCCAACAAGATAGAAAAGGATAGAGAGATCTCCAATGTTAATGAACCAAGCTTAAAACCTTTCCTAGAATTGATAAACCCTGAAGTGGAAGAAACACTACTTGAGGAACTTGGCTATCAGGACCCACCTTAGCATTTTCCTTGACACCTGCATACATTAACTGCATTCATCATTATCATTATCATTGCATAGCATGTCTGGTAGAAGACGTTAAACTTAGTGCTCACTAGTAGGAAACCCAAGATTTTAGACCCTCATTGTTCTACATTACCCATTTATCATTTAGTGTCCTATATTTGAAAACATTGTTGACAATATTTAGTTCAAGTTGGGGGGTGTAGACACACATGAGATTTCTGAGTTTTTCTTCATGTTCTTGTTAAAAAAAACAAATTGAATCTTTTCAGTTTTTCAAGTCCTTAAAGGAATGTTCTTTTATTGTGATGAGAATTGGAATGTTAGAAGTTTAGTATTTCCCCTTCTTAAACTTCTTAATAGAAATGTGTATGGTTAATTCTACATCTTATTCATGTTTTGAAGTATTTTATGAAAGTTAAATCTTGAATAAGTGTCAAGCTATTTATAGATGATTGAACACTAATAAAGCAATAAACTTTAATGAAACCTCAATGATCTTTATTGAGGTTCTTGATAAGTGTTTTATGGTTAATTTATTGTATTCAAGCATCTTAAGCACAAATGAAACCTCAATGTCTTTACTGTTTTCATGCCAAAAATACAGCAAGAACAATGTGCATAAAACATACATTCAAATCTGGAAATTGCACCTAATTCATGACATAAAACTTGATCCAAAAAAAAACTGCAACTCAATCTAATGATCACAAACTAAAGTAAGATGACACAAAAGTGAACTCCACAAAGATTTCAAGATAAAAGAAACTAGAAGATGGCTGAAATTGATGAACTAACAAAAGGGAAAAACTAAGAAGTAAAACAATGGAAACTAAAACAATGAAAGCATACTACTAAACAAAACTAGAGACCAAATAACAAAGGGAATTACAAGAAATCCAAAGCAAGAAAAGCACAGAAGAATGTGAAAGTTGAATAGCAAAGATCACCAAAGAAGAGCTATGTTTCTAGGTTGTCTCACCCAACCCCTACTAGGGTAAAAATTTGGGAACCATGGAGGATTTATTGATGGCCAGATTTCTAACTTAGGAAAGGCTGAATCAAAGAGGAGAGGAGATATAGATATAGGGTTTTAAGGTAGGAAGTTAGGTGGAAGATGAGGTGCAGTGATGATGTAGGTGGTGACATGGTTGGTTTTTAGTTTGAGAAAAAAGCTAAGGGATTTTTTTTCAATAAGGAGGTATGGAACTCCTCGCCTCCTAATTGGATGGTGATTGGTTGGAATGGAGAGAGAACAAGGAGAAAAAACAAGTGGAAAAGTTAGGGAAAACCTAGGGTTTGATGTGTTTTAAAAGGACATAGATCTAGGGGTTCCAAATTAGAAAAACACCAAAATTGATAACTAAGCAAGGGGGGAGGTGTCACCTTCTAGGAAGGTGGCGCCCTCCTTAGGTAAAAAATGTGTAACCCTAAGTTTATTTGGTGGAAAAGGTTAGGAAATTGATTAAGAAAGTGGGGTTTTTCTCTCTTGATGGTTGCTTAATGCATGATCTTCTTGACTTTTACAAATTTCTCTAAAAAATCCCTTAAAAATCACACTTTTAACATAGGATAGTTGCTTGAATTGGTGCTCCAATCTTGTGGCTCCATGTGGCATTTATCCATGGCTTAATAGCTCATTCCTTGGTGGCTTAAGTGGCTTTAAGGCTTGAGTAGGTTGGCTTCCTTAGGTTTCCTACTTGGACTAGGAAACCTCACTTTAACCTTCAATTCTTATGGAAACTGGTGGAAATGTGTGACTTTTTTGCATTGATCATTTTGATCATCTTTGCTTTCTTCCAATATAGGCCATTGAATCATCTTCTCACTTCTTAGAAAAGTAAAAAACCTAATTAAATCTTAAAAAATTATGATCATTTTCATAATTTGAATTGGCCTTTGAACTTGCAAAATATCAAAATTTTGGATTATTAGGTTAGAAATGCATGTGTTACAAAATTCCAAAAACACCTTAGAAATAGCACTATATGTTATAACACATGGGCTACTAACTAGGTACCATTTTTTTTTTTTTTTACAAAATTGAACATTATCACACCCTAAGTAGCATTTGCTAGTCCCTAGCAAAACATGTAAAAATTATGAAAAAAAATGATTTCCATTTTTGTAGGTACTCCTGATTGCATTTAGCATATAGAACAAGCCCTTATACCTGTAGGTTACCTGTAGTGGAAGAGTTTAGCTTCATGAGGGTTTGCAATGAATATACCCACAAAATTCAATAAGGTGATGTCCTTTATTTTATCTTAAAGAATTCTCATCCATTAGTACTCTACTTGCATTAGGAACTTAATAAATATGAATAAGAAATTCTACAAATTACCCACTTACCAAAGCCATTTATTATAGTTATATCTTGGAGTGCAGTGTGTTTTTAAGCTACATAACTTAGGATTTCTAAATAGATATGCACCTTGCTCCATTGAAAAGATGCCTTGACCACAAATTCTCAATTGCATACACTTAGAAATGAAGCTCTCAGAGAGATAGGGTCAAACAACATTCACTCACTATGTGATAGAACCCAACAGGACTAATGATTTCACATAATATTATAAGGATTGATGGGACAAAGAATATGATCCCTTAGAATAGATCTCATTACCAATAATAATAGGATTGGTTTATCTTAATTACTTCCTATTTATATCATCATCAAGGCTATGTTCCACCTAAGATCAATACGTCTTTAGATACAATAAAAGGTAGGATTATAATAAGTTTTGAAAGGAAGGGTATAAGGATTCAAAATTTCAAATTGGAGTAGAGGTCTTCAACAATTGGTTGGACAACTTTTTCTTTTCTTCATAAATTTTTCTTTTCTTTTTTTGATAGTACTATTTTTCTTTCTTTCCTTTTATTTCTGAGAAAGAACACTTTTCTTTTTACTTCTTGAAAAAAAGGAAGGATTTTTCTTTCTATGTAAACACTTTGATATTTTTCACTTCTTTGACTTTTGACCTTTTTGTAATTTTTCTACCATCTCTACTTATTTTTTAAAGGTAGGTAATAGAAATTCTTATTAAGGTTTCTTTGAGTTGAAGTAAATTGGATTTAAAAAAGAAAATGCTTACCAAGAGGCTCAAAGCATCTAACTAGTGGTACAATATACTAGGTAGGCTTATATCATGGGGCTAAAATAAGGATGGGCTATATAATTTCCTAAGTTTCTTAAAGCTAATCTGATTTAATAAATGTTCAGGAAAGAAACTGCTATTTTTAGTTCTTGGTATTTTGACTAAAACAAAGATACTAGGTCCTTTCAAAGTAATGTCCACTGAAGAAAATATAGAATTACACAATGCATATAGGTTTCCACCAATTTTCCTTAGGCTTTCTAAGTCATAACCATCTATTAATCTAGACTTATGCACTGTGTGTAAGTGTGTTTCAAGATTTAACTTTCATAAAACACTTCAAGACATGAATAAAATGTAGAATTAACCATATGCATTTGTATTAAGAAGTTAAAGTAGGAGAAGTACTTTTGACAATCCAATTCTCATAATAGTAAAGGAACTTTGCCTTAGAAACTTAAAATATTTTGATTTTTTTTATTATAAAAGAACAAGAAGAAAAACTCAAAAATCTCATGCATGTTTATGCTCCCCAACCTAAACTAAACATTGCACCCAATGTTTTAAAATATAAGACAATAAATGATAAATGTGTAATGTAGAACAATGAGTCTCTAAAGTCCTAGGTTGTCTCCTAATCAATCCTAAGTATAATGCCCTCAACTAGACATGCTATGCAATGATAATGATAATGATAATGATGAATGTAGTTAATGTATGCAAGTGTCAAGGAAGATGCTAAGATTGGTCCTCATAAACTAGTTCCTCAAGTAATGTTTCTTGCACTTCAGGGCTGATCAACTCTAGGAAAGGGTTTCAACCTTTGTGCATTAACTTTGGAGATCTCTCCATCCATTTCTATCTCGACAACCCCATGAAGATAAACAGTACGTACTATGTTAGGTCCAGTCCATCGAGATCTAAGTTTTCTTGGAAATAGTTGAAATATAGAATTATACAAAATGACCTTCTGTCTTGGGGTAGATGGCTTCCTTAGGATAAGTCTATCATATGCCTTTTCATGTGGTCTTTGTATAGATTTGCTAACTCATATTCATCTTTCCTTAACTCCAACTCATTGAGTTGGAGCTTTCTATGGGTTTCAATAGTATCAAAGTCAGAGCTTTTTGATGGCCCAATATGCTTTATGCTCTAGTTCTATTGGTAGAAGGTAGACCTTTTCATAGACCAAGTGGTAAGGTGACATGCCTATAGGAGTTCTAAATGTTGTATGATAAGCCCATAAAGCATCACTAAGCCTTAAAGACTGGTCTTTCTTATTTGGATTGATTGCCTTTTCTAAAATACACTTTATTTCTTCATTAGATACTTCTACCTTCCCACTAGTCTGAGAATGATAAGGGTAGCAATTTTATGGGTAACACCATATTTCTTCACTAAATTCTCAAATGCCCTATTGCAAAAATTTTTAGCTCCATCACTAATTATGGCCCTAGGTATACAAAAAAGCATAATTATATTTTCTTTTGAGAACTTTACCACACCTTGTGGTCATTAGTTTTACACAAAATGACCTCTACCCATTTTGACACATAATCTACCCCCACAAGGATGTACAAATAACTAAAGGAATTAGGAAAAGGTCATGTAGAATCAATGCACCAAACATTAAAAGGCTCACTTATTAAAATGGGGTTTAAAGGCATCATATTGCTTTTTCCTAAGCTCCCTAACTGTTGGCATCTAGCACATGTTAAGCAGTAAGCATGAGAATCCTTGAAAATGATAGATAAATAAAAACTGCATTGCAAAATCTTTGTAGCTATCTTTTTAAAATTGAAATGGCCCTTGCATGCATGGTCATGAAAAAAGGAGATGATCTTATGCTTTTCACTATTTGGTACACATGTCCTAATAACTTGATCAAGACAATACTTAAACAAGTATGGGTCATCCCAAGTAAAGTGTTTAACCTTGGTAATAAAACTTTTCCTATCTTGTTTTGGTTAATGAGTATAAATTTGACCCATGACAAGATAGTTGACTATAATAGCATATCAAAGTAATTGGGAAGTGTGCAAAGATTGTTCATTAGGAAATGTCTCTGTTATAGGCACATTCTCGGTGGTGGATTCCACAACTAGCCTAGATAAGTGGATAGCTACAAGATGTTCAACTTTTTTATCCTACATTTTCAAATCAAACTCCTCTAGCAATTATATCCATTGGATCAGCCTAGGTTTAGCATCTTTCTTTGAAAGAATATATTTAATTGCTGTGTGATTTGAGTATATTATTACCTTAGATCCTAGCAAGTAAGATCTAAACTTATCCAAGGAAAAAACCACTACAAACAACTCTTTTTCTATAGTTGAATAATTGAGTTGGGAATTGTTGAGTGCCTTGCTAGCATAATATGTCACATGTCATGATTGCATAGTTGAAAGCATCACACATTATCTCAAATGGTGTAGTCCAGTCTGGTGGTGAAATAGTAGGCCCAAAAGTGAGTTCGGCCTTTACGCGCTCAAATGCTTTCATGTGGTTATCATCAAAGTTAAAAGATGCCTGCTTTATAGGTAAATTACATAAGGGCTTAACAATTTAACTAAAGTCCTTAATGAATCTTCAATAGAAATTAGCATGGCCTAAAAATGAGCATATTTCCTTCACTGTCCTTAGAGGAGGAAGGTTAGAGATTAAGTTCACTTTGGCTTTATCCACTTCTATATCATTGTGAAATAATGTGCAATAAAACAATGCCATTTTGAACCATAAAAGGACGTTTTTCCCAATTTAACACTAAGTTCTTTTTCTGACGCTTAGCAAGGACAAGTTTTAAAGGTTGTAGTCATTCATCAAAAGAAGATCCAAATACTGAGAAATTATACATAAGCACCTTTAAAAATCTCTCCACCATATCAGAAAATATGTTCAAAATACTCCTTTAAAAAGTTTTTGGGGCATTACAAAGTTCATGAGGCATTAGATGGTAGGCAAAGGTACTAAAAGAGCATGTGAATGAGATCATCTACTAATCGTCATGTGCTATGGGAATTTTGATATAGCTAAAATAACCATCAAGAAAGTAGTAGTACTTATGTCTGGTTAACCTTTCTAGCATTTGGTCTTTGAATGGTAGAGGAAAGTGGTCTTTCTTTGTGACCAAGTTCAATTTTTGGTAATCTATACAAACTCTCAACCCAGTGGTCATGTGAGTGGGTAATAGCTCGTTATCCTCATTTTGGATTATTGTGACTCCAGATTTCTTGGGAATAACCTGAACTGGGCTCACCTAAGTTCTGTCAAATATGAGGTAGATGACATTAATATCTAAAAGTTTAAGAACTTCATCTCTCATTACCTCTTTCATGTTAGGATTTAGTCACTCTGTGTCTCCCTAGATGGTTTAGTATTTTCTTCTAGGTATATTATATGTATGCACACAATAGGACTAATTCCCTTATTATCTGCTATGGTCCACCCATAGCAGTCTTATGTTCATTGAGAACATCAAGAAGCTTACCCTCCTATTCTTTATTTAGATCTATGACTATGATGATAGGCAAGGTTTTATCAGGTCCTTAGTATGAGCTCTTTAGATTTTTAGATAAAGGTTTAAGGACCAAGTTGGGTGTTTTTTCTATAGATGGACCAAGTATAGATTCTGATAGAGAAAGTGGTTCCACATAAGGGCCCCATTTAGAGGTATACATTATAGATGTAGCATCTAAAATATTATTTACCTCTTCAATGGATTTGTTAATATCAAAATCATAGTTAAAAAGTTCTAGATAGGTCTCAAGTTGGTCTAGTATAGCTGATGGTGTACTAGCATCTTAAAGTAGACCTTTAATTAAATTTAGTATAGAGGAATCATCACACCATTTCTATAATTAATGATGGCATTGGAGATTTCTAAAAATAGATGTCCAAGCATAACTGGGATCTAACAATCAGGGTCAGACATAGGGTTGGTATCAAGGATAATAAAATCTACAGGGAAGTAAAATAGGTCCACCTTTATTAAAACATCTTCAACCATACCACATGGAATCTTAACTAATTTATCTACTAATAGCAAAGTGGTATTGGTTGGCTTAAGGTCACCCAGTCCTAGGTTCTCATAGACAGAAAATACAACAAATTTACACAAGCCTCTAGATCAAGTAATGCCCTATCTATGACATGATTTCCAATGACAGAAGAAATGGTACAACACCCTAGGTTTCTAAACATAGGAGGGGTGTGGTGTTGTATTAAAGAGCTCTCCTACTCAGGTGAGAAAGGCTTTCTTATGCACATTGAGCTTTTGCTTTGTAGTACATAGCCCTTTAAGAAACTTGGCATAAGTAGGAATATCCTTAATAACATTAAGTAATGGAATATTAATTTTCACATGTTTGAATATGCCCATTATCTCATTAAAATTTGTTCCTTTCTTAGCCTTGTTGAGTAATTGAGGGAATGGAGCTTAAGCACATAAGGTGCCTCCATTATAGGTGCGGGTTGAGCATATGATGACCTGGGTTTTTGTAACACATTTTGTAATACATTTTTCAAAGGCAGGGCCCTTAGTAGTAAAAATTTTGCACAAAACAAAGCAGCGAAAATTCTTTTCTTTAGAACTTGTTTTCAAAAACTAAGTAATCACTTCATACATAACATAAGTAGAATTTTTGTACAAGATAAAATTCCATTGAAGGAATATACTTTTATTAAATTTCAGAATCCATCTAGTGGTTCACAGTACATCCCAATTCCATTACAATACTCGTATAAATTACATAATCCAAAACTCAAAGCTCACCATATAATGAAACTCTCATTATAATACAATACTCTTAAACAAAACAAAATACATGTCTTCAAGTGGTGTACCTTGATGATTATTCTCCCAAGTCTTCTTCAATCTTGAGCTCATAACTCTCCTTCTCTATATCTGAGATATTGTAAACACTCAAACATTTACAATATCTCAACAAGCTATGCTTGGTAGGGGATTTAAGAAGCATAATAATTTGATAGCATAATTCTAATACTTCATAATCCCTTTATTCATAAACATACTCATGTATCAAACTCTTTACTTTGTAATATATGTATATCCTTATACATACATATATACTGTATATGGATAAATCCATCAAATTTATGAAAGTAGTCAAATAACATTCCCAACTAAGCTGATCAATTCTTTCCACTATAAAAAATTAGTATTTTAGCTAGTCCTATACTAGAAATTTCTCTTCTTGGGAAATACTGGTAATATACAATTACCTGGCATTTTATCATGCCAAAATGTACGGCATTTCACTATACATATCTCATATGCATCATAGTACAAAATAATTGAAGGACTACCATGTTGCAGTCTGATCCGTACTAGCACACTCGGATAATTGTCCTGTTCACCACTCTACTACAGTGGAAAATATTGTGTCACTACCCATATGGGGAGACAAGACTTTCATAGTGGTGGCGCCTTCTCATAATTGTCACACCCAACTTTTAGCCTCTATAGGGTAAGGTATCATCATATCATCAAATTTTGGGAAGCAAGTGGGCAAACCCTCATAACTCCCCTAGCATAGCATTCCCAGGCTCATGCCTATTTAAAACAAAACCACAAGCCTCCATGCTTATATATAAAATAGGTTTCATAAGTATCAGACAATCTGTTTGTTTACTTAGGGATGGAATATCTTCTAGTTCCATACTCACTTAGAGTTTATTCCTCAATTCTAACTTAACCATTTCATATGTGTTTGGTTAGATCATAAGGGTTTCAGGGGATTTAATACAAGTATTAACATTACACTTGTCAACATTTCTAGAAATAAGATAATGTACTCAACATGTACATCCCATGTAGATGCATTCATAAAATCCTGCTACCTTCAAGTAGTGATTCTTCTCTTCAAATCTTCCATGATCCTGATTGATGTATGAAATCTGTAAATCTATACATACTGTTAATATTTATACAATCTAAATAATCTTGTATTTTCTATCCTATCTATATTCTTTTTTTAATCTTGTCCTTTGACTTAAAGGATCTAGATCTTTTATCCTATCATAATATATCTTCCTTAGATAGTGTCTATCCTATTGATCAATAGATCTGATGGTTAGAATGATCTTCTAATCTTTCAAATCTAAGTATTTTCTATTATAGGTCTTTGTGTATTCCTTTCTTTGATCTTGATCTTTCATAGATCCTTTGATCAACAATTTATACTTGCTGATAAAGATCAAGGGCTCAGATTTTCTATCATTTAGTTCTTCTTTGATCTAAGTTTAGCTGTTTGATCATCCCTAAGGAGGATGATCTTGGTTCTCTTCCTTGAATCATATTTGATCAAGGGTTTAGATCTTCTATTCTATTTGATCTAAGATCTTCAAGCAATATATATATATATATATATCATCAAGAAGTATTTATTTCTTTTTATTGTTCTTGATCATTCAAGATCCCATGGATCTTGTTTGATCATCCTTATCTTACTTACAATTTTTATTTCGGTTAGATAATTTACTAACCTTTTATGCTCTAATTATTATTGTTATTCAACTAGTTAATGTTTTACTGGTTGAAGATAACTTATTTCATCCTAAGTCTAGACTGCTCTTCTTATTTCCAATTGGCTAAGACTTACTAGTTGAATGGTTGAACACAAAGTGGTTACTTCAATCCTCATGTAAGGAGGCATTTAAACCTCACAAACATCAATGGAAGGTAGGGGAAGAGTGAGGCTCTATTAGAGAACCCCCTTAATCACCATGTTCAGCATTCACTAAAGTGACCTTCTCAACCTATCATAAGGGTTTATTATTGTCCTAATTTGGGCCAAGGATTTGATAATCCTTATATTGTCTTACTAACTATAGCCCTTACTAATATTAAGTCAAAGTCATTCACTCATTTTAATTATCCATGAATCTCTATATTCCATTAGTTTACATTTTTGGTGATTTATGCTTAATATATCTTAACAACTATTCAACATTTGAATCCACCAATAAAATTTGACAATAAACAAATCATAAAATTTAAAGCATAAATCCAATATAAATTTAACAACTATTTATACTAACGTGCTTCCTATGAATGTAACTTAACCTAATGAAATAAAACTATACTTAAACTAGCATGATCCTAAGTTATGAAATGAAATTTACTACTAATCAAATGGAATCATGCTAAAATCTCAAATTTAAACTAACATGGCCCTAGGATAATTAAATCTACCAACCTATTATAATAATCTAATAACATTTAGAGCATAGCATGCTAACATTTAAGAATTATACTATCATGCTTCCTAATTTACAACATAAATCACATTTACAATTCTATTATCAAATAAAAGACAATTAAACTAATTAGATTAAGATTATTGAAAACTTTTACTTATGATCTAACCATTAGATCTTAGATCTTTTCCTTTTAATCAAAGGTTTTTAATTAATTTTAGGGTTTTTACTCCATTAAGGTCCAAAGATCATATCCCTTTATTTTTTTCATATTTGATCCATGATCTCAATGGATTCTCTCATAATCCCATTCACTCTATCCATCCCAAGGGTCTGATCATGCTTGATCCGATTGATCAAGTGGGTCTCTTTGTATTTTTAGGATTTTTCTACCATAAAGGGTAGATTCCTCATTTTACGTTAGATCTATCAAAATAAATTATGGATACTACTTGATTTTAACATTATATCATCATTGTAGTAAATCCCCAAGATTTGAGAGATCTGATCATCTCAGATCTTGAAAATTAGAATCCTCAAAACAGAAAGTTTCTTGTGGATTTTTATAAATTTTATGATTCCAAAAGAAAATAGATGCTACAGGCTTTCCATAGCTTCTTTTTTTTATCTTAATTTGGAGTCCAAATGACTCCACAATTAAGGATTGAAGTTCACAGTCATTCTGAGGGTCTAGATTTGATCTGGGCCTAGCGAAATAAATGGCTATGATCAATCAAGTGGACCAGGCCGGTCCTACAGAACGGTCGTCATGCTCCTGCCACTGGGATGCACACCATAACGGGCATCCTGAGACTGGTGCTGTCACGTGGTCATTCCATTAGGACGGTGTCACATGCAGAGATGCTCCCATAGGGCACGTTTCCGTGTGGTGTCCCGGGAGCCCGATCTCGTAAGGGAGATTGGACAGTCTGTTTTGGACCATCCAATCAAATCCCCTTGAATTAATGGACTCTAAGCTTAATAAATTTTCTTAAAAATTCTACCCTAGGGATTTTGGACCCTTCTGGATTGATTGGATGGCTCATATTTTCCATGTAAGTCCTCCATCATTTAGAATTGAAGGGTTCTTATCCTGACTTGATTTTTATTATTTTTAACCTAAAACTAATTTTGGAAAAATAAAAATTATATAAACTAACATTAAATGAGTGTGGAAAGAATTTCCACCTACTTGATTAGAGAAAAACATCGGTTTTGCAGTGCAATTTAAAAGAATACTCACTTGATGATAATATCGCCCAAGAACCGCATGTTTTATGATTTTTCTTGATTGCACCATTGGATCTTGAAATTTATTTTGGGGTTTTATTGATAAGGTAGTCTAGGACAATCTGAATGGTGGGATTTATGAGATTTGATTTGGAGTAGAGTGCCTAATTGAATTTAGGTCTCTTGTTCCAATTAGAGAGAGGAGAGAGAAAATGAAAGAAAAGAGATTTTTGGGAGTTTTGGAAATTTGGGGATGAATATAGATTTGGTTTTGTAGGGGAAGAAAGATAATTTTTTGGTAAATTTTATGAACATGTTGGAGGATTTTGGGGGGCTATATATAGGTGTTTTAGATTTTTCATAATTACTTGTAATAATTATGTTTTAATTTTTTTGAATATTAAATTAACATTGGATCCTCCACTACCACCTCCTTCTCCACTATTAGCTAGTAGTGGTTTGACCACTCATTACATGTTTCCTGGCCGATGGATTCATTTGTGTGCCCCACAGAGGTGTGAAAAGACCATTTTGCCCTTTTATGGAGAAAAATCCGTTTTATTCCCTCGAACTTGGAATTGAGCGTACTTAGTGGTGTTGAAATTGTATTTCTGAGTACATTCTAAATATTGAAGTCTTGGATTTTGGTTATGGGTAAAATTACCATTTTACCCTTTTATTCATAAAAATGGAGAAAATTAGGGGTTTTTCATTTTAACGTAAAATTGAATGTACATAGTGTCATTTCGATTGGTTTTTTTAGCACATTCATAATTTATAAGTTTTAAATCATGGTTTTAATCTCTAAAAATAGAGGATTTCCAATAACTTAATATTCCAGCGCAAAATCTCTGAAAACTCTAACTTTATTAAAAAAAATTCAATCACAAAAATTAGGGTTATTACAGAGTAGGAGATTTTTGTCTAATATCTTGCTCACGTATTTTAGCTGGTTCATTCTAGTCTATACTTTCCTCAGTCTACCCCACTTCGTTATCAACCTGACAACCACTCCTAAGGGTAGTGATAGACTTTACTTGCTCATGAGGTCTCTGTAAATTTAAAGATAACCCTAATTCAAATTGGCACTTAGGGTTTGGAATTGGCTGGCTAGGAAACTGTCTCTTTCCTCTATCACTAAAAGCAATTGACAATTGGCTATTTTTTATTTCTAATTTGGAAATGGCTTGAGAATTGACATTTGATTTCTGTCTACTATCTATGATGGCCTATTGAGTTTCATCTTGGTTTTTTAAAGTTTTTTCCATAAAAGATTGCATAGTTTCCTCAAAGGTTGGTTTCTTTGGTTATTGGGGGAATTGAAAACTAGGTGGCTATAGTGGAATAGAAGTTTTAGGAAGTTCTAAACAAGGGGACTTATACATGGACCTCCTTAGTAATTGTTCTTGGACCATTGAGAAGTTAGGATGCCTAGCCCATCCCAAATTTACAAGTCTTTAAGTAGGGTTTATTGTTAGGGTTGCAATATGAATTAAGATCATTTGTTTGTTCCAAAAGATTTTTCATGTATAAATTATTAGATGGACAAGTTGAAGTTAAATGTGCCAAGTTGGAACAAGTAGAACAAACCTTTGTTGAGGTTTTGTGGGTGTATTTGTAGTTGTGAAGGCTTTGAACATATGTTCAAGCTTAGGAAATCTTTTAAGCAAGTGTTCAAGTGTAACATCTCACGAAAAAAGAAAAAAAAAACCAAAACTGCCTTAAATAGGGGGCGTATTTGATACGGGCACCCCAACTTGTTTAAGTGAAATGAGAAAAAATCATTAGGTCTATTCCCAAAATGAACACCCACAGAAAACCCAATGAAAGGAGAAGAGGAAGAGGAGGAAGAAGAAAGAGAAGAAGGAGAAGGAGTGGGAAAGAAAGGATAGGGGAAAGGAGCCCGGCGCCAGAGAAGCCTAGCACATCAGTGGGAGCGAGAAGGAGGAAACGGGTTTTTGTGGGTTGTTGGAATTCCAGGCCGTCGTCGAAGATGATGCCGGCTCAGATCGATGATCTGACCGGTCATGTTGTCCAACATGGTGAGCTAAACAAAACCCCTAGGGTAATTGGGGAATCCGACGAGATCTAGAGCATCAATCAAGGAGATAGTGCACAACACCTTTTGCACAATAATGAACACTGTCACTTTGCCTTCTACCAAATAGTGTTAGGTAAGGTAGGAGAAGTCCTAGAATTATATAACTAAACATGTGTTTGTATTGTTACAGAGGTGACTAATAGGGAGTGCATACGCGAACTGAATGAAGTATTCGCGTCAGTGAATTAGAAGATCTCCATTTGAGGTAGGTAGAATTAAGATTGCTACAATTTCGCTATATATGCATGTGTACATGAATTTCAAGAATTGAAATGAATCTTTTCTATTTATACAAAAGATAAGATGAATGTGCATGGTGAAATTGAATCATGATTAAATTGTTTATGCATAAGCTATGCATTATTGTTTACCATGTGAAAGAAATGTAAGACTGATACCAGGAGATTATGAAATGACTCGTAAGAGCGAAAAGGGTCGTTATGATGTGGGTGGGCCACGGAGTTGTTATGATATGGGCGGGCCTTCAGGCTGGACAAGCTATCGGTTCCTGGTTGGACAAGTTACCGGTCTCTTAGAAGTAAAACCTTAAGGTGTGTCTTTGAGTTTAACCCACTACACCAAAGAGGATAATATTGTTTTTTGTGTACTTGATACACACAACAACACGTTGGTAATTGATATGTGAAATGGCTTGTAAGAGTGAAAACTAATATCAGGAAAATGTAAATAGTTGTAAGTTTGACATGTGACTGCATACTTTGCATTTCAAAGAATGTGTTTTGTACTAATGCATTGGTATTTCTTCCATCTTGGCATGGATTCATGATTTTGATAAATGTTGAATGATTTCAAGTTAAATGATAATTGAATTGTTGTTTGCATGATTCAACATGGCTAAATTGATCTATATATAATTATCAAGATTTCTATTTATATAAAACATTGCGTCTTACTCCACCTACACAAGCGATTGCTTGCTGAGGCATTGCTTTTGTTTGCAATACCTCAGATACAGAGAATAGTAGCAGGTTTGTCATGTTGACAGTATCGCAAAACAAAGGACTCCCAAGGAATAGGAGTTGCTTACTGACAGGAGCGTGCCAACAAAAGCTTTGGAAGAGGATAGGTAAGAATTGGTCTTTGAATTGAAGTTATCATATTAGAAATGAGAAAGGGACTGCATTGCATGTAATTATGGGAATTTGGAAGACTTGTGTGACTGGGTTGTGCTATGGAGGTTCTGGGTGTGTTGTGTTGATTTAAATTATTTTTGTTTTGTTAGATGTATGAAAAGGAGACTGAGTCTCCATTTATATTTTAAAATTGTCAACAAATGTTTATCAGGTACTTTGTAATGACATGCGTTAAATGTCATATATCCGAAAAATAGAAGAAACTCTGCTGGATTTTCGGTAGAAATGAGCACTCATTTCACCGAGAATCCTTGTTTTTGAGAAAAGAAAAATGACACTCGAGGTTTTTCGAAGTGAATTTAAAAGAAAAGGTTTTTTGCTCCATTGCATTATTTCTACAAAAATTATTTCAAATTGGATCAATCCTGCATTAGAAATTAGTTTGTATTTAAAATTACATTTGAAAACCCTAGTCGTCACATCAAGCTTACTCATTCTTTCTATCGAGGAATCAAGCTTATATGATATATTGAGGTAACTCCTATTTCGTACAAGCCGCCTTTCCTTTGAGGCTAGGTCTCTCTCTCTCTCTCTCTCTCTCTCTCTCTCTCTCTCTTATTGGAATAGTCTCATTGTTGGAAATTGTCAACTAAAGTTTGAAAAAGTTCCTAGGCCTTTGCATCATTTTTTAGCACGAGGGCCCTCCACTAGCTACATCTATCATTTGTCTATTTTGAGGTATTAATGCTTATAGATTTACTAAACCCACTACCATTTTTCAAATCCATGGTGAGGGCACTTCTGCAACAATTCATTCCACCTTTCCTAGCATTCATAATATTGCTCATCATCTTTTTGTTGGAAATTAATGATCTCCCTTCAAGGGCATTAGTCTTATGTACAGGAAAGAATTTGTTCAGAAACTTCCTAGACAACTAGTCCCATGTGGCAATTGAACTGACCTTTATAGAAATCAACCATGATTTGGCCTTATCTTTTAATGAAAAGGGAAACAACTTAAGTCTAATAAAACATATCAAACATTTTGGAATTTGAATGTGGCATAAATACTAAGAAACTCCCTAATATGTAGGTATTGATCCTCTTTATCATGTTCACAGAATGATGGAGTAACTCAATGACTCAAGGTTTAAGTTCAAATTAGTTTGCATTGGTGGGTGGTATAGTGATGCATAGAAATCTTTAATAGTCTTATGCCCAATTTCAACATGTTGGTTAATGATGGGTCTAGGATTTTGATTTCTTAACCCTTGACTATGAGTATGTTCAATCTTAGGACCTAATGGTACTAATTTAATATTCTTAGATTGACGTCCTTGCATGCACTATAATGAAACCTAACTAATTGATGCAACCTAAATCTAAATGGCTCTTAATTCTATATGCTATGCAAGTTAACAATTCCTAAGGCTAACGAGATGTCATGTTGATCTTTGTTAATCTATGAGGTTGTAACTTTTGACCTAAAGCTAGACAACTCCTTTAATCTATATTTGACTACTGCTTGCCAATCAGGGCCTACCCAAGGTGATTAATTTAATTCTCATAGATGGAGGGGTTTAAATCTTTGCAACTATCAACAAAAAACATGGGAAAATCACTTGGATTTTGGATACCCTCTATAACCCCAAAGTTCAAGAGCCACTGGAGTGACAATAGATCTCCTCTTCCAAAAAGGGCCCTAGAAGCTCGATACCTTAAGTCTTTTGCTACTTGATTTTAAGTTAAGCTTTCAAGGGTTGGGATCACAAATGTACAAGGAATTGAATTGATTATATAGGTAGGTGAAGGATCTAGTAATGAATTCCAGTCCTTGTCTTATGAGGGTTCCTATGGGGCCCTTACTAAAATTATGTTCTATCCACCATAAAACAATAAACATCCAATGCAAGTATAAGTAAGTAAATGAATACAATATATATGCTATCCAACTAAGACGGTGCAATCTAATGCAAAAAATAAGATGAATGACCATAAACTGTATGAACTTCTCTACCAACCAAGATGAAAATTATGCTAAATGTAACTACACTATGAAAATAAAGAGCATGAAGAAGGCCTACAATGAGGTTTCTAATGAAGATCAAGTGTGGGCCACCATACCCCACATTTTTCCTATTAATACAACCCAATTAAAATGAAAAAAACAAATCACGAGTTACAATGAGTCCTCACTACAAGTTCACTCAAAAAAGGAAATGCCCTAATCTAGGTAAGCAATAAAAGTTGATGAAGCTTTGGCCCATATGATCCCCCCCACTCCTTTGCTAAATTCCCCTCACACAAAACAAGTATGAAGGATCAATTTATGAGGAATCAGCAAGATATGCAAATGCAATATAGAAATCCTAAACTAATGCAACCTAAGACTATGACTAAAGATAAACAAGTTAAATAAAGATCCAACCACCAATCCATTGCGATCCCCGACAACATCGCAAAAAACAAGTCATATTTAAATAGAGGTATTTTGGATACATTAATGATCTTTCAACTATCCATAGAGCTCAAGGCCAAACCTAGGAAAGATATAGGGAGGAAGATCACCCTCACCCAAGCTACCTTCAAGCTTCCATGTTCAAATCTTTTGGAGATAAAGGTATGATCTCAACCTAAGTTCCAATTCCTTTTTTACCTATTTTTGTTTTTCTTTCTCTACCATCTTCTCTGTCTTTCATTCACCTTCTTTTAGTATGAATTAATTGAGGTTTTGCTTACTTAGGAAACTCATGCATCATCCATATAGTTATATGCATACTAGCATTATGGGTTTGCCTTAGCTTTTCATCTTAATTTCTCATCTTTCTTTGCTTTGTAGTTCACATAGAGTATAGGAATTCCTTTCATCTTACATAGTGTAGATGCATATCATGTTTCCTTTCCATTCAAATAGGAGTTGCATATATATAAATGTTAGATTTTCAACACATTCCATCCAATTTGGAAGGATACGATTTTTTCTATTTCACATGACATTGTAGCATCATGTTTAGGTTGCATTCATGTTAGTTTTAGGAGTAAAACTTGTTTCCTTAAGTTGTCTTTTACTTTGTAGATCTAGTTTGTAGTATAGCTTTCTATTTATCTTTCTTAGCTTCAATGTTTTAAGCACTTTCCTAATTTAGAAGTAGGGTAGTTTCTAATTTTAGATTCCATGTTTAGATCTTAGATTTCCTTGCTTTTTAGTTTTAGTAACATTTCAATTTCCATCTATATACGTTAAGAATGTTTTAAGATTAGTTTAGAATCATTTTAGAAAGTGCTTGGAAGAATATTAGGTCTAGCACTTTCTTAGTTTAGAATTACCATTTTCCTAATTTAGAGCCTCATGTTTGACTTGGTTTGACTTTCTATTTTATTTTGCTTACTCTCTAGGATTAGTTTAGAAACATCATGCTTGTCAGTTTGTTAGAATTCCAAATCATTCCTAAATTAGAATTCCATGCATAGCATTACAATATCATGCATTTAGTGTAAGGATCATCATTTTTTGATTCACACACACACACACACACACACACACACACACACACACACACACACACACACACACACACATTTTTAGTTACACGCATGGATCTTGCCATGCTAAGTCTTGCATTCCTAATTCATTTCCATCTATTAATTTCTAATCCTTACACTTTCCATCACTCACACCATTCTTACTGTGTTTCTAATTTCATCCACTTTCTAATTTTAGATTTCATTCATAATCCATGTAAGTTAGTTCATACATCATACATTATTCCTCTTTCTCTCTTTTAATTTTTCCATTTTTTTTTTTTTTTGAGTTGGGCTAAGGAAAAGGAAAGGATTCTTATAAATAAGGAAACTTTCTAATTTCTTGATTAAAGGTTGAGAAAACATGCAAATCCATCCATAAAGCCACCTAGGTCCCTAGATAAGGGCATCGTGTTGAAGGGTAGGGATACACCATGTACCTATTTCTTGCTTCACCTCCTAAGGCCAGAATTGATGAGTTCTAAAAAGGGCCACTATCTCTACTTTGTTTTTATTTTCCTTCTATTTCATGTTTAAGGTAGAAAGCCTCTTCTATAGTTCAACTTCCTTAAAGATGAATGAACTCTATCCTCTTCATTATCTAAGCTCCTTGAAGTTACTCTCTTTATTTTAAGCGTTTCTAGTTTGGGGGGAAATGTCATAATTTTTCTACTTAAATTTCCATCATTCTTCTTTCTTTCCTAAGGTGGTGATTGTTTAGGAAAGGTGTTAAGGCTTCTATTTTCTTGGTTACATTAATACTTCATTCCTAAGGATCATTAGATGGGATTTGTCGATTTGTAACATGTTAGGTTGAGGAAATGAGAAAAGCATGGTGGTAACTTTAGTGCATTTTGGATTGAAGATAAGTGTACAAGCTCCTATTGAGTGATACAACATGTGGGCCCTAGAGAAAAATTCAAGCCCAGATTTGAAAGACATTTGTTTCTTTTATTTGCTTTCTTTCTATTGCTTATGTAACAATTCCTTGTAATTTGGTAATTAATGAAATAGTTCTTTTCCTTTTCTTAGTGCTTTGTTCCTTTAATTTTTAGTTAGTTGTAATTTTAGATAGTTTCATTGTTGAAGTTTTAGAAACTTTCCTTTTCTAGTTAGTTGTACTTTTAGAAAGTTTCCTAGCTCATTTCTTTACTTATTTAGATAGTTTCTTGGTTTCCTTAATTGCTTACTTTCTAATTTAGGTTTACTTTCTAATTGCTAAGTTAGTTTAGTTGCTTCCCTTTTTGCTTAGTTGTTTCCTTTTTAGTTAATTGTTTAATTTATGTCTTTACTTGTCTTTTAGTTAGAATCTTTCCTAATTTGAATGTTTGGCTGGTTAAAGTAAGGTGACCTATATTCTAATTAAATTTGATTATTAAAAAGTCTTCATGGGATCAACCTGTATTTATTGATTCTAGACTCCAATAGAGTCATGCACTTGTTGTAATTATTAAGACACATCACAAAACATCTTGACCAAGGGAAACTTCGTCAAGACTGTTTGACAATGGAAAATAGGAATGTACTGGAATGGACAGTGATCAAGACATCCGCCTCTTATAGATCTAAGATGTCATTTGTGGGTTATCCAAGACGTCCAAAATTGATGATTCATGTGGTGACCTGAATTGTTATTCAGACTTTTTAAATATAATTTCAAAATAAAGGAGAATTTCTTCCAAATTTTTTAAGATAGTTTGTAAAACTAATAATTATTATAAGTTAGAATATTTAACTTCCCAATCTTGGCATTATACTATAAACTTCTTATACAAAATATAAGTGCATAACCTAAATCAATATTAGGACAGCTATTCATAGCCCAAACATACTCATCTACCAATACTCATCTTTAAATAAATTAAAGTCAATAAGTGTATCAATAACAAAACTAAATAATCTAATATTATCTTACATACATCCAATAATAAAATAAAGACTTCTTTCGACAAGCTTTAATACCCCAACTCTTCATTTCTGCATTTGAAGAGGGTGGTTGTAAGGGGGTGAGTACAACCACTCAGAGAGAATTACAAGGGTAGACAAAACCATTCAACACAAAATTGAATCAGTATGCAATAAAAACCATCAATCAATCAATTTTGATAAAACTCCTTCATATGTTGAAGCCATAGATGATAATAAATCTCCATCTTATTTACAGAAATTGTCAATAATAATAAATCTGATTCATATATTAGCATTGCCAATATCAATAAAACTTGTTCATATACTAGAAACATAAACAATATTTGTAAAATATATGAATATCAATACCCTACTAAAGCAATCAATACTTGTCCAAAACATTAATACGATCATTAACCTTTGAGGATAACTAACATGAAATGCATGTCCCACAAATAGTACATCTGTATAAAAATCATTGCCCACTAGCAAGCAACGGCTCTACTATGTGTCATGGCATGATTGAATACCTCAAACATTACACTGTTAGTTTTATCAAACAAAACATTTCATCCCTGGATATTGCCCATGTACTCCACCCAAATATATAAGGATCCAAGGGTCAAGCTGGTCCTGTCATATATAGTTGGCATGAGTGTCTAATTGTGACGACCTGGGTTTTCCCATGCATTTTTTAAATGCAAGATCTAATTCCTAAGGCGGGATGCATCCCTATTTGAAAACCATTTAATGAAAACAATGCAAAGCAACAGAAAATCTTTTGTTTTAAACTCATTTTGAAAACCCCGAGTGTCATTTGTTATCACAACAACCAAAGTAGTTTTTTGAAAATTTCAGAAATCATAAATGTCTTCCCAAGTCTATCCAGTCACAGCTCACAGCCCAACTGCAAATAAATACAAATACATGTCGAAAGGGTAGAGTGTTTACTTACATGTATAATTGTCTCCTTTTGATTTTTCTTGCTCATAGCACTAACATTTTCTGAGGCGTCTTCTACTCATGAATGGAGCTATCCTAAAAAATGTTATATATTTGGGTGAGTATATACTATACTCAGTAGGCGCTATCACTACTAGTTTTACAATGCATGCTATGTTTAAAATCATATGCTCTTTAAAACATGTGCATGTTTGAACAATCATGTTCAATATCGATATTAAAAACCATTATCGAATTGGAATACTGACGACTTAAAGAATTGCATAATCCAAGTCGAAAGTATCATATATATATATATCATAAACATAATGATATGCATAAGATGCTCAACTAAATCCAACTCGTGGATATATGGTATGGCATGGTCGACCAACCTCATGTCATGCCATATGCAAAACATAATGGTATGGTATGGAAAATATAGGGCCCACTATGCCCACGACCTCGCCGCTGTGTGGTCCCCGGGTACCTGAGGACACTCGGTCATAGCCTCCACAGGGCATATGACACATCGACCCAGTGTCGTGACACCAGAGGTAGCCCCCTGTACCACATGCAGTCGACGTAGGGACATGCCCTTTTTGGGCATGGTACCCATTCTACCTAATAGTGGTAGAGGTTAGGAGGCCACCTCAGACCTCTCAGCATAGCGCCCACGAGCTTACTAGCCCAAATCATATACGATCAAACAAGAAAAAACCTCTTTTTCAAAACCTGTCCTCTTTGGGTCCCTCACAACTGCCTACCTAGCGTCTTTTGGGCACTCCAGCGTCTTTTGGTAACCCTCAAGGACATGCAATTTTTCAAGAACTCAATGCTCACAAATCATGCAATATATGCAATTGTTTGCAAAACATGTCTATGCATAATGCATTTGTCATATGCATGCTGAATTCGTTTATAAGATTAAGTCATGCTAAACAAGTCATATAACTTAAACTTAAAACATGCATTCTCAAAACAATCATGGGTTCTTTTAAAAAGTCTAGTAGCGATAGAGCACCTACCTCAAAGTCTCCTGGAGTCGCGTCCTTCATCACTCAACCCAACCCTGGGTCTCATTTATAAACTCCTGGATATGAATGGATACAAGGAATCCTTATCAATTTCGATCTATTTAGAAATTAGATTGCTAGATTTGCCTTTTAGGGTCCATGGGTCCTTGCCTAATTCATTTGTCAGGCTAGATCCTATGATGTGGATCTACTATTCAATGGTTAACTCTGTAAATTGTCCTCTTATCCTAACTTTCTAGTCTCATTAGGTCCGCGCATCATGGTTTCCAAGATGTGTGCGCGCCTTAATGGATGACCTAGTTGTGTCAATTAAGGCCTTGTGCCACAGGTTTTAGGATGCATGTGTGCCCTGGTTGTACCTAAGCCACATTAGCTCACATGCGTTTGTCCGAATGGTGTGGTGCACACATCTGAATGGCGCGCTAGGGTGCGCGTCCTGGACGACATCGCGCGGACGCTTCTTAGGCGGGGTTGCATTCATGTCCTAGTTCTTGGGACACTCGTGCGTCTCAGTCGAGTTGGGCATCTGTCCACGCGCACGCACGCATGTGACAGTCGCCCAAGGGAGCTCGGCATGGTTGCGCGTCACGCTCACACACCCCTAGGACTCTTGTGCACACTGGGACGCCCACACCCCAGGGACACCCGTGCATCCCTGGGACGTGTTACTGTGGACGGGTTTTTCACCCGTATGGTTTCCTTCCCCAGAAAATCATAGATTTTCGGACGGAACCCACCAGATCTGGCATGGATCTGGGTCGAAAAAAGGAGAAAATAGAGGAGAAAATGCAAGAGGGAGGTGAGAGCTTACCTGGGCAGCTGAAGATGGCGCTCCTCCCTCCTGGTAGGTATGTTTCCTTTAACGCCTGCTTGAACCCTTGGTCGCTGGAAAACTTGAAGAAGGGGAACTAGATCGATCTCCAATGAGACCAAAGGAAAAGGGGGAAAGGTGAAGAGAGGGGAAATGGCCGGCCTGTAGGGATGACTCGGGCCTAGTCAGAATGGGCAGGGAAAGCTAGAGACCGGTTTCTGATTTTTGCCAAAAACCCTAGTCCCAAAATAGCCGAAAAAATCGTGATTTGAAGAGGGGGGAGATAGGGCTTTTTATTGCCTTGATATGGCGGTGGCAGAAATCTCTGGAAACTAGGGTTTTTGGAGAAGTCTAGAGGAAGAAGAAGAAGGGGTGCCGTTATCAAAACAGCCCCCTGTGTTTTCTGTCTTTTTCTTTTTTAATTTAAATTACAAAAATACCCCTAATCTTTAAACAGCCGTAAGTTCTTCATACGAACTCCGTTTTTGGCGTTCTTTGAGGCATTCGATTCCATTTTTCGAGTAGAATCTAATGGTACCAAGTTTCCTTACAAATTCCTTTATTTACTATTTTAAATAAAGTAAAACATTCAACATAGTTTATTTCCTATAGAATGCCCAATTCAATAGCGTAAATTGCTCGGGGCATTACACTAATAGACCACTCACCTCACATTAAACATAGCTCAAGTGTCTAATAGACCACTCGAGTCATATCTCGTACCTACTATGGATGCCTAAATGGTCATTCAATTAGCCTACGTATGCCTTTTGGCATGTCAATGGAATCTTGATGAAAATTGATTGGTAACCATTAGGTACATAGAACTTTTCTTAAATAGTCATAACTGTTGAGAAACCACACTTTTAAATCCAATAAAAAGACTTCATGCATTCTTTTAAATGAGCATTTTATACTTCAAACAATGAATTCACATAGTGTTTTAAACTAAATTTTCAACTTCAATATTTTCTTGAAGTCCAAATTATACTTATGACTCATGTCACTCATACTAACTAGATAATGATTAATTATTTGAAGCATATAATTTATCTAACCTTTCACTTTACATTCTCAAAACTTCACAATTTAAAATTGAATGAAAATAATGCCAAGTGCGTATAGTTAGTAGTAGCAATGGTACTATCTTAGGTGTATCATTTTTATTCTAAATGATTCATAGATATTAAAATAGCTTATTGATGAATTTTAAAATTTTAAATTAGTACTTATACATTGAAACCATGTATTTTAGTATCCTTATTTTAGACAAGAATATATTAATATAAATAATAATACGTTCTCTTCCAAATTACTAGAGATAGTTAAATTGTTATGTGGACATAATCTACATTTTATTCTTTAGAAAATAATTTTTTATAAATATGTTATAACTTTTCTAAAAGAATATTAGTTATTGTTGTTAATATAATTCGCTAAGAAAACATACCAAACTATTATTTCTTTGCCTTTAATTTAGTAAAAAAAATCAGTGCATTTTTTATTGTTAAAGTTTATAATAGAGAATTGTATACACATGTTAATTTCATTGTATACAATTTTCTCAATTTCAATTATTACCTTCAAGGCTATCAAATAATATTTAAAGTACTGATTTTATCTTACATTTTATGTATAATAAAATTAGAGATTTAATTCAAATTTTAGAATTGTTAGATTTAGTTTTAAAGTAATAATATAATTGTTTTTATGCATCATATAACTTGGATTCAATGGCCAATGTGGATGATTGAAACATAATAATATAATTATGATATTATTTTTGAAATATTCAAGTACAAACAAAAATTATTTAGAAAATGTTTAGTTCTAAGATTAACTTTTACATTTGCCTAAGTATAAACCTATGTGCTAAAACATCTTTTATTCTTTTCTTAAAATTTGAAATTCCATTTGAATCATTGATATTAACAATTTAAACATTATATTTTAATGCATATATGTTCAACAATTAAAACCAAAATGTGTTTATGCAATAACACCTGGTTTGAATCAACTTCATGCATGTAAGCACTACTATTACAGATTAAGGTATTGATAAGTGTTCAATTTGTATAAAAAGTAGCCAATTGGTAGTCAGTGTGTTATAAATTATAGGCATTATTCTAGGATTTTTTGGAATTTCATAGCACATGCATTTATGGACTAATAATTCAAAAGTTTAATATTTGGTATGTTCAAAAGCTAATCCAAAGTCAGTATGTAATCATAATTTTCTAATATTTAATTAGGATTTTTACCCTTGTAGGTATTGAAAAGATAAGATTTGAAGATCATGATCAAAAGAAGCACAATGACATAAATTTCAACATCTCAGAGCTAAATCAAAGTTCAAGATCATCTTAAGGTAAGCAAGAAAGCAATTGAAGGATCAAATGTGACTAAAATGGGCCCATGCAAAAAGCCATGCAATTTTACCACCTGTGCGTGATTATTGGATAGTTCTAATCTTCTTTCTCCACCTTAAGTAACTCCTAATCTTCTTTCTCCACCCACTTTCCTATCCTAGATTCCTAGTTCTAATTCTCCTTCTTCTTCATAGGATAGGATCTTACATATTCACAACCCAAAACTCTATATATACCCAAGGAGTTTCATGCCAAATTCAAGTAGAGGGGTGGTTCCAAACTCCTTGAAAAAGGTGGAGTCTCATCTAAGTGCATAGAGCTAGCTTGTCTTTCCTATAATCTTACTTCTACTTGTCTTCTTTCTCTTGCTTAATTATTCAAGATCCAGGTTACCTTTTCTTTGGTAGTGACATCCAAGAGAAATAGTTTCTTCAATCCCTTTTGTTTCCCTCTTAATGTTCACTTGTTTCTTGCTTTGATCACCTTGTTTTCCCCTTGTCTATTTGCTTGTTCTTTGCTTCTTCCTACGTCTTTATCATTGATTTTCTCTCTTGAATTCACATGCATATATCTGAGTTTATATTGGGATCGTTGGTGTATACTTAATCTTTGATTTAAAGTTGAGATCATGCTTAGCAAGAGTGTGCAATTTTCAGCCTTGTTCTCTATGTACATGTGCACCACTTTTTGATGTAATGTCAAGTCTATGTATAAACTTGTTTGATGAGCATAGTTATTGAATAATTCCAGAAGTAAAGTATTTCAATTCTTGAGTTCCATGGGTTGGTAACTTTCTTTCCATGCCTTTCTTGATTTTAGTTTCATATATACCATGTTGTAAGAATTTTTCATCTCATGTTTCTTGTGCAATGTCTAGCAATCCATACACTTTGTTTGCTTAAAATCTTAGGAACTCATTAAGATTTTTAGTTAGTTTAGTGAGTGATTTGATTAGTTTGGACGTTCATTAGATTTCAATTCATAATATCTAGCCATCTTTTACTCCATGAATCATGAACACAGTTTCATGGTCATGTGCATGGTGATTGAAGATCATGTCTAAATTGTTGGTTGATTCTTTGCTTAAGTTTAGATTTCAATAATTATTAATTTTGCATCTTAGGTTAGTTTAGAAAGTTTCTAATTTTTTTTAGAAATTTTTAGATTTAGGAAAGTGTTAGTTAGGAAAGTGTCATTTTTAGCAAGTTTCCTTAAGTAAACTTTCCTACATTCATTGATTCAAGTTTTGCACTAGTTTTTTTCTTAAATGCATTATAGTTTGGAAAATTTCTAATCCCATTGAATATCTTTCTTTTTAGAAAGTCCTTCAGTTCATGTTTCTAATTATATATATATATATATATGTTTCTCATTCCCTTTTGTTTGAATTCCTAATTTAATCAACACCCTCTTTCTTTGGCTAAGATATGCAACTTAAGTAAGATCCAATCAATTGAAAGTTCTGTGAGATTCCTCATGGGATCAACCTCTCTCTTATGCAATTAATACTTTGATTCATGTGCTTATAAGTAATAATAATGCTACATGTATTTAAAAAAAAATATATATATATATATATATATATAGATTATTGACATACTATAATTCTTCTTACTAGATGCATAGATATGTAATAACATGGAGTAGATGTTAAAAGAACTACTCAATTGAAAGTTAAATAACTTATAATTCATGATAAAAGCCAACATTTATAGCTATAGTGCCACATGATTTTGGATCTAAGATAAATAGTAAAACCATTTATTATATGATCTAAAATGGTAGAGTCTAAACATGTAAATCTCACAAACCACTTCCCTCTTTGTGCCTCTTCATCTTTCTATTTGTCTTGTATCAAAACTAATTTGTTTTCCTTTCTTAAAATCTTGTACACAAAACTATGTTCAACCATTTTTTACATTCCATTTTTCTGTAACAATACTTCTAAATTAACATTCATTTGCTCACAAGCAAAGAAGAATAGAAACATAAGAAACTTACTTACCAAGATCTTTTGTTTGATCCTTTGATCTCATCCGAACATGCTCAAAACATATAGATCAATGTCATGTATGATCTACTCTAATTGACGTCTTGATTAATACTTTCCATACTTTCTTTTATCCTCAAACTCCCTCTTGTTGCATCCAAAAACTAAGAAGAAAACTGTAGTGATACCTTAAAAGATCGTTCCAACTCAAGTTGCACAATGCCCTCTAACTCCCCTTCTCTCTCATGCATTTTTTTCAATTTTTGTTTTGTTCTTTACCTTAGAAATTTCACCCATGATTCTATTTTCCTCTAGGCTATTTCGCATAAGAAAGCCTTAGTTTCCTATCTTAATATCCCTTCTATAATGGTTTCCCTTTGTAATGTCTTGGTCATCAAGATCATTCATGTTTTTTATCTTTTGAATTCTTGCCATGTGCCTATTTCTAATTGGGTCATTGATTTGTAACTCCCATAATATTGATTCTTTATTTAATCTTGTTTGTCTAACAACTTAAATCTAAAACTTATGCATTATTACTCACCTTCATCTGTAACCCTTGGATCACCATCCAATGGTGACGCTATTTAACTATTTTTACTATAATTGTATGCACATTTTCATCACATGGAAACAGTACCACACCATGTGGGTTTCCTTATCTAGCTCATTCACTTGTCAAAATTTTGAATTTAATTTAGTCAAAATGTAAATCTCTCCAAAAATTTGTTAGGAAGGTGACTTGAATTCCAAACCTCTCCTAAAAAAGTTTACTTCGGAACCGCTTAGCTACACTTAGCTTTGTTTGTTTCTTTTTCACCAAATTAAAATTTTATTAACTCTAAGTTAGAATTACTCTTATTATAAAATGAGCTATAATTAATTAGGTAATCAAATTTAAGCCCTTGTGCTTATTCTCATGCACTCCCACACACTTGTATTAGACTAATTACTCATCTAATTTCATAAAACTTGGAATTTTTCATTATTTTTATTTTCCAAAAAATGTGGGACATTACAATCTTTCCTTCTTTTTGGGAATTTGATCCCCAAAATCCAACTACTATATATTAGAAAACAAATGAGGAAAATTTCTCTTCATATCATCCATGTAGCTTCCTTCATTGAATGGTGTTATAGTACCTCGACCAAATGAATTGTCTTGTCCCTTGAAATCTTTTCCTTTGGATCAAAATCCTTATAGGGCTCATCTCATTTGTCAAGTGTGGCTATGGCTCCATAGGAATCTAATCAAGTATATGTGTTGGATAAAGAATATACTTCCTTAACATTGACATGTGGAAGACATTGTGTAAATCTAATAGTTGTGGTGGTAAAGCTAGGCAATATGCTACCTTCCCAATCCTCTCCAATATCTAGAATGGTCCAACAAACCATGGGTTCAGCTTTTCATTAACTCCAAACTTTATGAGTCCCTTCATTGGTGAGACTTATAGGAATACATGGTCTCCAATTACAAACTCAAGAGCCTTCAACAACCTCTTTCTGACAAGTCTTACCTTCTCAATACACTGCTCGATCAACTCAAACCCCACAAATTGACACTCTCCAACATGTGGGTCTCTTGTGTGGTTGTCCATATAATGCCCCGTATTGGTGACATGCTTATACTAGAATAGTAGCTATTATTATAAGTAAACACAATTAATGGAAAATGTTTGTTCCAGTTATCATTCCAATCCACAAAAAAAGCATGTAACATGTCTTTAAGGTTTGTATAGTCCTCTCAAATTGGCCATTGATGTGTCTTAATTATTACCACAAGTTCACAGCTCTATTAGAGTATAGAATTGGCAAATACAGGCCAATCACATAAGGAGTCTTTGATATACAGGAGTTATTTAAAATTAAGTTGCTTTGTCTAACCTAGCCAACAAGGAAAGAAAGGGGAGAACTTTAAACTACACAACTAATCTAAGCAACTAATTCAAAGTAGGAACATAAGATAAAGTAAGAAAAACGAAGGCATAAAGCAAGGAAAGAAAGTAATGTAACTATGAAAAGGAAAGTAACTTTTTTACTAATGTAGATTGAATTTTACAATAAAGAAAGAAAACAAAAATATAGTAAACAAAGAAACTTCCTTGAAGTGGCCATTATAGGTGTCCTTCATTGTGTTACTCAACAAGGCTCTTCAAACATCCTCTTCTCCTTTTCTAGGATTGAATTCTACTTTATGACTTTCTTGTTCTGTCACTCAACAAGTGCCTATACACTTACATTCAAAGCAATGTGCACTAATCTATGACCAAGCTTTTTTCAACTCCTTAACCCAACATGCCACAAACCCAAAGAAATCCTCAACCATACTTTGGAATTAGAATACCCTTAGCTACCATTAGAAGGTGTTCTTCCTTTTCCTTAATTCCAAAATAGTAAAGAAAGAGAATAGAAGGTAGAAGATAGAAGAACAAGATGTGTGGAAGAAAAGGATGCAAGGAAGGGGGATTGCATGTAAGATGGAAGGAAGAGTGAAAGGAGGGTGAAGGGTGAAAGTTGTGTGCATGTAAGGGAAGGGTAAAAGGCTTGTTAAGAGGGATTAAGATGGATGGAATGCTATGCTAAATTTTGTATTCGTACCAAGTCCCTCCTGTTCAAAAGTGTGATGTGGACCAACTAACTTTATCAGATATGATAGCCAGTGGAACTACATATAAGCTCACAATCTTGTTTATATAGAGTTAGATAAACTCTCTAAAGGTTGTCTCCATCTCACTGCCAAGAAGTGTGCTGATTTGGTCAATCTATCAACAATAACCCAAATCATGTTGTGATCATTGGAAGTTCTGGGTAATCCAATTATAAAGTCCATTGTGATGTGGTCTCACTTCCATTCCAAAACCTCAAGAATCTAATGAAGTCTAGCTAGTTTCTTGTGCTTTGCCTTCACTTGTAGACATGTAACACATCTTGCGACAAATCCCAGTGTCTTGCTTCATATCATTCCACGAAAACTCCTTTTTAAATTGTGATACATCTTAGTACCACTAGGATGAATGGCACACTTCAATGCATGTGCTTCATTCAAAAGAACCTATCTCAAACCATCTATAGGAGGTACAACTAATTTTCCTTAAAATCTGATACTTCCATTAACCAAAGCCTAAGTCTCCTCACAATCCTGCTGTGCTTGGAGTACACAATCTATGTATATTCACCAAAATCAAAACTCATGAGTTCTCTAACTAAGAACATCTACAACTATGTTTGCCTTTCCATGGTGATCTAGAATGGTGAAGTTATTGCCCTTCAAATATTCTAACACCAATGTTGCTTCATAATTAGGTTGTTTAATGAGAATATATACTTTAAACTCTTGTGATTTGTATCTACCTCAAATTTCTTTCTGTACGGATAGTGTTAACAAATCTTCAATGCAAATACTACTAATACGAGTTCTAAGTTGTGTGTCAAGTAGTTCACTTCATGGGTCTTCAACTATCTTAATGAATAAGTAACAACTCTTCCATTCTACATAAGAACACATCCTAAGCTTTTACAAGAAACATCACTATATACTACAAAACTACCACTACCAGATGCTAATTTCAAAATAAGTGCTAATGTGAGTCTTTCCTTCAGCTCTTTAAAACTTTGCTTATAATACTTAGTCCATGCAAACTTAGTATCCTTCCTTGTTGACTTGGTCATTGCTAAGCTATTCTAGAAAATCCTTCGATAAATCATCAATAATAACTACCCAATCTTAAGAAACTCCAAATCTTTGTGATAGTCTTTGGTCTCTCCCATTTAGTAATAGCTTTAATCATTGTGGGATCAACCAAAATCCTTCCTTTGATATCACATGTTTGAGAAATTGTACTTTATCCTACCAAAATTCACACTTACTAAACTTTACATCTAGCTAATGTTCCTGAAGTGCATTAAGACTAGTCCATAGGTGATCCTGGTGCTCCTCCTCACTCAATGAATAGATGAGAATGTTGTCAAGAAATAAAATTACAAACCAATCCAAGCACTTCTAATATATGAGGTCAGTTAGATCCATAAAATGTTGTTGGGGCACTCTTTAGTCTGAATGACATCACTAAAAGCTTGTAATGTCTATATTGTGTTTAGAAGCCATCTTAGGGATATCCTTAGTTGGTCATAACATGACCTAATATTTGTGAATACTCTTGCAGATTGCAATTGATCAAATCGATCATAAATATGTAGTAAGTGATACTTAGTCTTGATAGTTACTCCATTTAGCATCCTATAGTCAATTCACAACCACATATATCCATCCTTCTTTTCATGAATAATAGTGGAGCTTCCCAATGTGATACACTGAGCCAATTAAAACCCAAATCAATCAATTCTTGCAGATGTTCCTTGAGCTCCTTTAGCTTCACTAATGCCATACGATAGGGTGCCTTCAAGATAGGGGCTATGCTTGGTACTAACTCAATATAAAATCCATCTCTCGCTTAGGTGGCAACCTTGACTACTCATCTAGATATACTCCTCCAGATTCTCAAATGACATCAATATCTTCTATCTTTCGTTTTGACTCTTTCTAAGTCAGCATACTGACAAAAAATGTTGTATGGCACTTAGCAATGAGATTAGTGGCCTTCATTGCAAATATAACAAGCACTTAATAAGTATTTAAACTACCCTGAAATGTATAAGTACTACTTTTATATCCTTAAATTGCACCCTATTCTTTTCGTAATCTATCGTATCTCCATATCTTGACAACTAATCCATCCCCAATACGATGTCGAATTTAGTCATATCAAATAATATTAGATTAGTCATCAGCTCTTTGTCTTCATCTAAATCCCAATAATGTTGATATACTTATCCAAAATAATCGGTCCTCCAAAAGGTATGTTAACTTCTAATATCAATCCCAATGGAAATATAGTGGAGTCAAAACGTAATGCAAAATTTTGGGAAGGAATGTATAGCACCTAAAATTTTCACTACTTTAATAAGTTGGCCAAGAATAGGTAACATACCATCGGCTACTACATTCAAGGTTCTAGCTTGATCGGTAGTAAGGGCAAAGACCTATTTCTAACCACAAGGTATGGTCTACTATCTCTGCGATTGTTCTTCTCCTTTTTTCTTAGGATAATTATTTAGAAAATGACCCCTCTCATTGAATCCAAAGCATTTTTGGTCCTAAACAAAACAAGGTCTCCTAAGGTGTCATCTCCCCACAAATTTTGTAAATACTCTGATCCACTTCTAACTTTTGAATTCAGACCTCCTAGTTGTAAAGGATTGAAGTGGAACTATTCATCTCAGCGGGGTCTACATGTAATTGGCTATTCTCTTCTCCAATTTGGCATGTTCCCACTAGTTGTAAATGTCTCTGCTCTCATCTCCCTCTACTCTCTCTCACACAAAGAAGCAAACTTGACAACCTTTGCCATTGTTGTAGGCTATGACATAAAGTTTTGGCTCCAAATAGCCATGTTCAATCACCATACAAACTTTTGAGCAGCCTTGAATTTAGTAGTGCATAACACCAGTGCAAATCTCCTCAACTGGGTGAAGTAAATCTCGTACTCCTTTACTAACATCAAACCTCATGTCAGGTTCATAAACTCTCTCTCCTTCACCTCCACCATATGAGCTGGATAATACTTCTCCTCAAGAACTTGTCAGAACATGTCCCACAATATCACTCCAACATCAGTGAAATAATTACACTCCTTATTTGGCCACTAGTAGGAGGCCTCTTTGTTCAGTGCGAACATGGTTGTAGCAACTTGTCATTCCTCGAGCACCACCATACCCTTGAACAATCACTCTACCTGATAGAGCCATGTCTCCACAACCTCTACTCCCTCAACACCCAAAAATTCAAGAGCAATCTTCTTAAAATGCTTCAATAGAGTATCATTCTTTCCTCCTACTATTGACTCCTCCCCCCAAGATGCTTGTAACTTCTATTTTGTTTGCTAAAACATCAATTGCATGGCCTAGCTAGCAATGTCTGTAGGTGCACTAGTATTTTGTTAAACCCCTACAAATAGATCTGGTATGTCTGCCTTGACCTACATAGGTGTAGGAGCTTGATCCATAGAATGGTAGACTCCTTCACCATTAATGATCCACTACAATGAGACAGCATCTGTATTATATAGTAAAAGTATTTTTGAGATTTTTTAAAGATAGTGTAAGTTATAAGTGTCCCTATGAATTGTTTTCTCAACTTTGATACACTTGACTTCCTTGTATGTTTGGCTATGAATAGTACGAACCTTGGGCTCTAACACCAACTATGATGACTCAACTTTTTATTGTGAATTTTTAAATTTCATCATCATCATTATCATCATCATCAAGACCTTATCCTAATTAGCAGTCAACAACATGAATCTTGTTTCTCCATTCCCCTCTATTAAGTGTCATGGCTTCATTTAGTCCCATATTGTTAAATATTTCCCACAACTTCGATCCATGCTCTTTTAGGCCTTCCCTTTGCCATTTTAGAAACTTTAACTTGGATCACCTCATTCCTTCAAATCAATGTTGTTTTTGGTCTCCTTTGGACATGTGCAAGCCATCTACATCTAATCTTCCTCATCTTATTACCTATTAGTACTACTTCTATGTTTCCTTTAATGTTTTCATTTCTAATTCTATCCTTTCTTGTCTTGTTGCTCACCTATATCAACATCCACATTTCAGTGGCACCCATCTTATATACATGTTGTTCCTTAACTACCTAACACTCTGATCCATAAAGCATGACCGCTCTTACAACCATCCTATAGAATTTTCCTTTCAATTTGAGTGGCACTCACCAATCACACAAAACTCCAGAGGCACATCGTCATTTGCTCCATCCCGCTTGGTTTATATAGGTAACCTCCCTTTCAATCTCTCAACCTCTCATGAATTATCAATCCCAAGTATCAGAAGTGGTCTTTTAGGGGGATTTCTTGGTTATCAGTCTTTACTAGTGCTCCAATCCCACTTCTCTCCTTGCTAAAATTGCATTCCCTATATTTTGTCTTAGTTTGGTTAATTCTAAATCATTTAAATTCTAATGCATCGCTCCATAACTCTAACTTCGTGTTTATGCCCTCCCTTGTCCTATCAATCAAAACTACATTATTTGCAAATAATATGAACCATGAAATCTTCTTCTGTGGATGTTTTGCTAACTCATCCATGGCTAACATAAAAAGGTATGGGCTTAATGCTGATCCTTGGTGTAATCCTATAATGATGGGAAAATCACCAGTCTCTCCTATAGTGGTCCTAACTTTTTTTACCACTGCCTCATATATGTCCTTAATTACGTATATATACCCCCATTGAAACCCCTTAATTGCCCAACATCCACCATATTAGCTCTCTAAGGACCCTATAATATAAGCTTTTTCTAAGTCAATGAAGACCATGTGGAGGTCCCTCCTCTCCTCATATTTCTCTATCAATTGCCTAATAGGAAAAATAGTTCTGATGGTAGATCTCTTAGGAATAAAACCACAATGGTACTATGAAATACTGGTCTCATGCCACAGCCTCTTCTCAATCACTCTTTCAAAAGGTTTCTTAGTATGGTTTATAAGTTTGATCCCCCAATAATTAGTGCAACTCGGTATGTGTCCTTTATTCTTATAAATTGGTATAATAGAACTCTTCTTCTATTCAACTAGCATTTTCTTTGATTTTACAATCTTTTTTAACAAATTTGTCAACCAAACTAGTCCAGTATATCCCATATACTTCCAAACCTCTATTGGTAATACCATCAGGATCTTAGCCTTTCTAATTTGATCCTTTTCAAGGCCTCTTTGACTTTAGGTATTATAATTCTATGGTCATATCAATAATTTTCAATGTTATTTGGGTTTACAGTATTTTCAATTCCTATATTCTTAGGGTAATTGTCATTTAGTAATTTTTGAAAGTAACTTTCTTACCCTTTTTTGATCTGGTCATCCTTTATTAGTACCATTTGGTTATTGCTTCTAATGCACTTAATGTGGTCTAATTCCTTACTCTTTTGTACTCTTACATTTGCAAGTTTAAACACATCTTTGTTACCTTCTCTTGATCCTAATATATTATAGAAATCATCATATGCCTTAAGTTTAGCCTCACTTACTACTCTGTTAGCAACCTTTTTAGCATACTTATATTGCTAAAAGTTTTTGTCATTCTTTGTCCTTTACCATGCTTTAAAGCACACTTGTTTCTCTTTGAGTAACTTTTTGCACTTATTCACTCCACCACTAAGTTTCCTTTATTGGTTTCCTTTTACATTTAGAAACTCCTAAGACATCTTTTGCCACTTTCTTAAATGACTTACCCATATTAGTCCATATGATGTTTATTTCTATTTCGTGGTTCCAATTTCTTATCAACTTGTTTGTAAATGATGTTATCTTCTCTCTTTTTATGTTCAACCACTTAGTTTTTGGACACCTATTAAATTCATTTCCTTTCTTCCATATTTAATTGTTGATATCCATAACCATTAACCTACATTGTCAGGTTAGACTTTCCCTAGGTATCACCTTACAATCCTTACACGTTGATCTATCAATATTCCTATGTAGAACAAAGTCTATTTTGCTTTTATACTGTCCACTTTTAAAGGTTAATAAGTGTTCATCCCTCTTTTTAAAGTATGTGTTTGTTATAGCTAGCTTTTATGCTAAAGAAAAATTGAGAATAACTTTTCGCATCTTATTTCTTTCTCCAATACCATACCCTCCTTATACCCTATCATATCCTTTCTTTTCTTTTCCTACATGATCATTAAAGTCTGCTCTTATACATATCACCTCTATGTTGGGAATTTCTTGCATGACTCCCCTCTAACCTTGCTTGTGGTGCGTATGCTCTTATAAAATTTATGATCTTTTTTCCTAGAACAAATTTTATTAGTACAATTTGATCATTGTTTCTTTTAACATCTGAAACCTTATCCTCTAATTATTTCTCTATCAATATCTCTATGTAATTTCTATTATTGTCATTTCCTACATACCAAAGCTTATACCCATTGATTTCTTTACTTTTAGCCCCTTTTCTCATAGTTTCTTGGACACAAGCGATATTGACTCTCTTGCATCTCACTATATCTACTAATTCCAAACTCTTACATGTCAATGTGCCTATATTACATGTGATGACACAAATTTTATTATCCTAAGCTAGGCTATTTACCCACACACTTCCTGAACAGCATGGGAACCCATGCCTACTTTCCACTGCAGCTAATTTCTGATGTAGAGTATCACTTCTAAGGGAATTCTTTAGCATCCCTTGCATATTGTCTCCTACACTTAGGATCTAATGCAACATGTTGCTTTTGAGAGGACACCCTAGTAGCCCTTGTCCATTTTCCAATGCATCGAGATCTAACTTAGTGCTTTGCTAATGTGTTGTAAGAATAATATGCTAAGCTCATGGCTTTATTATAACATCAAATGCACAAATAAAAGTCAATCCATAGAGACTCTATTAATGAATAGACTTTGATGAAAAACTATTTTAACTACTTTAACCTAGAAAAATCATTTATTTAAGCAAATTAATTACCTAAAATGCAAAAAAATCACATAATTCACATAGAAAGCTATAAATTAAACCTAAGCCTAGGAATCAAAACTTAAATACGTTAGAAATCAATACTTTTAAGAACTATGTTATCTAGATTGTTTTCACTCATGAATTAGAAGCATAATGTTTCTAATACATGAAAAGTATTTCTTTTTAAAGCTCTCTTTAAATATTTTCTTAACACTAGTTTCTTAGCTTGGTATTCAAAGTATAGCTGGTCTTCTTAGGGCACCAACTATCAAAGAGTCTCGTATTGTCACCCTCTTTCTTAATATACTCAATATCTCTTTTCTTTTCTTTTTTCTCAAGTAGTCACTAAATATGTAAACTTAATGTGTTACAAATCTAATATTAATATTATGCTCCATTTTAACTTAGAATAACCTAATCATATAACTATCTTATTCTAACATATATTTCATCTTAATGCCCTCAATGATAATATTTTATGGAGATATACATATTCATGGAGAGACGAATAAGATATTTCAACATAACAGTGCCTTAATACCACTAGGAATGTGAAAAAAATATCTAAAGAATAAAAAATTGAAAAATTGGATCTATGTTCGATAGATTATGCCTTCAAAGGAAAAGTATTTTGTTTCAATTTCACCTATAGTCACATATGAAATAGCTGATGGTATAAATTTAGCAAAGCTTTTTCCCCCATGATGTATTATAAGACAGGGATAATGTCAAACTCTAACTTGTTATTTATATACTTTATGGAAAGGGAAACCCAATTTGAGGAACTTCTCACGCAAGTATTCAATTCATTCAGACTTGTTTAGCATTGAATTGGAACTAAGACAGAAATGATTCTATAGAAAGAGGTTCAGGCTTCCCTTGTTGAAGTTATGATAAATGGCCTGATTTAAGTTTTCATAAGAATTGATCTAGTGAAGTCCCCTGCTATGGTTGGTTCAAGATTGATTCCTAGTAATGGATCACATCACACCAATATGAATTCTTCTTATTCTAAGGTGAGGATTCAATCACTTACCCAACATCAAGGAACTATACATACATTGATGAATAAAAATAAGGAATACCATTCTTTTCTAATTTTTTCATCATCTAATTATTCTCTAATTGGTCCACTGAATGGTTCTAAATTTTACAATGTAATAAAAGAATTAGTTCAAATGAAAGAGTATCCTATGACTTCAATTAGGAATTAGTTGGTTCCCTTAAAAGTTGTTTTATATGTGACTGGAATCAAGTTTCATGCCTTGAAATAGCACACAATTTCCACAAAGTGTATACATGTTTGTTCATTCTATTTTTTGTGTAACTTGACATTCAACCAATGGAGTTCATTGAAGATTATTATTGTTGCTTGTTTCCAGTAGTTGAACACTTTGCAGCTCGAATTTTTATTCTGTAAAAAGTGTTAATTACAATGGTTTCCAAGTCTTAACTTATTGAATGTTTAAAAACAATATGTGCTGGAATTTTTTAATGGATTGTTCATATTTAATTTCCAGCACCAAATACATTTTGTTTACTTGCTTTGTGAAGAATCCAATTAGATATTTAGATTGCTTAGTTAATGCTTGAGTTACATTCATGTTGATAGGCCTTTAATCTAAGTATTTAGGTAATTTTCTAACCCATGAATCATGTGCACCATTTCATGGATCATGCGAATGATACTTGGGTAGCTTTCTATTAAATGCTTGGTTAGTTGTTGTTTCCATTTAGTTTTCTTGTTTAAATTTTAGTTTGATTTGAATTTAAATTTGATTAATTTTTTATTTGCATCTTAGTTTAGGAAGTTTCTAATTTTAGTTTAGTAAAGTGTTACTTTTAGAATGTCTTAGTTTAGGAATGTTTCAAGTTGTAGCAAGTTCTTTAAGTTCATGTTTCCTAGAGTAGTTGAGCTTATTTTTCCATTAATTAATGTTTTAGAATGATGTTGTATGGTGGACCAATGGGAGAAGAGATTGCATCTCTATGTTTCCTTTTTTCTTCCATCTTTCGTCCTTCCTTTCGTCCCACCATGTGAAACACTAGTTAAGGAAGGGATGTCCAAACCAAATCACTTGAAAAGTGGCACCTCCCCTCCCTTGGTGGTCATTAGAAGTTTCTACCTTTGCCCACCTTCTAATTCCATCTCTTTCTAACTTGCCACCTCATCTCCTTTCCACTCATCTTCCTAGTTTCCCACTTTCCTAACATCTTCCTAGAATCCTACTTCTAATTCCCTTCTTAAGTTATGTATCCTATCTTATCTCTTTCCAAAATCTTATTTCTTTCCTATTTTCCTAGGGATAGAATTTTACAAAATCTTATCATTTTAGGAAAGATACAACATCATATAGAAGAGTGGAGGCACCTCCTCCTAGCCAGCCATTGACTCGTCCCACCTTTGTGCTCCTCTAGGGTTTCAATGCACTCCTTCCTTTCGTTCTAGCTAGATTTCCTCTAAGGTCTAGGTTAGATTTCATTGCTTGTTTCTTTCCTCATAGCCTTGCTTTGCTTTCTAGTTTCATGCTCCTCTTTCCTTGCTTTCTTTCTTTGATTCTTTGATTTTTAGTTTGTGCTTAGATGCCTGTGTTCAAGGTCACTAATGTCTTGTAGTATGAAAACCCCAAATTTTCTAAAATTATTTGGAATTAATTGAAATTTTTACAAAAATCAAGGAAGAATATTATATTTAATATAATATTAATTTTTAGAACAAGAATTAGGTCTTGAAACATAGATATTTGGAATCATTCATGGAAAACTGGTCAGAATGACTATAAGCACACTGAAATATGAGCTTGGGTGAAAAATCACTATTTTTCTTAATTTTGTGAATTTACATTTACCCATAGGGGTAAAATGACTTTTGTGTGGGGTCCACAAAAGTTAGGTGAGCTGGTGGACAACTAGCTCAGGGAATATCAATGATGAAAAATAAACATGATGAGGAATCTCTTTTGAATTAAATAAGAAAAGTAGAAAAATTATTTAAAATAAAAAATAATTAAAATAATCCACAAATAAACCTATAAATGCCCCCTTACATTTCTATGAAATTGTACAAAAATTCCTAAGCTTCCATTATCTCTCTCTCTCTCTCTCTCTCTCTCATATTTCTTTCCTTTTTCTCTCTCTTCCCTTTACAGTTGCAAAGTGCATCTGCAGACATACTAGAGGGAATATTCCCTCATGGAGGGCTGAGCACGTCTGCAGACTTGTTGTCCCCAACTAAATAGGGTTTCTGCTTAAAAACCCTAATTCAAGTAGCCATCCAAATTTGGCCATTAGAATTCAATCTCCACCGTTGGATGGGTTTTGGTTGACCTAATCTATAAAAGTACTAAGATTCAGATTGATCTAAGATGTATTCACCAGTGAAATCACCGAAAAATAGTAAGTCTAGCAACCCTATATTTTTCGGGTTGGATCTCTCTTTTTCGGTTTTATTCTTTGATTAAGGATGCTACAGGTAGGTTCCTCATCCTCCACTCTATCTATTCTGGTAGTTTTTATGGCAAGAAGATCACCAAACTAAATTTTTCAGCAAGGTTTCTCTGGTGGATCCATTACTAGTGACCTATCTTAAACACTCTAGTAAACCAATGTTATTTGAATATTGTGGGCCATTGGATGGATTCCTAAGATCCAAAAACCCTAAGGGATGAAATATGAGATGATGGCTCATTCAGATTTGAGAGATCAAGGGAAAAGCGTGATCCAACGATCCAGATCGAACCATCTCCCTATCCTAGGTCACCCTCCTCATACATCGGCAATCACTGGTAAAGAGGGTGGCTACTCATCGACCTATTGATTTGAATAAGCCAGATTGAATCTGGGCCCTTGTTTTGACTGAAAACTTAAAAATCTAATTTAGAGCTCATTTTAACTCCAAATCAATATCGAAAAGAAGCTCTGAATTCCTGGTGAAGAGTACAATCTAATGGAAACATAAAATTTAAGTTTTATGCACTTTAAATATCTATAAATCACAAAAAGTAGTTCTAATTTCCAAGATTAGTCACATCTGACATGATCAGACCTTAGAATTCTAATCCATTAGTGAGTTAATGATGTGATAACTTAAAGAAATAGATTGAATGTAACTGATTTGGCAGATCTTTAGATCATGGCCCTTAAAAGTAATAAAATTCTTGAAAATACATAGTAATCTCCTTGATCAAATTGATCAAGGATGATCAAAAATAGTGAATCAGTATGGATGATGATATAATGATAAGATCATGAGAAATAAAAGGCATGATGTGGCTAATTTGGGATAGATCGAGATCTATGCCCTTAATTTTGATAAAATGACTTAAGATCTTCTTAATCGATTGAATCAAGAAAGATCAAATCATATGATGAGATGCATCAATGATCTAGTGATGATATCTCATTAAGAGAATGTGATGGATCTAAATAAAAATGAAAGATCAAGATCTAAACCTTTAATGAGATGAAAAATGAATAGAAATCAAAATATGATCATTGAATCAAAATGGACAAGTATGATATATTCAAATGAGCATGTGAATTATTAGATTCTATTATAAACGTTCTTTTAATTTCTTAGTAGATTTAATTATTAGATCTACTTATTTACACTTTAATGTTCATGTTATGTAAATTACATGAAAAATGTAATTAAATGAAAATAGATATTGATGAATATTTACAATGAATAAGGGCTATAGTTAGTAGGACAATATAAGGAATATCATTTCCTTGGCTCAAATTAGGACAATAATAAACCCACAAATGACATTTTAAATGTTCATCGATTTATTTAAAATCAAATAACAAGAGTACTTAGGGTTTAATGCTAATAAGAACCTTATGAAGGTTGAGCTAAGGTCACGCCAGTAAATGTTGAACATGGTAGTTATGGGGGTTCTCTAATAGAGCCTCACTCTTTGCCCACCTTCTGGCTACATTTGTGTGGTCTAAACGCCTCCTTACATGAGGATTGAATTAACCACTATGTGAGCTACTTTTAACTGGTAAACCTTAGTCAATTGAAAATAAGAGTTATATAGAATTAGGAGCGCATAAATTATCTTCAATTAGTAAAACATTAACTGGTTGAATAATAATAAGATCATAAAAGGATAGTCATCATCATCATCATCATCAAGACCTTATCCTTCATAAAAGGATAGTAAACTATCTAATCCTAATAAAAATGGTAATTAAGATAATCAAAGATCAAATAAGATCCATAAGAAAATCATGAATGATCAAGAAGAATAAGAATCATAATATTGTATGTATGTTTTGAAGTGGTATAAATATTAGATTCAGATGTAGATTAATATATTAGACCCTTGATCAATATGATCCCAGGAAAAATATCCAAATTATCCTATGTGAGGATGATCAAAAGAATAACTAGGAAGTATAAATAAGTTGAGGAATGACTGTATGTATGTATGTATATATATATATATATATGATTTGACAGGTACATGAAGGATATGATGATGAAGATCAATGAGAAGATGGGTTGTTAAAAGTAAAGGTAGGTGGACCTTAAGAATATATTCAATATAAAAGATACATGTATTTTACACATGATCTTATCCTAATAACTATAGATTGATTATAATTGCCTTAGAATTGTTTATGAATAAACAAATGATGTTGAAATAAATACAAAGTGATTGATTAAGTAATTATGAAATTACTTAAGGCAACAAATGATGTGGAAATGAATACAAAGGGATTGATTAAGTAATTATGAAATTAATTAATGGGTAGAATGAGAAGATTTGAACTATATAAGTTGGACTCCCAAATCTTAAGGAAATAAGTTATAGGCATGACCTATTATAACCTAACACACAGCCAGTAAGTATGAAATATTATTTTCCATACAAGCATGGAGGCTTGTGATTTTGTTTTAAGATAGGCTTATGCTCGGGGATGCCAATGCTAGGAGAGTTATGAGGGTTTGGCCACCCGGTCTTCAAAACTAATTATGACGATGATACCATGCCCAAAGAGAGGCAAAATGTTGGGTGGGGCAATTATGGGAAGGCTGCCATTGTGACAGCCATGGTTCCCCCCATACGAACATGGATCTATATTTTCCACCATGGTATCAATGGATTATGAAGTAGTTATTCGGTCGCGCTGTACGGATTGAGACTGCAAGCATGGTAGTCCTTTGATTATATTTTGCATTATGATGCAATTGATTATGGCATAATGAGATACCTTATGTCATGGCATGATGAGATGCTTTATGTTATGTGTAATGACTCGAACATTTGAAGCTATTTTTGCATCACTTTTACTAAATTGAGAGAGAGATTGATTAATTTGGAAATTTATATAGAATTAACTATATTAAATGTTCTATTTTAATTAAAATATAAAATAAAGGATTTTGTGAGAAAAATTAGTACCATTATATTCGACGCTCAAAATGGAATCCAATGCCTCGAAGAACACCGAAAACGGAGTTCGTATGACCAAGTTATGACCTTTTAAAGATGAGAGGCATTTTTGTAAAATGCATTTAAAATAAGTCATCGTCTTCTTCCTCCAGCCAAGCGATGCACAGCACTGCCATTGCCGATGGTAGCACTGCCTTCGTAGGGCTATAAACAGCCCTCTTCCCTCTTCCCTCCCAATCCAATCACCGTTTCTCCTCCATCTTCTCCAATTGTTTAAGTGAGGTTTTCGACAACTAGGGTTTTAGCGTGGAGAAACCACACCCTCCAGCGATGGGCACCCTCCAAACTGCCCAGGTAAGCCCTCATACTCCTCAAGTTTTCCCCTTCTTCCCCCACCCAGATCCACGCCGGATCTGGGTGTTTTTCGACTGGAATCACCATGAAAATGCTGAGTTTCACCCCAGGTGCCAAATGGTGACGCGTCCCAGGGAGGCTGCACGTTAGCATGCTCTAAAGGCACCCTAGAACGGCATCTGTGCATGTGCGAGCGCATATGGGCAGCTCCCAACTCGATTGGAATGCGCAGGGCGTGTTGGGAGCTGAGATGCATCCCGCCCGCGTAGGGGATGCGTCCGCAAGATGCCTCCTAGGACGCCCACTGTAGCACGCCAATCGGGCTTGGGCCAGCAGTCACAGCTTCGACTGGGATGAGCATGCATCTTGGGAACCGCAATGCGCGGGCCCTACGCAATGATTCTGGTTCGTCCGTTGATGTATGACATTAAAAATGCAAGTACGAAGGCTGTAGGACTTTGATTGATGATCCGAAAGAATCGTTGCATCTATATTGATGACACGAACCCAATGAGACTATAAAAGTTAGGATTAGAGGACTATTTAGTATGAATATAGCCTAAAAACTATAGAGATCTTCTAAATTTACCAGATCAAAGATGATCAAACCTTATAGATTGGTCTATTGGATCTATTGGAGGATCAACATGCCTAGATCTACTCTAAATTTCATATATTAACCCTTGAAATGTAGGTCTGACCATTAGAGTCAAGTATAAACCGACTCTAAGCATAAGGACATGCTATTTAGGAGATCTGACTGTCCAATTACACGATTTTGATGACATAAAACTTAGTAAAGGCAATCTACCATTCATTATATAATCTCTATGTGAGATCTAACCCGGTTGTGAGATCTAGCCTAGAGATGCACTGAGCAATGATCAAAAAGGCATATCTATTCGTTAATCTAGAAATCTAAATAGTGATCTATAAATGGATAGAAAATGATATTTGAATCTTTATTATCCATTAATATCCAGGGCTTCACAGAAGTGTTATAGGGTCAAGTAGTTAAGAACGTGATTTGAGAAACATCGAGGTAGGTAGTCTGATACTACTAAGTTTTTATAAATGCATCTTAAACTCTGACTTGCCTTTATTACCATTTTTAGCATGCTTTTGACATATGATGTTCTTATACGAATATGCATAATTGTCTTCATGTTTTATGGCTTTGAATGCGATATTAGCATGAACTGATTTTATGCACTGCTTGCATGGTTGAAAATAAATGCATAAATTGCATGATTTATGATGATTGCGATTTGGATTACATATATTTATATTTTTTGGGCTAATGAGCCTAGTGGGCACTATGCTAAGTGGGTAGATCACCGAATGAGGCAACCTACTGAGGGAAACCTTGAGTTCCAAGTAAGCAGATCACCGAATGAGGCAACCTGCAGTGGGAACAAAACCTTGAGTTCCAAGTGGGCAGATCGCCGAATGAGGCAGCCTGTGGTGGGAACAAAACATTGAGTTCCAAGTGGGTAGATCGCCGAATGAGGCAACCTGCGGTGGGAACAAAACCTTGAGTCCCATGTGGGCAGATCGCCGAATGAGGCAGTTTGCAGAGGAGCATAGTTGGACCTATGATTTCAGTTATATTGATATGTGTATAGCATTTAGATGGTCGTAAACGAGTACTCATGACCAGTCGGCTTGATGTGTTTGCCGAGAGACCATGTGCATGACTTCTAGTGCTACTAGCATCTGCTTTGAATGATGACTATTTTAAGAATTTTGTGATTATTATATTTTACTCGTTGGTTTAATGAGTTTATCGAGATATTACTACTTGGTTCTATGAATTTCTAATTCATAATTTTAGTCATATTGCTATCATTGAACATTGCATGAGCCTACATTTATGCATGTTTACACAAAAAGGAATCACTAAGATTTTATATGGACAGCTCCTTGAAATTATGCATATTGCATGCTGTGTTTTCAAAATAGTAGTATCAGATCACCTACTGGGTATGAGGAATACTCACCCAAATATATTATTTTTATAGATTAGCTTCAAAAGGATTAGAAGAAGCATAAAAAAATGTTAGTGTTACAATCAAGTAAATGAAGAGGAGACAAGTATAAACTGTAAGTATACGACCTACCCTTTTGACATGTATCTGTAATAACTATAGTTGAACTGTGTGCTGTGACTGGATAGACCTGGGAAATATTTATGTTTTCTTTGTCTGTCAGAATTTTCTTATTCACCTTGAAAGCAAATGACACTCGGGGTTTCCAAAATGAATTTAAAACAAAAAGATTTTTGCTGCACTGCATTATTTTCTAAAAGTGTTTTCAAATAGGGATCGATCCCACCTTAGAAATTAGTTTTGCATTTGAAAACTCGGGTCGTCACATTATGGCATGATGAGATGCCTGGTAAAAGTTATTACTGATGTTGTATTAGATGATGATTCCCAATATGGTATGATTATATATTAGCACCTAGTGTTAATATTGAAATCAGTTTAGAACTGAGATATTATTGATGATATTGACTATATTCACAATTTTCAATGATTTTATTTATGTGTAATATACATCTAATTCATATGATGAGTGAAGGATACGATGGTTATCCAATTTATAAATTGATTTATACCATGAATATAAAGAACTGTTGATTTTGAGATATATTGAATATATTTCTTAAATCCCCTACCAAGCGTAGCTTGCTGAGATATTGTAAAATTTTGAATGTTTACAATATCTTAGATACAAGTAAGCAAGATTGAATGCTCAAGACTTGTGGATAATCATCACCAAATTATGACTCAGGGTATTTACTTTGAGGAAGATTGTATTGATTATTTTGTAATTTAAATTGTAATATTTGGACAAGGTATGCAATGACTACCGGGGCTGTGTATGCAAACCACTGGATCGATCCTGATGTTAATAAAAGTATTTATATTATTATTCAATGGAAATTTTATTTTATACAAAAATCTACGTATGATAAGTAATTTGAGGTGGCACTCGGGTTTTTGGCAAATCAATTTCAAAGAAAATATATTTTCACTGTTTGTATTTGAAAATTTTTCAAAATCAGGGCCCTACCTTTGCAAATATTTATGAAAATGTGTTTTAAAAACCCAAGTCGTTACATGTAGTGACAACCAAGAGAAAGAGACTATTGGATCAAGTTAATTGTTCCTCAATTCTTCTTGAATTTCTTACTTTTCATTGCTCTCATTCCCATTTATTTGACTCTCTTCCTCATTGGTTCTCTTTGGGTTAGCACACATGCATCTATTGGTTATTGAATAGCTTATGGATTACATGTTGATGTTCCATGTTATTGAGTCATGCAAATTCTTTTTGTAAGGTGTTACCGTCAATAAATGAATTTAGCTTTTATGCATACATAGATGTTGGAGCTATGCTTTCTTTTCAAGATTTATGTGTACTTTATTTCCATGGCCATCCACAACATATTTAATTAAATATTCACAATAAGTATGCTTTTTTTTATTATGATGTTTAGAATAAATTTGAGTTTCATGTTCCATACAACCCATGACATGATATAGTTGCATAATTCTTAATTAAGTTTTACACAAAGTTCTTTTTACTTTTATGTGCACCATGCCTCTGTTCCATTATTAGTTTCATGTGCGTTATGTTCTTTAGTTGCTTGTAGGTTTAATTCAAGGTTAGGTTAAGTTCTTCATTGTTTAATTGCTTTGCATGATAGTTTAGCTTTAGGAAGTTTCTTTGTTTAGTTTTAGAATATTTTATTTTTGGAAAGTTCTAGGTTTGGGGATGTTTTATTTTTAGAAACTATTACTTTTAGAAAGTCTCCTTAGATTAATTCATTATAGTTTTGCATTAATTTCTTTTATTTGAATGCATGTTTGCTAGGAAAGTTTCTAATTTTATTTAAGATCATTATTTTTAAAAAGTTTGCATTTAGTTCATGTTTCTAATTCCATGCATGTTTTCTTTTCATGTCATTTAAATTCCTAGTTTAAACAAACCAATCTCTCTTTGGCTAGGTTTAGTAATTGGTGTAGTATTGAAATTACTCGTAAGTGCATGAATCAATGTAATAATTGCACGTGAGAGAGGTCAATCCCATGAGGAATCTCACAAAATTTCAATTGATTGGATCTTATTTAAGTTAATTAGCGTAGCCAAAGAAAGAGGGTTTTGATTAAGCTAGGAATTTAAACAACATGGAATGGGAAACATAAATTTAGGAATAAGAAATAAAGAAAACATTCTAAAAATATATTCAATGGAATTAGAAACTTTCTAACTAACATGCATTCAATAAAAGAAACTAATGCAAAAGTAGAATGAAAGAATCTAAGAACTTTACCTAAGGAAACTTGCTATAAATTAAACTTTCCTAAAACTTTCTAAAATTAAATTAAGAAACTTTCTAAAGCTAAAATAATATGTAAATAACTAAACAAGTAATGCTAAACTATCATCTTACAAGGGAACAACAAACCACTTATAGGAAAGTCACCCATTACCATGTGCATGACCTATAGATTTGTGCACATGGTTCATGACTGAGAAAAATGGCTGGAATGCATGAACTAAAAGCTTAGTAACATGGGATCTAATCAAAACAGTAACTAAACTAAATGAAAAAGCTAAATGGTTCATAAGGAAAACTAAATAAGGTGTATAGGCAACTAGAAATTATGCATGAATCATGAAAGGCAAAATTCCATAAATGGTGTGTTCATGAAAGCCTGGATTGATATACTGTGCATGTGATTCAAGGCATGAAATGTGTTCATAAAATAAGAAATTTAATGAACTTCACACATGAAAATAATCAAGAGAAGCTTTTTATAAATCATAAACTTTATTTGGTGAAATTTGGTACATGAATTGTGCACATGTACATAGAGAACAAAGCTGAAATTTGTGCACTATTCTAATGCTTAGAACTTGATCCAAAGAAGATCTTAAATACATTTCAACAATCTCAATCTAATCTTTGATATCATGCATGTGAAACTCAAAAAATAAATCAAGAAGCAAGAGCATGAAGTTGGTAAAGAAAGCAACAAGAACTATTCCTAAATCTAAGTGAGAAACAAAGAAAATATGAATAGGAAAAAAAAAAAAAAAGATTCAATGCTACTATCCTCCTCGCTATCACTACAAGAGAAAAGATGGTGTATGTTTTAATTTAACTCACAAGCACATGAATCACTATAGTAATTGTACATGAGTGAGGTCGATCCCATGAGGAATCTCACTAAAGCGTATGTTGGATAGATCTTATTTAAATCAACTAACCCAGCCAAAAGAGATGGTTTTAACCTAGACTAAGGAATTAAACTAACATGAAAACAAACAATGTATAAAATTGAAAATTTTCCAAATTTAAAACTTTTGAAACATAAATATGGAAACATACTAAAGCTACACTGGCACGCAAATTACCATACACAATGATCAACTAATACCTAAACATGACCTAACCTAAGAAATCAAAGCAAGTGAAGTAACATGATGCATAAAATTAATCAATTAATCATGGAACCCTAAACTAAACAAGCAAACTAAAGAATTAACAGCCAACTAATATGCACTAATGCAAAGTGGGGTGCAGATGAATATGAACTTTAAAAGCATGAAATAAGATGCACGTGACCCATGGGGTTGTGTGCATGATTCAAGTGTGTGATTCATGAGATATTCAATTGCAACTAAACCTAAGCATGGAATGAACATCTAAACATCCATGAAAACTAAATTTAAAAACAATCAAAAGAACCATAAAAGTAAGAAAATAACATGAAGCATAATTTTTCATTGATCGAAGTAACCATTTACAAGTGTGGTGCAAGGGTGGTGTGCACCTTCTAATGGGGTAAGCGGCCCACTTCTTAAACCCAAAAACAAATCCAAAAAAACTTTTTCATTCATTCAAATATCAAGTAAAGGTAAGCACATATGTGCTCCAAAAGAGATATAAGGGAAACGATATGGAAACAATAGAAAAGAAAAAAGAGGTAGCAAGGAACTAGAGTAGTTTTAAGGGATAGGAACTTGATCTAAGAACAACACTCTCTTGGCTGTCAGCATAAGAGAGTGATAATCCTTGGATTCAAGGATCTAAGGAACATGAGCAGGTGTAAAAATCAAAGGAAACTAAGAACAAATCAAAGGAGATAAAGCATAAACTCAAGGAACAAGTAAAGCAATGAACTTACAGGAAAGCAAGCAATGAATGAAGAGACAACTAACCTCAAACTTTGAAGGAAAAATCAAGCATAAAAAAACTTAAGACGGAGGCATGGAAGAAGATGGCTTCCAAGGAGAAGTCGTTGGAGAACTTGGGAAAGAGGGAAGGGTGGGGATGCCTTCTTCTTAGGAGGCTTTATTCTCCCCCTTTCCAAAAGTTGACTTTCATGGAAAGTCCTCCTTTTGTTTTATATGAGTGACTACTTTCTAAAGGGTACCCTACGGGAGTGAAACATGAGATTAGAAATAGGTTAGGTGTTGTGGAATGATTGGGTAATCTAGAACAACTAAGAGGATCCTTAACATGGGGGCAAGATGGCAACAAGGTGGGAGGTTCTGCCTTCTCAGGAGGGGGTCTCTTCATTGTTAAAATCATGAAGTAGAATTAGGAAACTAGAAATGGAATTGGAAAGAGGTAGGAAAAAGGTAAGGAAAGAGAAAAAAAGATAAGAAGAAAGAGGATGATGCGAAAATAGAAAGTGGTTTGATTGGGTAGATCTATGTAGGAATAAATAAGATTTAGGGAGGTGGGAGGCACCACCTTTGTAGAAGGTTGCATCTCCCCCCTTGTTGAAATCATGAGATGCATTATGGGGTGAGGTGGAAAATAATGGGAAAAAAAGAAATAATAAGGTGGGTTCTTCTTATTGGTCCACATACATGCGTACCCATTTTTATTTTCACCCAAATATCCTCTAATTATCCTCTTAAAAACCCCACTTTTTAGCTTAAGATAATTGAGTGAAATTCTCCTCCAATAGTGTCTCTCCATATAGCATTGGTTTGAGTGGCTTGAATGGCTCACTTTGAAGGCTCATTTGTCTTAGCTTCATGGCTCTCACCCTTGGCTTTGATGGCTTAGCTTGAATCCTTAGTTCATAACATGGCTAAGTGGCTTACATGGCTCCCATGCAAAGGTGGTGAAAATTGCATAGCTTTTATATGGTCCCATTTTAATCACTTTGGCTATTCCAATTGCCTCCTTGGATCCATGATATTTCCTTGAGATGATCTTGACCATTTTTAGACCTTGAAATTTGTCAAATTTAGGCCCATGCCCTCAAATTTGATCTTAATCCTTGATCATCATCTTGATCAATCTCAGCCATTGGCTCATCATCTTAGTTCCTACAAAAGGTCAAGAACTCTAATTAAATCCTACAAAAATATGATTATTCATATACTTATTTTGGATTAGCCTCTGAACCTTCAAATGATTAAACTTTAGAACCATTAGGTTAAAAATTGCATGTAGTACAAATTTTTGTAAAAACCCTAGAATTAACATTATATTGTGTGACACACGGCTACTAATTCCATTCTTTATATGCAAATTTGAACACCTATCACACCCTCAACCAGCATTTTGCTAGTTCCAAGAAAAACATGCAAAAAATCATGAAGCTTAGCATATGCAACAACGCCTTAAACCCCTAGGTTACCCCTAGTGGACAAGTTACGTCTCATGAGGGTTTGTAGTGAATATTCCCACAAAATTCAATGATACTAAGTTCCTTCATTTTATCTTAGACAATTCTCATCCATTAGCACTCTAAGACTTTACCAATTAATAAAAAAGAAAGAAGAATTCTAAAATTTACCCACATACCCAAACCATTTTATTCCAGTAATATCTCGAAGTTTAGTGTGTTTGTAGGCTACATAATTCTAGACTTCAAAATAGTAATGCATACATTCCTATTGGGAAGATGTTTTGACCTCAAATTCTCCCTGATACATACTAAAAATTAAAGCTCTCAAAGAAGGGTCAAACACTTTTCTCTCCCCATGTGACTAAATAGATAAGACTAATAGTTCACATAATCTTTTAAGCACTAAAGAAACAAAAGAATATGATCTCTAAGAATAGATGTCATTAGCAAGGCTAGTAGAAATATTTCCCCTTAATCCCTTAATATTTATATCCTCCTTAAGACCATTTTCCACCTTCGATCAACAGCTCTTTAGATAGTAGGAAATATAGGCTTGGGATAGGTTCTAAATACAAGGATATAAGGATTTTAAGTTCAAATCTAAGGGGATTGTCTAGCCAACTTTTCTATGACCATATTCTAATGAATATCTTTTCTATGTTTTCCTATCTCTTTCTTCAACTTTTCTTTTCTTGATATTTATTCGTCTAGGAAAATATACTTTATTATGTATTTTTTTATATTTTAACTTCTTTGAATCTTGTCCTTTTTCTAAATTTTCTACTCATTTTTTGAAAGATAGGTAATGGATAATTATTTTCCTAGGTTTCAAGGTCAAGTTAACTAGAGTTTTGAAAAGAAAAAGCTTATTAAGGGGCGCAATGGGTCTAACTAGTGGTATAGTGTACTAGTTAGGCTTTATGACCTTAGGCTAAAGCAAGAATGGCCTATATCATTGTCAAGTTTCTTAAAGCCTATTAGACTTAATAAATGTTTAAGATAGAAAGTTAGTATTCCTATTTATTCTTGATAATTTGAATGAAACAAAGATACTAGGATCTTCAAAAGTTTATTGTACACTGAAGAATTATGGATTTATTTATAACCTTCAAGAAGATAATGGTCTCTAAAGTTTACATGGTTTCAGGTCTCCACTAATTTCCTCAAGGTCTCTAAGTCATAACTGTTTATCAATCTAGACTATGCACTATGTGTAATATATTCTGAGATGTAACTTTCACAAAATACATTAGGATATGAATAAAATGCATCATTGACCACGCATTTCTATTAAGAGGTTAAAGTAGTAGAAGTACTAAACTTCAGATAATGCAATTCTCATGATAGTAATATAACTTTAACCTTAAAGCCTTTGAAAAACTTTTTTTTTCTTTTTTTTTTGAAATACAAGAAAACTCAAAAATCTCTATGTATATATATACCCCCCAACCTAAGCTAGACATTGTCCCTAATTTTTTAAAATGTAGTACATTGTATGATTAATGAGCGATGTAGGATATGTAGACTCTAACAATTCTTGGGTTGCCTCCTAGTGAGTGCTAAATTTTACATCTTCAGCTAGATAGAGTATGAAATGGTCATGAATGTAGCTCATGTATCCTGAGTCAAGCTAAGGTAGGTCATGGTAGATCAGTTTCTCAAGGAATGTTTCTTCCACCTTAGGATTTATCAACTCTAGGAAGGGTTTGAGCCTTTGTCCATTCATTTTGGAGATCTCTCCATCCTTTTCTATCATGATGACCTTATGAGGATATATGGTATGTACTATGTAGGGTCTATTCCATTGAGACCAAAGTTTTCTTGGAAATAGATGCAACCTAGAACTATAAAATAAGACCTTTTGTCTTGCAGTGAAGGACCTTCTTAAGATATGTTTATCATGATTGCTCTTCATATGGTCTTTCTATAACTTTGCAAACTCATATGCACCATTTTTGAACTCATCCAACTCATTGAGTTGGAGTTTTCGATGGGTTAAAGTAATATCTAAATCAAATTTGAGTTTTTTGATGGCCCAATATGCTTTATGCTCAAGTTCTACTAGTAGGTGGCAAGCCTTTACATAGACCAGGTGGTAGGGTGACATGTCTATAGGAGTCTTAAATTCAGTTTGATATGCCCATAAAGCATTATTAAGTCTCAAAGACTAGTGTTTTCTATTTGGATTGACTATCTTTTCTAAAATTTGCTTTATTTTCTTATTGAAAACCTCTACTTGTCCACTAGTCTGAGGTCGTTAAGGGGTAGATATCCTATGGTTTACACAATATTTCTTCATTAAATTCTCAAACACCCTATTGCAAAAGTTTTTACCCCCATCACTAATTATGGGCCTAAGGGTACCAAAGCATGCAAATATGTTTGCTTTTAAGAATTTGACCACCACCATGTGGTCATTGGTCTTACATAGTATGGCTTCCACCCACTTGGACATGTAGTTTACCCCCACAAGGATGTACAAATATCCAAAGTAGATAGCAAATAGTCTCATAAAATCAATGCCCAAAAATCAAAAGGCTTAATGATAAGAATGGGGTATAAGGGCATCATATTTCTTTTTCCTGTAATACCTAATTCTTAACATCTTGCACATTCTATGTAGTAAGCACGTGAATCCCTAAAAACTATAAGCTAATAAAAATCACACTGCAAGATCTTTGTTGTTGTATTTCTAGAACTATAATGGCCCCTGCATGCATGATCATGACATAAGGAGATGGTTTCATTTTGTTCACTACCAGGTGTGCATCTCCTAATGACCTGATCAGGATAGTACTTAAATCAATATGGATAATCCCAAGTAAAGTGTCAAACCTCAACAATAAATCGCTTTCTATCTTGCTTAGTCCAATGACTAGGCATTTGACCTATAACAAGATAATTGACTATGTCTCCATACCAAGGTAACTGGAAAATGTGCAATAGTTGATCATCTAGAAAGGTTTCTATTATAAACACATTTGCACAAGTATTCTCCACCACTAGCCTAGATAAGTGGTCTACTACAACATTTTTGGAACCTTTCTTGTCCCAAATTTTGATATCAAAATCATGTAGCAGTAGTATCCATCACACGAGCCTAGGTTTTGCATCCTTTTTAGAAAGGAGATGTTTCAATGCTGCATGGTCCGAGTACACTATAACATTAGATCCTAACAATTAAGATCTAAACTTATCTAGGAAAATACAACTGCCACCAACTCTTTTTCTGTAGTTGAATAGTTGAGTTGGGCATCATTGAGTATTTTATTAGCTTAGTATATCACATAGGAAAACTTATCAATACACTAGCTCAACATAGCCTTGATAGTGTAATGTGAAGCATCACGCATTATTTCAAATGGTGCGCTCCAATTAGGCAATCGAATAATAGCTGCAGAAGTTAGCTACCTTTTAGGTTCTCAAATGCTTTCCTATAATCATCATCAAAGTCAAATGATGCCTCCTTTGTAAGTAAATTACATAGGTGCTTGGCAATTTTACTAAAATCTTTGATGAATCATTGATAAAAACTAGCATGGCTAGAATAGAGCAAATTTCTTTCACCATCCTTTGAGGTGGAAGGTTAGAGATTAAGTCCACCTTGGCCTTATCTACCTCTATACTATTGTATGATATTATATTGTCTAGAACAATGCCATTTTGCATAGTAAAATGACTTTTCTCCTAGTTCAACACTAACGTTTTCCTTGACACATTGTAAGAACTAACTTTAAATGGTGCATGCACTCATCAAATGAAGATTTGAATACTGATAAGTCATCCATGAGCACCTCTAGAAACCTCTCCACCATGTCTGAAAATATGCTCAATATACACTTTTGGAAAGTGGCTTGAGCATTACAGAGTCCAAAAGGAATACGTCAACAAGCAAACTGAATTGCTACTCTTTTTCTTATTTGCTATTGATGGAGTGGTATTCTCCGCCCCTATTAAATGGAACCTAACTATTCCCTAGACTGAGTCAATAGCAAAGCAAATTACAGCTCTATCGAAGGGAACAGATGTATATATATATGTTGATTGTTTAATTGCAAGTGCACAGGCTATTGTAGTGTAGCTTATGCAAGTACGAGTCGATCCCATGAGGACTTAATTTAAAATGATGGAGTTTTCAATTAATAAAAGAATTAAAACAAAGAATATAGCAAAATTCAACTAACAATAAAATAAAATCCATATTTATTCAATTGTTGCAATGTACACAATTATTTATTCCAAAAACACAAAAAATACAACAAAATAATCAGCCTGGATAAGCCTGTCCTGGATTGCACTATCCTTAAATAGTCAAAATGAGGATAAAACAGAACCGGGACATCGATGTAAATAGAATAGGGACCTAGTTGGAATTAAATCGGGGACATGGATGGAATTAAACTAGGGACACAGATGGGATTTCTAAAAAAGGACAGAGTTGGTATTAAAACAGGGACTCAGATGGGATTAATGAGATCTGCCAAGGGCAAACTTGGAATTCTTTAGGGTTCTAGTTTTTAAGGAAAAAAAACCAGGAAAACTTGGGGAAGAAGAGGAGAAAAGAAAGAGGAAGAAGGGAGAAGGGAGAAGGGAAGAGGAAGGAGAGAAGGGAGAACCGCTGGGAATGGATAACCCGACTTGGGTTTTCTCTCCCTGGGCATCTGACGAAGTAGATGGAGGAGAAGCTAGCCAGAGAAGAAGAGGAAAGGGAAAGAGATGGGAGAAAAGAGGAAAGGAGGGGGAGAAGGAGAATGGGAACGTGGGAGGAAACCCATTTTGGGTTTTCTCTCTATGGCCTTCCAGTGAAGAGAAGTGAGAGGTTAGGAGAAGGAGGGAGAGAGAGGAATAGGGAGAGGAAACCCTATGGCGGGCTGGACTGGAGAAAAACGAGGAAAGGAAGGTGCGGGAGGAGAAGAGAACAGGAAAGTTTGGGAAAAGAGGAGAAGAGTGTTGATGCCAGGCCTGCTAGGTGTGTCATGCACCTATGGCTGGCCAAGAGAAGAGGGATGAGACTTGAGGAAGAGAAGATAGTGGGAGCGTGAGATAGAGAACAGAGAGATGGAGATCAAGGAAGAAGGGCTGATTAGTAGTGGAGGAAGGTGGGAGATGTACTGGGCTAGATTGTAGCAATGTGGACAGAGAAGGGGCTAGAAGATATGAAGAAGAACGTGAAGAGAGAGAGAGAGAGAGAGAGAGAGAGAGAGAGAGAGAGAGAAGAGGAACGTTCAAAGAGGGGTTTGTGTGCAAGAGAGAGAGTGGAGAGTAGAAAGTTGTGAGAGTGGAGAGGAGAATGTAGAGAATGAGAGAGAGAGAGAGAGAGAGAGAGAGAGAGAGAGACAGCCCAGCCTCCCTAGAGGAGGGAAAAAACGTTCTTTGGAGAGAGAGGGGAAGGGGAATAAAAAGGAGAGGGAGAGAGAGAGAGAGAGACGTGAAAGAGAGAGGAGGATAAGAGGGAAAGAGAAAAGAGAGGGGAGAGATAAGAGGAAAAAAATAAAAGAGATAAGATAGTGGGATAGGGATAGGGATAGGTGGGGTCCACTAGTATCCTGGTCTTGCTAGAACTCTGCAAGTCTTCAAAGTCTTCAATCTCTTTCCATGAAACTTCATCATCCTCATCTGATATCCTTGATTCGATCTAGAGTGTCCATGCCTAAGTCGATTAATCTGCAATACACAGGACCCAATTAGAATCATCTAAACCGTTTAGTATTCCTCTGATTAGCTTTAATGATCATCTGACTACTAAATCTTTCAATTCAATGGTTGATGGGCAATTAAAGTTAAAATGAAATGTTTTATGTAAAATCTTAAAATTAATGGCCTAGATGATCTAATTGAACACTAAATTAGGGGTATTTTGACCAAATTTGAACACTTAACACACCCCCCAACCAGCATTTTGCTAGTCCCAAGCAAAAGATGCAAAAAAATCAACTCAAAATTTTTTATTTTTCAAGTCATCTCTATTTTTTTTTTAGAGAAGTATCTTCAATAAATCTTTCCACTTTAGCACAATAATAAAGATGATTAGCGAATTCAAAACCTTACCTATATGCTAAAAATATTCCACTTGAGCTCAGATCCTAGAGTGAGTATGTGCATATACAGTCTACATATAGAATAATCTTTTATCTCTAAGTAGACTTCTAACTTTTGAACTCCATCTGAAATATGTTTTGACCTCAATCCTTACTAATGGCATACGCTCAGAAATAAAATCTCTCAGATAGAAGGTTCAAATCATATCTTTCTTTTAATTATGTGAGAAGAGTCAATAAAAGTAAATATATCTCACATATACTCATGAAGAACAGGTGTTACTAAGGAATTTACTTGTGTTGATGCCTTTGAAATGGATGTCATTACCTTGGAATATTTAGAAATACCACTCTTTTAATCCTATCCATTCATTTTCTCATCAAGACTATATTCCTCCTAGAATCAATAGGTCTTTAACTAGGACGAAACATAGGCTTAGGACAGGGTACCAAAGAAAGGGTACAAAGGTATTCAAAGTTTCTTTTTAAAAAATAAGTAGAGATCTTCTACTAAAGTTGACAATTCTTCTTTTCTTTGCTGAAGTGAATATTCATTTTTCTATTTCTTTACATTCTTCAAACTCTTTTTTTTTTTCAACTCATTTTTTTTTTCTTTATATTTCAGTGCTTTTGACTCACTTTGAAGAATATTTCTTTTCTTCATATCCACTTTTCTACTTTCATTGCAACTAAAAGATATTCCTTCATTCTTCTCTAACTTATTTTTCAAAGAAAATGGGTAATGGATAATTTATATTGGGTTAACATGGGTAAAAGGTAATTTGGGTGACAAAAGAAAAGGCTTATATTCAAGGCTCAACTTGGCTAACTAGTGGTAAAAATACTTTATGGGTAGGCTTTATGTCTCTAAGTTAACAACAAGGATGGCCTAAATCATTTTCTAGGTTTCCTATAATCCATCAAATCCAATGAACTTCTAGAATTTTAAAGGTAGTATTCTAATTATTCAAGTAATTAGCTAAATTTAAGAGTTTGGGATCAATTTTCTTTAAGCACACTGAAGAAAATTTAGAAACATCTATAACCTCTCAAGAAGGATGAATGGCTCTAAAACTCACTTAGGTTATAGGTCTCCACTGAATTTCTTCGGGGTTTCTAAGTTATAGCCACTTATCAATTTAGATTATCTATATACAACTGCGTGTACAGATGTGATCTAAGACTTTGCTTTCATGGAATACTTTAGAAAATGAGTAAAATGATGAATTAATCATATTAAATTCCATTAATAAGCTAAAGTTATCCAGATTATGCTTCAGAAAATCCAATTCTCATCACAGTATGGGAAATGACCTAAAATTTTTCAATTTTTTTTTTTTGAAAAACCAAGGAAATCACCTAAAAACTAAAAGAAAACTAGAATTTGCAAGAATTCTACACCCCCCAACCTGAAAAAAACATTTTCCTCAATGTTTAAAAATAGGATGATGATGATGCATTGAGAAACGCAAAAAAAAATTTGAGAGATATAGAAAAAAATCTGAAAAAGAAAAATAAGAAAGTAAAAACTACGCTACATACTTTATTTTCAAAGGAAAATTTTCAAAGGAAAAACATTACTAGGTTTGAAACTTCCCTCGGTCCCATACGAAATAAGCTGGACGGGCCTTTGAAAGGAATGATGAATAAATTTATCTTGCAATTTAAAACTTTTCATTTTATCACAAGGCAAGATAAATTTATCTTCAAGCTGCTTCACATAATTAGAGACAATTGTAGGAGTTCGATGCAACCTTTTTGGAAATGGAGCAAGGATGTCATATTGCCCTGTGGGTGTTACATTTTCCTGATCAATAAATTCATCTCTTTTTCTAACAAGTTTCAATACTATTTCACCCTTTTTAGGACCAAATTGCTCAATTATGTTACCATTATGAATAATGGTAGCTGCCTTTGTTTGTTCCATGTCTAAAAATGAAGAATTAATCTCGTCTCCTACATCCATATCATCAAGATATTCATTTGGTGGGAGAGGACATTCCTCTTTATTAACAGTATGTAGCATTTGAGACATCATGTCCTTCAATTCAGTCATGGAATTTGTGTTCTCTTTTAATTGGGATTTAATTTGAGCAATTTTCTTCTCCTGGTATTGCATGGCTAGATGAAAATTATCCTTCACTTTCCTCTTATGTGGAGGAAGGTAAGGTCCAGGAACAAGTGGTCCCTATTTTTGGTAATAAGGTTGGTGTTGGGCCTTCTGTGAAGCACTGTATTCATTAGTGATAGCAGAATGATTACTCTAGTTGGAACTATATGTCTTTAAAGGGGAAAAATGTTGCTCATAAGAATGTGTCGATTCATCATCAATGGGACATTCCTGAGTGAGGTGTGTATTACTTTCACAAATATCACACACCTGTTCAACTTTCATAGAGAGACATTTTTCCATTTCCATGGCCTCAATTGTTCTATCTACATATGCTATTTTCATATCATTTTTTGTAGTTGTAGCATATATTTCTCCCCTAGAGGATGTGGTGGTGAGCTTAGGCTTGTTTGAGAAACCTACTTTTTCTGAATCAGCCCAAGTTTGTGCACTCTCTGCCAACCATTCCAAATACTCTTGTGCTTCTTCAGGTTGTTTATTTAAGAAATTACAATTGCACATCATTTCAACAAATTGACGCATATTAGATTTAAGTCCTTCATAAAATAAGCTAATGATATGCCAAAGTTTGTATCTATCATGTGGACAAGTCAACAATAATTCCTTAAATCTTTCCCAGCATTGATAGAAAGTTTCATTATCCATTTGGGTAAAATTTGCTATATTTTGACGAAGAGCAATTGTCTTATGTCTAGGAAAGAACTTATTCAAGAACTTCCTAGTCATATCTTCCCATGTTCGTATGGAACCTGGTGGCATTGAATGAAATCACATCTTAGCCTTTTCCTTTAAAGAAAAAGAAAATAGTTTGAGCCTTACCATATTTAAGTCGATGTTTTGTGTATGTTGAGTCATGCACACTTCATCGAATTCTTTTAAATGCATGTAAGGACTCTCACTATCCAACCCATAGAATTTGGGAAGTAAATGAATTACTCCCACCTTTAAGTCAATTATGCCAGCATTTGGAGGTAAAAATATACATGAAAGTGTGCTGGTATAATTAGGCTGCAAATAATCTCTTAGTGTCTTCCCATAAGAATTTTGGTTATTCTCATGTGTTTTATGTTGGTCCTTTCTCCTATTTCCATATGGTTGAGAATGATTCCTCCATTAACATAAATCATCATTAAATAGAGGTGGAAGATCATCAGCATTAAAGAGAGGATTGCTCGTCCATGAGGAAACATCATAATTACCAAAGATGAAAGGTGGTTCATCATCATTAAAGAATGGATTGTTTCTCCGTGGGGAAATATCTTCTCTATTAATGTTGGGGTCTAAATTACTCTTTTGATCAGTGTTCAAATTATTCATTAGGTGCAACTGATCATGCCTTCTCTTTTCTTTTTTTCCTTTTCCTTTTTGTTTTTGTTTTTGTTTTTTTTTTTTTGTTTTTTTTTTTTTTTTTTAAAGACTATCCTAAATGATGCAACCTAAATGCCTAGAATGATGCACAATCAAGCAATCCCCTTAGGCTAACAAGCATAGATATTTTGATTTTCTTGATATTCTGTGGGGACAATGCTTTTAATTAGCCTAATCTAACGCTCCTACTCTCTTTAGGAGTTGACTACTACTTACTAGTTAGGTTCTAACCAAAGCGGTTAATACAACCATCGTGTAAGGAGGCATTTAGACCTCAACAAATGTCGACAGGAGGTGGGGGAAGAGCAAGGATCTATTAGACAACCCCCAATAACCACAGTGATCAAAAGCAACCGGAGTGACAGTAATTTGTGTCCTATTAAGAGGGTCCTACGAGCATGTGATGGCCCTATAGGTCTCTTATGATTGATTTTAAATTAATGTGAATGAAGAGGTTGCGCGCTTGAGGTGATTATCCTAGGTGGGCCAAGGAGTGGTGATGAAATCCACCCTTGATCTTGTAGGGGTAGGGTACCCTTACTAATTAATTTTCACACACCATGACAATTCGATCAACATATAATTCACCTTAAAGCATTAGGCATGTCCTAAAATGCAATTGAAAGCAATAAACTAATGCAAAATTCTAAAATGCAACAATTATAGCAGATGCTTTCTATATGCAATTTAACTACCAACCAATGCAAATTATTCTAAATGCAAACCCTAATCTATAAATTAAATGAGTGAAGAGACTTATAGTGAGGTTTCTGATGAAGATCAAGTGTGGGCCACCTTATCCCACACTTGCCATGTATTATTACAACCCTTTAAAAATTGAAATTGAAAATGCAGATTACAAAGGGGCCACACTACAAGATTCACTCAAAAATAAAAACTCCTAATCTATGAAAACAAGGAAAATCTATCTAAGTGATGATGCCCCACTCCAATTTCCTGAAAAAGAAAAATAATGATTAGTACCAAATTTAGGAAATAAAGTAGTTATGCGACTAAAAATGCCTAAAGATGCACCTAAGAATGCCTAAAATGCAATTCCTAATTTTATTTTATTTTTTTGGATTTTTTCTAATTTTTTTGGATTTTTAATTAAATTTTATAAAAACTACATTGCAAGTCCCCAGCAACGGCGCCAAAAACTTTTTGATTGTTTAACCACAAGTGCACGGGCTATTGTAGTGTAGCCTATGCAAGTACGGGTCGATCCCACAAGGACTTGATTTAAAATGATGGAGTTTTTAATAAAATTCAATTAATAAAAGAATCAAAACAAAGAATATAGAAAAATCCAACTAACAATAAAATAAAATTCATATTTATTCAATTTTTGCAATGTACACAATTATTAATTCCAAAAACACAGAAAATGCAACAAAATAATCAGTCCTGGATAAGCCTGTTCTGGATTGCACTGTCCTTGGATAGTCAAAATGAGGATAAAACAGAACTGGGACATAGATGTAAATAGAATAGGGACCCAGTTGGAATTAAATCGAGGACATGGATGGAATTAAACTGGGGACACAGATGGGATTTCTAAAAAAGGACAGAGTTGGTATTAAAATAGGGACTCAGATGGGATTAATGAGATCTGCCAAGGGCAAACTTGGAATTCTTTAGGGTTCTAGTTTTTATTGAAAAAAACTAGGAAAACATGGGGAAGAAGAGGAGAAAAGAAAGAGGTAGAAGGGAGAAGGGAAGAGGAAGGAGAGAAGGGAGAACCGCTGGGAATGGAAAACCCGACTTGGGTTTTCTCTCCCTGGGCATCCGACGAAGTAGATGGAGGAGAAGCTAGCTGGAGAAGAAGAGGAGAGGGAAAGAGATGGGAGAAAAGAGGAAAGGAGGGGGAGAAGGAGAAGGAGAATGGGAACGTGGGAGGGAACCTGTTCTGGGTTTTCTCTCTATGGCCATCCGATGAAGAGAAGTGAGAGGGTAGGAGAAGGAGGGAGAGAGAGGAATGGAGAGAGGAAACCCTATGGCCGGTGTCACACAACTATGGCCGGCCAAGAGAATAGGGATGAGACTTGAGGAAGAGAAGATAGTGGGTGTGTGAGAGAGATAACAGAGTGATGGAGATCAGGGGAGAAGGACTGATTGATAGTGGAGGAAGGTGGGGGAGATGTGCTAGGCTGGATTGTAGCAACGTGGACTGAGAAGGGGCTAGAAGATATGAAGAAGAACGTGAAGAGAGAGAGAGAGAGAGAGAGAGAGAGAGAGAGAGAGAGAGAGAGAGAGAGAGAGAGAGAGAGAGAGAGAGAGAGAGAGAGAGGTTGCACCAAGGATCAGCCTCCCTAGAGGAGGGAAAAAATGTTCTTTGGAGAGAGAGGGGAAGGGGAATAAAAAGGAGAGGGAGGGGGAGAGAGAGAGAGAGACGTGAAAGAGAGAGTAGGATAAGAGGGAAAGAGAAAAGAGAGGGGTGAGATAAGAGGAAAAAAATAAGAAAAAAATAAAAGAGATAAGATAGTGGGATTGGGATAGGGATAGGTGGGGTCCACTAGTATCCTGGTCTTGCTAGAACTCTGCAAGTCTTCAAAGTCTTCAATCTCTTTCCATGAAACTTCATCATCTTCATCTGATATCCTTGATTCGATCTAGAGCGTCCACGCGTGAGTCAATTAGTCTGCAATAGACAGGACACAATTAGAATCATCTAAACCGTTCAATATTCCTCTAATTAGCTTTAATGATCATCTGACTACTAAATCTTTCAATTCAATGGTTGATGGGCAATTAAAGCTAAAATGAAATGTTTTATGTAAAATCTTGAAATTAATGGCCTAGATGCTCTAATTGAACACTAAATTAGGAGTATTTTGACCAAATTTGAACACTTAACAATATACATAAGTAATACGCTAGTCCCAAATGAATCTAATTATAGCTAGAATAACTAGCGAGAAGGCAGTAATAACTATGATTGGCTAACCTCTTGAGCATTTGGTCAATGAAGGGAAGTGGAAAGTGGTCTTTCCTTGTGATCAAGTTCAATTTTCAATATTTAATATAAACTCTCCACCTAGTGGCCATGTGAGTGGACACTAACTCATTAGCCTCATTTTTTATTACTGTGACACTAGATTTCTTATTGAAAACCTAAATTGGGATGACCCAACTACTGCTGGATATGGGGTATATAATGCCAACATTTAAAAGCTTAAGTACTTCATCTCTTACATCCTCCTTCATATGAGGATTTAATCTTCTTTGTGTCTCCCTAGATGGTTTAAAGTCCTCTTCCAGGTGAATCCCATCCATACACACAAGTGGATGAATCCCCATAATATTTGTTATGGTCCACCCTAGAGTAGTCTTTTGTTCTTTGAGAACATTAAGAAGTTTTCTTTCCTATTCCTAATCTAAATTTGATCCTATAACAATAGGTAAGGATTCATCGGGTCCTAGGCAAGAGTATTTGAGATTATCTAGTAAGGGATTTAGGACTAGAGAAGTTGGTTGCTTTATAGAAGGTAGAGGGACATATTTTGATGGAGGGAGTGGCTCCATATGAGGTCCCCATTTGAAGGTATTCATGATTGGTGCTACATCTAATGGTTGAGATTTCCTTGAAGTCTCCCATCCAAAAAGGCATTGTTTTATGGCTCATTGCTTCTCATTCATCAAACAGTATGCCCTAATATAGATAGCTAATATTCTATTGGGTTTTTCTTTTCCACACTAATTCTCACCTCTTATTTTTTCCTTAACTTATCATTTCTATCTTTGGCCAATCACAATTAGGTGTAAAACATATTTTCATTAAGGAGAACACATTCTCTCCTCCTTCAAAATAGGTAGCGCCCATAGAAAATTTCTCCACCAATCATGGCTTAGTCTTGTCTCTCTTACATAGATACTTCCCATTAGTCAATCCTAACTCAAATTTCTTCTCATGAGTTTCTTTATCATGGTCTTCGAAGTAAATTGACCTCAACCACTCTTTCTTGAAATTCTTAGATAAAAATTGGTCATTGATTTATTATTTTTTTGTCCCTCTCCTCACCTCCTTATTTTCTCCACCAATCATACCAATCCATACATGTATTTCATGTAGAATTAAGTGGGATGCACCACCATTGCATCAAAAATTCATGGTACACATATAGGTGGTCTCCATTCTGAAGTGCAGAGAGAGAAAGTGAGGGATTTAGGTCTCATATTGGCCCTAGCTTGAGTGTGCTTCACATGTGCGCTTCATTTGACATGTGTAGCGCTTAAGCTTCACTTAGAAGCTCCCTCAAGGTGGTGGAATGCATGCATGGAAGTTCTGTATTTACAGCTACTTTTATGCAAATAAAGTTTGGTGATGCTTCTAGGGTTTCTAACTGTACTGAAAATGATTATCCATTACGCATTCTGAACTTTCTTATGGTGTATGTTTTAAAATTACTTGTAAGCATATTAATCAATGTAGTACTTGTACATGAGTGAGGTAGATCCTAGGATAAATCTCATGAATTTTATTCTAGCCCAAAGAAGATTGTATTTGATTAAACTATAAAAGTAAATAACATGGAAAAGAAACATAAATGGAATTAAAAACTAAGGAAACATTCTAAAAATAAAACAAGCTAAATTGAGAAACTTTCTAAAATTAAAACAAGCTTAGAAACTACTCTAAACTAATCTAAGATCAGATCTACTAAGCAAAGAAATCTAGACAAGAAATTAACAATAAAACAAGTAATTTGGATAAGAGATCAAATTCCAAAATCATGCGCATGACCCATGTAAGTATGCGCATGGAACATAAAATAAGAAATAGGCTAGTGGGCATGGAATTTGGACTGGCGCACATGAAATTGAACTAAGGAAACTAAACCAAACTAAAGTGCAACTTGGGTTTCTAAGAGGCTAAGCAAGAATGGTGAGCATGAAAGTATGGAAGATACGCATGATTCCTAGAAAGAAAGCTAACTAAAATTGTGTGCATATAATTAAATGGAATTTGGACATGGAAAGAAATATATTGTGCAAGATTAAAGTAACATAACAATCATCATTCAAATAACTTTACTTCTAGAAACAAATAAGAGTATTTCTCATAACCAAATGAATTTATTGAAGTGAAATTTATAAACGAAAGTTGCACAGGTACATAGAATTACAAACATATATATACACACTTTTCCAAAACATAAACTTAAATCTTTCTTCAACTCAATCGAATGATTATAATCCACTCTAAGATATCATGTGAGTGGAATCAAGAGAGAAACAGAATGAAAGAGATGTAGAATGGAAGTAAAAGATGGACAAGAAACACGCAAGTAAGCAAGGAAAAAACAAGATGATTCAAAGCAAGAACTATAACTAAATAAGCAATGAAGCTAAGAGGATTCAAGGGTTACTATCTCTTGGATGTCACTACAAGAGATAAGCAACCTTTAATCAAAGAAAACTAAGGTAAAGAGATCTAAACAAACTTGGAAGCAAAATACAATGGAAAACAAGGAAGAAAGATGAAAGATAAGCATGAAACTAAAAGGCAAGCAAAGCAACAAGCAAGGAATAATGAAAAGAAACCAACATGGAATTTAAGTGCAAAGAAATAAGAAATAATTGAATGAAGAATGCATGAAACACCAAAAAGAACAGTCAAAGAAGATTTCGTCCAAAACCCCAGGGATCCTTTGATGGAGGCACCATTTCTTATGGAGTAAAGTCACCCCTCTACTTGTTTTATATGTGGAATCCCGTGGGGCCTTATAAATGTTTGGCTTTCTAAATTGATAAGATTTTATCCTAAGAAAATAAAAGAAATTTGAACTAGGACTTCAAGATTGGAAAGTGAGGTAGTTGAGTGGGAAAAGAGAATAGAAAATGGAATGAGGTGGAAACCCTAAGATCATCTAGAAAGAGAGAGGAAGGGGGAAGGAATGAGAGGAAAAATGGAGAGATGGATAAAGAAGAAACAAAGAAAAAATAAAGGTAAATTTCAAGGACTCTTCTTCCATTGGTTCACCTTAGCATTCATATCTTCTATGCAATAATTTTCAATTTTTTCCTTGCTAATTATCCTCTTGAATTTCACAATTTTAACATAAGATAATTGCTTGAAATCTCCTCCAATAGTGTGGTTCGATGTGGCATGACTTAGATGGCTTCAATGGCTTGGCTCTTGAGCTTATATCTTTGGCTTCTTCTAGCTTTCCTTGATGGCTTGAGTGGCTCTCATGGCTCTACATCATGCAAAGGTGATGGAATTGAATGGATTTTTTACATGGGCCCATTTCTAATCACCTTTTATTATTTCCATTGCTTCCTTGAACTTCATCTACTTGTCCTAGGATGATCTTGACCCTTGCTTGATCTTTGGAATGTTGGAATTTAGGCCCTGGCTCTCCAAGTTGATCTTGATCCTCAATTCACATCTTGATCGATCTTGGCCATTGGATCATCATTTCAATACCAACCAAAGATTAAAAACACTAATTAAATCCTAAAAAGTTATTATAATTCACATATTTAGTCTAGATTAGCTTCTAAATTTGAAAATTGTTAGATTATTGAATCATCAGCTCAGAGGTCCATGTGTTATGAATTTTTGGAAAAACTCTAGAATAATACCTATAATTTACAACATGTGGACTACTAATTGGGTATTTTTATACAAAATTGAATATATATCAATGGACTTCATAAATCTGGTAGGTAGGCCCATAACTTTGTTTGAACTCTAGATTATCCATCTTTTAGGGTTTAGATTTTTTCTAACAATTGTGCCCTAATCATACAAAAATGGGAAAATAACCCAAATTAGTTATCTTTATGATATAACAAGGGCTAAAAACTATAAATATAGAGGTTTTCTATGTAATAATTCTATACCTATCAAATACCTCAAGACTTACATTTTGTTATTCCTTGAGAAAAACTACTAAAATAGAAAATAAGAAATCTAAAAAATCTAAAAATCCTAACCACATTTGCAAGTGTTATTGTCTACATTTAGGATATGCAAAAAGCTTTTAAATGCTTAGTTTACCTCTCGTGGACTAGTTGTAGTCTTGTAAGGGCTTCCAAAAATGATACCACAAATATTTTTGAAATTTTTATGAAACTCCTTTATTTATCTGAGAAAATTTTCTTCATTCAACTCATATTAAATACTAACTTTAACCTACTAATAAAGATAAATAAAAAGGTTCAAAATCCTAACTCTATGCTAAAGATATCCCATTATTTCATTAAACTTTAGAATGTGAGTGTGTGAATTTAGCCATTATATACATAATTATCTATCTCCAAGTAAAATATAAGCTAAATTACCGTTCAAAAGAATGCTTTGACTTCAAATCTCACAGGATATTCTTGACACTCAGAAAGGTACAAATCTCTCATTAATATGTTAGTAGAATATTGTTCATCAAATCTAAAAATCATACATATTTCATACAAAAGAATGATAACTTATAAAGAATGATAATGGTCTCATGAAAGGGTATGAACTACTAAGAATATTACACTACCAATTTCTTTATTTATTCATAACCTTATCCAAGTCATACTACTTCTAAGTTCAAGCTAACACTTCTACTAGGATGAAACATGGGCTTAGATTAAGGTTATCAAAAGAATGGGTATAAGGATAAACAAAGATTGTCTAAAGGATATGTAAAGGTTATCTATAGCATTTATTTTACTTTTCCTCTTTTTAACCTTTATGTTCATCTCTTGAATTGTATAGTTCATACTTTTTTTCAAGATGTTCTTTAATCATCTTTACATATTTATAGAACAACTGAGAAATGGATATATTATAGGGGTTCCATATGGGTAATCATGAATTGGTTCACAAAGAAAAATCATATTATAGATGCTCAAGAGAGCTAACTATAAAAAAATTAGCATAGGAAAGGCTAAAGGCTCTAAGTTTACCAATGATGGCTGCTATCATTTCTTATGTTTTAGATGACTTAAAAAATAAGCATAAACTATATATATGGTACAGTCTATTAGGTTATTTTCTACTAGTTGACCAAGATGAAGAATACTAAGACCAACTAGAAAATTAATGTTTGCTGAAGAAAATTTTGAATTTACATCTAACCCTCAGAAAAGGAAGAGTGGCGGTAAACTCACTTGGGTTATAAGGCTCCACTTATCTTCTTCAGGATCCCTAAGTTATATTTTTCTTTCAACTTAAAATATATATATATAGCTATTTTGTGGAATGAATATTTTGAAATTAAATTTTTATGAAAATTTTAGAAAATGATAAAATAATGAAATAATTTTATACAAACCTATTAAGAAGCTCAAGTTTAAATGACAGGATGAATATTCAAAAAAATCTAAACTTTCATATTTTTAAAGGAACTTTTCCTAATTTTTTTAAAAAATTTCAAAAATATTTTTGTCTTTGTTGAATGCAACATTGATATACAATGAATGCTAATGCAAATGCAAAACCAAAATGATCCTAAAACTAAACTACCTAACTAGCTAATCTACTCTACCCTAGTCCTTAACCTAACTAGCTAAACTAATCTACCCTAATCCTAACTCAAGCAATTAAAAGGAGTTTCTAATTCCATTTAAGAATTCCAAGGTAGTCAATATACATTTTCCACCCACCCTGAGATGAATGGTGGTGATAAGACCATCGTGGCATAAAGTTTCGTGGAAGCAAATCAAGATGAATGGTACCCATTGTTTACAAACTAAGGAAAGATATGGTTCATTTCAAAAAGCACATAATATTCCACTTCCTCCGTTACATTTTCTTGTACTTAGTGGTTAAGTTGTCTTTGCATTTCCCTAAAAGGTTATTCTAATTCTTCTAGAGATAGTGAACGAGTGGGGTTTTAACTCCCTAGTATCTTCTATTGTTCACCCTAGAAGTGATTGATGTTGGGTCAAAACATCAATTAACTCTTCTTCTTACTCTGTGGTCATAGGCAAGGTTTCAAATAACCTACATTGCTACCGTGTGATTAGTCAAATAAATAATATTGTCCAAATCGAATTTTCCTTCTACACTGCATGGCTCCAATAAATGTTTAGGAACTATAGAGGGTCATACTCAGGTATTCCATTGGAAAGTGTTAATCAATGGTGATGTATCCAATAAATCATGCACTTCATCAATGGAGTTTCCTATAACAAACCAGAATTAAAATGAGCAAGACAGGCCTCAAGTAGATCTTTTTTAAAGGATGGTAGGGATGGTTTGAAATTTGTATCTCAGAAGGATCATCTAATGATATTTCCAACCCTATATAGTTATTGTTGGGCTTCGTACTATCTTCAATTTGTTCAATTTCCTTAACCCTTTCTATGAAGTCAACAATTATTTGAACCTTTTCAAATTTCATCTATGCACTAAATTGTTTAGTCACTTCTTGGAATTCTAGTACATTCTGCATATACAAACGAAGGGTCTCTTCTAATGATTATGCCCTTTGGCGGGGAAGAAACAATTTGTATGGCTTATATTGTTGTGGCTTGGGACACTAGGTAAGGGTTGAGTAGGGTGGAACCATAATGGTCTCCCTGATAATCCTTAGACCATGGTTGTTTGGGATGCCTAGCCCATTGAGAATAGTCGATCTCAGCATAGTACAATTGTTAGAATCTGTGAATGCACTGATCTATGAATGCATTGGGTTCATTCACTTGCTCCTAATAATATGCAGTGTATGTGGAGCTTGATGGCCATGAAGTAGTAGGATATTTTGGGACTAAAATAGGTATAACAATTCACGAACTCATGGTATTGAGATAATTTGCTAACCTGCCTAAAACCTTTTAACCTATTTAATTCACTATCCATCCTTTCAACCAATCTATCTAATGTATTGTACAAATCAGGAGTAGCCCTTAACTCTATCTCATACATATTCTCATAGCATAAGTGTTGGGAAGTGAAATAGTACAAAGTTGTTTTCTATCCCCTGCTTTCCAGGTCATTGCTTTAGTAGGATTAATATGATTGGCTTGATTGCATAACCCTCACCTTGTGGTCCATTTGATCTAAAGAGTCTAAGAGTGTGAGACATGGATTCTTATATGGACGGTTATGCCTACACCAACAAATGATGCAATAGAATGTACTCTACTTTATATACAATGAAAATAAGTAGTTGTATACAATGAAAGAGTACTCTTTTCTTCTTCATTTTTTTAATAAGGGGAACCTAGGCTATATGATGCACAGTTGAGGGTACACAATTAATCCTAACCCTAATACAAATAAGATAAAAGGTTTTATTTTTCTTTATTTTCTTTAGGGGTTTGAATCTTAGGTTATTTTTAACCTAGGTAGCTCATCCCTTTTTTCAAACTCGTCTTACTTCTTATGAGTTAGATCCTACCTTGATCAACCACTTCACACCCTCCTCAATCAGTTGTAGCTGATCTGAGCCATCAAATGTGTTGGCAAAGTTAGTTATTTAAATACTAACATAGCTGATAAAATATGGGCCACTAGGTGGCAATAGGTTACCTCCTTCCAAGTGGGTCCTACGAGCTCTTAAGATGCTAATATCTCTTCTAAATTGACTTTAAATTAATTGTTAAGTCTAGGGTTGTGCATAAGGTGATGTTTAAATTAGGGGGGCCAAAGGATGATGATCAAATCCTTGATTTAGTTGGAGTGATTGCCTACCTATTCAATTAAGCACACTCCCACAACAGATCAAGCAACATATATTACACCTTACAAAAATTAAATGTGCCCTAATTATGTAGGAAAAGGCAGTAAACTACTACAAGGTCCTAGGTGTAATGCACGTAGCAATATAATGGTTGCACACTATAAATTGCACTATCAAACAAATAATGCAAACTAATTTATATGCAACTAATCTGGAAAATGGAAAGAGGTTAGAAAAGCTTATAGTGGGGTGGGGTCCTAATAAAGTCTTCTCATACAAAAGTGGGTCCATTTACATGCCACCTCCTCTTGTGAGTTAGGATACTCTACCCATGATTTGTATTATTACAACCCCTTTAATTTGAATAAATTACATTTAAACAAAAATTATAGCATGTCCTAACTCCAATTCACTAAAAATAAATAATAATAATAAACTATCCTAATTTCTCCTCTAATTCTTGCTGAAATTTCTACATAAATAATATAAAAGAGAGAACCCAAAAATTCACAAAAATATTGGAAATAAAATGCCAAAATTCAACTAAAATAAATGCAACCCTAAAATCTTTGACTATCACCAAAGTAATTAACCTATATTTTAACTAAAAATTAATTGCGAGTCATTGACGAACGATGCCAAAATCTTGATGTGTTTTAAAAATAATACTACAAGTGCACGACTTTATTGTAACATTGAATGTACAAGTACAAGTCAATCTATAGAGATTCTATTAGTAAATTGATTTTAATTCAAAATTATTTTAATTAATTTAACCTTGCCAAAAAATTTTTTTAATAAAATCAATTACCTAAATTGCTAAAAATGACAAAAATTGTACAAATTTTCAAAAATTAAATGTAAGCCTAAGAATCAAAACTCAAATACATTAGAAATCCATACTTTTGAGAACTAATTGTCTAGCTTATTTTTACTCATGTAATTAGAAGCATGAGAATTCTAATACATGGAAAATATTTTTTTAAAGCCCATTTTTAATTTTTTCTTAATACAATTTTCTTATCTTGGTACTACACTTATTCAAAGTGTAACTAGTCTTTTTAAGGCACTGACTATCAAAGATTCTCATACCTCTTTCTTACTAAACTTGGTATCCCTTTTCTTCAAGCAATCACCGAGTATGTAAACTTCGAGTGCTATAAATATAATATTAATATTACACTCAAATTTAATTAAAAATAACCTAATCATAAAACTATCTTATTCTAACATATAGTTTAGCTTAAAGCCCTATGTCAACTAATTAAACATGAGCACAAACAAATGAACTAAATCTAACAACTACAAAAGAAAGTGAATAGAACATAAGGCAAAAATTCATGCATTTGCACCACTTTAAATAAGAATTGGAGCCACGCATGAGGTTTCCTAGTCTAACTAGGAATCCACGCTAATCAAGCTTTGAAGCCAAAGGACATAGCTATTCAAGCCACCAAGAGATGAGACATCAAGACACATGGATCCATTCCACTTGGAGCCACGCTATTGGAGGAGACTTTTCAAGTGATTATCCTATGTTAAAAGTATGATTTTTAAGAGATTTTGAGAGAGAATTGTAAAAGATAAGATGATCATGTATTAAAGGACCCATCAAGAGAAGAAGCCCCACTTTCCTAATCCATTTCCTCACCTTTTTCTCCACGACACCCTAGGGTTCCACATTGTTTCACTTAAGGAGGGAGCCACCTTTCTAGAAGGTGATGCAACACCACCCCCACCCCCCTAGATCTATCTCCATTCAAAGCACATTACACCCTAGGCTTTCTTTAACTTTTTTGCCTTATTTTTTTTCTTCATTATTCTCTCCATTCAAACCAATCACCATCCAATTAGAAGGGAAGGAGATCCACTTACCCTTCTAAGAAAAAGACACCTCCCCCCTTCTCAAATTAGAAACCAGCCATGACATATTGCTTACATCAATTGGTTGCATCAACTTCCACCTAAATTTTTGCATTCACCCTCCACCTAAAATTCCTCATTCAAAACCCCAGATCTAGATCTCCTTATCTCATTGATTCAGCCCTTTCCTAGTTAGAAATCCAACCTTTATAAATACCATGGTTCCAACATTTTTACCCAAGTAAAGGTTGGGTGAGACAACCTTGAAACATTGCACTCTTTGCTTGGTGATCTTTGGAGTAGGACTTTGGTTTTCTTTGTTGCTATTCTTTCTTTAGATTTCTAGTTATTTCTTTGGTTATTTTCTCTCCAATTCATGTTAGTATTTCACTTTCATTGATTTAGTTTCATTGCCTTAGTTTGCCATTGTTTTGCTTTCCAATTATACAATCATCTTTCCACTTAGCTTTCCCTCTTTCCTTTATTTCACTCTCGTTATTTTTTCTTGCTTATTCACTCAAGATTCAAGTTAATTCTTCTCTGTTAGTGACATACAAGAGAATAAATAGCTTGCAATCTTGCTTTCCCTTAGGAATTTAATGTTTTTCTACTTCAATTCCACTTAATTTTAGGCCTTTTTTTCCATAGTTAGTTCATCAGCCCATCCATCTTCTCTCTTAAATTCCTTTATGGATTTTCTTTGCATGTCATGATACCTTAGATTGGAGGCTTTATATTGAGTTTTTTTTGTAGTCTAGATCAAGGTTTAAGGCTTTGAATTGCTCACAATTTTCAGATTCAATTACATGCAATATACATATTGTTTTGGATGTAATTTGGCATTAATTCAATGAAATTCTTTGGGGATTCTTGTTATTGAATGTTTCTATTATCAAATTTATTAGATATGGGTTATTTTCTTGCATAAATTTTATTATTTTAGATTCTTCATATGCTTGATTTGATTTGAAGTTCTAAGTACTTAAGACCTGGAAATTTCTCCCTTCAATCTTTATGCTTTATTTCTAGCCATCAAAACATCCTATTTACTTGAATCCTTCGGAATTCACTTAAATTTTTAGGTTATTTATTGATTTCATTGCTTAGTTTGAATGTTATTTTGCATTTGAATAATCAAATATGGTCATCTTTCAACCTACAAAACATGCACACAATCCATGGATCATCTTTTTGAGTTTTGGCAAGTTCCATCTTTAGAAAGTTTCCTTAATTGTAATTTACATTTATATGCATGTTTTAAATTTCTTATTAAATCTAGTAAGATTTCATTGGTTGCTAGTTTTTTCATTTTAGTTTAGTTTTAGAAAGTTTCCAAATTTGGTTTTAGAAAGTTCTATTTTTAGAAATTTTCAAATTCTAGTTAAGGAAAGTGTTAGTTTAGGAAAGTATCATTTTTAGTAGTTTTCTTAAGTTAAGTTGCTTAGTTTCATTCATTGTAATTTTCCATTAGTTTCCTTTATTTGGATGCATGTTAGTTATATAAATTTCCATTTTCATTGTTTAGCTTTGTTTTTTGCAAGTTTCCTTTAGCCATAGTTTCTAATTTCATGCATATTCCTATTCTTGTCAACTTTAAATTCCTATATTAATCATATCCTCTCTCTCTCTCTCTCTCTCTCTCTCTCTCTCTCTCTCTCTCTCTCTCTCTCTCTCTCTCTCTCTCTCTCTCTCTCTCTCTCTCTCTCTCTCTCTCTCTCTAGTTGAAATTAAGTGATTTAAATAAGATCCAACCTATTGATAGTCCATGAGGTTCCTCGTGGGATCAACCTCTCTTACATGCAATACTACTTTGATTCGTGCTCTTGTGATTAATATTAATGCTACACCACGTTTTTGGCATTGTTGCTAGGGAATCACAATGGATTTGCAGTTGGATCTTTACTTCAATTAGTTATCTTTAGTTGTAGTTTTAGGTTGCATTAGATTAGGATTTTTATATTGCATTTGCATATCTTGCTAATATCTCATAAATTGATCCATCTTACTTTTTTTCTGCGAAAAGAATTTGGCAAAGGAGTGGCATGATCCCATTGGCCAAAGCTTCATCAAATTTTATTGCTTTTTTATATTAGGGTTTTTCCTTTTTAATGAACTTGTATTGAGGCCCCATAGTAACTTACAATTTCTTTATTTAAATTTAAACAGGTTGTATTAATATAGGGCAAGTGTAAGGTACAGTGCCCACACTTGGTCTTCATTAGAAACCTCATTGTAAGCCTGCTTCACTCTCCTTTACTTTTCTAGTGTAGTTGCATTTAGTGTAATTTCTATCTTGATTGGTATAGTGATTTATATAGTTTATGGTCATTCAAATTAATTGTTACATCTTATTTAGGATTGTCGCATCAGATTGCACCTATGGGATGGATAGCATATAAGTTGTGTTAGGTTGCTTACTTGTATTTGCATCGTACATTTTTTTATCTGTGGATGAAAAATAATGATAGTAAGGGCCCCACAGGAACCCTCATAAGATAAGGACTAGATTTCATCACTAGATCCTTGGACCACCTGGAAAAACAAATAAATTTCTTGTATGCTTGTGATCCCAGCTGTTAATCTTAATTTAAAATCAAGTAGCAAGAGACCTAGGGTTTTTTGCTCATCGAATCCTTTTTGAAAGAGGAGATCTATTGTCAGTCCAATGGCTCATGAACTTTGTGGTTATAGTGGGCAACCAAAAATCAAGTGATTTTCCTACACTTTTTGCTAAAAGTTGTTGAGGTCTAAATGCCTCCTTCCATGAGAATTGTATTAACCACCTTGCACAAGACCTCATTGGTAAGCAACAGTCAAGTTTAGATTAAAGGAGGAGTTGTCTAGGTTTAAGTTACAACCAACAATGTCTCATATCAACAAAGATGAATAAGACATGTTGTTAGCATCAAGAGTTGTTTGCTTGCATAGCATATAGAGTTAGGAGTCACATTGAGATTTGGGTTGCATCATTTAGCTAAGTTTCATTGTAAGGAGGTCGATCTTAGAACTTTGAACTAGTACCACTGATCTTGAGATTGAACATACTCATAAATAAGGGTTAAGAAACCAAGTTCCTAATCCCATAACTAACCCACTAGCAGTAGTTGAGCATAAGGCTATGAGAGATTTCTATGAACCACTCTAATTGAATACTCCATCATGCATCACATTGCCACCTACCAATGTAGACCACATTGGGCTTAAACCTGGAATCATATAGTTGCTTTCATGTTTTTATTGTCATGAGAGAGAGGACCCTTACATATCAAAGATTTCCTTGATGTTTGTGCTACATTCAAGTACCATAATGTCATGGATGATTCTATTAGATTTAGGTTATTCCTTTGTCACTAAAGGATAAGGAAAAATCATGGCTAAATTATTTAGAGGTCATTTCCATAGACACATGTGACCAATTGTCTAAAAAGTTCCTGAACAAATTCTTCCCTGTCTATAAAACCAATGCCCTCCATAGGGAGATCATTAATTTCCAACAGAGAGATGATGAACAATACTATGTATGTTGGAAGAGATGCAATGTCCCCACCATGGTTTGAAAAATGGCAGCAAGTTTAGTACTTTTATGGGGTATTGACAACTCAAAATAAATAGATGGTAGATGTAGCTAGTGGATGGGTCCTTATGATGAAAAGTGAAACTAACGCCTGAAAATTTTTCCTAACTTTAGCAGATCAGCAATGGGATTATTTTCATAGCAGAGAAAGACATGCCCTACCACAAAAGAAAGGAGGCCTATATGAAGTTTGAGTACCATCCGACATGTCTTATAAGCTTGACTTCGTAGTGAACACAATTGAGTCTTTGGGTGGGAGAATGGGCAAGCTAGAAACTACGTTCAAAACTTTCTTGGCTAGTAATATATCCTCTAAACCTCTACAAGAGGCTTGTGCTATTTATTATAGCCAACCCATTTAACTACTATTGTCCATCAAAACAAGTGTACCTTGAAAATCTTTTAGAACAAGCGAATGCAATGAATGCATATCGCAACTCTAGCAATAATGATCCTTATTCTAGAACCTACAATTTAGGATGGGCTAGGCAGCCAAATTTTTCATGGTCTAAGAATAATACCCAATGGGATCCACTAAGGATTTCCTCTCCTCAAATATTTCCTCAAGCTCAAGTCCCGCTATAGCCAATTCCTCAGCAGTTTCCACAACAAATAAGAACACCTTCCCTGTAGGAAACTTTAAATTTATTCATGCTTAATTATGCACAATTTTAAAATGATACTAAGAAATATCTCCATGCTAACCCTCAAAACATTGCAAAGTTGGAGTATACAATAGATCAATTGTCTGCTTCCTCCTGTGAAAGCGAGAAAGGAAAATTTCTAAGTCAGCCTATTCTAAACCTAAGAATCAGTTAGAAATAGGGTCTAGTTCTCATAACTATAGATCTCATGAATAAGTGAACTTTGTCATGACACTTAGGAGTGGCCTTCAGGTTGATAACAAAGTAGGGTAGACAGAGGAAAAGACTAAAGAAAAAATATAGGATAATGAAGTAGCTAAATCTTAAGAGAAAGAGAAAAGACAGAAATCTCCTTCTCCATCTAAGCCTATAGTGGAGGCACTTTGTGTGTATAAAGCCCCATTCCCTCATTTACTCAACAAGGCTAAGGATATTTCTACTTGTTGTGTGCAAATTAATATCCCATTCCTCAATGCTATTAAAGATATTCCTACTTTTGCTATGTTTCCTAAAGAGCTCTACACAACAAAGCTAAAGCTCAATTGCAAAAGAAAGCCTTTCCTACTGAGCAGGTGACCTCTTTAATACAACACCACACCTCTCCTACGTTTAGAGATCCAAGGTGTCCTACCATTTCTTATGTCATTGGAAATCATGTCATAGATAGGGCACTACTTGATCTAAGGGCTAATGTTAATCGATTGCATGTTTCATCTATGGTAACTAGGGCTTAGTGGTCTTAAGCCAACCAATACCACTTTGTAGCTAGTAGATGGATCAGTTAAGATTCCACGTGATATGGTTGAAGACATTTAAATACAAGTTGACTAGTTTTACTTTCCTATGGATTTTATTATTCTGGATACCCAGCCTTTTTTGGACCCTGAAATTCAGAACCTAGTAATTCCTAGACACCCATTTTTGGCAACATCCAATGCCATCATCAATTGTAGAAATGGTGTGATGAAACTGTCATTAGACAATATGAAAGTTAAGCTTAATGTTTTTAATGCCAATCATTAGCATCTAGACCTAGATAATTCATGTGTAGTAAATTTAGTTGAAGGTCTACTTTAGATGCTAGTATACCATCATCTATCTTAGACCCACTTGAGGCATGTCTAGCACATTTTAACTATGAATTTGATATAGACAAGTCCATTGATGTGGTAAACAATCTTTTAAATTCTACACCTACAATGGATACCTCTAAATGGGACCCTCATGTGGAACCACTTCCTCCATCACAATCTATACTAGTCCTATCCATAGATAACCACCCTCCTTGGTTCTTAAACCTTTTCCTAAATATCTAAAATACTCTTACTTAGGACTTAATGAAACCTTGCTTGTCATCATAGCCACAAATCTAAATAAGAAACAGGATGGTAAGTTTCTTGATGTTCTTGGAGAATATAAGACAGCTCTAGGGTGGACCATAGCATATATTAAGGGAATTAGTGCTACTGTGTTTACACCTAGAAGAAAATGGCAAACCATCTAGGAAGACAAAGAGAAGATTAAACCCCAACATGAATGAGATAGTGAGAGATGAAGGGCATAAGCTCTTACATGTTGGAGTCATCTACCTTATATCTGACAATACTTAAGTTAGCTCAGTTCAAGTTGTCTGTAAGAAGTCGAGAGTCATGGTAATAAGAAATGAGGAGAGTGACTTAATCCCCACTCATGTGACCACCAAGTGGATAGTTTGGGTCAATTACCAAAAATTGAACTCAATCATGAGGAAAGACCACTTTCCTCTACCCTTCATAAACCAAATTCCAGATAGGTTAACCAAACACAAGTATTACTACTTTCTTGATGGTTATTCTAGCTATAACTAAATACCCATAGCACTCAAGGATCAAGAGACGACCACCTTGACCTACCCTTTTGGAACCTTTACATACTATCATATGCCTTTTGGACTTTGCAATGCTCTAACTACTTTTCAAAAGTGTATGTTAAACATATTTTTCAAATATGGTAGAGAGATTCCTAAGGTGTTTGTCGATGATTTCTCAGCGTTTGTATCTTCTTTGGATGAATAGCTACACCATTTAGAACTTTTCCTTCCTAGATGTCAAGCAAAGAACTTACTATTAAATTGGGAAAAATTCATTTATAGTTCAAAATGGCATTGTTTTAGGCCATTATTTCACACAATAGTATAGAACAGGTAAAGCCTAGGTGAATTTAATCTCTAACCTTCCTCCTCCAAGTATGGTAAAAGAAATTCGTTCATTTTTAGGCCATGCTAGTTTTTATAGAAGATTCATCAAAGACTTTAGTAAAATAGCTAAGCCCCAATTTAATTTACTTACAAAGGAGGCCACTTTTGAATTTGATGATGAGTATATAAAAGCATTTGAGCACCTAAAGGCTAAATTAACTCCTGCACCTATTATTTGACCCTAAACCAGAATGTACCATTTGCAATAATGTGTGAGATTTCAAACTATGCGATCAGGGCTGTGTTGCGGCAACATATTTATAAACTTTTCCATGTAATATATTATGCAAGTAAGACACTCAACTATTCTACTATAGAAAAAAGAGATGTTGAAAATTATCTTTGCCCTAGATAAGTTTAGATCTTACTTACTAAGATCTAAGGTCATAGTATACTCAGATCAACCAACACTAAACTACATTCTTTCAAAGAAAGATGCAAAATGTAGACTGATCTGATGGATACTATTGCTATAATATTTTGATCTAGAAATTTGGGACAAGAAAGGTTCCAAGAATGTCATAGCTGATCACTTATCCAGGCTAGTTGTGGAGTCTACTAGTGAGAATGTGCCTACAACCGAAACCTTTTCTGACAAACAATTGTTGCACATTTCTCAATTACCTTCATATGCTAATATAGTCAATTATCTTGTCACTAGACAAATGCCTAGCTATTGGTCTACACAAGATAGAAAAAGGTTCATTACTGAGGTTGGACACTAGGGATGACCCATTTTATTTATGGAGTATAGGTAAAAGGAATATGATGCCCTTAAAGCCCATTTTAATAATTAAGCCTTTTGATGTTTGGGGCATTGTTTATGGGTTCTTTTCCTAATTCTTTAGGTTATATGTACATCCTTATGGGGGTTGATTATATGTTAAAATGGGAAGAAGCCATTACATGTAAAACTAATGACTACAAAGTGGTGGCCAAGTTCTTAAAGGAAAATATATTTGCACATTTTGGTACACCTAGAGCCATATTAGTGATGGGGGGAAACATTTTTGTAATAGGGTATTTCAGAATTTAATGAATAAATATGGTGTTACCCATAAAATTTCCACCCTTTATCATCTTCAGACTAGTGATAGGTAGAAGGGTCTAATAGAGAAATAAAGCATATTTTAGAAAAGACAATCAATCCAAATAGGAAAGACTGGTCTTTGAGGCTTTGTGATGCTTTATGGGCCTATTATACATAATTTAAAACTCCTATAGGCATGTCACGCTGTTGCATGGTTTATGGAAAGGCCTGTCACCAACTAGTAAAACTTGAACATTGACCATGTTGGGGTATCAAAAATCTCAATTTTAATATAAATACTACTTGGACCCATAGAAAACTCCAACTCAATGAGTTTGATGAGTTAAGAAAAGATTCATATGTGTCTACAAAGCTATACAAAGACTGCATGAAAAGCACTCATGATAAACATATCTTAAGAAAGTCCTTTACACTTGGACAAAAGATGCTTTTGTATAATTCTAGATTACATCTATTTCTAAAAAAACTTAGATATCAATGGACTAGACCTTACATTGTACTTACTGTTTACCCCCTGAGGTTGTTGAGATAGAAAATGATGGTGAGATTTCCAAAGTCAATGGGCAAATGTTGAAGCCCTACCTAGAGTTGGTCAACCCTACAATAGAGGAGATCTTTTTGAGGAACGAGACTACTAGGACCCACCTTAGCACGTTCCCTAACATCTTCATGTAATCATTGTCATTGTATAGCATGTCTAGTTGAAGACATTAAACTTAGCGCTCATTGAGATGCAACCTAGGATTTTCAAGTCTCATTGTTTTACATTACCCATTCATCATATAAGTGTCCAATATTTGATAACATTGGGGACAATGTGTAGTGCAGGTTGGGGGATGTAGACATGCATGAGATGTCTACTTTTCTTCATATTTTTGAAAAATGATATCAAATTTTTCTAAGTTTTTAGGTCAAAGTTCTTTTACTATGATGAGAATTGGGTTGTCTGAAGTTTAGGATTTCTACTACTTGAACTTCTTAATACAAGTGCATATGGTTAATTTAGCATTTTATTCATATCCTAAAGTATTTTAAGAAATTTAAATCTCAAAAAATAATTACAAACAGTACTTAAGTCTAGACAGATATATGGCTATGACTTAGAGACAATGAAGAAATTAGTGGAGACCTATATATCCAAGTGAGTATTAGTGACTGTAATATTTCTGAGGTTTATATATAATTTCCTATTTTCTTCAGTGAACATTAGTTTGAAGATCCTAGTGTTCTTCATTTTGGCCAAAATGCCAAGAACTAGAGTACTAACTTTAGTTTCCTAAATATTTATTATTTCAAATATGCTTTAAGAAACCTAAGAAATGATATAGGACTTCTTTGTTTTAGCCTAGAGATATAAAGCCTACCTAGTATATTACATCACTAGTTAGACCTTTTGAGCCTTTTGGTAAGCATTTTCTTTTAAAAACCCCAATTTACTTTAACCCAAAAAACTCCAATAGGTATAAAATATCCATTACCTATCTTTCAAAAATGTGTAGGGATGATAGAAAAAGTTTAGAAAAGGGATAAAAGTCAAAGAAGAAAAAATATCAAAAGTGTCTACAAATAAAAATATTCCTTCTAAAAAATACAAGGAAAAATGAAAAAGAGTATTATCAGAAAAAGAAAAAAGAAAGAAAAGTTGAGAAAAGAGAAAGAAATAATAGAAAAGATATTCACTTCAAGTACAATAAAAAAAGAAAAGTTGTCCAACATTTATAGAAGACCTTTACTCAGATTTGAAATGTTGAAGCCTTATACCCTTCTTTTCAAAGCTATCTTAAGCCTACATTTCGTGCTGTCTAAAGACCTATTTATCTTAAGGTGGTTGATAGCCTTAAAGAGTAAATAAATCAAAAAGTAAGGTGAACTATTTCTACTAGTATTGGTAATGGCATCTATTATAAGGGATCATATTCCTTTCATCTATGCTTAAAAGAAATTATGTGAACCATCAGTATCTTTGGATTTGATTGCATAGGAAGTGAATTTTGCTTGACCCATTTTCACTAAGAGCTTTATTTTTTAGTGCATACTAGTGAGAAATTGAGGTCAAGACATCTTTCTAAAGTAGCAATAAGCATTTTTGTTTAGAAGTTTTGACCTATGTACCTATACACATATGCACTCCAAGATGAAACTAGAATAAATTGGCTTTAGTATGAGACTCATTGGTAGAATTTTTCATCCATTTTATTAAGTTGTTAAATTTAGTAGAATGCTAATCAATGAGAATTCTATGAGATAAATAAAGGACAGCCTTATTAAATTTTGTAGGTGTATTCATTGCTAACCCTCACGAGGAAAACTCATTCACAGGAGTTAACCTAGGGGTTTAAGGGTTTGTTACATATGGTTTAAGGGTTTGTTGCATATTCTAAATACGATCGTGAGTACCTATGAAAGTGGCAACCATTTGTGTTTTCATCACTTTTTCATGTTTTTCTCTGGATTAGCAAAATGTTGGTTGAAGAGTGTGATAAGTGGTCAACTTTGTAAAAAAAAGTACTCAATTAATATCCCATGCTTTATAAATTAGAGAATAAAAGCCTAGGCTTTTGCCAAAATTCATAAAACATGCATTTCTGACCTACTAACTCAAAGGTTTGATATTTCGTAGGTTCAAAAGCAAATCCAGAGTAAGTATATGAATCATCAAAAAATTTTATGATTTAATTAGGGTTTTTACTATTGTTGTAGGAAGTGAAAAGGTGAAGCAACGGCCTATATTGTGCTTCGCAAAGTTTTTTGCACAACCATGTCCTAAAAATTATCTTAAGCCAAGAAAGAAGGTATATTGGAAGAAATTAAAGATGATTAAAATGACCCATGCAAAAAGTCATGCATTTCCACCACTTTGCATAAGAAATGGAGCCACGCATGTGGTTACCTAGTCTAACAAGGAAACCTAAGGAAGCCAAGCCATTCAAGCCATCAAGGGATGGGCCATCAAACCACATGGAGCCAAGCTGCTTGGAGCCACACTATTGGAGGGGACTTTTCAAGCAATTATTCTATGTTAAAAGTATGATTTTTAAGGGATTTTGAGAGGGAATTGTAAAAGGTAAGATGACCATGCATTAAAGGACCCATCAAGAGAGAAAACCTCACTTTGCTAATCCATTTCCTAGCCTTTTTCTCCACCACACCCTAGGGTTCTACATTTATTGAATTAAGGAGGGAGCCACCTTCCTAGAAGGTGATGCCTCCACCCTTGCTTGATTGACAATTTCAAATGGTTTCCTAATTAGGAAACCTCTAGATCTCTCTCCATTCAAAGCACATCAAACCCTAACTTTCCATCCTCATTTTATTCCCCATTATTATCTCCATTTAGCCAATTACCATCCAATTAGAAGGGAAGGAGATCCACTTACCCTTCTAAGAAAAACATGCCTCCCCCATCACCCCTCCCTTCTCAAATTAGAAACCAATCATGACATCTTGCTTACATCACTTGGTTGCATCATCTTCCAACCAAACTTTCATCCTTCACTCTCCACCTAACATTCCACATTCAAAACCCTAGATCTAGATTCCTTTCCTCATTGATTCATCCCTTTCCCAAGTTAGAAGTCCAACCTCTATAAATCCCTCGAGGTTCCCATGTTTTCACCCAAGTAGAGCTTGGGTAAGACAACCTTGAACCATTGCACTCCTTGCTTGGTGATTCTTAGAGCTAGATTTTGGTTATCTTTGATGCTATTCTTCCTTTAGATTTCTTGTTATTTTATCCAATTAAGGTTAGTAGTTTGATTTTGTTGTTTTAGTTTCATTATCTTAGTTTCCCATTGTTTTACTTTTTAGTTCTACACTCATCTTTTCACTTAGCTTCCTCACTTTTCTTTGTTACACTCTCATTAGTTTTTCTTGTTGATTCACTCAAGATTCAAGTTAATTCTTCTCTGACATTAACATCTAAGAGAAGAAATAGCTTGCAACCTTGTTTTCCCCTTAGGAATTTCATGCTTTTCTCCTTCAATTCCACTTAGTTTTAGGCCTTTTTTTTTCATAGTTAGTTCATCATCCCATCCATCTTCTGTCTTGAATTCCTTTCTCAGTTTTATTTGCATCACCATACCTTAGATTGGAAGCTTTATATTGAGCTTTTGTTGTAGTTTAGATCAAGTTTTATGGCTTTGAATTGTGCGCAATTTTCAAATTCAATTACATGTAATATGCATACTATTTTAAATGTAATTTGGAATTAATTCAATGAAATTACTTGGGGATTCTTGTTATTGAATGTTTCTATTCTCAAAGTACTTTATATATAGGTTGATATCATGCATAAAATTTATTGTTTCAATTGCTTTCTGTACTCCAATTGACCTATTGTATACTCCAACTTTGCCTCATTTTGAGAGTTGGCATGCAGAGATTTTTTAGTATCATTCTAAAATTGTATAAAATTCTACATGAATAAATGTAAAGTTTTCTCTAGGGAAGGTATGCTTGGTGGACCCCCTTAGGTATTAATCTTAGACCATGAAAATATTGGATGTCTAGATCATCCTAGATTGTATGTCTTAGGATATGGATTATTATTGCTAGAGTTACGATATGTATTCATTACATTTGCCTGTTTTAAAAGATTTTCACAGTCCAATTGTTTTGATGGAGAAGTGGTAGTTAAATGGGATAGGCTAGAACAAATAGCACAAGCCTCTTGTGGAGGTTTAGAGGATATATTACTAGCCAAGAAAGTTTTGAAAATAGTTTCAAGCTTCCCCTTTCTCCCACACAAAGACTCATTTATTGTTACTACAAAGTCAAGCTTATAAGGCATGTATGATGGTATTCCAACTTCATATAGACCTCCTTTTTCTTGTTGTAGGGCATGTCTTTCTCTACTATGAGAATAATCCCATTGGTGAGAATTATCTGCTAAAGTTAGGAAAAATTCCTAGGCCTCAGTTTAACTTTTCATCATAAGGGCCCGTCCACTAGCTGCATCTACCATCTGTTTATTTTGAGTTGGCACTTTTGCAGTGATTCATTCCATCTCTCCCAACATTCATAGTATTGTTTATCATCTATCCATTGGAAATTAATGATCTCCCTATGGAGGGCCTTGGTTTTATAAATAGGGAAGAATTTGTTCAAAAACTTTTTAGACAATTGGCCACATGTGTCTATGGAAATGACCAATAAAGAATTTAGCCATGATTTGTCCTTATCCTTTAGTGAGAAAGGAATAACCTCAATCTAATAGAATCATCATGATATTATGGTACTTGAATGTAGCACAAATATCAAGGAAATTTTTAATATGTAAGGGTCCTCTCTCTCACGACCATATAAACATGAGAGCAACTATATGACTCTGGTTTAAGCTCAAAGTGGTCTACATTGTTAGGTGGCAATGTGATGCATGATGGAGTATTCAATTAGAGTGGTGCATAGAAATCTCTCATAGCCTTATGCTCAACTACTACTAGTGGTTCAACTATGGGGTTAGGAACTTAGCTTCCTAACCCTTATTTATGAGTACGTTCAAGCTCAAGATCAATGGTACTAACTCAAAGTTCTAGGATTGACGTCCTTGCAATGAAACTGCATCCTAAATCTAAATATGATTCCTCACTCTATATGATATGCAAGCAAACAACTCCTAATGCTAACAAGATTCCTTATTCATCTTTTTAAATCTGGGAGGTTGTAGCTTGTAACCTAACGCTAGGAAAATCCACCTTTAATACAATTTCATGGAAGGAGGCATTTAGACCTCAACAACCGTCAGCAAAAGGTGTGGGAAAATTACTTGGATTTTGGATACCGACTTTAACTACAAAGTTCAAGATCCACTGGAGTGACAATAGATCACGTCTTTCAAAAAGGGCCCCATGAGCACAAGACCATAGGTCTCTTGTTACTTGATTTTAAATTAAGATTAAAGACTGGGAACGTAAGCATACAAAGAAATTATTTATTTTTCTAGATGGTCCAAGGATCTGGTGATGAAATCTAGTCCTTATCTTATAAGGGTTCCTATGGGACCCTTATTATCATTATGTTCCTTCCACCATATATCAAAAAATGTATGATGCAAGTACAAGTAAGCAAACGAATGCAACCTGTATGATATCCAACCAAGGGTTGGATAGGTGCAATCTAATGCAACAACCCTAAATAAGATGTAACAATTAAAATGCATGACCCTAAACTATATAAATTACTCTACCAACCAAGATCCAAACTACACTAAATGCAACTACACTAGAAAAGTAAAAGAGAGTGAAGAAGGCTTATAGTGAGCTTTCTGATGAATATCAAATGTGGGCCACCTTACCCTACACTTGCCCTGTATTAATACATCCCATTTAAATTTGAATAAAGAAATTGCAACTTACAATGGAGCCTCACTACAAGTTTACTCAAAATAAAAACCCTAATCTAAGAAAGCAAACAAATTTGATGAAGCTTTGGTCCACAAGATAGCTAGTGCACGTTTGCCAAATTCCCCTTGTAGAAAACAAGTAAGATGGATCAATTTATGAGGAATTAGCAAGATATGCAAATGCAATGCAAAAATTCTAATCTAATGAAACCTAAGAGTATGACTAAAAATAAACTATTTAAGTAAAGACCCAACCACAAATCTATTGTGATTCCATAGCAATAGCACCAAAAATTGGTGTAGCTCTAATATTACACACAAGTGCACAAATCAAAGTAGTATTGCATGTGAGAGAGGTCGATCCCATGAGAAACCTCATGGATTATCAATAGATTGGATCTTATTTAAATCACTTAACTTCAACCAAAGAGAGAGAGAGAGTTGATTATTAAACTAAGAAATTAAAGTTAACAAGAATGGAAATATGCATGAAATTAGAAACTATGACTAAAGGAAACTTGCTAAAAACAAAGCTAAATAATGAAAATGAAAACTTACATAACTAATATGCATTCAACTAAAGGAGACCAACACAATATTCGAATGAACGGAACTAAGCAACATAACTTAAGAAAACTATGAAAAATGACACTTTCCTAAATTAATACTTTCCTTCACTAGAATTAAAAACCTTCTAAAAGTACTTTCTAAAACAAATTAGGAAACATTCTAAACTAAAATAACTTGGAAAAACAAGTAACCAATGAAATCTTGCTATATTTAACATGAAATTAGAAACATGCATATAATGAAAACTACAATTAAGGAAACTTTCTAAATTTAACACTTTCTAATCATAAAACTTTCTAAAGATGCAACCTGCCAAAACTCCAAAAGAAAACTTTCTAAACCTAAACTAAGATGAAAAAAACTAAATAAAAACTACTAAAACAAGATTAAGCAACCAAATTAATGAAACAATTAAAGAGAAAAGTAACCTACTACCATGCGCATTATCTATGACTTGTGCATATGGTACATAGGTTGAAAGATGACCAAATTTAATGCTTTAAATGCAAACTAACATACAACATGAGTTATTAAATCAAAAAAAAATCTAAAAAGTGAAGTGGATTCAAGAAAATAAGATGTATTGATGGCTGGAAACAAAGTATAAAGATTGAAGGGAGAAATTTCCATGTTTTAAGTACTTGGAACTTCAAATCAAATCAAACATATAAAGCAATTGAAGCAATAACTCTTATGCAAGATAACAACACATATCTAAAGTATTTAGATGATATAAACATTCAAGAACAAGAAACCCCAAATAATTTCATTGTATTAATGCCAAATTACAACCAAAATAGTATGATATTACATGTAATTAAATTTGAAAATTGCAAAAAATTCAAATCCTTAAAAATTGAACTAAACTAAAAAAAAAAAACTCAATATAAGGTATGATGACAAGCAAATAAAATTTAGAAAGGCATTCAAGAGAGAAGATGGATGGGATGATGAACTAACTATGGAAAAAAAAAAAAAAATCTTAAAACTAAGTGGAATTGAAGGAGAAAAACATGAAATTTCCTAATGGGGAAAGCATGGTTAGAAGCTATTTCTTCTCTCAAATGTCACTACTAGAGAGTAAAGCAAATAAAAGAGGGATAAGCTAAGTGGAAAGATGAGATCAAAATGATGGAAAATTAAGGCAATGAAACAAAAATAATGAAAGCAAACTATTGACCTGAATTTGAGAGAAAATAATCAGAGAAATAATTAGAAATCAAAAGGAATAATAGAACCATATAAAACCAAATTCCAGCCCCAAAGATCACTAAGACCTGAATTTGAGAGAAAATAACCAAAGAAATAATTAGAAATCAAAAGGAATAATAGAACCAAATAAAACCAAATTCCAGCTCCAAAGATCACTAAGCAAAGAGTGCAATGTTTCAAGGTTATCTCACCCAACCACTAATTGGGTGAAAATGTGGGAACCATGGGGGATTTAGAGAGGTTGGGTTTCTAACTCAAGATAGGGCTTAATTAATGAGGAAAAGATATCTAGATCTAGGGTTTTGAATGAGAAATGGTAGGCAAAGAGTGTAGGAGGAAAGTTAAGTGGAAGAGAACGCAACCAAGTGATGTAAGCAAGATGTCACAGCTAGTTTCTAACTTGAGAAGGGGCAGTCATCTTTTTCTAAGAAGGGTAAGTGGATCTCCTTTCCTTCTAATTGGATGGTGATTTGCTAGTGTAATAGCCCCAATTTTTGTAAATTGATTGAGAAAATCAATTTAGTTTGAATTTTTAGAAATTCTAGGCTGGAATATTAGGTTATTGGAAACTTTCTTTCTATAGAGATTAAAACATGATTTAAAACTTACAAATTATGAATGTACTCAAAAAATTGATTGAAATGACACTAAGTACGCTCAATTCTGAGTTAAAATGAAAAACCTCTTATTTTCTCCATTTTTTATGAATAAAAGGGTAAAATAGTAATTTTACCTATAATCGAGATCTAAGACATCAATATTTAGAATGTACTCAGAAATACGATTCCAACGCCACTAAGTACACTCAATTCCAAACTCGGGAGAATAAAACAAATTTTATGGCCAAAAAACATGTAATGAGTGGTCAAACCACTACCAACTACTAGTGGAGAAGGAGGTGATAGTGGGAATCCAATGCCAATTTAATAATAAAAAGAATTGAAACATGATAATTACATGTAATCATAAAAAAATTCAAAAACACCTATGAATACCCCATAAAAATATCTAAAATTTTTCCTAATGTCCCTCATGAGGTCCCCTACAATGCCCTAAAATCTCAATTCCAGAATCCTCCCCCATCTCCCCAATTTCCTCCTTCTTTCTCCTCTTGTTTTTTTTCCCCTGTACAAGCGTCTGCAGACACACCAGACACTCCAAGCTCATTGGAGACGTCGGGCACGTCAATTGATGCATCGTCCGCAATGAACCAGGGTTTCCTCTTGGGAAACCCTAACTCAATTAGCCATCCACTTCCAGCAATTATTGTTCAATCTCCACCATTGGATCTGGTCGGACAGGGCTGATCTACAGAAGCCCTAAGTTTCCATGATAATCCACCTCCTGAATCGTGGGAAAACTCAAAACAAAGACAAACACAATACTGGGTACCGTCTCTGGTGGAATTTTCAACTTATTCCGACCAATTTGGCCGTTAAATGGTGATCTTGCACCGTTAAATATCTTCAAAATGGGGTTTTATGTGTTTCCTCCATGCTCCCCCACTTTCTCTAGCAACAGCAATCGCGATTTTCTTGACTATATGCATTTTTCGACGTTAGGGATTTCTTTCCCCAGTAAATCTCTTCTCCAGTGAAATTACTTCACTAGACAGGCATAGGTAGGCCATCCACTTCATTTCCCTTTCATTCCAGCATGTCATTCTAGGTTTCATGCCATCTCTGATCTCCCCCGACCGTTGATCCATCGAAAATGATGGATCCAGCACGGAGGGTTGAGATCTCATCCTTGGATGGCTCATATCCAACTTTTGAGCCATTGGATGAGTTTCTAGGACCCAACAAACCCAGGGTATGAAATACTGGTCGTAGATCTTTTAAGATGAGGGAGATCAGGAGATGAGTGATCCGACGGTCTGAATCTCGACAGTCTTGCCACCAGTCACTCATCCCTGGTGACTAACAATCCTAGGTAAGAAGCACAGGTTGCTGGTTGTTCCCGCACCGAGTAGCCCAGATTAGATCGGAGCCATCCAATATTTATACTAAAATCTTGTTTATTCAATTAAAAGCTCAATTTAGCTCCAATTTTAGATCTGAAAGTTACTATAGATTCCTTGTTACTTGTATAAAGTACTAAACTCAAAAAATTTATGTTTTGAATCATGTAAAACTCCGTTAATAAAGAAAAGTATTACAAATTCCTATGATCAATCAAATTTGGAATGATCCGACTTTATAACTCTGATCCACTAATCATCTTATGATTCTAGAACATGGAATCAATTGTTAGAAGTGACTGATCTATGTTTAATTAAGAGCCATAGCCTTAAAAGGAGAAAAATCATAAAAATGAGCATGGATCTCCATGATATGATTAATCAAGCATGATCAGACCTTTTAAACTAGTTTATATGATGATCTAAATGCATAATTACAATAATTAAATGGTTGGATGTAATTTATTTTCCAAATCTTAGGATCTTGACCCTTAAAAGTAGTAAAATCCATAAAAGTGAATGGTAATCTCCTTGATCAATTTGACTAAGGATGATTGGATAGTGTGGATGTATTTGGATGATGATATAAAGTTAAGATCATATGGATTGATGGGCTTGATCTCCACTGCTGGATCTAGTCGAACAAGGCTGATCTACAAAAGCCCTAAGTTTCCATGATGATCCACCTCATGGATCGTCAAAAAACTCAAAACAAAGACAAACACGGTACTGGGTACCATCTCTGATGGAATTTTCAACTTATTCTAGCCAATCTAGCCGTTAAATGGTGATCTTGCACCATTAAAAATCTTTAGAATGGGGTGTTATGTGTTCCCCCCATGGTCCCTCACTTTCTCCGGCAACGGCAATTTTCACGACTATATGCATTTTCCAACGTTAGGGTTTTTTTTTCACTAGTAAATCTCTTATCCAATGAAATTACTTCACTGGACCGGCACAAGTAGGCCATCCACTTCATTCCCCTTTCATTCTAGCATGTCATTCTAGGTTTTCGGCCATCTCTGATCTCCCCCGGCCGTTGATCCGTTGGAAATGATGGATCCGGCACAGAGGGTTGAGATCTCATCCTTGGATGGCTCATATCCAACTTTTGAGCCGTTGGATGAGTTTCTAGGACCCAACGAACCTAGGCGATGAAATCCTAGGTGTAGATCTTTTAAGATGAGGGAGATCAAGAGATGAGCGATTCGACAGTTCAGATCTGGACCATCTCACCACTGGTCACCCATCCTTGGTGACTGACAATCCCAAGTAACAGGTGCAAGCTACTAGTTGTTCCCGCACCCAGTAGCCCACATTAGATTTGAGCCGTCTAATATTTGTACTGAAATCTTGTTTCTTCAATTAAGAGCTCATTAGCTCCGATTTTATATCTCAAAGTTGCTATAGATTCCTTATTACTTGTATAAGATACAGAACTTAGAAAATTTATGTTTTGATGCATGTAAACCTTGTTAATAAAGAAAAGTATTACTAATTCTTATGATCAGTCAAATTTGGAATGATCAGACTTTATAACTCTGATCCACTCATCATCTTGTGATTCTAGAACATGGAATCAATGGTTAAAAGTGAATGGCCTGTGTTTAATTAAGAGACATAGCCTTAAAAGAAGAAAAATCATAAAAATGAGCATGGATCTTCATGAGCTGATTAATCAAGTATGATCAAACCCTTTAAAATAGTTTATATGATGATCTAAATGTATAATTACAATAATTAAATGGTTGGATGTAATTTATATTCCAAATCTTAAGATCTTGACCCTTAAAAGTAGTAAAATCCATAAAAGTGAATGGTACTTTCCTTGATCGGTTTGATCAAGGATGATTGGATAGTGTGGATGTATTTGTATGAAGCTATAAAGTTAAGATCATATGGATTGATGGGCTTGACGATGACAATTTGGGATAGATTAAGATCTATGCCCTTAAATTGGATAAAATGGCTTAAGATCTTCTTGATCGGTTGGATCAAGAAGGATCATATCATTTGATGAGATGCATCAATGGTCTAGTGATAAAATCACATTAAGAAAATGTATTAGATCTAAAAGAAAATGAAAGATCAAGATCTAAACCCTAAATGGGATAAAAAATGAATAGAAATCAAATATGACCATTGGATCATAATGAACAGTTATGGCATGTTAAATTTTCATTTGAATTATTGGATGATATTGTAAATGTCTTTTATTGCTTAGTAGATTTAATTGTTGGATTTACATTTTTGTTTATTTATTTATGCTTTAATGCTTATGTTATGTAAATTACTTTGAAAATGTAATTAAATAAAAAAATAGAGTTGAAGGACATTTACGTGGAATGAATGACATGGACTTAATGATACTAAGGGCTATAGTTAGTAGGACAATATAAGGATTATCAAATCCTTGGCCCCAAACTAGGAGAATAATAAGCCCCATGAATGACATTTTAAATGTTCATGGATTTAGTTAAAAACAATTTGAAAGAGTACTGAGAGTTAAAATGCTCATAGGGACCTTATGAAAGGTGGAGCTAAGGTCACTCTAGCGAATGTTGAACATGGTGGTTAAGGGGGTTTTCTAAAAGAGCCTCGCTCTTTCCCTACCTTTTGTTGACATTTGTGAGGTTTAAATGCCTCCTTACATGAGGATTGAAGTAACCACTTTGTGTTCAACCATTCAACTAGTAAGCCTTAGCCAATTGGAAATAAGAGGAGCTATCTAAACTTAGGATGAAATAAGCCGTCTTCAACCAGTAAAACATTAACTGGTTGAATAATAATAATAATAATAATAAGGGCATAAAAGGTTAGTAAATTATCTAACCCTAATAAAATTTGTGAGTAAGATAAAGATGATCAAACAAGATCCATAGGATCTTGAATGATCAAGAACAATAAGAATCCTAAGACGTATTTTATTATGTATCTATGTGTGTATGTTGTAGACAAATCTAGATAGAAAATCCAAACCCTTGATCAAATATGATTCATGGAAGAGAACCAAGATCATCCTCCTTAGGGATGATCAAACAATTGAACTTAGATCAAAGAAGAACTAGATGATAGAAAATCTAAGCCCTTGATCTTTATCAACAAGTATACATTGTTGATCAAAGGATCTATGAAAGATCAAGATCAAATAAAGGAATACACAAAGACTTAGAATGGAAAATACTTAGATCTGAAAGATTAGAAAATCATTCTAACCATTAAATCCATTGATCAATAGGATAGGCACTATCTGAGGAAGATATATCATGATAGGACAAAAGATCTAGATCCTTCATATCAAAGGACAAGATTAAATGGAGAATATTGATAGGATCAAAACTATCAGATTATTCAGATTTTATAAATATTGATAGTATGTATGGATTTGCAGATTACATACGTCCATAAGGATCATAGAAGATCTGAAGAGATGGATCACTACTTGAAGGTCGGAGGATTTTATGAATACATCTACATGAGAAATGCATATTGAATACATGATCTTATGTTTGGAAATGTTGACAAGTATAATGTAAATACTTGTATTAAATGCATTGAAAACCCTTATGATTCAACCAAAACACATATGAAATGGTTAAGTTAGAATTGAGGAAAACCCTAAGTGAATAGGGAACCAGAAGGTATTATAACCCTAGATAAACAGACAAATTATCTAATAAGTATAAAATCAATACACGGGAATCATTTATGTAGAATGGTGATCTCTAAACTTATATGAACATGGGTATCATTCATTCTAAATGATGATCCTTAAGTTTCAAGTGAAATCCTATCCTCGGTATAAGAATACCAAAATACGAGGATGATAATAAACAAACAAGACAGCTGATAAGTAAAAGAATGCTTTATATACAAGTAAGGAGGCTTGTGGTTTTTGTTTTAAACAGGCATATGCATGGGGATGCTATGCTATGCTAGGAGGGTTATGAGAGTTTGGCCACCCACTCTCCGAAATGTGGTATATATGATGATATCATGCCCAAAGAGAGGCAAAATGTTGGGTGGGGCAATTATGGGAAGGCCACCACTGTGACTATCTATCTCCCCATATAGACATGACATAGATGATTTTCCACACTTGGTATCCATGGAGTATGAAAGTAGTTATTCGAGCGCGCTAGTACAGATCAGACTGCAACATCGTAGTCCTTTGAGTATTTTGCATTTTGATGCATGGCATAATGAGATGTGAATACTCCCCAAATAAGGGAGTATTTTCCTAGCAGAGTCTGGATGTTTTATCAACTCAGTATGGCTAAGTGTGATGATACTACCCAAATGAGGGAGTATTTTCTAGTAGAGTCTTGATGATTGATCAACTCAGTGTGTATGAGTGTGACTACTAATGCATGATCATCTTACCTTTTACAATTCTCTCTCAAAATACCTTAAAAAGTATACTTTTAACATAGGATAATAGTTCGAAATGTCTTCTCAAATAGTGTGGCTTCAAGTGGCATGGATCCATGTGGCTTGATAACTCACTTTGATGGCTCATACCTTAGTGGCTTGTATGGCTAAGTCCTTTAGCTTCAAAGATTGAATGGCTTGGATTCCTTGGGTTTCCAAGATAGACTAAGAAACCTCATGCATGACTCCAATTCTTATGCAAAGTGGTGGAACTGCATGAATTTTTGCATAGATCACTTTAATCACCTTTTATCTCTTTCGATTGCCTTCTTGCTTACCTTAAGATAATTTTTCATAAAGGAGGCTCCACGAAAAACTCTATGAAGCATAATATAAGGTTTTAGATCATCTTTTCACTTCCATAAAAACCCTAATTAAATCCTAAAGTTATGATAATTCACTTACTTAATCTAAATTTGCTTCTAAACCTATAAAATATCAAACTTTTGAATTATTAGGTTAGAAATGCATGTATTATGAATTTTGGTAAAAACCTAGACTTTTCTTCTATAATTTATAACACATGAAATTCTAATTGAGTACTTTTTATACAAAATTGAACATTTGCCACAACCCCAACCATAATTTTGCTAGTCTCCATCAAAACATGCAAAAATTGATGAAAACACAAATGGTTTCCATTTTCATGGGTACTAAGAATTTCATTTAGCATATGAAACAAGCCCTTAAACCCCTAGGTTACCCCTAGTGGATGAGTTGCCTTGTGAGCATTTGTAGTGAATACACCCACAAAATTCACTAAGGCTATGCACTTTATTTATCTTAATGAATTCTTGTCCATTAGCACTCTACTTACATTTACAACTTAATAAAAATGGATGAATTTTTCTACCAACTACTTACATACCAAAGCCACTTTATTCCAGTTTTCTCTTGAAGTGTATTTGTGTGTACAGGTAGGTTAGCACTTCTAAATAGAAATGCTTATTGCTCCTTTAGAAGGATCTCTTGAACTCAATTTCTCACTAGTATACACTCATAAACAAATGCCATAGAGAAAAGGGGTCAAAGAAAATTCACTCACTATGCAATTGAATCCAAAGATACTGATGGTTCACATAATTTCTTTTAAGCAAAGATAAAAAAAAAAATATGATCCCTTAGAATAGGTGTCACTACCAATACCAGCAGAAATAATTTTCTTTATTTCCTTCCTATTTATATCCTCTTTAAGGCTATCATCCACCTTAAGATCAATAAGTCTTTAAATAGGATGAAATGTAGGCTCAAGATAGGTTATATGAAGAATGGTATAAGGATTCAACGTTTCAAATTTGAGTAGATGTCTTCTGTAAATGTTGGACAACTTTTCTTTTTAGTTGTACATGAAGTGAATATCTTTTCTATTTTTTCTTACTCTTTTCTCAACTTTTCTTTCCTTTCTTTTTTTGATAATACTCTTTTTCACTTTTCTTTGTATTTCTGAGAAGAAATATTTTTCTTTATAGGCACTTCAATATTTTTTGCTTCTTTGGCTTTTGTCTTTTTTCTATCATCCCTACTCATTTTTGAAAGATAGGTAATGGACATTTTATATTTACTAGAGTTTTTGGGGTTAAAGTAAATTGGGATTTTGAAAAGAAAAGGCTTGCCAAGAGGCTTAAAAAGTCTAACTCATGGTATAATATATTGTGTAGGCTTTATATCTTTGGGATAAAATAGGTATGTCTTATGTCATTTCTTAGGTTTCTTAAAGCCTATCTAAGTCAATAAATATTTAGGAAACTAAAGTTAATACTCCTTTTAGGTATTGGAATTTTGACCAAAACAAAAAACTTTGGGATCTTCAAACTACCGTTCACTAAAGAAAATAGGAAATTATATATAACCATCAGAAAGATGATAGTCTCTAATACTCGCTTGGGTATATAGATCTCCACTAATTTTCTCAAGGTCTCTAAGTCAAAACCATCTATCTGTCTGGAATTATGTGCTATGTGTAATTATTTTTCAAGATTTAACTTTCATAAAAAACTTTAGGACATGAATAAAATATAAAATTAACCATATGCATTTATGTTAAGAATTTAAAGTAGCGGAAATGCTAAGCTTCAAACAATCCAATTCTCATCATAGTAAAAGTACTTTGACCTAAGAAATTAAGAAATTGTTGAAATTTTTTTCAAAAATATGAAGAAAACCAGACATCTCATGTATTTTGTCACTCAACATAGCCATGGATCACCAACCCTTGTGCCACAAACTGTAGGAGAAGTGATTACACCCAAAAATCTGCTTTATGTGTGTAATACCAAGAGAGAGAAAGAGATTCAGAAAGTCTTGCAAGTGGAAAAATCATCGAGAGATGAATGGATGGAATGATAGAACATAGGATGGAAGTGTAAGGGCATGAATTTTAGATCCATATGATGGGTAAAAAAAAGTTAGATAAATAAAACAAGATGGAAAAAGATTAAGACGTGATGATAAAGCAAAAATTGTTGAATGGAAAAGGGGTTAGAGATGGAGACTTTTATGAAACTTTATGGAGAGATATATTTTGTGGTGAGGAAATTAAGCCATGAATTTCATAGTGAAAATATGAATAAAAAATAAGATGGCGGAGAAAAGTCAAAAAATTAGGTGGAACAAAGTGACAATAGAGTATGCGAGGGAAGAATGAATGAAAGGGTTAGGGAATGAGTTTTAGGTGCATCATCTGGTGAGTGATAGACTTTGAAATACTAGGTTAGGGATGTGAGTTTGAGAGTGATATGAAGTGTAAAAGAAATGGACCAAAAAGATGGAATGGATTGAGGTATGATGGAAGAATGAAGCAAGCCTTCCTTGCCTCTTCTCTTCTCCTTAGATGTTCTCCCCTTTAGGATGCTCTCCCCTGACATTTGATCACTTTATGCGATACTCTAGGGTGATAATTCTTCTTGGTTCTCCCTTTTCTATTTCTCTTCAGAATGGAAAATGTAATGACTCCAATTTTGTAATATTAAAATCCCAAGTTAGCAATGAAAAGTTCAGTTTTTGAAGATAAGGGCATTTTGGTCATTTCACTATTCACCTTGGCTGAACCCAAAAATGTGGTCCTGAAAATGGTACCATTAGGTGAGTCTCAGAAAAAGGAATCCAACAAGACCAAAATCATCCAAAACGGAGTTAAAATGAGCAAGTTATGGCCCTTTGAAGTTCAGGGGCAAAAATGTAATTTTTACAAAAACGGATTTAGCCTGCAAAACATAGGGGCCTGTTTTGATACGGGCACCCTTCATCTTCAACCCCCTAGAGGGTTCTAGAACGGTGGTGATTGGAGGAGAAATCACCGCCATTCTGGAGGTTTCTCCACCGCCATTCAAGGGCAGTGAGGGCCCCCTCCAGAACCCTCTTATAGCTCTATAAATAGAGCTCTTGGGCGCCTCTAATGGCAGCCCAAAAGCTTGAAGAAAACCTGTTTTGGAGAGGCAACCTAGAGGGGAAACGAGGAGAAAAACTGAGCAACGAGCCAGGTATGCCCAAGATCCCTCAAAACCCGTCTTCACAGTAGTCCTAGGCTCAGTTTCCCTAAGTTTTTGCATGCAAAATCATGCAAAATGGAGCCCTGGAGAGTCACCAAGGACCCAGAGACGTTCCCTGGGCTGCACTGGTTCAACAGGGTCGAACCAAGGTGTCTTGAGGATGCCCCGGTCCCCCAAACGACCAAAACGTCCCACCGGGATGAGACGCGTTGACCGCGTCTGAGAGAACCAAACAGGCGCGCCCGCAAAGGGGAAAAACGAGCGGAAAACCTGGCGCGTCTGCAGACGCGCCCGCTGAGGTACATTCCACATACGCACAGCACGCTAGAGAACCAGGATTTTTCCGCTCCTTAAGAAAAGGTGGGCGCAGGCCACTGACGTGCAGCACGCTAGCATTCCGCCTTTTCACTCTTAAGGCCCTTATGTACGTGTGACACTAAAACGCTTATAACTTGAGATCTAGAGCTCCGATTGAGGCGTCGCAAAAGGTGTTGTGTCCGTGTCGACAACACGGACACACCCAAACTATAAAATCCCTAATCAAGGCCCAATAAAAGGTGGGCATGAACCTTAGAATAGGGTGGTGGTGCGTGGCCGCTAGACCTTTGGAAAACTGAGGATACCAACGCCTAATTAGGACCTTAGGACACCCATAGGCATAGGGATGGACCCCTAATGCCTAAGTAATAAGACAAACCACTCTAAAATCCATAAAAGATAGGCCAAACTAACCTTGATTCCCCAAACCATGTTCATGAGCGTACGAGCACAAAGGGGTTAGTGCGACCTAGCCAGATAGGTGCTCTATCACTACTAGACTTTTAAAAAGAGCCATGATTGTTTTGAGACTTCATGTTTTAAAGTATAAGTTATATGATTTGTTTAGCATGAATTATTTTATAACTTGATTAGCTTATAAACGAATTCAGCATACATATGATAAATACATTATGCATAGACATGTTTTGCAAACAATTGCATATATTGCATGATTTGTGAGCATTAAGTTCTTGAAAAATATTGCATGTTCTTGAGGGTTACCAAAACACACTGGAGTGCCCCAAAGACGCTGGGTAGGCAGTTGTGAGGGACCCAAAGAGGACAGGTTTTGAAAAAGAGGTTTTTGCTTGTCTCATGATAAGTGTAGCCTTGGCCGATGAGGGCGGGCTGATGAGGGCGGGCCAGAGAGAGCTGACAGGCTTCTAGGCTGGTAGGCTTCTAAACTGGCAAGCTTCTAGGCTGGCAGGCTTCTAGGTTGGTAGGCTTCTAGGCTGTCAGGCTTCTAGGCAGGGTTATGACTTTGAATGTGAGACTAGCATTGCATCATGTTCTACAACCGATTTCACAAATTGCATGATTTACGACGAAGGATGTGTCATATGCCCTGTGGAGGCTATGACGCTGTGTCCCTAGGTACCCGGGGACCACACGGCGGAGAGGTCGTGGGCATAGTTGGACCCTATGATTTTGTGGACTTATTTGCATTGCATATGGCATGATATAAGGTTGGTCGATCATACCATACTAGATATCCATGAGTTGGATTCAATGAAGCATCTTATGCATATCGTTATGTTTTGATATATATGATACTTTCAACTTGGTTTGTGTGATTCTTTAATTCATTAATATTTCAATTTGACAATGGTTTTTGATATATTGAACTTGAGTGTTCAGACATGTACATGTTTTGAAAGAGCACATGATTTTAAACATCGCATGCATTATAAAACTAGTAGTGATAGGCTCCTACTGAGTATAGTATATACTCACCCAATCCTCAACATTTTTCAGACACTAAGTAAACACTTAAGAGCAAGGAACGCTTGTGACAGAAGATACCCAGACTAAGTGCAAGTAAGTAAACCCCTATCTTATCTTTCAATGTTACTTGATTGTAGTTACTCTCTAATAGCTGGGGCTGTGACTAACACTTTCTTGGGAATAATGTTGATTTAAAACTTTGCCATGGCTAGATAATTTGAGAATGTGTTTTGACACTCGGGGTTTTTATGAAAGATTTTTTTTCCAAAAAGAAAAGAGTTACATGCATTTCATACTTATAAAACAAGAGATCTCGCCTTTTTATCAAAATTGCATCATATAAAAACCCGGGTCATCATAGAAAATTAGTGGGGAATGGAAAGAATTGAGAGAATGTGCTGAAGTTCCCTTCTTTTTGTGACAATTGTGTAGGGGGGGAGAGTGGAAGTTTCATAGTAGAAACTCCTCTCTTTCCTTAAAATAATCTCTTATTTCCTTTCTCCTTATGGTCTCATCCCATTCTAATAACGTTCCCTTGAAAAGTTGTGTAGCATTACTTGTGGAATATGTTAAGATTCATTCTTAATTCATCTGTTAGATCAAGTACTATGATTGGATTGTATGGTGAGATGAGACGGAATGGGGGCTAGGTTTTTCATGATTTTCCTTCTACATTCCCCCTTGAATCATATTTCAACCTTAGGATGGATGGATGAGATTTCCTTGAAGTCTCCTATCCAAAAAGGCATTGTTTTATGTCTCATTCCTTCTCATCCATTGGAGAGATATGCCCTAAGATGAATGGCTAGGATTCCATTGAGATTTTCTTATCCATATTGATTCTCTCCATTTATTTGCACCTATACTGCCATTTGTATCTCTAGCCATTTACAATTAAGTGTAAAACATGTTTTCTTCTAAGGAGAACACATTTTCTCCTCCTTGAAAAATGGTGGCAACCCACCAAAATTTTCTCCACCAATCATAGCCCAGTCTTCTCTCTCTTGCATGGCTTCTTTCCATTGGTCAATTCTAACTCAAATGCCTTCTCATTAGTTAATTTAGGATAGCCTTGGATGTGAATTGATCTCAACCAATCTTTCTTAAAATTCCTGAATGAAAACTGAATGTAGATTTCTCCTTTTTGTGGGTGATGCTTGGCTTGGAATGCACGCAAGTGCATTGAGGGCAAGCGCACATGACAACACGCCTACAGCACACACACACAGACTACACGCTGCACTCACATGCACACATGCCACATGCGGCCCATCTTTTTCTTGATTTTTGGATTTTTTGAGCCGTGCATTCACAAAAATTGTGATTTTAGGAGCTACAGAGGTTGAAATTGCTATCCGAAAGAGACGTTATGACCGTCTAGACGACCCGACCTAGATTTAAGATAAAAAAAAAAAAAAATCTAAATTTGAACACCTTTTAAATGGTTAAACCACTGAATACCATTAGATAACCTAGATTAGGATGATCAATGGATGATCTGGCCTTAGACCTTGATGGTATACATCAAATATGAGATGATATAGGGGATTAAAAGAATAGATCTCACTGAATTCCAAAGTGATAAATGACTTATGATGTGACAGGTATGTCAGAGCACGCGACGTGACATTGCCCACACGCCTAATTAAAGCATTGCATTTATCGAGGTATGTGACTTCATTTAAATTTCTCTGTGATTTCAATAACCATGACCTATTCTCTAAAGTTTTTGAGGCATGTATTTCGATGTCTTCTCATGTTCACATAAATAGTTTCATACTTATTGTTGGTAGCATGAAATTCTAATTTTGCGAATAACCATGTTTTACATGTGATGTACTGTATTTATCATGGGCTTTTATCATACTTATTGAGATTATTTTATGGAGTCTTTTCATGATTTATGACTTGTTGTTGATTTATGATGGGTGCTTCCACCCGGTGGATACTATGCTAGGAGGGTTGTAAGGTTGGCCACCTGCCCTCTAGCTTTGTGATGATGATGATTAGACACCGCCCTTGAGTGCTACAGGGACAGGTATGTAGGTGGTGGTATCATGGATAGTCCCCCCTGCTAGTCTGATCCTTCCCATGGGGACGGAGAAAGTCTCCTGTTTAGTTATTGACAAGGAGTGGCGGTGGTTTAGGTCCTGTGTGGTTGCCACTACAGCATAGTAGCCCATATACGTATTCTGTATGCACATGTGGTATTTATATGTGGGTGAAGCCTATGTGGGTGGCTAGATGTGGGTGGGCCTATGAGCTGGGCGAGCTACAAGGAAGGGACTCGCCTATGTGGGCGGCTAGATGTGGCCGAGCCTATGGATTGGGCAAGCTACCTGGTGTGTGAGATATAGGCGAGGGACCCTAGGTTTAGTATGAGTACTCATTACCGGTGATTGAGTGTCGTGGTACACTCTTGGGGTTGTTTTTGATATAATGCCCTATTCATCATGACTTGCATGCATATTATTATGTGGACATGGACTCTTATTGTTTGATGGATGCACATCTGTGTTTTTATCATGCCTTGCATGCCATCATGATTTGACTTGATATCTATTTGTGAAGATTTATGGTTTTCATATGTTTTGCCATTATGAGTGTCCAATTATTTGACATACCTTATATATGATTATTACATGAGATTCACAACGTGATTTTATTAAGATTTAATTGAATGTATCACCTACACAAGCATAGCTTGTTGAGGCATTGCTATGTTTTGCAATGCCTCATATTTGGAGCACGATAGTCAGAAAGGAAAGCAAGTGGAGTAGCATTGATTTGGGCGAGAACCTGAAGACTATCCACTTTTTGTATTCAAAGACAGATTAGTGTACGTCTCTTAAACTTGTATTATACCTTTGGGACTTTACTTGGATGGTTGCATATTTGGATAGATGGGACCCATACCATTGTGTAGTGTACGTTTAATTACAGATGTAGTTGTTATGGTGATCATGGATGGAACCTGGTGGGTTATTGACTTGATTTATTACTATCTTTACTCAGCTTGTGTATTTATCGTGGTTTTAAATCCAGCATGCTCAAAGTATCCAAATTTGATTTTATTTATTGTTGCAATTTTGGAATATGGTTGACCCCCGAGGTTTTTATTTCTGGTTAATTCTTTTAACACTGTGCAATTCTTTTGGAAAATTGTGAAGTATGGAAAGATTGGTGAAAGTGAGGAGTAGAAATTTAGTCAAGTAGAAGGTTTTGAAACCAAAGGATAACTCAGTTGAGAGTTATTAATCCTTTTGAAAAGTCTAGCAAAAATCAGCTTAAGTGAATAATGCATAAGTAAGGTTAGTCATGTGTCAGCATTTTAATAGGAATCAACTATATGATTTATACCTTTGAGGAGAAGGTAGTAGGAGAAATGAATGAAAGGAAATAGGATTTCCTCAAGTGGCATGGCCACATGTGTAAGGCTATGAAAGAGTTGTGAAAACATATTCAACAAACCCTTCAAAATGACTACAAGCACAACAATTTCTAAATACGAATGAAAAATCTGTATTTTTCTTCATTTTCATGAATAAAAGGGAAAAATAGTAATTTCACAAATAACCAAGACCTGAGACATCAAATTATAGAATGTACTCAGAAATATGAATCCAACGCCACTAAATACACTCAATTCCGAGCCCGAGAGAATAAAATGGATTTTTATCCATAAAAGGGCAATTTGGTCTTTTCACACATCCATGGGGCCCACGAGGGACCCAGAAAGGAATCCAACGTATAGAAAACAGCCCATCATTAGTCAAACCACTACCACCTGCTAGTGGAGAAGGAGGTGGTAGTGGAAATCCTAAGACATTTAAATATTCAAAAGAAATTAAAGTGATGAATTCAAGTAATCATGGAAAATTCAAAACACCTCTATAAATAGCTCATAAAAATTCCAAAAATTCTTCTAATGTTTCTCATGAAGTCCCCTTGAATGCTCCAAAATTCCACCTCTAGAAATATCCCCCATCTCTGGCAGTTTATTCAAGTTATTCTGGCCAATCCGACTAGTAAAATGGTAATCTTTCACCATTGGAAATCTCCAAAATGTGATTTCCTTTAAAAGCCCTAAGTTTTGCCTCCTTCTCCAACAATGGTGATGGAAAATCAAGCTTTGTATATGTTTTTTGGCAGCTAGGATTTTATCTATGTTCTCCGACAGGTTTTCTCCTTCTCCAATGAACTCCTCCTCCCTAGACTAGCTCAGGTAGGCCACTATCACTCCCCTCTTTCAATTCCGACTGGTATTTTGGGTTTTCCAGCATGCATGGGATCTCCTTGCCATTGATCCATTGGAGACGATGGATCTGGCTTGGATGGTTGAGATCCCATCCATCCACAGCTCATATGTAACTTCTAAGTCATTGGATGGATTCCTGGGGCCCAAAAACCCCAGGATATGAAATCTGGGCATTTGATTTTAACGAATGGATGAGATCCAACCATGGGTGATCCAACGGTCCAGATCTGGACTTCTCGCCCATAGCCAGTCACCTCCGCCCGATAACCTAAAGTAGACGGTAATGGGTGGGGCCAACAATCATCCCTACACCTGTAAACTAGATCTGATCTGGGTCATCCAATTTTGAACTGAAACTTTGTTTTTGCAATTCAGAGCTCGATATAACTCTAATTTTAGATCTGAAACCTATTATGGATTCCTTGTCTCTCCTAGAATTCACTAAAATTGTTATGTCTATGTTTTAAATTGTATTTAAATGATATATTTAGTAAAATCCATAGCAACAGTAGTGGATCATGATCAAGATGATCCCAAAATGGAAATCTGAATTGATGGATGTGTCCAAAGGGTCCTAAAACCCTTATGATCATGTTCATAGTAAGATTTCTATGTATATAAATCAAGTAATTAAACCAAAAATAGTAAGATTGAAATTCAGCCATTAAAATGGGCTTAAATCTTAAAAACTCAATTCTTATCTTAGTTTGACTCCAAATTGAGATCAAAAAGTTATGTTGGATTCACATTGATAAGTATAAACTACTGAATGAATAAAATTTCAATTTTAATTCATTAAATACTTTGATATTAAGAAGACAAGTGCACTAATATCCTTGACCTACAAGATCTAATATGATCAAAAAAATAAAACCTTGTTGGATGATGATATAATAATGTAATAACTTAAATTAGTGATATATGTAATTTTATAAGCAGATATTAAGAGATCTAGCCTTAAAAGTAATAAAAACCATAAAAAGGATGGAAATCTCCTTGATCAAGGATGATTGGGCTATATGGATATGTGTTGATGATGATATTAAGTTAAGATTATGTGAATTTATGGAATGGATGATGAGGATTTGGGCTAGATCAAGATCTATGCTCTTAAATGGGATAAAGTAACTTAAGATCTCCTTGATCGGGTAGATCAAGGAAGATCAAATCAAGGGATGAGATGCATCAATGATTTAACTATGAAATTATATCAATAATAAATGTTGGATCTAAAATAAAATGAAGGATCAAGATCTAAACCCTAAAAAGAGGAAAAATGAATAAGGATCAATTAAGACCGTTGGATCATGATAAGTGTTTATATCTTGTTAGATTTGCATTAATTTTCCTTGCTTAGTAGAGTTAATTATAGAATTATATATTTAATTGTTTATTTATGCTTTTTATGCTTTATATTTATACTTTAATGCTTAAGTAATGCAAATTTCATTGAAATTGTAATTAAATGAAATTAGAATGGAAGGACATTTACATGGAATGTATGATAAGGACTTAATGATAGTAAGGACCATAGTTAGTATGATAATATAAGGAATAAATTCCTTGGTCCAAATTAGGAGCATAATAAAACTCCATGAATGACATTTTAGTTCATGGATTTAATTAAAATCAATTAGAAAGAGTACTTAAGATTAAATGCTCATAGAAACCTTATGAAAGATTGAGCTAGGGTCACTCTATAGGATGATGGACATAATGGTTAAGGCGGTTCTCTAATAGAGCCTCGCTCTTCCCCCACCTTCCGTTGACATTTGTGACATCTAAATGCCTCCTTACATGAGGATTGAAGTAACCATTTTGTGTTCAACCATTGAACTAGTAAGCCTTAGCCAATTTGACATAAGAGGAGCTTCTAGACGTAGGATGAAATAAGCTACCCTCAACCAATAAAACATTAATTGGTTGAGTAATAATAATAAGAGCATAAAATGTAGTTAATCATCTAACCCTAATAAAAATTGTAATCAAGATAAGGATGATCAAACAAGATCCATAGGATCTTGAATTATCAAAAACAATAAGAATACTAATGTAGTATTGTATTATGTACGTATATGTAGAAATTATGTATGGGAATGTAGAAGAACATAGATAGAGAATCCAAACCCTTGATCAAACATGATTCAAGGAAATATTAGGGCATCCCTTATAGGAATACATACTTGAATAGAGAAATAACCTTATACATATGGTTTGACAGATGGATGAATCCAGACCATGATGGACATTATGGAAGAATATACTTGAGAAGTATGAAACAAGATACTACTTTGAGGTAGGTGGATGTACAAGAATGTATTAAGGATTCATGTGTATACATACATGATCTTAGTCTGTAATTATAGACCTTCATGATACAAGTATGCTTAGTATCTTAGCATAGTCATGATCCAACTAAGTAAACCAAACATATGATTTAATTAAGTGATCCAGCCATATGACCCAACAAAGTGATCCAACCATATGATCCAACAAAGTGATCCAACCCTATGATCTAACTAAGTGATCTAACCTCATAATCTAATTCAATTGATCCAATCTAAGGATCAAATCAAATGAGGTGAAGGTAATGAGATGTGAAGACTAAGGAAACACTAAGAATAGGACATAAAAGATATTCTAGCCTAAGTTAAACAAACACATCATCTAATATGTACAATGTATTTTTCATACAAGTATGTAGGCTTGTGATTTTGTTTTACATAGAGATAGAGACTAGGGATGCTATGCTGAGCAAGTTATGAGGGTTTCGCCATGCGCTTCCTGAAATTTATATGATGGATAACATGCCTAAAGAGGAGCTAAACGTCGGATGGGGCAATAATGGGAAGGCCCTGCTGTGATAACCATGGTTCGCCCCATGAGGACATGGAGTTGATATTCCACAGTTGGTATCAGTGGAGGATTGTAGTCATCCGAGCACGCCGTATGGATTAAGACTGACTCATAGTAGTCCTAATGTATTTTGCATTATGATGCACATATGATAGGCATAATGTAATGCCATGGGAAGATGAGATGCCAATACATGAGTTCCTGGAAATTCCCATATAAAGATTGGCTAGATACTGATTTCCTAAGTGGAAGTATAGCCAGGGCAAGGAACAAGTTTTGAGCAATCTTCACTATATTAACTAATTTTTTTCGTACTACATAAATAATTTATATATTCTATATGTAGAATACTCATGAATGGATAACCATGATGAAATAAGCACTGAGGTATGTATTCTTATATTGATGAAGTAGTATGTTTTTGTATCCCGTACCAAGCATAGCTTGCTGAGGTATTGTAAATGTTTCTATATTTACAATACCTTAGATACAGAGAAGGAGGGTTAGAAGCTCAAGACTGTAGAAGACTTAAGAAGCTGTGGATGAATAATTAATCAAGATACATCCTCTTGAAGACATGTATTTTATTTGAGGGAATTATATTATATTGAGAGTTTTTAATGTATGATGAGGATTGCAAATTTTGGATTATGTAATTTGGATAGGTATTGTACTGATGCCGAGCTGTACTGTGAACTACTAGATGGATTCTAGAAGTTTAATAAAATTATATTCCTTCAATGGAATTTTATTTTGTACAAAAATTGTACCTATGTTATGTATGAAGTTGTGACTTGGGCTTTCAAAACAAGTTTTAAAAGAAAAGAATTTTCTCTGTTTTGTTTTGCAAAAAAAATTTACTAAGGGGATGCCCTACATTTGAAAAATGTATTACAAAATGTGTTTCAAAAACCCGACTCGTCACAACAAGAATCTTCAACCACAAAAAATCTCATGTTAAACACTCTATAAGCTTTATTGTGCAAAGAATTACTAAGAAAGATTCAATCATCAAATTTAGTATCAAAAATTTTCAAGGCTGTCCTCATCATTGTTTAAAGTAAAACACTTGCAACCAACTAAATGATAGTATAAGACATTGGGCTTCCTACTTTTTTAATGTGTTTCACCTGAAGTTCTTTTCAAAATATATTTCATGGTGCATTGATTTTAAATATAGTAGGCTGCATTGATAGCTTCAACCAAAAAACTTTGACAAACCATCCTCATTCAACATTGTCTAGAAAGGTCCTCTAATGATCCATTTGGTTTTTTCAACAACACTATTCTATTGAGGAGCTCTATGAGCTGAAAATTTGTGGTCTATGTTTCCATGTTTTGAACACCATTTTTTACAATCTTGACTTTTAAAATTATCTACTCTTATTACTCTAAATAGAGAAAATGGTAAAAACTTTTTATTTTGGAGCTTTTCTAAAAGTTTGGTAAACATTTTAAAGATTTAATCCTTAGAAGCTAAAAACCTAACCCGTGTAAATTTAAAAAGATCATCCACAAAAACTCATGCATACCTCTTACCACCAAGGCTAGATGTTTTTAGTGAACCAAAAAATTGAAGATGCAACATTTATAAAGATCTTATAGTTGAAATTACATTCTTTGATTTGAAAGAACTCCTTGTTTGTTTCTCTCTTAACAAGAAACACAAAGTTTGTTGTTTTCAAATGAAAGCAGACCTTTGATTGAAAGATTTTGCAAATAATCCATGCTAGTATGACTTAAACTCCTATACCATAATCATTATTCATCATTTGTAGAAACTAAGCATTTATCTCTTGAAGTAGTCATGCTTTCCATATTGAACACATACGTGTATCCTTTTCTATAACCAACATTGAACAATATAATCATTTATATTAATAATCTTATACAAGGATGGTTCAAATTAATTTGTTATCACACAATTGGTGACAATAAATTATGAATCAAATCATCAACAAAGTAAACATTTTGAACGCATTCTGGAAGCTACTAATAGCTCTAATGCCACAAATTTTACCTTTCCCATCACATCTAGATGAGATAGGGACACCATCTTTACAATGAAGCTTTGAAAATAGGCTCTTTCTCTAATCATGTGTCTTAGACATCCACTTTCCATGTATCCTAAGCATTTTGAAGCTTTGGAATAAGAAACACCTATATTCTATAGTCATTTTTACTTTTAGGTACCCAAACTTGATGTTTTGGTTCGTAAAGTGATAGTAGAGATAATCATGCTGCCTTTTACAAGCCATGTTTTTTTTTACTATTTCTCATCGTAGAGCTTAGTAATTAGTAGGCATGATAGTGTGATGAATGATTCAATAGGCTCTTCGTGTCTTTAAAGTAATAATTCATTTTTGCATGCTCTCTACTTTGTTTTCTAACTCTTCTTTTGAAATGTCCAAATTTTGCAATGACTTATTTAAATTTTTTTTTAGGATAACAATCCCATCAAGCAAGCAAAATCTTCCTTTTCTAAAACCTCCTCCTCAAGAATCAAAGCAATCATTTTAGCATCATGATTGAAATAACTATTGTTCAAATCACTTACTTATTTTTCCAAGATTGATTAGATTTAAACAATGACATGTTTTGGTTTTCCAAAATTTTATTTTCTTTTTAGAAGCAATAATATCCTTTTCCAAAAAACTTCTTTATGAAATTTTATCTTCAAGATCACTTAGCTTTTATAAAGTGATCTTTAATAATGTTTGCTTTTCAAGCCAAGGTTCTCAAACTCTTAAACAAGATTAGTAATACGTCTCTATGTTCATCAAGTGATTTGTTTATTGTTGATTTTTATACTAAAAATCCTAAATTTTGCTTCACTTAAACATTTATTTTTTATTGAATTTGATCGTTAGATGGACAATTTGAGATAACTATGTGTTAAATCAAGTTGTATAATATTAAGTAGGATTTATTTTGTATTTTTTTAAGGATTAGGGTAGAATTCAAAAAAATGCATTTTCAGTGTTTTGGAGCTCTAAAAGAAAGCTAGTTCATCATCCAAGCAATTCCTATTATTCATATTTCAAAACTAACATAGGTGTCATAGACAAGTGGTTAGTTCAAGCAAATTAGCATTTTGGATCAATCAAGCTTAGATTGGAATGGATGGTTTAGATTAATCCAGATGATCTAGATTAGAATTTAAATTTCCCAAATTTTAGTATTTCCAATTACAAATGATTTTTAAGTGACTAAGGATTCCAAGATTTGAAGTGAATTGATGAAGATTAATCGTAATCTAAATGATCTATCTTTGGATGGTCAAGATCAATTTAAACCACCGTGGAATGTGATGTTTCAAGCCTAAATGGTCATGGATGTAGATTTTTTATTATCGTAGAGATTTTAACCTAAATTCATTGTCTTTATGCAAAATCAAAAAGATATCTAATTTCATCCATTTTGGACGCTTGAGATTAGATATTGAGAATGGATTGAAGATTAAAGGATTGGACATTTCATATGCATGCCTTGATGATCAAGGAGAAGATTTTGGTTAAGTAGTTGCTAGATCTCATGGAGAAGGAGATTCCTATTAAGATGGAAGACAAGCTAAGAGGATAGTTTCCTAATTGGGAAACTAATCATTGATGGATTATATAAGAAATGAAGCAGGAGATGGGTGGACATCAGAGGCAAGGGAACTCTTAGGAGCTACTTTCTTTTGGAAAATTTCCTAAAGAAAGTAGATCTTGGTTTCTACATAATAAGAGAAGGAGACGTAGAGAAAGGAGGTTAGGAAATAGTACTCCTTAACTACATACCCTGCTTCAAAGTTATGCAGGAGCATGCTCTATTTCAGAGTAATCTACTATTTTAGGTGTGTTTCTATTGATTCTCGTGAGTTATACTATTGGTTCTTAGTTCTTTGTTGAGATTGGATCCTTGAGAAGCTACTAAAGTTGCTTTGTTACAGATTTCATTAGAAAGACATCATTCACCTTTAACTATCATTCACCTTCTTATTATCTTTGCTTTCATTTTTCATTGATCCAAACCATTAAGATTCTTAACTATATTAGGAAGAAATTTACATAGATTTCTAATAAGAATTCAAGGTTTAATTTATTCTTTTCCATTGAAAGTTAACAAGGACTGATGTTTGTATGCAAAAACGTGGTTGCTTTCTAATAATAAAAAAACAAAGGTCAAATTTTATTGGTTTTCTTTGAAATATCTTGGTTTATTCGATTCTTGTATAGATAATTGCATTAGGTACAAAGTTTCACTAAAAAATTCAACCCCATAATGGAAGAAATCACCAGCCAAAGTCACCCTATTTGTCACTTAGTTTACTAGTTCTTCGAGTACATTGAATTGCTGCTGTCCCTTACCAATTACAGTTAAACCTTTATATCTTCTTCAATTCATATTTGTTTTCGGTGTTTGAAATGTGTTTTTGAAGTAAATTAATCAGTAACTTATTATGGTGTGAATTTCTAGCAGATAACTATGGTTTTATCTTATTTCAAGTTTTTCTTATTGTCAGTTATGCTAGTTCACTTTCCTATTATTGTTTTGTTATTGCAAATGCAAGTTCTGATCCGATTTTCTTTCTAATTTAGTTGAAAATTTGAGGGGAGATTCTTGGATACAAGATGATGAGTGAAACTCCAAGGGATTGCTAAGGGAGTTACTTGGATTTGAATAATTTGTAATGTCATTTGTTTTATAATTTATTCCTTTTTAAATCATTGTAATGATCAATCAATTGAAAGTTGATGAAAATTGAGTTACTGTTTTAGCATAGTTTTAGGATTATTATTTTCTTTAGCCTTAAATTATTTTTAAAAAATTTAATTCCATTATTTTAGCATAGTTTATTTGAATGATTTCATTCTTAGTTTGGTAATCATGATAGGCTTGTTTTCTTGTTTAGGATTAAAGTGATCCTAGCCTAAGTTAGAAATGTCACTCTAATTTTTAATTATCTTAAAATATTAATATTAAATAGAATTCAATTTAAAAAAATTTCTATTCATCCTTAGAATAATTCTTTGATTTTGTGCCATTACCTTTTATAGTGGATGTTAAATAGAGAATCCTTGATATATTATAGTAAGTTTTGCATAGAATGCTTAGAATTTGATGATCTATCTAGTTTTGTATAGTTAAATATTTTTTAAATTTAAGTTTTCAAAGAAACTATCTTCCAAGAAGGTAGTCATTGTTTCAATTTGATTCCTCAATTATAAGAGAAATAGTAAGTGGCTGGACTAATTCTAGATAGATGATCATTAATCTTAATAATTCAGTTTTACTTAAAAGTTCATTTTCATCTCATCCAAACATTGGATCATACTCACATTCTTCTCTTGTTAGTTTAGTTTTGTATCATTAGTTTAGATCAACTTGGGTGCTTTATTTTCTCTCTATATCTTCCTGTGAATCTGATCCTGTAAATACTACAACTGATTAACTGTGCACGTGTAGGAAAATTACATATAGTGATTGATCATTTATATCAATTTGATTATCTTATTGATGAGTGTCTTTTCTTCTCCCAAAGCCATGAAATAGAGATAGGACATTTTTGCTTCTTCACCTGAAGATAAAGACACTTCACTTCCACTTATATTGCTGTGAGGGACTTCCTCTTTTTTCTTTTGACTCTTTTGTTTATTCTTTAAGCATAGATAATCAGGCTAGATGTGTGACGACCCGGGTTTTCTCATGCATTTTTAAATGCAATATCTAATTCCTAAGGAGGGATGCATCCCTATTTGAAAACCATTTTATAGAAACCATGCAATGTAGCGGAAAATCTTTAGTTTTAAACTCATTTTGAAAACCCAAGTGTCATTCGCTTTCACAACCACCAAAGTAGTTTTTGAAAAACTTCAGAAATCATAAATATTTTTCCCCGGGTCTATCCAGTCACAGCACACAGTCCAACTGTAAATGAATACAGATACATGTCCAAAGTGTAGAGAGTTTACTTACATGTATCATTGTCTCCTATTTGATTCACTTGCTCGTGGCACTAATATCTCCTGAGGCGTCTTCTATTTGTAAGCGGAACTATCTTGAAAAATGCGAAGGATAGGGTGAGTATATACTATACTCAGTAGGAGTCTATCACTACTAGTTTTGCAATGCATGCTATGTTTAAAATCATATGCTCTTAAAAACATGTGCATGTTTGAACAATCATGTTCAATATCGATATTAAAAACCTCTGTCAAACCGGAATACTGACGACTTAAAAAATAGCATAATCCAAGTCGAAAGTATCATATATTATAAACATAATGATATGCATAAGATGCTCCACTGAATCCAATTCATGGATAGCTAGTATGGTCAACCAACCTCATGTCATGCCATATGCAATGCAAGTAAATCATCAAACCATAGGGTCCAACTATACCCATGACCTCGCCGCCGTGTGGTCCCCGGGTACCTGAGGAAACTCGGTCATAGCCTCACCGGGGCATATGACATGTCGACCCAGTGTCGTGACACCAGTGGTAGCCCCCTGTACCACATGCAGTCGACGTAGGGACGTTGCCCTTTTTGGGCATGGTACTCATCCACCTAATATTGGTAGAGGCTAGAGGCCAACCCAAACCTCTCGGCATAGCGCCCACGAGCTTATCAGCCCAAATCATATCAGATCAAACAAGCGAAAACCTCTTTTTCAAAACCTATCCTCTTTGGGTCCCTCACAACTGCCTGGCCCTCACAACTGCCTACCCAGCGTCTTTTGGGCACTCCAGCATCTTTTGGTAACCCTCAAGGACATGCAATCTTTCAAAAACTCAATGCTCACAAATCACACAATGTATGCAATTGTTTGCAAAACATATATATGCATAATGTATATGCAATTATTTGCAAAACATATCTATGCATAATGTATATGCAATTATTTGCAAAAAATATCTATGCATAAAGCATTTATCATATGTACGCTGAATTCGTTTATAAGATTAAGTTATGATAAACAAATCATATAACTTATACTTAAAACATGCATTCAAAACAATCATGGCTCGTTTTTTTTAAAAGTCTAGTAGCGATAGAGCACCTACCTCAAAGTCTCCTGGAGTCGTATCCTTTAGTACTCAACCCGTCCCTAGGTCTCATTTATAAACTCCTGGGTATGAATGGGTACAAGGAGTCCTTATTAATTTTAATCTATTTAGACATTAGACCACTAAATCTGCTATTTAGGGTCAACGGTCCTTGCCTAATTCATTGCCAGGCTAAATCCTATGATATGGATCTACTTTCCAATAGTTGAACTCTGTAATTTATCCTTTAATCCTAATTTTTAAAGTCTCATTGGTTCTGCGTGTCCCAGTTCCCAAGACACTCGTGCATCCTGGTTGGACCGCAACCGTCTAACGTGCGTGCGCGCCTAAAGGCCGTGCCAGGGACCGCATTTTGCATGCGCACATGCATGCTCAAGTGACGCACTATAACGTGCATCATCGCATGGACGCACCTTGTAGCATGGCGCGTCTCAACTCCCAGGGCACCCCATACACCCTGGTCGAGCCAAGACCCGTGCCCCATGTCGCGCGCGCACCTGAAGTCAGCACCTGGGACAGTGTACGCACTATCGTACACCTGGAACCCATCCCAGGGGCCCAATCCTAGGTGCACGTGCAGCATGGCGTCCCTGGGATGCCTGGTTCGTGCAGGGCCGGCCCAAGCCGGCTTGGAGCATTTTTCGGCCAGGAAACCCTGTTGGAAATGGCTGGGAAACGCTAGATCCAGCATGGATCTAGCCTGAAAGGTGGAGGAACCAAAGAAGGGAGGTAAGGACGTCTTACCTGGGCAGCCTGGGGAGTGCCCATTGCCGGTGATAGAGTCCCTACTTCCGTCTAAAACTTCCTACTCGCCAGAAAACTCGAAGAAAGGGGGAAAACCCTATGGCCAGACCGGAAAGAAGAGAGGGCATGGAGAAAAATGGCAATGGCCGGCCTGAATTGGGCCTAGCCGTTGTCGAAAAATGCAGAAAGACGGGTTTCTAGTTTTTGCCGGAAACCCAGTCCAAAAACGCCAAAAAACTCGTGTTTTTTAGAGGGGGAGATGGGGCTTTTTATAGCCCTGCTATGGCGGTGCTGCCAATGGCTGTGCCGCCCTTGGCGGTGGCAGATCCCTTTAGAAAAATAAGGATTGAGGGTTTCTGGAGGGTTCTAGAGGTTGAAGACGATAGGGGGTGCCGTTATCAAAATGGCCCCCTGCGTTTTTCATTTTTTTTTCGTTTTTTCTGTTTAAATTTCAGAAATACCCCTATCTTTAAACGGCTATAACTTCTTCATACGAACTCCGTTTTGGGTGATTTTTGAGGCGTTGGATTCCATTTTTCAAGTAGAATCTAATGGTACCAAGTTTCCTCACAAATTCCTTCATTTACTATTTTAAATAAAATCAAGCACTCAACATAGTCTATTTCCCATAGAATGTCCAATTTTTGTTAAAAATAGCGTAAATTGCTCGGGCATTACATGATGTGTCTTGGATTTTTACATTCAAAGTATACAATGGGATTCTTCTTACCATTAGGTGGATCCATCTTAGTTGCATCCTTCTTGAAGAATACTTTTATATTTATATTTCTCTTATTTCTAGTTATCTGATTGAATCTTCGACAAAGAGGAGAAACTTCCTTCTCAGTTGATCTTATTCTAAACATTACTGCAAGTGCATGGGTCTATTGAGATATAGATGTGCGTATGGATCGATCCCACGAGGACTCAATTTTTGGAAAATTAATCAAAATCTATCTTAAATTATCTTGACATAGCCAAGTAATAAAAATTATAAAAATATATCTAATTAAATATCAAGCACTATAGAAAAGAATAAACTCATCAAATTATGAAATCTAGGATTTAGAATCCATAACAACACTAATTAATAACAATTATATATAAGCATAATTAATTTGATTATTACATGTTAAGATAACAATGATAAAATATCAACAAGGGACATATTTGCATTAAAAGTCCAAATTCTTATATTTTTCAATTTTAATGATTTTTTAATTAGTATATATATACCAAGCATAGCTTATATCTTTTACAATCACAAACTTTCTAAGAACTACAATAATTATCTGTTAAACATAAATTAGTCTCTAAACTATGAAAATAGATTATAATTTCCATAAATTGAGTATTGGGTATGTCTATTAAATTATATGGCACACCATTGGAATTAATAATTAAAATTCTAAAAATCAATTGATCACTTATACATGACCAAATTTACTGATCTAATGTGATGATTAGCTACTCATACATAGCATGAAAAGCATATTTAGATTTTATTAATAAAAATATACTAAAACTAATTAAAAATTAAAGAAAAATAGTCCTATAAACAATGAAAAACAAGCATGAAAATAACATGAATGAAAGTGCACAATTTATATATAACTTAGCTATGATTAACACATATTCTAGCATTCAATAAAATTGATGAAAACATTCCTAGAATTTTTAGAAAATTGTACCAATCTTATGTTAGAATTTGAACAAACTAAGTCCTAAACTATGCTAGAACCAAGCATGGAAAAACTATGCTAAAAACATTAATAAAAAAAACTACATTAATAATCTAGAACTTAAAGCATGAAGCATAACTTCAAAACGTAAATAAAGCAGTAACTAAATTGCAAGAAACAAACTCTTATTAACTTTCAATCCTTTCATCATTACATATCATGAAAAACACAAAGAAAAAAGTAAATAACTGGGAACTTCCCCAGTTTTGAACTAGATCCCTAGCAACCATTTGATATGTCACACATCAAGTTGCATCCCAGGATATACTCCACACTCGGCCCTTGCTCAAAAACCAACCAAGCAACAATGAAGAAAACAGCCAAGTAGAAAACGTTCATAAACCAACAGCAACCTCCTTCAAAACCTCCTCAAGGTGTCAAGCATTTAACTAGCAGCTGCAGCTCACTTCAATGTCCAACAGAGTGATACCAATAACTACAGCCAAAGGACACATCTCCAACAACCAGTAACTGTTACTAGCAGCTGCAGCCAAGATCATGTAACCAGCACCTTCTTTGGGCGTCTCTTCTCTCTCTCCTCTACACCCACCCAAAGCCAGTTGTCTCTCCAAAAGAAGAGACGCCTAACCCTTCAAACCTTCAACCAACTAGTCCAAAACGTGTCTTCAAACCCAACCCTCGCACTTTCATATATAGACGCCTTGCTTTCTAAAACCAAAGACCTGCAAACATCTTTCTTATATTCCCCCATGTAAAACACATCTCCGATCCTAAAAATCTGGAAACCAAGAGAGACATCTAGCATCTCTTTCTAATTGACAAACATGTCCTACTTTCCTGCTCCCTCCGCTTATGTAAACCATCTTTGACTTGTGGAAAGCATATTTCTAATTAGAAACATCCTCCTTAGCTTCCTCCTATAGCAACCCACTCTCCTCTATAACACGTCTCCTTGCTCCCAAAGTTTTTGTAAACCTTTGTGAACTCCCAAATACGAACCGTCCTACTCCCACCTTAACATGCCGTTCCACAGCTCCCAGCTTTCCTAAATTTGTGGAGGTTCCCAATAGGAAACATTTTCTCTCAAATAGCAGCCTTCCTCTCTTTGGAATCCTACCAACACCCTCCATCCAACTATCTTCATTCTTTCACAAAAATAACCTAGGAAAATACCTTTTTTGTTTCAAGAGAAATTCAAGGAGAAAGTGTGTTAACTTGGCTGCTATCGTTTGACCATGTTTTGCTTGGTTAACTGGTATATTGTGGGCCCTCGAGTGCATGCCTTTTTATCCCTTTTAAGTGGTGCAAAACGTGTGGCAGTGGGTGTACGTGTTTTAGGCTTACATGGCTTAACTTCGAAGCTTTGAAAACTTGATGCATATGTGCCTATTTGTTTTGCCACCATAGCATGTGTTTTTTGGCAGCCCAAAAGTGATAAACTTTGGATAAGATTTTGACGTTGCTGAGAATGATACTAACATTTGAGCATAAGCCAATGCTTCTTATCTTAATCCAGGTCTTTCAAATTTCTTTCAGCTTGATATAAACCATCCATTTCTATTGAGCTTGATCAGTGATTTAGACTATTGACCAGCTTGATCTAACTACTTATTCCCTTATAGCTTTAGAACTACAACACCCATCTAACTTTTGAAATATGGATCAGATGAATTGCTTGGATGATGGACTAACTCCTTTTTAGGGTTTCAAAACACCAAAAATTTCTTGAATTGCTTTATTTAACGCAAGTCCTACAAAATTAATCCTAATTAATGATTAATTAAGTGATTTTAGGGTTTGCAAATGCAATTTCTAAGGATATCAGTTGTAACAATTAGGTATATATCATCATTAGATGATTCACTTTCATCTTCATCAACTATAAGAGAAATGCCCTTATCTTTCTTCATGTTTACTTCTTCTTCATCCTTGCTCTTTTCATTGATTTCATGGGTCATTAGTGAACAAACAAGTTGATCCAGCTTTGGCGTCTTAAGGTCTTTAGCCTCTTGAATGGTTGTGACCTTCTAATTCTAATATCTAGGCAAAGAGCTCAAAATCTTTCTCACCAACTCACTGTCTCAAAACTATTTCCTGAGAGACTTTAGAATATTGATGATATCTGTGAATCTATTGTACATCTCAGTGATGGATTTAGTGGGCTTCATGGAGAATATCTCATACTCATGAATGAGAATGTTGATTGTAGTTTCTTTCACCTAATCTGTCCTTCATGCATAACTTGAAGCACATAGTAGATCTCCTTAGCCAAAGCATGCATTGAGATTCTACTGAACTCCTTTACATAAAGCATAATAGAGCATATTCATAGCTTTATCATTCACCTAAGCTTTTTGAAGTCTTCTTTAGTTCATTCATCAGCATGTAAGGTTTGTGAGGAGCTTCTTCAATGATTCCCCTAAATTATTTCCTTTAGATTTGATATAAACCATCGTTCTTACTTTCTAATAATTGTAATTAGCTCTATCAAAGAATGAGGTCTATGAGTGGACTGGCCTTCTCTAGGAGTGATTCCTACAATTTCTTGTGCCATTTTTGGAAAAAGAAATTTGATCATTTACTCTTTCTAAAACATAAGAGCACTTGCTTTGATAACAATTCTAAGGTCCCAAGAGGGGGTGAATTGGGTCCAATAATAAACTTTTAAAATGTCTGCAACTATTAGCAAATTTTTGCAAATTGCTCAAATAGTAATAACAATCTTAGAGAATCAAGATAGTCACACACATGAACTAGACACAGGGATTTATTATTGTTCAGGGATTTATTATTGTTCATCCATCCAACCAAGGCTCCTCCATTCTATTCTTACTTTGAGTCTCTAAATGCTAGTCCACCTTGAGATTCCACTAAATATTCAAAAGATTTTACAAATCAATTAGCACTGCGTTGGCACATAAACAAGGAAGAAAGCACTTGTAGTAGCTCTTCCTTTTACAATTCCTTGGAATACCCTTCTAAGAAAAAGAGAGCTACACCATTCTCTTAAATACAGTGCATGGGAAGAAGAAAAGAGGTTCTTTCTCAGAAGTTACATTTAAAAAATCAAAGAATAAAGAGAGAATATTACAACAATAGATGCAATGAATTAATCAAATGAGAATGTAGAGCTAAAGAATTAGGTGTGAGTTTGGGAGCTTGATTTTCAATTTATGGTGTTTACTGTGCTACAATGCTCTTCTAAGGTCTACGATTTATAGTGTAGTAACCTTTGATCTATTGTAGATGATATTTTAATTTTTTGAAATGGATACAACTCATTAGAGGACAAGATTCAAACTTTGGAAGTAACAGCTAACATCATGTCTACTAAAATAGTTAACTAATTTCCATGGTCAATTAACTATATTTTGAAAATATTAAATTATTCTTGGAGTCTCCACTTGAACAATTAACTTGTTATCATGCTTCTGTTGTCTACTTCACAAGTTTCTCAACCCAAAATGTAACTCATTTCATTTTCTGTCAATTCACTATTTTCTAGAGTTAGTCAATTTAGATTTTCTTAATCCGCAAAATCAGCTATAAGTTTCAAAAATAGTTGACCCAAATTTTCAACTACTTGATTAGATTTTCAAAAATAGCTAAACTCTTCAAATTTAGTTGGACTCTTTCTTTTAGTGGGAATCCATTAGAAACTTTGCATACACCAAACTCGTTGGTGCAAGAAATTTGACTAAATTTAACCTGCTTGACTATTTTTTCCAAATTTGATGATTCCATTAAACAATTAGTAAGCTCCTTTAACTAAAATTTTTCCATGGGCTTCATCATGTTTCAAAGGCACTAGTCCAGGATAGTTGACAATTTTTCAAAAATAATATACTAGATTTGCTTGATTAAAAAATAGTTAGCATGAATCTCAAGTTTAGCTAACTAGATTTCTTATAATCCAAGTAGCTAACCCAATTCCATACTCTCATTTCTAGTTCAATGAATCCATCAAAACCTTAGAAATTTGATCAACTAAGATCATATCTTGTGTTCAGTCTAGATTTTATTGCTTTTAACTTTTGAAAAAAACTTGCACGTGTTAAAAACATAAGTAGAAGGTTTTGTTATCATCAAAATTGCTAGGGCTTGGTTCAACATACTAAACCCATGTAGATTTCGCATACACTAGACCCACATATTTAGTTTTTGAAAAAATTTCATATAAGTACCCTATAGTTTGGCCACTTTCCCATAAATTTTTATTTGTCTAATAAAAGCATCCAAACTTCTCAATTTGTTCCTTCATGAATAATAACTAATGGACCATTAAAAACCTCGATAAATGGATATAAAGTGCCCATCACATGCTATTTTATTAGGCCAAAATGTGAATTTTTAATGAATTTCAAACAAATAAAGATGAAAGAAAATGGATGCCAATGTTAGTTTCTCTCCCCTCATTCTCCTCTTCTTCCTCCTCATGCTTCTTCTTCTTCTCCAGAGAGGGAAAGAGGGATATTCTAAATTGTTTAGAAACTCACTAAGTTTCAATATGGCTATAATATTAAATTGGTTTAATCTATGTTTTAAAGCTACAAAATAGCAGGGAAGAAACTCAATATTCATGCATTTTTATCTCCATGGTAGATATCCATGATTGTTCAAAAAATTCTAGTATGTTTAACAAATCCCTTATTGCAAAAAGTGAGAATGATTTAACCATTCTCTACTAAGGAGCTAATCTAGTTTCATGCTACATTAAGATCAACAAGGTAAGGTTATGAGACACTAAGTTCTACTTCAAATATAATTCAAGTATAAGACCAATGAGGAATAAGAATAGAAGGCAAAGGAAAGCCAAAGCTGGGCAAAGTCATGACCCTGGAAGAAGGCATTAGGTTTCATCATGAAGATGATGATACAAGAGTTTCATCTTTGCTATAGGAATTTTTGAACTATTAAAGCACACTTATCGTGGTATTGTATAGCATACCTCTCAATGAAAATGCTTGAAGAAAAGTACAAAATGAAATATGCTACCAAGACCAAAAGAGTATACACCCATTAAGAATTGATCAACAATGGTAAAGAATGGACTTGTGAATCATCTAAAAATGGAATTTTTTTTTTTTAGGGTTGTGGCTTGGCTTATCAAGAAAGCAAACTTTGCCATTAATGAACTTGTTGAGCACACTTCTTGGCAAGCCACCTCAACAAATCTAACTCAGAATCAAGAAATGAAAACCCTTCCCTTCTTCATCGTTCATGCATTTCCAAAAATACCTATTCTATCTTCTCCAAGAGCCAATCCTTCTTCACCATCACCAACAAAACTCATCTTCCACCTCAAGCCTTAATTTCCACTTCCTCTCTTGCTTTGATGCTCCATTAGTCTTATGGTTTGAACATCAATAACAACATCATAATCAGCTAAAATTAGAAGGTTAAATCTAACCATTGAAGTACCAAAAACTAAAAACATTAGTCCCTCAAGTAAAATCACTAACCCAAGGAAATCTTAATCTCTCTCTCCTTCTCCTTGCCCTATAGTTGGTGTCATTGCAAATGTGGGTGACAATGAAGGTCCTATTTGGAGAAGGATAAGAAAGTGTTTTTCTCCTATAAGATTTTAGCAAAGGTGGCTAGAAAATAGAAAGAGATGAAGTCCATAAAGACATCAACATGTGGCTAAAAAGAAGAGACAAATCCTTTAGGGGACTGTTTATGAAACTAATGAGGCAAGATAAAATTAAAAAATATTGAAAAATTAAAAAATGTTGACATGGCACAAGGAAAAATAAGGTTCTAAGTGCTCCAAGAAAAAGTGATTAGCATAATATTTCTTTGTTACACCAATAGAGAGATTTATTTGTTTACATTAATTTAGATTATTAGATTGATGGCTTTATCACTAACATGAGGTTCTTTGTTTACATTTATATATACTATTAGATGGACAGCTTAGGTAGTTATATGACTTAAATCATTTGGATGAGATTACATAATTTGATAAGTATTTTCTTTCTTTTAGGATTTCTTTGTTTACATTGATATGGGCTATTAGATTTATGGTTTTGATCATTAAATGAGGTTTGATTGTCAATTTTAAAAGATTGATAGCATGAACTGTTAAGATAACATTTGACTTCTTCTTCTTTTTTGCCAATTTGAAACGAATACTGCAAAAAGAAATTTTAAGAAAGGTACTAAGGAAATAGAAAGAGATAGTGTATAAAGAGATTTTAGGAAAGGCTAGAGATGATAGATATTTAATAAATTGACATGTGGGTGATAAAGAGAGGAAAATCCTCTAGCAGTCCATTTAACCAACTAATGAGGCAGAATAAAATAAAAATAACCAAAACATGTTGACATGCAAAAGAAAAAATAGGGTTCAATGTGCTCAAAGAAAACTACAATTAGCTGAATATACAACTAGTAATTTGCCTAATGAGATACATAGGTGACCCTTTTGTTTATTGATCCAAACCACTAATTCAAGTAGTAATTGTTTCTTCTAAGAATAAGCATTAATCAATTGGGGCCTAGTAGTTTAAAAATAAAATGAGTCAATGTAAGACTTCTAATCACAATTCATAATGGATTATTTCCTTACTATGTATAATGACTAATGAAAAATACAAAGATATATATATATTAGATAATTATAGTTTATTTTATAAGTCTTATTTTTATGGAAAATATGTACAACAATAAATAAGAAAGTTGAGGAAAAAAATATAAAACAATTAGTGACTATTAAAGAGACCAATTCTATAACCAATAGTATGAGATTAAAATATAAGAACAATTAGATATATGTGAGAGAGATTGTGTGTGTGGAGTTATAAGGATAAGAAAGAAAAGAGTAAGGACAATATTTGCATATGAAAAGAGGGAAGACTAATGTAAAACAAAAGTAGGATCAAGGAGCCATATTTAGTAGAGATTCTAAGGAAATATACATTGAATTGTGTAAACTTTTAGAAAGATAGACAGTAGAGAGTGACATCTACTTATTTATTGCTGAGGTATAGTTTTCTATTAAACTAATTATATAAGAGTATATCATATATGAAAATTAGAACTAGAAGAAGATAAACAAGATATGTTAGAAAGAAAGAGGGATTTTAGGAATTCAAGTGGGGCCTACTTAAGAGAAAATAAGCATTGGAGCTTAGTATAAAGATAGCTAAAATTTGCAAGAAGATGAGTAGGAAAATGTTAAACAGAGAAAGAGTCAAGGGATTTATGGTAAAAATAGAATGAAAAACCCTTTAAAAGCTCAAATTTTGATAAAAGTAAATTGCTTCAATTTCCATATTCAACTTATGTTTAACTAATTGCATAAGATTATATAAAAGAGGAGAAGATCATATAATAGAGGGAAGTTCAGAATTAGAACAAAATATGAAAGGTTAGAGAGAGAGAGAGAGTTTTAGGAATTTGTAGTAAAAAAATAGAGAGAAACATTTAATAATTCATAATAAAATGATAAAAATAAATAACAAAAGTGTTATGTAGAAAAACAATAGAGAGTTGAGAGTGGGGTTAAAAATTGTATTGCTTTAATATATATAATAGAAGGATACTTTTTTACCTATAGAATTGTTGTTTGTCCACATATCTATCTAACAAAATTTGAGCAGGAAAAACTACAGCCAGGTCCTAGTATTTCGCATGATCCAAATCATCTTTGGGAACTCATACTATGGATGAGCTATGCCCCAAAGTTAGATTCATATAGTAATAGTAGGCCACTGATTTGTGGACTCTAGAGAGATCTTAGAATATTGCAAACAGTTTTTACACATAACTCGTTCCTAGTACACCTATCAGATGAATAGCAAATTGGATACCCATATATCCAAGTGAAAATACGTACATAATAGCCCATCTTTGACAAGGACTCTCCAGTCATAATTGTTAATATAGTTTCTTGTTGGCCAAAATTTCTATTTAGTTCCAAAAATCAAGAGAAAAAAATGTAATATTTGTGGCCAAAATTGGCCGATATGGCTGATAATTTAAAGAAATTTCAACTTTTCAATTAGCCTGAAACAAAATTGTCAACTATGCTATTGATATTTAACCACAAGTGCATGAGCTATTGTAGTATAGCTATGCAAATACGAGTCGATCCCACAGGGGCTCGCTTTAAAAGATGGAGTTTTAAATAAAATTCAATTAATAAAAAAATAAATATAATAGAAATAAACTAACAATAAAATAAAATTTCAGATTTATTTAACTGCAGCAATTTACAAACTTTCTAATTCCAAAAAAAACAGAAATTGAAACTAAATAAGTAATCTTGGATAATACTGTCACTAGATAGGTAGAATAAGGATAAGAAAGAAATAGGAATATTCAGGGACACAAATGGTATTAAAAAGAGGACAAAGGTGGAATTATTCAGCTCTAACAAGGGTAAGATAGGAATTTTTGGACAAAAATTTTAAAACAAAAAAACATAGAGGAACCCGATGATGTAGCCGGAGGAGGAGAAGAAGGAAGAAGCAAGAGGGGAGAAGGAGAGGAGGGAGGAAGAGAAAAACGCCGGGAATGGAAAATCGTGTTGGGTTTCCTTAGTGACATCCGGTGAATCAAAGAAGCCAGAGTTGGAGAGAGAGCCAGTGCCCTGTGCGATTGTGATACAGAGGAAGATGAAAGTTGGGGAAGAGCAGAGAGGGAAAAAGAGAGAGAGATTGGGAGAGAAAGATGGAGAGTGATAGAAGGAGAAAGAAAGGGAATGTGGGAGAATGAGAGAAAGTTGAGAGATAAAGAGAGGGAAGATGAGAGTGGGGGGTCTACCTCCCATGGAGAAGAGAGACTGGAGAGAGAGGAGGAAGGAGGAGTCTTTGTTGGGTGTGGTGAATAGGTATGGAAAGAGTGTCGGAGATGGAAGGCTGGGGTAGAGAAGAACTGAGAGATAAGGAGGCAGTGAGAGATGGAGATGCTAGAGAGAGACCAAAGGAGAGACAAAGATGGAACCGAGTGAAACGAGAAAGAGACCAGGGGCTGAAGGAGAGTGAAAATGAAGGAAAGGAGAGATATGGGATTCTAAGAGAGCAAGGAGGGAAGTTTGCTCCTACAGTTGGTGCGGTAGGGGAGAGAAAGAGGGTGACAAAGAGATAACAAAGGAGAGGGAAGAATAGAGGAGCAGAGGTTGCGTGATAGAGAGGATGGGAGATGGTGGTTTTGGTCTGCCTCCTCTAACCAGCCAAGATGGTGGGTAAGAAGAGAATCAAGAGAAGAATGGAGGGAGAAGGAGAGCCGCCCAGCCTAAAGAGAGGGAAATGAGAGAGTGGAACAGGAGAGAGTAGAGACTAGAGAGAAGAAGGGAGAAAACCCACCAGCCAAGGAGGTGAAGAAGTGAAAAATAAAACGTAGAGAGAAGAGAGGGGTATATGAAGAAAATGAGAGAGAGACGTGAGAGAGAGTGAGAGGCGTGAGAGATAAGAGAGAGAGAATTGTGAGATAGAAAGAGACATGAGAGAGAGAAAGTGAGAGGAGAGATAAGAGAAAGAAACGTGTGAGAGTAAGAGAGATGAGGTAAGAGAGAGAGAGAGAGAGAGAGAGAGAGAGAGAGAGAGAGAGAGAGAGAGTGGGTAAGAGAGATAAGAGCGGTGGGGTCCACCAACATCCCAGTCTTACTAGAACTCTGTAATTCTTCAAATTTGTTCTGTCTTAGGAATCTTCAAAGTCTTCTCTTTCCAGGAAGCTTCATCATCTTCATCTGATCTCCATGATATGATATGGATCATCCAAGCTATGTCGATTGATCTACAATGCACAGGACCCAATTAGAATAATCTAAACCATTCATTACTCTTCTGAGTAGCTCCTATAATCATCTGGCCATTAAATTTTGCAATTCAACTATTGAATGGCCAATTAAAGCTAAAATGAAATATTTTATGTAAAATCTTAAAATTGATGGCCTAAATGCTCTAATTGAATACTAAATGAGGGATATTTTGACCAAAATTGAATACTTAACACACCTCGCAACCAGCATTTTGCTAGTCCCTAACAAAAGATGCAAAAAAATCAACTCAAAATTTTTTTATTTTTCATGTCATTTCCCATTTTTTTCAGAGAATTATCTTCAATAAATCTATCAACTTTAGCAAACTAATAAAGATGACTAAAAAATTCAAAACCTTACCCATATGTTAAAAATATTCCATTTGAGCTCAAATCTCAGAGTGAGTGTGTGCATATATAGTCTACACATAGAATAATCTTTATCTCTAAGTAAACTTCTAAATTTTGAACTCCATCTAAAATATGTTTTGACCTCAATCCTTACTAATGATATATGCTCAGAAATAAAATCTCTCGGATAGAGGGTTCAAATCATATCTCTCTTTTAATTATGTGAGAAGAGTCAATAGAAACAAATTTATCTCACATGTACTCATGAAGAACGGGAGTTACTAAGGAATTGTTTTATTTTGATCCCTTTGGAATGGATGACATTACCTTTGAATATTTAGAAATACCACTCTTTTAATCCTATCCATTCATTTCCTCATCAAGACTATATTCATCCTAAAATCAATAGGTCTTTAACTAAGAAAAAACATAGGCTTAGGACAAGGTACCAAAGAAGGGTATAAGGGTATTCAAAGTTTCTTTTTAAAAAAAAAGTAGAAGTCTTCCACTAAAGTTGACAATTCTTCTTTTCTTTGCTGAAGTGAATATTTTTTTTCCTATTTTTCTTTGCATTCTTCAAACCCCTTTTTTTTTCGAACTCTTTTCTTTATATTTCACTACTAGAATCACTTTGAAGAATATTTCTTTTCTTGATATCAACTTTTTTTTCATTGCAACTAAAAGATATTCCTTCATTCATCTCTAACTTATTTTTCAAAGAAAATGGGTAATGGATAATTTATACTAGTGATAAAAATACTTTTTGGGTAGGCTTTATGTCTCTAAGTTAACAACAAGGATGGCCTAAATCATTTTCTAGGTTTCCTTATAATCTATCAAATTCAATGAACTTCTAGAATTTTAAAGGTAATATTCTATTTATTCAAGTAATTAACCAAATTTAAGAGTTTGGGATCAATTTTCTTTAAGCACGCTAAAGAAAATTAAACATTTATAGCCTCTCAAAAAGGATGAATGGCTCTAAAACTCACTTAGGTTATAAGTCTTCACTGAATTTTTTCAGAATTTCTAAGTTATAGTCACTTATCAATCTAGACTCTCTATATGCAACTGCGTGTACAAATGTGATCTGAGACTTTGCTTTCATGGAATACTTTAGAAAATGAGTAAATGATAAATTAATCATATTCAATTTCATTAATAAGCTAAATTTATCCAGATTATACTTCAAAAAATCCAGTTCTCATCATAGTATAGGAAATGACCTAAAAATTTTCAATTTATTATTTTTTTTTGAAAAATCAAGGAAAGCACCTAAAAATCTAAAAAACAAATTTGCTAGAATTCTACACCCCCCAACCTGACAGAAACATTGTCCTCAATGTTTAAAAAGTAGGACCTAAAATGAATATAGGTGTTGCAAAAAAAATACAAAATATGGTATAGAGGGATCAGATCCACTCAATCCTGATAAACAATATCCTCTAGAGTTGTGGACTCAACTTCTGGATGCTCATATTCTAGGAAAGGCTTTAAATGTTGATCATTCACTTTAAAAGTATGACTAGTCCTAGCATCCTCAATCTCGACGGTCCCATATGGAAAAACTTCTTTAACTATATATGGACCAGTCCATCATGATCTAAGCTTACCTGGGAATAGGTGGAGCTTAGAATTATAAACCTGAACATTCTAGTTTGGAGTAAAGGATTTTCTCATTATATTTTTATCATGAAAAACTTTCATCTTTTCTTTATATATCCTATTACTCTCATATGCTTCTTGCCTGATCTCTTCCAACTCATTAAGCTGAAGTTTCCTATGTGAGCCTGCTTTATTCATGTTGAAATTAAATGTCTTTAGAGAGAAGATACTTAAGGGCAGAATGATTATTGAAGATGACTAATTTAGATCCAACCAAGTAATACCTAAATTTATCCAACGCGAAGACAACTACTAACAATTCTTTCTCCGTAGTGGAATAGTTCATTTGTGTGCTATTTAGGGTCCTACTGGCATAGTAGATGACATATGGCTTTTTCTCTTTTTTCTGTCCTAGTACAGCCCCTACTACTTAGTCACTAGCATAACACATGATTTCAAAGGGTAAGCTCCAATCAGGTGGTTGCATAATGGGTGTAGTGGTTAACTTGTCCTTCAGCTTTATAAAAGCTTTTTTATAATCATCAGTCCACTTGAAAGGGGTTTCCTTTGTAAGGAGGTGACACAACAGTCTGGATATAGCACTAAAATCTTTAATAAATCTCCTATAAAATCCTACATGACCTAGGAATGAGCAAATGTCCCTAACAAATTTGGGGATGGGTAGATTGGCAATTAGGTCAACTTTAGCTCTGTCTACCTCTATACCTTTGGTTGACATGATGTGGTCTAGGACAATTCCCTTCAGAACCATGAAATGACATTTCTCCCAATTAAGCACTAAGTTCTTTTCTTAACAATGATTTAAGACTTTTCTTAAATTTTCAAGGCATGTGTCAAAGGAATCACCAAAAACAGAAAAGTCATCCATAAAAACCTCTAAAATTGTCTCTACCATGTCAGTGAAAATGCTTACCATACAACATTGAAATGTGGCAAGAGCATTACATAATCCAAATGGCATTCTTTTATAAGAAAAAGTGCTAAAGGGACATGTGAATGTAGTCTTTTCTTGATCCTCGGGTGCAATTTCTATTTGGTTATATCCTGAATAACCATCTAGAAAACAATAGTACTGATGTCCTGCAACCCTTTCTAACATTTGGTCAACAAAAGGCAAAGGAAAATGAACCTTTCTAATGACAGCATTTAATTTTCTATAGTCAATGCACATATGCCAACCAGTGGTAACTCTAGTTGGAATTAGTTCATTATTAGCATTAGTGGTCACTGTCACTCCTGACTTTTTTAGAACAACCTAAGTAGGACTCACCCATTTAATGTCACTTATGAGGTAGATGATTCCCACATCAAGCAATTTAAGGACTTCTGCTCTAACCACATCTTTCATATTAGGGTTTAACCGTCTTTGCATTTGATGATATGGTTTACCATTATCCTCTAGGTAGAATCGATGGGTGCATATTAAAGGGCTAATACCTTTAATGTCCGTTAGGGTCCATCCTATTGCACTTTTATGTTCCTTAAGAATTTTAATCAATTGTTCGTCCTGATATTTTTCCAATTGAGAGGCAATTATGACAGGAAAAGTTTCTTCATCTCCTAAATATGCATATTTAAGTTCAAAAGGTAGAGGTTTTAAATCTAACTTAGGAGGTTCCACTGAGGATGGAATTAGAGTGGACTCTCTCAATGGAAGTTCCTCGAACTGAGGTTTCCATTTTTCTATATCCATAGGAGGCACAGAATCAAGGAGGGCATTAACTTCCTCCATTAATGAATCCTCATTAAACTTGTTAAAATGGGCCAAATTGGCCTCAAGTGGGTCTGACAAAGAAGATGATTGAAAATGATCTTGCACCATTAAATTTATCATATTGACACAGTGCAAGTCATCTGAGGGTTCTCCAGGTTGCTTACATATATCAAAGATGTTCAATTCTAGTGTCAAGTTACCAAATGAAAGCTTCATGACACCATTTCTACAATTTATTAAGGCATTGGACGTAGCCAAGAATGGACGTCCAAGGATGACAGGAATTTCTCGCTGCTCATTCATCACTAGATGTGTGTTCAAAACTAAGAAATCGACTGGGAAAAAGAATTGCTCTATTTGGACTAACACATCCTCTATTATGCCCCTAAGTATTAATATTAATCTATAGCCTAGTTGGAGTGTAGTGGATGTTGGCTGGAGGTCTCTTAGTCCTAGCTGAACATAGACTGTATATGGTAATAGATTGACACTGGATCCAAGATCTAATAAGGCTTGGTTAATCTTATGGTTTCCAATGATGTAAGTAAGAGTGGGGCAACCTGGATCCTTGTATTTTTTGGGTGTATGATGCTGAAGAATTGAACTTACTTGTTCAGTCACAAATGCCTTCTTTTGCACATTCATTTTCCTTTTGATTGTGCATAAATCCTTTAAAAATTTAGCATATGATGGGATATGTTTTATTACATCTAAGATCAGTATGTTGATCTTAACTTGCTTGAATATCCCCATATTCTCATCATTAGTGGTACTCTTTGTGACTTGACGCAACCTTTGAGGGAAAGGAGAAGGTAATGGACATGGCTCAACAGGTGGAGTGGGATCCTTTTCTTTAGATTTTTCTTTAGGTTTTTCTACCTTTTCAGTCTTTTGAGGCTCATCTTTCTCAATTATATTAGCACTCCTAAGAACGGTAACAGCTTTAGTCTCTTCTAAGGTAGAGCTTGATGATGCATTAAGTGTAATTTCGCTAACCGCATGCACACCTTTAGGGTTTGCTTGTGGTTGAGCTGGAAACTTTCCTTTTTTCGTACTTTGCATCCATTGAATCATCATATTCTTTATTTCATTAACAGGCTGGTTGGTTTGTTTTATTTGACTTTCCAATTGAGAAATTTTCTTCTCCTGGTTTTGAGCAAGTTGATTATCCTCTACATACCTTTTGGTGGGGGCAAGTAAGGTCCAGAAGAATGGGCTTAATGAGCTTGGTATGGGGGTGAAGCAAGTAGTTCTTGGTTTGGTTGTTGATTATTCTGGTATGGGCCTGGTTGTGAGATATTAGTATTTGGTCCATTTCTCCAACTGAAATTTGGATAGTTTCTCTAGTTGAGATTATATGTCTCTAAATATGGAGAAAAAGATCTTTTATAATTATTAAGTGCATTAACCTGATCATGAAGTACATCTTAAAATACAGGGATGGTAGGACATTCTTAAGTAAGATGTGCAGTACTTTCACAAATGCTACACACTTGTTCATCATTATTTGAGGTTTTCTTCCTATTTCTATGGCTTCTACTTTTCTAGCTAAGGTTGCTACTTTGGCACTGATTTCATCTTTTTCAGACATGGCATACATGCCTCCCCTAGTAGATGTGGTAGTGGGCTTGGGTCTATTTAGATGTTCTACTCTTTCTGAGTTAGCCCAGGTCTGTGCACTTTCAGCTAGCCATTCCAAATACTCCTCCACCTCATTTGATTGTTTATTCAAAAAGTTACCATTGCACATCATCTCTACAAACTGGCGCATGTCAAAATTAAGTCCTTTATAAAAGAAGCTGATAATGCGCCATGGTTCATAATCATGATGTGAGCAAGTAAGCAATAGATCTTTGAACCTTTCCTAGAATTAGTAGAATGACTCTTTATCTTTCTGGGTAAAGTTCATTATCTTACAATGGAGTGTATTTGTTTTATGCATAAGGAAAAAAAATTTCAAGAATTCCCTAGTCATTTCATTCTAAGTCCTTATGGAACCTTATGGCAATGCATTAAACCACATTTTTGCTTTTTGCTTTATGCTTTAAAGAGAAAGGAAATGGTTTAAGCCTGACAGTATCTAGACCTACATTTTGGGTTCTTTGGGTACTACATACCTCATCAAATTCCTTAAGATGCAAATAAGGACTCTCACTATCTAGCCTATGAAATTTGGGAAGTAATTGGATTACTCCAATTTTTAATTCTAACACACCAGCATTTTGATGAAGAATGACACAAGATGGTGTACTGGTGCGTGTAGGCTGAAGGTAATCTCTTAAAGTTCTTCCATGAAGATTTTGATAAACATCATTGTCTCCATGGTCACTCTATTTGTCTCATTCCCTATTTCCATTCCTTCTCCAATTTCTTTGTTGATGATTATTCCTCCTTGGTGGAGGTTGATATTCATCATCAATTAGAGGTGGTGAGTCCTCATTCATGATGAGTGGAGGGCCTTGATCACCTCTGATACTACCATGGGGTGAGTTACCCCTTGATTGTTGATCGGTCATATGTGGTATGTCTTTTTGGTCGTACTTGACCAACCTACTGGTTTTGTCACATATCCAAAAGGGCATACAATGAAAGATCTTTTTGTTTTGATTTTTTTTTTTAAAGATTATCCTAAATGATGCAACCAAAATGCCTAGAATGATGCACAATCAAGGACACAATCAAGCAATCCCTTAAGGCTAACAAGAACAGATATTTTAATTTTCTTGATTTTTTGTGGGGACGATTCTTTTAATTAGCCTAATCTAACACTCTTACTCTCTTTAGGAGTAGACTACTGCTTACTAGTTAGGTTTTAACCAAAGTGGTTAATACAACCCTCGTGTAAGGAGGCGTTTAGCCCTCACAAACGTCAACAGAAGGTGAGAGAAGAGCGAGGCTCTATTAGACAACCCCTAATAACCATAGTAATCAAAGGCCACTACAATGACAGCAAATCGTGTCCTATTAAGAAGGTCCTACAAGCATGTAATGACCCTATAGGTCTCTTCTAATTGATTTTAATTTAATATGAATAGTGGGGTTGCGCGCTTGAGGTGATTGTCTTATGTGGGCCAAGAAATGGTGATGAAATCCACCCTTGTTCTTGTGGGGTTGGGTGCCCTTACTAATTAATTTTCATACACCATGGCAATTCGATCAGCATATAATTTACCTTAAAGCATTAGACATGTCCTAAGATGCAATTAAAAACAATAAACTAATGCAAACCCTAAAATACAACGATTATAAAGTATGCTTTCTATATGCAATTAAACTACCAACCAATGCGAAATTATTCTAAATGCAAACCCTAATCTAGAAAATAAATGAGTGAGAAGATTTACAATAGGGTTTGTGATGAAGATCAAGTGTGGGCCACCTTATCCTACACTTGCCTTATATTATTATAACCCTTTAAAAATTAAAATTAAAAGTGCAAATTACAAAGGGGCCTCATTACAAGATTCACTTAAAAAAAATAGAAAAATCCTAATCTAAGAAAGCAAGAAACATCTATTTAATTGATGATGCTCCACTTGACAATTTCCTAAAAAGGAAAAATAACAATTAGTATCAAATTTAGGAAATAAAGTGGTTATGCACTAAAATAATAATAATTAAAGATGCACCTAAAAATGCCTAAAATATTTAAAAAATGCAATTCCAAAAATTTTTTATTTTTCTAATTTTTTGAATTTTTTGAATTTTTATTAAATTTTATAAAAACTCCGTTGCAAGTCCTCGGCAATGGCGCCAAAAACTTGTTGATATTTAACCGCAAGTGCACAGGCTATTGTAGTATAGCTATGCAAATACGGGTCGATCCCATAGGGACTCGCTTTAAAAGATGGAGTTTTAAATAAAATTTAATTAATAAAAAATAAGGAATAAAATAGAAATAAACTAACAATAAAATAAAATTTTAGATTTATTTAACTACTGCAATTTACAAACTTTCTAGGATAATACTATCCCTGGATAGGTAGAATAAGGATAAGAAAAAAACCAAAATATTCAGGGACACAGATGAAAATAAAATGAGGACACAAATGGTATTAAAAAGAGGACAGAGGTGGAATTATTCAGCTCTGATAAGGGCAAGATTGGAATTTCTGGACAAAAATTTTAAAACGAAAAAACACAAAGGAACCCAATGATGTAGGCGGAGGAGGAGAAGAAGGGAGAAGGGAGAAGAAGGAGAGAAGGAGGGAGGAAGAGAAAAAAGTCGGGAATGGAAACCCGTGTTGGGCTTCCTTCCTTAGTGACGTCCGGTGACTCAGAGAAGCTGGAGTTCAAGAGAGAGCCGATGCTTTGCGCGATAGTGATGCAGAGGAAGATGAAAGCTGGGGCAGAGCAAAGAGGGAAAACAAGAGAGATCGGGAGAGAAAGATGGAGAGTGATAGAAGGAGAAAGAAAGGGAACATGGGAGAATGAGAGAAAGTTGAGAGATAAAGAGAGGGAAGATGAGAGTGGGGGGTCTGCCTCCCACGGAGAAGAGAGACTGGAGAGAGAGGAGGAAGGAGGAGTCTTTGTTGGGTGTGGTGAATAGGGAAGGAAAGAGAGTCAGAGATGGAAGGCTGAGGTAGAGAAGAACTGAGAGATAAGGAGGCAGTGAGAGATGGAGATGCTAGAGAGAGACCAAAGGAGAGACAGAGATGGAACCGAGTGAAACGAGAAAGAGACCAGGGGCTGAAGGAGAGTGAAAATGAAGGAAAGGAGAGATATGGGATTCTAAGAGAGCAAGGAGGGAAGTTTGCTCCTACAGTTGGTGCAGTAGAGGAGAGAAAGAGGGTGACAAAGAGATAACAAAGGAGAGGGAAGAAGAGAGGAGCAGAGGTTGCGGGAAAGAGAGGATGGGAGATGGTGGTTTTGGTCTGCCTCCTCTAACCAGCCAAGATGGTGGGTGAGAAGAGAATCGAGAGAAGAATGGAGGGAGAAGGAGAGCCGCCTAGCCTAAAGAGAGGGAAACGAGAGAGTGGAAGAGGAGAGAGTGGAGAGACGAAGGGAGAAAATCCACTGGCCAAGGGGGTGAAGAAGTGAAAAAACAACGTAGAGAGAAGAGAGGGGTATATGAAGAAAACGAAAAAACGAGAGAGAGAGAGAGAGAGAGAGAGAGAGAGAGAGAGAGAGAGAGAGAGAGAGAGATGAGGTAAGAGAGACATGGAGAGAGAGGGTAAGAGAGACATGGAGAGAGAGGGTAAGAGAGATAAGAGGGGTGGGCTCCACCAACATCCCAATCTTACTAGAACTCTGTAATTCTTCAAATTTGTTCTGTCTTAGGAGTCTTCAAAGTCTTCTCTTTCCAGGAAGCTTCATCATCCTCATCTAATCTCTGTGATATGATCTGGATCATCTAAGCTCTGTTGATTGATTTGCATTGCACATGACCCAATTAGAATAATCTAAACCATTCATTACTCTTCTGAGTAGCTCCTATGATCTTTTGACTGTTAAATTTTGCAATCCAACCGTTGGATGGCCAATTAAAGCTAAAATAAAATATTTTATATAAAATCTTAAAATCAATGGCCTAAATGCTCTAATTGAATACTAAATTAGGGGCATTTTAACCAAAATTGAACACTTAACATATTTTTAGAGTGGAATCTACTTTTCTAAAATGAAAATGACTTGGGAACTCGTGAAAAACATGTTCTGGAAACCCAATGTTGATATATCTCATATTTGTATTATTCGATCCATTCATCATGCTTGTTCCTTACATTGGCTAGACACCAAAATCATGATCATTAGACTATTCCAGCTATTCTTTTGTTTTCTAATCATAGCCACTCAAATTTTCAATTGAAAAACTATTAGCTAGCCGATGGTCATGAACTTTTGCAACTATTATAAATAATTTTTGCAACTACCACAAATAAGGCAGGCCAAACATGATCAATGGGTTGGATCATGCACATATGAGACCCAGCTCATTTGCGTTTCCAAATGCCTTATTTTCCACCTTTCCCTAGCAACTCTCTTTCTATAATTTCCAAATCTAGAATCCCTACAGTATAACACTAGCACTAATTCACCAGATTCCACCAATTGTTCCAGGCAAGAGCACTAATAGGATAGCTGATCTCTGAAGACTCCTATTTGCACTAGAACAAACAGCCCAAGCTTCTGAAGTAATTTCATCTATGTTTGAATAATTTTATCTTGGTTAATGATACATCGGCTCTTAGTTTTCCCCCTGAGCCTCTCACGCAATCTACTATTGTCATGTTCGTGCCATTTAGTGAGGGTCTCATGCAAAAAAGCAAGGGGTGTATATATCACTATTTATCTATATTTTTGGCTGCCAATGATCGGGCAAAGTTTAATCGGGCAAGTTGCACTGTTCCAAAGCTGCTTAACACATAATTCTTATTCCCATTGCAAACAAGGAAGTTCTCACACTCGGTCCAAAAGAACTGCTCACCAGGTAGCCGGACTAGTGGGCAGGGGCCCGACCATAGAAAACCATGCCTTTCGAACAGAATGCAGTGCCCTTATTAATATGGCTTCCACATCAAGAAATGGCCTTAGACTCACAGGGCTTAATGACTGAACTCGTTGGCTCTGCACTCTATACAGTCACCCTTCTTTTTGCCTTCCACCTTCAAAGGAAGCTGAACCAATAAAAAAGCCCCACGCATATAAGTTCAGTAAAACAGACAACTCCATGAGCTCTCTCTACTTGGGACGATATTAAATGTAGAGGGCATTTTATCAAGAGTGAGGTGGAAGTATCGGCTTCTAAAACAAAACAGATCCACAATCAGAATTTCCATAAAATGGAAGGGAAAGGCCAACGCATTCATCACTGATTTTCAAAATGCCCATAATTGTCTATAGTTCGTACATATATCCCCTCTTCAAGTCAGGAGAATTCCAGTCTTTGTATGCCTTATAGCCCCGCATCATTTTGGTTCAATCCTCTATACTGGGTGGCCCATGAAAAACAAGCGGCTAAAAAATCGGAAACAGAAGGCAAAATCAGTTCCTCTTTCTTAGGCAATAGGAAGTTCGCCACATTCACTGATCACCACCTTCTTTCTTGGGCGATCTCCTCTGTCTGTCTCTTGTGACTCCATCAGCTTCACTACGTCCATGCCTTCTACGACCTGCCCGAACACCACATGCCTCCCATCCAGCCAAGGTGTCTGCATCAAAACCAGCTCGCAAACATGTCAGTTTGTCTCTCATATGCCTCATGCTGTTTCAACTAATAATGGCCTGGTGATATCAATTGCGACAGAATTTTGAAAAGCAATTTTTGGAAAGTCAGCAAATGTTCAGCCAACTGAGATCAATCCTCTGGTGTCCACTACCTAAGCATGTATTGGACCCCACGTGGCAACTATCCAACGAAGGATGGGCAGTATTTTTAAGTATGATTCCAAATTTCTCAAGTCCACATGCACATGCACATGTTGAGAGCTTGCCAATGCATGCAACCGCACTAGTAAGCAATCAGCACCAAGTCAACTAACTGAATCATTCAGTACTCTGCAAAGATCATTCATAGCACTACTATAATAAACAAGCATGATTCTAGAAATTTTCAGGAAATATCTCACAAGGTATTAGTGGTTCTTGATGTAAGAGTGGCAGAGATGAGATGAGATGGACTGTACCACTAGTAATGGTGTATCTCCTAATCTCACTGTTAGTGGTGCTTAGATCATGAGTTGAGATGAAAATCATCCAATCTCAGCACACACTTAAGTTGAATTTTCAGCCATCACACTTCATCTCATGCCAAATCTGAGTCATCTCAATCCAGCTCAAGTTATCTCAAGCCATAAATCATCTCATGTACCAGTAACGCAATGTTGGGTAAAAGATTGAGCTTTAGAATATTGAAGTGAAGTTGTCAGGTCATATTTGGGTCTTTGTGGTGCTTTCCTTTGTTCCTGCAACTAACTGCAGTTTCTAGCAATTGACAACAGACGGCATTATGACACCAGAGTACATTCAAACAAGCTACAACAAAGAATTAAATGCTATGATGTATAAATGTAAATACAATTTCCTCAAAGTTCTGCAGATAAAGTTAGTTACCTTGACAGTACAAATGAAAAATTGGCTCCCATTGGTGTTTGGTCCAGCATTGGCCATGCTAAGAACCCCAGGTCCCAGATGAGATACTGTAAACGATTCAGAATATCAGAATCAAATGCATAGATAAACAAGTTAAGCAAATTGGTTCATGATTAACTTACACTTGAAGTTCTCATCCTTAAATGTACGGCCATATATACTTTTGCCACCAGTTCCCTGAAAAAAAAAATGTTGCTCAGATAATATCATAAATAAATAAATATCAAACAGGTTATGTATGCAAATATAACATATCATTCTGGAAAAAGACAGAAAATACCAGACAACAGCAACCAAAAAACAAAAAACAAAAGAAAAACAAAATACAAGACATCCACTTAGAATAAGTATATACAACTTTTATGTTCCCTCTGTTTGCTTCTATTTCCAATAAAGCCAATAATTTTCTGGCAAGCTTGAAAAATATGCTAAAGACATCTGACATAATTATATTAGTTGGGGCAAAATGATATATCATAAGAAAAAACTTCATGTTTCTTTCAGTTAAAGCGACACCCACGCACACAGCGAATGAACGAATGAATAAATGGATGAATGAGTATGTCAAAATTGAAAGGAAAATGCTAAACAGAAACACCGGCTGAGGTGTTTCAATAGATTCCCATTGCTCATTGGCCTTTTGCATATATATGCTGCCTGTGTCGTAGTCAAACAGGTTGTGCTAGTTATTCCAATTAATGTCAGTTCCATGTCAGCCAGGAAAGTCAAAATAAGGTTAAAGCAAAGACAGGCAAAGCCCTTTTGGCACACCCACACACACACAGAATGAACGAATGAATAAATGGATGGATGAGTATTTCAAAATTGAAAGGAAAATGCTAAACAGAAACATCAGCTGAGGTGTTTCAATAGACTCCCATTGCTCGTTGGCCATTTGCATGTATATGCTGCAGGTGTTGTAGTCAAACGGGTTGTGCTAGTTTATTCCAATTAATGTCAGTTCCATGTCAGCCAGGAAAGTAAAAATAAGGTTAAAGCCTATGTAGTTGCAGGCACGACTAGTCGCTAGGCGCAAGAAGGGGCATGGCATGCGACTCGACTTCAACTAGTCGCAGCAACTTAAGTCCCGCTGAGACTAGTCACATGCCTGGATGCGCCCCCGACTCCAGGCGCATCGACAGTCACTTAAAGTTAAAACCCTACTCACGGGTTTTTTTTTTTTTTTTTTTTTTCTGCTTCCCCACTCGACTACTTCCGGTCTAAACCTTTGATCTTCCATCCAAATCCAAGTAATTGAGGTAAGAATCGTAAGATTGTAACTTCTATTTAGTATTTATTTTCTTCTTTTTTCTTTCTTTTTCGTTTTTCTGGAAAAAAAGGATAAAACCAGTGTCATTTTTTCATTTTTTTTGCTTAATGCTTCTTTTTTCTTTAAAAACTCAACATATATATACTCTAAAGGTAAAAATGAAAACTCCATTTCATTCTTTCCATCATTTTTCATTGATTCAGTGTATTATGCAGTATATTTGTAGTTTTCTGTAATTTTTTCCCCAAAAATGTAAAATACATCCGTATTTTGTTTAAGCAAATACGCATATCCTCACCATCATAATGCCAAAAAGGATTGACCCATGAGCTTAATTGACTATTTTTTTTACTGTCTTTTTTTTTTCTTTTTTTTTTTACAGAAAACAATAAAAAACAGTAAGGGTTTTTTTTTTTTTTTTTCCCATTTTTATAGCAAATGTGTAAGTGTCGTCATAGGATGATAGAAATGATAAAAACAACTTATCAATAGAATGTTTTGATGTTTGTTCTTACTTTTTCTTTTTTTTCAATAACAACAGTAATTTTTTTATTATGCACTGTTAATTTTTTTATTTTGTTGTTCTATTTGTTTGCAGGTTTCCTCTTCTGAATCTCTGATTGCTTGATTTGTTTCCACTTTCCATTCCACTCCAATAGTTTCCTGTATTCATATTTCCTATTAATACTACAAGTCTACAATATATCATCATCAAGGGGCTCCACCAATGCTTCTTCTAGAGTAATGGATCCAGGGTGGGAATATGCAGAGGCACAGGATCCAAATGATAAAAATTTGGTATGGTGCAAGCTTTGTGGGAATAGATATAGTGATGGAATATTTAGATTAAAGCAACATTTGACAGGTGGGCATAGGAATGCCAAGAAATACTCTCTAGTCACTCCTAAGATATCTAAAAAAAATTAGATTATATGAATGAAACAAAGAAGAAGAAAGAGACTAGAGAGAGAATAACAAGGGAGATGGAACAGCGTGAAAATTTGTTTGGCTTGAATGATGATGATAATGAGGATGAGGTGCAGGAGATTGATAGCACCAGGCCTGCCGGTATTTCTATTGGGGGGAATAAGAGGCGTAAGATGCTCGCACAACAAACAAAAGAGCCTATTGATTATCTCTTTGCTCCTAACCTTGAGGCCCAAGGTAAGGGTAAGGGAAAGGCACCCATGCAGCAAACAACAATGAATCGAGCATACAAGAAAGAGTTTAGAACAAGAGCATGCAATTACATCGCCTCTTGATTCTATGAACATAACATCGCATTAAATGCTGCTCATAGTCGTTTATTCCAGACCATGTTAGAGGTAGTTGCGCAACATGGTCCAGGTATATATCTTATATTTTTTATAATAAATAGTTATATATTTGTATTAGCCTTTTACCTAATCTTATGTCATATAATCTTATGTGAATAAGGTTTCAAGGCACCTTCGTATAATGAGTTGAGGGTGAATTTTCTTCAAAAGCAAGTAAAGGAGACAAAACAGTACATAGATTAGCGTAGAGGTCATTGGATTAGGTACGTGTTCAGTGTCCTTTTTTGCAACCTTGTATTATTGAATATTACTTTTAAGTCTCAAGGTGACACTGACACTCACAATAAGAGTGCTCAATGGTATTATTCCTTTATAGGTATGGGTGCTCCATCATGTTAGATTGGTGGACCGATGGCAAGGGTCGCATCCTTCTCAACTTTTTGGTGAACTATCCAACTAGGATAGTTTTTTTGAAATCTATTGATGGGTCTGCACACGTCAAGAGTGCAAGCTTAATACTTGACATGTTGGGGGAGGTGATTGATGAAGTTGGAGAGAACAATGTAGTTCAGGTAATAGTTTAATTTTATATCTATAAGTTGTTAGGTATTTTAAATTGTTTATAAGCATATAATGTAAGTTCATCCTATATAATTTGACCTTTTCTGTATTTTAGGTCATAACTGACAATACCTCCAACTACGTTGCTACGGGAAGGGAGTTAATGGTGAGGATGCCACATTTATATTGGACCCCCTGTGCAGCTCACTACATTAATTTGATGTTGGAGGACATAGGAAAATTACCAATTGTGAAGAAAACTGTGGGCAGAAGCTAGGGCAATGACGGTTTTTATATATAACCACACATATGTCCATCTTATGAGAAGGTTTACAAAAAAAAGGGATTTGGTCAGACCTGCAGTGACGCGCTTTGCCACCAACTTCTTGAGCCTAGAGAGCATCCACAATTTCAAGACAAAGTTGAGGGCAATGTTCCACTATTCAGAGAGGATGGACAATAAATGACCAAAAAGGCCTGAGGGTAAAAGAGTTGAAAAGATTGTATCGCGCACTAGCTTCTGGAACTACATCCTATTCTGTTTGAAGATTATGGCTCCACTAGTAGAGGTTTTGAGGGTGGTGGATAGTGAGGAGAAGCCAACGATATGATACATCTTTGAGGCTATAGTTAGGGCTGAAGCCCCACATGTAGGTGAGTGGTGGATTACCTTTGGGACTGAAGCCCCACATCTTCAAACATTCGCCACTAAAGTCCTCTCACAAATATGCAGTGCATCTCCTTGCGAGCACAACTGAGTGTCTTCGAGAACGTAAGCTACTTAGATATTAATATGTATTACAGTACTAGTAATTAGTTATTAGTAATTTAGTATAACATTCATTGTATTCTAAATTTATATTTACTTCTTTTTTCAGATCCACACTAAGAAGAGGAATAGGTTGCACGCTAAGAAATTGAATAATCTAGTATTCGGTCAATACAATCAGCGCCTTAGTCGTCGACATGAGGATCGTTTGAAAATGCAAATGTATACAGATCTTATTCTGTTATGAGAGGTCGACGAAAGTGATGAGTGTATTATTCCAGAAGATGCTGGAGATGATCTGGTGCATTAAGGTGATGACCTCACCAGGTTAGATGTTGAGCCTGCTGAAGGATCAAGTGAACACGATACTCCATCTACTAGGCAATACCAAAGCCGAGGGAGGGGGCAGAGGGGGAGCCACATTTCTCAGTCTCAAGCTCATGCTCATCAAGAACTAGATGAGGATGTTGGAGAAGAGTAGGGCGATGAGGAGACTGAGGATGTCAAGATCTCTCCGGGAGATGATTTTGATGATGGTCTTGATCTTCCTGATGAGGAAGAGTGTTACACCCCCAATATTTCGAACCTACTCTAGAAAGAAGAGATAGTTACAAAGAAGTTATACAGGTCTGCTACAGAAGATTTCTTCCAGGTGTACAGATCAGATCAGGAGGTTACAATTCGGCTGGGAAGAAATGTGATCAGTAGTTAGGATATACCAAATATACAGTAATGGGATAATCAGTTGGTTAGGGAATTAGGCAGTCAATATCCAATCTGTTATGGATATCCAGTCGATTAGAGATTTGGAAGGATAAAGGGGGGAAAGTACAGGGGAGAAAAGGGAGGAGAAAGAAAGAAGTGAAGGGAGTAAGCTCAGGGAGGATTGGTCCAACCATACTTGTAATGTTCCTGGTCCTGAACTCCTTGTAATTACTCTTCCCATCAATAAACAAAGTTCCATCTTCCATTTGGAATTCTGCTCCACTGAGATTCCAACTGTAGCTCCATCAAAGAGGTGCAGGAAAATAGCTCTTAAGTCTTAATAGTTAACTTTAACATTTGCTTTACTTTATTTACAAAACCGTTGTTTGATTGTTTATTGTTCCTGGATTTACAGGATGATGATGGCAATGATGACAAGACCACAGCAGATTGAGGGAGTAATCCCTCCCTGTTAGGCTGCTACTCCCTGTTGTTTCATTGTTTATTGTATTTGTATATTTCTCAAGTCTCAACTTACTTATATGTGTATAAATGTATGATTGATTGTTTGATTTAACCTTAGGTCCTTACTCCTTAGGTTGTTAACTTATTATTGTATTGTTGACAAGTATTTATTCATATCTTTATATTTCTATTCTTTTTTATTTTATTTTTATTTTTATTGCAATTTTTTAGATTTATTCTGATTTTTTTCTTTTTTTTAAATATTTAAAATTCTTAATTTTAAGCCTTGATGCCGCCTAGTCCCTCTAGGCGCAAGGCACACCCATTGCGCCTGGGTGCGCCTTGCGCCTGCAACTACATAGGTTAAAGCAAAGACGGGCAAAGCCCTTTTGGCACACTCTCTCAATAAGGGAAAATAACAAGAAACTCACGAAAGAGGCTCAAGATCTCAAAGTAATGAGGGTAGCTCTTCGTTTGATAGGCAGCAAGAAGATTAATGTCTGTAAAGACCTTCCCAATCAAGCACCTGCTGAGTGTTATGTTCACTTCCAGTCTATTCCTTTTGGTAGGATCCATACCCAATGGTTACTCATTATTTCACATGTAAGTTTTAAGAGAAAAAGAATGTAGAAAACCAACCCTGTAAAAGCATCTGAGTTGGAGTTGGATGATTCAAGTATACAAGGTCTCCAAGAAGTTATATTTCTCCATTATCTCTGGTCATGAGTTTTTTTGTTCCAATGCCCTTTTCTCGGACAAATTAAATTAGTTCAAGCAAGCTGTGGAAAAGCTTAATCAGTTCGAAGGAATAGGATGTATCTTTGTACCTACAACACACCAAGGACACTCGTATGATAAAAATCTATGGGGAATTTACACCAATCTGAAAACAACTTGAAAATGTAACTTTCTGGGAAACAGACAGAAGCTCATCTCCTGAATTGCTCAAGAAATCCCTCCCCAAACTCAACAACTAGAACTTTACAAACTAGAGAAAAAGGAAATGCTTCACAATTAAGTAGAAATGAAAATCTATACCAAGAAGAATGTTCTTAAGCTTCTTCCAAAATTTCAAGCATAAAAGACTAGAAACCACAATAACACCATCAATAAAAAGCAACAGGTCAGCCATACTAGAAACTTTTAGAATCACATTTCTTCCAGTCAATTTTGCAACCGGAGGTTCAAAACACTCAAATTTCATAGAATCTTTTCTTCCAACCAATGTTGAAACCACAGCTTCAAAATGCTCAAATTTCTTAAAATCTTCCGCCCACAACAAAAAGGAAAAAGCAGCTGTAGAAATTCTAAAGCTGAATTCCTGATCTAAGATAAAGTCAAAGAGCAAACCAAACAGAGTTTATAATTTTGTTCGGGCTGTTGCTCAATTGATAAAAGATGAATAAAATAAAGGAACAAATTCTAAACAGCTTGTAAAAGGTATCTTATCAAGCATTTCTAGAGATCAAACCAGAGCAGCAACTAGCAAAGACAGCAATCCTTCGGATCACTAACATTGTCAAAAGGTGCTACAAAGAGCTCGGCTGTCAGTGTGTCAACTTTTCAAAGGACTCCTTTCCTCCTTTTATTTCCTCAACAGCAACATGGAAACAGATACTGAGTTACTGCCACCAGTGAGAGCAGAGACAAATGTAACAGAGACAATTGGTTCGACTCCCACCTATTAAACCAAACTGTGCCAAAGAGATGAGCAATATAACCGGTAGCTGGGAGCACCCTAATCAGTCCCTCTTTAGTATTGCTTCAGTACTGTACCAGGGCACACCTGTCACAGAATCTGAAACTTTTTTGCTGTTATTAACCTGCTCCATATTTCTTGTCAAAGTCAGCCTGGAACTCTGAGCAATGCTGTTCCAATTTGTGCATCATGTCACTGTTCCACATTCCCTTACACATGCCATTAACAAAAGTTTATAACCAGCAAGTATGTGAGACTAGGGTTTCTTATAAGCAATTTTATTTACAAACCACCACAATAGTTGCATCCACTTTAGTATTTGTAAAGGTTAAGTTATCTATCACCTTCAAACTCACCACACACTGCACTTGTATTTTCTAACAAAAGTATGCATGTACTACTTAAGCACTAAGGTCAATTACTGATCACCAAAAAAGTTATCTAAATGTATACCAACAATATCCAGAAAGTCACATATTGCTTATCAACATCCCATCTAACAAGTCCTAGAACCCTATATCCAACATCAGTTTTTCTCTCTCCTATCAATGTATATCGTTAAACAATTGCACAGCAGTCTATGAGATTCATCATGCTCAATTGCTTTTAATTGTATGCAATCACTAGCTCACTTCCTTGCTGGCAATACTGTTGGATGATATGAAAGATTTATTTTGTTGCATTTACAATTTCAGGTCATAGCAAAGTTGAACCAGAGACCTTCAAATGAATAATCAAAAGGAATCAAAAGGGTGACATGGATGGATGACTTCTCTTTGAAGTTCAGAATGTCCAAATAGCAAAGTTTTGTTAGGTGACTATTTGTTGTAGAACCGAGCAGATTGATGATTTGACCAACCAAACTTAAACACAAGCACACAACCATCCACTCAGTTTCTTGAAACTGTGGACTCTACGACATCAATGTGACTCAAGACAATTTGAAAAATTCTTTTACTAGGATTTCAGAGCTAGAAACCAACTCATATTTCAGCAGCAGCAAAGGAATTATCTCAGAAGATTATAATCGAGAACTGATAAACTTGGTTTAAGCAAAACCGAACAGAATTTCACAGGAATTCCAGAAACACAGATGGAGATTTTGCCGTAACTTTCAAGCGACAACTCAGACTGACAAAACATTTAAAATTTAAGCATTGAGATGAGAAGGTTTCTCAAATACCTACCTGGAATTTGATGGAAATTGACTTCTAGTGGTTCAGCTCTGACAGAAATAGAAAACTCTGATATGTATTGTCTCCAAGCTTGAAAACCAAACTAATAATAAGATGGAATTGAGTGAAAATAAACTACAATCAAAAGCTTAAAATTGAGAAAAGAAAATAAACAAGAAACTAACAATATTTTTATGTTTTCTAAGATTTTTGGATAGTTAACAAGCACTGCACCTGTGACACTAGCATGAACAGTCTAAGAATCACACACAATAGCTCACGTAGGGAGCATCATAGAAGAGGCTCAAGGACATTGTGCCCTTGAACACCAAAAGAACTGCATGGTTCAATCAAAGAGAAAAACTCTAAAATTCAGTTAACATCACCAATTCAATAACAAAGAAATAAACAAGTGAGGAAACCATACATTGCTTGTCTATATATAGATTTTTATTTCTCCTTTAAACCCTTTTAGGTGTTTAGGAAATCAAGCAAGCAACTTTCTTAAATCTGTTCTCAAACTTGGAAAAATATAAAAGCTAACTAATTCCTAAACTTTCCTAGAACTCAAATTTTAGCTATAACATTCCATTGACTCACTAAAAACAAATAGCTTCTAAAACTGAACTCAAATCTCAAAGATTTCAGCTTCATCTCTTCTTCTTCATCTCCATCCTTCTTCTTAATCGATTTTCAGCGTCTTTTTCACTGGCTTTACTTTGTCAACACCAGTTTTATGCACACAGACCACTTTTTCTTTCCTCTGGAAAAAATTTTGACTTCCAATTTGCATCACAATGTTTCATACAGCATAATGACATTGGAAAAAAAAAGGAGTTGAGTTGATTCCTATCAAATTCATGACTCTCAAGTTGTTAAAACTCGTCGAGTTAACCAGCTGAGTACTCAAGAGAAGTAGAATATTGACTTGGAGGGTTCTCACTTCTCAAACAATGAAACATTCGGTCTAACAAATTTTTCGTAAAACAAGAATACATGGATAAAATTTCTAGCCTTGTTGGAAACAGGAGTCTAACATGCATATCTGACACTGCTGTAGCTTAAAATATGATGCAACCATGTTACACAGCTATACTTAGGTGATTACTATTCATATCAGTATGTAACCATTTGCTTTTATCTTCAAAATGGGGCCAATGGAGAAGTCCATTCCATATGAACCAAAATGTTATACAGTCCAACAAAGATGCAGACAACTGTTCAAGTTCCAATTTCCATTTGAAATGAATGTCAGATTTGAATGGCGAGGCCAACCACACTTTGTTTGAGGCAAGAGTAACTAGCACGATAGCTTTCAGTACTTTTCAAATAATAGCATCCATGACTTTGTTGAAAAATAACAGAAGGCCGGGGAAGTGATGCAGGATGGTTTGAAATTAGCCTAAACTAATTACAGAGATCAAGTCTTAAGATCCAAAAATTCAAAAACTTCTGAAAATTGAAAACCAACTAATGCAACACAGTTACAAGAGAAAGAGTTCATATATGGTAGATGTGCTTATTTTGACTAAGAAAATATCAGCAAGCTAAAATACCTGTCTGTCCCACTTCTTCAATGATCCAAACCATCAACCTTCAACATCATGCTACGGATGACTCATGTAACAAAATCACAACCAATCTGGTAATCCTAGATTCTTATATCTGGCCTTTAAAATGACAACTAGGAGCAAAAAGTAATGCTCAAGGGTTATAATCACCCCCTGGTGGATAATTTCAACTTGTCTCTCATCCATTGTAAGCCCAACCAGATGAGTGGTTGTTACATTGAAAGTGGTCCCGCTTATATTTTAGGCTGATATTTTCCAAGTGAAAATATGTGCATCCACCATGTAGGAACTCTAAGGGACAACCCCATATTAGATGACTGATTTATAAAGTACCCACTTGGAAAATTTTGAAGAAAACAAATTATAAGATATGGGTCCAGAACAAAAATCCAAACTTATGCAGTAAAACTAAAAAGCAAGGAAGACCAAGCTGAGAATAGGTCTCAAACACCTAAAAAAAGGGGCAGCCCCAGTGCGTGAAGCTCCTGCCTATGCAGGGTCCGGGGAAGGGGCGGACCACAAGAGCCTAAAGTACACAGACTTACCTTGCATTTTGCAAGAGGCTGTTTCCACGCCTTGAACCCGTGACCTCAAGGTCACACGACGACAACTGAACCAAAATCTCAATAACCCAGATGTTAGATTGCTAAAAAGGACGACCCAGTGCACAAAGCTCCCATGTGTGGGGTCTAGGGAAGGGGCGGACCACAAGGGTAAATAGTACTCAGCCTTACCTTGTACTTTGCAAGAGGCTGTTCCCACGCTCAAACCCATGACCCCAAGGTCAAACGACGACAACAGATGCTAGATTGCTCATAAATTAATACTGTTTGTAGCAATAGCAAAAAAGAAAAAAATAGTTTCTACCAAAAACGGATGATTCTAACGAGAAAAGTAACTGAAACAACAACTCTACAGTGGTCTAAGAATGCAGGAATTAAAGTCTAAAGCAACTTCAAATATAAATAATGAAAGCCAAAGTCTACTTTTCAGTCTTTTGGATGTAAAACATGAAAAAAAAGATCGATAATCTCTGGAGTCAAAACTGCATCACTCGGCCAGATCTAAGAGTTCAACTTAGGAGAAACGAAAGAAATCAAGATTCACACATGATGAAGTCTAAGAGTTTTGTACCCTTACGAACCATGAAGAACAGCAGTTCAGAGGAGAACTAACTCAAAGAAAACTCAAGGAAGCATCAATTCATTCATCTCTTGCAAAACCGTACATATCAGGGTCACTGTATTGGATTCAGTCTCTCTGAAACTAAGCCCCAGCAGGTGCTTCGGCTGCAAGGCTTTTCAAAACCCATACTTTCCTGAACTCTAAACACTTGAGGACTAAGAAAATGTCTTAAGCAAAAGGGCAAACTCAAATGAGAATGCTGGAACAAACAAAAGTCCCCAAACACAGCCCTTCTTGGTCTCATATTTTTATCTGAATGGGGTAAATGAACAGAAAACTCCAAACATACCCATTCTTGGTCGCATATTTTTATCTTAATGGACCCACCAAGTTTGCTTGTTTTGGATGAGATGGGTCCATCAGTTTTAAAACTTTTTCTTCTTTCCAGAGGCAATGATACAACAGACGGTATCTTAGACCAATATTCATGCCAAAAAAACAGTCAGAGATCGAAAATAAAATAAACAAACAAGGAAAAGTGTTACTTCCTATGCGAAGTCCATAGCTGTTCACTCCACTATCAATATATCCAATATGTACTAGTGATTCTACAAATAAGCCTAAGTGAAGGACTGAAGTTATCACTGATATCTATGAGGGTACAAAACTTGTGGGTCAACAAGATGTCAACTATATAAGATAAAAAGAGTAACTTTTTTCATGCCATATCAAGCCCTGACACAACAGGGATGGCTTTCTAATGATAAACGAAACAAAATCCCTTCTCTTGATAGTGGAATTACCCCTTTTCTATTTGCGACGGAAATGCAACTATTCTTTTTCTTTGCCTTGATCTCTGACCATTTTTCATCAGTCCTTCCTTTATGTATGACATCTTTCTTACAAAGTAGACCAAAATACCCTTTCTCATTTATGAAGTTATAAGATGTGCTTTTTTCTAGTAAATGACAAAAGAAACCTTACTCTCTGTAGCAGTGACATACAAACTATAAGAGGGTACAACTTTTCACTCAAAACATCTTTTTAGATTATATAAGTAGTCATTTCATAGATCCCATTATGAACCAACATTATCCAATAGGAAATACTATGTGTGTCATGTAGTACTCATTTCATATATATACTCATGGAACATAATTTCCTCATCTAATAGGAAATACCTTTTTTCTCCCGCAGAAGCAAGGGGCAGCAACTTGGGTGGTTGTGTGGTGTACTAGTGAAGAATTACAAAGCAAATCACTCACACATAATTATCTATGTACTTATTGGGGAAATTGGTGACTCAAACCTGCAGCCAAGTGTATTCCAGACAAGATATTGAATTCTCTGCAGCCAACTACATTAGATATTGTTGCCAATAGAAAATATTGTTTGCAATTATCTATGTACTTATTTCGTACATCTTTTGAGGGAGTACACATTCTTATTCGATGATGTCCGTTTGTGATTATCCAATTGGAAATGTTACATCTAACAGGAAAAATGGATTTCTGATCAGAAACGAATAATGCCAGCCGGACAATGTTAGAAATGTGTATTACATATTAGATAATCTAATGTTTCCTATTTAATAATTGCAAACGAACATTATCCAATAGGAAAAGAATCTTACAGAAGGAAATATCTTGTTGCTATTAAATAATGTTAACTTTCTAGTGGATGAGTCCATCTCCAACTGGATAAGCTTTAAACAAGCAGTCATATAGCCCAAAAGAACAAAAGTGAAATGTCCATAATGTTCTTTTTCATCTAGATAACGCTCATAACCAAATGGATATTTGTGACCAGATAATATTTGTAATTGACAGGATACTTCTCATAATCACCAACCAACTTCTAAAGTATATGCTGCATTCAGATGTTCATTCAGGCTCTTCTATTTCGAAGATCTCGGCGAGGCATATGAATGAATACTTTGTAACCAAGAGGCATACTTCAAGACGGAGAGGTCTGAAGGAGAAGTATGCTTAGAATTAGGAAGGTGACAATTGCAAGAAAGAAGTATGCTTAGTATTTCAAGTTATAAGAGAAAATATCCATGGCATTTTCAAGGCAAAGAGAAAAGGTGATAATTGCATCTCAAAGGGAGGGAAAAATTGGTCCATTTTAGAATTAGGAAGTCAAAGCCTTGGCACAGCGCTAGAGTCCTCATTGTGTGGCCTAGAGGTCACGGGTTCAAGGCATGGAAACAGCCTCTTGCAAAAATGCAAAGGAAGGCCATGTACCATATAACCTTTATGGTCCACCCCTTCCCGAGACCCTGCATATGTGGCATAGGCCATGTACTATATACCCTTCATGGTTCACCCCTTCCCAAGACCCCTCATATGTGGCAGCTTCTTGCACCGGGCTGCCCTTCATAATTTATATAACAACAGTCAATCTCCTAGACCATGCTAAAAAGTCACTTCTCACATCAATCCCAAAAGAATTTTCATAAAGATGTGAGAACAGTGAAGCTAGCCAACAAGCAAAGTAGGACACGCCAACAAGCTAAAAGAGAATCTTGGACAAGGTTTTGGCCTCTCTATCATCCTATTCACTATCCAATTGTACGTGAACAGGATCAAATCAACATTATTCCATTAGTGCAAACAATTGAATAAGATGGAGACCTTCGCCACATGGTATGGCCCAATTAGCTTTTGATGGCTCGGCTATTAAGTACATAAATAAGGAATGTGCCAGTGCAGTTTTAAGAAATGCAAGAAGGAAGATTCGTCGCAGGTCTTTGCTATTATTTACCAAATGGGACCAATAATGATGCAGAATGGACAGCTCTACTAGAAGGACTTCAACTAGCTTATAGGTACAAGGAGATTGTATGGTGGTCATTGGAACAGGAACCAGCATGGAAGTTTGCTTGACAAGCCAAGGAATGCAGAAGGGTCTACTCTTTTTGACAATATCAGTTTTTGACGTGTCTATTTGTAACCCAATAGGACAGCTGATAGGTTAGCTGGTTTTGCGAGTAAATATGGAAAATCATGTATTTGGGAAAAGGAAGCTCCAGCTTTTCTATGGTATATTTTTTATGGGGATATAATTGGAATGGTGGTTCGTAGAAAATGCTAATTCAGAACTTTCCTTCTAGTTTAATGAAGTATGCGCTTTTATCGAGAGAGAGAGAGAGAGAGAGAGAGAGAGAGAGAGAGAGAGAGAGAGAGGAGATGGCACACCATACCTACACTAAGTTCTTTAACACTAGGAGAATGCACAAGTGCAGACTAGCCATTCTAGAAACTTTCTTTATCAGTTATATCTTTATACTCTTACATTACTTTTTAAGTAGTACAGGTCATTCCATTCCATGCCCAAGAACTTCAAATCCTTCTCTCTAACTGGTTCACTTTCCAAAGAAGTTCGTCTTTATCAGTTATATCTTTAGATTAATTTTTCACAAGTAAAATTCATTCCATTCCAAGAACAAGAACTCCTAATGCCTCTATTGTAACAGGTTCACTTTATAAGGAAGTTATGAGACAACAAAGGTCCCCAGCAGCTACATATAATGTGAAATTTGTGATTTGCAGTGTGTTATTCCTGGTTGGAGGCTGATTAAGGGGAAGATCTGGAAAAAAGCTTGAAGAAAGAGAATTTGAAGCTTAAAGGAGGCAAAGCGAGTTATTGTTTGACTTATGGGTTTAGATCTTGATGAAATAACCTAGGATGTTTATTTTTTTCCATGAGATTCTTCTCAGGCTTTCGTTAACCACGGTAGGAATCGTGCTCATTCACATTCTTCCATCTTAGATTACAGTTTTATGCTTGCAATCTAGTTATGGTCCGTGCCCACAGATCTAGGGATCATATAATGTATGTTGGAAATGATCTTGGAATCATGGTTTGGGATGATTTTCTCCTTGGCAAATTCTTGTTTTAGCTTGAAGAACTATGGTTTTATGTTGCTGGCCGCGTGTAAACATATGATTAGGAACATGAAATTTTCATTCTAGTAGGGATTACTGCTGGTCATGTGAAAATCCCCTCTAAATTTGGTTTTTAGAGAACAATTGAGGGCTGCTACAGTTGACCAGCAAAGGAGCAGACTTAATCGTGGTCATTAGAGGTTCACTTCATCCTTTGCCTCATGAGAAATTGTTGCTGCTCGTTCCTGTTCTGCTACGAATCTCTAAACATGTTCAACTTCTAGTTTTGAGATGCTAATCACGATTTTGTATTGCCGCTATTTCAAGCAAATTGGGTTTTTTAATCTTGGAGACGTTTAATTCAGCAATAGTTTAGATATCTTGAGATTGACACCATGTACATTAAGTTGAAAGTTGACTCCATTCTCAATTGCAGGTCATGGGATCTTAAAAGAGTAAATGTACGGCTTTCACATTAGATGGAGGTTGTGTAATGTGTCTAGCTAAACCCCCTTTCATAATGAAAGACAATGACCTGAGATGAATCAGGGACTCGAGAGTCAAATTTATCTCATAGTCACAATTAGACACGTCAACTTTGCCTAGCCATTGAAAGCTTATCTCTTCAATTTGGAATTTCAGTCAACCTGATTCAGTTGGTCAAGTGAGTGATGGGAATCATGGGATAGTGTAGATTTCATTTCTTCGGTACTTTGATCCAGAGCTGTAACCCGATAGTTTCATTGTCGATCTTGTTATTGTTGGATACTCTTATATGTGAAACTCATTGGATATGATGAACTTTATCCTTGAGTTTACCTTGGACCAATAGAAGCTCATTCTCTTTCATTTTGTATGTTTCTTCAATGGAAAATTGTTAACTTTCCTATTCTTTAGTTAATATTATTGATTAGTAGTATCACTTGTTATTTCTTACATGCAAAAGATTCTTAAGAATATTACTCGTCTGATTTAATTCTACAGTAAGCCTAATTTCTATGTACATTGCACCATGTATTTTAATTATTGCTCCCTAATACTCCTGAAATGTTTTTGCATGAAAATCCGTGGTATGAGATATTTTCTAACGTTGTAAATTTGGAGATGATGTACCTTAAGAATAGAGATGTTCTTGTCTTTCTTGAATATGTTACGTGACTTCTTCAAATGTTGTGATGGAGTGAATGGTTGGCAGATGTGGCACTTGTTTGTGTCCCATAGATGGTATGAACAAACAATTGACGAGGTTGTGAAGGTGTGTATGATGTTAGGCAGATACGACACTTGTGTAAGTCTCATGGACGGTATGAGCAACTAATTGACATATTACTATTTGAGGAAGGATCCATTAGAGTATTCACCTTCTGGATAGCTCTACAGACCACTGAAGCCCAAATGAGGCTCACTGGGTATTGGATCACTAATCAATTAAGGATCCAGTAGAGTGTGTACTCTGTGGATAGCTCTCTAGACCCTTGAGGCCTGAATGAGGCTCAATCAGGTATTGGAATTGGTGTGCTACTGATACTGGAAAAGAGGTCTTGAAAGGAAGTCATGTTAAATGAGAAAAGAGTGGGATAACTATTTCTGACAAATGCCATCCTTATGCCTTACTATGACTTCCTCTATGTGAGGTTGAACTTGTGAACTGAATTGTTATATTTTATATCATTTGATAAGAGCAGACTTCAATGGCCATGTAGGAAAAGAAAAGGAAGGATATGATAGAATACAAGGAGGGTATGGTATAGGTGAACGAAATAAGATGGGGGAAACTATCTTTGATTTTGCTTTGTCATATAACCCGTCCATTGCAAATGAACTCTTTAAGAAGAGGGATGAACACTTAATAACCTTTAAAAGTGGACTTCATAAAAGCCAAATAGCCTTTTTTCTACTTAGGAATACTGAACGATCAATGTGTAAGGATTGTAAGGTGATACACGGTGAGAGTTTAACCTCACAACATAGGTTAATGGTTACGAATATCCATATCAAAAGATGGAAGAAAGAAAATGAACTTAATAGGCATCCAAAAACTAAGTGGTGAAACTTAGAAGGAAAGAAAATAACCTTATTCACAAATAAGTTGATGGTAGAAGAAAACTAGAACTATGAAAACAAAAGTAAACACCATGTGGATTAATATTGTTGAGTCTATTAAGAAAGTGGCAAAAGATGTCTTAGGAGTATCTAAAGGTAAAAGGCAATTAGTAAAAAAAACATGATAGTGGAGTGAAATAGAGCAAAGTTATTAAAGAAAAACAAATGTGTTTTAAAGCATGGCAGAAGACTAAAAATAATGAAAATCAAGAACAATATAAGAATGCTAAAAAGATTGCTAAGAGAATAGTAAATGAGGTTAAACTTAAGGCATATGATGAGCTCTATAGTAGACTAGGAGCAAGAAAAGGTGAGAAAGATGTATTTAAACTTGCAAAAGTAAGAGAACAGAAGGGCAAGGACTTAGATCATGCTAGGTGCATTTGAAGTGATGATCAAAGGGTATTAGTTAAAGATAATGAGATCAAACAAAGGTGTGAAATGTACTTTCAAAAATTGTTAAATGACAATGGCTCTGAGAAAATAGGGATTGAAAATACTATAAATCTAAATAACATTGGACGTTATAGATATGAACGTAAGATTAGAATACCGGAAGTGAAAAAGGCCTTGAAAAAGATAAAATCAGGAAAGGCCATGGGGCCTAATGGTATACCAATAGAGGTTTGGAAGCATAAGGGAGATATTGAGGTAGTTTGGTCGACCAAGTTGTTTAACAAGATTATAAAATCAAAGAAAATGCCTAATGAGTGGAGGAAAAGCTCTATTCTCCCAATCTATAAGAATAAAGGAGACATATAGAGTTGCACTAGTTATCGGGGGATCAAACTTATGAGCCACACTATGAAACTTTTTGAAAGAGTGATTGAGAAAAGGCTACGACATGAGACAAGTGCATCGGAAAATCAGTTTGGTTTCATGCCTAGGAGGTCTACCATGGAGCTATTTTCTTACTAAGACAATTGGTAGAGAAATTTAGGGAGAGGAGGAAAGACCTCCACATGGTCTTTAACAAATTAGAGAAAGCTTATGACAGAGTCCCTAAAGAGTTAATATGTAGGGTGTTGGGCGAGAAAGGGGTTTCGCAGGGGTATATAGACATAATTAAAGATATGTATGGAGCAGTAACAAATGTTGAGACCACTAGTGGTGAGACCGTTGATTTTCCTGTCACTGTAAGATTGAACCAAGGATCGGCATTGAGCCCATACCTTTTCACGTTGGTTATGGATGAGTTAACAAAACATCTGCACGAGGAGATTCCCTAGTGCATGCTATTTACAGATGATATAGTCTTACTTGATAAGACAAGGGAGGGTGTAAACACAAAGCTAGAGTTATGGAGAGAAGCATTAGAATCTAAAGGATTTAAAATCAACCGAACTAAAACAAAATATATGGAATGCAATTTTAGGAAGGAGGGGAGTAAGAGTGGAACACCAGTAAAGATTGATAACCAAGAAGTCCCCATAAAAGACCACTTTCAGTACTTAGGATCAATGATTCATGAGAGTGGAGGGATTGAGAGGGAGGTTACCTAGAGAATTCAAGCGGGTTGGAACAAATGGATATGTGCATCTGAAGTTTTGTGTGATCGGCAAGTGCCACTCAAACTAAAAGGAAAATTCTATAGGATGGCCGGCCATGCTCTATAGATTAGAGTGTTTGGTAATAAAGGAACATCATGCTCATAGGATGAGCGTCGCAAAAATGAGGATGTTGAGATGGATGAGTGGTAAGACAAGAAAGGATAGAATTAGGAATGAAAATATTAGAGGAAACTTAGGGTTAGTACCAATAGGTAACAAGATGAGGGAGATTAGACTTAGATGGTTTGGACGTATCCAAAGGAGACCAAACAGGAAGGCAATGCAAGTCGAAGGTTCTAAAAGGGCAAGGGGAAGGCTCAAAAGAACGTGGCTAGAAGTGGTGAGGAAAGATTTAAAAACTTTGGGACTAAATGAAGCCATGGTACTTAATAGAGAGGAATGGAGGAATAAGATTCAGGTGGCCGACCTCTAATTGAGATAAGGTCTTGATGATGATGACTTACAAACAAATATACCTATGTATATTTGTTTGTAAGTAAGAAGCGAAAATAATGAAAATCATCTTCAACTTCTTCAATTACGTCAAGCTTAACATGACATGAATTGATCATTGACATGCCCTCAAGCTAGGGTGTTCCTCGTAAGCGACGTGCTGCATTAGATTCTAGATGCAGTGGGAAATGAGCAAGGGATGCTAGGGCATTCCCCTAGAAGCAATGCACTACATCGGATCCCTTGGGTGTAGTGGAAAATGGTAAGGGCCACTAGAGTGTTCCCTCAGAAGCGACGGGTTGCATTAGAACTCAGGTGTAGTGGAAAGTACATGGGTTCATATTACGAGGGTCGAGAAGTGTGTGGGTAAATAAGCTATTTGACGAGAATAAGATTTGTATAGCCATATGCATTATAGGCATTTTGATAGGTAAGAGTCTAGAGTTAGTAGATACAATAAAACGTAGGAGAGTCAACATGACTTATATCTAAGAAACCAAGTGGAAAGAGGCCAAAACTAGAGAAATCAATGGGCATAAACTCTAGTATGTAGGAAAGGACCGCAGTAGAAATGACGTAAGGATAGTGGTAGATAAAGAATTAAAAGATAAAGTTCTAGACGTTAAAAGAACTAGTGATAGAATTATAATAATAAAACTTGTTTTATAAGAGAAGATCGTAAATGTTAGAAGTGCATATGTATCACAAGTAGGGTTATTAGATAGAATTAAGAGATAGTTTTAGGAAGATATGGAGAAAGTCATGTAAGAAATTCCCATCACAGAGCAGATATTTATAGGAGCAGACCTAAATGGTTATGTAGGAAAAGAAAAGGGAGGATATGATAGGGTACATGGAGGGTATAGTATTGGAAAATGAAATGAGATGGGAGAAGCTATCCTCGATTTTGCTTTGGCATATAATCTAGACCTAGCAAACACATTCTTTAAAAAGAAGGATGAAAACTTAATAACCTATAAAAGTGGAATCTATAAAAACTAAATAGACATTTCATATTTAGGAATAACAAAAAATCAATATGCAAGGATTGTAAGGTGATAACTGGTGAAAGTTTAACCTCACAACAAAGGTTAATGGTTATAGATATCTATATTAAAAGATGGAAAAAAGGAAATAAACTTAATAGGTGTCCACAAACTATGTGGTGGAACTTAAAAGGGGAGAGAATAACATCACTCACAAACAAATTGGTGATAGAAGGAAACTAGAACAATGAAACAGAAGTAAACATCATGTGCATTAATATGACCGAGTCTATTAATAAAGTGGCAAAAGATGTCCTGAGAGTATCTAAAGGTAAAAGGCAATCAGTAAAAGAAACTTGATGGTGAAGTGAAAAAATGCAACAAGTTATTAAAGAAAAACGAGTGTGTTTTAAAGCATGCTAAATGACTAGAAATAACAAAAACTTTGAGCAATATAAGAATGCTAAAAAGGTTATTAAGAAAATAATGAGGTTAAACCCAAGGCACATGATGGATCAAGAGAAGGTGAGAAAAATGAATTTAAACTTGCAAAAATAAGAGAACACAAGGATAAGGACTTAAACCACGTTAAGTGCATTAGAAGCGATGACTAAAGGATACTTGTCAAAGATGATGAGATCAAACAAAGGTGAAAAAGTTACCTTCGAAAACTGCTAAATGAAAATTGCCATGAGAATATAGGGTTTTAAATGCTGCAAACCCAAATAACATTGGACACTATAGATATAACTGTAGGATTAGAATACCTGAAGTGAAAGATGCATTGAAAAAGATGAAATTAGGAAAGGCTCTAGGGCCTGATAGTATTACCAATAGAGGTTTGGAGGCATATGAGAGATAGTGGAGTAGTTTAGTTAACAATGTTGTTAAACAAGATTGTAAAATCAAAGAAAATGCTGGATGAATGGAGGAAGGGCTCTATTGTACCAATTTATAAAAATAAAGGAGACACATGGAATTGCACTACTATTAGGAGATTAAACTTATGAGTTACACTATGAATTTTTTTGAAAGAGTGATTGAGAAGAGGCTATGGCATGTGACAAGTGTATCAAGGAATCAGTTTGGTATCATGCCTAAAAGGTCTACCATGGAAGCTATTTTCTTACTTGGACAATTGATAGAGAAATGTAGGGAGAGGAGAAAGGACCTCCACATGGTCTTTGTTAACTTAGAAAAAGCTTATGATAGTCCCTAGAGAGTTAATATGGTGGGTGTTGGGCAATAAAGGGGTTTCACAAGAGTATATAGAAATACTTAAAGATATGAATGAGGAAGCAATAACAAATGTTAGGACCACTAGCGGTGCGTAGTGATTTTCCTATCACTGTAGGATTGCACCAAGGATCAGTATTGAGGCTGTACCTTTTCTCATTGATTATGGATAATTTAACAAAACATCTCCATGAGGAGTTTCCCAGTGCACGTTATTTACAAATGATAAAGTTTTAATTGATGAGACAAGGGAGGGCGTAAATACAAAGCTGAGTTATAGAGAAAAGCATTAGAATTTAAAGGCTTTATAATCGGCCAAACTAAGACAGAGTATATGAAATGCAATTTTAGTAAGGAGAGGAGTGGGAATGGAACACCAGTGAAGATTGATAACCAAGAAGTACATCTAAGACCACTTTGGTACTTAGGATCAATGATTCATGAGGGTGAAGAGATTTAGAGGAAGGTTACCCAGAGAATTCAAGTGGGTTGGAACAAATGGAGATGCGCTGCTGGAGTTTTGTGTGATAGGCTAGTACCACTCAAAGGAAAATTCTTTGGGATGGATATAAAGCCAACCTTGCTCTATGGAACAGAGTGTTGGGCAGTTAAGGAACATCCATGTACATAGGATGAACATAGCTGAAATGGGGATGTTGAAATGGATGACTGACAAGAAGATGTTGAGATGGATGAGTGACAAGACAAGAAAAGATATGATTAGGAGTGAAAACATTAGAGGAAACTTAGGAGTAGCACCAATAGGTAATGGATGAGGGAGACTAAACTTTGATGATTTGACCATGTATATCAGAGACCAAAAAGGGCACCAGTTAAGAGTGAGACAATGCAAATCAAAGGTTCTAAGAGGGCAAGGGGAAGGTGCAAAAAAAATGTGGATAGAAGTGGTAAGAAAAGATTTAAAAACTTTTGGACGAAATAAAGCCATGATACTTAATAGAGGCGAATGGAGGAATAAGATTCATGTGGCCCACCCCTAATAGGTATAAGGCCTTGATGATGATGATTTGGAAAGCTGATTTTGGTAATATGAATTCCTCGTATTTGGTTACCTATGAAATGCTGCAAATGACTTTACTATAATGTTTAAGTTTTTCCTGTTGAGAGCATTCTCAGTTATTTTGGAATTTCTAAACCTATCATGTCAAGTGCATCTCATTGAGCTTGTAGCTCACCCTAGAGGAGACTGCATTTTGTTATTTCTGCTATTGATATGCATGGCAAATTTTCTGAGAATTTACAATGCAGTGCAGAATTTAAATAGGATTTTGTGTGTCTTTGTGGAATTCCCTGCAGATAAAGAAATCAAGAGAGGAGAACCAGCAAACACCATAGCGAAAACTACCCAAATACAGGGACTAAACTTCTAAATATGATCAAGTAAATGTAAGATCAATAAGAAACTAATCTTGATAGCAGTCAAATGATCAAATAAAATGAACTCAAAAGAAAATCTTGTGCTGCTAAATATACAGAACTTACATGTGCCAGAGGAAGGACCAACTACAACCAGTCATAACAATTTGTCACCATTTACACAGACCAATACAGATATACAATGTATCCATCCATCTGTCCCACTTACACCATAGCAAATTCTTTTACAGATGAAGAATCCAAATATAGTTAGAAAGACAAAACCCAACTCCAAATTGGGAAATAACACTTCATCCGTGTATGGAAACATAAAGGCTCTTCTTAGATACCAACTTAAAAACACTTTAAATCCTGTAAAGTGATGCAAGACAAGGGGAGAGTACAGACTTGAGTCAAAACTTGTCCCAAAATTCAACCCAAACAGTTGAAGTCTTGTAGAAATACACAGCAAACAGCAGCCACAGAAACCAGAAGAAATGGAACAAGAATAGAAAATGTCTGGGAATCACTCCAATAGACTAGGATAGTACCATAGGAATTACACATATAGGAAGCCTACAACCACAATGAAGTAGCATCAACAGCTTGAAGACCACCAATGAAGATGCCATGGGGATTTCACTTTGGAATCACCCCAAAGAACAAGGCATCACTCCCATACTGTTGCACCCACAAAATCTCTAACTTCTTCATTAATTTAAAAGACTTTTACATCAAATTTATAGAGCTTACAACCAATACTTTCCAGATCTATTACTTATTACCTTCCTAGCATCATCATCATCATCAAGACCTTATCCCGATTAGGGGTCGGTCACATGAATCTTGTTCCTCCATTCCTCTCTATTAAGTGTATGACTTCATTTAGTCCCAAAGTTTTTAAATCTTTTCTCACCACTTCTATCCACATTCTTTTGAGCCTTCCCCTTGCCCTATTACAACCTTGAACTTGGATCATCTCACTCCTAACCGATGCCGTTTTCGGTCTTTGTTGGACCCGTCCAAACCATCTAAGTCCAACCTCCCTCATCTTGTTACCTATTGGTGCTTCTCCCAAGTTTCTTCTATGTTTTTATTTTCTAATTCTATCCTTTCTTGTCTTGCCACTCATCCATCTCAACATCTGTATTTTGACAACACTCGTCCGATGTACTCGTTGTTCCTTAACAGCCCAACACTCAGATCCATAGAGCATGATCGCACTTACAGCCATCCTATAGAATTTTTCTTTCATTTTGAGTAGCACCCGCTGATCACACAAAACTACAAAGGCACATCTCCATGTGTTCCAACCTGCTAAGATTCTTTGGGTAACCTCCCTCTCAATCTGTCCACTCTCATGAATTATCGATCCCAAGTAGCGGAAGTGTTCTTTAGGGGGGACTTCTTGGTTATCAATCTTTACTAGTGCTTCACTGCTGCTCCTCTCCTTGCTAAAATTGCATTTCATGTACTCTAACTTAGTTCGACTAATTTTAAATCATTTAGATTCTAATGCATCTCTTCATAACTTTAGCTTTGTGTTTACACCCTCCCTTGTCTTGTCAATCAAAACTACATCATTAGCAAATAACATGCACCATGAAATCTCCTCATGTAAATATTTTGTTAACTCATCTGTAACCAATGTGAAAAGGTATGGACTCAACTCCGATCCTTGGTGCAATTCTATAGTGATAGGAAAATCACTAGTCTCTTCGCTAGTGATCTTGACATTTTTTACTGCTCCCTCAAACATATCCTTATTGATGTCTATATATCCCCATGAAACCCCTTTCTCGCCCAATACCCACTGTATTTCTCTATCAATTGTCTAAGCAAGAAAATAGCTTCCATGATAAACCTCCTAGGCATAAAACTGAAAAGGTTCTCCGACACATTTGTCTCATATTGTAGCCTCTTCTAAATCACTCTTTCAAAAAGTTTCATGTTATGGCTTGTAAGTTTGATCCCCCGAGAATTAGTACAATACTGTATGTCTCCTTTATTCTAATAAATTGGTACAATAGAGCTCTTCCTCCATTTATCTAGTATTTTCTTCAATTTTACAATCTTGTTAAACAACTTTGTCAACCAAAGTACTCCATTATCTCCCATATACTTCTAGACCTCTATTGCTCTACCATCGGGCCCTAGGGCCTTTCTTGATTTCATCTTTTTAAAGGCCTCTTTTTCTTCAAGTATTCTAATCCTACAGTCATATCTATATTGTTCAATGTTATTTGGGTTTAAGTTACTTTCAAGTCCTATATTCTCAAGGTAATTGACCTTCAGTAATTTTTGAAAGTAACTTTCTCACCTTTGTTTGATCACATTATCTTTAACTAGTACCTTGTAGTCATCACTTGTAATACACTTAGCATAGTCTAAATCTTTACTCCTTTTTTCTCTTACTTTTGCAAGTTTAAACACATCTTTCTTACCTTCTCTTTATCCAAATCTATTACAAAGATCATCATATATCTTGAGTTTAACCTCACTACTCTCCTAGCAACCTTTTTAGCATTCTAATATAGCTCAAAGTTTTTGTTATTTTTAATCATCTACCATACTTTAAAACACACCTATTTCTCTTTAATAACTTTTTGCACTTTTTCACTCCACCATCAAGTTTCCTTTGCTAGTTGTCTTTTACCTTCAGATACTCTAAGGACATCTTTTGTCACTTTCTTAATGGACTCAACCATATTAGTCTACATGGTGTTTACTTTCTGTTTGATTGTTCCACCTTCCTTCTACCATCAACTTGTTTGTAAATGATGTTATCTTCTCTCCTTTTTAAGTTCCACCACTTAGTTTTTGGACACCTATTAAGTTCATTTCTTTTCTTCCATATTTTAATGCAAATATCCTTATCCATCAACCTATATTGAGAGGTTAGACTATCACGGGGTATCACCTTACAATCCTTATTAATCTTTCAGTATTCCTAAGCAGAGAAAAGTCTGCTTGGATTTTATATAGTCCACTTTTAAAGGTGAGTAAGTGTTTATCCCTCTTCTTAAAGTATGTGTTTGCTATAACTAGGTTATACCTAAAGTAAAATCGAGAATAGCTTCGCCCATCTCATTTCTTTCTCCAATGCCTTACCCTCCATATACCCTATCATATCCTTTCTTTTCTTTTCCCACATGACTATTAAAGTCTGCTCTTATAAATATCTCCTCTGTGTTGGGAATTTCTTGTATAACTTTCTCCATATCTTCCCAAAACTGTCTCTTGATTCTATTTTCTAACCCTACTTGTTGTGCGTATACACTTATAACATTTATGATGTTCTCCCTTAACATCTACAACTTTATTCTTTAACTCTTTAATTATTACTATTTTTACGCCATTGTTGTTATTGTCCTTTCCTACATACTAGAGCTTATACCCATCAATTTCTCTAGTTTTAGCCCCTTTCCACTTGATTTCTTAGACACAAGCAATGTTGACTCTCCTTCGTTTCATCGTATCTACTAACTCTAGACTCTTACTTGGCAATGTGCCTATTTTCTATGTAGCGATAGAATCTTATTTTCATGACCTAGCTTATTGACTTGCGCACTTTCCAAATGGAGCAGGAACCCATGCATACTTTCCACTGCACTTGGGTTTTGATGCACAGCGTCGCTTTGAGGAAACGTTCTAGCAGCCCCTGCTTATTACCTTCCTAACATGCATAAAAATTTATAGTAGCAAAAGCTCATCAAACCTGGTCAACTTCAATTATACAATAATGCATAGGCATTTACAGAAACTAGAGCCAATTAGTGGTCAAATTTTCTATTGTTGTGCATAAACACTTAAAGAAACTAAGCAATCAAGTCTGGACATCTTTTGTGATCCCATAGTCACACAAATTTTGAAGAGCTATATGCTATCTGGTCAACTCTTCTAGATGGGCTTGTTGGAGCAGATCACTCTTATGGGCTTTCAGGTATGGTACTTAAGCCCAATTTTGGCCCATCAATGCAAATCTTATCCCTATCATTTCTCACCCCCTTGAAAAGAGTTGACCTTGTTGATCCTATAGATCAAGCTTTATGTGCTTAAAACTCTTCGAAAGTGATCCATGTACAATCACATAATGGCAATCCTTATCATCTAGCAAGATATTTCACGAAATCTCTGCTCCAAGTAGACATGACCTGACCATCAAGATTCTCCACATTTCAACAAGTCGCAACGACGATTCATACTGTTGACTATCATTCAAACTCCCTTTAAAGGTACTTCCACTATGTGCAGCCATTTTGATAGAGCTCTGATAAAAAAATGATGCCGAATAAGGGTAGGGCATAGATTTGTGCAAAACTTGTCCAAGAATTCAAACCCAAACAGTTTGTCTTGTAGAAATACAAATAAACAGCAGCCAAAACAGAATTAAAAGAAATGTAACAAGAACAGAATGTCTTGGAATCACTCCAAAAGACTAGGATAGCACTATGGGAATCACACACGTATGATGCCTACAACCACATTGAAGTCACATTAACAGTTTGAAGATCACTAATGGAGTCACACCATTGGTATTTCTCTTTGGAATCACACCAAAGGACAAGGCATCACACCCATACTGCTACACCAGCAAAACCTCTTACTTCTTCATTAATTTCAAATACTTATATCAAATTTATAGAGGTTGCAACAAATAACTTTCAGATCTATTTGTTATTATCTTCCTAGCATGCATAAACATTTATGGTAGCAAAACCTAATCAAATCTGGTCAACTTCGGTTATCTAATAATGCATAGACATTTATACAAACTAAAGCCAATCAGAGGTTAACTTTTTAATTATTGTGCATAAACATTTATCATAGAAACTAATCAATCAAGTCGGGTCAACTTCTGTGCTCCTCTAAGCCACACAAATCTTGAAGAGATACATGCTATCTTGTCAACTCTTCTAGAGTGGGCTTGTTGGGGCAAACCAGCCTTATGGGCTTTCAATTATGGTACTTTAAGCAAATTATGGTACTTTAAGCAAAATTTTGGCCCATCAATGTAAATTTGATCCCTGTCATGAAGTTCCTAGTGCCCTCCTTAGGCATAACTTGCGCTTGACATCCATGCCAGAAGTGCAGGCTTCATTGCATTGATTGAGTGAAAAGGGTGAAAGTTTCAAATTTGAGTCAGTACACTTCCAGTCCTATCGAAGTTAACTCAAGACCAGTATCAGATAATATAGTTGATCCATCAAAGAACTCTTGAGGGAATGATAAAAAAGGCCTCGACCATAGCTAAGAGCCTACTAAATTTTCCTTGTTGCCAGTGGCGCACCACTTCTCTCTATGGAGTTGATATATGACGGTAGGAGAACTGGGCCCAAGCTTTGAACCAAACCCAGTAACTTGTGCAGATATGGTACAGGCATACAAGCCAAATTCGACAGCAAAGGTAAGGATTTCAACTAGCCTTGGGTCAAGATACAGGGCCACAGCACCGACAGAGATCATGCTAATTGTAGTTGAGTAAACATTTGTGCTTACCTGACATGGGAGAGAGAGGAGTTGAATTACCCAACCTTACCACATAACAATCACACCCTTTTCATAATCCAGCCATTCGAGAATCTTCGATTTAGCCAAGATGTTGCTCCCGTCTCTTCTGGTGGTTTTTTTAACCATTGTTTTGACCCGTGTAGTCGCAAGCCCGCATAATCGCTAGGCGCAAAAAGGCGCCAACTGTGCAACTCAACTTCAAGTAGGGGCAGCGACATAAGTGGCACTGCGACTAGTCTTGCGCCTGGATGCACCTTGCGCCTAATGCGCCCCCAATTCCAAGCACAACATCAGTCACTTAAAACCCTACTTCTCGGTTTTTTTTTTTTTTTTTTTTTCGTCTTCCCCATTCCATTGCTTCCTTTTTGAACAAGTGATCTTCCAACCTTGTTTAAAGCCCATTTCAAGTAATTGAGGTAAGATTCTAACTTTTATTTATTTTCTTTTTTTGTTTTTCTGTAAAAATACGGTAAAAGCAGTACCGGTTTTTAACTTTTTTATGCATAATGCTTCATTTTTCTTTGAAAACTCAACATATCTATACTCTAAAGCTAAACACAAAACCTCCATTTCATTCTTTCCATTTGTTTTCACTAATTTAGTGTATTATGCACTATATTTGTAGTTTTCGGTATTTTTTTACCGAAAATGTAAAATATATGAGTAATTTGTATTTTTTTGTTTTTTTAAAGCAAATATGCATATTCTCACCATTATAATCCTAAAAATGACTGACCCATGAGGTTCATTAACTGTTTTTGTTATTGTCTTTTTTCTCGTTATTTTTGACAAAAAACAATAAGGGTATTTTATTTTTTATTTTTATTGGTTTTTTGTAGCAAATGTGTAATGACACCATAGGAATGCTAAAAACAACTTATCAATAGAATCTTTTGATATTTTTTCTTCCTTCTTTTTTTTACTAAAAACAGTAATTTTTTAATTTAGTAATTTGTTTATGCAGTAAATGTGTAAATAGCACCATTATAATGCTAAAAACAATCTATTCATGGACTGACTCCTTAGATATTTTTTCTCCTAAATTTTTTTTGTTATTTTGCACTAAAAACTAGTTAAAACAGTAATTTTTTTGTTATTAATTTATTTTTGCGACAAATGTGTAAATGGGACCATTATAATGCTTAAATCAACAGACCCATAACTTTGTTTTCATATTTTGCATCTTTCTTTTCATTTTTCTTAAGTTTAGTTTCCATAACCTTCTTACTTTTGTACTGTTACTTATTTTATTTTGTTGTTAATTTTTTTGTTCTATTTGTTTGCAAGGTTCCTCTTCTGATTGCTTGACTTGTTTCCATTCCATTCTAATAGTTTCCTATATTCCTCTTAATACTACAATATGTCATCATCAGGGGGCTCCACCAATGCTTCTTCTAGATTAATGGATCCAGGGTGGGAATATGGAGAGGTATGGTGCGAGCTTTGTGGGAATAGATATAGTGGTGGAATATTCAAATTAAAGCAACATTTGACAGGGGGCATAGGAATGCCAAAAAATGCTCTCTAGTCACTACTGAAATATCTAAGAAAATTTTAGATTATATGAATGAAACAAAGAAGAAAAAAGAGACGAGAGAAAATAACAAGAGAGATGGAACAGCCACAAAATTTGTTTGGCTTACATGATGATGATGATGATGAAGATAAGGATGAGGCCAAAGTGCAGGAGATTGTCAGTACCAGGGTTGCTGATATTTCCATTGGGAGTAAGAGGCGTAAGATGCTCACACAACAAACAAAGGGGTCTATTGATTATCACTTTGCTCCCAACACTGAGGCCTAGGGTAAGGGGAAGGCACCCATGCAGCAGACGACGATGAATAGAGCATATAAGGAGTTTAGGATAAGAGTATGTGATTACATCGCCTCTTGGTTCTATAAACATAGCATTGCATTCAATGCGGCTCATAGTCATTCATTCCAGACCATGTTAGAGACAGTTGCGCAACATAGTCCAGGTATATATCTTATATTTTTTATAATGAATAGTTATATACTTGTTTTAGCCTTTTACCTAATCTTACATCGTATAATCTTATGTGACTAAGGTTTCAAAGCACCCTCATATCATGAGTTGAAGGTAAATATTCTTCAAAAGCAAGTAGAGACAACAAAAAAGTACATAGATCAATGTAAAGCTGATTGGATTAGGTATGTCTTTAGTGTCCTTTTTCAAGTCTCAAGGTGACACTGACATTAACAACAAGAATGCTCCATGGCATTATGCTTTTATAGGTATGGGTGCTCCATCATGTCAAATTGGTGAACCGACGGCAAAAGTCACACCTTGTCAACTTTTTGGTGAACTTCCAACTAGGACAGCTTTTTTTAAATCTATTGATGGGTCTGCACATGTCAAGAGTACAAACCTAATACTTGACATGCTAGAGAAGATGATTGATGAAGTTGGAGAGAACAATGCGGTTCAGGTAATTGTTTAATTTTATATCTATAAGCTATTAAGTATTTTAAATTGTTTATAAGCATATAATGCAAGTTCACCCTTTATAATTTTACCTTTTTTTCTATTTTAGGTCATAACTGACAATGCCTTCAACTACGTGACTGTGGGAAGGGAATTCATGGTAAGGAGGCCACACCTATATTGGACCCCTTGTGCTACTCAGTGTATACATCTGATGTTAGAAGACATAGGCAAATTACCAATTGTGAAGAAAATTGTAGCAGAATCTAGGGCGATGACAATTTTTATATATAGCCACACACATATCTTTCATCTTATGAGAAGATTTACAAAGAAAAAGGAATTGGTCAGACCTGCAGTGACATGCTTCGCCACCAACTTCTTAAGCTTGAAAAGCATTCACAACTTGAAGACAGAGTTGAGGGCAATGTTCCACTGTTCAGAGTGAACGAACAGTAAATGGTCGAAAAGACCTAAGGATAAAAGAGTTGAAAAAATTGTATCGCGCACCAACTTCTGGAACCACATCCTCTTTTATTTAAAGATTATGGCTCCACTCGTAGAGGTTTTGAGGGTGGTGAATAGTGAGGAGAAGTCGGCAATGGGATACATCTTTGAGGCTATAGTCAAGGCCAAAGACAAGACTCAAGCCAATCTAGCAAGGGATGAGCACTAAGCCACTCATGTTTTGGGGATTATAAATAGTAGATGGAGTTTTCAACTTCGCCAGCCTTTGCATGCAGTGAGATATTACCCCAACCCATCCTTCTACTATGACCATGACATTGAAATTGAGTGCAATAGTGATATCAAGAATGCCATCATTAGGTTGTATGATGGAGATGGGGCAGACTTCGCGATAGATCAAATATCCATCTATAAACATGCTAGAGGCTTGTTTGGCAATGACCTGGCAATACGCAAAAGAAAAACTGTAGCCCCTTGTAAGTATTTTATATTATTCTATATTTAAAGTTTTAACTTCTAAATTTTATTTATTTTTCTAACTTTAATTTTCTTCAACTTTTGTAGGCGAGTGGTGGATTACCTTTAGAGCTAAAGCCCCACATCTTTAAACATTCGCCATTAAGGTCCTCTCCCAAATATGCAGTGCATCTCCTTGTGAGCGCAATTGGAGTGTCTTCGACAACGTAAGCTACTAAGATATTAATATTTAATAGTTATTAGTAATTTAGTATAACATTTATTGTATTCTAAATTTATAATTACTTTTTTTTTCAGATCCACACTAAGAAGAGGGATAGGCTGCACGCTAAGATATTGAACGATCTAGTATACATTTAATACAATCAGCGCCTTCATCGTCGACATGAGAATCATTTGAAAATGCAAACATATACAAATCCTATTATGTTACGAGAGATCGACAAAAGTGATGAGTAGATTGTTCAAGAAGATGTTGGAGATGATCTAGTGCATCAAGGTAATGACGCCACCTGGTTAGATGTTGAGCTTGCCGAAAGATCAAGTAAACATGATGCTCCATCCCTCGTCTGAATACTTTACATTTAGAGTTATCTCATTGCCTGATGAAATTTCCAAAAACTACAAACTACCCATTAAAAAAGTTTAAAATAAATAAAGGCTTCAAATATCAAACTATGGAGTGTTGACATCATCTGTCTAATATAATGACCAAGAGTACAAACTATAATCAGGTGAGTGCAAATTAAGCCTGCTGCTATCACTATAGTAAGTATGGCCCCTGCCCTCTTCTCTAGGCCAATTTTCCCCTCAGATTTTCTTGGCTTGAAGGAACCCAGGGCAGCGTCACAGATATTAGTATTTGCCACGTTTGGAAGCCATAATGCTGAGGATCAGTGTGATATATTATTCCTATGAGTTGTTTCAATAAGAATGCTACACACATATTCTTCCTTGTTGTTGTCATTGCTTTGGACTACATACTACAAATCATTTTCTTGGCTTGAAGGAACCCAGGGCAGCGTCACAGATATTAGTCTTTGCCACGTTAGGAATCCATAATGCTAAGGATCAGTGTGATATATTATTCCTATGAGTTGTTTCAATAAGAATGCTACACACATATTCTTCCTTGTTGTTGTCATTGCTTTGGACTACATACTACAAATCATGATAAACCTAAGAACTGAAAATATGCAGAAGCACATACACATGAAATTCATAAAGGAAGGCAACCGAGGACATACATTTCCCTTATCAAAGTCCCCTCCTTGAATCATGAAATCTTGAATAACACGATGGAACGTGGATCCCTTATACCCGAACCCCTTTTCTCCTAATTCCAAGAAAATGCAATTAAGCATATCAAAATGACACCGAACTCATTTAAAGAAATTGATCAACTACTCAACATAGTAGCCATTAGAGTACGTTTCACTAAATTAAAATACCAAACCTGTACACAGTGCACGGAAGTTTTCAGCTGTTTGGGGGACATCATCACCATACAACCCCATCACAATCCTTCCGACAACTTGTCCAGGATTTCCAATACTTATGTCAAAATATACTTTGTGGGTGACTTTTGATTGCAGTCCAGCATCCTGGAATTCCAAGCATAAGAATAGAAAAAATGCAGTTAGTGACAACCTTGTGGCTTGTGCAACCTTGCTGCATCTTCTGTACAGTTTGCCAGGCAGCAATGCTTTCATATTGAAGTATATATTGCAGAAAGTATAAAACTGTAGCTCCTTCCCTTCGCTTCTGCTCTAAACCATTCAACGTACAGCTCAGACTTCATTTCTTCCAATATTATGGTGCGATACAAGAACTAACATCATGCAACAACATAAGCTTCCAACGTGCTGTCATAAGTAAAAGTTTGACGCTGCAATGTTGTGTTATGTTCATGTTTATAGAGTAAAGCAAGTGAAAAAGGAAGAAGTGATCAGTTCAGAATAAAAAGAAAAAAGACGAATAAATGATGTCTCATAGTATGAAACTAGATCAACATCACTTCAACAGAAATAGAAGCTGAAGAAGACATTCTTCTAGATTTCTTATACATTTTAATAATTAGTCAATAGCAACGTTATTAACAAGTTAGAGGCTTTCCATTCGAGACCTGCCAGGACTCTAATGCAGCAAAGGGGTTATAGAACACAAAAACGACAGCAGAGCATCTCATTTTGAAAACCCACAACTACCACTGCAAAAACACCTCTCAAGTATGGAAATCTACATTTTTGGGCTTTTGAATTTTCCAATAGCATACTTCCTGGCATTATAAAATTCAAATCATAGGCAACTTCCTCAACTAACACCTAACAAATTCTCTAACTGCAAAAAGGGGCAAAACCTAAAACCCGGCATCAGATAACTATAATCATATACTCTCAGCAAGCACTCCAACGACCCTAATGCAGTACAAAAGCCTAGGAGAGAGTTAACCACTATTACCAACTTCCGAAGCCTTATTATTGCCAAAACCCTGCTTCTAAGATGCGAGAATTGCAAAACCATAATTAGGGAGCTGTTTGGCGCAGGGGTAAACTTGTTAATGGATACCGATCTTGTCCCTTTGCTACACTGGATAAAATTATTCAAAAGTACATAAAACAGGCCTTAGGTTGCTGTTCTTAAACAATTTCATCTATGTTTTAGGGCTGGAAATAGCAGGGAAGTGGGCCACTATCCATGGATAACTCAATCGAGCTTTCGTAACCCTGTTCCAAACGGCCCATTCTAATTGCACCACTGTATTGTCGCAAAACATTCAATTTTCGGCTGCAAACCTTAGCATTACAAAAATCTGCCAAATTGGCAAAACCTTAGAATTACAGAAGCCCTAACTGCCATTTCTCAAACCCTAGCATGGCAGAATACCCAACTTAAAAGCTTGAGAAACCTTCATTGGAAAACCCCTGGTTAAAAGAAAAAAAAAAACCCTATTTCCTTTGAAAAAACATTCACCTGTGACATGGCTCGGACTGAACTAAAGTAACCAGCTCGCCGTTGAGAAGAAGAAGAAGAAGAAAGAGGAAGAAGACGGTTTGACCCAGCGTGGAAAACTGCTGAGGAGATTGAAGCCAATGAAGCAGGAAGGAATTTCCGGAACTTCAGCCTATTAGAGGAGGAAGAGACAAGAGCCTGGTACTGACAGATGCTTCTTGGGCCGGAAACTGTTGAGCTCATGTTCACCTGCAACAAGCAAACAAAATCCAAAACCTAGTCACGGAAAAGGCGAGAAGGTGAAATCAGAAACGGAAGAAGGACAGAAACTGGGGATTTTTGGTGTACCGGCGTGGTGAATGGAGTCGCCATTTTTGGTGTGTTCGAGGAAACGAGTCGCCAGGGGAAGTCCGATAAATGAAGGTTCTGTTGATAAGGCTGTTTCTCCCTTGGATACGAATTTACGAAAATATCCAATGGTTTGTCCGCAGATGACTGGAGTATTCCTCTGGCTTCAGTGGCTCCAATGGCTTCGGTGGGAGTTGTTGGGCTATTTCAAGTTTCAACGGTCCATGGAGGGTTAAAGAATTAGATGGGATACTGTCCATTTGTCGTACGGGTTAAGTGGTGATCAGATCATTAATCTCTTAATAGAATTGCAAAGAGCTAAGTGCGTGTTTAGAAAATATGTTGTAATTTTATTTTTTAGGGGTCACTAAGAGAGAGCCAGTTCTTCCCAACAAAGCTCAACCACACAGAGGCGATTTCCAACACTTATTCCATGCAATTCTAAATGGATAGATCTCTTAGTTCATTTTATAGAAAAGGTTTTGAGCTAAGTGCGTGTTTGGAAAATATGTTTTAATGGTATTTTTCCTGAGGAATACAGTAAAAACAAATTTCCTAAACATACGAGAACAAAATTCATACAAAGATTGTCATTGTCTTAGCACCTAAGCGAAGATTTGCCATTAGCTTTGTGAATGCTAATAAACCTTAATTTAATGTCGACGCCTTATTACAAGTTTTTTTCCAGTCCAACTACTATTTGGGATGCAATCTACTCCTTCCATTTAATTTCCCATCAAATCCTTGATGGGAGTCATTTTGTGGCCCCATGTGGGACCCACTCTACTTCCTTTCCCACCTTTTCAACGTTAACTTAGGGCATGTGGGTCCTGAAGGGCCCCTCCTTGCTTTTCTGCCAAGCGAGAAGCTCTCCCTTTCGTAAATGTAGGAGGACATGGTGGATATCCCCCAAACATAAGGGTTTTTTTCCATTTTTCTTACTCATTTGATCGAGACAGTGCGAACCACTAAAGTTTTGCTAGTGATTAAGTTATTTATTCAAAAGAAGACCAGCTATGATGCTGTCTCATAACTTATTTGAGTTTGAAGGTGAGTTCCCAATCTATGATGATGCATGCATGGTTCTTCTATGAGATTTTTTTATTTTAGAGCAGAATTTCTATGCCCAAGATGTAGCATGGTTGTGAGTCTTCTTTGATGTTGATTTGTGGTTGATGGACACGATTTCCCCTTAAAAAAAAACAAAAACAAAAAAAAGATTTCTTTTCTGCAATAGATTTATCCATTCTTATTTCTTTTTTTTAGTTATTTATTTCTTAGTTTTTTTAAGGTGAAGGTCATCATTGAAGTGAAGCTTAAGGTCTTCGTGGAAGTGAAGGTGAAGATCAAAATGAATTTGGAAAAGAAGTATGAAATGAAGATGAAAGTGACGGAGATACTGAAGAAAAAGTTGAAGTTGACACTAATGAAGGTGAAGATGAAACACAAGAAGAAAGTTATAGCTCTATTTCTTCATCTGAGACAAGTGATATAGATGATGATCTCTTCTGGCAAAAGTGTAAATAAAGAGGTGGAAGAGGACCTAATTGACTATGGGATAAGCTTTTTATGTTTAATGAAAGGGATTGGAAATTAAAGTAAAGAAGTTGATTCTGAAGAGGAAAATCTTACAATGGACTATGGCAATGAATAAGTTGAGGTGGATATCCATGATAATGAAGAGTTCATTGAGAAGACAAATGTGACACAGCCTTTTAAGTTGAAAGTGGGCATGAAATTTTCTACTTGAACTATATTTAGGGAGGCCTTGAGGGAGTGAGCAATTAGAAAAGGATTTGATTACAAGTTATAGACCAAATGGAAGAGACACCTACCAACCAAAGACATACCAAAAAAATAAACACAATTATGGAAGGCACTTCAAGAATGTGAGAGTTACATCCACTTGGCTTGCTAAGAAATACTTGAATCACATTAGAGATGACACAAATTGGAAACTATCACACTTTAAAGCATAAGTTAGAGTGGGGGACTCTTGTGAGGCCATTTTGAAGTGGAATCAAGATTCTATAATGAAGCTCAAGATTGATCCCCAGCTATGCTTTCAAGATAATGTATGCTTTCTTGTAAGAGAGGCTTCTTAATTGGGTGTAGACCTATAATTGGTCTAGATACTTGCTTTTTAAAAGGAGTCTACGTGACGACCTGGGTTTTCACATGCATTTTTATATGCAAAACTAATTCCTAATGTAGAGTCGGGTAATGTAGTGGAAGAAACTTTTCTGTTAAATTCATTTTGAAAACCCCGAGTGTCATTTGCTTTCAAAACAAACAAAGTAATTTTTAAATTAAGACGAACATATATGCATCCCAAATCTATCTAGTCACAGCTCACAGCCCAACTATAATAATTACATATACATGTCCAAAAGATAGGTCATATACTTTCATACTTGTCTTTGTCTTCGTTCACTTGATTGTAGTACTAACAGTTCCTTATGCTTCTTTTAATCCTATTAGAGCTAATCTGTAAAAATAATATATTTGGATGAGTATTCCTCATATTCAGTAGGTGATCTAATACTACTATTTTGAAAACATGGTATACAATATGCATAATTTCAAGAGGGGTTTTCCATGTAAGAAAATCATGCAATTTCTTTTTATGTAAACATGTATATTCATGCATAAATCATAAGCTCATTTACACATTTTCAACCATGGAATCTTTTATTGAAATCTAGTGATCAACAACGTAAATATTACGAAAATCATAAAGTAGTAATCAATCAATCCATGTACTAAAATCTCGGCGAATACATCAAGCCAACTAGTCAAAGTCAATGATTCATAAAATAATAATAATTATGAAATTCTTGAAGTAGTAATCGGTCAAAACAGATGATAGCATCTCAAACTCACTATAAATATCATGCACATGGGTCTCTCAGCGAACACATCAAGCCGATGGGTTGGCAAACACATCAAGCCGACTGCTCATGAGTACTTGTTTACGACCATCTCAATGTAATATGCATATCGATATCAAAACCAAAATTATAGGGTCAACTATGCTCACGATCAGAACCTATTCTGAAATCATGTGTCTCTAGTATCTAGAGACCAACCCACCATAGCCTCAACGGCGACTATGGATATGTCCTCAAAAAGGGTGTCGTGAACACCTCCAATGGTCATCCCTATTTACCACAACAGGTGAGGAAGGGAACAATGCCCTTTAGGCAATGATACCTGCCACCTTTGGTGGTTAGAGGCCGAGAGGCCAACTCCATACATAAACAACCTCTCAGTATAGTGCCTACCAAGCTCATTAGCCCGATATATATATATACACACATATATTCCAAATCTTAATCATCATAAATCATACAATTTATACAACTAGTTTTAAAACGTGCGAGCAATGCATACATAAAATTTATTCAATGCAAGCAATCGCATTCAAGACCACAAATTATGAAGATAATTCCTCATGCTCGTTATAAGAATATTATATCTCAAAAAGCATACTAAACACGGTAACAGAGTCAAGTAAATCAATTAGATTTTGGAATACATTTAAAAACTTAGTAGTATCAGACTACTTACCTCGATGTCTCTTAAATCACATTTTTCTTCAATCAAATCCTAAATCACCTTTGTGAAGTCTTGGATATTACTTGATAACAAGAATTCAAGTACCATTTTTCATTCTCTATAAATCATCAATTAAATTTACAGATTAACTGCTAGATCTATCTTTTAGGTTATAGATCATAGATTAATGTGTTTTCGGGCTAAATCTCACTTATAGATCTAATATTTAATGGTTAGATTGCCTTCAATAACTTTTCTGTCATCAAGATCTTATAATTGAATAGTCAGATTGCCTATCTTGATGCTTAGATCAAGTTTGTACTTAATTTGAACGGTTAGATCTACAATTCAAATGTTAATGTATGTAATTTAGGGTTGATCTAGGCATATTGATCTCCTAATACATCCAATGGATCAATTTATGAGATTTGATCATCTTTGATCTTATAGATCTATGAGATTTCTATAGTTTTTAGTCTATGGTCACATTAAATAGTCCTTTGATCATAAAATTTATTGTATAATTAGGTGTGCATCGTCAAGACGGATACAACAGACTTTTTGGATCATCAATTAGAGTTATATAACTCCTGAAACCTCAGTTTTTTGTGTTTCGAGTTTGTTTAACGGTCCAGATTCAAATTCTAAATCTAGGATGCGAAAAAAAATTAGGTCACTGGTGTAACTTGCCATCGCTGGAGAAGATGACCAACGCAACTATCGCAGGTGACAAATTTTAATTCTGTTTAACTCCTAATTAAAAGAGTTTGTAAATCATGCTCTTACCTTCACTCCTGTCAAGTTTGGAGTCATTCCGCGTTCATTTGAAATTTTAGCCTGATCAATGGTGAAACTAACTTCGATTCAGAAAATTTTAGAGTGTTTTTTATCCTCTCTTCACAAGGAATCTAATGGTGATGTTTAATCTTCGATCCGTCACCATTTGGGTGGTTGTTTTCGAGATTTAGATGGTCATAACTTCAAAAATGCTCTCAAATCTTCAAATGCTTATAACTTTGTTATCCAATCTTCATTTTTAGCCTTCTTTATGTTGTTCAATTCCATTTTTTGAGTAGAATCTGATTATGGGGATATTTCTACCAAATTTGATCTCTATGAAATATCACTTTCAATATTGAAATAGGACTTAAAAATTCAGGTTATTATAGTCTAGGGGGACAACCTATAGTGGCTATTAACCAAGATGGGAATGATAACATATTCCCATTTGCCCATGGTATGGCTGAGATAGAGAATTAATCAAGCTAAACATGGTTCATTCAATTACTTATGCAAGATATAAGTTCTAACAAAGATCACCATTAGACATTCATATCTACCTACTAGAAGCTAGTACTCTTATAGCTTGTTAACTTAGTTTTGTAATGTTTTATCTTGCTAAGTTAATTATACTATGTCTTAACTTATTAGTTCACTTCTTTCTATTGTAGGGCATGATGGAAACCTTCAAGGAGAAACCCTCTTTGCTAACATAAGAATGTGTGTTGGGCATCTATATTTCAACATGAAGAACAGGTAGTCTGCAAAGGCACTCTTTGTGGAGTTGTGAAAAGGCAAGTTCCCTTGACCACTAGAGGAGCTAAAAGCCCTTAATATAGGTGCCTATGAGTGGTTATTGTCCAATTACAGTTAATCTTTGTAGCCAAGAACTTATTTTAGCTCTGACCCCAGAAATGACATCTTTGTGAATAATATTGCTAAATGCTTCAACATTTGGGTAAAAGGGGCTAGGGACAAGGCTTTTGACCATGAAGGGGAATGAAATCATACAGAGGTGTCCAAGGGTTCAAAATAAACTGCAAAAAGCAAAACTATTGGCATCCAAGTGTGTTTGTGTAATGACTCCAATTTTGTAACATTGAAATTCCAAGTTTAGCAATGAAAAGTGCAGTTTTTAAAGATAAGGGCATTTTGGTCATTTCACTAGTTGCCTTGACTAAACCCAGGAATTTGGTCTTAAAAGGTTTCATTTGATGCGTCTCAGAAAAAGGAATCCAACGAGACCAAAATCACCCAAAACAGAGTTAAAATGAGCAAGATATGGCCCTTTGAAGTTTAGGGGCAAAACTGTAAATTTTACAAAAACGACTTAAATTGAAAAACACAGGTGCCCGTTTTGATACGGGCACCCTTCATCTTCAACCTCCTAAAGGTTTCTGAAACGGCGGTGTTTCAAGAAGAAACCACCGCCATTCTGGAGGTTTCTCCACCGCCATTCAAAGGCGGTTAGAACCCCTCCAGAACCCTCTTTAAAAGCCCTATAAATAGAGCTCTTGGGTGCCTCTAATGGCAGCCCAAAACCTTGGAGAAAACCCATCGTGGAGCAGTGACCAAGAGGTAAAAACGTGGAGAGAAAACCGGCCACGAAGCAGGTACGCTCAAAAACTCCCCAAACCCATCTCACTCATAGTCCTAGGCTCAATTCCCCTAAGTTTTCGCATGAAAAACCATGCGAAACGGAGCCTGGGAGAGCCACCAAGGACCCTGGGACATCCTCAGGGCCGCATTGGTTCGACAGGGTTGAACCAGGGTGTCCTGAGGATGCCCTGGTCCCCCAGTCGACGCAGACGTTCCAGACAGAATGTGACGCGTCGAACACGTCGGAAGAAAACCAACGGACGCGCCCGCTAAAGAGAGAGACGGGCGGAGAAGTCACGCGCATCTGCAAACGCGCCCGCTGAGGCACACTCTGCAGACGCGTAGTGCGCTAGAAAAGGTGTCATTTTTTTGGGTTAAGGAAGCCAGGGCGCATGACGCTGACGCGCAGTGCCCTAGCATTCCGTCTTTTTGTCTTTAAAGACTCTATGTACATACAACACTAAAACGCCTATAACTTAAGATCTAGAGCTCCGATTGAGGCGCCGCAAAAGGCGTTGTATCCGTGTCAATGACGCGGACACATCCAAACCATAAAATCCTTGATCAAGGCCCAATCAAAGGAGTGCATGACCCTTAGAATAGGATGGTGGCGCGTGGCCACTAGAACTTTGAAAAACTAAGGATACCGAGGCCCAATTAGGACCTTAGGACACCTATAGGTATAGGGATGGACCCCTAATGCCTAAGTAATAAGACCCAACTACTCTAAACCCATAAAAGATAGGCTAAACTAACCTTGAGTCCCCAAACCATGTCCAGGAGCGTACGAGGACAAGAGGGTTAACGCGACCTAGCCAGGTAGGTGCTCTATCACTATTAGATTCTTTTAAAAGATCTATTATTGTTTTGAGAACATATGTTATAAGTATATGACTTGTTTAGCATGACTTGATTCAGCATGCATATGATAAACGTTTTGTACATAGACATGTTTCGTAAAAGGTTGCATATACATTATGCACACATATGTTTTGTAAACAAGTGCATACATTGCATGATTTAAGTACTTGCAAAGATTGCATGTCCTTGAGGGTTGCCAAAAGACGCTGGAGTGCTGAGGGCCAGGCAATTGTGAGGGACCCAAAGAGGACTGGTTTTGAACAGAGGTTTTTGATCATACATGATTTGGGCTTGTAAGCTCGTGGGTGCTATGCCGAGGGGTGTGGGTTGGCCACCCAGCCTCTACCACTATTAGGTGGATGGGTACCACGCCCAAAAAGGGCATGTCCCTGCTTCGACTGCATGTGGTACAGGGGGCTACCACTGGTGTCACGGCACTGGGTCAGAGTGTCAAATGCCCCGTGGAGGTATATGATCCTGTGTCCCTAGGTACCCGGGGACCACACGGCGGTGAGGTCGTGGGCATAGTGAGACCTTATGGTTTCATGGATTTATGTGAATTGCATATGGCATGATATGAGGTTGTTCGACCATACCATACTAGAGATCCATGAGTTGGACTCCATGAAGCATCTATTGCATATCATGATGTCATCATATATATATATATATGATACTTTCAATTTTGGATTATGTGATCTTTTAAGTCATGAGTATTTCAGTTTGATTATGGATTCTTATACTGATATTAAACACGAGTATTCAAACATACGCATATTTTGAATGAGCATATGATTTTAAAATATCTCATGCATTTATAAAACTAGTAGTGATAGGCTCCTACTGAGTATGTTATATACTCACCCAATCCTCAACATTTTTCAGATACAAAGTAAATACTTAAGGGCAAGGGACGTTTGTACTAGGAGATACAGGCTAAGTACAAGTAAGTAAACCCCTATCTTATCTTTCAATGTTACTTGATTACAGTTACTCTCTAATAGTTGGGGCTGTGACTAACACTTTCTTGGGAATAATATTGATTTAAACTTTGCTATGGCTAAATTATTGGAGAATGTGTTTTCACACTCGGGGTTTTTATGAAAGATTGTTTTCCAAATGAAAAAGATTTTCATGCATCTCATACTTATAAAACAAGAGATCTCGCCTTTTTATCAAAATTGCATCATATAAAAACCCGGGTCATGACAGTTTGTGAATGGAGGAACATGATTAAATTCCAAGTTGAGCACATAAGAGATGGCACGTAATTTGGATTTGAAAGAGTAGACATCATATGTCGAATGTGTGATTTGATTGAAATACCTTGTAGCTATGTTTATGTTGCAATATATTTTGAAACTAGTGGAAGGCCTAAAGACTTTGTGGACCCTTGTTATAGTAAGGCTATCTTTCTTACTACTTATGAACTAGAAATATACCCGAATCTAGGTTTCAAAGAATGCCTAAGAAGTAATTAGTATGAGATCAAGCCACCACAAATGATAAGGCAAGTTGAAAGGCATAAGAAGAAAAAAAGGGTCAAACAGGTTGATGGACATGCAAGAAGAGTGTCCACATAGATGTAAAAAGAGCTTAGATATTGAAGAGAGAGGCTACCAAGGCCAAACAAAGAAGGGAGAAAAGGAATACATAGATGGAAAGTGGGGTGGACTTCAGATAAGCCAAAGGGCTGGTTGAAGGGAGAAGTTGCAAGTAAGATCTCAACTAAAACACACAAGTCAACTTGTAACTGCATAACTAAGGTAGCAAAGTTAAGTCATTCAAACACAACTAAGCTAGGTGTTTAACACACCCAACAAATACAAATTGACCTCTCAATGAGTTCAAATTGGTGAAGCAAGATTTTAGAAAATATCTACATCTAAAGGTGGCTCCGGATTGAAGAGATGTTAGTATTAGAATGAGTTGTTAGAGATATTCTCAGTGTATATGGGGGTATTGGGTTTAAACAATGGGAGCACTTTTGAGTTTATGCTAGTTTCTTGTGACATAGTTTCTTTTCTTACTATGTTTATGACATGAATGGACACATGATACTTTTCTTGTTGTAATTTTTTAGATTCTAGTGTATATGATATGATCAGACATATATTTTTACTATGAATATTGGATTCCAGTGCTTTTCTTGTTGTGATTTAATGGATTGTGTATATGATATGATTAGATTTGTATTCTAACTATGTGTTGATGGATTCTAGTGCTTTTCTTATTCTTGTTTATTGGATTTTAGTGTATTTCATTACCATCATCCAATATAGTTCCAATTTATGCAACTACTATTGGATTTTGATGGTGATGCACTTGGGACCAATTTAACTTAAGCTCAAGTTTAAGTGGTAATTCATTGCTTAAGTGAACTTGAGCTCAAGTTTAACTACAAAATTCTATCGATGAGGCAAAGCTTAAGTGAACTTGAGCTTAACTACACAATTCAAAGGATGATGTGATCCTTAAGTGAACTTGAGCTCAATTTTAAGTCCCCAAAGCTTAAGTGAACTTGATCTCAAGCTCCCTTCCATCTCAATGTTTACAAATTCAAAATCTAAGATCATTTCTAGAACACTAATGATCATGTTAGGATTCCGTTCCAGATTTTAAGATCCTTTCCATTGTAGATGTATGCACTCAATCCTTTGATCTAAGATAACAAAGCCTTATATGGATCTTTTTTTATACACTTTGCAAAAGCATAGTACTATATGCACTCCACACTTCATTGTAAAATAATGGATAATGTAGAAGTACAAATGAACCATTTTCATTGGAAAAAAAAACTACAACTCTTCACTAGAACTCATTTGTACATCACTTCTAATGTAACACACTAATCCACCTCTTCTATACATCAACACTCCACTACAAAACTACCTGCAGCACACCCTCCATACATCATTTTATTGCAACTCCTCCCAATAAACCTATGAAGAGGAACAAATTATGCCTAGAAGCCAACATCCATTACACCATGTCTTTGGATTTTTTCATCAAATGAGCAATTTATTGCATTTTGTTCTCCATTGTCTCCATTGCTACACTAATAGACCCCTTCACTACATGTGTTTTTTCTTGCAATATTGTTGTAGTACTCACTAGCTCTTCTATATTTGCCTATGTAGCATCTTCATTTTCACTTACAGGGTTACACCATCTACAAAATCCACAACTATCAAACAAAGGGCAGCTATAACAGAGCTTCCCTTTGTTCATCTTTGATTCAGATATCCTAATTATAGCTCTCTTCCCACATAGGCATTTCAAATTAACATAGATTTGGTAGGGAGCTATAGTTAAGAAGTTACAAGAAGATGCAAATATGTTCATGGCTCTAATCCTCTGCCACAATATGCTACCATGAATCCAAACAAAGTAACACTTGGAATTGGTCGGCTATAGGTGCATGATGTAAAACCCCAACATCTGGTCCCTCCATTTGAATTTCAATATTCAATTTGTGCAAAATTGTATGTTTCAAATAAGCCTTAGAAAGCTAGTTTTGCCCTTTTTATAACTTGAGTTCATAGCAAAGAGAGGAAGGAGGTGGGCCCCTCAAGGATCCATGTGGGCTAAGTTACCATTAAAAAGGTGGGAAAGGGACTAGAGTGTGTCCTATGTGGGCCCCATAAGTGACTTTCATATGTGATTTGATGGAAGGAAAAGATTGCACCCCAAATGGTAGTCGGGGACCATCGATTATCCCATCTAGCAATTGGGGGCATTTAGTTCACATCTAATGGTAGATGGGGATCCAAAACATATTTTTGGTATAGAATGATACTTGCACTGTAATAAATTCTGTAAACTAGCATAGAGGGGTACTTAAAGTAGCTTCTTGAAGATAATTAAAGCCTACCAATGAAAGGATTTGACAATAGCTCTATCCTCAAGATTCAACTAAGCCAAACCTAATCTGTTTCTAAATTGAGTTACACTCTCAAGTTTAGGTTGTCCTTTTGTCTCCAGTAATGAATGCCTTCAAAATATTAACTCTCAAATGTGTCAAAATCTTGCTCTTAAAAATTATAGTAGACACCAAATTTTGACTTCACCTTAATCATCGCAAGTCAAAATAGAAGTTCCAAAGGAAAATCAACCCACAAGGCCTTTGCATGTCTAATGTTGAAGAAAGGAAGAATGATCTTGTGCCCAAATGACATAAGTTCATGCGACTACATGACCCCTATGAGCCACAACAAGAGGCCACATGTCCCCTTCTGGAATTATCCTTGCACATACCTAGAAGTAGGGATATGTACTCCCTCCTAGAAGGTGATGGAACATCCATAGTGACAAGGTGTCCTTATAGCCATAACATGATGATGACGATGTGTCCATGCACCCACATAGTTGAGGTTCACTGTATGACATAATTTCATGCTATCACATGACCTAGATACATAACAAAAAAAAAAATAGATTTTACAATTTATTTAGTTGAAGGTGACCCTTGGAATGAGATATAAAAGGGCTGCCCTTCATGTGCAATACTAATGAATGTTGATGGAGGCAAGCTATGCTTCTAATAAGGTTCCTTCACTCTTAAAAATCTCTCTCAAAAGGTTTTCATAGCTCAAGATGGCTAAGAAAATCCTATTAGAAGTTGAAGGAGTAATATATGTTGTTGCATTATTGATATATACATAGATATTATGAATAATAGCCCTAGAAAATATATTCATAAACCTTTAAATTATTCAATCCATTACTAATTCAAGTTTATTTTGTATTTTGTAGGATTTGGGTAGAATTGAAAATTTTGCATAATTTTGGTGTTTTAGACCCTAAAAAGAAGCTAGCTTGTAAGCCAAATGAATCCAAGGCCCCACATCTCATCAACCAAGACCATAGGAGCTTAAAGACCACTGGGGTTGTCCATGGCAAAAATCCCAACACACGACTATATTTATCCATGCAAGGGGGGCTATCATTATCAAAACCAAAGGTGGCAAAGCTCTCATGCATGCATGCACCACCTTACATAGCTTCAACATGAAGCCTTACAATCTCAAAACATCCCATGGAAGCTCAAACAAAAGCCACATGTTCTCACCCTTGCCTAAGTTAGAAATCAAAGCAATGGTCCCAAATGTAGCCAAAATTTCCACTATTTCTTAATCTCAAATGGAATATATATTACATATTTTTTACTAAAATTTAGGAGGATAAAATATGTTTTTCCCAGTGGAGGAGACGTCTCATACATGGAGCTATAGGAGTTGTCACAAAAAAATTAAAAAAATAAAGTCTACTTTAACGGGTGCAAAATTGAAAATTTTATGGCTGAGAATAATTGAGTTTTGAGATGACTCAATGGCCAATATTCAATGCATATTAAGGTTATCCTAAGCTACCAAATATGAATATTCTAGACATAGAATATGATTAATTAAGAATAAATATTTTTAGAAAAAATATATTGAGGTAGCTAAGAAAAAGTGGGGAGGAATTTGGGCATGTTGAAGAGATTCTCATGATATAAATAAGGAAAAGTTTCTAAGGTTGATCAATGGGAGCATGACAAAAGAGGACAAAACTCCCAAAACTTAAACAAGAGAGAGAATTACATACAACAAGGGCTTGGACATTTTGACATTCCACTCTCTTATTGTCATTCCTTGGCTTTTTAACATTTTTATCCTTTATGGAAGAGGAGGAGACATCTTACACTTGGGTGGTGGGTGGTTTGGGTTGATATTTTCTCTTTGATGAGTGGGACATCAAGAGAGAGAGAGAGAGAGAGAGAGAGAGAGAGAGAGAGAGAGAGAGAGAGAGAGAGAGAGAGAGAGAGAGAGAGAGAGAGAGAGACCACACTAGCAAGGAGTAGGCATGTATGATTGGTGAGAGACATGGCCCACTTAGGCATTGTGTGCTAGGGCTTCACATGAAGTCCCATGGCATCCTTAAAGAGGTGCCACATTTTTAGGAAAGGGAGAGGTGCCTTGTTTTTAGGAGGGGGAGACGCCTAGTTATTAGGTGAGGAGAAAGAGACCAAAATCATTGAAAAAAAAGAAGAGGATAAATAAAGAAGGGTGTCACATGGAGAGTTGGTAGGAGTTCAGTTAGGAAAGCAAGTGCTAGCCTAGGTGAAAAATTCGATAGGAGGAGAGCATGTAAGCTGGACATTCTAACCTAGAACAATGGGAAAACTTCCATTGCAAAAATCATCCAAGGGAGAGAGAGACCAGATCTAAAGCAAAGAGAAAAAATGTTAAGAACAAAGGAGGAAGGAAAGAAGAAAGGAAGAAATTAGAGAAGAAAAAGAAGAGAACTAGGTAGGGGAGTGGTAAAATTCCTTGGCTAGGGTTTTTCAAAAGATATTTCATCAAATTAGTAATGGTTTTGAATAGTTTTTAATGTTAGTCAATGACTATGTTTCTCTATGATTGTATCTATTTTCATGCTAGGGTTTTGCAAAGATCTTTGTATACATCATTTGTATTTTAATTATAATCCAAGTAAAAAGAATCCCCATGGTTTCTAGTAGAAAGAAAAATCAAGTTTTAACCATAGTTTTTGCATCATACAATGTTGTCATATGTTTGATTAGTATTTGTAGATTCATTGAACTATTTGGATAATGTATCTGAGGTATTTTATTATAAAATTTGTATCTTATTATTTTTTATTTGATGCTTAATAAGACTATGAGAGTTTTATTTAGGAATCATGTTGAAATAATGGGTGACATTTGGGGGTTTTATCACTACATAATATAGTGGACAATCATTCCTACTAATAAGCTGAAAAACCTTGTGATGAAGTCATTAATTGTTTGGATAGTGTGTAACAAACCTAAATTTTGCAAATATGATTTTGGGCTTTATTATGTGAAATTGAAATTTTAGAATATAATTGGAATTTTTTACCCAGAGAAAATAATTTTTTTTTATAGAAATGGAATTTGGAGTGGAAACGTGAATTGGAATGTACTCGAAAAATTGAGTCCAACGAGATAAAGAACACTGAAATCAAAGTTCAAATGAATTTTACCCCAAAAGTTTACTATTCTATGATCAGGTTATGAGTTTTCAAGAAGTATATCTTTTAATAGGATAATAATTTGGAACTAAAACTAAAACCATTAGATAGTGCTCAAGAAATGGAATCCAATGACCTAAAGAACATTGAAAACTGAGTCCATATGAAGAAGTTATTAGGTTTTGAATAAAGAGTGTATTTTAGTAATGCCAAAAACTAGGCATGCCATTTTGATATTGGCACCCCTGTCTTATAAACCAAAACCTTAGTGTTCCTTGTTCTTCTCTCTCCCTCTCTCTCATCTTTTCCCCTCTCCTCGACCAATCATTGTTGACGGCTTCGCGCCCGACACGGCGGCTTGAGCTCAGCTCACCGGCTACACATGAAACCCCAAAAGTGCAATGAAGTAGATTTGGGATGTTGAAGAAAATAGAGAAATTCGGTGTCCAGCACGACCCTTTGCTCAGATCTTCATGGGACGAGGGAGAAAACCACTCCCTCCGTCTCCTTTGATGATTAGAACCCCTCTTGCTCCCTCTTCATCGTGAAACTCTCCTCCTCGGACTAGCAGAAGAAAACCTAGAAGAAGCCCCCTTCTCTGGCATCTTTCCAGCCAACCACAACAAACCGTACTCAAATCTACTATTGGCGACCTCCATTTCACCTTGATCATCCACCAACGATTGAGCAAACCTTTTCACCCCCTCAGTTCCTCTTTGGTCTAGCTCTAGACAGTGACTGATGCCAAGGGTAGCTAGCCATTGTTGGAACCCATTCCTTTCAATCCCTTTCTTCTCCCCCTCAAGTCTCCCTCCTTTGGCCAGCGCTGCACATGGTGTGCCAGCTGCCTCCTATCTCCCATCTCTCTTGCTCTACTAGTGATCCCAACACTTCACACTGGTAAACTCACTTCCCCTTTTCTCTATCTTTGTTCCCCCTTCCATTTCCATCACCAACGATAAAACCCTAGCGACGATGAACAGTCTTAGGGAACAATGCCTGCAGAGGTGAAAATGACTTAGATTAGTGATGTGAGCCATTCATCGCATTCCTCTTGATGTCACGGACAAAACCCCTCAAGTGATTTGATGATTGGAGCTGATCTGACAGAGATCCTGACACAACAATACTATACGGCCATGACCAAGCATATCCATGGCCATTCACACAATGATCTGATGTTCTTAATGATCTATTGGACAGGACCTAGTTTAACCCTTGACCTTCAAACCTAGATTCTGAGCAATCCAGGAGGAATTTTGGAAGTCCAAGAGTACCCTTGTGATCCTTGTGACATGAGGAACAAAACCCATATTCCCAAATATCAATTAAGGAAGATCCAATCATTGAAATTATCAGACCTGTGATCAGAAGTCAGGTCATCCAATCAGTGATGATTTGACTTCACTTTTCCTATCCAAATAGCCTATCACGACCATTAGGAAGTGTAGATCAAGAATCTGAAGAGAGATTTAGGATCAAAAGCTCGATTAGGGAAGATTTCACTATTCTTGATCAATGGTCAAGATCGATCTAAGATCCAGGTATGGAAATTGATCAAGTTCTATAATCATGATCAATGTAGCTTATTCAATTTGTTAGTTTAGTTAGAAGTTACTAATTTATTGTTTGATTTCAAGGGTCTTAGTAAAAACGAGGATTTTACCAGCGTGAATGGATGGCGATCAATGCTAGTGGAATTGAAGAACGCATCACACGAGGTAGGTGAAAATTTAAGACAACATGTTTAAATAATAAGATGCATGTTCTAAACATATTATGTTTTATGCAGCAACTTCATGGTCATTGGTCTTGGCACGGGTTCTACACTTCGAACCTTGTTATAGTCAGACACATATTAGTTTACTTGGACATCGGTTCTTTGAATGGGTTCACTAACAGTTGTCAGCATAAAAGTCCTTAGTATTGCAATAAGGCTTACCATAGAGGGGATAAGGCAAGTTGCTTATCCTAAAACAAGTTTTGTTCTTTTTGTTGCAGTAGCAGTTGTGTGCATTATAACTTAATTTCATTAACTGAATAAGATTGAAGCGCGTGGTCAATCGTGGAAAGGAGGGCGATTAAAGCTAGTGAAATCAGATGAACGCGTCACATGAGGTAGGTGGAAATTTAAGATATCATGTCTAAATGATAAGATGCATGTTCTCAACATGATCTTATTTTTTATTATACATGTTATAACATTTAAATGATATGATTGATATTGGACATGCTTTAAATTGAAATGATGAAAATAATGTTAATTAAAAGAATTTCATGTTATAATTGATGCTTATGACTTGCACATCATGTATGTAAATTATGAAATCATGTTTGTGGCACATGGGTACCATGTCAGTATTGATGATGTATGAGTCTAGGTTTATAAGATACATCCTTGGTGGATTATCACCAAATAAGTGATGATGTTATTTTGTTATAAAATATGTGAACAAGCAATTTGCCTGCTATTATGATTATTTTGCATCTGGGTATGGAGGCCTGAGAGTTTTGTTTTAGACAGGCATAGGCCTGGGGATGCTATGCTAGGAGAGTTATGAGGGTTTGGCCACCCACTCTCCAATATTTATTATATTATGGATATCAAGCACTATGTGTTGCTAAAAGTCGGGTGGGGAAATTATGGGAAGGCCGCCATTGTGACAGCCATGGTCCTCCCATATGAACATGGATATTGTGATTTCCACTGAGGATGGTATAGGTGGATTATTGAGCAGTTATCTGGGCGCGTTGTATGGATTCTAGCTGCATGCATAGTAGTCCTTATATTTGATGCACTATGGTGCTTATATGATGGCGTTATGAGATGCCTTATATGATAGAGCGTGATGATATGCCTTATATTGTTTTTTCCAGCAGTGGTTGCAGAATTGTGGACCCCGTATAGTGAGGGGCATGAGGATTATACTGATATACCAGCAGAGGCTGGATGATTATGAACCCCACATGATGAGGGGTATGATTCTGAAACCCAATATAGTCTGAGAATGTAGATTAGGAGACTTATTGATTATATTCATAATTTTGTATGCCTTTTAACAATTTCTATATATGTCTACGTATGCTAAGGTCGTGGTTTTATATAAGTTTCATATGGGAATATGAATGGGTAGAATTGTTATGCATAGTATGGTTCATGGAATTGGATTAGTTTATTTAGATAATAAATAATATTTAAAGATGTTTGATAAATTAATGGACTACTTATAATTATGAAACATGTTAATAATTGATTCATCAATGGATTGTTAATGATTATGAAACATGTGGATATTTGGTTTATAAATGGATTATTGAATGTGAAACATACAATAAATCCCATTCAATAAAATTGTATGAAAATGAATATTCTAATTACTATGGAATAATTAATGTATCTTAAGATTTAGCATGCTTCTTAAACTCCCCTCCCAAGCATAGCTTGCTGAGATATTGTAAATGTTTTATGTTTACAATATCTTAGATACAGATAGACATGAGAAGATGTATACAAGAAGAGGAATCTAGCAACCATACTTATGCGCTCAGGTATACATTTTATTAAAGCTTTTGTATTGTGTAGTTAGTCATTTGAATTGTGATATTAGACATTTAATATAATGTTATAGGGCTATATAAGCGAACCACTGGATGGGTCCTGTTTTAAGAAATGAATTTCTATCTTCTAGAAAACTATATATATATATATATATATGTATAGTGTGAGCATGAAGGTGACATCCGAGTTTTTGGAAAAATGAATTTCAAAGAAAAATCTTTCGCTATTTTTGTATTTTAAAATTTAGAGGAGCGCCACCTTTCGAAATAAATGCAAAAAAATTTCATAAAAAACTCGGGGTGTCACAGCTAGTATCAGAACCGACCCCTGACTCGGTGTGTAGCTGGTAGGTGGACGAGGACATTCGTTTCCTAGTGGGGTGAGGGGTGAGCCAAGAGATGCTGGGTAGGTAGTTGTGAGATAAAAGACCTTAAGAGTTAGTCCCACATCGCTAAGGGGAAAGTGACTGGGCTGGTTATAAGGGTTCAAGGAACTCTACCTGTCAAGACGCGTTTTCCCTGAGAACAATCATATGTGGCTAAATTCTATATGTATGTGAATTTCATTTGATAAGGAGCAATCTAGAAGAAACTAATTACAAAAATAAGATATCTAGCTCATCTACCTAATAACAAAAATGTAGGTTACCTACTAGTTGGTGACAGTAGACAAACTATAGACACTGTAATAAGACGTAATTGTTCTCTTCACTTGATGAACTAATTGTTGGACATAATGACCACTTAACTACTAAATTAGTAGCATAACTAAGTAAAATAAACTAAATAATTAGCTAACCTGTATGGTATTAGCACTTACATTGCATAGTAAGAAATCACCATAGGGATAGGTGAACTAGATGGACTATTTTGGTTGTAATTACCTTGAACTTTGGGATGGAGGTTAGACCATATGAAACATGATTCAAATAAACATTTGAAGAGTTATAAGACTTACAAAACCAAATTAGATGACATTATGATAGTAAGAATGAACTTCAAAACTCAAATTTGATGTAGACTTTTGGTGGTAGATCATTAAATCTTAAGATAAGAAATGAATCCTATGATACTTAGATGACTTAGCATTGCTAACCCATATTAATCATGGCTAAATAAGTTATCTTTGCATCTAAAAACATACCTAAATCTCACTATCTTACACCTCCATGAGTTTGTTTGGAATGATAATTGAGGATCAAATCATGCTACATTAGTTTATGAATCATGATGTGATTAATTACCTATGTGAAGCTATTGGCTAGCATATAAGATTTTCTTGAGTTATGGATTCCCATGACCTAGAGGAGTGTGATGATTTGATTATGTTTGAATATCATTGAAAAGTGTTCATGAAATTGAGTATTTCATGTGGCTTGATTGGCTTAATGTGATGCATTGAGATTATTTATGTACTCTTATGTATATAATGATGATTATGTGAAGGTATGAGAATTGCGAATGCTTGAAATATAAATTCTTATGATTTCTTGATTGATATGATATGATATCATTAAGATGTATTTATGATATGGAGTATCACATGTGATTTTTGAAATGCTTTAAGCTTAAGCTATGAGGACATGTATGTATTATATTTGTACAATAATGATAGTTATATGTGGAGCCTATATGGGTGTATTTTGTGATATGGCATGAGTGTATTGAGTCATCAGATGACTAGAGTTAAGTTGTGTGAGGGTTGTGATATCTTAGGACACTATGCTCGGAGTTTCAGATTGGCCCCTGAACTCTGAATAGCATACTTTCCAAGAGTATGACCTTTGATTTGGTAAGTATGTATCATGGGCATAGTCCATTAGTAACTGCAGATGAGCATAGATGGGTGATGCTTTCTACTATATGCATAGTTAGACCATTACCTATGAGGCTTATGGCAGGATGCTAGCACACAAATATGTGATCGATTAGTTATCATATATGTGCGAGCTTATTCGATATTAAAATTCTCTTTGAGTTATTATTTGTGGAAAATTGGATATTTGATATCTACTTTGAATATTATACTTAATATTTGTTTCCTATGTGATATCAATCATGCAATGCCATATAGATGCTGAGCTTTTCAAACTTGGTTTGGGGATTTTTCTATTGAGTATTTGTACTTACCCTTATAACATTTTTTAGGCAAGAATATTAGAGGTGTGGATAGTCAAGACTGTAGGAAGATTGCTAAAGACAAGTAGACTTAGAGAAAGTACAATACAAAGACTATAGTGTAATTATGTTTTGTAGGATAGATTATTCAAACATTATTTTAATTTATTATTGATGGACATGTCATAACTTTAAATAATTATATGTGGTACAATTTATGGACTTTATTAATGAGTTGTGCTTGTGATCAGTGGTACCTAAATGTTTTCTGTTATAGGCGCGATGGATTTGGAGAAGTTGTTTTAGAAAATAATGAACATTATACTTGTTATATTTCAAAAAAATATTTAAAAATTTTCAAGGATACCCTGACTTCTTCAAAAGATATTTCTAATAAAACTATTTAAAAAAATGTAAGTTGTCACAACCTATCCATTTTGCATTTTGCATCTTATGATCAAATAATCATTGATTCATGTCCCTTGATTTCTTTCAAGGATAGGAGCCATGGGCCAAAAGTGACAAAGGAGACCCCACAAATAATACAACTTGAGCTTTCCCCTTCATTCTACCCTTTCATCAGTTCATCACCCATACCTCCAAGCTCCCCATTCTAAACCATTTTACAAAATACCGAAACCTCATCCCTATAAGAAATTCTCAGCAAAATGACCAATCAAATTGTAACACCCCTAACTTTTGTAAGGAGATTGAATAAATAATGGAATTGAAAATTTCAAGAAAAATCAGGCTAGAATATTAGGGTTATTAAAAATACACTTCTCATAGAAGTAGAATCAAGATATAAGACATGTATAATTAAAAACATGCTCGACGAACCCTTCAGAATGATTGTAAGCATGACAAATTCTGAGTTCGAATGAAAAATTCTTATTTTTCTCCATTTTTATGAATGAAAGGGTAAAATGGTAATTTTACTCATAACCAAAATCTAAGACATAAAAATTTGAAATGTACTCAGAAAATACGATTCTAACGCCACTAATTACGCTCAATTCTGAGTTCATGGGAATAAACCCTAATTTTCTCCATTTTTGGAATTAAAAGGGCAAAATGGTCCTTTCATACCTCAGTGGGGCCCACAAAGGAATCCAATGACCAGAAAATATGTAATCATGAATCAAACCACCATCACGTGTTAGTGGAGAAGAAGGTGGTAGTGGGAATCCAATGACCATTTAATAATAAAAGAAGTTGAGCATGATAATTACATGTAATCATGGAAAATTCCAAAAGTCCCTATAAATAGCCCATAAAATTGCCAAATTTTTTTTCTAATGTTCTTCATGAGGTCTCCTACCTTACCCTGAAATCTTAGCTCCAAAATCCTTCCCCTTCTCTCTCTTTTCTTCCTTCTTTCTCCCTCTTTATTTTCTTTTGTTAGTGTGTCCACAGACACACCCGAGGAAATATTCCCCCTCAACCATTGGGCGTGTCTGTAGACACATCATTCCCGATGAACAGGGTTTTCACTTTGCTACGGTTTTTCAATTAGTCATCCATTCTGGACCGTTGCATCCTTAATCTATTCCGTTAAAAAGGTCCAGCACTCTCAAATACACAAAAGCCCTACATTTTACGTCAATCAATGGAGTATTCATTGGTCAAATCATCGAAAAATAGTAGCTCCAGTGACTTATATCTTAGGCATGGATTTGCTTATTTTCCATCCAAGTTTCTGGACTCTGAACACACTAGGTAGGTGGATCTCATCCCCCTCTCCATTTTGCCTAAGTTTGTGTTGGGTTTTGGGCTCATAAAAATTGTTTCTCCAGTGATCTTCACCAATGAGCCAATACTGATGAGCAGCCCTGGTTCACCATCAAGGATGGATCAAATTGAAATTCTAAGCCATTGGATGGATTCCTAGGGCCGAAAAACCCTAGGAGATGAAATTTGAGCAATTAGATGTCAAGGATGGAGGAGATCTGGTGATGGGTGATCTAACGGTCCAGATTTAGACTGTCTCGCCCATAGCCAGTTACCTCCGTCTGACCACTTATAATAGGCGGTAACGGGAGCGACCACTGGTCGTCCTTGCACCCGTAAGCCCAGATTAGATCTGGGCCGTCCAAGTTTTGAACTAAAAGCTCATTTCTTCAATTAAGATCTCAATTTAGCTCTGATTTTAGATCTAAAAGTGTCTATAGATTCCATGTCACTTGTATAAGTTACTGAACTCATAAGATTTATGTTTTTAATTGTATTCATTTGTGATAATTACAAAAATCAATGCCAACAGTATTAGATCATGGTCTAGATGACTTTAAAATGGAAATTTGAACAGATGTATGGGTTCAGGAGGTCCTAAAACCTTAAGGACCATGATCACAGTGAAATTTCTAGACCTCTAGATCAAGTAATTAAACAAAAATAGTAAGATAAAATATCAGCCCTTAAAATGGGCTGAAATCTTAAAATCCAAATTTTGATCACAATTTAACTTCAACAAAATCATAAATTCAATTCATGAAAATTTTTGTATTTAAGTAGATAAGGGTACTAACATCCTTGGTCTACAAGATCTGGGATGATTAGACCATTCAAACCATGTTGGATGATGATCTAATAATATATTAACTTAAATAAATGGGTTAGATGTAATTGAATTGCAGATCTTAAGAGATTTAGCCTTAAAAGTAGTAAAATCCATAAAAAATGAATGAAAATCTCCTTGATCAATTTGATCAAGGAGGATTGGACAGTATGGATGTAATTGGATAATGATACAAAGTTAATATCACATGGATTGATGAACTTGATGATGATAATTTGGTATAGATTAAGATCTATGCCCTTAATGTAGGATAAGATCATTTGATGACAATGATCTAGTGATAAAATCACATTAAGAAAATATATTAGATTTAAAGGAAAATGAAAGATCAAGATCTAAACCCTAAAAGAGATGAAAAATGAATAGAAATCAACTATGAACATTGGATCATGATGAATAGTTATGGCATGATAAATTTTCATTTGAATTATTGAAGGTTATTATAATTGTCTTTTATTGCTTAGTAGATTTAATTGTTAGATTTATTTATTTATTTATTTATGCTTTAATGCTTATGTTTTGAAAATTACATTAAAAATGTAATTAAATGAAAAATAGAGTTGAAAGACAATTACATGGAATGAATAACATGGACTTAATGATAGTAAGGGCCATAGTTAGTAGGATAATATAAAGAATATCATTTCCTTGGCCCAAATTAGGAGAATAATGAAACTCCATGAATGACATTTTAAATGTTCATGGATTTAATTAAAATCAATTAGAAAGAGTACTTAGGGTTAAAATGCTCATAGGAACCTTATGAAAGGTTGAGCTAAGGTCACTCTAGTGTATGATGAACATGGTGGTTAAGGGGGTTCTCTAATAGAGCCTCGCTCTTCCTCTACCTTTTGTTGACGTTTGTGAGGTCTAAACGCCTCCTTACATGAAGATTGAAGTAACCACTTTGTGTTCAACCATTCAGTTAGTAAGCCTTAGACAATTTGACATAAGAGGAGCTATCTAAACTTAAGATGGAATAAGCTATCCTCAACTAGGAAAATATTAAGTGGTTGAGTAATAATAATAAGAGCATAAAAGGTTAGTAAATTATCTAATCCTAATAAAAATTGTAAGTAAGATAAGGATGATCAAACAAGATCCATAGGATCTTGAATGATAAAAAACAATAAGAATACTAAATGTCATATTTTATTATATATGTATATGTAGAAAAATATAGATAGAGAACCCAAACCCTTGATCAAACATGATTCAAGGAAAATTAGGACATCTCTTATAGGAATACATGAAGAAAGAATACTTGTATAGAGGAATAACTTTATACATATGGTTTAACAGATGTATGAATCCAGACATGATGGGCAATGTGGAGTGAATACCACTTGAGATGTATGAATCAAGACCATGATAGCACTTTGAGGTAGGTAGATGTACAAGAATGTATTAAGGATTCATGTGTATACATATATGATCTTCTGTCTAAATTATAAACCTTCATGATATAAGTATAATTGGTACCTTAGCATAATAATGATCCAATCACATGATCCAACCCCATGATCCAATTCAACAAATCCAATCTAATGATCTAATCAAATGAGGTGAAAGTAATGGGATGTGTAGACTAAGGAAACCCAAAAAATAGGGCATAGAAAATATTCCAGCCTTAGTTAAACATATACATCGTCTGATATGTACAATGTCTTTTACATACAGGCATGGTGGCTTATGATTTGGTTTTACACAGTCCTAGGACTGGGGATGCTATGCTAGGGAAGTTATGAGGGTTTGGCCACCCGCTTCCTAAAACTTATATAATGGATACCATGCCCAAAGAGAGGCTAAATGTCGGGTGAGACAATCATGGGAAGGCTGCCACTGTGACAACCATGGTCCCCCCATGCGAACATGGATTTTGTTATTTTCATAGTTGGCATCAGTGGATTATTATGCAATTATCTAGGCGCGCTGTACGAATTTAGTCTGCGGCATAGTAGTCCTTGAGTATTTTACATTATGATGCGCATATGATAGGCATAGTATAATGCCATGGCATGATGAGATGCCACTACATGAGTTCCTGGAAAGAAAATCCCCATATGAGAATTGGCTGAATATTGATCTCCTAAGTGGAAGTATAGCCAGGGGAAGGAACAAGTTTTGAGCAATTTTCACTATTTTAACGGATTTATCCTATACTACATAAATAACATATATACTCTATGTTGAGATAACTCATGAGTAGATAACCATGATGGAATAATGAATGAGGTATGTATTCTTATATTAGTGAAGTAGTATATTTTTGTATCCCCTACCAAGCATAGCTTGTTGAGATATTGTAAATGTTTGAATGCTTACAATATCTCAGATATAGGGAAGGAGACTTAAGGAAGTGTTGATGTTTTTCACAAGTGCACGGGCTATTATAGTATAGCTATGCAAATACGGGTCGAACCCACAGGGACTCACTTTAATTGGACTTTTTAATAAAATTTAATTATTTGAAATTTGATGAGAAGAACAAAACTAGCATAATCATTCAGATTTATTCAATTGATGCACTTTAAATAACTTTCAATTCCAGAGAACAACATAAAAGTAATCAAAACATCTTTAAATCACACTGTCCGTGGATGGCATTGTCCCTGGATAACACTGTCAAAAGATGGATAAAATAAAGCTTAAATAGAACAGGGACACAGATGTAAATAAAATGGGGATACAGATGTCATTAAACAGGGGACGCAGATGTCATTAATGGAATTGAACAGAATTGTCATTTCATTTAAAGATGAAGGGCAAAACAGAAACTCTAGTTTTTAACAAAAACCAAGAAAACCCAACGAAGGAGAAGTTGGAGGAGAAAGAGATGAAGCCGGAGGAGAAAGGGGAAAAAGGGCAGCAACGCGGGAGGAAACCCAGTTCGAGTTTCCTTCTCTGAGACGTCCGGAGGTGAGAAAATGCCGGGCCGTCTGGTATGGGCGGTGGAGATCTACGCAGTCGATGGTTTGGTGAGGCATCTTTGGGATGGGCGTGTCTGTCTGTCGTCTGGTGTGCTGGGTGCTTGTCCTTGAAGTGCTAAATAGGAGATGGGTGAAGGGCAGATGGGAGAGCTCCTGGCCGGTGGAGAGATGAGCATGAGAGAGAGATGGAGACTGGAGTGGTGCTGGAAATGGGGTTAGAGACAGAACAATAGAGAGGAGGGGAAGGGAGAGCAACTGGTCAAGATAGATGGTGGGATTGAGAGAGAGATGAGATGGTTCGGTTCTGGTTGAAGCAATAAAAATAGAGGCAGTGTGCAGTGAATGAAGGGAAATAAGGGATGGAGGAGATGGTTACAGTTCAACAAAATGGGCGTCTAGGTTGTGAACGTGAAAGAGAGAGTGAAACGTGAAAGGACTTGTGTAGTGGTGCGATGGATGTAGGGCTGAAGAGGAAGGGAAGGTGGCTTGTGCGATGGAAACAAAGCTGATGGTGCTAGAAGAGATGGGCAGTGGTGTTGTGAGGTGTGCGTAAACAAAAGAAGAGGGATGGGGAGAGAGAGACGACTGGAAGTAGAGGATGAAGGGAAAAAAACGACACCTGGGCTAGTGAGGATGCAGGGAAACCGGTGATGGGGAGAGGGGCTAGCCGTCTGGTGTGTTGAAAGGTGGAGTGATTGGGTGGAGCAAATCTGGGCTTATGGAAATGACACCGTAGAAGATGGGTTGTGAGACAATGCAAGAGAGAAAAAAAACGATGCCTGGTGTGTGGAGGAGATTTGAGAAATGGGAGGTGGTGTGTGAGATGGGGTTGGTGGAGAAGTAGGTGGAATTGGTGCTGTGGATGCTGCTGCAGTGTTGGTTGATAGGGAAGGTGCGGTAAAAGAGAATGATGATGGAATGAAATTGAAACAAAGATAGGAGGAGGAAGCTGGGCGTGTGAGGCAGAGAGAAGTTAAAGATAATAAACAAAGGAGACTCTAAGCAAACAAGGAAGAGGAAGTAGTACGAAACAACTAGCAACAAAAACTCTCCTTCTCTTCATATGGCTCTCCTATTTATAAAAACTGTTATTCTCCTTTTCTTCCTCAAACTCTATCCTTAAAGAGTTAGAGTCATGTTTGGAAACTTTCTTCTCCTCCAATTAGAACTCCAACCCTTTTAGGAATCCTCATCCTTTTACAACTCCTCTTCCAACTAGAACTCTTCCAATTAGGACTCCATGTTGATTAGGATTCTTGCCTTTTTGATTTGCACCGTTGATCATAGAGCTGAGCCATCCAACCTTCCTTCAGTTGATCTGCAAAATAAAAGACTAAATTAGAATAATCAAAACGTACATTAATCCTTTAATAAGCTCGAATGATCATCTAACCATTGATTAAGGTCTAGATGGTTAATCAAGCTAAAATTTGAAATTTGGACGATTAGATAATCTAATTGAATGCTAAACTAGGGGTCTTTTAGCCAAAATTAAGCAATAAACACACCCCCTAACCAGCATTTTGCTAGTCCAAAGCAAAACATGCAGACAACTAGTTTATACAAAACTGATACAAGGTGCCACTTTCGTAGGTACTCACGATTGCATTTAGCATATGCAATAAGCCCTTGAACCTCTGGGTTACCCCTAGTGGACGAGTTATGCCTCGTGAGGGTTTGTAGTGAATGTGTCGACAAAATTCAGTAAAATTGGGTTCTCTATTTTATCTCAGAGAATCCTCATTCATTAGCAAATTGACTAGTTTTTCACAACTTAATGAGGATTTTACAATTTTACACATCATACACATATTAAGGACATTTTATTTGAGCTATTTCTCAGAGTGCATATGTGTGTGTACAGTCACATAAATCTTGACTTCTAATTGGATATGCTTACATTCCATTGGAAATATGCCTTGACCTCAAATCCTCACAGGTATACGCTCAGAAATAACTCTTAGATAAGGGTTTTAACATATTCCTCTCATTATGTGACTGAATCCAACAAACTGATGGTTCACATAATTCTTTTTAACGCTCATGAGACAAAGGAAAGTGATACCTAGGAGTGGATGTTAACATCAAGAATATGAGGGGTCTTTCACGTTAATTCTTTCCTTTTATCTCCTCTTTAAGGCTATATCCACTTAAGATCAATAGGTCTTTAACTAGGACGAAATGTAGGCTTAGGACAGGTTTAGAAAAGAGAGGTATAAAGATTTCAAAGGTTCAAAATTGAGTAGATGTCTTCAATGAATATCTGATAGGACAACTTTTCTTTTGGGTTTCTTCTTGAAGTGAATTTCTCCTTCAAACTTTGGTCTTTCTTTTCTTTTTTCTTTGGAAGAAAGACATTTAATTCTTTTTCTCACTTCTTTGACTTTTTGTCCTATTTTTGAATTTTTTTTTCTACTCTACTCATTTTGAAGATGGGTAATGGTTATTTATTTTAATGGGTTATTCTGGGTTAAGGTGAATGGATTTAAGAAAGAAAAGGCTTAATAACAGGCTCAAAAGGTTAACTAATGGTATATTATATTGGGTAGGCTTTATGTCTGCAAAATTTGAGCAAGGATGGCCTATATCATTTCCTAGGTTTCTTAAAGCCTATCAGATTTAATAAATTTCTGGAATTAAAGCTATTACTCCTCTTTATTCTTGATGGTTAACCAAAACAAGGATAACAGGATCACACTAATGCATGTACACTGAAGAAATAAGGGAATTACTTATAACTCTCTAAAAGAAGATAGTCTCAAGTCTCACTAGGTTATAGGTCTCCACTGATTTTCCTCAGGGTCTCTAAGTCATACCTCTATATTAGTCTTGATTATGTGCTGTGTGTAAATGGTTTCCGAGAAGTAGCTTTCATAAAATGCTTCAACTCATGAATGACATGCAAAACTAATCATATGCATTCCCATTAAGAGGTGAAAATAGTATATTTACTAAATCTTGAACATTCAATTCTCATCACAGTAAGGGAACTCTACTTAAAAAGACTTTTTGTTTTTTCAAAAATTTTCATTTTTTTTTTCAAGAAAACTCAAAAATCTCTAGTGCATTTACACCCCCCAACTTGAATGAAACATTGTCCCTAATGTTTGAAAACATAGGATTCTATATGAAAGTTGAGAGATGTAAACCTTAAACCCTTGGGTTGCCTCCCAAAAAGCGCTAAGTTTAACGTCTTCAGCCAGACGTAATGATGAGTGCAATGATTATATGTTGTAAGGCTCCTGGAGTGGTACTTTGAGGTCGATCATGATACTCGGGTACCTGTAAAAGTGTCTCATCAATTTCAAGATCAGGCAATTCGAGGAAAGGTTTTAACCTTTGACCATTGACCTTTTGGATGTCTCCATCCTTTTCAATCTCGATGGCCCCATGAGGATAGATTGTGTATATTATATATGGTCCAGTCCATCAAGATCGAAGTTTTCCTGAGAACAAATGCAATCTAGAATTATATAGTAAGACCTTTTGACCTGGTGTGAAGGATTTTCTTAGAATGTTTCTATCATGTATAGCCTTCATTCGGTCTTTGGACAAACGTGCAGACTCATATGCATCTTTCCTCAATTCCTCCAACTCATTGAGTTGGAGTTTTCTGTGGGTTCCAGTAGAATCTAAGTCAAAATTTAGCTTTTTGACTGCCCAATATGCCTTGTACTCTCATTCTACTGGTAAGTGGCAGGCCTTTCCATAGACCAAGCGGTAAGGTGACATTCCTATAGGGGTTTATATGCTGTGCGATAAGCCCATAAAGCGTCAATAAGTCTTAGAGATCAGTCTTTCCTATTTGGATTGACTGTCTTTTCTAGAATTCGCTTTATTTCCCTATTGGATACCTCTACTTGACCACTAGTCTGAGGATGGTATGGGGTAGCTATCCTATGGTTAACACCATACTTTTTCATTAAATTCTCAAACACCTTATTACGAAAGTGTTTTCCCCCATCACTTATTATGGCTCTTGGAGTACCAAACCTTGCAAAAAGATTTTCTTTTAAAAACTTTACCACAACCTTGTGGTCATTGGTTTTGCATGGTATAGCCTCTACCCACTTGGACACATAGTCCACTCCCACTAGGATGTACATATTTCCAAAAGAATTAGGAAAAGGTCCCATAAAATCTATGCCCCAAACATCAAAAGGTTCTATGACAAGGATTGGGTTGAAGGGCATCATATATCTTCTTCCTAAACTTCCTAACCTTTGACACCGGGCACATGCTTTGTAGTAAGCATGGGCATCCTTAAATATGGTAGGCTAATAAAATCCACACTGCAAAATTTTTGCAGCTGTCTTTTTAGAGCTGAAATGGCCCCCACATGCATGATCATGACAAAAGGAGATGATTTGATTATGTTCACTATCGGGTATGCATCTCCTAATTACTTGGTCAGGACAGTACTTGAATAAGTATGGGTCATCCCAAGTAAAATATCTAACCTTGGTTAAAAACCTCTTTTTATCTTGTGTGGTCCAATGATTAGGCATTTGTCCTGTAACAAGATAATTAACAATATCTCCATACCAAGGTAATTGGGAAACATGCAATAACTGTTCATCTGGGAATGACTCAGTTATAGGCCCTTGATCGCTAGTGTGCTCCACTACCAATCTGGATAAGTGATCTGCTATGACATTTTCTGAACCTTTCTTGTCTCGAATTTCTAAGTCAAATTCTTGTAGCAGTAGTATCCAACGGATCAACCTAGGTTTGGCATCCTTTTTAGAAAGGAGGTATTTTAAAGCCGCATGATCCGAATATACTATAACTTTAGACCCTAACAGGTAAGATTTAAACTTATCCAAAGCAAACACTACAGCTAACAACTCTTTCTCAGTGGTGGAATAGTTGAGTTGTGCATCATTTAGTGTTTTACTAGCATAATATATCACATGGAGAAGTTTATCAATGCGCTGCCCCAAAACAGCTCCAATGGCATAATCCGACTCATCACACATTATTTCAAATGGTGTGTTCCAATCTGGTTGGTCGAATAATAGGTGCAGAAGTCAATTCAGCCTTGAGCCGCTCAAATGCCTTCTTACAGTCCTCATCAAAGTCAAAAGTGGCCTCCTTTGTAAGTAAATTACAAAGGGGCTGTGTAATTTTGCTAAAATCTTTGATGAATCGCCTGTAAAAGCCAGCATGTCCTAAAAAGGAGCGAATTTCTTTAACCGTCCTTGGTGGAGGAAGGTTGGCTATTAAATCCACTTTTGCCTTATCCACTTCTATCCCATTGGGTGATATTATGTGGCCTAATACTATCCCACTCCGTACCATAAAATGACACTTTTCCCAATTTAAGACCAGATTCTTCTCCTGACACCTTACAAGGACTAACTTCAAGTGGTGCAAGCACTCATCAAATGATGACCCAAATACTGAGAAGTCATCCATGAACACCTCAAGGAATCTTTCTACCATGTCTGAGAAAATGCTCAACATGCGCCTTTGAAATGTAGCTGGAGCGTTACAAAGCCCAAAAGGCATACATCTATAGGCGAAAGTTCCAAAAGGGCAGGTGAAGGTGGTCTTCTCCTGATCCTCTGGTGCTATAGGAATTTGGTTATAATCGGAATATCCATCCAGAAAACAATAATAGCTATGTCCAGCTAACCTTTCAAGCATTTGGTCAATGAATGGTAGAGGAAAATGATCTTTCCTCGTGACCACGTTCAACTTTCAATAGTCAATACAAACTCTCCACCTAGTGGTCATGCGGGTGGGGACTAGCTCGTTATCCTCATTTTTTACTACCGTGATCCCAGATTTCTTAGGTACAACCTGAACGGGGCTTACCCAAATACTATCAGAGATAGGATATATGGTGCCAACGTCTAAGAGTTTTAGGACTTCATCTCTAACCACGTCCTTCATGTGGGGGTTCAGTCGCCTTTGAGTCTCCCTAGAAGGTTTTGCAGTTTCTTCTAGATGTATCCTATGCATGCATAAGGCTAGACTTATCCCTTTTATGTCTGCAGTTTCTTCTAAAAGCTTACCCTCCTATTCTTTATCTAAGTCTGATGCTATTATCACAGGTAAGGTTTTATCTGGACCTAAATATGAATATTTCAAGTTATCAGGCAAGGGTTTTAGGTCTAGAGATGGTGCGTGCTCTATTGAGGGTATGGGGACAGATTTAGACGGTGAGAGTGGTTCCACATAAGGACCCCACTTAGAGGTATCCATGAGTGGTGCAACATCTAAAAGATTGTTCACCTCCTCAATAGACTTGTCTATATCAAATTCTCCATTAAAGTGCATGAGACAAGCCTCTAGTGGGTCTGAGATGGACAATGGTGAATGACTCTCATTAATTAGACTCTCAATTAAGTTGACATCACAGGGATCATCGAGGTCTAAATGTTGCTGATCGACATTAAAAATATTAAGCTTAACCTTCATGTTGCCGAATGAGACTTTCATTACACCATTCCTACAGTTAATAATGGCATTGGACGTTGATAAGAATGGACGCCCAAGGATGACTAGGATTTGACTACCAGGGTCTGATACAGGTTGGGTGTTTAGCACGATGAAATCAACAGGGTAATAAAACTTATCCACCTGTATCAAGACATCTTCAACCAAACCACGAGGTATCTTAATAGATCTATCAGCTAATTGTAGTGTGGTAGTGGTTGGTTTCAACTCACCGAGTTTTAGTTGCTCATAAACAGAGTATGGCAACAAATTAACACTAGCCCCTAAGTCAAGAAGTGCCCTGTCTATGACATGATCTCCAATGACACAAGTGATTGTAGGACATCGTGGGTCTCTAAACTTTGGTGGGGTCTTGTGTTGAATCAAAGAGCTCACTTGTTCGGTGAGGAAGGCTTTCTTTTGCACATTAAGCTTTCACTTCGTTGTGCAGAGCTCTTTTAAGAATTTGGCATAGGCCGGGATGTCTTTAATTGCATTGAGCAATGGTATATTGATTTGTACATGTTTAAATACTTCCATTAACTCATTGAAGTTTGATCCCTTCCTAGCTTTATTCAATAATTGGGGAAAAGGGACCTTAGGCACATATGGTGCCTCCATTATAGGTTCTATAGGGTTGTTCTGTATTTTCTCTTTTTCCTATATTTTTGTTGCCTCTTTTTCCTCTACATTTTTCGTAGCTTGCCCTTCTTTGTTATCAATTTGACGACCATTCCTAAGGGTGATTATGGACTTGGCATGCTCATGAGGGTTATGGCTTTGAGAACTTGACCCTATCTCGAATTGACTCTTAGGGTTAGGAATGGGTTGACTAGGAAACTGACCCTTGCCTCTATTATGTAATTCAGCACACAATTGGCTTATTTGCGCCTCTAACTTAGCGATGGCTTGAGAGTTGACATTTGCTGACTGTCTACTTTCATTTTGCAATTGGTGTAAGGCTTTTCTAGTGTAATCATTATCTTTGGCACATTGATCCATCCTGGTGTGGATGTTTTCCTCTAAATATGGCTTCTTTTGTTGTAAAGGTTGTTGAAAGCCAGGTGGCAGATGGGGAACTGTAGTTCTAAGAGGAAAGTCTTGAACAGGGGGATTCCCAGATGGTCCCCCTTTTTGGTGATTCTTTGACCAAGATAAATTGGGATTCCTAGCCCATCCAGGGTTGTAGGTCTCAGAATATGAGTTGTCACTAGGTTGGCAATATGCATTTAATGCATTCGCTTGGTCTACAAGATATTCAGGGAATGCTTTATTAGATGGACACTCATAGGTTAAATGGGTTGGACTAGAACAAGTAGCGCATACTTGTTGTGGGGGTTTTTGAGATAATGTAACAGCTATGAAAGATTGAAACATCGTTTCAAGCTTGTCCATTCTTCCATCTAATTTTTGAGAGACAAAGTCGAGCTTATTAGATAGATCAGTATGTGCTCCTATCTCGTAGATCCCTCCTTTCTTAGTGGGTTGGTTAGTTCTTTCTCTCCTATTTAAATAATCCCATTGCTGAGAATTATCTGCTACAGTTTGAAAGAATTCCCAAGCCTCACTTTCATCTTTTAACATGAGGGTCCCTCCACTCGCTGCATCTATCATTTGTCTATTTTGAGGTGTTAATGCCTCATAGAAGTATTGAACTTGCTGCCATTTCTTAAATCCATGGTGAGAGCATTTCTGCAGCAGTTCAATCCACCATTCCCAACATTCATAATATTGTTCATCAACCCTTTGTTGGAAATTTATAATTTCATGACGCAGGGCATTTGTTTTGTGAACGGGGAAGAACTTGTTCAGGAACTTCCTAGATAATTGGTCCCATGTATGTATAGAACCTACCTTCAAGGAATTAAGCCATGACTTGGCTTTGTTCTTAAGTGAGAACGGGAATAACCTTAACCTAATTGAATCATCCGAAACATTTCGAAACTTAAATGTGGTGCAAATATGAAGGAACTCCTTGATATGTAGGTACGGGTCTTCTCTGTCTCGACCATAAAAAGTGGGAAGTAACTGAATTACTCCCGGCTTTAACTCAAAGTGGTCAGCATCAGTTGAAAGTAATGCTATGCAGGAGGGGGTATTAAGTTGGAGCGGCGCATAAAAATCTCTAATAGTCTTGCGCTCAATCTCTATTGGTGGTTCCGCCATAGGGATAGGAACTAGGTTTCTTTCCCCTTGGTTTTGGATGCGTTGAATCTCTGGGTTTAACGGTAGTAGCTCAGGGTTCTGAGATCGACGCCCTTGCATGAACTATTCCTAATCTAAAATGTCCTACTTCTAAATGCTAACTCTTACTCTATGTGATGCAAGCAAAAAGGCACAGTCAAACACCTTAGGCTAATAAGCAATATATTGATTTTCTTGAATATGTGTGGGGACAATGCTTTTAATTAGCCTAATCTAGCACTCCTCCTCTCCTTCAGACTTGATTATTGCTGACCAGTTAGGTTCTTCGCAAGGTGGTTAATACAACCCTCGTGTAAGGAGGCGTTTAGACCTCACAAACGTCAACAAGAGGTGAGGGAAGAGCGAGGCTCTATTAGACAACCCTCAATAACCACAGTGCTCCAAAGCCACTAGAGTGACAATAAATCGAGTCTTAGTAGGAGGGTCCTACGAGCATGTGATAGCTCAATAGGTCTCTTCTGATTGATTTTAATTTGAATTGAAGGCTAGGGTAGCGCGCTTGAGGTGATTATCCTAGGTGGGCCAAGGAGTGGTGATGAAATCCACCCTTGATCTTATGGGGGTAGGGTGCCCTTACTAATTAATTCCACACTCCATGGCAATTCGATCAGCAAATATATCACCTTAAAGCATTAATTGTGTCCTAAGATGCAAATAAAAGCAATAAACTAATGCAAAACCTAAAAATGCACAAATTCTAAGAGGATGATGTCTATATGATTTATACTACCAAACAATGCAAATTTACTCTAAATGCAAACCCTAATCTAGGAATTTAAATGAGTGAGGAGACTTACAGTGGGGTTTCTGATGAAGATCAAGTGTGGGCCACCTTATCCCACACTTGCCCTATATTATACAACCCTTTAAAATGAAAATAGAAAGTGCAGTTTACAAGGGTCCTCACTACAAGCTTCACTCAAAAAGAAAAGAATCCTAATCTAGGAAAGCAGGAAACTTTTCATGTTGATGAAGATTTTCTTGCCAATTTTCTCCGCTTTCTTGTTTCCCTGAAAAAGAAAATTTAGAAATAAATACCAATTTCAGGAAATTAGGTGGTTATGCACTAAAAAAAAATTGAAAAATGAACCTAAAATGCAATTCCTAATATTTTTTATTTTTTATTTATTTTGGATTTTTTTAAATTAAACTTTATAAAAACTCCTTTGCAAGTCCCCGGCAACGACGCCAAAAACTTATTGATGTTTTTCACAAGTGCACGGGCTATTGTAGTATAGCTATGCAAATACGGGTCGAACCCATAGGGACTCGCTTTAACTGGAGTTTTTAATAAAATTTAATTATTTGAAATTTGATGAGAAGAACAAAACTAGCATAATCATTCAGATTTATTCAATTGATGCACTTTAAATAACTTTCAATTCCAGAGAACAACATAAAAGTAATCAAAACATCTCTGAATCACACTGTCTGTGGATGGCATTGTCCCTGGATAACACTGTCAAAAGATGGATAAAATAAAGCTTAAATAGAACAAGTACACAGATGTAAATAAAATGGGGATACAGATGTCATTAAACAGGGGACGCAGATGTCATTAATGGAATTGAACAGAATTGTCATTTCATTTAAAGATGAGGGCAAAACAGAAACTCTGGTTTTTAACAAAAACCAGGAAAACCCAACGAAGGAGAAGCTGAAGGAGAAAGAGATGAAGCCGGAGGAGAAAGGGGAAAAAGGGCAGCAACGTGAGAGGAAACCTAGTTCGGGTTTCCTTCTCCGAGATGTTCGGAGGCGAGAAAACGCAGGGCCGTCTAGTATGGGCTGTGGAGATCTGCGCAGACGATGGTTTGGTGAGGCGTCTTTGGGATGGGCATGTCTGTCCATCGTCTGGTGCGCTGGGTGCTTGTCCTTGAAGTGCCAAATAGGAGATGGGTGTAGGGCAGATGGGAGAGCTCCTGGCCGGTGGAGAGATGAGCACGAGAGAGAGATGGAGACTGGAGTGGTGCTGGAAATGGGGTTAGAGACAGAACAATAGAGAGGAGGGGAAGGGAGAGCAACTGGTCAAGATAGATGGTGGGATTGAGAGAGAGATGAGATGGTTCGGTTTGGGTTGAAGCAATAACAATAGAGGCAGTGTGCAGTGGATGAAGCGAAATAAGAGATGGAGGAGATGGTTACAGTTCAACAAAATGGGCGTCTAGGTTGTGAACGTGAAAGAGAGAGTGAAACGTGAAAGGACTTGTGTAGTGGTGTGATGGATGTAGGGCTGAAGAGGAAGGGAAGGTGGCTTGTGCGATGGAAACAAAGCTGATGGTGCTAGAAGAGATGGGCAGTGGTGTTGTGAGGTGTGCATAAACAAAAGAAGAGGGATGGGGAGAGAAAGACGACTGGAAGTAGAGGATGAAGGGAAAAAAACGACACCTGGGCTAGTGAGGATGAAACCGGTGATGGGGAGAGGGGCTAGCCGTCTGGTGCGTTGAAAGGTGGAGTGATTGGGTGGAGCAAATCTGGGCTTATGGAAATGACACTGTAGAAGATGGGTTGTGAGACAATGGAAGAGAGAAAAAAAAACGACGCCTGGTGTGTGGAGGAGATCTGGGAAATCGGAGGTGGTGCGTGAGATGGGGTTGGTGGAGAAGTAGGTGGAACTGGTGCTGTGGATGATGTTGCAGTGTTGGCTGATAGGGAAGGTGCGGTAAAAGAGAACGATGATGGAATGAAATTGAAACAAAGATAGGGGGAGGGAACTAGGCGTGTGAGGCAGAGAGAGGTTAAAGATAGTAAACAAAGGAGACTCCAAGCAAACAAGGAAGAGGAAGTAGTACGAAACAACTAGCAACAAAAACTCTTCTTCTCTCCATATGGCTCTCCTATTTATAAAAACTGTTATTCTCCTTTCTTCCTCAAACTCTATCCTTAAAGAGTTAGAGTCATGTTTGGAAACTTTCTTCTCCTCCAATTAGAACTCCATCCCTTTTAGGAATCCTCATCCTTTTACAACTCCTCTTCCAACTAGAACTCTTCCAATTAGGACTCCTTATTGATTAGGATTCTTGCCTTTTTGATCTACACCGTTGATCATAGAGCTGAGCCATCCAACCTTCCTTCAGTTGATCTGCAAAATAAAAGACTAAATTAGAATAATCAAACTGTACATTAATCCTTTAATAAGCTCGAATGATCATCTAACCATTGCTTAAGGTCTAGATGGTTAATCAAGCTAAAGTTTGAAATTTGGACAATTAGATAATCTAATTGAATGCTAAACTAGGGGTCTTTTAGCCAAAATTAAGCAATAAACAGGAAGTAAAGCTTGAAGACTCAGAAGCTACAAGATTGATCATAGTATTTTCCCTGAAGATTGTGTAATTTGGTTATGTACTTTGTAATTTGGATTGTATTTGGACAATGGATTGTAATTGTAATACAGGGGCTGTGTAAGAGTGAACTACTGGATGATTCCTGGTAGTCAATAAAATTGTATTTTATACAAAATGTCTATTTGTATTATGTACATTGAGGTGAGACTTAGGTTTTGTTACAAACGAATTTAAAAGAAAAGAATTTTCGCTGCATTGTTTGAGAATTTTTTTTTTTACCATCAAGGGCCCTGCCTTTGAAAAGGGTATTACAAAATGTGTTACAAAAACCCGAGTCATCACACAAATGGCTAGAATGAGAGGCACTATGAGAAAATTTTCAAAAGAAAATGCGACCATCCAGAAATAGCTTGAGGAACCCCACAAGTTTAGTCAAGAAGATGAAGAGGACATATCCAAGGGGCTCCACCCTCAACATATACCTCAAGCTATCCCAATGACCATTGAGCTTCTCCCTGCTCAAACCTTTATAGTTTAGGCTGCTATTTGGATTGACTTGGGTGAACTTAATGAGGTGCAGATAGAACTATGGTGGATGAAAGCCACTAACGATTTCAAGGTTTCTATGGAATCATTGAGATTGTTCAGCCATGTCACAATTCCCAAAGATTCAAAATGCTAAAAATTGATAAATATGATGGGAAAGATTACATTAGAATACATTTGAGTGTATACTTGAATAACCTTGATTCCTATGAGTTCACTAATGACTAGCTGGTCAATGTCTTCCCTAAGTCACACACTAGAGAAGCCATGACTTGGCTCATGATAGTGGATATAGCCAGAATAAGAACATGGGAAGATCTGGACAATGCCTTCGTCATTCAATTTTAGTACAACATATAAGATGTCCTATAGTTAGCAATTTATAACTTTAGAATTAACTTAAATATCACTAATTAGGATTTATTTCATGTTTTGTAGGATTAAGGTACAACTAAGAAATGCATATTTTTGGCACTTGTAATATTAAAGAAGAGCAAGACCAGTGTCCACCAATTTCATGGGCCCATATGCCAAATATGAAGTCTAGGAGTTCAAAATGCAATATTAGTGTCGTTATCATATTCAATACTGGCAGAAACCATAGAACATTATCAAGCCTTATCTATGTAAAAGAGGCTATCACTACCAACAAAATAAGGTGGCAAAACTTTTCATGCATGCATTCATGCATTTTACCACCTTTGGAGAGCTTCTATGTGATGTTTCTATGTCACATACATCAAGGTTGGTATGCATGTGAAGAACTTAAAGTTCGAGGTCCACAAGAGACTATTTTTACTCACTATCTTTGTCACTACACTTCAAGAGGGGACCACCTAAGGAACTACACCATTTTCCCATGCAAGGTGGTGAGTCACACTCTATTTCATATTTTTGCATGAGAAAATGTGAAAAAATGTGGTGAAGAAATAGAAGAATAAAAGGGAAATCTACAGCTAGTGTTGATCCAAAGTTTTGAAGAAAGAGTGGCATAAATCTAATCTATCTCAAGGAAATCCTAGAGAATCCGATGAGAGTTCACTTAAGCTAGGATATACCATTGGGGAGCAGCCATGCAAGAGGATAAACATTTGAATGCTATTGGGTGGAGAATATTTTGGTGGGCTGTCCACTGAAATAAAATGAGCTAAAACGAGTTCCTCTTGAGCTAAAACATATTCCACCACTAAAATTCTATTGGTTGGAAACATTTTTGGTGGATTGTAGAGAATCAAGGAGGAGACTTAGAATGGATAAGAAAATCTAAATGAAATCCAAGCCATCCACTCTAGGGCATGTTGATCTAACGGATGAGAGAAAATGAGATACAAAATGGATCGTTTAGATAAGGAAACTTCAAAGAGGTCACATCCACTCAATCCTAACTAAATCATGATCTTATGGACAAGAAATTAAGAGGTAATGGAAAGCAAACCGTAGCCATTACCCTAGCCTCCATTGCCCAAAACATGTTAACACATTAGGGATATGGTTTCCAATGTGTTATGCTAAGAATAGTGAAAAGAAAGTGTGAAAAAAAAGAAAGCTTGGACATGATCTTAAGGATAAAAGAAAGAGAAGCATGCTACAAAGGAAACCCTAGATGAAGAGGGAAGTTTTCCATGCTACACATGTTCACATATAAAGGTGAAGATCATCCCAACTTCTCATCCGATAGCGCATTTGTTTTTAACTTCTTCTCCTTCCCCTCCTCTTCTCTCTCTTACTCTCTTAGATCATAATTTAATCTCTTAATCCTCATCCACTTCCACGCCTCCTCCCCTATGTCTTTCCATTCTCTTCATCCCTTCCTAGATTTTCTCCATTCCTTTCCCTTATCATCTCTTTCTTTCCTTGCCTCATGTTCTTCTTCACTCCCCTCCCCTCCCCTCCCCTCCCCTCCACATCTCATACTCCTTCCTTTATAGAACACCATGCCCCCTATCTCCACCATCCTTCCTTTGCTTATCCTAAGACAAGTGATTGAAACCCTCACCTCTTGGGGTTTTCACTTTAGAATCTATAAATATATGTGAGGAAATGAGAAGGACCATCTCTTACTTTCCCTGGAGCTCAAAGCTAAAAATAGGAGAAGTAGAGGGATCATTCTCACCTTCTCTCTTCTAGAGCTACATGAGCACACCACCTGGAGAAGAGCTAAGAATTCAACTCTAATCCATAGATCATCCTTCACTCTTGCTTGGGTGAGTGGTGTGAGGGCTAAGGAGGAGTCACACCCTTCATAGGTGTACTCCAACTCCATTTTCATGCCTCCCTTAATCAAGAGTGTAGTGAACCTATCTCTAGGGACACTAGTCTTCATTCTTTTCATTTCCACTGTTTCTCTATTCTATTACATCACTAATTGGGATGCCCCACTCAAGTGGCCACACCATACTTTAGACCACTTCTTTCTCTATCCTTTGCATTCTCCTATGAGCTATTCTCTTCCTAGAGTTCTAGAAAAAAAAAGCATACAATCTCTTTGCTCTTTTCCATTCCATGCATTCTCCTATAGCTACTTCTCTTCCTAGAGTTGTAGAATAAGAAAAAGCATACATTTCTTTATCATTCACTTCTTAAGAGTGGTAACTTTTTAGGAGAAGTGTTAGGTGACTCTTTTCATGGTAGCTAAAGCACTTTAGTCCTAAGGGTTTTTGGATTTGAGTTGAAGAGCATATTGGAATGTGGCATGTTTGTAGATTCTGGCTTTGCTTGTTACCTAAGAATACAGTGCCTAAATAAGATGAAGAAATCAATTTAATGATGAAAGGATGGTAGTAACTTTATTGTATTTTGGGTTGAAGCTACATGTATATATCGTTGTTGAGTGCCACAGTAAGGGAGTCCTAAAACAAAGATTCAAGCCCAGGACATGAAGTTTTATTTTATTTTCTTTGTTTCTTTCTTTCCTACCATTGTATTCTTTTAATTATTGGCTTGGTTAAAGTAGCCTAATCTAGGTTTTAATTGTATTCTCATTAATTAAGAGTCTCCGTGGATTGGCCAATATTTGCCTTATCTAAGCTACAGTGACCCATTTACTTACAAAAGTAATATTTAAAACACACTAGGTTTTTATTTTTGGTGTTGTTGACAGGGACTTGTAATGGAGTTTTTAATTAGCTCTAGGTTAAAATAGTTTACCACTAGTCATGGCTTTTAGGACTGCGTCTAGTTTAGTTGCATTTTTTTCATTATTCTTTCTTGTTCTTGAGGACTTACTAAACTCAATTTTCTTTTCATTTGTGTAGGAATTTGTAAAGGTCTTGGAGGAAGACATAGGATAGTCACATTGTTTAAAATTTTGAGTGAATTGTAGTGAGAGTATTCTTGTATTCTTTTTATAGCAGTTCATTCATAAGAGTTGTGATAAAACATGTCAAGGGTGAGCCATCCTAACTTGGAAGAGGAGGTGGTATGTACATGGACTCACCATTGTACGAGAAGGCTAGTTTTTGGACCCCCTTTTGACCTTCTTCCAATTTCTAGGTTAGGGTTGTGACACCCTGATTTTTTCATGAAAATTTTTTGCGTTCACTTTCAAAAGGTGTCATGCCTCTAATTTTAATATTCAAAAATAGCAAAAGATTTTACTTTAAAATTCATTTTTCCAAAAACCCTGATGTCACTTTCATGCTCACACTATACATATATACATATATATATATATATATATTTTTCTAGAAGATACAAATTCATTTCTTAAAACAGGACCCATCCAGTGGTTCACTTGTACAGCCCCTATAACATTATCTTAAATGTCTAATATTACAATTCAAATGACTAACTATACAATACAAAAGCTTTAATAAAATGTATACCTAAGCACAGAAATTTGGTTGTTGGATTCCTCTTCTTGTGTACATCTTCTCCTATTTATTTGTATCTGAGATATTGTAAACATAGAACATTTATAATATCTTAGCAAGCTATGCTTAGTAGGGGAGTTTAAGAAGCATGCTGAATCTTAATATACATTAATTATTCCATAGTGATTAGAATATTCATTTTCATAGAAATTATATTGAATTGGATTTACTATATGTTTCACATTTCAATAATCCATTTATAAACCAAATATCTACATGTTTCATAATCATTAACAATCCATTGATAAATCAATTATTAACATGTTTATAATTATCAATATCTACATGTTTCATAATTATACGTAATCCATTGATTTATCAAACATCTTTAATTGTTATTATTTGTTATCTAAATAAACTAATCCAATTCCATGAACCATACTCTGTATAACAGTTCTACCCATTCATATACCCATTTGAAACTTATATGAAACTAATTTATTTTTTTCTAAAACTTAACTAATTCTATCTTATTACAACATCAACTCACAAGCTCCTAATTTATATTTGAATTGTAATCTTTTTATTGAACACATAAGGTTGCAAGTGACTGGATGAACCGCTCTAATACCAACTATGACACCCTAGTTTTTTCACGAAAATTTTTCGCGTTCACTTTCAAAAGGTGGCGTGCCTCTAATTTTAAAATTCAAAAATAGCAGAAGATTTTACTTTGAAATTCATTTTTCCAAAAACCCAGGTGTCACTTTCATGCTCACACTACACACACACACACACACACACACACACACACACACACACACACACACACACACACACACACACACACACACACACACACACACACACACACACACACACATAGTTTTCTAAAAGATAGAAATTCATTTCTTAAAACAGGACCTATCCAGGGGTTCACTTGTACAGCCCCTATAACATTATATTGAATGCCCAATATTACAATTCAAATGACCAACTACATAATACAAAAGCATTAATAAAATGTATACCTGAGTGTAGAAGTATGGTTGCTAGATTCCTCTTCTTGTGTAGATCTTCTCCTGTCTATCTGTATCTGAGTGTAAACGTAGAACATTTACAATATCTTAGCAAGCTATGCTTGGTAGGGGAGTTTAAGAAGCATTCTAAATCTTAATATACATTAATTATTCCATAGTAATTAGAATATTCATTTTCACAGAAATTATATTAAATTGGATTTACTGTATGTTTCACATTTCAATAATTCATTTATAAACCAAATATCTACAAGTTTCATAATCATTAACAATCTAGCGATAAATCAATTATTAACATGTTTCATAATTATCAATATCTACATGTTTCATAATTATATGTAATCTATTAATTTATCAAACATCTTTAATCATTATTTGTTATCTAAATAAACTAATCCAATTCGATGAACCATACTCTGCATAATAGTTCTACCCATCCATATACCCATATGAAACTAATATGAAACTTTGCCCTCAATCATATACATATAGCATACATACACATATATGGAAATTGTTAAAAGACATACAAAATTATGAATATAATCAATAAGTCTCCTAATCTACATTCTCAAACTATACTAGGTTTCAAAATCATACCCCTCATCATGTGGGGTTCATAATCATCTAGGCTCTGCTAGTATATCAATATAATCCTAACGCCCCTCACTATACGGGGTCCACAATCCTCCAACCACTGCTGGGAAAACAATATATGGCATATCATCATGCCATATCATATAAGGCTTCTCATAATGCTATCATATAAGCATCATAGTGCATCAAATATAAGGACTACTATGCATGCAGTTAGAATCCGTATAGCACACCCGGATAACTGCTTAATAATCCACCTATACCATTCTCAGTGGAAATCACAATATCCATGTTCGTATGGGAGGACCATGGCTGTGCCATGGCGGCCTTCCCATAATTGCCCCACTTGACTTTTAGCAACACATAGTGCTTGGTATCCACAACATAATAAATTTCAGAGAGCGGGTGGCCAAACCCTCATAAGTCTCATAGCATAGCATCCCCAGTCCTATGCCTTTCTAAAACAAAACTCTCAGGCCTCCATGCCCAAATGTAAAATAATCATAATAGCAGGAAAATTTCCTGTTCACATATTTCATAACAAAAAAACATCCTCACTTATTTGGTGATAATACACCAAGGATGTATCCTATAAACCTAGACTCATACATCATCAATACTGACATGGTACCTATGTGCTATAAATATGATTTCACAATTTACATACATGATGTGCAAGTCATAAGCATCAATTATAACATGAAACTCTTTTAATTAACATTATTTTCATCATTTCAATTTAAAGCATGTCCAATATCAATCATATCATTTAAATGTTATAACATGTATAATAAAAAATAAGATCATGTTGAGAACATGCATCTTTTCATTTAGACATGCTATCTTAAATTTTCACCTACCTCATGTGACGCGTTCATCTGATTTCACTAGCTTTAATCGCCCTCCTTTTCACTATTGACCGCGTGCTTCAATCTTATTCAGTTAATGAAATTAAGTTATAATGCACACAACTGCTACAGCAACAAAAAGAGCAAAACTTCTTTTAGGACATGCAACTTGCCTTATCCCCTCTATTGTAAGCCTTATTACAATACTAAGGGCTTTTATGCTGACAACTGTTAGTGAACCCATTTAAAGAACCGATGTCCAAGTAAACTAATATGCGTCTGACTATAACAAGATTCAAAGTTTAGAACCCGTGCCAAGACCAATGACCATGAAGTTGCTACATAAAACATAAATTCGGGTTGAGTAGTTAGATTCCAAGTCAATTTCTCCTTCCTCCAATTCCCTTTCCTCTTTGTCTTCACTTCACTTCACTTTCTTCAACCTCAACCTCATTATCATCAATCAAAACACGACAAATCTCCCTCTTATTCTCATTCCCATTCTTTCCAATACTTTTGTAGTTGCAGTTGATCCCTTGAATATTTCAACGAATCCAAAATCCCTTCTATAGGCCTATTATGTGCTGCTAGTGCCCATGCAAGAGTGCATAGATCAGGCGTGTAATGCTGATGTTGCACCTCAAACGCAAATTGCTCCACTTTAGGCCATGAAACCCCACATTACTATTTAAAATAGTGCATTGTAATCTTCTTGACAGAATCATCTAAAGTTTCCCTTGTTCAACGTCAACAACAGAAGTTCCATTCTCTGCCATAAAAGCTTAAAATTGTGATCAATAATTTCTTTGAATAAAATCGTCTGAAATTTCCCCCTCTTTCACATCAACAACAAGAGAACTAGGTTTTCTTCCTCTTTAGAGTTCAAGAAGAACAATGATTCGATTCGGCAATGTGCATAACTTCAAAATCCAAATTCTATTAGGTTTGAAAAGTCAAGATATACCTATCTTCAAATAGATTATAGCTGATCCAAGATTTAACTCATTTCTACCCCATATCTAACTTAGAAAAATTGATTTAAGTAGGATCTAAATGAGTCACACATACATCCGAGATAGAACACTAAGAATTGTAAAAAAGATCTCAAGAACTCAGATACTTGCGATTTTGGTGAGAGTGGGCTTTGATTTGGCGTCTTTGCAAGGAAAAATGATTTTCCCCAATTCCAACAGAAAAATCTCATTTCACTTTGTAGAGCTGAAGGGAAACGATTGTAGATCCCCTTCACATGGACAGAACCGAAGGGGTTTTGTTCCCCTCTTTGTACTAAGTAAAATGGATGGCTCGAATCAAAGATTCAAGCAGTTCTCGCCGTCGACACCATTTTCTTCGGCGATGAAAAACGGTAACCGAATTTATTTTCTTGTGTTCACTGGTGTGATTGGTTTCCTTTGCGAGCTCTCTCTCCTTCCTCTTTCTTCTTTCCCTCCTCATCCTTCTCTTCTTCTTCCTTGCCTTCCTCTCCTTCCTCTTCCTTCTTCTTTTCTTTCTTCTTCTCTTTCTTTCCTTCTGTTCATCAAGTTCTATAGGATTTTGGGATTGTTCCCTACGTTTTCACTTAAGTCAGGGAGTGCCGTTATCAAACCTGGACCCCCTTTTAGTTATTTTAATTTGTTTTCCTTTTATTTATTTTAAAGTTTAATAATGATGTTTTTACTATTCTAAACACCATGATGCCAGTCAAAGAAAAATGTAAGCCATACTAATGATGTTTTTCAACTCCATTGTATGAAAATTACTGTTTATTTGTCTAACCTTCGATTTCAGTAAACATAGTGTCATTGAATTCATAACGATGAGTAGAATCTAGATTTTATAATTTAAATTCCCAAGTTATAAGGTTTTTTTCAAACTTTTAATTATCAAAATAGACTTGACTTTGAAGTCAAATAACTTCCTCATCCGGACTTAGCTTTTAGCGTTCTTTGGGTCGTTGGATTCCATTTTCTGAGTAGAATCTAACTATTTATGTTTCAATTTCTGATTCTAGATCCATAAAATGTTATTCTCCTAGAAAACTCATACTATGATCATCCAATAGTAGAATTTTGGTGTTGTTATAAGGGTTGCATTAGTATTTTAATTATTCATTATTTGGTTAATTGCTAAAAGCATATCGTTACATTCATCTGTTTACTTATTGCATACTACTTAGGATTTTTTGCATCAACCAACACCTCACATACATAGGATGTTAGGGTTATGGTGTTCAGTTTGTTAAGGCCTTGACCTTTTTTTATGTAGCATATAAGTTGCTACATTAGTTTACTACTTTTCTTGCATATTTAGGGCATGCCTATTGCTTTAAGTGATATGTGATTGATCAAACTGCAGTGAGAATGTGAAAATAATTAGTAAAGGTAATTACTCTTGCAAGATCAAGGGTGGATTTCATCACCTTCCCTTAGCCCACCTTATTTAATTATCACCTGATGCACCCTAGCCTTCCAAGTCAAATAAAAATCAATTAGAAGAGATCTGTAGTGGCCCACAATCTCATAAGACCCTCTTGGAAAAAGGTAGATTACTATCACTCTAATGACCCCTACTTGATCAGTTGTTTTAGTATTTAAATAACTAGCTCTGCCAACACACTTGATGACTCAGATTACTTACAACTAACTAAGGAGGGAGTAAAGTCATTGATCAAGATAGGATCTAACTGCTAAACAATAAGACAAGTCTAAAAGAGAGGAGGATCTACTTTGGTTAGAAATAATCTAAAAGGCTTTCATTGTGCAGAAAATGAAGGAAAATAAATCTCAGCTTGTTTTTTCTTAGGGATAGTTTTATTGTGTGCCTTTCGTTGTGCATCATTTTCATATAGGGTGCATCATTTAGTTTAGGTTCCCCAGTTTTGTTAGTTAAAAAAAGAACAACACTCTTTCATTGTATATGACAAATATCTTTTTGTTGTATACAAAGTTGAGTCAATTGCACCGAATATTAGTGTGTGCATGACCGTCAATTCCCCTCAGATTTAGTATTTTTAGATCCTGAGATCAAATGGACCATTAGGCAAGGGTTATGTAATCAAGTAGATCTAATTAATCTTGCATTGATATGACCAACGAAGTAGTGGAAGTAAAGACACTTCCATACTATTTTACTCCAACACCCCTTAAACTTAACAATATATATGGAATATGGCCTTCTCTTTATCTATCTGATACACTGGATAGATTACCATATAGGGTGGACAAAGTGGACAGTCTATTTAATACATTATATGCTTTTATGTTGTCTATAATGTCATCTATGCAACATTGGCATGAGGGTTGTTCTATTTGTTCTAGTTCATCCCATCCTAGCTACTACTTCTTGTCCATCTAGTTTAGCGTATGTTGTTGTTGTTTTAAATAAAACTTACAAGCACACAACTCATTTTCAATATAACACACTAGTGAGGATGATCCCATGAGGAATTGAACTAATCTAATGCTAGTGACCCCTACTTTAAATTATCTAACCAAGCTAAAATTCAAGAGATATTTCTTCTATCTAAGTATGGAAACACTCATGGAAATAAAAATGGAAATTATGCATAAATTAGAAACATGCTAAAATTGAAAATTTTCCTAAAATATGCACTTTCCAAAAGTAAAACTTTCCTAAATTATTTTTCTAAATCTATTACTTTCCTAATTTAAGGACTTTCCTAAAGTGAACTTTCCTAAAATCCAATTTTAAAAAACTTTCCTATCTAAACTTTCCTCAGCATGAAATTAACAACTAACCTAAGCGAACATGCATTAAACAACTACTTTCCTAACCATTTAATCTTCTAAAAAAAAGGAATTAAACTTATGGAAAAAGAAACTTTAATAACTATAATCTAAGCACAAGATGCGAACAAACTAATCAAGATCAACTCTACTAAACATTTTCCCTATCATGAATGAAGGCAACAACTTGAATCTAATTAGTCAACATCTCATCTAAAACCATGTTTGATTTAATGAATACTGAAATCAATGAAGGAACAATTAGCTTTCATAAAATCATTCAATGCTTCAACCTTTAATCTTTTCAAAACCATGCATTCCACTTTTGGATCGGACATATGGTTTCTTAAGACTTTTAATTAAATTGTTTGATGCTTCTAACACAAGGTAATACTAATTCAAGATATCCTCAACATGTAAGAAGTAAGGAAGACTCATGCCCATTCATCAACCAAGTAAGATTTCATTAATCATCAATGGTTTGCACACAAGTGGATATGTGAAGGGTGCGTTCCACTTTTGACGAAAACACCACTTTGTCTCCCACTTTAAATCCAAAATTAAACAATAAAGATGATTCCTCCTCCACAAAGCCTAATAATCAAAGGAAAAACTTATGAAATAAGAAGGCAAGACTCAAAGGAACTCAAGGAAACTAGGCTGGAGTACAATGGAAGTTAAAGAGACCAAAAGCAATGAAAGGTAAAAGGAAAAACTAGATTCAAGATGACTTCCCATGGCTGTCACTTCAAAGGAAACCAGCTTTGAATCCTAGTCTTTAAGGCAAGGAAAAGCAAAGGAAAGTAAGGCAAAAGCTAGCATGAAAAGTCTAAGATTAAGCAAAATAAAAGGTGAGATGAACCAACCTTAAAGGAGAATCAACTACACCAAAGACTAGGCGTGGAGTAGCTTGGAAAGCTGCTTCACACCTTAGCAAGAGAGTAGCACCCAAAGGAGATCCAAAAAAACAAGCAAAAGAGTGGAGAGACTGGCTTAGGAAGAGGACATCTCCTTCCTATGGAGGTGGCGTCTTTTTCTTAGGTGTAAAAGTCTGCCCCTCACTTTAGTTTTGTGCTAGTTTTATATATTTTTCTCCTAATTTTCCTAGGGCATCCTAATACGAAGTTGTGGCGGGGATGAAATTAGGTTATTTTGAAGGGTTAAGATGGTAGGTAGCTTAAGGTTTCAAAAGAGGAAAGTGGGTCGAAGGTGGCTACCCTTTTGGTGGTGGAGTAAGTGGGAGACACCACCTTTTTAGGAAGGGGTGTCTCCCCCTTCAAAAGTTGTTGAACCTCCTCCAAATTAGGAAGGTGGGTGGGGTAATTAGATAGGAAAGGGGTGGAAATTTATGGTTGGCTAGGTAGTTTCCTAAGAGGTAGAGTGGTTGGGCGGTTAGGATGGAGTTTTACCATTATGATAGAGTTTAAAATGATGGAACTCTAGAATAGAATTTGAAATTCGTAGTGCATCTTAGGGCTAAAGTGAAAAGTGAAGAAGAAAGGGAGAAAAGTGAGAAGAACACCAAAAATAGAAGGCTCTGATTCTATTGGTGCACTTGCCATCGTATCCTAGTAAGATTTCCCCTAATTATCTTCAAAATATCTCATGGACAATCCTCTTGAATTTCTTCCAATCCTAACCTTCCATTTAGCTTAGCTTAATGGCTAACTTTGAAGGTTCCATTGGCTAGGCTTCATGGCTTGTTTTGGAAGCTTTCTTGGCTTGGCTTCATAGTTGGCTTGCCTCCTTAGCTTATCACCTTATCCATGGCTTGAATTTGGATAAGGTGACTTCTATGCAAAGGCGATGAAATGCATGGCTTACTTCGTGGGCCCACTTTTGCCATGTTTAGCTCTCTAATTGCATCCATAGCTCGTCCAAAAGATGATCTCAACCTTTGGATTGATCACTTATAAGCTTTGGCTCGATCTTTTGATCTTGATCTTCAATTTCATCTCAATCGATCTCTATTGTTAGATCATCATCTCTCTTCCTACAAAAAAGTGAAAAGCTCTAATCAAATCCTGGAAAATTATGATTAATCACATACTTACCTCATATTATCTTCTGTACCTACAAAATATCAAGATTTTTCTTCATTAGGTAAAAAATGTATGCATTATGAATTTCAGTCTCAAAATTTAATTTACCCCTATAAGTTGTAATAGATGGGTAACTAACTAGGTGGTTTTTATGCAAAATGGAACATGCATCACACCTCACAACTGGCATTTTGTTAGTCTTGGGCAAAACATGTGAAAAATCATTTTCAAAACAAAGATACAAAGTACCACTTTTGTAGGTACTCATGGTTGCATTTAGCATATGTAGCAAGCCCTTGAACCCTTAGGTTACCCCTAGTAGACAAGTTTTACCTAGTGAGGGTTTGCAATGAATACATCCATAAAATTTTCTAAGGTTGAGTCCCCTATTTTATCTCAGAGAATCCTTATTCATTAGCACTCTACTAGTTTTTTACAACTTAATGGAGAAGATTGTTAATTTTACAAATTGTACACATGCTAAAGTTATTTTATTCTTGTTATTTCTCAGATTGTATATGTGTGTACAACCAAATTTTAGAAATGAAGCTCTCAAATAAGGGTTTAAACATATTCATCTCATTATGTGATCGAATCCAATAAGGCTAATAGTTCGCATAAATTTTTTACATGCTAAAGAGATAAAGGAAAGTGATCTTTAATAGTGGATGTTATCAGCAAGAATAGTGGAAGTAGTTTACCTTAATTTCTTGTTTTTATATCCTCTTTAAGGCTATGTTCCACCTAAGATCCATAGGTCTTTAGATAGGACAAAATGTAGGCTTGGGACAAGTTCATAAAAGAAGGGTACAAAGATTTCAAAGGCTTAAAATTGAGTAGTCTTCTTTTTTATTGTTGGACAATTCTTGCTTGACTTTATTGAATTGAATTTTCCTTTTATTCTTATATTTTCTTTCAATTTTGCGTCCTCTATTTTTGATATTTCTTTCTTTTCATTTTTCGCCCTTTTTTGAACTTCCCTACAAACTCTATTGATTTTAAAATTGGGTAATGGTTATCTATTTGTCTGGCTTGTTTTGGGTTAAGGTAAATTGGGTTAAAGAAGAAAAAGGCTTCATAATAAGCTCAAGGGGTTAACTATTGGTATACTATATTGGGTAGGTTTTATGTCTTTGGGCTGAATAAGGATAGCCTATATCATTCCATAGGTTTTCTAAAGCCTATTAGATTCAGTAAATTTTCTAGAAAGTGTGACGACCCGGGTTTTCCCATGCATTTTTAAATGCAATATCTAATTCCTACGGCAGGATGCATCCCTATTTGAAAACCATTTTTATAAAAACAATGCAATGCAGCAGAAAATCTTTAGTTTTAAACTCATTTTGAAAACCCCGAGTGTCATTTGCTTTCACAACAACCAAAGTAGTTTTTGAAAAACTTCAGAAATCATAAATGTTTTTCCCAGGTCTATCCAATCATAGCTCACAGCCCAACTGTAAATAAATACAAATACATGTTCAAAGGGTAGATTGTTTACTTACATGTATAATTGTCTCCTTTTGATTTACTTGCTCGTAGCACTAACATTTCCTAAGCCGTCTTCTACTCGTGAGTGGAGTTGTCCTGAAAAATGATATATTTGGGTGTCTTCTCTTACGTGTGTATCCTGTCCTTAAGTGCTTAGTTGTGTCTAAAAAATGTTAAGGATTGGATGAGTATATACTATACTCAGTAGGAGTCTATCACTACTAGTTTTACAATGCATGCTATGTTTAAAATTATATGCTCTTTAAAACATGTGCATGTTTGAACACTCATGTTCAATATCGATATTAAAAACTTTTGTCGAATTGGAATACTGACGACTTAAAGAATCGCATAATCCAAGTCGAAAGTATCATAGATATCATAAACATAATGATATGCATAAGATGCTCAATTGAATCCAACTCATGGATATATGGTATGGTCGATCAACCTCATGTCATGCCATATGCAATGCAAGTAAATCCTCAAAACATAGGGCCCACTATGCCCACAACCTCCTCACCGTGTGGTCCCCGGGTACCTGGGGACACTCGGTCATTGCCTCCACGAGGCATATGACACATCGACCCAGTGCCGTGACACCAGTGGTGGCCCCCTGTACCACATGCAGTCGACGTAGGGACATGCCTTTTTTGGCTTGGTACCCTTTCCACCTAATAGTGGTAGAGGCTAGGAGGCCACCCTAGACCTTTCGGCATAGCGCCCATGAGTTTACTAGCCCAAATCATATACGATCAAACAAGCAAAAATCTCTTTTTCAAAACCTGTCATCTTTGGGTCCCTCACAACTGCCTGGCCCTCACAACTGCCTACCTAGAGTCTTTTGAGCACTCCAGCGTCTTTTGGTAACCCTCAAAGACATGCAATTTTTCAAAACTCAATAACCACAAATCATGCAATTTATGCAATCGTAAAACATGTCTATGCATAATGTATTTATCATATGCATGCTAAATTCATTTATAAAATTAAGTCATGCTAAACAAGTCATATAACTTATACTTAAAACATGCATTCTCAAAACAACCATGGGCTCTTTTTAAAAGTCTAGTAGCGATAGAGCACCTACCTGGTTTGGTCACACTAGCCCCCTTGTGCTCGTATGCTCTTGCTCGTAGTTTAGGGGAATAAGGTTAGCTTGGCCTATTTCTATAGGTTTTAGAATGGTTGATCTCACTACTTAGGCATTAAGGGTTCATTCTCATGCCTATGGGTCTCCTGAGGTCATAACTAGGCCTTGGTATCATCAGGTTTACAAAGGTTTAGTGGCCCCGCGCCACTATCATAGTTTAAGGGTCATGCCCACCTTAGATAGGGTATTGATTAGATATTTTATGGTCTGGGTGTGTTCACGTCGTTGATACGGACACAATGCCTTTCGCGGCACCTCAATCGGAGTCATAGAACCCAAGTTATGGGCATTTTATTATCAAGTGTACATAGAAGGTCTATGCATTTTCGTCCTGTGGGGATCGGGGCGTCCTTGGGATGCCCTGATTCGACCCTGTCGAACCAATGCGCCCCAGGTACCATCCCTGGGTCCTTTGTGGCTCCTTAGAGGCTCATTTTGCATGGTTTTTCATGCAGAAACTTGGGGAAACCCACCCTAAGTCTAAGGGGGAGATGGGTTTGGAGGGGTTTTGGGCATACCTGGTTCGTGGCTGGGTTTTTTTCCCCACGTTTTCTCCTCTTGCCTGCCTCTCCACAATGGGTTTTTCCCAAGCTTTTGGGCTGCCATTGGAGGCACCCAAGAGCTCTATTTATAGAGCTCGAAGAGGGTTCTGGAGGGGGTTCTTACAGCCATGGAATGGCTGTGGAGAAACCTCCAGAATGACGGTGGTTTCTCCCCTGCACACCGCCGTTCTAGAACCCTCTAGGAGGTTGAAGAAGAGGGGTGCTCGTATCAAAATGGGTCCCTGTTTCTCTCAGGCAAAATCCTTTTTTAATTTAAATTACACTTTTGCCCTTGAATTTCAAAGGGCCATAACTTGCTCATTTTAACTCCGTTTTGAGTGATTTTGGTCTTGTTGGATTCCTTTTTTTGAGACGCACCTAAGGGTACTATTGTCAGGACCAAATTTCTAGGTCTAGTCAGGGTGAATGGTGAAATGACCAAAATACCCTTATCTCCGAAAAGGGAACTTTTCATTTCCTATAGATTGTCCAATTCATTTTTGTTAAAAATAGCATAAATTGCTCGAGCATTATAGAAAGAAATCTATTACTCGTATTAATTCTTAATAGTTAATTAAAACAAGGATGACAGTATCACACTAAGTTATATACGCTGAAGAAACTGTGGAATTACTTATAACTCTCCTAAAAGAAGATAGCCTCTAAACTCACTGAGTTATAGGTCTCCATTGATTTTTCTCAAGGTCTCTAAGTCATATCTCTCTATTAGTCTTGATTATGTGCTGTGTGTAAATATTTTCTGAGAATTAGCCTTCATAACATGATTCAATCACATGAATAATATGCAAAACTAACCACACACTCCCATTAAGAGGTGAGAAAAGTAGAATTACTAAATTCTAAACATCCAGTTCTCATCACAGTAAGGGAACTCTTCCAAAAATGTTTTTTTTACACCCCCGACCTAAATGAAACATTGTCCTCAATGTTTGAAAACGTAGGACCCTATATGAAAATGGGAAGATGTAGAATAAGGAGATATGGAAAATGTCTGGGTTGCCTCCTAGGGAGTGTGATGTTTTACATCTTCAGCTAAACGCAATGCTGGTAAGATGCAAGGGTTCTTAGAAAATCTAACGTAGGTCATGATAATGAGCTATCTCTAAAAGTGTCTCTTCGATTTCAAGGTTAGATAGTTCTAAGAATGGTTTCAACCTTTGACCATTTACTTTTTGGATTTCTCCATTTTTCTCAATCTCGATGGCCCCATGAAGATGATTGTGCATACAATGTAAGGTCCAGTCCATCTCGATCTGAGATTGCCTAGGAATACATGCAATCATGAATTGTACAACAAGAACTTTTGTATAAGTGTGAAGGATTTTCTTAAGATTTGACTACCATGTTTAACCTTCATTCAGTCTTTGTATAGTCCTGTAGAATCATATGCATCTTTCCTTAGTTCATGCAACTCATTGAGTTGGAGTTTTTGGTGGGTCCTAGTAGAATCTGAGTTGAAATTGAGCTTTTTGATATCCTAATATGCCATGTGCTTTTGCTCTATTGCCAAGTGATAGGGCTTTCCATAGCCTAGGCAGTAGGTGACATTCCTATAGGAGTTTTGTAGGTTGTACGATAAGCCCACAAAGCACCATTAAGTCTCATGGACTGGTCTTTCCTACTTAGATTGATTGTCTTCTCTATAATGCACTTGATCTCCCTATTGGATACCTCTACTTGGCCACTAGTCTAAGGATGGTATGGGGTGGCTATCCTATGGTTGGCACCATACGTTTTCATTAAATTCTCAAACATAGCAAAAGTGTTTTCCCCCATCACTTATTAAATATTTTCTTTTAAAAACTTTACCACAACCTTGTGGTCATTGGTTTTGCAAGGTGCAACCTTTACCCACTTGGACACATAGTCCACTCCTGTTAGGATGTAAAGATTCCCAAAAGAATTAGGGAAGGGTCCCATGAAATCTATGCCCCAAATATCAAATGGTTCTATGATAAGGATTGTGTTTAAGGGCATCATATGTCTCCTTCCTAGGATTCCTAACCGTTGGCACCTTACACATGTTGTGCAGTAAGCATGTGCATCCTTAAATATGGTGTGCCAATAAAAATCACATTGCAAAATCATTGCAGAGGACTTTCTCAAACTAAAGTGGCGCCACATACATGATCATGATAGAAGGAGATGATTTGATTGTGTTCACTATCTAGTACATCTCCTAATCACATGATTGGGACAGTACTTAAATTAGTACTAGTCATCCCAGGTAAATATCAACCTTAGTCAAAAATCTCTTTTTATTTTGTTTGGTCCATTGATTCGGCATTTGTCTTGTAGCAAGATAATTGGCAGTATCTCCATATCAAGGCAATTGGAAATATGTAGTAATTGTTCATCTAGGAAAGATTTAATTATAGACACCTAATCACTAGTGCACTCCACCACTGATGTGGATAAGTCGTCTACTATGACATTTTTAGAACCTTTGTTATCCCAAATTTCTAAGTCAAAGACTTGTAACAGGAGTATCCAATGAATCGACATAGGTTTCACATCCTTTTTAAAAAGGAGGTACTTTTAAGGCCATGTGATCCAAGTGCACTATAACTTTAGACCCTAAAAAATGAGGTCTAAATCCGAAGCAAATACTATAGCTAACAACTGTTTCTCTATGGTTGAATAATTGAGTTATGCATCATTTAGTATTTTACTAGCGTAGTATATCACATGGGAAAGTTTATCAATGCACTATCCCAAAATAGCTCCAATAGCATAATCTGCTACGTCACACATGATCTCAAATGGTGCACTCCAATCAGGTGGTTCGATAATAGTTGCAGAAGTCAACTCAACCTTCAGTCACTCAAATGCTTTGTTAAAGTTGTCATCAATGTAAAAAATGGCCTCCTTTTTAAGTAGACTATAGGCTTGGCAATTTTGCTAAAATCTTTGATGAATCTTCTGTAAAAACTAGCATGTGTTGTAAATGAGAGGATTTCTTGCACCGTTCTTGGTGGAGGAAGGTGGGTTATTAAATCCACTTTTGCCTTATCAACCTCTATCCCATTGAATGATATAATGTGGCCTAAAACTATCCTACTTTTTATCATAAAATGTCACTTTTCCCAGTTTAACACAAGATTTTCTCCTAACAGCTTGCAAGAACTAACTTTAAGTTGTGTACGAACTTGTCAAAAGATGAACCAAATACTAGAAGTCATCCATGAACATCTCTGGATACCTTTCTACCATATCAAAAAAGATACTCAACATACACCTTTGAAATGTAATAGGAGCTTTACTAAGCCCAAAAGGCATATGTTGGTAGGAGAAGATTCCAAAAAGACAGGTGAAGGTGGTCTTCTCTTGATCCTTAAGCACTATAGGAATCTAGTTGTAACCAAAATATCCATCTAGAAAATAGTAATAGCTATGTCTGGCTAACCTCTCTAGCATCTGGTCAATAAAAGGAAGAGGAAAGTAGTCCTTCCTTGTAACAATGTTCAACTTTCGGTAGTCAATGCAAACTCTCTGGTAGTCATGCGGCTAGGTACTAACTCATTTTCCTCATTTTTGACTACTGTGACATCAGATTTCTTGCGTACAACCTGAATGGGGCTAACCCAAGTGTTGTCAGAGATAAGGTATATGACACCAACATCTGGAAGCTTTAGGACTTCATCTCTGACCATGCCCTTCATATGGAGATTCAGTCATCTTTGGGTTTCCCTAGAAGGTTTTACATTTTCCTCTAGGTGTATCCTATGCATGCATACGGCTGGACTGATTCCTTTTATGTCTGCTATGGTTCACCCTAAAGTTGTCTCATGTTCCTTAAGAACATTAAGAAGTTCTCATTTCGATTCCTTGTATAAATCTAATGCTATTATCATAGGTAAGGTTTCTTCTAGTCCCAGATAAGAATATTTGAGATTGTTAAGCAAGGGTTTTAGGGCCAAAGAAGGTGATTTCTCTGTAGAGTGTATGGGGGGGAGTGGCTCCACATAAGTGCCCCACTTGGAGGTATCCATAATTGGAATAGCCTCCAGAAGGTTGTTTACCTCCTCAATAGACTTGTTTATATTAAAATCTTTATTAAAATGCATGAGACAGGCCTTTACTGGGTCAAGGATGGACAATGGTGGATGAATGTTGTGAATTAGACTCTTGATCAAATTCACATCACGAGAATCATTGAGGTCTAAATGTTGTTGATTAATGTTAAAGACATTAAGTTTCGCCTTCATGTTGCCAAACAACAGTTTTATACATCATTCCTACAATTAATAATGTCGTTGGAAGTCTCCAAAATTGGACGTCCAAGGATGACTGAGATCTGATTGCCAAGATCAGATACAGGATGGGTGTCTAGTACAATAAAATTAAATGGGTAATAAAATTGGTCCACCTATATCAAGACATCTTCAACCAAACTAAGGGGTATCCAGACAGATCTATTAGCTAATTATAGTGTGGTAGTGGTTGGTTTTAACTAACAGTCTTAGTTGCTCATAGACAGAGCATGACAACAAATTAACACTAGCCCCTAGGTCAAGTAGTGCCGATATTTAATAATGCATGAAATGGTACAACACCTTGGGTCTCTAAACTTTGGTGGGGTCATGTGTTGTATCAAATACCTCACATGCTTGATGAGGAAAGTCTTTTTCTAGACATTTAGCTTTCTTTTTGTAGTGTTGAGCTATTTCAAGAACTCAACATAGGTAGAGGCATCTTTTATTGCATGGAGAAATGGGATATTGATTTGGACATGTTTAAATATATCCATTAACTCATTGAAGTTTGTTCCCTTTCTAGCCTTGTTTAACAATTGAGGAAATGGGGCTTTAGGCACATAAGGTGCCCCCATTATTGGTTCTACAATGGTTCTCTGTGTTTTGGTTGCCTCCTTTCCTCTCCATTTTCCTTAGCTTGCCCTACCTTGTTATCAATATAAGGATAACTCCTACCTGTGGTTATGGATTTGGCATGCTTATGAAGGTTAAGGTTTTGAGAACTTGACCTTATTTCAAGTTGGCCCTTAGGGTAAGGGATGGTTTGACTAGGGAACTGGCCCTTTTCTTTATTATGTAGTTTATCTGACAATTGGCTAACCTGCATCTCTAGCTTAGCTATGGCTTGAGGGTTGATAATTTTTAATTGGTTCAAAGCCTTGTTAGTTTCTTGATTTTGTTTTATGATCATCTAAATATTATCCTCAACTGATGGTTGCTTTGGTTGTTGAGGATGCTAAAAACTAGGTGGCTATTGAGGAATTATAACTCTAGGGGGAAAGTTTTGGGTAGATGGTTCACAAATGGTCCCCTTGGTAGTTAATCTTTGATTAGGAAAAGTTTGGATTCTTAATCCATCTAGGATTGTAGGTCTCAGAATATGGGTTGTTGCTAGGTTGGAGATATGCATTCAATGCATTCTTTTGGTCCACAAGGTACTCGTTAAGCACTCTATTTGATAGACAAGACGTGGTGATGTGTGCTAGGCTAGAACAAAGTGCACAAACCTCTTGCAGAGGTTTAAGAGATGTGGCAGCTATAAAAGATTGAAACATAGTTTTAAGCTTGTCTGCTCTAGGATTGTACTTGTCCATTCTCTTTAGTACAACGTCGAGCTTATGGGATAGATCAGTATGCACTCTTATCTCATAGATACCCCCTATCTTGGTGGGCTAGTTGTTTCTATCTCTTTTATTTAAATAATCCCATTGCTGGAAATTATCTATTAGTGTCTAAAAGAACTCTCATGTCTCACTCTTTTCTTTTAACATGAGGGTCCTCCACCGTTGCATGTACCATTTATTTATTTTGAGGTGTTAATGTCACATAGAAGTATTAAACATGTTGTCATTTCTTAAGTCCATTATGAGGGAACTTCTACAACATTTCTTTACAGTGTTCCCAATGTTCATAATGTTGTTCATCCCTTTGTTAGAAATTGATAATTTCATGATAGAGGGCATTTGTTTTGTGAATGGGAAAGAATTTTCTCACAAACTTCGTAAACAATTGGTCCCATGTATTAATGGAATCTGCCTCCAGAGAATTAATCCATGACTTGGCTTTATCCTTAAGTAAGAATAGGACAACAAATTTGAAACCTAGATGTAGCACAAATATCAAGGAACTCCTTAATATGTAAGTAAGGGTCTTCTTAGTCTCGCCCATAAAAAGTGGGGAGTACTTGGATGACTCCTGGCTTTAACTCAAAGTGGTCTATGTTTGTAGGAGGTGAAGTTATCTAGGTTGGTGTGTTGAGTTGTAAAGGTGTATAAAAATTGCTAGTAGCTTTGAATAGGCTTCTACTGGTGGTTCAGCCATGGGGATAAGAACTTGGTTTCTTTCCCCTTGTCTAAGGTTGCGTTGAATCTCTAGGTCGAAAGGTGCTAACTCTAAGTTCTGAGATAGACGCCCATGCATAAACTATCCTACTCTAAATGTCCTAATCTATGCTGACTCTAACTCTATATGATGTGTAATCAAATTTTAGTATCCACTAATCGAGCAGTGTCTTGTTTATCTTTTCTTAGTGCATAGGTGGTAGCTTCTTAAACCTAGATCTAGACAGCACCTCCTTTTTTCTAGATTGACTATTGCTTACCAATTAAGTTTTTCTCAAAAGTAGTTAATACAATCCTCATGCTCAAAGGCATTTAGACCTCAACTAACTTCAATGGAAGGCATGAGAAAATCACTTGAATTTTAAGATACCCACTATAACCATAATGCTTAGAAGCCACTAGAGTGATAATAGATCACATTCTTCTACAAGGGTCCTATGAGCTAGATAACCTAAGTCTCTTTGTACTTGATTTTAATTAGCATTCAAGGGTTGGGATCATGACATACAAGGATATTAATTGATTCCTAGGTGGGCTAAGGAGCTTGCGTTCAAATCTAATCCTTATCTTATACGGGTTCCTATGAGATCCTTAGTAGCATTAATTCCATTCCACCATAAAGTATTTAAATATGCAATACAAAAAAGAAAAAAAGAAAAAACTAATGCAACCTATATGTTGTCCAACCAAAGTTAGATATTTGCTTTCTAATGTAGCAATCGTAAATAAAGATGCAATAATTAAAGTGAATGATCCTAATCTATATGATTTATTCTACCATCCAAATGCAATTCTACACTAAATGCAAATGATCATAGAAATTAAAATTTGGGTGAGAATTGCTCATAGTGATGGGCTCAATGCTGATCAAGTTTGGGCCACCATACCCACACTTGCCTATATTATTACAGCCCATTTAAAATTGACTAATAAAGAGATTGTAAATTACAATGTTCCTCACTATAAGTTCTACTCAAATCCTAATGTAGGAAACCAATAAAAATCCTAATCTATGAAGATAAAATTGTAGCCCATAGGATTTCCACTGCTCCTTTGCTAATTTTCTTGGCACAAATATCTTAGAAATATGGTCAATATTAGGAAAATAGTAATAAATGAAGAAATAAAGAAAAAACCCAAATGTAATGCACCCTAAACCTAGAATATAGGAAAATTATCTAAAGCATGGAATGCTACACAAAATGTTGCATGCTAAAACTTGTTGTTTAAAATAAAACTCGCAAACTCATGAATTATTTACATTATAGCACACTAGTGAGGTCAATCCCATGAGGAGTTGAACTAATGTGATGCTAGTGATCCCTAATTTAAAATATCTAACCTAGCCAAAATTCAAGAGAACATCAAACATGGAAATAAAAATGGAAATTATGCATAGATTAGAAACATGCTAGAGTTGAAAACATTCTTAAAACATGCACTTTTCAAAAGTAAAACTTTCCTAAATGAGGTTTTCTAAATCTATGACTTTTCTAATTTAAGGACTTTTCTAAAAATGCAAATAAACAACTTCCCTAAAATGCAATTTTAACAATTTGCCTAACTTAACATTCGTAAGTATGAAATTAACAACTAACCTAAGGGAATATGCATTAAATAACTACTTTCCTAACCATTCAATCTTCTAAATAAATAAATTAAATTTATGGAAAAGGAAACTTTAACAACTATAATCTAAGCACAACATGTAGACAAATTAATCAAGATCAACACTACCAAACCAATTTCCTATCTGAATGGAGGCAATGACTTGATTCTAATTAGTCAACAGCTCATCTAAAACCATTCTTAATTAAACGAATACTAAAATTAGTGAAGGAACAATCAACTTTCATAAAATCATTCAATGTTTCAACCTTTAATCTTTCCGAAATCATCCATTCCACTTTTGGATTGGACGCATGGTCTCTTAGGACTTTTAATTGAATTTGATGCTACCAACACAAGGTAATACTAATTCAAGATATCCTCAACATGCAAGAAGTAAAGAAGACTCATGCTCATTCATCAACCAAGTAAGATTTCATTAATCATCAATGGTTTGCATATGAGTGGATACATGAAGGGTGCATTCCACTTTTGATTAAAACACACCACTCTTTCCCATTTTAAATTCAAAATTAAACAATAAACGTGATTCCTCCTCCACAAAGCTTGATAATCAAAGGAAAATCTTATGGAATAAGAAGGAAAGACTTAAAGGAACTCAAGGAAACGGGGCTAGAATTCAATGGAAACTAAAGTGAACCAAAAGCAATGAAAAACTAGATTCAATATGATTTCCCTTGGCTGTCACTTCAAGGGGATAACAACCTTGAATCTTAGTCTTTAATCCAAGTAAAAACAAAGGAAAGTAAGGCAAAAGCTAGCACGAAAGTTCTAAGATCAAAGAAAATAAAAGGTGAGATGAAACAACATTGAAAGGAGAATAAACTACACTAAGGACTAGGCATGGAGTAGCTTGGAGAGCTGCTTCACACCTTAGGTAGAGAGTAGCACCCAAATGATATCCAAGGAAACAAGCAAAAGAGTGGAGAGAATGGCTTAGGGATGTCTCCTTCCTATGAAGGAGACATCTTCTTCCTAGGTGTAAAAGTATGCCCTCACTTTCATTTTGTGCTGATTTAAAAAAAATTTCTCCTAATTTTCCTAGTTTATCCTTATAAAAAGTTGTGGTGGGGATGAAATCATGTTATTTTGGAGGGTTAAGATGGTAGATAGCTTAAGGATCGAAAAGAGAAAAGAGGGTGGAAGGTGGCTGCCATTTTGGAGGTGGAGTAGGTGGGAGATACCACCTTTTTAGGAAGGGGCATCTCCCCCTTCAAAAGTCATTGAACCTCCTTCAAATTAGGAAGGTGGGTGGGGTAATTAGATAGGAAAGAGATGGAGGGAATGAGTTGGAAAGTCATGATTGGCTGGGTAGTTTCCTAAGAGGTAGAGAATGGTTGGGTGGTTAGGATGGACTTTTAGCATTATGATAGAGTTTTTGAAAGATGCAACTCTAGAGTAGAATTTGAAATTTGTAGTGCATCTTAAGGCTGAGGTGGAAAGTGATGAAAAGGTAGAGAAAAACCCCAAAAATAGAAGGCTCTCATCCTATTGGTCAGCATGCCATCTTATCCTAATAATATTTCCTTTGATTATCTTTAAAATATCTCATGAATAATCCTCTTGAATTTCCTCCAATCTTAGCCTTCCATTTAGCTTAGCTTGATGGCTAACTTTGAAGGCTGGCTAGGCTCCATGGCTGGATTTGGAAGCTTTCATACTTTGGCTTGGTAGTTGGCTTGACTCCTTAGCTTATCACCTTGTCCATGGGTTGAATTTGGCTAAGGTGACTTAAGTGGCTTCTGCACAAAGGTGATGGAAGTACATGGCTTACCTTATGGTCCCACTTTGAACACCTATAGCTCCTTTAATTGTATCAATTACTGGTCCAAAAAATGATCTTTACCTTTGGATTTTTGAATTTTAAGCTTTGGCTCTATCTTTTGATCTTGATCTTCAATTTCATCCCGATCGATTTTGGCCATAGGATCATCATCTGTCTCTTCCCACAAAAGGAAAAAGACTCTAACAAATCCTAGAAAAATATGATTAATAACATAGTTACCTCGGATTAGCCTCTGGAGCTACAAAATATCAAAATTTTACTTCATTAGGTCAAAATTGCATGTGTTACAAATTTTGGTGTAAAAACTCTAATTTAACCCTATAAGTTGTAACACATGGGTAACTAACTATGTGAGTTTTATATAAAATAAAACACTTATTAGCGTATACTAAATATTTTTGGAGAAAGTGAATGCAATGAGTGCATTTCCAGCTTAGTTACACCCTTTTTCTGAGAATTACTATCTTGGATTGGTGAAGTGTCCTAATTTATTATGGTCTTAAAATATTCACCAGGGAGAACCATTTGGGATCCCCTAATTACCCTTTCCTTAGTAATAGCCCACAGCAACCCGAGCCACAACAACTATTTCCTTCACAACAGAGGGAACAATTTTTAGAAAAGACCCTTAGTTTGTTTATATAAACCACTATAGAATTTTAGAATGATATAAAATAAACTATGCATGCCCATTAACAATCCACTACATAGTTGGAATTCTACACGAGTCAGATATCTACTAAATTTATAGAATAGAAAGGGAAATAGAATAAGTTGAGGGTTATGATATGCACATCAACACTTAGATTGGGATGGAAATAATATTAGACTTGGAAGATCTTATGAGATAGAGATTCGAGTGAAAGCACCATCCTCTAACAATGATACTCTTGAGGCTTGTCTTGATCCTTTTAATTTTGATTCTGATACAAATACCTCCATTGACGAAGTAAATTATTTATTGGATACTGCACTATTAATTTACACTTTTCAATGAAAGACCTAAGTAGGACCCCTTACATTTTCTAAGATTTCATGTAGTGAAAAGGCACTTGATTTGGACTTAACACTTGTCCTAAAAAGTGCACACTGTGATAGTTTCAGTTCATCTGACCCCTTGTGTATTATAGATGCCTCAGATTATGATATAGATTAGGAAGGTGAGCTAATTGATGTTCTAGCCAACCATCAACTAGTTCTATGGTGTATATTAGAGGTTACTGTGCTTAAACACCACTACTCTTTTGCATCAAGAGGAAAATGAATAACCATTTTGCGAGATGCAAAGCAAGCTTAACCCTAGTGATCAAAACAATGTAAGGATGGAGGAATATTATGAACTTTTTGATATTAGCATTGCCTTTCCTCGATATGATAGAACTTGGCCTTAGTCTGTGAAAACACTAATTTTTTTGGAATTATTTAGAATTAATTGGAAGTTTTACAAAAATGGAGGTGAAATATTATATTTAATATAATATTTGGAATCATACTCAGGAAAACAGTTAGAATGACTGTAAGCAAGCTAAAATTTGAGGTTGGGTGAAAAATCTCTATTTTTCTTAATTTTGTGAATTTACATTTACCCATAGGGGTAAAATGGTCATTTAACTTTTGTGTGGGGTCCACAAAAGTTAGATGAGCTGGTGGACAGCCAGCTCAAGGAATAACAATGATGAAGAATAAACATGATGATGAATCTCTTTTGAATTAAATATGAAAAGTTAAAAAATCATTTAAAATAAAAAATAATTAAGAATTTAATTAAAATAATGCAAAAATAAGCCTATAAATACCTCCCCTAACATTCACACTAAATTCCCAATCTTCCACTATCTCCCTCTCCCTTTTTCCTCCTCTTTCTCCTCCTCCTTCTCCTTCTCTTTCTTTTTCTTTCTTTTCTCTCTCCTCCTCCCTTTACAGCCATAGAGCACATCTGCGGACACACCTGAGGGGAATATTTCCCCAGATCTGTTAGGCGCATCCACAGACAAGTCATCCCCGACAGACCTAGGGTTTCACCCTGGTTATTATTTTCAATTAGACGTCCATTTTCAGCTGTTAAAACAGAGATCTGAACCATTAATTTTGTTCAGATAACCTCCATATTCAAAAGCCCATGAGTTCATAGTGATTAGAGGAGAATTAACTAGTGAAATTACCAAAAAATAGTAACTCCCTCAACCTTGGATTTTTTAGCGTGGATCTCTCTTTTCAAGCTATATTCTTTGATTCAGGACATTTCAGGTAGGTGCCCCTCATCCTCCACTATCTATTTCGGTAGTTTTTAGAGCAAGAAGATCATCAAATTGGATTTTTTGGCCAAATTTCTCCAGTGAATCCAGTAACAGTGATCTAACTTGAAAACTCTTGTGAAACCACATTATTTGTGAATTTTGAACCATTGGATGGGTTTAGAGGGTCCTAAAACCCTAGGATAGGTGATCACAAAAAGTTTTTATTTGATCTTAGCTATAGATCTAGACTAAAAGAGAATGGACAGTCCTGATCGATTGATCAGGTTAGATGGTGCCGATCTATGTTGAAGAAGCGGACTAGGATGCAGTGCAACGATGTTCCCTATGGGATTGCCTTTGCGCGTGCACCAAGTGTGCGATGCAGACGGTCTCCTCCTGAAATGCTGCTTGTGTCCCGGCGACGGAGATGCCGAGTGCCCTGTTATGTTGCATTTTTTGACAGTCCAGATCAAATCTGGATCGTCAAAACATATACAAAGCTTAAAACTTCAATTCAGAGCTCGTTTTAACTCCAAATCAAGATCGAAAAGAAGATCTGGATTTTTGGTGAAGAGTAGAATCTAATGGAAACATAAAATTTAGGTTACTCACTGTAAAATTTTATAAATCACAAAAAGTGGTATTAATTCCCAAGATTAGTCAAATCTAGCACAATCAAACCTTGGATTTCTGATCCATTAGTTGTATCATGATAAGGTAATATGAGATCACAAGTTGGACGAGACTGATCTGGAGTAAATTAAGAAATTTGGCCTTAATTGATGAAAAAATCATAAAAGTAACCATATGACTACTTGATCTTAAAGATCAAACATGATCAGACCTTAGATTTATGATCCAATAGTGATCTAATGATGTAATAACTTAGTAAATGCATTGGATGTAACTGATTTGGCAGATCTTAAGATCTTGACCATTAAAAGTAATAAAATCCTTGAAAATACATAATAATCTCCTTGATTAGATTGATCAAGGATGATTAGAAACTATGAATTAGTATGGATGATGATCTAATGATAAGATCATGAGAAATGAATGGCCTGATATGGATAATTTGGGATGGATTGAGATCCATGCCCTTAATTTTGATAAAATGACTTAAGATATTCTTGATTGGTTGGATCAAGAAAGATCAGATCATATGATGAGATGCATCAATGATCTAGTGATGTTATCACATTAAGAGAATGTCATAGAACTGAATAAAAATGAAAGGTCAAGATCTAAACCTTTAATGAGATGAAAATGAATAGAAATAAAAATCTGATCATTGGATCAAAATGGACAAATATGATATATTCAAATGAGCATGTGAGTTATTATATTCTATTGCAAATGTTCTTTTATTTGCTTAGTAGATTTAATTGTTAGATTTACTTATTTATGCTTTAATGTTCATGTTATGTAAATTACATGGAAAATGTAATTAAATGAAAATAGATATTGATGAACATTTACAATGAATATGGACATGGACTTAATAATAGTAAGGGCTATAGTTAGTAGCATAATATAAGAAATATCATTTCCTTGGCCCAATTTAGGAGAATACTAAACATCCATGAATGATATGATTTATGTTCATGGACATAAGTTAAAATCAAGTAGAAATGGAACTTAGGGTATACGAGCTTATAGGAACCTTAAAGAAGGTTGAGCTAAGGTTGCTTTAGTAAATGCTGAACATGGTGATTAAGGGAGTTCTCTAATAGAGCCTCACTCTTGCCCCACCTTTTGGTGACGTTTGTGAGGTTTAAATGCCTCCTTGCATAAGGATTGAATTAACCACTTTGTGAGCAGCTTTTAACTGGTAAGCCTTAGTCAGTTCTAAAATAAGGATAAGCTATCTAGTGTTAGGAAAGAAATAAATTATCTTCAACTAGTAAGACATTAATTGGTTGAATAATAATAAGATCATAAAAGGATAGTAAACTATCTCATTATAATAAAAATGGTAATTAAGATAATCAAAGATCAAATAAGATCCATAGGGAGATCTTGAATGATCAAGAATAATAAGAAATATAATATTGTGTTAGTATCTATGTTTTTGAATTAGTATGAATGTTAGATTTAAATATAGATAAATATATTAGACATTGATCAATAGATCTTAAGAATATATTCAATATATAAGATACATGTATTTTACACACGATCTTATCATGATAACTATAAGTTGATTATAATTGCCTTAGAATTATTTATGAATCAACAAATGATGGTGAAATGAATACAAAGTGATTGATTAAGTAATTATGAAATTACTTAAGGCAACAAATGATGTTGAAATGAATATAAAGTTATTGATTAAGTAATTATGAAATTACTTAATGGGTAGAATGAGAAGATTTGAACTCCATAAGTTGGACCCCCAAATCTTAAGGAAAGAAGTTATAGGCATGCCCTATTATAACCAGACATAGTTTGTAAGTATGAAATATTATTTTCCATACAAGCATGGAGGCTTATGATTTTGTTTTAAGAAAGGCTTATGCCTGGGGATGCTAATGATAGGAGAGTTATGAGGGTTTGGTCACCCGCTCTCCAAAATTGATTATGATGATGATACCATGCCCAAAGAGAGGCAAGATGTCAGGTGGGGCAATTATGGGAAGGCCGCCATTGTGACAGCCATGGTTCCCCCCCATGCAAACATGGATTTGTATTTTCCACTGTGGTATCAGTGAAGTATTGAGGAGTTATCTGGGTGCACTGTACGAATTGAGACTGCAAGCATGGTAGTCCTTGATTATTTTGTATTATGATGCAATTGATTATGACATAATGAGATGCCTTATGTTATGGCATGATGAGATGCCTCATTTTATGGCATGATGAGTTGCCTGGTAAAAGTTATTACCGATGTTGTATTAGATGATAATTCCCAATACGGTATGATTATATATTAACACCTAGTGTTAATATTGAAATCAGTTTGAAAATGAGATATTATTGATGATATTGACTATATTCACGATTTTCATTGGTTTTATTTATATGTAATATATACATATAATTCATATGATGAGTGAAGGATAAAATGGTTATCCAACTGTATAAATTGATTTATATCATGGATATAAAGAACTGTTGATTTTGAGATATATTGATTATATTTCTTAAATCCCCTACCAAGCATAGCTTGCTGAGATATTGTAAAATCATTTACAATATCTCAAATACAATTAAGGAAGGTTGAAAGCTCAAGACTTGAGAATAATCATCACCAAACTACTACTTAGGTTATTTACTTTGTGCAATATTGTATTAATTATTTTGTAATTTGGATTGTAATATTTGGACAAGGTATGTAATGACTATCGGGGCTGTGCATGTGAACCACTGGATTGATCCTAATTTTAATAAAAGTATTTCTACTAATATTCAATGAAAATTTTATTTTATACAAAATCTATGTATGACAAGTAATTTGAGGTGGCACTAGGGTTTTTGACAAATTAATTTCAACGAAAATATGTTTTTGCCATTTAAATTTTAAAAATTTTCAAAATCAGGGCCCTACCTTTGCAAATATTTATGAAAATGTGTTTTAAAAACGCCTGTCGTCACATAGTCACCTCTAGTTGGTCCCTAAAAATTTAGCTTCATAGTAGTATACCATGCTATTATACTATCACCATGACACATCGCTGATGGAGAATGTATATTGACTATAGTGAGATTTTGAAATTGAGTGCGTTATTCTATAAAGTCCTTCACGATTAGTGTAGGTTTAGAGTTTAGTAGATTAATTAGTTAGTCTAGTTCAATGTCACACATTTGTATATTCATTCATTGTACTTTATTCAATTGTTCACATCACAAGTTTAGGCACCATCAGTAGAGTGCAAGTATAATTTTTCTCACCCTTATCTCTCAACTTTATTATTTTCTTTGTCCATGGTTATAATTTTAAACATTAAGGATAATGTTTAATTTAAGTCCAAGGGCATCATATTTCAAAATTTGATGCATTCATCATAATTTATTTTATCAAATTTTTTAGCAAAAAATTTAAAAAATTGAAAAATGTTGACTTTTATTTAGATTTTTGTAGAAAATTCCTTTGCAAGGATGATAATTTGGATTTTCAGAATATTTGATGTTATCTTTAGAATTTTTCTTATTAATATATTTGTATATAATTACTTTATTATTTTATCCTTTTTCTAAAGTTTTTCATGAAAAATTAACTCGAATAACTATTACACGTTATCCACACACACATGCACATATATATATATATATATATATTATCGTTTATGTTGAAGAGTGAATATAACTTATAGATCCTAAAGAAGATTTTCAGAATCTTATAACTCATGTGAGATTAGATTTAATCTTTCTTTAGGAGGGTTAGACATAAATTCCAAAATTTTCTTTGACAGAGATTTGGAGAATCTTATAATTCATGTGAGATTAGATTTAATCTTTCTTTAGGAGGGTTAGACATAAATTCCAAATTTTTCTTTGACGGAGATTTGCAGAATCTTATAATTCATGTGAGATTAGATTTATTCTTTCTTTAGGAGGGTTAGACATAAATTCCAAAATTTTCTTCGACGGATAAATTCCTTCTTAGTTTCATTATTTGTGTCTTGTTCAATTATTGAGAAATCATATATATATATATATATATATTAAAGAACATACCACATATCTCTTGAGTTTTTATGGCCATTTTTAAGTCATATGGAACCTAAGAGATAATAGAGGCCATCCTTTTGTTAAAACCTACATCCTTTAGCCTTCCTTAGAATATTTTTCTACTAGTTAGCCCCTTTGACACTTTATATTAAACCTTGTCTTTAATAGCCAATTGACCATTACTTATATTTAAGTTTGTAATATATCCACTACTTAGTTGTTTTGGGAATAAGTAGAGATGGTTGAAGGATTACCTTGAGAAAAGGTATGAAAAATACAATTCAAGAGATGAACATTAAAAAGATGAAATGAAGAAGAATTAAAAAAGTCTATAAATAAAGTCAAGCAAAAAATTGAAAAAGTGAAGAAAGAGAGCCAATGAAAAGAAGAATGTTCACTCTCATGTGAAAACAAGATTGTGAATACTTTAGTAGAAGACCTTTACATATTCTTCAAAACACCTTTGTTCACCATTATACCACTTTCTTTGATAACCCTTCCTAAGCCTTTGTTTCATCTTAGTGAAAAGCCCTACCTTGATCTTAGGAATAGTAGAACTTGGATGTGGTTATGAATGTGTAGGGATTTTGGTAGAGTGTAACATTCTTTAGTAGTTGATGTCCTTTTCATGTATATATATATATATATATATATATTAAGTTATCATTTTTTCACATGAAATATGTGAGTGTTTGGCTTGATAAACACTATTCTACACACATATTAAAGAAAGTTTTGCACATATTTGAGTGACTTCTTTTTAAGTGGTAAGAATATCCTGCGACATTTGAACTCAAAGCATATTTTTGGATAGCAATTTAGGTTGTAAATTACTTTGAGACCAATAATTATGTATATATTGTCTATATTCACATACTTAAACTATGAGGTTTGATAAAATAGTGGAATATCTTTAGCATATGGGTAGACTTTTGAATTTTTGTTTATTTTTATTAGCATGCTAAGTTAGGAGTTTAATAAAAGTTGAACGAAAGAAAATTCTCTAAGATAAATAAAGGGCTTTCATAAAAGTTTTAAAATGTTTATGGGTGTCATTCATGAAATCCCTTATGAGACTATAACTCGTCTACTAAGGGTAACCGAGGGATTTATAGGCTTTCTACATATGCTAAATACAAACAACAACATGGTGAAAGTGGTTAGGGATTTTATATATTGTATTTTGTATTTTGTTGTTTTTCTCAAGGACTAGCAAAGCTCTATATTTATAGAAAATTTGGATGACTTTTTTCATTTACTAGCAACCAGTTATTTAGTGTCATTCCACACACTACCAATGCTTGTCTTTCAATGACCTCAGTAATGATTTTTTTCCTATCTTTTTGTGACAAATGAGTAGGCATTTGACCCTTGACTAGATAGTTCACTATCTCAACATACCAAGGTAATTGGGAAATGTGCAACAATTGTTAATCAAGAAATGTTTTTGTTATGGGCACATTCTCACTAGTGGACTCCACAATAGGTCTGGATAAGTGGTCTACTATGACATTCTTGGAACCTTTTTTATCCTAAATTTCTAAATCAAATTCTTGTACAATAGTATATATTGAATCATCATAATTTTTGCATATTTCTTTGAAAGAAGATATCTAAGTGCTGCATGATCTGAGTATACTATAAACTTAGATCCTAACGAGAAAGATATAAACTTATCCAATGCAAAAATAACTACTAACAACTCCTTTTTTGTAGTGGAACAATTAATTTGTGCATCATTTAGTGTCTTGTTAGCATAATATATCACATGGGGAAGTTTATCAATATGTTACCCAACACAGCCCCAATCGTGTAGTCTAAAGCATCACACATTATTTCAAATGGTGCATTCCAGTTTGGTAGTTGAATAATAGGCATAGAAGTAAGTTCATCCTTTAGGTACTCAAATGCTTTCATGCAGTCATCATCAAAGTCAAAAGTGGCCTCCTTCATAAGTAAATTACATAGAGCCTTAGCTGTCTTACCAAAGTCCTTGATGTCTTCTACAAAAACCAGCATGGCCTAAAAATGAGTGGATTCCCTTTACTACCCTTGGAGGAGGAAGGTTCATGATTAAATCCACTTTAGATATCCACTTCTATGCCATCATGTAAAATAATGTAACCTAAAACAATTCCATTTTGAACCATGAAATGACATTTTTTCCTGTTTGAACTAAATTCTTTTCCTGACACCTAGAGAGTACAAGTTTTAAATGATGCAATTATTCATCAAAAGAAGAACCAAATACTAAGAAATTATCCATAAATACCTCTAGGAATCTCTCTACCATATCTTAAAATATGCTCAACATACACATTTGAGAAGTACTAGAGCATTATAAAGTCCAAAAGGCATATGATGCTAGGTAAAGGTTCCAAAAGGGCAAGTGAAGTTGGCCTTCTTCTGATCCTCAAGTGCTATGAGAATTTGGTTATAGGTGAAGTAACCATCAAGAAAGTAGTAGTACTTATGATTGGATAGCGTTTCTAGTATTTGGTCTATGAATGATAGAGGAAAGTGGTCTTTTCTCACGAACGAGTTTAATTTTTGTTAATCAATACAAACTCTCCACCCAATGGTCATGCAATGGGGACTAATTCATTATCCTCATTCTTAATTACCCAGGCTCTCGACTTCTTAGGGGCAACCTCAACTGGGTTGGCCCAAGTACTATCAGATATGGGTTAGATAATACCAACATCCAAGAGTTTAAGCACTTCATCTCTCACTACCTCCTTTATGTTGGGGTTTAATCTCCTCTATGTCTCCCTAGATGATTTAGCATTTTCTTCTAAGTGTATTCTAGGCATGCACACTATAGGACTAATTCCCTTAATATTTGCTATGGTCCACCCTAGAGCAGTCTTATGTTCTCTGAGAACATCAAGAAGTTTACCCCCTTGTACCTTATCTAGATTTGAGGCTATGATGACAAGCAATGTTTCATCAGGTCCTAACTAAGAGTACTTTAGATTTTTAGGCAAAGGCTTCAGGACCAATAAGGGTGGTTTTCCTATTAAAGGCATTGGGACAGATTTTGATGGAGGAAGTGGTTCCACAAGAGGGCCCCATTTAGAGGTATCCATTATAGATATAGCATGTAACAGATTATTAACCTCTTTAATGGACCTGTTTATATTAAGGTCATAGTTGAAATGTACTAGACATGCCTTAAGTGGATCTAAGATGGATAGTGGTGGATCATACATTAGACCTTCAATTAAATTGACTACATAGGAATCATGTAAGTGTAGATGCTGATGGTCGGAATTTACAAAATTAAGCTTGACTTTCATATTTCTGAAAGATAGTTTCATTACACCATTTCTACAGTTGATGATGGCATTGTAAGTTGCTACTAATGGATGTCTAAGAATCACTAGAATCTGATTGTTAGGGTTTGATATAGGTTGGGTATCTAGGACAATGAAATTGATAGGGAAGTAAAATTGGTCCACCTATATTAAAGCAGCTTCAACCTTACCATGTGGAATCTTAACTGATCTATTTACTAACTATAAAATGGTGTTGGTTGGTTTAAGATCACCAAGCTCAAGTTGTTCATAGACAGAATAAGGTAACAAATTAACCCTAGCCCCTAATTCAAGTAGTTCCCTATCAATGACATGGTTTCCCACGACACAAGACATAATTGGACAACTTAGATCTCTAAACTTAGGTTGGGTCTGGTGTTGGATTAATGAGCTCTCTTGCTTATTAAGGAAGGCTTTCTTTTGTATATTAAGTTATTGCTTTGTAGTGTAGAGCTTTTTAAGAAACTTTGCATAAGTAGGAATATTCTTAATAGCATTGAGTAATGAGATATTAATTTGCCTATACTTAAACACATTCATTATCTCATTGAAATTTGTTCCTTCCTTAACCTTATCGAGTAATTGAGCGAATGGGGCTTTAGGCACATAAGGTGCCTCCACTATAGGCTCATATAGAGTAGCAAATTTTTGCCTTTTCCCTTTCTCTTGAGTTTTTGCTAGTTCATTCTCCTCTACATTCTCCTCAGTCTGTCCTACTTTATGATCAATCTGACAGCCACTCCTAAGGGTTGTGATAGAATTTGCTTGCTCATGGGTTCTTTGGTTTCTTTGCTGACTAGGAAACTTTCCTTTTTACCTTTCACTTAAAGAAATAAACAATTGACCCATTTACCTTTCTAACCTAGCGATCTTTTATTGACTCTTATTTTGGGTTTGATGCAGGGCTTTGCTATTTGCATCAAGTTTTTTCATGATATATTGTAAATTATCCTTAAGTGATGGTTTTGTGTTTGTTGCGTTAGTTCAAAACCCGGTTAGTGCTGTCAAGAAAAAATCCTAGGATAGTTTTGAGCAGGCGGTTCATAGATGATCCTCCCTAGTAATTGCTCTTCAACCATGATAAGTTAGGATGCCTTCCCCTTCCTAGATTATAGATATCAGAGTAAGGGTTATTGCAAGGTTTGTAATATGCATTAAGATCATTCACTTTCTCCAAAATATTTTTAGTGTATATACTATTAGATGGACAAGTTGAAGTTAAATGTGCTGGGTTGGAATAAATAGAACAAACCTCTTGTTGAGGTTTTGTGGGTGTATTCATAGCCATGAAGGCTTGGAACATATGTTCAAGCTTGTTGAATCTTCTAGGCAAGGATTCAAGCTTACCCATTCTTTTAGTCGAGAAATTGATCTTATATGACATATTTGAGGTCATTCCTATTTCATAAAGGCCTCTTTTCCTTTGAGGTTGGGTACTTCTCTTTCTCCTATTAGAATAACCCCATTGTTGGGAATTGTCAACTAAAGTTTGTAAAAGTTTTAAGGCCTCTATTTCAATTTTTAGCATGAGGGCCCCTCCACTAGTTGCATCTACCATTTTCTATTTTGAGGTGTTAATGCCTCATAGAAGTAATGAATCTATTGCCTTTTTTCAAATCCATAGTGGGGGCACTTCTGTAGCAATTCATTCCATCTTTCCCAGCATTCATAATATCGTTCCTCATATTTTTTCTAAAAATTAATGATCTCCCTTCGAAAGGCATTAGTCTTATAGACAGGGAAGAATTTGTTTAGAAATTTCCTAGACAATTGGTCCCCATGTGGCAATGGAATCAATGTCTAAAGAATTTAGCCATGATTTGGCCTTAATTTTTTTATGGGAAGGAAAACAACCTAAGTCTGATAGAATCATTTGAAGCATTTTGGAATTTGAATGTGGTACAAATATTAAGGAGCTCCTTGATATGTAGGTATGGATCCTCTCTATCACGACCATAGAATGTTGGGAGTAACTGAATGACTCTAGGTTTTAGTTCAAAATAGTCTACATTGGTGGGTGGTAAAGTGATGCATGATGGAGTATTTAATTGAAGTGGTGCATAGAAATCTCTAATAGCCTTATACTCAACTGTAACTATATTCTATGGAAGTATGATTCCTTTTATTCTCATTTAAGAATTGAATGATTTTTCATTAGGGGATTCAAAGAAAAGAAGGATTTTTTGGCCTATGGTCAGGAGTTTGATTTCTTAACCCTTGCTTATGAGTATGTTCAGTCTCAGGGTGCAATGGTACTAATGTAGTATTCTGAGATCAACATCCTTGTGTGCACTATAATGAAACCTAACTAAATGATTCAACCTAATTCTAAAGGATTCCTAACTCTATATGCTAATTAAGGAAACAATTACTAATGTTAATGAAATGTCTTATTGATCTTTATTAATTTGTGAGGTTATAGGTTTTAACCTAAAGCTAAATAGCTCCTTTAATCCAGACATGACTATTGCTTGCTAGTTAGGTCCTTCCCAAGGTGGTTAATACAATTCTCATGGAAGGAGACATTTAAACCTTGATAACCATCAACAAAAGGTGTGAAAAAATTACTTTGATTTTGGATACCCACTATAACCACAAAGTTCAAGAGCCATTAGAGTGACAATAGATCACCTCTTTCAAAAAGGGTCCTATGAGCTCAAAACCCTAAGTCTCTTACTACTTGATTTTAGATTAAGGTTAACAGATGGGATTGTAAGAATATAAAGAATTGATTTAATCTAGGTGGGCCAAGGATCTAGTGATGAATTCCAGTCCTTATCTTATGAGGGCTCCTATGGGGCCCTTACTATGATTAAGTTCCATCCACCATAAATCAACAAATGTGAAATGAAATACAAGAAAGCAAACTAATGCAACCTATATGCTATCCAACTAAGGGTTAGATAGATGTAAGCTAATCCAACAACCTTAAATAAAGATGCAACAATTAAGACGAATGCTCTAATCTATATGAATTATTCTACTAACTAAATGCAAATTATACTAAATGCAACTATATTAAGAAAAGTAAATAAGGTGAGGGAAACTTACTTTGGGGTTTTTGATAAAGATAATGTGTGGACCTCCCTACCAATCACTTGCTTTGTATTGATGATGATTGTAGGAAAGCATTTGAATGCCTAAAGGATGAATTGACCTTTGCACCAATTATTTGACTGCCTGACTGGAGTGCATCATTTGAAATAACGTGTGTCACTTTTGATTACGTAATCAGGGCTATGTTGGGGAAGCATATTGATAAAATTCCCCATATGATATACTACACTAGCAAAACACTCAATGATGCCCAACTCAACTATTCAACTATAGAGAAAGTGTTGTGGGTAGTTGTATTTGTATTGGATAAGTTTAAGTCTTACTTGTTAGGATCTAAGTTTATAGTACACTTTGACTGATAAGTGTTTCATTTTGTATAAAAATCACCCAATTAGTTACCCATGCGTTATAAATTGTAGGGGTAAATTAGGGGTTTTGGCCAAAATTCATAACATGCATTTCAGACCTAAAAGACCAAAAAATTAATATTTTGTAGGTTTAGAGGCTAATCCAATGTAAGTCTGTAATTAATCATATTTTTGTAGGATTTAATTAGAGTTTTTCACTTTTTGGTAGCTAGTAAGATGAGGATCTAATGGTCGAGATCCATTGAGATGAAAATTGACGATCAAGATCAAAAGATAGAGTCAAAGCCTCAAAGTAATCACATCAACATGAGATCAAGGGTTTAGATCAACTTAAGATTACATGAAGATGGATTGGAAGGAGCCAAAGGTGGCCAAAGTGGGCTCATGTACAAGCCATGCAAAGTCTACGACCTTTGCATGGGTTTCACTTAAGTCACTTAGCCATATTCAAGCCATAAACAAGGTGATAAGCTCCAAAGCCAGGGATTTGAGCCACTAGGCTAAGCTAAGAAACCCATCTAAGTAAGCCATGATGCTAAGCCAATCGAGCTCTCAGAGTTAACCATCAAGCCACATAAGCCAAGCTACATGGAAGGCCATGATTAGAGGAGAATTCAAAGAATTATCCCTGAGATTTTTAGGGATATTTTGAAGATAGTTGAAGGAAAATCCACTAGGATAAGGAATTATGTGGAGAAATAGGAAGATATTTCTTTATTTTTATTGCTTTTTCCCACTTTTTTCTTGCTTTCCACACCACTAAATGGAAATACAAATTTCACTTTCCATTCAAGAATCCTATCTTTCTAAGACTCCATCACCTTCCTAAACTTTTATTTCAACCATCCAACCACTCCCCACTTCTTAGGAAACTACCTAGCCAATCATCACTTTCCACTTCACTTCACTTCACCTCCCTTCCTTATCTTTTTCCTATCCATCTCTTTCATCCCCACCTTCCATTTCTAGAATTCTATGTGAAACACATTCAAGGAAGGGAGTTCCTTGTGAAACTCCTACAAACTAGGAGCTTCCCTCCCCTCCTTGCCTCATCCACTCCACCACGCTCCTTATTTCTCTCTAGCCTAACTAATCACTATGTTTTTTTTTCTTTTCTCACCTTCTCTCTCTTACCTCATCTCTCCAACCAATTTGCTAGTTTTAAGAGTGTTTCCATCATTTTTACAAGGGAGAGATGCCTTCTCCTAAAAAAATGGCATCTCCCACCTTAACTCATTCCAAATTACCTCACTTGCTTTCCTCTTTGATAAAAACTTAGGTAGCCTCCATATCTAGTCGTAGCCATTCAATCCTCTTCCTATTTCATTCCCACCCTACCATTATCTTGTGTCACCCTAGAAAATGTAGGAAAAAAGTATAAAAGAGCCTACAAAGGATTCAAAGGACAACTTTTGAAGAGAAAAAGAATGCCTACTCCAAAAAGAGGAGGCGTCCTTTTTCTATGCTTTTTTCTTTTCCTTCTAGCATTCAATGTTTTTTCCCTAGGGTGGCTGCACTCTTGTCCAAGTGTTCCATGCAAAATCGTTCAAGAAAGGCAGGCTTCCTTCCTTGTTTTTACTTTGTTGCTTAGCCTTTAGTTCCATTAATTTTATCTTGATTTCCTTAGGATCCTTAAGATTGACCTTTAATTCCTATGGATTTGCTCTTTGGTCTTCAAGCTTGTTGGAGTAGGAAGTGTTGGATCATCTTTATTTGGGATGTATTTTGGTGTAAGTCATGGTGTGTACTCACCTAGAGTGGAATGCACCATCCTTGTAATCTTGATTTCACTTCAATATTATTTGATGATTAATGGATCTCCTCTTGATTGATGAATGATAATAATCTCTTCACGTTTTCTTATTTGCAAGTTGTTGATCTCATGGTTTGATGTTTAATAGAATTTGTGCTTTAAGGTTTCAAACTAAATTCAATTTAAAAGCTCATTGAAACCATGTGCACCACTCTAAGTGTTGAACACATGGTTTTGAAAACTTTTTAGGATGAAAATTGGATTACATTGATAAGTTTTCTTGCCCATTCTAAACATCATTCAAGTCATCTAGGTAGTTCATCATTATTCCATCTCAACTCAACAATTAAATAAAAAACAAACCACCTTAAAACCACGCATCCCAATAATGGGATGTGCGCATGGTGGATGCATGGTTTTGACTGATTTAGTATTGATTACAAGTTGATTCAAAAAGGATTTAAAATGATGTTTAAGTTTGAATTAATAGAGTTTAATCATGTTAGGAAAGTTAGTTAGTGTAAGCATGTTAGTTTGATTAGCTTGTTTATTTTATGGTTTGAATAGTTGTTATTTAGTGAATTCTCATATCTAGAAAGCTTAGGGAAATAGTGTTTTATTGCTAAAATATTTTTGTTATATACATCCCATTAGTAACTCCACCTATACCAGTGTCAAGCCTGGATAAAAAATGGAGGGTTTTGTGTTAGTGCCATCTAGTAAGTAAAACCTTTTTGAAGAAGTTAAAAATGATTTTGTTATTTTCTCTTCTTACTTACAAATGAATTTTCTAAGAGAATAGTAAGTGAGGTTATTAAGAAAGTTGGTGTGGCTGAGTCCCTCAAGAAAGTGGCAAAAGATGTTCTCAGAGTATCTAAAGGTAAAAGGCAATTAGTAAAGGAAACTTGGCAGTGGGCTAAAATAGTGCATTATTAAAGGAAAATGCGTGTGTTTTAAAGCATGGTAGAAGACCAGAAATAATAAAAACTATGAATAGTATAAGAATGCTAAAAGGCTGTTAAGAGAATAGCAAGTGAGGCTAAACTCAAGGCATATGACAATCTCTATAATAGATTAGGATCGAAAGAAGATGAGAAAGATGTGTTTAAAATTGCAAAAATAAGATAGTAGAAGGGTAAGGACTTAGACCATGTTAAGTGCATTAGAAGTGATGATCAAAGGGTACTAGTCAAAGATGATGGGATCAAACAAATGTGGGAAAGTTACTTTTGAAAATTTCTCTGAGAATATAAGGATTGAAAGTACTATAAATCTAAATAACATTGGACATTATAGATATGACTGTAGGATCAAAATACCTAAAGTAAAAGAGGCCTTGAAAAGGATGAAATCAGGAAAGGTCATAGGGCCCGATGGTATACCAATGAAGGTTTGGAAGCATATGGGAGATATTGGAGTAGTTTGGTTGACCAAATTGTTTAACGAGTGGCTATTAGGTCGATAATAAAGTCAGGCAAGCTAAGAAAACTAGAGAGGAAAATGAGGCAACCAAAATACAGGAGAAAGAGAAAAGATAAAATCTCTTATGGAACCCATAGTGGAGGCACCCTATGTGTCCAAAGTCCCATTTTCTCAATTACTGAAAAATGCTAGAAAGGGTTCAAACCTCAACGAGCTCATGGATGTCTTTAAACATGTCCAAATTAACATTCTATTACTTAATTTTCAATAAAAGATGTCCCTGCCTCTACCAACTTCTTGAAAGAGCTCTGCATTAGAAGGATAAAGATAAATGTATAGAAAAAAGCTTTCCTCACTGAGCAGGTGAGCTCTTTGATACAACCTAAGACCCAAAAAGTTTAGAGACCAAGCATGCCCTACAATTTATTGCATTATTGGAGAACATGCCATAGATAAGGCACTGCTTGACCTAGGGGTGAGTGTTAACTTGTTGCCATGCTTTGTCTATTAGCAACTAAGTCTTAGTGAGTTGAAACCAACCACTATCATGCTGCAATTAGTAGATAGATCAGTAAAGACATCCTGTGGTTTGGTTCAAGATGTGTTAACACAGGTGGACCAATTTTATTACAGGTCAATTTCATTGTACTGGACACCCAGCCTATATTTAATCTCAACAGTCAGATTTTGGTTATACTTGGAAGTCCATTCCTGGCAACGTCCAATGCTATTATTAACTGTAGGAATGGTGTAATGAAATTGTCATTCAACAACTAAAAAGTTAAGCTTAATAGCTTTAAAGCTAACGAACAACATTTTGACATGGATGATTCTTGTTAAGTGAATTTGATTGAGAGTCTAATTCACTACATTCATCCACCATCTTCCATCTCTAACTCACTAGAGGCTTGTCTCATACATTTTAATGGACATTTTGATTTTGATAAGTCTATGGAGGAGGTGAACAACCTTTTAGAGGGTGGTCCAATCATGGGTACCTCCAAATGGGCCCTTATGTAGAATCCCTCCCTCTTTCAAAGTCTAGCCCCATAACCTCTATATATCAACCACTGTCTTTGGCCTTAAAACCTTACTTGACAACCTCAAGTACTCTTATCTAGGATCAGATGAAACCTTACATATTATAATAGCATCAAATCTTGATAAGGAACAGGAAGGAAAATTCTTAATGTTATTAGAGAACATAAGACTGCTCTGGGGTGGACCATAGTAGACATCAAAGGGATTAGTCCAGCCATGTGCATGCACATGATACAACTGGAAGAAAATGCTAAACACTTTAAGGAAACTCAAAAATGACTTAATCCACACACGAAGGATGTGGTCAGAGATGAAGTCCTTTAGCTTTTAGATGTTAAAGTCATATATCCCATCTCTGACAGCACTTGGGTAATCCTCGTTCAAATTGTACCCAAGAAATTAGGGGTCATGGGAGTCAAGAATGAGGAGAATGAGTTAGGACCCACTCGCATGACCACTAGGTGGAGAGTTTGCATTGATTATAAAAAATAGAACATGGTCACAAGGAAATACCACTTTTCTCTGCCTTTTATTGACCAGATGCTTGAGAGGTTGGCCAGACATAATTATTATTATTTTTTCTTAATAATAAGATTAGAATAATGAGCATATCCAACAAGGCTAACTATTCACATTAATTTTTAAATACTAAACAGATAAGGAAAAGTGATCCCTAAGAACCGAGGTTATTACCAAGAATAGTAGGGGTAGTTTACCTTAATTCCTTCTTTTCATATCCTCTTTAAGGCTATGTTTCACCTAAGATCCATATGTCTTTAAATGGGACAAAAGACTTAGGACATGCTCAAAAAAGAAAGGTATAAGGATTTCAAGGGTTCAAAATTGAGTAGAAGTCTTCTTTTTTGATTGTCGAACAATTCTTCTTTGACATAAGTGAATTTCTTTTGTACTCTTGTCTTTTCCTTTCAATTTTTTCTCCTCTATTTTTGATATTTCTTTCTTTTCAATTTTATTTTTCTTTTGACTTCTTTGAGATAAATACTTTTGGTGTTTTCACTACTTAAACTTTGTGTCATTTTTGAGCTTTTTCTAACTCCACCAATTCCAGTCCCAAGCCCGAATGAAAAAGGAGGAGGGTCTTACGTTAGGTGCTAGCCGGCAAGGGAGAAGTTGAAGATGATTTTGTTATTTCTTTCTGACAAATGAATATGCATTTATGTATTAGTTTGTGATGAAGAAATGAAGATCATCTCCAGCTTCTTAAAATATGAAAACCCTTGCGTCATGTAGCTAGCTGGCAAGGGTGAAGCTAAAGATGATTTTGTTATTTCTTTTCTGTTTACAAATGAATATGCAGCTGTATATTAGTTTGTAAGGAAGAAATGAAAATTATCTTCAGCTTTTTAAAACTATGGCAACCCAAAAATGACATGAATCACAAATTGACATTCCCTCATGCTAGGGCGTTCCCCATAAGCGAAGCGCTACATTGAATCCCGGGTGTGGTGAAAAATAGGCAAGGGTTGCTAGGGCGTTCTCCCAGAAGCAATGCGCTACATCGGATCTCGGGTGTAGTGAAAAATGGGCAAGGGCTGCATCATAACCCAGGTGCAGTGAAAAGTGGATATGGGTTCATGCCATGGAGGGCGAGAAAGGCGATAGCAAATAGGATATCTCTAGAACATAAGATTCGTATCACCACATGGAATATAGGGACATTAACAGGTAAGAGTTTGGAGTTAGTAGATGCCATGAAACGTAGGAGAGTCAACATCACTTGTATTCAAGAAACTGTGGAAAGGGGCTAAAGCTAGAGAAATAGATGGGTATAAATTATGGTACGTTGGAAAGGAAAATAACATAAATGGGGTAGGAATAATAGTGGATAAGGATTTAAAGGATAAAGTTGTGGACATGAAAAGAATCAGTGATAGAATTATAATAATAAAACTTGTTCTAGGAGAGCAGATTATAAATGTTATAAGTGCATACGCACCACAAGTTGGGTTACAAGATATAATCAAGAGATAGTTTTGGGAAGATATGGAGGGAGTCATGCAAGAAAGTTGTAACACTGAGGGGATATTTATAAGAGCAGACTTAAATGGCCATGTAGGAAAAGATAAGGAAGGATATAATAGAATACACAGAGAGTATGGTATAGGTGAACGAAATGAGATGGGGGAGAATATCCTTGATTTTGCTTTTTCATATAACCTGTCCATGGCAAATACACTCTTTAAGAAGAGGGATGAACACTTAATAACCTTTAAAAGTGGTCTTCATAAAAGCCAAATAGACTTTTTTTCTACTTAGGAATAATGATCGATCTATAGTACGGATTGTAAGGTAATACCCGGTGAGAGTTTAACCTCACAACATAGGTTAATGGTTATGGATATTCATATCCAAAGATGGAAGAAAGGAAATGAACTTAATAGGTATCCAAAAATTAAGTGGTGGAACTTAAAAGGAGAGAAAATAACCTCATTCACAAATAAGTTGATGGTAGAAGGAATTTGGAACTATGAAACAAAAGTAAATACCATGTGGATTAATATTGCTGAGTCCATTAAGAAAGTGGCAAAAGATATCTTAGGAGAATCTAAAGGTAAAAGGCAATTAGTAAAGGAAACATGGTGGTGGAGTGAAACAGTGAAAAATTTATTAAAGAAAAACGGATGCTTTTTAAAGCATGGCAGAAGACTAGAAATAATGAAAACTATGAACAATATAAGAATGTTAAAAAGGTTGATAAGAGAATAGTAAGTGAGGCTAAACTTAAAGCATATGATGAGCTCTATAATAGACTAGGAACAAGAGAAGGTGAGAAAGATGCGTTTAAACTTGCAAAAATAAGAGAACAGAAGGGTAAGGACTTAGATCATGTTAGGTCATTAGAAGCGATGATCAAAGGGTATTAGTAAAAAATGATGAGATCAAACAAAGGTGGGAAACATACTTTCAAAAATTGTTAAATAATAATGGCTTTAAGAATATAAGGATTGAAAATACTATAAATCTAAATAACACTAGATATTATAGATATGAGCGTAGGATTAGAGTACTGGAAGTAAAGGAGGCCTTGAAAAAGATGAAATCAGGAAAGGCCATGCGGCCCAATGGTATACTAATAGAGGTTTAGAAGCATATGGGAGATATTGGGATAGTTTGGTTGACCAAGTTGTTTAACAAGATTATAAAATCAAAGAAAATGCCAGATGAGTGGAGGAAAATCTCTATTGCACCAATTTATAAGAATAAAGGAGACATACAGAGCTGCACTAATTATCGAGGGATCAAACTTATGAGCCACACTATGAAACTTTTTGAAAGAGTGGTTGAGAAGAGGCTACGACATGAAACAAGTGTATCGGAGAATCAGTTTGGTTTCATGCCTGGGAGGTCCACCATGGAAGCTATTTTCTTACTAAGATAATTAGTAGAGAAATATAGGGAGAGGAGGAAAGACCTCCACATGGTCTTTATCGACTTAGAGAAAGCTTATGATAGAGTCCTTAGAGAGTTAATATGGAGGGTGTTGGGTGATAAAGGGGTTTCTTAGGGGTATATAGACATAATTAAAGATATGTATGAGGGAACAGTAACAAATGTTAAGACCACTAGTGGCATGACTGGTGATTTTCCTGTCACTGTAGGATTGCACCAAGGATCGGCATTGAACCCATACCTTTTCACATTAGTTATGGATGAGTTAACAAAACATCTGCATGAGGAGATTCCCTGGTGCATGCTATTTGCAGATGATATAGTCTTACTTGATGAGACAAGGGAGGGTGTAAACATAAAGCTAGAGTTATGGAGAGAACCATTAGAATCTAAAGGATTTAAAATTAACCAAACTAAGACAGAATATATGGAATATAATTTTAGCAAGGAGAGTAGGAGTGGAACACCAGTCAAGATTGATAACCAAGAAGTCCTCGTAAAAGACCACTTTTGGTACTTAGGATCAATGATTCATGAGAGTAGAGAGATTGAGAGGGAGGTTACCCAGAGAATCCAAGCGGGTTGGAACAAATGGAGATGTGCATCAGGAGTTTTGTGTGATTGGCGGGTGCCCCCCAAACTAAAAGGAAATTTTTATAGGATGGGCATCAGGCCGACCATGCTCTATGGATCAGAGTGTTGGGTAGTTAAGGAACATCATACTCATAGGATGAGCGTTGCAGAAATGAGGATGTTGAGATGGATGAGTGGTAAGACAAGAAAGGATAGAGTTATAAATGAAAATATTAGGGGAAATTTAGGGGTAGCACCAATAGGTAACAAGATGAGGGAGATTATACTTAGATGGTTTGGACATGTTCAAAGGAGATCAACAACAGCACCGGTTAGAAGGAGTGAGGCAATACAAGTAAAAGGTTCTAAAAGGGCAAGGGGAAGGCCCAAAAGAACGTGGATAGAAGTGGTGAGGAAAGATTTTAAAACTTTGGGACTAAATGAAGCTAAGACATTTAATAGAGTGGAATGGAGGAATAAGATTCATGTGGCCGACCCCTAATTGGGATAAGGTCTTGATGATGATGATGATTTTCGAGCTTTTTCTACTAACTCTACTTATTTTGATAATGGGTAATGGATGTGTATTTCTTGATTTTTCTTGGTTAAGGTAAGTGGGGTTAAGAAAGAAAAGGATTAATAATAGGCGCAAGGGGCTAACTAATGATATACTATCTTGGGTAGTTTTTATGTTTGTGGGCTAAACAGGGATGATCTATATCATTTCCTAGGTTTCGTAAAGCCTATCAGATTCAATAAATTTTCTAAAAAGAAAGTTATTACACTTATTTATCTTGGACGTTAACCAAAATAAGGATAATAGGATCACACTAAATTCTGTAAGCTAAATAAAATGTTGACTCACTGAATGAAGATAGTCTCTAAAATTCAATGGGTTATATGTCTCCACTAATTTTCCTCAAGGTTTATAAGTCATACTTCTCTATTAGTCTTAGCTATGTGTTGGGTGTAAATATTTTTCAAGAATTAACCTTCAAAAAATGCTTCAAAAAATGAATAATGTGCAAAACTAGACGTATGCATTTCCATTAAGAGGCTAAAATAGTAGAATTACTAAGTTCTAAAAATCCAGTTCTCATCACAGTAAGGAAACTCTACCTCAAAATTATGTTATTCAAAAATTCAAGAAAATCCTAATTCCCTATTTACATTTACACCCCCCAACCTGAATAAAACATTGCACCTAATGTTTGAAAACATGGGACCCTATATGAAAATGGAAAGATATAGAAGACTGAGATTTGAAAAACATCTGGGTTGCCTCCTAGGGAGCACTAAGTTTTACGTTTTCAGTCAGATGTAATGATGAGTGCAAAGATGATGATCTGCAAGGTTCCCTATAGTAGTCTAAGGTTGGTCATGATAATGTGGTGCCTGTAACAGTGTCTCTTCAATCTGAGGGTTAAATAGTTTTGAGAAAGTTTTTAACCTCTAACCATTTACTATTAGGTTTTCACCATCCTTCTCAATCCCAAAGGGTCCATAAGGATATAATGTGCAAACTATGTAAGTCCAATCCATCAAGATCTGAGTTGTCTTGGAAAGAGATGCAATCTAAAATTATACAACAAGACCTTTTGTCCTGGTGTGAAGGATTTCCTTAAGATTTGGCTATCGTGGTTAACCTTCATCTGGTCTTTGTATAGTTGTGAAGATTCATATGCAACCTTTCACAATTCATCCAACTTATTGAGTTGGAGTTTTTGATGAGTCCTAGTAGCATCCAATTCAAAATTGATCTTTTTTATAACCAAATATGCCTTTGTGTTTAAGCTTTACTAGTAAGTGGTAGGCCTTTTCGTAGACAAAGTAGTAGGGTCCCATGCTTGTTGGCTTTTTATAGGTAGTGCGATAGGCCCATAAAGCATTATTGAGTCTCATAGACCAATTTTCCTACTTGAATTGACTGTCTTTTCTAGAATATTCTTAATTTTCCTATTTAATACCTTTACTTGCTTAATGGTCTAAGGGTGGTATAGGGTAGCTATCCTATGGTTGACAACGTAACTTTTCATTTTTCAAACACTTTATAACAATAGCATTTGCCCCCATCACTAATTATGGCTCGCAGAGTACCAAACCTTCCAAAAATATTTTTCTTCAAAAATTTTACCACTGCCTTGGGGTCATTGGTTTTGCAGTTTATAGTCTCTAGCCATGGGGACACATAGTCCACTCCCACTAGGATGTATAAATTCCCAAAAGAATTAGGAAAGGGTCCCATGAATTCTATGCCCAAAAAATCCAATGGCTCTACAATAAGGATTAGGTTTAAGGGCATGATGTGTCTCTTTCCTATATTTCCTAACCATTGGCATCTCACATATGGTGTGTAGTAAGCATGTGAATCTTTAAAAATGGTGGGCTAATAAAAACCACACTACAAATTTTTCTTAGTTGTCTTTCAAGACCTAAAATGTCACCCACATGCATGATCATGATAGAAGGAGATGATCTTACTATGCTCACTATCTGGTATGCATCTCTTTATCACCTGATAGGGATAGTACTTGAATAAGTGCAAATCATCATAGGTAAAGTATTTAACCTTTGTTAAAAATCTCTTCCTATCTTGTTTGGTCCAATGATTATGCATTTGTCTTGTAACAAGAAAATTTACTATGTCTCCAAACCATGATAAATGGGAAGTGTGCATTAATTGTTCATTTGAAAAGGATTCAGTTATGGCATAATGGATAAGTGGTCTGCTATGATATTTTTAGAATCTTTCTTGTCTTGAATTTCTAAGTCAAATTCTTGTAGCAAAGTATCCAATGGATCAGCCTAGGTTTTGCATCCTTTTTAGAAAGGAGGTACTTTAGAGCTATATGATCCAAGTATACTATGACTTTAAACCCTAGAAAATAAGATCCAAACTTGTCCAAAGAAAACACTATAGCCAATAATTTTTTCTCTATAGTCAAATAATTGAGTTGCACATCATTCAATATTTTATTAGTAGTATATCACTTGGGGATATTTATTGATGCGCTATCTCAAAATAGCTCCAATAGCATAATCCGGCGCATCACACATTATCTCTAATCATGCTCTCCAATTAGGTGGTTAGATATTGGGTGCAGAGGTCAACTCAGCCTTTAACCACTCAAATGCTTTCTTACAATCCTTATCAAAGTCAAAGTAGACTCCATTGTCAGTAAATTACAAAAGGGCTTGGCAATTTTGCTGAGGTCCTTGATGAATCTTTTGTAGAAGCCAGCATGCCCTAAAAAAGAGTAGATTTATTTTACCATCTTTAGTGGAGGAAGGTTGGCTATTAATTCCACCGTAGCCTTATCTACCTCTATCCCATTGTGTGATATAATGTGGCCTAAAAGTATACCACTTTGTACCATAAAATGGCACTTTTCCTAGTTTAATACCAAAATTTTCTACTAATATCTTGCAAGTACTAACTTCAAATGGTGCAGATACTCATCAAAAGAAGACTAAAATATCAAGAAGGCATCCATGAACACCTTAAGAAACCTTTATACCATATCAGAAAAGATGCTGAGCATATACCTTTGGAAAGTGGCTAGAGCGTTACAAATATCAAAAGGCATATGTCAGTAAAAAAAGCTCTCAAGAGGGCAAGTGATGTGGTCTTCTCCTGATCCTCAGGTGCTATAAGAATTTGGTCACAACCAAATTATCCATCTAGAAATTAATAATAACTATGTCTGGCCAACCTCTTAAGCATTTGTTTAATAGAAGGTAGAGGAAAGTGGTATTTCCTTGTGGCCGTATTCTATTTTTGATAATCAATGTAGATTCTCCACCCAGTGGTCATGCATGTGGCTCCTAACTCATTCTCCTCATTCTTGAATACCATGACCCCTGATTTCTTGGGTACAACTTGAATGAGGATGACCGAAGGGCTATCAGAGATGGGGTATATGATGCTAACATCTAGAAGCTTATGGACTCCATCTCTGACCATGCCCTTCATGTAGGGATTAAGTCATCCTTGAGTTTCCCTAGAGGGATTAGCATTTTCTTATTGGTGTATCATGTGCAGGCACATGGCTGGACTAATCCCTTTTATGTCTACTATGGTTCACAGCAGAGCAGTTTGATGTTCTTTAAGAACAGTAAGTAATTTTCTTTCATGTTCCTTTTCTAGATCTAATGCTATTATAACAAGTAAGATTTCATCTGGTCTTAGATAAGTGTACATGAGGTTGTTAGGCAAGGTTTTAAGGCTAGAGACCTTGGTTGATATATAGAGGGTATGGGGATAGACTTTGAAAGAGGGAGGGGTTCTACATAAGGGACCCATTTGGAGGTACCCATGATTAAAGCAGCCTCTAAAAGGTTGTTTACCTCCTCGATAGACTTGTCAAAATCAAAATCTCCATTAAAATGCATGAGACAAGCCATTAGTGGGTCAGAGATGGAAGATGGTGGATGAATGTAGTGAATTAGACTCTCAATCAAATTCACTTCACAAGAATCATCCAGGTCTAAATGTTGTTCTTCGGCATTAAAGATATTAAGCTTAATTTTCTAGTTGTTGAATAACAATTTCATTACATCATTCCTATAGTTAGTAATGGCATTAAGTGTAGCCATGAATGGACTTCCAAGTATAACTAGAATTTGATTGTTAGGAACAGATACAGGCTAGGTGTCCAGCATAATGAAATTGATAGGGTAATAAAACTAGTCCACTTGTATTAACACATCTTCAACTAAACCATGGGATATCTTTACTAATTTATTTACTAATTGCAGCATGGTGGTGGTTGGTTTCAATTCACTGAGCCTTAGTTCCTCATAGACAGAGCATGGCAATAAGTTAACACTCACCCCTAGGTCAAGCTGTACCCTATCTATGACATGGTCACCAATAATGTAAGAAATTATATGGCATCTTGGGTCTCTAAACTTTTATAGGGTCTTGGGTTGTATGAAAGAGCTCACTTGCTTGGTGAGGAAAGATTTTTTCTATACATTTAACTTTATCCTCCTAGTGTAGAGCTCTTTCAGGAACTTGGCATAGGTGGGGAAATCTTTTATTAAAAATTATGCAATAAAATGTGAATTTGGAAATTTTTAAATACTTCCATGACCTCATTGAGGTTTTTTCACTATCTATCCATTTTCAATAACTGAGGAAATGGAGCTTTGGACACATAGGGTGCCACCATTGTGGGTTCCATAGGAGATTTCTATCTTTCTCTTTCTCCTATGTTTTGGTTGACTTTATTTTTGGTTTTTCATGGAATTTCAATCAAAATCTCTTTTAATTTTCTCCATCCTAGCAACCAATTTAATCAATTAAATAAAATACACTTAAAAATACCAAAAAGAGATAAAATTAACCAATTAACTAAATCTAGGGTCTAGAATCCACCACATTAAACTTAAATATATCCAAATTCATGTAACTTATGTTTTATTATTAAAAATCCCTAATGTATATATTTTCTAAATTTTAGGGTTTTGCATAGTTAAGTTTATTATTCCAATCATAATTTGTCTTATTAGGGCACAAACTATCCAAGATTCTCTAAACTTAATCAATTAACTTAACATAATTGGTATCTCAATTTTAAGTAATCACTAGTTATAGAAGCTAATTTGTTTGACCTATAATTGATATTTTAATTCTTTTAAAACATAAAATTTCTTAAATTGAACTTACCTAAACCTAAGGTGGTTTTGTCCTAACCTTAGGAAAAATGTTTAGCCTAACATATTTACTCCTAACATTATATTAAAATATGAATTCAAAACTGCTTCCAACAATTATCAAAGATTAATAATAAGATAAACTAAAGCATTACAAAACTACTAAGACAAATAACAATTTGACTAAGGAAAATTAAACTTTATTGCTTCATATTTAAATTGTTACAAGAGGGATACATGAATGAAAAGAAATAAAAAAACATAAATAAATCAAACTCTTATTGAAAGGAACAATATCACCTAGTCTTCTCATTGTGTCAATCAATGGAATCCATCATAGAAGTTGCTCCAACCCATGCTACCAGCATGCTTTCCACCACCAAACGATGTCTTACCCTTGTTGTGTCACTTAACCAAGATAGAGGACATCATCCAACGAGTCACTTCCTTAGGAGAATAATCATTCAACTTAAACCATCATCCATGAATAAGAGTAAGGGAAAGGTAAGAGAGGTTTATGCATTAGATTCAAAGGAAGATGGGAGATGTGAATGCTTGCATGGAAAGCTAGAGCGATATAGAGATGGTTTGTCTATTAGATGTGAGAGAGAGAGAAAGGGAGAATATGCAATGGTGACATACATGAATGGTGTAGTAGTCTAGAAGGGATGCTTTGCATGAATGTGTGGGAAAAATGGAAAGGGAAAAAAAAAGGTGCTTTGATGGCAAGGGATGGAAGTAGAGATGGGAAGTGCTTGATGTAGACAAAACCTACATTTTTCTCCCTTTACATGGATTCTCTCTTTTGAATGCTTTGTAAGGATGTGTTGATCTTAGAAAGTGGGAAAGGTAGTATGGTTGGGCCTTAATGGCAAGATGGAGAGAAGGATGGGATGGGGATGGGTAATAGAAAAGGGAAGATGGGGATGGATGGTAATGATGATGCTCCTGCATTTGAAATTTCTCCTTCTTTACCTTAGGATATGCTCATGGGAGGCTATGAGCATGGAAGCTCCTTCCTTTTATGTTCTTTTTATGTTTTAACATTGAAGCACCCAATGGAGGAATGGAATTCATTGAATTCTAAAGTGGGGATGGTAAGATGCAATGAGTGCTACCTTCTATTTCTTCTTCCCTTTTTTTCTTTGAATTCCACGTTAAACTCAAAAGGGGGCTGGGATTGGAGTAGCACACACCTCTCCTCTTTTATGCTTCACTTATAGATCTTTTAAGGAGGTGGAAGTTTCCTTGAGGTTTTCCTCTCCCTTCTTTTGTTCCTTAGGATTAAGCATCGATGGCTTGAATTTCCTTGAGGTTTTCCTATAAAAAATTCTTTCTATCCTTGATTCTCTCCCTGCCCACCATTATTTTCTCCAAAAAATAGCATTCAAAGGAAAATCATGTTTTCCATCTTGGGAGAATACATTTTTCTCCAAAAAAATTGGTAGGCAACCCACCAAAAAAATCTGTGCCTATAGGATGATTCGCTTTACTCCCTTACATAGCTCTTTCTCATTGGTCCACCCTAGATTAAATGTCTTCTCATTGGATGCTCTAGGATAGCCTTGAGTTAGGGTAGATCTTGGCCATTGAATGCTTCAAAAGTATGGATCAATTAACCAACATATATTTTTCATAAATTGTGTCTCTCTTCACTACATTTTACCCTTTTTATTTCTTCCCATTTTTCTCATGTAAAAACATATTTTTATATGTTTAACACATCCCCTTGCATGGAAAAATCATGGACTCCCTTGTGTGGTCCCTTCTTGAAGTTAAGAGAGAAAAAAAGTGGGGGAAAGTAATATTCATGAGGGTCCAATCTCTGACTTATTTTGTTTTAGAAAAAGATATATATATATATATATATATCTATGTGGGTGTGGGTGTGCATCCATTGTAGGCCAATCTAGCTTCTCCTAAATGCTATCCAAGGTGGTGGAATGCTTGCATGCATGCATGAAAAGTCTATCAGCCTCACTTTTGATAAAGGCACTCTCTTCAGTATGAATAAGATCAGGTATTGTGCATGGGATTTCTGGCAGTGATGAATTTGATAAGGACACCCCCATAACATTCTAAACTTATAGACTTTGTCATTTTTGGCATATGGGCCCATTACATCACTCCGATGGTGGAATTGCTCTCTTCTGGGGTTTTGATTACTTGGAATTTCTCTCTTCTAGGGTTTTGATTACTAAAAATAGTAATTTTTTTAGTTGAAACCTAATCCTACAAAATGTGAAATAAACTCTAATTAGTGATATTTAAAGTTAAATCTAAAGTTAAAACTACTAAATATATGGATATGTAATATTTCTATGTATGTTGAATACCCCTAGACTTACAGTTTCTTGGTCCTCGAGCAAAACTACAAAATAAAAATAATCTAAGACCCTTATCGACTTTCATAGGTGTAGTTGCCTACATTTAGCATATGGTATAAAGACTTTAAACCCCTAGTGGATGAGTTATAGTCTCATGAGGGTTTTAGAAATGATACTTATAAAAAAAATTTCAAAAACATTCTCATGAAAATTCCTTTTTTTTATCTTAGAGAAATTTCTTCCCTTCATTGTTCAATAAATTTAATTGGTGTAGTTCAAAATCCTACCCTTGTGCTAAAGATAGTCCATTACTAATTAAGACTTGGACTATGAATGTGTGAATATAGCCAATATATATACATGATTGTTAACCTCCAAGTAAATTATAACCTAAATTACCATCCAAAAGTATGCTTTGACTTCAAATCTTACAAGATATAATTAACACGAAAAAAAGTCAATCAGAAGTGGATAGTACTCTCATTAATATGTGAGCTAAATAATGTGTATCAAACCAAATTATCTCACATATCTCATAAAAAGAATGATAATTTAGAAAAATCTAATAATTGGTCTCATGGAAAGTGATGGGAGTCCAAATTTGTATAAAAAGTATGCAATTAAGAGCCATGTGTTATAACTTATAGTGTTAAATTAGCTTTTTTTTTGCCAAAAATTATGACACATGCATTTTTTTACCTAATAATTCAAAAATAAATATTTTTCATGTTCAGAGACTAAATCCAAAGTAGGTATGTGAATAATCATATTTTTTTAGGATTTAATTAGGATTTCTTATCTTTTGTAGGTCATGAAAAGGTAATCTAATGGCCAAGATTTATCGAGATGGAAATTGAAGCCAGTCATGAGGTTTCTTAGTCTAATTAGGAAACCAAAACAAGCCAAGGCCTAAATATCATCTATCTAAAGTGTGATCAAGGTCCAAGATTATCTCTAAGGCTAGTAAAGAAGTATTTGGAAGAGCTAAAGGTGATTAAAATGGGCCCATGCATAAGCCATGCATTTCCACTACATTTGCATGAGAAGGAGCCATGCATAAGGTTTCCTAGTCTAACAAGGAAACCTGAGGAAGCCAACTCATTTAAGTCTTGAAGCTAAGGGATTAAGCCACTCAAGCCATCAAGCAAGAAGCCATCAAGCCATCTTAGCCAATTCCATATGGAATTACACTATTGGATGAAGATTTTAAGTAATAATCCTATGCTATAGTTGTGAAATTTTAAGAGATAATTAGCAATAAGTGGATGAGATTTATCACATGGTAAGATAGCATGTGAGAATTGATAAATGGGAGATGATAATGAAAGGGAATAAGATGAGAGAGGAAAGAGAAATAAAGAACAAGAAAGTCTTTGGGTTGAAGGAAAAGAAAGAAAGAGGGACCGAGGAGATAACTTAAGAGGAAAGGTAAGGGAGTAAAACCAAATAGGAAAGTGGTTGTTAGAGTGGGTGGAGACCTGATTTTCATAATAGGAAAGCGGAGGTGGAAAAATGGGAGAAAATAAGAAGGAAAAAAAAGAAAGAAAAACTAAGGAATAAGTAAGAAATTCCTAAGGAGGTGGGATATGGAATGCACATGGATGTGCATGTGAGTGTTTTAGAAACCGTAAGATGTATGGACCCTTGGAGGAGATTGGATGGTTGAGATATTCCTTTCCTTAGGATTTTGGTTTGACTTTTTGTCATAGGAAAGGTGGCTAGGGTACATAAAAAGGACATGACTCATAAGTAAAAGGAAATGACTTATTGCGATGATATGACAACACCTTATATATAAAGTAAGCTTGATGTTGACTAGAAAAAGATAGTAGTGGATGGCACATGATGGATTGGTAGTTGTGGTAGATGACTTGTAAAGTAGTTGAGGTGGTAGGTGCTTTATAGTGTGGTAGGTAAGACGAGTAGGTAATAGAGTGGAAGGTGGCCATGTTAGGTGGGTAGAATGGTAGATGGTTGGTGAATAGTAGGTGGTTAATGGAATGGTAGGTGTTTAATAGAATGGTTGGTGGCTAATCCCATCCATCATTGGGCAAGGGTGGATCTACAAAATTGGGTATTTCTTTATCATATAAATTTGGTGGTTGGCAATCCACGAAATAAACATCAAAGGCTGCCAGTGTAGATGTCCCTATAAGAATATCTTCTAGATCATTGTTCAAGTTCCCAACTTCTTTTCTGGCTGTTTGAAAAAAGTAATAGAATTCAAGATTGCTGTTGTTGGGATGATATCATCCATCTTCATTTCTTAACCATTGGAATATAGGAGAAGGATTTCTTATTTCTCTGTTTCTTTGATAATTATTGAACTTTACGATAAGAAAATATTTCTTTGGAGATTTGTTCAAAAAATTTCTCCAATCCTACTACAATACTTCATTCCAAAACTTGTTGAACTAAGGGTGTTGAGATGCCAAAATCTGTAAATATCAGGTTCAAATAATATTGCCATACGACATATCCATTTCTACAAAGAAGGTATGCCCAATGAGATGGAATTTAAACTTTTCTATACCATTTTTGACTGTTAGTATCTCTTTGAAAGTGGAGTGATAATGTAGCTGAGTTGACTTCAATGCTCCAGTTTTGTATCCACATCGATTTCTTTTTCCATCCTTTTCTTCAAAAATTGTAGCTCCCCAATATTCATCACTAGCATATGTTTGGAGGATTCTTTTCACTGTGTTTGGAATTTGCAATGGTTTAAGATGATCAGATAATCTTTTCAATGCTTGAACAATTGATGTATGTTTGGGAGACCATAGAGGAGGATCTTTCTTTAAAAACTGAGAAAGAACATCCCTATGGGCTTAATTGACTATTCCAAAAAAATGTTGTATAATTTTGACTAAAGATTTTGTCTAGGAATTCTTTGATATGTGTGGCAATGTGTGGCTACTACTGATACTTTTCATCTAAAATTGTCATTCCAAGAAAATCAATTATTATTTGTCCAATGAGCATCTTTTTCTTTAAGAGCATGATTCCATATTCCTTTAATATGTGGAAGAATTGTTTGAGGATTTGTCCATGCGAATTTGCATTTGGAGAAAATAGTAAGATGTCATCAATATAAATCAAGTAATTGGCCAATAAGGGCTTGAAGATGGTGATCATGGCCTTTTAGAATTGTGAAGGAGCATTCCTGAGTCCAAACGGCATGATAGTCTATTGAAAATATTGATCTAGAATGCAAAATGCTATTTTTGGATGTTCTTGAGGATGAACTCCTAGTTTCCAAAATCTTGCTTTGAGATCAAATTTGGAGAAAATTTTGGCATAAAAAAGATGCTGGAAGAGATTATGTTTTTAGGGTAGAGAAAACTTGTCATCTACAAGGAATTGATTCAAGGTTGATAATTTATGACAGGCCTAAGCTTTTCTCTAATATATTTAGTTCTTTTATTAACATAAAAGGCTTCACATGCACATGAAGAAGAAGTGGGTTCAATGCAACCTTGGGATTGTAATTGAGATAGTTCTTGAATAGCTAGGACAATGTGCTCAGGATTCATTCCTTTTTGACTAGCTTTTGTAGTATTGATATCCTCATTTTTCTAGAATGGAAAGAGACAAAAATGATGGATTAGTTCAGAGAGGCGATGAACATTTTGTGAGGAATTTTGTGTGATTTTTTGCACAACATTCTTAGACTAATTGGGATTTTATGGAGTCAAAAGTGTCTGCAAGGTGGAGGTTTGGGATTTGAGACCAAGTAAGAAAGTTTTGTTTATGGGTAAGACCTTTCGCTGACCAACGAAGGTTAGGAAATTTGTGGAGAATGTCAAAACCAACAATTTGTTGATGAAGATGGTTTGGTCGAGGTTGATGGAATAGACAGTTTTTATTTTTGTTTTTGTGGGTTTGGGCTAAGAATCGACTTATGGAATTTTGTGAAGATATCTTCACTGAAAGTGTTGAAAGTGTTTTGTAGTTCTTCTAAAGGTTGTAGTTGGAAAGGTTGGTATTTTTGTTGAGAGGAAAATTGGGTTCCTTGGAGCGGTTGTAGCATGTGTGGATAATTTGGTTGGGTAATGGATGTAGAGAGAGGTTGATTTGAGGTATGATAGATTTTTGGTGGTTGATTAAAAATTGAATCATTTTGTACTTAAGATGCTTCTTTTTTTTTCTAAGCTGCTTCAATGGATCTAAGCTAAGCTTGTAAGAACCTTTTCTCTGCCTCCTTTTCTCTGAGTAATTTGTTTCCAAGAGAGAAATGTTTGACTGATGTGGTGATGACATAGCATTCTTTATGAAGAACGTCTATCTTTTCTCTTAACTCAAAAATAAGTGTATCAGTGGAAGACACCTTCTAAGAGACTGTAGTAGATAAATCCTTTTGATTTTCAATAATTTTTGTAGGGCCTTGTTTTATACTTGTTTATTTTCTACTTACTAATTTATGGCTGCTTCTGCTGCAGAGATTTTCTATAGATGACCTTCTGCATTTTTTCTTGTAGGATTTTTTATTTTCCAAGCATGAGTTGTGTTTTGTTGTGGATAATCAAATTCTAACAATGGTAGAAATTCTGCTAAAGTCATCATACTGATTTTTGAGGCTTGTGATGGTTGTGGGTTTTTTAGTTTCTAGATTTTTAGTTTTGGTGGATGAGATTTTTCTAGATTATCAATAAGAGATAGAACCTTTTGATAATGTTTGGGTAAAGGCGCTTGAGGTTTAGAAGGTGAATTTATGGTTGGAGGATGGTTCTTTTGAGGTTTCTTTTGAGAAGGGTTTTCAACAGGAGTATCACTATAGATGACATAGTAATCAAATTTTCCTGATGGCTGTCCAAGAGTTCCAATAGTTGGATTATATGCCTCATATCTTTCATTGAGTTTTTGTTGAGAGGATTTTTTCTTCTTTTTCTTCCCTTGATATTCTGTTGGATCAATCAGTTCTTTTTGACATTCTTGACAATCTTAGATATCCCACCCTATGTGACCTATCTTTGGATCTTTGCCTTGAAAGATTGGTTTTCCATAAGCGATGAAATACATAATGGGAATAGGATCATGGACATATGATGTAGGTTCAATAAGGTTGAGTTCTTTGTGGAAGATATTTGTAGTATCCGAAGAAGAAGACTCTTGAGAATCTTTGAGGAACTTGGTTTCTACTAATCTATTTGATCGCTTGATGAAGATTGGAGTAGATGACTGAACTAATTGAAATTCTTCATGAATATTTTCATACTTTTTAATCCAGTTTTTTGGTAACAAATTCTTCTATTTTGGATGAGTTAACTTCCTCAAAATATAAGTGCAAGTTGGTCTTGCATCTTGATAAATTTGGATGAAGAGGGCATGATCTGGGACTGCAAAATCAAATGCATGGTTTTGCAATCTATATATCATCTTATAGTGAAGAGTTGCTGCAATTGTTGAGTCTACTTGGGGTGTTCCAGTGATTTGAACTTGAATTTTCAATACATCAAAAAGATGAGGATCTCTAATTGACATATTGAAATTTAGAAAGAATGTTAACATGCCAGTGCTAGCATTTAAAGTTATTTGAACTATACCAATATAGTCATGTTGATATTCTTTGAAATGAGAATAAGTAATGCAATTCTAGAGATAATAGGAAGACCTTTTCAACCATGAAAGTAAGAGTAAGTTTAACAGCACCAAAATGAAGTTGTGTGAATTCTTACTATTTCCATGTTGAAAATAAGTCATGGGGAATGCCTAGAGTGATGAAATTTTCAGATTCATTGGCTGGAATAGGAAACTGGTCAAACTTGGAAGCTTGAACATATTCTTTAATTAGGACTAATTGTTTTTGACCTATCAATTTTTTTTTGGACTTTTTTACTATATAACCAGATGGTTTATCAAAGACTTTATAAGGATTTACAAAAGGTAAAGAAGTAAAATGGATTTTACTATCTCAGGAAGATAATCTACTTCATATAAAAAATCTAATTCACTAGAAGAAACAGATTCTGAGGACTTAAAAGAAGAAGAAGGCAACAACTAACTAGAGGATTCCATGAATTATAAGTGCTTCTGCTCTCATTTATTTTTTATCAACCTAAGATTTCTCATATTTTCTTTTAAACTTTTAAAAGGAATAGATTTGATAGTGTCTTTCACAAGGTATGTCCTAAGACAAAACACATCCTAACTATGACACAAATAGTTTCCTTGACCTCTTATGTGAATAGACTAACCAGATAAACATGAAAATTTTTGTGTCTACTAGAAGATTTTTCTACATCCAGATCTTGCGTTCAGTTATCCATTATGTGCCTCATTTTCTGATATGGAGGATCCACTCAAAGTGGCGACCACAGAGCATACTGATCATGGTAATGGATAGATCTTACTAATCAAGATGGTATAGAAATTGTAATATGTTAGAGAAATAATTAGATGAATCAAAATAAACATAATAGCATAATAACTTGTTTAAAAGTTAAAATACATAATTAAATAATATAAGAAAATAGGAAAGAAACTAGGATCTCCAAAAATGCTACCCATAAACATTTTCAAAATCCTTATGAAATTCCTTCATTTATCTTAAAGATTTTTTTATTTTTTTATATATTTTATATTCAGCTTATATTAAACTCTTAACTTTAACATGCTAATAAAAATGATCAACAGTTCAAAATCCTACCCTTATGCCAAAGACATCCCATTAATTCATTAAATCTCATAATGTGAATGTGTAAATATTGGCAATACATATACAATTTTAGGTCTCTAAGGAAATTATAACATAAATTACTATCCAAATGTATACTTTAACTTCAAATCTCATGGGATATTCTTAACACTAAAAAAGAAGTATCTTAGAAAGGGATGAATCTCTTATTTATATGCAAGTAGGATAATGTTAATCAAGTGCAAAATTCTCACATATTCTATAGAAAAGGACAATAACTTTGAAAGAATGATAATGGTCTCATGAAAGGATATCAAGTATTAGGACTATTACACTATCAAATCCCCAACTCACTTATAACTATATCCAAGTCATACTACTCCTAAGATCAAGTTAGGACTTCTATTAGGATGAAATATAGGTTTAAGACAAGCTTATTACAACTTTCTTTTATAACCATAAGAGTGAACATTTCTTTTTCATTGGCTATTTCTTTTTACACTTTTTCTTAATTTTTTGACTTTTTCTTATGACTTTTGGTATATAGCCTTTATTTGATTTTCCTCTTTTCATTGCTTAGGTAATGGATATATTATAGTGTCTCAATATGGGTAATGGTTAATGGGCTCACAAAGAAAAGGCTTATTCTAAAGGCTTAAAGGTTTTAACTAGTAGAAAATAACTTAAGGAAGGCTAAAGGCTTTGGGTTTATCAAGGATGGCTACTATTTTTTCTGAGGCTTCATATGAATTAAACATAATCATTAATGTTAGAGATAAATGGTATAGTGTATAAGATGTTTTCCTAATAGTTAACTAAGATGAAGGATAGTGAGACTAACTAGTAAATTATTATCCACTGAAGAAAAGTTTGGAATTTTTATAATCCTCAAAAAGAAAGAATGGCTCTATAGCTCATAGCTCACATGGTTAGTAGCCTCTACTAATCTTCTTTAATCCCTCTAAGTTATATTTTCTCTTCAACTTAAACTATATATATATATATATATATATGACTATTTTGTGCAATGACTATTCCAAGTTTAACTTTTCATGGAATACTTTAGAAAAAGGATAAAAAAAAAAAAACTAATTGTATACAAATATGTTAATAAGCTAAAATTCAAAAGAAATATTGAATAGTAAAAAAATCTGAATTCTCATCCTTATAAAGGAACTTTTCATAAGTTTTTATCAAAAAGGTTTTTATTATTTTTTTCAAAAAGTTTTCAAAAATATCTCTAAAGACCTAATTGTACACATCAAAATTTGAAGTACCCTACCCTAGACTTAAATTGAAAATTGTCCTTAATGTTTAGAACAACAACCATGGAAAAATAAAATAACCAAGTAAAGAGAGAAGGGTTAGAATGATATGACTTGCACTCTTAGCATAGTGCATTGATCTATTGATATAGTCTATATGAAATGCAAATGCAACTAAATGATCTAAATAATCTACTCTATCTTATTCTTAAACTAATATAAGGATCCTAATCTAACTCTAATAATGGAAGAGTATCCAGAGTAATTTCACTCCACCTTAAAGTTTTATGATAATCAATATATTTTAGCCACCTAGAGATGTGTGGTGGTGATAACAATAGAGCATGATGGACCACCATGAAGGAGAATTTATTTGGATCAATTTGAGATGACTTAGCCTTTGATTGGTCAAATTGCGTATATAGAATGCCAACATCAAAATTTTGAACATGTTCCTCTATTACATCTTCCTAAAAGTTAGGGCTAAGCTCACTCTGCATCCCTCTAAAAGAATCATCTTGTTCCCCTTGATGTAGAGAAGTAGTGGGGCTTAAACGATGAATGGTACCACTTATGCACCTTGGAGTTTGTTGATGTTCCACAAAAACATTAACAAACTCCCCTTCCTATTTTGCAGTCATACATAAGGTTTCACATGAACCTAAACTCTCAAATTAGGTATCAATAGGTAAAGGTGATAGGTTCAAATTGGTTGTTTCTTGGGCAATGGAAGGCTCAAATGTTAACATGGGAAATGTAATGGATCTTACTTGGGCTTGCCATTTAGAAATGTCCATTAATGGACAGTATCAAGTAAACCATTCACTTCATTAGTGGAACTTTTTATATCAAAATCATCAAAACAAAAATGAGATACACAAGCCTTTAGAGGATCAAAGCTAGAAGATTATAGGGATAGTAAGCTCTGTATCATATTAACTTCGAGAGGTTCTTCAGAGTCTTGTTGTCCTGTATGAAAGACGGTAAGCTTAACATCCATGTTTTCAAAAGACAACTACGTGGTTCCATTCCTATAATTAATTATGCATCTGATGTGGCCAAGAATAGACAAGCCAAAATGACTAGAATTTCACTACTAGGGTTTTCTAGAAGCTATGTATTTAAGACTTGGAAGTCTACTAGAAATAAAAACTTATCAACCTAAACCAGCACATCCTCTACTGCATCATGTGGAACTTTAACTAACTTATCTACCAATTGTAGTATGGTGGTAGTCCTTTTTATCACTCCTACACCTAATTCCTTATATATTGAATAAGGTAAAAGGTTAAAACTTGACCCCCATATGAAGTAGTGCACCATCAATTTTGTGTTCCCCAATGACACATGATATAATGGGACACTTTGAATCTATATACTTTAGTGGGGTGTTGTGTTGCAATATTGAGCTAGCTTGTCTGATGAGATATTCTTTCTTTTGCACCTGATGTTTTCTCTTATAGGTGTAAAAATTCTTCAAAATTTTGGCATAAGGAGGGATATCTTTGATTGGATTAAGTATATTTGTAGTCTCTTATTTAAACACATCCATTAACTTGTCAAAATTATTCTCCTTCTTAGACACTTTTATACATTGAGGAAATGGAGCCCTTAGAATATAATGTAGTTCATGATTAGGGTGAGGAGAAGTAGGTGGTGATAGTTTCTTCTCTTTACCCTTCTTATTCTTTATAGGGATCTCATTGTCCTTAACTTGTTCATTTTCCTTAGACAAACTCTATCGATTATCTATTTTCTATCCACGCCTAAGGGTAGTTATGGATTTGGTATGTTCATAAAATGTCATCTTCTTGAAAGTTGTGCCAATCTCATATTAGCCTTTAGGGTTGAGCACAGGTTGACTAAAAAACTTTTTGTGTTCCCTCTCAAAAAGTGTAGCAACAAGTGGACCCATTTAGTACTCCATCTATATAATAGACTGTGAGTGAGTCAACATTGTTTGCTTAAATCAATGTGGAAATCTTCTATACTCTGCATAAACAAACTCATGGTTTCTTCTAAAGATTGTTTCCTTTGTTGTACAGGAAATGATTATTGTGGAGGTGGCTGTGGTTGTGGAATTGGGCCTCAATGGAAAGGTTGATGAGACAAGGGAAATCTAAAAGGTCCTCTGATATTATTATTCTAAGATTAGGAAAAATTAAGATGCCTAGCCCATCTAGAATTCTACATTTCAGAATATTGATTATGTGATAGAATTTTTGAATGCTTTTAATGCATTCACTTGCTCCATAAATTTTTTAGAGAATGTACAACTAGATGGGGTATGAAGTGGCTGAGTGTGTTGTACTAGAACAGATTGAACAAACCTCATGTGGATGTTGCATAACAAATTCTCTTGCCAACATAACTTCTCCTAATTTAGTAAGAAGGCTATCAATCTTATCTATCACATCCATAAATATGTCTATTTTGTAATAGAGATCAAGAGTTGCCCTTGTCTCATATATACGACTTTTCTTTTGAAGCTATGGAAATCCTTCTATTCAAGTAGAATAATCTCATTATTGAGAATTCTCAAATAAATTTTCAAAAAAATTCCATGCCTCCACATCACTTTCGGTCTAGAATGCCCCACCACTAGTGGCATCAATTGTATGTTGGTTCTCGAGGGTTAGACCTTTGTAGAAATATTGTATAAGTTGTTATTTTTCAAAACCATGGTACGGAGACTTAAGCAATAGGTCTTTCCACCTTTCCCAACATTCATTAAAATGCTTACCCTCTTTCTATTGAAAATTTATAATTTCTTTTATGAAGGGCATTGGTTTTGTGGATTGGAAAATATTTGTTTAAAAATTTCTTGGCTAATTGCTCCCAAGTAGTGACGGACCCTATTTCTAATGAATTTTTCCATGCTTTCACTTTATCCTTTAAAGAGAAGGAAAATAGCCATAAACTAATAGAGTCGTTAGAAAAGTATTGGTATCTAAATGTTGCATAAATATCAAGGAATTCCTTGACATGATGGTAGGGATCCTCATTATTTAGAACATAGAAATTTGGCAGAAGTTGGATGAGACTTGATTTTCACTCATAATAGTTTAAATTAGTTATAGTTAACTCTATACATGATGGGGAGTTAAATTGTACTAGTATGAAATAGTCTCTTAAAGGCTTAGCTTCATTGGCCATGTTTTTGGAAAGGGTTTCTAAATCTTATTAATTCCTAAGTCCTTAACTATTCGTTAACTCAACTTTGTATATGATAACAACTAGTCATTTGCATACAATGAAAGGGTAGTTCTTTTATATTTTCTCTTCCTTTTTTTTTCTCCACTTAGTCTAAGGAAGACCTAAACTAAATAATGCAACCTAAATGCTAAATGATACACAACTAAAAAACACATAATAGATCCTAACCCTATGGTAAACAAGTTGAATGATTGATTTTTCTTTATTTTCTTTGGGTAGTAGCTTTCAGGTTGCTTCTAACCTAGGTAGCTCCTCCTCTCTTTCAAACTTGCTCTAGTGCTTACTAGTTAGATCCTACCTTGATCAACCACTTCACACTTTTCTCAATCAGCCATAGTTGATCAATGTCATTTAATGTGTTAGTAGAGCTAGTTGTTTAAGTATCAACTTAGTTAATCAAGTAGGGGCCACTACAATTAGGTCCCCTCTATCTAAGAGGGTCCTGTGAGCTCATAAGCTACTAAGCCCTCTGCTAGATTGATTTCAAATTAATTATTGAGGCTAGGGTTGCATGTAATGTGATGATTAACCTAGGTAGGACCAGGGATGGTCATCGCATATGCGCTTGATCTTGTAAGGGTGACTGACCTTACTAATTCATTTAAGCATTCTCATGCAATTCAATCAACATATATTCACCTTAAAGTATGTAAATGTGACCTAACATGCTAGGAAGGAAGTAAATCTAATGCAAAATGTAGAATGCAACACGTAAGAAAAATGCTTTCTATATGCTCTAGACTACCATTCAAATGCAAGCAAGTTAACAATGCTACCTAATCTAGGAATTGGAAAGAAGATAGGGTAACTTATAGCGAGGTCCTAAAAATAGTCATCTCGTACAAGGGTGAGTCAATGTACATGCCAACTCCTCTTCTAAGTTACGATGGCCCACCCATAACCTTTATTATTATAGCCCTTTAATTTAAATAAATCATGGTGTGTAAAAGTACAATGTCGATCTCACTACAATCCACTCAAATAAAAGAATAATGGAAACTATCTACACATGAGGTTTTTAAAATTGGAATAAAGAAGTCACTATTTTGACTACTGACTTCGTAAATTTTTTGTAAGTTATTTAGAAAAAAATAACTTTAAAAAACACACTTAAGAAGTCATTTAATAGAAAAATGAATTCTTTAGTTTGGCATGAAGTGCAATTTTTCATAGGAAAGGACTTTTAAAGTCATAAAATGACTTCAAAAGAATGGAGTTTTGAAGTCATTTTTCCTAAACAACTTTAAAAGTCTACATTTTTAAAGTCCATTTCTCCAAATGACTTACTTTGTTTTAATAATTTTTTCATCAACTTTCAGTTTTTTTCCCCAACTATCTTCATCTATACACAAACTGAAGCTCATATATAGGTTGATTTCATTGTGGGTATCCTCTACCAAATCCCAACCATGAATTGGATTTACATTTATATATTCTTGGTCAATATCGATTTTTAAGTCTTAGTTAGGATCTCTTTTGTTTGTCTCATATTATATATATATATATATATGCATTTTTGAAGAATTTTTGCATGGTACCTAGGTCTTTGGTATATTCTTCTATTTATCATGTACAGAATGCATGATTCAATATTGATTTGTGTGTAACATTGTCTAGTGTTGCGTTAATTAGTGAATTTAAAGTCGTGAAAAAATGAGTTTAAAAAGGACTTTTAAAGTCTTTTTCCAAAAAATGACTTCAAAAGTTGAAACTTTTAAAGTTGTTTAGACTTCAAAAGTGCTTCTTCATCTATAAAAGGCCAAATTCATGTCATTTTTTATGTGTCCCCTATTCCTGTTCTTCATCTTACCAGTGGCATGACAACCTCCTCCTTTGGTCCTTGTGTCTCTCTGTCTATCCTGTTTCCCTTCTTGCTTTCCCATTTGGATATTTTGATTGTTGGTGGCATGAAAAATATTGTAATTATACCAAGACCTCTTTTTTTTATTATCATGCATGATTATCTTGTTACCAGCTCTCTCCATTTGCATTTTGTAGATTTTGAAGAATTTTTGCATGGTACCTAGGTCTTTGGTATATTCTTATATTTATCATGTACAAAATGCATGATTCAACACTGATTTGTGTGTAACATTATCTGGTGTTGCTTTAATTACTGAATTTAAAGTCATGAAAAAATGAGTTTAAAAAGGACTTTTAAAGTCTTTTTTCCAAAAAATGACTTCAAAAGTTGCAGCTTTTAAAGTTGTTTTAAGAAAAAGACTTCAAAAGTCCTTCTTCATCTATAAAAGGCCAAATTCATGTCATTTTTTATGTGTCCCCTATTCATGTTCTTCATCTTACGAGTGGCATGACAACCTCCTCCTTTGTTCCTTGCGTCTCTCTCTCTCTCTATCCTGTTTCCCTCCTTGCTTTCCCATTTGGATATTTTGATTGTTAGTGACATGAAAAATATTGTAACTATACCAAGACGTCTTTTTTTTTATTATCATGCATGACTATCTTGTTACCAACTCTCTCCATTTGTATTTTATAGATCGAGTGGGTTTTATCACTACAGATGATGATGTTAAGAAGTGTGTTAAATCATTGTGATTTCGACAAAAATTGTATGATTTCATTGCAAATAGCAACTGCTTCTCTCTATAAACATCACTATGGAAGAAAGGGAGAACATTACAATTTGTGGTTCTCAATTCAAAATTAGGGTTTGATGAAGAAAAATGGTACCATCAAGTTGGCTGAGGAAGTTGTAGCTTAAAGCTTTACCCTCCCTCTGCTTCTAGAGTGGTTTCAATTGAATACTAAGAGGCATGATTTTGATGAAATCATTTCAAATTAGCTCTTTGATCATGATCTTGTATTAATAAAATCTAATAATATGTAACATTTGATATATGTAATAAAAGGATGAAAATGAGGAGTTATTTAAAAAAAATACTTTGATTTCCTTATTCTTGTGTTTGTTTATATGTGTGTGTGCGTGTGTGTGCGCACGCTCAAAGAATGCATGAATCAATGCTAACTATCATAAAAAATTATTTTTAGTGTGTATTTATGTAAGATATTGTGAAGTACTAAAATAAAATATATTTAAAGTGAAAAATATATTAGTTTATAATATTTGTGGTCAACCAAATGCCAACTATGAATTGGAACTACATTCACATATTTGTGGTCAATATCAATTTTTGAGTGTTGGTTAGCATCTCTTTATTTGTCCATGTGTGTGTGTGTGTGTGTGCATGTTTCAAGAATTTTTGCATGGTTGTGGTGAGAATGAGGATTATGTGTGTGATAATGGTGAGGAGAGTGCTTGGGTTGAAAAAAATATATGAGGGGGCTATATGGATTGTATTGGTGAGTTGTAATAATTCTAGATTTATAATTAGCTCTTTTATCATGTGCTATATGGATTGAAATACGATGAATACTATATATGTGACATTATGTGTGTGTGTGTGTGTGTGTGTGTAATTGAAGATTATTTGAAAAGTAAATTCTTTTCCATATTCTTGTATTTGTGATGTACATAATGCATAAATCAACACTGACTATCGTAAATAATCAGTGTCATTGTATTTAAGTAAGAGATTGTGACATGAAATAAAAATATGTTTGACGTGAAAAATATATTAGATTTTAATGCTTTTTTTAAGTTGTTTGAAAAAATGACTTAAAAAATCATAGTTTTTAAAGTCGTTTGAAAAAACAACTTTAGAAACAGAGATTTTTTAAAGCAATTTTTTTGAAAAACTTTAAATACAATATTTTATAAAGTCGTTTGAAAAAAACAACTTCAAAAATCCAATGCATATAGGATTAAAAAAGTTTCATCCCGCCATTTGGTTCTCAATCTTTGTCATCTACAGTTATGCCCTCTGTAGTCTCTTTATTGATTGACCCTGTTGCACCCTATCAGAAACTTCACCCTAGTTAATTAAGGTACATCCCCCTCACCTTACCTCCTCCCTATGACCCCCTCTTGCCATCTACCTATAGTGACCATCAAATCCCCTTCCCACACTTTCCCTACAATGACCACCTTGAACCTCCTTTAGGGTTTGCAACATGTTCCTCCTTCTAGACTGCTCTCTTTCAAACCTCCACACCTCCCTCTTGATTGTGTTCTTTGGTCGTTGCACTCTTAATTTCTAAGTTATTATTTCATTACTCTTGTTCCTTTTTTGATTGTTTTAGTTTAACTCCTTTGTTTCATGCATTCTTTCCTTGTTTGAGTTCCTTGTTTTCTTTGTTTGTTTGATTCTTGTTTCAATGTACATGCACCTCTTTTTGTAACATTTTTTTATTCAATAGAAGGTAACATGTTTTGTGCCCAATATTCCGAGTTGTTTCTAATGAGTTGAAATTCATTGGATCGTATGTTTATTGTTTAGATTTCATTCATGAACATATCAACAACTCCATGTGCAATAGTCCTAGGATTCATGCACTCCATTTTAGATTGTTTCATGCATTCTTTCTCCCTTATCCCCATGCACACTATACATGCATCATGTACACTCCTCTTAAGTTTTAATTGTATTGTTAGTCCATATTTAGAGGTTTCTCTTCATTGATAAGTTGAATTGCATGCTATGTTAGGTTTAGGTTTCATCGCTTAAAATTTGTTGCATCTTTAGAATAGTTTAGTCAGTTTCTAGGTTTAGTTTTAGGAAAGTTTAATTTTAGAAAGTTCTATACTTAGAAAGTCTCTATTTTCATTCATGTTTTAATTTCCATGTTGTTTTAATTGTTAGATTAGATTAAAAACTATCTCCTTTGGTAAAGATAAGTGCTTTAACTAAGCAAGATCTATTCAATGTACAAAACCATGGGATTCCTCATAGGATCGACCTCTCTCGTATGTAAATTACTATATTGATTCTTATGCTTGTGAGTGATTTAAAACATAGACCAAAGGACACTTAGTGGACATCACTATAGAAATGTTTGCCCTATTGGAATGTTACATTCATTTCCCCTCCAAAGAGAAAGTAAACCCTCTTCTTAACAATGACCAAATCATTGCCATGACCCAATATACATCTAATAATGATCCAATCATTACCACGAGCCAATATACAAATGCATAAGAACAAGTCTTAGGTTTAATTTAAGACATGAAAGTAGCAAATCTAATATGCATTCCATAAATTGGTTCTTGTTCTTACCCAATCTAATGGATCACCTACAATTTAATTATTTGAATGATCATAAAATATCTTCATTCCTCTGGCAATTCTTGGGGTAAATCTTGTTATTGTGTTCAGGGAGTATTTGCATCATTTCAAGTTGTTTCTTCTGCACTCAAAAAAGAAAGTTTCTTGTTTATCTAATTTGCTTTTGGTTTGTTTTTCTTCTTTGTCATGTTGGTTTGTTTTCTTTAAATGCATTGATTGGCCTTTTTTATCTTATTGTTCTAATATCATTATGTTCTTGTTTATAGTAAAGATGGAACAAAAACAATATAGAAATGAAGAATAAAGCAAAATCAAGAGCATGAACAAGAGGCCAACATGAGGAATACTCAAAAGAGAAAGAGCAAAGGGTGAACAACAATGGAAAAGGTTATCAAGAGAAAGTTGAAGGGAATTAAAGAAACTATCCAATACAACAATATGGGACAAGAGATAGGTGCGAGTACAACCTCTTATAGTAGTTTTCTCTACTCCACAATAAGAAGCATGGTTCCTATCATATTTGATGATTGGAGACTTATGTCAACCTTGACAAAAGATTCAGTATAGGAAATGGTGAAGGTAGCTAAACATTAGTAATATGTATTATACAATTTATAACATAACTTATTTTCAAATATAGTAATGTTTGTGTACTTTGCAAACTGCCTTTGATGTACCTGAGTAGAAGAAGAAGCATGCTTTACAAAGAGCTAGTGAGCAATGGAGAAAATGGAAGAAATAACTTTTTTCAATAACATAGCTCCATATGTCAACAATCCATAAAGGCTGTACACAGTGCCTGCTATTTATTCTGACATCATTGATCAGGACATGTGGAATGTATTTGTATAGAACCACATGTTTGTTGAATTTGAGGTATGAGTGAAAACAATGTTTCATTTAATTAATTACATGTAACATCTAGTTATTGCACTTGATTACGTATGCACAAATGTGCAGGCAAAGAGTACAAGAGGAATAAAGGTGCATGAAACTAATATATAGCATCACCTCTCCAAGTTGGGCCATGCTTGCTTAGAAGACCTCAAAGTAAGCATCTATGAAATTTACTCCTTTCAAATTAATGCTACTATAGTTATATACATTCTATTATCTAACTGTGGTGTCCTTCTTAACAGCGAAAGAAAGCTGGGACCACGAAACCCATTGATTGCTCCATCCTTTGGGAGTTGGAGCACTTGATGACTCGTATTGGCCAAAAATTCTCAAATGAAACTACTACACAAGTTGCTTCTTGCATTGTAAGTGGTTCCACCTATCTGCCCATTACTAACTAAAATTTTATATAATTAATTAAATGACACGATCATGTCCTTCTAATTAAATTTTGTAGGACATTCTTACCCAAGAAAGCACAAGTACATGAACTCTAAGTAAACTACTGCCAACGATGACATCCTGTATAGGGATGTGGGAAATAAGGAGCACCCTATTTGAGTTATGCGCATGGGACATATTATTGATTCTTCCAAACTCTTTGGTAAAATATTACCTATAGTTCAATATTAGAAGGCCTACAATGAGTTGTATGAGAAAATAAAATAGATATATTTAGCCAATTGTGTGAAGAAGGTTTGATGATAGTTTCTTTGTCCCCTACACATAATTCTCGCAATGCCCTTGTACCTCCATCAAGCGCAAATTGCAATTCTCCAACTAAAGAAGTTCATGAAGGACAACCAGTGCCCCTCGAAACAAACATTTCAGCCAATGAGGTATATATATTGTAGACAAAACTAAAAATTTTCATTGTCTTCTGTAATTCTCTATCTCAACCTCTCTTTTGAATATCTGAGTTTTAGGTGGGTCAATGCCTATTGGCCCTAGATTCCTGTCAAAACACCATGGTAGTTGGTTCATGCTATGAGCAATAATCAATCATTTTGTAGGAAATTAGTATGTCGCCACAAACTAATCAAGTGTCTATTATCATGGCTTTGGATGCCAAAGTTAGCCTACCATTCCCTTTAGAAATGGAAATTATTATAATTGTTAGGCAGGTAGTTGCATATCACATCGCATGGCCAGAGATACTAGTCATTCCCATAGATTTCACAATACGTATCTTATCATACTACCTTACTTATCAATAATTTTTAGCTAGAGGCCTCAATTTAATTATTTATTAGCTTTATATGGTTAAGCAACAACATGCACCATCGAGGTCACCCATCATTGCACCATCACCTATTGTCACACCAATGGAATTGGTATTTGTATATATATATATATATATATATATATATTTTCATCATAAATTAGGTCCTCTTCATTGATCCATATTATGTAACTAAAATTTTTTCTACATCTTTTACAACAGCCTTCTAAAGATTGTTTGGAAGTGCCACCTAACATGCCTCAATCCCTAAGATTAATCTACAATATCATCAACAAAGATATGGCAATCAACCCTAAATGAATCAAGGAGTGACTACTTACCGATGACGTTGTTGAAGTGTCACTTATGGTAGATGACCTATTACGAATTTTCCTATGGAATCAACTAGAGCACCCTCACATTGTCTCCTACATAAGGTATATACACATATTTTCCTATAAAATACTTGACATTACATGTTACATTTCCATGGTATAGGTAATAATTATTTCTTCTATACAGCTTCTTGAATGATAGAACTAGCCTTTTTGAGGTTGAGGGTATACTTTACCAATTCCTTGAGCCCATCATTATTTGTGGAGTAGTGGAGTAATGGCCAATAGAGAGGCATGCTGATAATATTTTACTAGGCTTCTTCCAATGCTCTATGGGACATGGCTTAATGATTACCCACAATAGTAGGCACATTTTAACTTTCTTGTTTTATTGCTAACTTATTCTATACTTAGGGATTGTCAACTTAAATTATAATTCATATGAGTGTCTATATATGGCTTATTGGATGCTACTTGTTTTGGATGTGCATGGTGGGCACACTTTCTGTTTTTATTCTTGTGGATCATACATCTATCCCACCCTTATAGAAATTATAAATAAGTAAGCTTTTATTCCTTTCATGTAATATGTGTATATAAATAATTTTTTATTCATCTATAATGCATTTGAAATTTAAATTTGTTAAGCATGGTTAAAATGAACTAATGTGACCAAGAATATACAACCACTAAAACTCACTTAGAAGACTGTCAAGGTATAGAAAATAGTTAATTACTCTATTTTATTACTAAATAAATTATAATATTAAAAATAATATTTATTGATTCTTTTTATTTTCCTTGTTGCATAGTTCCCTAGACAACAGTTTGATTGGGAGTGTAGGTATTGTGTGCAAAGATACACGAGGACCATAACATTCAATGATGTTAATGTCTCCTAGTTACAGAAGGTAAGACACTTTTTAGTTTTTAGAATCCTATATTTTTTTCATAGTTTTTTATGGATTTAGCTACAAGAATGTGACCTGAAAGATATATGTTGTATTATAGCTACTATGCTTTCTGAATGGGCAAATAAGAAGAGTTGCTCCATAGTACACCTCAATAAAATAAAAAGTGAATGGGCTAAGTATGTAATGAGTTTCAATTAGAACACTTGGAGAAACTACATGAATGTAAAATATGTAATAAAGTATTTTTTTCATTCATATGCACGTGTTCTTTTAGTTACTAAAAACAAATGCAACTATTCTATATGAATCCCAATACTACGACTAATGGTAAGTAAAGAAAACTTGGATTTTAATCAAACTTCTTGCGAGTCTCCAGTAACGTGCCAAAAAATTTGATGTGTCTTAATAATTGCCATAGGTGCTTGCTTTATTGGTGTATAGAATTGACAAATGTGAGTTAATCTCATGAAGACTCTTTAATAAACAAAAGTTAATTAAGATCTAAGTTGTTTTACTAGAACCTAACCAACAACGAAAGAAAGGAAGAATCTTAAACTAATTCACTAATCCAAGCAAAAAAACCTAAACTATGAAATAAAAGAAAAAAATACTTAAACTAAGCTAAAGAAAAAAGAAAAGAAAATAATGCAAAGAAAACTAAATTAAACCTAAGGAATGGAAAAGACAATTTCATTAATAAACTACATTATAATTGCAAGGAATAAATGGAATAAACAAAATAAAGAAAGAAAATGGACTTCCTTGAAGTGGCCGCTATAAGAGTCTTTCATTGTAGCACTCAACAAGGCTCTTTATACGTCCTCATCTTCAAATCCATGGCTTGAGCTCCGCTTTATAGTCTTCTTGTTGTGTCACTAAACAAGAGCCTATAAACTTACATTCAATACAAAATACACTAATCTACAACCATGCTTTTCTCATCTCCTTAACCCAACATGCCACAAACCCAATGATATCCTCAACCACAAATAGGAATTAGAAGAGTCCTTGATGAACATTAAAGGTGTTCTTCCTTTTCCTTTATTTCCAAATCTCAAAGAAAGAGTAAAGATGAAAGATGGAAAATTAGAAGAAGATGATGGTTGTGATGAAATGGAAGATGGAGGGTGTATAAGTGAAGGAAGGGAGAAGGTTGGATGGGAAATGTAATATAAAGAGTAAGGAAAAATAATAAAAATAATGGGAGAAGAAGAAGAAGGGAGGAAGAAAGAAAGGGAAGTGAGGATGGAAGAGCTTCCTTCCCTTTCTCCAAAGGGTTAAACTTTAATCTTGTGAGAGCTTTGGTAAAGGTGATCTCTCTCCCCCTATTCCACTTAGATTTAACTTTTAAGAATAAAAGCAAGTAAGACATAATTTTTTTTCTTCTTTTTCACATCTTATTTACATATTTTGAGGAAAATAAGCCCTAGGAATGGATGGTTAAGATATAAAGAAGGAAAGAAAGAATGGTGGAGATTTTATGGGAGAAAGGTAAGCTAAGGAGAGGGGTTAGAATTCAAATTAGTAAATGGGAGATGAGAATTGAATGGAATAAGATGGGATAGGAAAGAGAAATAAAGAAGAAGAAAGTCCTAAGGTGAAGAAAAAGAAAGAAAAAAAAAAGAACCAAGAAGATACTTAAGGAGGAAGGGATGGGAGTCAAACCAACTAGGAAAGTGGTTGTTAGGGGGAGGGGAGGCGTGATTTTCATAATAGGAAAGTGGAGGTGGAAAAGTAGGAGAAAATAACAAGGAAAAAAGAAGTAAAAGATAATGAATAAGTAGGAGAAGAAATTGGTGGAGAGAAAAGTAAAAGAAATGGAAAGTCGGTAGGGTAATCTAGGTTTTTTCATATTTAGAAAGTCCTAGGAGAGTGAGGCATGAAATGCACATGGATGTGTGTGTGAGTGATTTAGAAACCTTAAGATGTATGGACGCTTGGATGAGATTAGATGGTTGAGTTCTTTCTTTCCTTAAGGTTTTGGTTTTAATTTTTAATATAGCAAAAGTGACTAGGGTTGCCTTCTTTATTTAACTTTAATCCTAGCCTTAGATCATACCTACCTTTCCTTGAATGGATGGGATCCATTTATGGCATGTAAACCTTCTTTACACTTAATTTCTTCTCCACCATGGGTTGGATTGCCCTAGGATGAATGGCCTTGATTCTTGAAGATCTTCATATGCTCATGTAGAACAATGGTGCTTCAATATATTTTTTGAATAAAACATCTTCTCATTTGTTGATTCTTCATCCTTTCGATTGGGTAGGAGAGAGAAAATAAGTGAAAAGTGCTGTGGTCCCATTCTTTTTTTTACTTTAAGAAGCTTTCATTGTATATGATTCTGATGTATACTAATTGAGCTTCTTCCATAATCTTCCAAGGGTCATGACATATGTATCTAATTGCATGAATTTAAAAATTGCCACCTTTTCACCCTTATTTGAGTTGGAGTTAGGGTTTCTGATTGTTCTAACTTTAATAGTGACACCCAATTATAATTCTAAACCTCTAGGACTTTATTTATGGCATGTAGACCCATCATGTACCTTGAAATGTGAAATTGCTCTCTCTAGGGAAAAATTGGTGATTTAATTTTTTTTTACATTTGTACCTTGGACCTACAAAATAGTAGAATAAACCTAATTAGTGATAATTAAGTAATTTATGGGGCTAAAACATACTAAATATGGGGATATGTATGTAATATTTCTATACCCATCAACCAATGCCTAAGTTTCCTCATCATCCCTCTATGCTTGAAGTACTCTATCAACTATAACAAATTGCATGGCTGAATTTTCCATGAAAGATCTCTCTCTCTATGCTACCCTAACTATGGTCAATACTAGATGACATCCTACAACAACTTCCATCTTTTGAAAATCATATTGGCACACATACTTTGCACCTTCTCGCTTATGGCATTGGCTTTCCTAGGTGATACTAAATACAGATATTGTAGTCATTCATATCTTCCATCCACCTCCTTTGCCTCATTTTACGTTCTTGTTAAGACAAAATATAATTGCAAATCCTATGGTCTATAAATACCTCAAACTTCTCCTCATATAAGTAATGCCTCCATATCTTTAAGGCAAACACCAAAAAACTAACTTGAAGTTGTAAGTCAGATAATTGACTCCATACATCTAAAACTATCTCAAAGCATAGGCAATCACCTTCCCATGTTACATCAACACATAGCCCAGGCCCTTTCTTGAGGCATCACTAAACATTGTGAGTTCCCCACTACCTGAAGGTATCATCAATGCTAGTGCAATGGTCAGTTTTCACTTTAACTCTTAGAAACTAGCCTCACATGTCTCATCCCATGTGATGCTTATGTGCTTTTTGGTTAGCTTAGTCAGAGGTAAAGCGACCTATGGGAATGCCTCAATAAACCTATGTTAATGTCCTACTAAATCAAGGAAACTCCATACCTCTGTCACCATCTTAGGTGTCTTCCACTTCTTTACCCCTTCTACATTAACAGTGTCCACTGCTACTCATCTTTAGAGATGATGTGGCCCTAAAATTCACCTTCTCTAGCCAAAAATTTCACTTGCAAAACTTAGCATATATCTCATGCACCCTTAAAGTCTTCAACACTATGCGCAAATGCTCTATATGATCATTAGAACTCTCTAAATATACTAGGATGTTTTCAACCAAGAAAATGACAAATTTGTCAATATACTACTTAAACACCTTGTTCATGAGATCCATAAACATGGCTAGGGCATTGTTTAATTGAATACATAACCCTAAACTCATAATATCCATAACAAGTTTTGAAAGATGTCTTGGGCATATCTTCCTCCTTGATCCTTAACTAATGGTACCCTGACTTGAGATCAATCTTGGAGAATACACTAGTAGCTTAGAGCTGATCAAACAAATTGTCAATGACTGGTAGAGGTTACTTATTCTTAATGGTCCCTCCATTCAACATCCTATAAGATACATAGTCTCATTGATTCATCCTTCTTTTTCACAAAGATAATTAGAGCTCCTTAGAGCAAAACACTCAGTTAGATAAACCCCTTATCCAACAATTCTTGGAGTTGGTTCATTAGTTCTTTCAACATCGCTAATGTCATTCTATAAGGTGCCTTAGTAATAGCAGTCGTAGTTGGCACAAGTAACTCCTTTGGAAATACATCAAGAAACTATTGAACTACTACCACCTCATCAAGTTTTGGGTTTTCAACTTCTACATCCTATACTTTAGTTAGGAAAACCTAAGAAAAATGAGCAATGTATGTAGCTACATTCATTGCAAATGTGCCCCTACATAATCTCTCCTACCCTGAAAGGATATTATGGAGTCCTACCCTGAAAGAATATTATCGAGTCCTGTGGAATTTCAAAGATAACACTCTTCTTTCTACAATTGACCATAGCCCAATGAAGTGCCATTGAATCCATCCCCAAGATGACATCAAAGTCTATCATCCCAAGGAGAATAAGATAAACATATATTCATCTATTAACCACTATAATTGGAACCTCTTGTAGATGCTCTCTACTACATATAAACTCATCCAATGGAATTGTGACTTCTGAATGAAACCCTAGGCTCTATACTGGTTTATCCCCATATAGTGAAAAAGTAAACAAGATAAAAGAATGCGTCAAACTAGTATCCAACAACACAAGAGTAGGTCTATCATAGGTAAGGAGGGTACCTTCCACCATGACATTAAAAGTCTATGCTTGGTCAAAAGTGGCATCATATATGCTTCCTTGACTGTGTGAATAGGATCCTTGAATGTCTCCTCCCCAGTTTCTTCTTAGGGAAACTCGCTGCAAAATGACTAACCTCTCCATAGTTATAGCACCTATTTCCCTAAATCAAGCAAGGCTTGCCCTAGTGATGGTTCTTACACTTTGGGCACAGTTTACAATCAAAATCTTGCCACAATTGCCAAATAGGCACTTTTGCAACTATTTGGACCCACTAAACTATGCATGCCTCTTCTCCTTAACAAATATTCCTCCACTAGGAACCACATCTCCTTTCTTCTCGTCCATGGCTTGCTTATAATCTTTCTCAAAAATAGAATTAATTTCCACAGCCTTTGCCACACTACTTGGCTGAGATCCAAGAACTTTGGTCCTCAATCCTAAGGTAAAACCATCAATGAATTTCTCTACCACCTTCTCGTTAGAAACATAAACTTCAGACACAAATCTTCTCAACCTAGTGAACTTGTTCTCATATTGTATCATGGTTAGACCTCCCTACTTAAGGCTCATGAATTCCTTCTCCTTCTAATGATGAATGTGGATAGGGAAACACTTAATAAAGAGTATTGCATGAAAATCCTCCCATGGCACAAAGTCTACACCTATGACTAAGTCTCTTGCCATGACTAAGGTTTCCATGATGACTTTCATCTCCTCAGGAACATCCATAGCCTTGAGGACATTCGCTACCTCAAACATTCATGTTTTAGTAGTTTTAGGCTCATTCTCCACTAAGAATGCTAGGGCCATCTTCTTAAATCAATTTAATAGGTTTTCTGGCCAGTCAACATTAGCATCCTAAGCAACAGCCCCACCATTCTATGTTGCTTGGTGGAAATACTATCCCAACTATTAGACCAGAATTTGCATGACATCTCCAGGTGCATTCTTAGCAACATCCTATGACACATTAGCGTGCCCTGAAGCCTATTAACAATGTCATTCAGGTTCCATCTATTTCATAGTAAGATACTCTAATGTAAGTGTTTATTTCTGCTTAGTTGAATATAAGATTCTTCCTCATATACCAGCATATGAGAACTTGGTTATAGATGACTTGCTAAAGTATAAATGGCTATGATGAGTCACCCTAGGATTTGCTACCAATTATGCCTCGCAACAAGTTTCATAAATAATATTTATAATGATGAAAGGAATTTTGCAATAGACGGATTCCATATTTTAAAATTCTTTTCAAAAACCATATTTCCTTTGAAAATTGTTACCAAAAACCATGGGACCAACCATACATTAAAAACTAACTCATGTTTCAATCGATGCCTATTTTAAATTTCAAAACATTTCCTAAGAGGAGTCATGGCACACCATCTAAGTATAAATAAAAGATATTAACTTAAATGTCATTGAAAGTCATTACAATTATGTGCTTTACAGTCAAATAACCAATTGTTCTCAAAAGCAAATATATGTAAATAATCTACTACTGGTTCTCACTTATTCTAAGTTCTCGACCTTTTTTCTAGGTCATGTGAATGTGTACTCTACAACCTTTGCCTTTTTATGTGGATCTAGAGGGTTGTTGGTAGATTTAGTATATGAGGATAAAAGTTAAACTATAAAAATAAAACTATTGACATCTTACACACACTCATGGATTTCATAAACATTCTTTTCTTAAGGGCAAGAAACCAAGACTATCTCTCTAGTCGTTTCATGCTATTCATCCACATCCATAAATCACACATAATTATTCACTCTTTCTTTGGAGCATAAAATAAGCACTTAACAATTCAAATATGAACATAAGTCACATATCAAAGTAATTATATAGAAATAGTAATAAGCACACTCAAGTGCTTACAAAGTCTACTAGACTTATGTAGGCACATCTGTTAACCATCTCGAGTACTCATGCAATTCATAAGTGGAACCAATCGTGTCACTCTCTATAGAGTGCAACCAAAACATAAACCATGTCAAGACCACTATCCTCACGTGAACTCTGTAACCACATGTGCTATTGTGGTATTGTAGGGGAACTCCCACATGTCACCTCACGAGTATATAGGCTACTCAAAAGGAGGCCATTAGATAGTAAATGAGACCATGACACTATTTGGCGATGGATACCTTCCACTTCTTGGTCATAGGCGACGGAGCAACCTTGTTTAAAACCTCTTAGTATAGTACCCATCAAGCTCATTGGCCTAAAACTCAAGTATAGATATACCCACATATACATATAAAGATTCTACATATCACCAATGTAAAACACACAATGCATGATAAAGTTTAACAGGTTCTTTCTCTAGCTAATGGTCAATGCATAGCTCTCCTTAGATCCCATAATCACTAAAAAAAACTATTTTGAAGTCTCTTTTCAAAACAATGACGTCATGACCATCTTTGGATAAATTTCATGCTTAGTTAGCATTGAATACACTTTAACATTCAATAGCAATAGTGATCCTTATGGTCATACCATCCATGATTTCAAACTTAAATCATGTTTTACAAGATGTCTCTAAGTAGATATACATTATTCTTGAAACATCTATCTATCAGTCATTAAGATTCTAATCTCTATATTTTGTTACTTGCTAAATTTAGCATCCTAGGACCCTATCCTTAGGTCTTTCAAGACACATATTATTTTTCCACTTTGATCACAAGGTTTGATGAGTAGTCAATTTCTCATAAAAAGTACCCAATTAGGAGTACATGTGTCATAGATTATAGGGCATTATTCTAGGAATTTTCCAAAATCCATGACACATGCATTTCAAAACTGATAATCCAAAAATCCAATATTTTTCAAGTGCAAAAGCTAATCTAGATTATGAGATCTATCATAATTTTTTAGGAATTAATTAGTATATTTAATCTTTTGTAGGTGCTAAAAGAATACTTCAACAATTCAGATCACTTTAAATAATAATCGATGATCCAGATCAACCCAGAGAGCTAGGACTTGTTTTCTATCATTTCAATGATCAAGTAAGGGCCAAGATAATTCTAGTGCAAGCAAATGAGTCCCAAAAACAATTTGTAGGGTAACTAAAAATGGGCCCATGCCAAAGGTGGTAGAATTCCATCACCTTTGCATGTGATTTCAAGCAACACAAGCTACAGAGCCATGAAGCCAAGGATGAGAGCCACTAAAGCCACCAAGTCAAAAACCATATAAAGGAGACACATAAGCCATTTGCAACATGGATCCACATGTTCTAAAGAAGAACACAATTTTTCCAACTTGCAAACAGAGTTCTATATAGGAAAACTAGGAAAATAAGGGATATTTACTAACAAGGGTAGGCTGCATACTAGGTGAACCAATTAGAGAAAAGAACTCACCTTTTATCCTTTCCTTTCTTCTCTCCCTCCTACCCTACATTGTGGAACAATTAGGAAGGAGGAACACACACAATTTTCTATGATCTCCACCTCTTAATCTCCCTTCTGTACTCTATCCATCTTTCCCCAAGCCTTGTCCCCTCTTTCCTATCTTCCTTAGGCTAGAAATTAGCAAGAGATATCCCTCTATATATATGGTGAAAATTGGACACAAGAGGAATTCTTTTAAAGCAATTTTTCACTTTGGATTACATGCATCTTGTCCTCTCTTATTGCAAGACTTTTCTCCTTTGGTTCATGTGCACTCTACTTGGGTTCTCTTCTATGTTATTTTGCATCTTATGGTGCTCTAGTTCTCTTGCATCAAAGGTCATGAATCTCTTGTAGTGATAGAAAAGAGAAAGTAGTATTTGAATATTCTCATTCCAAGCATTCAAGACCAAGTTAACGGTTATGCTATTCCTTACTTTTCTCTAGATGTTAGCCTTATATTTTTAAATTTTCTTTTCTAGTTATTATCGTGCCTTAAGTAGTATTATTTAGGACATCCTAACCTAGGATTTACATCCACCATTATCCATTGTGGCATCTGCTTTAAAACCTTTAGGATTCTTTTACCATTTCTTTCTCTCTTTGGTTCTATCTTGTGGTTCACAAGCATTCCTATCCTATAGTACCCATTGATGAGTGACACATGGATAGCATTAGATCCTGAATTTTGAAGTCTAGTTGCTTTCAATGATATTGTATGTCTCGTACGATGGGAGAGCCTTAGCACAATGGTAGAGTTGTTGTCATGTGACCTTGAGGTCACAGGTTCAAGGCGTTGAAATAGCCTCTTACAAAATGCAAGGTAAGGCTGCATACCATTGACCCTTGGGGTCCACCCCTTCCTTGGACCATACATATGTAGGACCTTCATGCATTTGGGCTGCACCTATAACACCTGAAGGGTCCAACAGTCACAATATTGTTCGCTTTCCACTGACGGTGCCCAGACACCGGCAGGGGTCATGACTTTGTTCCCCCTTGGAAACCATGTTCCCAGGGAAAACATGTTGTGATAGGTAGAGTCCCTTGAGCCCTTATAACTAGCCTAGTTACTTTCCCCTTAGTGATGTGGGACTAACTCTTAAGGTCTCTTGCCTCACAATTACCTCACCCACTCTTGGGGGCACTCCAGTGTCTTTTGGCTCACCCTCACCCCCACTAGGGAACGGATGTCCACATTTGCCGGCCAGCCACACACTAGGTCAAGGGTCGGCTCTGATACCATTTATAATACCCCAAGGGTCCAACAGTCACAATATTGTCTGCTTTCCACTAATAGTGCCCATACATTGACAACGGTCACAGCTTTGTTCCCCCTTGGAAACCAAGTTCCCAGGGAAAATGCATTGTGACAGGTAGGGTTCCTTGAACCCTTATAATTAGCCTAGTTACTTTTCCATTAGCGATGTGGGACAACTCTTAAGGTCTCTTGCCTCATAACTACCTCACCCACTCTTTGGGGCACTCCAGCATCTTTTGGCTCATTCCTACCAACTGTGACAACCAGGGTTTTTGTAACACATTTTGTAATACATTTTTCAAAGGCAAGGCCCTTAGTAGTAAAAAAATTTCTCAAACAATGTAGCAAAAATTCTTTTCTTTTAAATCAATTTGTAACAAAACCTAAGTCTCACCTCAACATACATAATACACATACAAATTTTTGTATTAAAATAAAATTTTATTGAATACCAGGAATCATCCAGTAGTTCACTTTACATAACCCTTGTATTACAATTACAATCCATCCAAATACAAAGTACATAGTTTGGTTTCACAATCTTCAAAGAAGATACCTTGATCAGTCTAGTAGCATCTGGGCTCTTCAAGCTATACATACTCAAGTCTCCTTCCCTGTATTTGAGATATTGTAAACATTCAAACATTTACAATATCTCAACAAGCAATGCTTGGTAGGGGATACAAGACTATAATACTTCATTAATACAAGAATACGATATCTCATTCATCATTCTATCATGTTTACCCATTCATGGACCATCTCATCATAAAGTACATAAATCATTTATATAGTATAGGATAAACCAATTAAAATAGTAAAAATACTCAAAATTTGTTCCTTCCCCTAGCTATACTCCCACTTAGGAGACCAATATCAGCCAAATCTGATATGGGGATTTTCTCTCTAAGAACTCATGTATTTCATTATACTTGGTGTCTCATCATGCAATGGCATTTCACTGTGCCTATCGTATGTGCATCATAATGAAAAATCATCAAGGACTACTATGTCTAGTCTGCATCCATACAATGGTCCCAGATAACTGCATAATAATCCACTGATACCAACTATGGAAATGACAAAATCCATGTCCACATGGGCGAGGACCATGGCTGTCATAGTGGCGGCCTTCCCATGATTGCCCCACTAGACTTTTAGCCTCTCTTTGGGCATGGTATTCATTACGAAGCTAGTGGCCAAACTCTCATAACTTCCCTAGCATAGGATCCCCAGGCCTAGGCCTGTGTAAAACAAAATCACAAGCCACCACGCTTGTATGTAATATACATTGTATATATTAGACGATGTGTCTATTTAACTAAGGCTGGATTATTTTTTATGCCCTATTCTTAGGGTTTTCTTAGTCCACACATCTCTCTAATTTCTCATTGTTTGATTGGATCAATTTGATGGATCATGGGGTTGGATCATTTGCTTGGATCATTATTGTTCTAAGGTACCATAGGTATACTTATATCATGAAGGTCTATAATTTCAGATAGAAGATCACACACACACACACACACACACACACACACACACACACACACACACATGAATCTTTAATACATTCTTGTACATCCACCCACCTCAAAGTGGTATTCATTCCATATTGTCCATCATGGTCTTGATTCATACATCTATCAAACCATACATATAAAGTTATTCCTTTATACAAGTATTCTTTTTACATGTATTTGGGTTATCCTATGAAGGATGCCCTCATTTTCCTTGAATCATATATGATCAAGGTTTCAAACCTTCTAAGCTAAAAAATCTATACTATAAGTAAAATCACACAACAATAATATACTCTACATTGTATTTCTTTTCTTTTGTTGTTTTTTATCATTTAAGATCTCTCTTGGATCTTGCCAGATCATCGTTATCTTACTTATAATTTTTATTAGGGTAAGATAATTTGCTAGCCTTGTATGATCTTATTATTATTATTATTATTATTATTGCTCAACCAGTTAATGTTTTATTGAATTGAGGTTAACTTATTCTTAATTCTAGACAGCTCCTCTTATTTCCAATTGACCAAGGTTTACTAGTTACATGCCATTCCCAACATGGTTAATTCAATCCTCATGTAAGGAGGCATTTAGACCTCAACAAACGTCAACAAAAGGTGGAGGGATAGCGAGGCTCATTAGAAACCCCCTTAACCATGATGAATAACATGTAAGGGCATAGCCTTAGCTCAACCTTTAATAAGGCCCTATGAGCTCATAACCTTAAGTTTTATTTCTACTTGATTTTAATTAATTCCATGAACATATACTATGTCATTCATAGATGTTTATGATGCTCTTATTTTGGGCTAAGGAAATGGAAAATCCACCCCTTATATTGTCCTACTCACTATAGCCCTTACTATAATTATTTCTCATGATGTATATATGTATTTTGTGAAGTCCAACTATATTTCATTAATTACCCCTTTAAGGTATTTTTCATAACTCTACTAATGTAAAGGAAATTAAAAGAAATTATACTCATAAATCTAAATCTAAGGAATTTAAAGACAATCATGCTGGAATTGAAAATTTAACATGGATTAAATTTGCTAATAAAATAATTAACTAGAATATTAACAGCATTTTAATCTAAGAAATTAAAGAAAATTATACTGAAATTAAAAACTTGACATGGATCATAATTAAATCAAATCTACTATTAAAGACCATTAACTAAGAATATGATCAATTTATCCTTATGATCCAACCATCTAATTAGTCCATCTTTTAGATCTAGGGTTAATATTCCATTAAGAGTACAACCCTTGATCTTTCATGTTTTTTATTGATCCAATATCTCTAATAACATGATATTAGCCTTAGATCATCACTTTTATAGGTCCAACTGGTCTAATCATTCTTGATCTACCAGATCAATAGGATCCATGGGGATTTTCCATGATCATTTTTACTTTCAATAGTCTAAACTTTAATTCAATTCATGTCAATCCAATTCAACCATCCCCATGATGATTTATCATCATTATATCCTTAATGGATCCAAATCCTCACTTCTGATCACCCCAAATCTGCTTTATCAAGGGTGTCAGTAGGTGTATTTTTAATTAACAGAAAGTTTTAATGATTAAAATATTATTTTTATGGGTTCAATAGGTTCCCCTCATCAAGATCTATTCATAAAATCTTCTTGATAAAAAACCAGACTTAAAATGAGTGAGGAATTTCATTTTTAAATTTTTAGCCTTTTTCAATGGTTGATCTTAATCTGTAATATTTTGATAAATTTAACTAATCTAGAGGCTTGAAAATTCTACTATGATCATTGAGTTTAAGGTTTTAACATGTCTTGGATCCATCCATTGGACCAGATTTCCATTTTATCATCAATTTGATCATGATCCACTACTGTTGGAACTAACTTTAAAATTTATTTCATATAAATCAAATACAAAACCTCAATATCATTATTTCATTATATTCTACACAATACAAGGAATCTATAGCTTCTTTTTTATCTAGATTTGTATTTAAATTGAGTTTGGAATTGAATTTTCAAGTTTCCATCAATTTCAACGGTTCAGATTGATTCCGAACTGTCAGATCTTATTTCTTAAAATTAAGGGTCCAAATGAAAAATAAAATATATTGTGATCATGGTTCTTAAGATTTTTGGCCCTTTTGAATCCATTGAATGGCTTAGATTTTCCATTTGAGGTGTCCTTGATGGTGTTCTAGGCCTACATCAATAGTACTAGTTTTTCTAGAATTTTGGCTAGAAAACCAGTACAATAACCCAATTTTAGGAAAAATATATTGAAAAATAAAAATAAAGTGATAGGAAACCTACTTAGAAGTGTCCAGAAGAGAAGATCTTGACAAAATTAAGAAAATTCTCACCGAAAAGTGAACTATGCTGGAGATGACATAATTTGTGATCTTCCAATGAAATCACCAGTGGATCATACAATTAATATAGAGGTTTTGTAGATAAGCCTGTTACAAATTGATTTGATGGTTTGGATTTTTGGTATGAGGGTTAGATCACTGGATTTCTATAGGTTTTCTACTTAGGGGTAAAACTGGAAATAAGAAAAGAAAGAGAGGAAAAGAGGGAGAAAGTAGAGAATGAGAGGGATTTTGGAGCTAGAATTAGAGGAGGCATTGGTGAATTTTTTTCTATATTTTATGAATATTTTTGGGATTTTTTCTGAGGTAATTTTCTAAAATTTTAATCATTTTCCCCTAATAATTATGTTTTTCTCTTTTGAATTTTATATTAAAAAGAATTTCCCCACTTCCACCTCTGTCTCCACAACCAGCTAGTAGTGGTTTGACCAATTATTGATGTTTCGAGACCATTGCCCACATCTGTGGTCCCCACATTAATGTGAAACGACCACTTTGCCCTTTTTTGTTGAAAAATGTAGAAAAATACAAAATTTTCATACGAACTCGAATTTTGATGTACTTAGTGTCATTTTAATTGGTTCATCAAGTATGTTTTCAATAATACATGTATTATACCTTGATTGTGAGGTGAAATTATATTTTTGCCCTTTTTAGGTTAAAAATTGAGAAAAATATAAAATTTTCTCCTGAACTAGGAATTAGACAAACTTATAGTCTATCCAAGCCAATTTTTTACGTATATATCAAATATATAGGCTTCGAACCTTGATTCCACTTCTATTAGAAGTGCATTTTTAATAACCCTAATAGTCCAGCCTAATTTTTCTTGGAATTTTCAATTTCATTATTTATTCAATCTCCTTACAAAAATTAGGGGTGTCACAATCTACCCCCTTACAAAAAATTTCGTCCTCCAAATTTCTAATTTACAATCACTCAAATAGACCAGGATACAACTTTTTCATGATTTTCAGTGGTTTTATCTATATGTAATATATACATATAATTTATATGATAAGTGAAGGATGCAATGGTTATCCAATTATATAAATTGTTTATATCATGGATATAAAGAACTGTTGATTTTGAGATATATTGATTATATTTCTTAAATCCCCTACTAAGCATAGATTGCTGAGACATTGCAAATGTTTGAATGTTACAATATCTCAGATACAGTTAAGGAAGGTTGAAAGCTCAAGACTTGAAGATAATCATCACCAAACTACTACTCAGGGTATTTACTCTGAGGAAGATAGTATTTGTTTTGTAATTTGGATTGTAATATTTGGACAATGTATGTAATGACTACCGGGGCTACATATATGAACCATTGGATTGATCCTGATTTTAATAAAAGTATTTCTATTGAGGTCATCACAGCGCCCCCCACCCTATTGTATGTGTTGTACATCTCTTGTAATGTTTTATATTCAATAAACAAGTTTAGTTATTTGCATCTCTATCATGCATGCTTTGCTAATATTCATTGATCACATTTAGTTGGATGTTTTGATTAGAATTTTAACTTTAGGAATTTTCTAATTTTAGTTTTAAAAATTTCTACTTTTAGAAGTTCTAATTACTAATTTTAGAAAGTATTCATTTTAGATAGTAGTCATTTTTAAGAAGTTTCTTAAAGATTAGTTGCATTTTATAAAGTTATCATTTAGGGAGGTTTTGTTTCAGAAGTTTCAAGTTTAGAAAGCTTCTAATTTTATTTTTAGGAATTTTCTAATTTCCAAGTTTAAAAAGTTCATTCTAGATTTATGTTTCTAAGTTTATTCATGTTTCTAGTTTTGAATTAGTTTTCTTTTTTTAATGCATTACAGTTATAGAAAGTTTCCAATTTCATTCTCAAAAGTTTCTAATCTCATTTTTAGAAAGCTTCTAATTTTATGCATGTTTCAAATTCCAGGTTCTTTTATTTTCTAGAGTAAATCAAAATACAATCTTTCTTTTGGCTAGGATAATTGATCTAAGTAGGTCCAATTGAATACAAATTCATTAGATTCCTCATGAGATTGACTTCACTTGCATGTAATCATACTACTCTAATTTGTGAGTTTGATGTACTTTTTAGAATACATCAAATTTTTTGCCTTGTTTTAGGATTTTTGCATATTTTGCTAATTCCTCAAAATTGACACATTTTCTTTATTTTGTGTGAGGGGCATTTGGCGAAAGGAGTAGTAGCAATCTTGGGGGCCAAAGCTTCATCGAAGTAAATAGGATTTCCCCATTTTTCTAGATTTTTTGTTTTTTTGCTGACTTATAGTGAGGCGAAGTGTAACTTTTGTAAATAGGTTGTAATAATACAGGTCAAGTATGGGTCATCTCTACTTCCAACTTAGGATAGACCCAGACTTGTACAAGCAAACTTATACCCAGGACCCCATTGTAAGTAGCTAACCCACCTTTATTTTTTTAGTGTAATTGTATTTAGTATAAATTGCATTTCTGATTAATAGTGTAATTCATGCATATCAAATTGTTGCATAATTTTTAGGACTACTATATTAGAATTGAACTTGTCTAATAAGGGATAACCTAAGGTTGTCTATAACCAATTCATAAGCTATCCGGTTATAGTGCACTTTCTGTTAAAGTGTGGACCCTTTGTTATATAGCATATATGTAGCGTTAGTTTATTTTTCTTGCATTGTATTGCACATTCACTGCTTTCTTTACCACTTTATGGTGGATGATCAAAATGCATGAAGGGCCCCACAAGAACCTTCATAATATAAGGACCGAATTTCATCACTAGATCCTCAGTCCAACTATGTAATCAAATCTATCCTTGTATGTCACGATCCTAACCCTTAAAATTTTAATTTAAAATCATGTAGGAAGTGACTTAGGGTTTTGAGCTTGCAGGACCCTTTTTGAAGGAGTAGATTTACTATCGCTCCAATGGCTTCTAAGAAGTGTGGTTAAAGTTGTATGCAAAATCTAAGTGATTTTCTTATGCCTTTCGTTGATGCTTGTTGAGGTCTAAATGCCTCCTTACATGAGAATTGTATTAACCACTCTAAGAAGAACCTAATTTGTAAGCAGTAGTGGAGCTTGGATAAAAGGAGGAGATGTTTAAAATTAGGTCTAAAAGCTACTTCCTACAGATTAACACATAATAATAAAACAGTTTTCTAGAAAACCATTAGGGATTGATTGTATGTCATTTATAATTACGAGTGGCATTTAATTAGGATTACATCAGAGTGCATGCACTGTTGTCTATCCCAGAACACAAAATTAGCACCATTTTGTTCTGAGATTGAACGTATCCTCAAACAAGGGATAAGAGAAAAATACATAATCACAAGGCAAACCCAGCTATAGCTAAAGCCAAGGCCATAAAAAAAACTCCCTTATGCATCACAACACTAGCTACCAATGCAGACCAATTCGAGTTAGAACCTAAAGTCATTTAGTTACTCCCATCTAATTACAATCTAGAGAGAGAATCCATACCTTAACATTAAGGAATTCCTTAACATATGTGCCAAATTCAAGTTTTGAAACTTTTTGAATAATTCCATTAGACTTAGGTTGTTTCCCTTCTCCTTGAAAGATAAGGCCAATTCTTGGCTGAACTCATTAGAGGTTGGTTCCATTACCACATGGGACCAATTATAGAAAATGTTTTTAAATAAGTTCTTCCCTATACACAAAACCAATGCCCTCTATAGGGATTATAAATGAGTCAGTGGACTACTACCTTAAATGATAGAGATAAGGAACATTTCCTAATAAGCTAATCCTAAACCCTAGGGGAAAATTTTTAAAAGGCACCAACTCAAATTCATAGAGACCACTGAGCAAGTCAAATACATAATTACCCTTAGGAGTGGCCATCAGATAGACAATAGCATAGTGTAGACTAAAAATAAATTAGAGGAGAAAGACCAAGATATAATCAAGGAGAAGGAGAAGTGATAGAAATCTCAAGCTCCCTCTGAGCCCATTGTGGAGGCACCTTATGCACCTAAGGTCCCATTCCCTTAGCTTATGAACAAGGTACAAAAAGGAACCAACTTTCATGAGATAATGGATGTATTCAAACATGTGTGGATCAATATTTGATTAGTCAATGCAAACAAGGATATCCCTGCCTATGCCAAGTTCCTAAAAGAGCTCTGCACACAAAAGCACAAGCTAAATGTGCAAAAGAAAGCCTTTCTCATGGAGTAGGTGAGCTCTTTGATTCAACATAATACTTCTTCAAAGTTTAGAGATCCAGGTTGTCCTACTATCTCATGTGTTATTGGAAACCATGTCAATAATAGGGCACTGTTCGATTTAGGGGCTAGTGTGAACCTATTATCATACTCTACCTATGTGCATCTAGATCTTGGTGAATTAAAGTCAACCAACACCATGTTGCAGCTTGCATACATATCTATTAAAATTTCACATAGCATGGTTGAAGATGCCTTACTGCAGGTGGATCTAGTTTTATTTCCCCATCGATTTCATTGTCCTGGACACCCAACCTTTATCAAACCCTAGTAATCAAATCCCAGTTATTCTTGGACATCCTTTATTGGTAATGTCCAATGCCATCATCACTATCATAACGGTGTGATGAAACTTTCTTTCGGCAACATGAAACTAAAACTTAATGTGTTTAATGACTATCACCAGCATCTTGACCTTAATGACTCCTTCATAATCATCATGATCAAAATCTAATTTCATATGCCTCTCCACTATCCTCCACCTAGATCCACTTGAGGCTTACCTTGTACATTTTAATCTCAATTTTGACATAGACATCTGCATAGATAAAGTAAATACTTTCCTAGATGCTGCACCCATCATGGACACTTCTAAATAGATACCTCAATTGGAACCTATTCCCCTGTCCAAATTTGTTCCTATACCTTCAATTGACAAACCACCCACTTTGATTCTTAAATCATATCCTAATAACTTGAAATATTCTTACTTAGGACCTGATGATTCCTTGCATGTGATCATTGGCTCAGATCTCAATCAAGAATAGGAAGGAAAGCTACTTAATATTTTGCATGAACATAAGACAGCTTTAGGGTGGACTATAATGGACATTAAGGGGATTAGACCTATTTTATATGCATCAAATTCATCTTGAAGAGAATGCTTAATCATGTAGGAAAACACAGAGGAGTCTTAACTGCAATATGAAAGAGGTTGTTAAAGACGAAGTGCTCAAATTGCTAGATGTTGGTGTAATATACCCTATTTAGCACTTGGGTCAGCCCAGTTTAGGTTGTACACAAAAAATCCAGAGTCATGATAATCTGCAATGAGGACAATGAACTGATCCCACTCACATGACCAATGGGAGGAGAGTCTGTATTAGTTACTGTAAACTAAACTTGGTCATGAGGAAGGATCACTTTCCTCTTCCTTTCATTGACCAGATGCTAGAAAGGTTAGCCTGCCATAAATTATTGTTTTCTTTATGATTATTTTGGTTATAACCAAATCCCCATAGAACTTGAGGATTAAGAGAAGACTACCTTAGGAAGCCCTATCAAGACCTTCACCTATTGTCGTGTGCCCTTTAGATTGTGTAATGCTTCAGCTACTTTCCAAAGGTGTGTATGCTAAGCATTTTTTCGATATGGTGGAGAGGTTCTTAGAAGTGTTCATGGATGATTTTTTAGTATCAGGATCATCTTTTGATGAATGCCTGCAACATCTAAAGTTAGTTCTTGCTAGGTGTCAGGAGGAAATTTTAGTGCTGAATTGGGACAAATGCTGCTTTATGGTGACAAGTGGAATTGTTTTAGGGGATGTGATCTCACCTAATGGGATAGAGGCTGATAAAGCCAAGGTGGATCTAATTTCCTACCTTCCACCTCCTCAGTAGGTAAAAGAAATTCATTTGTTCCTTGGCTATGCCAGTTTTTATCCATGCTTCATTAAAGATTTTAGCAAAATCTCTAGGCCCTTATGCAACTTACTTGCTAAAGAGGCTACATTTGACTTTAATGAAGACTACTTATAAGCTTTTAAGAAGCTTAAAGAAGAATTAACCTCTGCTCCTATTATTCTACCACCTAATTGGAATGCACCATTCGAGATTACGTGTGACCCCTCCGATTATACAATTGGTATTACCTTGGGGAAGTGTATGGATAAACTTCCCCATGTGATCTAACACACAAGTAGAAATTGAATGACATACAACTCAATTATTCCACTACAAAGAAAGAGTGGTAGTAGTTGTATTTGCCTAAGACAAATTTAGGTCCTACTCTTAGATTCTAAAGTTATAATCTATTTTGACCATACCACCTTGAATTACCTTCTTTCTAAGAATTTTGCTAAAGCCAGGATCTTTTGATGGATTCTATTATTACATGAGTTTGACATTGAGATCCATGATAAGAAAGGCTCCTAGAATGTAGTAGCAGATCATCTATCTAGGCTAGTCGTTCAATCCACTAACGAGTCCAGCCCAAATCACTAAGTCGTTTTCAAATGAACAATTGATGACTATTTGTAACACCCTGGGGTTCTAACAGTCAAAATATTGTCTACTTTGAGGCACCCATACACCTCTTACGGGTTTGTTCTTCCCTAGTTTTTCCAGGAAAATGCATTGTGACTGTTAGAGTTCCCCCAGCTCTTATAAACAGCCTAATTTCCTCTCCGCAGGCGATGTGGGACTAACTCTTTGTCCTTCACCCTAGCTTAGAAGCCTGCCATCCTTCTCTTAGCCCACCCTCATTAGCTTAGGGCTTCACACTATCTAACAGTTATGTTGGTATGCCAACATTGTAAATTATCTTCTCATTCATCAGATGCCAAATCGTTGGTCCAAATGGGATCGGCATAGATTTTTTGCTAAGGTTAAACACTTTTCATAAGAGGATCCATACTTATTCAAGTACTGTCCCAATCAAGTAATTAGGAGATGCATACAAGGTGTTAGTAGTTAGCGAGTCTTGGTAAAAGAGATATGATGCCCCTGAACACCATTCAGATTATTGAGTCTTTAGATGTGTGGGCATCAACTTTATAGGACCTTTTCCCAACTCCTTTGGTTACCTTTACATCCTTGTGGGAGTGGAATACGTGTCTGAATGGGTGGAGACCATAGCTTGTAAGACCAACAACCACAAAGTGGTGGTCCAAGTTTTGAAGAAAAATATTTTTTCATGCTTTGGTACTCCACCGGGCCATTATTAGTGATGGGGAAAAACACTTGTAATAGAGTGTTGAAAATTTAATGAAGAAATACAAAGTCAACCATAGAATTGTTATCCCATACCATCCTCAGATTAGTGGAAAAGTAGAAGTGTCCAATAAGGAAACTAAGTGGTTGTTAGAAGTTAATCCTAGTTTGTAAGACTGGTCACTAAGACTTACTGATGCATTACAGGCTTACCATATTGCATTCAAAACCCCTATAGGCATGTCACCCTACCATTTAGTCTATGGAAAGGCCTATCATCTTCCATTTGAGCTTGAGCATAAAGCATATGGGGCTATTAAAAAACTCAATTTTGACTTAGATAATGCCAAGACCCACAGAAAGCTCCAACTCAATGAGTTGGATGAACTTAGGAAAGATGCATATGAGACTGCTAAAATATACAAGGACCGAATAAAGGCTCATCATGATAAGCATATCTTATGTAAGTCCTTCACAAGTCCTCTTGTATAACTCTAGGCCGCATCTCTTTCCTAGCAAACTTTGTTCTAGAAGGACAGAACCCTACCTTGTCCACACTGTTTATCCTCATGGAGCCGTCAAGATTGAAAAGAATGGGGAGATTTTCAAAGTGAATGGTCAAAGGTTAAAACTCTTTCTCAAATTGGTCAATCCTAAGGCAGAGGAGATTCTGCTTGAGGATCATATTTATTAAGACCCACCACTACAAGTTCCATGACATGTGCATTCATCATGAGTTTGACATGCATGCATCATTGTACTAACACTAAACAGCTGGCTAAAGATGTTAAACTTAGTGCTCACTAGGAAGCAATTTTCATTTTTCTATACTACCCAATCAATATGCAGGAGTCCGATGTTTCAAAACATTGGGAACAATGTTTAATTCAGTTTGGGAGGTATACATATGTATGAGAATTTTGAGTTTTCGTTGTCTTTTATTTCTAAAAAAAAAATCTAGTTTTTTTAAGTTTTCAAGGTCAAGTTTCTTTAACTATGATGATAGGCATACATAGGGTTAGTTCTACATTTTATTCATGCCTAAAGTGTTTATGAAGTTAAGTCATGGAACACACTTACACATACTGCATAGTCGAGATAGATAAATGGTTATGACTTAGAGATCCTGAGAAAAATCAATACAGACCTATACTGAGCGAGTATTAGAGACTATCATCCTTCTGATGATTATATATAATTCCATATTTTCTTTAGTGAATATCAACTTTGAAAATTTCTAATTCCTTTGTTTAGGTCAATTGGCAAGATTCACCAATGTGAGTACTAACTTTCCTAAACATTTATTGAATTTGATAGGCTTTAAGAAACTTGGGAAATGATATAGGCCATCATTATTTTAGCCTAGAGACTTAAAGCCTACCCAGTATCTTATACCACTAGTTAAACCCTTTGAGCCTCTTGGTAAGCCTTCCATTTTCAAACCTGTCTACCTTAACCCAAAAACCCAATTAAATATCCATTACCTATCATTCAAAAATGAGTAGAGATAGTAGAAATTTTCATAAATGAAAAAAGTCTAAGAAGTGAAAAACATCAAAGTATTTACATAGAAAAAGCCTTCTTTCGAAGATATACAAAGAAAATCAAAAAGGATTATCAAAAAAGAAAATTTGTGAATAAAGAGAGAAAGGAAAAATAGAAAAGATATTCACTTTAGTACACTCAAAGACAAAGTCGTCCAACATTCATTGAAGACCTATACTTAGATTTGAAACCTTTTAATCCCTTTACCCTTTCTTTCAAAATCAATCCCAAACCTATGTTTTGTCCCATCTAAAGTCTTGTTGATCTTAGGTTGGAATAAAGTCTTAAGGAGGATATAAATATTATGGAATTAAGGTGAACTACCTTATAGTCTTGGTGATGGCATCCATTATTAGGGATCATAGTTCCTTTTACAATCAATGTGCATAAGCTTATGTGAACCATTAGTGTCAATGGATCAAGTTACATAGTGAGAGGATTTTGTTTGACCCTTTTCTCTAAAATCTTCATTTTTTAGTGTATTCCATGGAGAATTTCAGGTCAAGACAATTTTTTGAGGAAGTATAAACATTTCTATTTAGACGTTCAGAATTATGTAGCCTATACACATATTACACTTCGAGATATAACTATAATAAAATGGCCTTGGCATGGGGGTAACTTGTAGAATTTTTTATTCATTTTTATTATGTTGTTAAAGCCAATGGAGAACTAATGGACAAGAATTCTATGAGAAAAACTAAGGAACATAGCCATATTGAATTTTGTGAGTATATTCTTTGCAAACCCTCATGAGAACTAACTCATCTATAAAGGGTAATGTAGGGGTTTAACGGCTTGTTGCATATGCTAAATGCGGGCTTGTTGCATATGCTAAATGCAATCACAGGTACCTATAAAAACAACAATCATTTATTTTTTCATGATTTTTTGTGTATTTTTCATGAGTCTACCAAAATGTTGGTGTGATAAGTAGGCAATTTTCCATAAAAAGTACCCAATTAGCAGTACGTGTGTCATAGATTATAAGACATTATTCTAGGAATTTTTCAAAATCTATGATGCATGCATTTCTAAATTGATAATCCAAAAATATGATATTTTGCAAGTGCAAAAGTTAATCCAGAGTAAGTTTGTGATCTATCATAAATTTCTAGGAATTAAGTAGTATTTTTAATCTTTTATAGGTGCTAAAAGAATAATCTGATGATCCAAATCACTTTAGATGACAACCAATTATCAAAATCAACCTAGAGAACTAGGGATTTGTTTTCTATCATTTCAAAATTCAAGCAAGGGTTAGGATCATTTCAAAGCAAGTAGATGAGTCTCAAAAATATTTGGTAGAAATCAGGGTGACTACAAATGGGCCCATGCAAAATCTATGCAAAAGTTAGTAGAATCCCACCACCTTTGCATGTGATTTCAAGCCATGCAATCTACAGAGCCATGAAGCTAGGGATGAGAGCCACTGAATCCACCAAGTCAGAAACCATAAAAAGGAGCAACATACGCCATCTGCAACATGGGTCCACATGTTTTGAAGAAGAACACAATTTTTTCCAACTTGCAAAATCGTGTTCTACGGAGGAAAAATAGGAAAACAAGGGATGTTTATCAACAAGGGTAGGCTGCATGGTAGGTGGATCAATTAAAGAAAAGAACTTGCCTTTAATCCTTTCCTTTATTCTCTCCCTCTTTCCCTCCATCATGGAACAATTAGGAAAGAGGAACACGCACAACTTTTTTCAATCTCCACTTCCTAATCTCCCTTGTCTACTCTATCCATCGTTCCCCAACCCTTATCCCCTCTTTACTATCTTCCTTAGGCTAGAAATTAGCAAGAGGTATCCCTCTATATATATGGTGAAAATCATACACAAGAGGCTTTTTTTTTTTACTCAATTTTTTAGTTTGTTTCAAATTCATCTTTTCCTCTCTTGTTGCAAGCCTTTACTCCTTTGGTTCATGTGCATTCTACTTGGGTTCTCTTCTATGTTATTTGGCTTCCTATGGTGCTCTAGTTCTCCTTCATCAAAGGCCATCAATCTTTTGTAGTGACAACCAAGAGAAAGTAGTTTTTGGATCTTTTCATTCCAAGCATTAAGACCAAGTTAACAATTATGCTATTCCATGCTTTTCTCTAGTTGCTTGCCTTATATTTATTCTTGCTCTTTTCTAATTATCAGCATGCCTTAAGTTGTATTTTTCAAGACATTCTAGCCTAGGATTTACATCCACCACTATCCATCATTGCATCTTCTTTTAACCCTTTAGGGTGCATTTACCAATTTTTTCTCTCTTTGGTTTTATATTGGTTCATACGTGTGCCTATTCCATGGTACCCATTGATGAGTGACACTTGGATAGCATTAGATCATGAAGTTTGAAGTCAAGTTAGTTATTTTCAATGATATTGCATTTTTCATACATCTCTTGTAATGTTTTACATTCAATAAACAAGTTTAGTTATTTGCATCTCTATCATGCATGTTGTTAATATTCATTGATCATGTTTAGTTGGATGTTTAGAATAGAATTTTATATTTAGGAAGTTTCTAATATTAGTTTTAGGAATTTTAACTTTTAGAAGTTCTAATTTCTAATTTTAGAAAGTGTCCATTTTAGATAGTAGTCATTTTTAGGAAGTTTCTTTAAGATTAGTTGTAGTTTTTGAAACTTAGTAGAGAGTTTTCATTTAGGAAGTTTTATTTTTAGAAATTTTATAATTTAGTTTTAAGGAGTTTCTATTTTGAGAAAGTTTCTAGTGTTTAACTTTAGAAAATTCATTCCAACTTTAAGTTTCTAAGTTTACTCATGTTTCTAGTTTTTAATTAGTTTTCTTTCTTGAAAGAATTTTAGTTATAGAAGGTTTCTAATTCCATTCTTAGAAGTTTCTAATCTCATTTTTAGGGAGCCTTTAGCTTTAGAAAGTTTCCTTTAGTTTAAGTTTCTAATTATATGCATGTTTCTATTTCCATGTTCTTTTATTTTCTAGAGTAAATCAAAATCCAATCTTTCTTTTGGCTAGGATAATTGATGTAAGTAGGTCCAATTGAATAAAAATATGTTAGATTTGTCATGGGATGGACCTCACTTACGTGTAATCATACTCCTTTGATTCATGCACTTGTGAGTACTTTTTAGAGCACATCAAGGTTTACATGAGGGTTTTTCCTTAAGGATTAACCTTAAAAAAATTCATCTTTTTCCATTTAATTATACAAGTTATGAAGCATCTCCCTCTAGCTTAGATATTTGACAATTTTTCATCCGAACCTTTTTATCCCTTTAGCTCATTCATGGGCGCATGAGTTCTATCATAACATATGAAGAATCCTGGGTATATCAAGCTCCATCTCATGCATCCATGATCTAACCCTAGTGAGATCCCAATGTCCGTCCTAAGGCCCCATGATTACGTGCAAATATCACCGAGAAAGCCACCATCATACCCTCCTCACTATACAACCATACATGCATAAACCAAGGACTTTAGGAAGTCAAATTTTCCTAGATATAAGGCCATGAACCAAATGTCATATTATTCTCTAACTATGGAAAAATATGGCCTCTTAATACCATAGAAAATATATCAATGAGTGGTCTCGGTTAGTGGTCAAAATCAGACCTCCTAGGCATTAAACCTCTCGTGCTTTCCAAGTGAAAAACCTCCATCCCTTTTAGGACTAGAGAACCATGCAACATCAAGCATAAAACTCACTAAAAAATCCATCCATCCAAGGCCATGTCATGGGCATAATGTCATTATTAACAATGAGCTAATATTCATAAGATAGCAAGCCAAAACATGCTCAAAATGCTATGGACAAACATGGTGAATCCTTAGCCATTAAGCCAAAAAATAAAGAAAATAGCATGGTATCAGTCCATGCCTAAACTCATCAATGAAAGCATGAAACATAACATCAATATCATGCCTAAAAATCATATAAAATAGATGCAAAATAGGGTCTCTAATGACCTTAAAATCCACACATTTTAGGCCATAAGAAAAAAGAAAATGGATGCCTTTTTCTAGGCTATCATCCATGATTCTCTAGCATGATTAAGATAGATAAACATAGCATTATTAGGCTTGAAACATGTAAACATAGCATGAAAATCTCACGTAAATCACACTTCTTTGTTGCATGAAAACTATCAACTCTAGCATGCATAGACCATGAAAATCATGCCTACATCATAGGCTTCCATCATGCTCTCCTTAGCACACGGAAATGTCATTCAAAATTCATCAATATATATTAAAAAATTTATGAAATGTTGAAAACTTAGTATTTTCAATTCATCTACCTCTTAGAAACAATCTGCCAAAGTTGTTGTCCTCAGTTTATTCATAGCTTTAAGCTTATGTGTCTCCTTCTTTCCTTGCTGCTTTGTTCTTCTATTTTATAGTATTTCTTATTTCCTTTCTCCTTTCAATTCCCTCTCTTTCTTATTTGGAGCACTAGCCAAAAAAAATTTCTTTGTCTAGGGTTCCATGCCCTCTTATAGTGTTTATTAGTTTCTAATTGATGTGCCCTGGTCACTATATTTCTCTCCACTTGTTGACCATGGTTTTGGGTGGTTTTGGAAAGAATTATAAGCTAAAATATCCATCTATGATCACCCTCTGATATAATTTAGAAACCTATTTCATTAGCCCACAACTTACTAACTTTCCAAGTTCAAGATGTCTATATTCTGGGCACCTTTTTCTTGTTAATTCCTCCATGGCTTCTACATTAATTTGGAAGGAATACTCCCATGCTAGGATGCTCCCTCAGTTAAGTTTATAAACACCATCTCTAATTCATTGCTTATCATCCTCAATTAGATACCTAAAAACTAGAAACTATCTACCTAGAAAATTGATGTATATGAGAGGGGTGTCTTTTACTTTCTAATTCTCACTTCATTTGTTCCTAATTGCACTTCCACTTGAGCTCTATCTTAGTAAACTTCAGGAAGAATAATTAATAAGTGGTCTTACATGGAGTTAGTGAGCTTAGGAACGTCAATTTTTAAGCTAAAATCTAACATCACCCACCTTCCTAATTTAGAAGGTTATATATGCATGCACCACTTTCTAATTTCATACTCACTTCAATTCTCCTAGTTCCCAATCTCAAAATGGCTTTATTTGTTAATCAAATGAGCATGTTAGGATTTAATACTGACCCTTAAATTATCTACAGATGATCATGTTTCTAGCTCTCAATATAGACCATTCATCTTAATTCCATATTTAGTAAGTATTATGCGTCATTTTCCCATTAGTTTTAGCCCATCATCTTGGTTAAATTTTATGTTATTTTCAAACCAATTTATGACGCCTCGGGTTTTCATAACACTTTTTAAATCCAAAAGACATTGACTTAGTGAGCTCAATTTCTAATAAAATCATTTTTAAAGTGTAAACAAATGCGGAAGAATCTTTTCTTTTAAATTCGCTTTGAAAAACCTCGAGTGTCATTTTTCTTTTATCAAAAACAAGGATTCTGGGTGAAATGAGTACTCATTTCTATCAACAATCCAATAGAGTTTCCTCTATTTTTTGGGCATATGACATTTAACACATGTCATTGCGAAGTACCTGATAAATATTTTTGACAATTTTAAAATATAAATAGAGACTCTGCTCCTTTCCATACATCTGCTCAAATAGAGTCAAATCAGATCCAACAAAAACACAACCAGGAACTCCACCCCACAACCAAATCACATAAGTTATCCATCTCTCCAAAATTACATATATATGGCACTCTCTCTCTCTCTCTCTCTCTCTCTCTCTCTCTCTCTCTCTCTCTCATCTCAAATAAAAAGACTTCAAACATAAACCAATCATTACCTGCCTAAGTCAACAGCTTTTCGTCAGTGTACTCCTGTCAACAAGCTCCTACTTCTTAGGAATCCTATGCTCTGAGATATTGTAAACAAATACAATATCTCAGCAAACTTGCATTTGTGTAGGTGGAATAAGAAGCAATTATATACATACAAAATCATGATATTCTACATAATTGAACTTGTCCATGCTAAAACATGCAACTAGTATTCAATTATCATTTAGCTTGAAATAATTCAACATTCATCAATATCATAAATTCATGCCAAGATGAAAAAAAAACATCAATGCATTAGTACTAAAACATATTCTTGAAATGCAAGTATGCAGCCACACGTCAACTCACTAATCATTTTTATTTTCTGATACCAGCCTTTGCTCATACGAGCCATTTCACATTACCAACCACTAACGCATTGTTGTGTGTATCAAGTACACAGCAGACGGTATTATCCTCTCTGGCGCAATGAGTTAGTGCAATGGGTTAAACCCAAAGACACACCTCAAGGCTTTACTCTTGAGAGACCGGTAGCTCATCCAGCCAAAAACCGATAGGTCGTCCAGCCCGGAGGCCCACCCACATCATAATGACTCTGTGGCCCACCCACATCATAATGACCCCTCAAGACACGTCAAACACCCCAAACAATGGGGCTACAACCCCAGGGACCGGTAGCTAGTCCAGCCAGGAACCGATAGCTCGTCTAGCCCGAAGGCCCGCTCACATCATAACGACTCCGTGGCCTGCCCACATCATAACGACCCCTTTCACTCTTACGAGCCAACTCACAATTTTCTGGTATCAATATTATGTTTTCTCACATAATTCATAATAATGTATAGCTTTTGCATGAACATTTTAATCATGGTTAAATTTTATCATGCACATTCATCTTGCCTTTCATATAAATTGAAAAGACTTGTTTCAATGCTCAAATTTCATATACAAATTACGTATATAGCAAAAATCTTAGCAATCTCAATTCCACCTACCTTAAACGGTGCTCTTCTAGTTCACTGACGTGAATACTTTCCTCAATTCCCATACGAGCTCCTAAATCAACCACGCCTCTGTAAAGTACACGTAAACATATTCAGTTATATGACTTTGGGGCTTCTCTTAGCTTTTCTAGTATGAAGCTCCCTCTAAGTTAGTCACTGACACTAGTAGTCATAAGGCAAAGTGACAGTGCTTAATTTCATGGTAAGGGTGTTTCATTAGCTATTGATTGATAGCTAGTTGAATGACCTATGGTTACTGGATTGCCAATCCATACTATTGGTTCAAAACTAGCTATTCACCACTTTTCTTAAGTGGCTGTAAGTTGTTTTCGTCGTTAAATGGTCTCATCTTGAATTTTCCAAGTATCTTAACTTATTAAAGGTTAGGGTACACCATGGTAGTGTCTAACTACCAATCAAAAGTGTCAGGCCCTTATTTTCCTACTATCCAATCAAACGATTTAGATTTTTAGATCAATTACAGTCTAAAACTTTCAATTTGTGCCATATCCTAGCAATTCCAGTTCTCTAGAACTCATTTGTGGTGTCTGATTGTCGATCAGACGTCAAAAGGTTATTGTGTGAACAGTACCCAATCGGACGGCTGAGATCGTCCAATCAAAATTCAGCCTAGATCTGACATTTTTGTATGATTAGAGCTACATCATGCACTAATTTACCTATCCCTACACTTAGATTCGGGATTAGACGGTTGGATTATCCAAAATTCTAGATCTAGGGTGAAAATGCATGAATTTTGCAAAACACCACAAATCAAAAGATGGGTTTTGTATATCTTACCTTCCCAGTGTCTTTTCGTGTTTTTCCCTCTCTAGAATGGGCTAGATGGGCTCCAATTTGTTAAAAAACCCTCCAACATACATGTGCGATGTTTCCCTTTTCAATTCGACGTTCCGCAACACTCAGATCGTTCCAAAACCTTAGGGTTTTGGTTCCTGCTATGTGCTGAGGAGATTGGTCAGCTCGATTGATGATCGGAGACGTCATTTTCTCTGGCGAGGTCTGTGAACTCCGAAACCTGAAAAGCCTAGCTCCCATTTCCCTGCTCGCCGGAGTGGCAGACTTCTCCGGTGGCTCTCTCCTTCCTCTCCTTCTTTCTCTCATCCCTCTCTCTCCTTCTTTCTCTCCTCCCTCTCTCTCCTTTCCTTCTTCCCTTTCTCTTCTTCTCTTCCCATTTCTCCCTCTCGTTGGGTTTTTGCGAAAAGACAGACCCAATGGGTCTCTTACGTGGGGATGGGGGGGGGTGCCAGTATCAATTCTGGCCCCCCTTCTTTTAAATGGTTTTTTTTTTTTTTTTTTTATACTGTTGTTACACAATCTCCACCACTTATCTAGCCTAGCATGAAGTGCATCCGGCAAGATATATAAATCTTTCAAATTAGCTCAAAATCCAATTCCTAGTTCATGCCACCTATGCATGGTTTTGCATGCATTTTCACACTAGGTGTTCCACGCCAACCTGTTAGACACATGGGCTTATTTTTCCATGCATGATACATGCTCTGTTATGGTCATAGACTATACATCTAGAGGTCTAGGACATCCCATGTAGACCCATCCTAAACCCTCTTACTGGGCCACCCCTTAGGACCACTTAATTATATATTTTGAAAGTCCTAACTTAATCATGTAATTTTGACTTTCTCACTCATTCTATGCTAAGCCATCCATAATTTGGAATAAAATGTCACTTTATTCATATAGAAACTTAGTGCAAATTTTGAGATATTGCACTACCACCTCTTATGGTTAGAGGCCAAGGGGCCAACCTGTACTAACCTCCTACCATAGCACTCATTAGACTCATTTGGCTATCTTAAACATGAAATTTGGGCATCACTATACCTTATACATTTTGCAAAATATTAGACAAAGCTCATCATGAAAATCAAAACATAAATCATATAGAAACTCTTTTTCAAGCTAAAATAAATGTTCAGCCATGAAATGTATAATAGCTTATTTTCAAGCTAAATCGAGCATTAATAGACTATTTTAAAAACTTAACCAATACATCAAATTCAAAGCACTATCTCATGCCCAAAACTGAACATACTTAGCATTAATTAAGAGTTGAAAACTTGTCATTTTCCAAGCATAACAACATGTTAAAAACATGCCTTCTTAGGGTTTTCAAGAAACATCGTTTACAAGGCTTCAAACATGCTAAAAAATCAACTTGTCAAACCTTACTTTAAGATATCAAAATTAGGGCTTTACCAAGTGTATTTTGCAACCTAAGATCCAAATTTATTGATGTAGATTACAACTCAAAAACCATCCTCAAAAGGCTGCACAATTGATTAAAAAATTAGTAAGCTAAAAACCATTAATTTTTATGCATATATAATAACTCAAAATTTACAAGTTTTCTAGACTTCTATTTGAACAAAAAATCAATCCTGAAGGAAATATAATAGAATGCCAAAACAATAGGTGATATGCTTCACTTAAAACTAAAGATAAACAATTGAATAATAACTTTCTAAAACCCTCCATATATGGACCCTTTTGAAAACTCAAAATAATGTCTTATGCGGGATATACATCTAGCCATAAATTAAGCAAGATAAATATGTAACTTCCTACTAAAAAAAATACATGATAAGTTATATTAATCATAAACAATAACAATATCAATAGGGCATAGCTGTGTATATAAAATAGCATTAGAGACTATCCATACTAAGTTACGGGTACATGCTAGAAAACATCTCAAAACTAGACGTGAACTCACAATATAAAACATCTATAATAAAGCATGAAAAATATGCTAAAGAGCATAAAAAATTAGAGTATGAAAACATGATATAAAATTATAAAACAAAGCAACCTAGAACAATCAACAAAAGGGTAGAAATATGCCATAAAATGTTTATATTTGGGCATGAAAAACATGCTTAAGAATATCCACACTCAGAGCATGGAAAAGCATGATAACCATTGTGAAAATCTAGCTATTCAATGCTATACATAGATCAAAATGTTATATACATAAAGGTCCAAGAAAACATGTTTTTTAGGTCTCTAAAACTTGCCAAAATTTTAGTACTTTTAGAATCACCTCCCTTTTTGACAATTTTATGCAATTTCTTTGCTTTTTTCCTAGCTTTTTTTATTTTCCTTCCATCACAGGCTATTTCTTAGAACATAGCGGGAGGCATCACTTTCTTCCTCTCTTCTTCTCTTCTTCTTCTTCTTCCTCTTCTCTCTCTCTCTCTCTCTCTCTCTCTCTCTCTCTCTCTCTCTCTCTCTCTCTCTCTCTCTCTCTCTCTCTCTCTCTCTCTCTCTCTCTCTCCTATATTGTTTTCCTTCTTTCTTTTCTTCCCAACCTAGATGTCTTCCTTATATTTGTGTTTTATAGTTTCCACTACTTTCCTAAACCATTCCATCCAAAAAAATGTTTTTCATAGCCTTTTTAAACACGTTTCTTAAGCTAACATCTTTCCTAACTATAGTTCTTTTAAACATGTTTGCTAAACACACCCACCACCTTCTTAATAACATCATTCTCCACACTCAACATCTTTCCACTACTCTTTCTTTTTCAGTGTCTTCCATTAATCACATTTTTCCTAAACTGAAGTCATGCCTATACACATTTCCTTGGTTGCCTTGGCTACTAAGATATGGCAGCTATGTGGGCCCCAATGAAATCAACGTACTTACTTTTAATATATATATATATAGCAAGGGGTTCCCTTATCATTCCACGTACTTGCCATACTATTATATGGACCTCAAATGTTTAGTTTTGTGACATTTTTATATTATCAAAGATCTCTTTCCTAGCTCTACTCACTTTTGAAATCTCATCATTCATTTATTTGCTAAAGAAACTAAAATTTCAAAGTTTGACAAAAAATTATATTTTTCATTTAATGGTAAAAATAGTTACAACATTTTGGGTTATTACAATGCCTGACTTGGATATTTAATTTTGCAATTGCATGATGGGATTCATTTGGTAGCAGAACTTCTAAACTTCACTCTTTAGCTATGACGACCCAGGTTTTCCCATGCATTTTTAAATACAATATCTAATTCCTAAGGTGGGATGCATCCCTATTTGAAAACCATTTTATAAAAATCATGCAATGCAGTGGAAAACCTTTTAGTTTTAAACTCATTTTAAAAACCCCGAGTGTCATTTGCTTTCACAACAACCAAGGTAGTTTTTGAAAAGCTTTAGAAATCATTAGAGATTTTCCCGAGATCTATCCAGTCACAGCACATAGCCCAACTGTAATTAAATACTAATACATGTCCAAAGGGTTGAGAGTTTACTTACATGTATAACTGTCTCCTTTTTTATTCACTTGCTCGTAGCACTAACATAGATGTCCTCTACTCGTGGATGGAATTATCCTAAAAAATGTTAAGGATAGGGTGAGTATATACTATACTCAATAGGAGTCTATCACTACTAGTTTTGCAATGCATGCTATGTTTAAAATCATGTGCTCTTAAAAACATGTGTATGTTCGAACAATCATGTTCAATATCGATATTAAAAACCACTGCCAAACTGAAATACTGACAACTTAAAGAAATATCATAATCCAAGTCAAAAGTATCATATATCATAAACATAATGATATGCATCAGATGCTCAACTGAATCCAACTCATGGATATCTGGTATGGTATGGTCGACCAACCTCATATCAATCCATATGCAATGCAAATAAGTCCACAAAACCATAGGGTCCAACTATGCCCACGACCTCCCCGCTGTGTGGTCCCCGGGTACCTGAGGACACTCGGTCATAGCCTCAACAGGGCCTATGACACGTCGACCCAGTGCCGTGACACCAGTGGTAGCCCCCTGTACCACATGCATTCGACGTAGGGATGTTGCCCTTTTTGGGCATGGTACCCATCCACCTAATAGTGGTAGAGGCTGGAGGCCAACCCAAACCTCTCGGCATAGCGCCCACGAGCTCATCAGCCCAAATCATATCAGATCAAACTAGCGAAAAACCTCTTGTTCAAAACCCGTCCTCTTTAGGTCCCTCACAACTGCCTACCCAGCGTCTTTTGGGCACTCCAGCGTCTTTTGGTAACCCTCAAGGACATGCAATCTTTTAAAAACTCAATGCTCACCAATTATGCAATATATGCATTTGTTTGCAAAACATATCTATGCATAATGTATAAGCAATCATTTGCAAAACATATCTATGCAAAATGTATATGCAATTATTTGCAAAACATATCTATATATAACGTATTTATCATATGCATGCTAAATTCGTTTATATGCTAAGCAAGTCATAAAATAAGTCATGCTAAACAAGTCATATAAGTATACTTAAAACATGCTGTCTCAAAACAATCATGGCTCTTTTTTTAAAAAGTCTAGTAGCGATAGAGCACCTACCTCAAAGTCTCCTGGAGTCGCGTCCTTTATCACTTCAACCCGTCCCTGGGTCTCATTCATAAACTCCTGGGTATAAATGGATACAAGGAGTCCTAATTAATTTCAGTCTATTTAGACATTAGACCGCTAGTTCTGCCTATTGGGTCCAAGGTCCTTGCCTAATTCATTCGTCAGGCTAGATCTTATGGTATGGATATACTTTCCAATAATTAAATTCTATAATTTATCCTCTAATCTAACTTTAAAGTCTCAATTGGTCTGAGTGCCCCGGTTCCCAGGACATCCATGTATCCTGGTTGAACTGCGACCGCCTTAAGTGCGTGCGCGCCCAAAGGCCGTGCCAGGGACTGCGTTTTGCACGCGTACATGCATGCTCAAGCGACGTGCTATGACGTGCATTATCGCACGAATGCACCTTGTAGCATGGCGCGTCTCAGCTCCCAGGGCACCCCGTGCATCCTAGTTGAGCTAGGACCCATGCCCCATGTTGCGCACGTACCCGAAGGCCGTACCTGGGATAGTGTTCGCACGTGCACAAGCATGCCTAAGCGACGCGCTATGACGCGCATCATCGCATGGACGCACCTTGTAGTGTGGCACGTCTCAGCTCCCAGGGCACCCCGTGTACCCTGGTCGAGCCAGGACCCGTGCCCCATGTCGCGTGCGCACCTGAAGTCCGCACTTGGGACAATGTACTCATTGTCGTACACTTGGAACACGTCCCAAGGACCCAGTCCCAGGTGCACATGGTGCTCGGCGTCCTTCGGACGCCTGGCTCGTGCAGGTCCGACCCAAGTTGTCTTGGTCGTTTTCTGGCCAAGAACCCGGCTGGAAAATGATCGGAAAGGATCAGGGAAAGTGGAAGGGAAGAGGAGGAAAGGAAAATGACTTACCTAGGTCGCCGGTGATGGCACTCTTCCGCCTGAAAACTCTATGTTCATCGAAAATCGTGAAGAGGGAAATCCCATCGTCGTGCAAGGCTGGAAAAGAGAAGAGGGGGGAAATGGGGAGACGGGAATGGGATGGCTGGCCTGACTTGGGCCTGGCCATTGCCGAAAAACTCAGGGGAGATGGTTTGAGACGGGTTTCCGATTTTGCCGGAAACCCCAATCTCAAACGGCTGGAAAAACGTCAAAAAATCACGTTTTTCGGAGAGGGGAGATGGAGTTTTTATAGACCGGCTATGGCGGTGCCCCTCAATGGCAATGCCGCCATTGGCGGTGGCAGATCCCTCTAGAAAAATTGGGATCGAGGGTTTCTGGGAGGGTCTAGAGGTTGAAGACGACAGGGGGTGCCGTTATCAAAACGGCCCCCTGCGTTTTTCGTCCTTTTTCGTTTTTTCGTTTTTTCGTTTAATTTTCAGAAATACCCCTATCTTTAAATGGCTGTAACTTCTTCATACGAACTTCGTTTTGGGTGATTTTTTAGGCGTTGGATTCTATTTTTCGAGTAGAATCTAATGGTACTATTTCCTCACAAATTCCTTCATTTACTATTTTAAATAAAATCAAACATTCAACATAGTTTATTTCCTATAGAACGTTCAATTTTCGTTAAAAATAGTGTACATTGCTCGGGCATTACATTAGCTTATCACATATTAAGTCAAAATTGTTGGACTTCTTCTAATTAAGGAAGTTGGAATACTTTCACCCAAATTCACACCATAAAAAGAAACCATTTAAAGTAGTAGAAATTAAGGTGATTTGTGTATATTCATTATAACTTGTGGCTAAGAGAAAAGGACTAACAAGAAATGCAATCCAATATGATCTAGTTGATCATGCGAACCTACTATTTGATAATGGTCATGATGAATGGATTGGTTTGGATGGACTAGAAGACAATGATGAAGACGTTGGTGAGGATGACTTTAGTTGGTCAAACTGACTGATGCTTAAGATTATGAAGGTAACAATGCTTGAGCAGTTGGCTTATATATATATATATATATATATTTGTATTCATTGCATTGTTATTTGATGCAAGCATAACTTTTATTTTGTTTGAACGAACACTTACTATTAAACTCATACATTGGATATGCAAGAATAATATGATAGAGCTGGAGTAGGGCTAATTGAGGCTAATGCATTACTATTTAAGGTCATTATAGTGGTTGATATTGCTAAAGCTAATGTAACAACTGCCAACTAGACTTGATATTTAGGTAGCTATTGTGACAACTCGGGTTTTTGAAACACATTTTATAATACATTTGTTCAAAGGAAGGGCCCTTAAATGTGTAAAAAATAATTTTTGCAAACAATGCAGCAGAAATTCTTTTCATTTAAATTCATTTTGAACAAAACCCAAGTCTCATTGGAAGATACATAATACACATAGCCATTTCATACAAAATAAAATTTTATGAATACCAGGATTCATCCAGTGGTTCACCCTTACACAGCCTTGTATTAGGTTACAATCTATTGTCTAAAATTACATAATCCAAAATTCAAACCTCACCTTACATTAAAAACACTCAATACAATACACTCTCAAATAAGGAAAAATCACATATCTTCAAATACATACTTTGATTTTCTTATTTTCTTCAAATCTTCTACTGTCTTGCTCCTAGATCTTCAAGCTTTAATCCCTTAAGTCGTTTATTGCCTTGAGCTTCTTTTCCTCCTCTATTCCTAAGGTATTGTAAACATGGAAACATGTACAATACCTCAGCAAGCAATGCTTGGCAGGGGATACAAAAATATACTATTTCATTAGTACAAGGATACTTACCTCAGTCATTAAGCCCTTATGAGTCATCTCATACTCATATATATAGGATATACATTATTTATGTAGTACATGACAAATTAGTTAATATATTGAAGATTACTCAAAACTTATTCCTTCCCCTGGCTATACTTCCACTTAGGAGAGTAATACCTAGCCAATTCACATGTAGGGGTTTTCATTCTAGGAACTCATATAATAGCATATCATTATGCCATGGCATCATACTATGCCTATAATATGTGCATCATAATGCAAAATACATTAGGACTACTATGCTCACAGTCCCAATTCGTACAACGTTCCCGGATAACTGTATAATCCTCCACTGATACCAACTGTGGAATAATCAATCCATGTCCTCATGGGGTGGACCATGGTTGTTAGAGTGAGGCCTTCCCATTATTGCCCCACCCAAAATTTAGCCTCTCTTTGGGCATGGTATCCATCATATAAGTTCCAAGAAGCGGGTGGCTAGACCCTCATAACTTTCTTAGCATAGCATCCCCAGTCTCTATCTCTATGTAAAACAAAACCACAAGCCTCCATCCTTGTATAGAAAATACATTGTATGTATCAAACGATCTGTTTGTTTAACTAAGGCTGGAATATTGTACATACCCTATTCTTAGGGTTTCCTTAGTCTCCATCTCTCATTTCTTTCACCTCATTAGACTTGATCATTAGATTAGATCAAGTGGATTAGATTATGAGGTTAGATCTCTTTGTTTGATCATTTGGTTAGATTCCATGTTTTGGATCACTTTGTTTGATCATTTGGTTTTAGATCACTTGTTTGGATCATATGTTTTGGATCCTTTAATTGGATCATATGTTTTGGATCACTTAGTTTGATCATGTGTTTTAGATCACTTAGTTGGATCATGTGTTTTGGATCATAAGTTTTGGACCACTTGTTTGGATCATGACTATGCTAAGGTACTAAGCATACTCATACAATGAAGGTCTATACTATGAGACAGATAATCATGTATGTATACACATGAATCTCCAATACATCTTTGTATATCCACCTACCTCAAAGTAGTATCAAGTCTAGATTCGTATATCCTCAAGTGGTATTCCTCCACAATGCTCATCCTAGTCTGTATTCATACATCTGTCATACCATACATCTCAAGTTATTTATCCATACTTGTATATATCCCTATAAGTGATACCCTAATTTTCCTTGAATCAAGTTTGATTAAGGGTTTGGGTTCTCTATCTATGTTTTTCTACATATACGCACTATACATACACAATATAATACTTCATTAGTATTCTTATTGTTCTTGATCATTCATGATCCTGTGGATCTTGTTTGATCATCCTTATCTTGATTACCATTTTTATTAGGGTTAAATGATTTACTAACCTTTATGCTCTTTATTATTTTTACTCAACCATTTAATGTCTTAATGGTTGAGGGTAGTTTATTTCATTCTAAGTCTATATTGCTCTTCTTATGTCAAATTAGCTAAGGCTTACTAGTTGAATGGTTGAACACAAAATGACTACTTCAATCCTCATGTAAGGAGGCGTTTAGACCTCACAAATGTCAACGGAAGGTGGGGGGAGAGCGTGGCTCTATTAGATAACCCCCTTAACCATTATATCCATCATTCACTAGCTTGAACCTAACTCAACCTTTCATAAAGTTCCTATGAGCATTTAACCCTAAGTATTCTTTCTAATTGATTTTAATTAAATCCATGAATTAAAATGTCATTCATGGAGATTTATTATTCTTCTACGTTGGACCAAGGAATTTATATTCCTTATATTATCCTATTAACTATGGTCCTTACTATCATAAAGTTCATGTCATACATTCCATGTGAATGTCTTTTCCTTCTAATTTCATTTAATTATAATTTCAATGAAATTTTCATTACTTAAGCATTAAAGCATAAATTTAAAGAATAAATAAATAATTAAATAATCAATTCTATAAGTAACTCAACTAAGAAATGAAAGACAATAATGTTCAATAATTCAAATAACAATCTAACATGCTATCATGATCTCAAGGTCTTAATTGATCCATATTCATTTTTCATTTCTTTAAGGTTTAGATCTTGATCCTTCATTTTATTTTAGATCCAACCTTTTATATTGATGTAATTTAATTATTAAATCATTGATTTATCTTATCCATTGATTTGATCTTCCTTGATCTACCCGATCAAGGAGATCTTAAGTTACTTTATAACATTGAAGGGCATAGATCTTGATCTAGCCCAAATCCTCATCATCCTTTCATTAAATCCCTATGATCTTATCTCAAGATCATCATAAAAATACATCCATACTGTCCAATCATCCTGGATCATCTTGATCTAGGAGATACTATTCATTTTTAGGGATTTTAGTAACTCTTAAGGCTAGATCTCTTCAGATCTGCCCACTTAATTCCATTTAAGTCACTAATTTTATTTATTATATTATAGAATCATCATCCAACAAGGTATTAGTGTCTGATCATCCTAGATCTTGTAGATCAAGGATGTTAGTTACTTATCTACTTAATTACAGAAATTTTAATTAATTAAAATTACAATTTTATAGGTTCAGTCCATTCTACTTATCACAAGAAATCCATAAAAACTTTTCGATCTCAATTGAGATCAAAATTGCGATTTTAAGATTTTAGCCTGTTTTAAGGGCTAAATTTCACCTTACTGTTCTGGATCAATTTGATTGATCTAGAGACATAATTTTACTGTGAATATATTTCTTAAAGTTTTGAGACCTTCTGAACACATCCATTGGTTCAGATTTGTCTTTTAAAGTCATCTAGGCCATGATCTAAGATCATGGGTTCTGATTTTACTAAATAACATATATAATTACAATTTTATGAATATAATGCATCAGTACTTAGATAATGTAACTAAGAATCTATAGAAGTTTTTTTATCTAAAATTAGAGTCCTGTCGAGCTCTGAATTAAAAATCTAAATTTCATATCAAATTTGGACGGTCTAGATTAAATCTGGGCTCACGGGTACGGAATGTCCAACAGCCGCGCCCGTTACCATCCATATTCGGTCAGCAGGTGGAGGTGACTGGCTATGGGTGAGACGTTCAAATCTGGACTGTTAGATTGCTCATGGCTTGATCTCCTACATCCCTTAGATCCACAAGGTAAGATTTTGTTCCCTGGGGTTTTTGGGCCCCATAAATACATCCAATGGCTCAGACGTCTCATCTGAGCCGTCCAAGATGATGGATCTCACCCTGTAGCTGGATCCATCGTCTCCTACGAATCAACGGCTGGGGAGCTCCCATCTTTGCCGGAAAAGCACCTTACCTATCGGAAATGGAAGTAAAGGGAGAAGTGCACCTACCTATGCTAGTCTGGGGAGGAAAATTTCACCGGAAAAGGAGAAAAATGTCGGAGAAATCATAAACCCTAGCTTTGCGAAAATATATACACAACTGAAATTAATCCATCGTCGTTGCTGAAAAATGTGGGAGACCAGGGGGATTTTGTAGATCACCACATTACGGAGATGACCAAAGATGCAAGATCACCATTAGTTGGCCGAACTGGCCATAATAGCTGAAAATCCCTACCGGAGATGGTAACCCTTCTCGGGCTAAACTTCATTTTGACTTGTCCCGCAATCCAAGAGATGGATCATCATAAAATCAAAGGGTTTTTGTAGATTGACCTTATCCTAACATATCTAACAGTTGTGATGGGGTTTCAACAATAGTTTAGGATTTCTAATTGAAATAGGGTTTCTGAGCGAAAAACCCAGTCTATCAGGGATGACGTGTCCGTGGATGCACCAGATATCCAGGATAGGAATATTCCTCCTGGTGCGTCAGTGGATGCTCTAACAGGGGAAATAAAATGCAAGGAAAGGGAGGAGAAAAGAGGGAGAAGGGGGAGGAATTTTGTGCTGAGATTTTGGCAAAGTCTAGGGAACTTCGTGATTGATTTTTGGAATATTTTTGGGAATTTTTCTGCTGTCTATTTATAGGGTTTTTGAGTATTTTTCATCATAACACCTAATAATTATGTTTTTTCCTTTTTAATATTTAATATTTATTTGATTCCCGCTACCACCTCCTTCTCCACTAGCTGGTGGTAGTGGTTTGACCTATGAATACACGTGGTCTGGTCATTGGATTCCATTTTGAGTCCTTTATGGGCCCCATGTGAGCTCCACATGTGTAAAAAGACCATTTTGCCCTTTATGTATAAAATTTTGAGTTTACTCCTACGAACTCAGAATTGAGTGTACTTAGTGACGTTGGACTCGTATTTTTGAGTACATTCCAAATTTGATGTCTTAGACCTTAGCTAGGGTAAAATTACCATTTTACTCTTTTGTTCTTAAAATGAAGAAAATAAAGGTTTTTCACTCCGATTTCAGAATGCATCGTGCTTATAGTCATTCTGAAGGGTTCATGGGATATATTTTTAATTATGCATGTCTTTATGCCTTATTTGTACTTCTATAAGAAGTACATTTTTGCTAAGAGTAATATTCCAGCCTGATTTTTCCTTAAAATCTTCGATTTCACTATTATATTTTTACTACAAAAAAATTAGGGGTGTTACAGCTATTATTGTTGGTATTATGATGTAAGAGCAGAACCTAAATTCTATTTTATTATTGACTTAAACCAAGGTTTTGTTACTAGCATTGTTGATTTTGAGAGTTGACCATTTACATTAGTGTCTATTGTTGCTACTACATATGTGGTTGTAGTAGAACATTAGGTTGTATAAATTGGTTTCAAAATTGGGTTGGGCAAGTGCTCTAGAACTTCTCTACTTCCTTTCGAGAAAAGCTGAGCTTGGGCAATTTTTTGCATTGATATTTCTAGATCACATTATTCGTTGTTGAATTTATGTTCCTTCACTTTGTCTCATGGATTGTGTGCTGACTTGTGTATTTACTCAACTTTGAGTAAGTTCTCTTTTGCTTAACTTTAATAGCCATTTCTATATATGTTATATTACCATCTTCTAGATTAAGTTTACTGCCACTTCAAGAAAGAAGAAAAAATTTGGAAGATTGTGGCAAAAGAATTTTGTAATACATTTATCATAGCGCAACGGAATTATAAATCTATAACTTTATATCCTCTAAATGGATTTTTTTATTAATTTAAATTTAATAATTAATATTGAAATATATACTCAAGTATTTTCAAGTTTTCTTCTAGTTCTTGAGTATAGCTGACTTTGGAGTTGAGTTGAGTCAAGTTTTCAAGTTTTAAACTATGGATGAAAGTGAATGAGTATCCATTTCTAGTCTAACCATCAGCATCTAAGTGATTGATAAAAGTGATGTAGGATGTTGGAATTGGTGTTCATTTGTGGATCATATTGACTAAAACCTTAGTAAGTCAAATTAATGCTTTCTAAGTTTAATAGCAAAGCTATTGTGATGGTGAATGCCATTGACAGGTCGAGAGAATCTACAAATATACAACGTTCTAAGAGGGGAGAAGCTCTCTATAGAGAACATAAACAAACTTGACCTCGACAATGATTAGAGGCAACCAGCTATTACATGGAGAATGGCAAGCAATAAACTAGAGCAAATTGTCTAGCTCTTAATTCCTGAAGTGATCCACCTGCTCTAGTCAAGCTTTCTATCTCAGGATTAGATGCTCTATGGACATGATTTAGACAAAGCCAACATCAGATAGAATCTTTTTGATCATGACAATGGCATCCCAAAAGTAAAGGTTATTAGACTAATATTATAACAAGTATGTTCAAGAGGATAAGCACTCTTAGTTTATCTTTTTGGTCAGTAAGTAGGGTTTTGTAGCACCCCTAACCAGAATATATAGAGAATAATAAGAATCGCATCCTATCATATTTGTTGCCCATACAATCATCAAAAAGAATGCACTTGTGAGAAGAAAAAAGGAAAAATTAAATGGTATTTGGAACCCTAATATAGATTTTAATTACCATTAGAAGCAGAGTAGTGATATATGTGACCATTGTTTTTTCTTCATGAGCCCCTCACCTAACTATAAGAATGACTACAACTCTAGGCAGGTCCATAATTTTGAAGATCCAAATTGTTTAGTGTTACCCTTGACTTAAATGGGTCATGTTCCAAAATTATTATCCATTGAATAATCTTAGCTACTGTTTTTGGGAGTCGTAAAATGCAAATAAAAATGTTTTAGCATCCATTTTACAACTAAAAAAAGGAATTGTTAGGATCATCCAATGAATAAGAATTTTGGAGCATGACTCATTTGGGATTGGGGGCAACATTATGAATGCTTTGAATTTTCCTAAACCCAGGTTCACTTAGAGTTATAGCCATTCTCCCTATTTACAGAGGAGTTCGTTGGGAAAAACAAGGCACCCATTTATCATTACCTTCGGAAAAATGCTTCTCAGAAATTCAATTTATTACTTTTGAATTCCCTACTTACACATTCCAATACATCTTTCAATTTCGATGACGTTTGGCTCCAAATGGACGATGTAGCTAGATTGATCTTGTTTCTCTTCTGCTGCTCCATCGAAGTGAGCCTAAAGTAAATTTTCATGGACTATTAGAGTATCAGTGGGGAATCTTCTGCCTGTTCCTAGTGGATCAATTATAAATGAGCTTCTTATAGGTCAATTGCAGATCTTGTAACCAGATCTATTTGGGCCCAGTTAAACTTCTTCCATTTTTCCATTTGATAGAGAATTGTGTGGCAAGAAGAACTTTCCATCTTTTCCAATTTTTACTGTATGGTCGTTGAATGTGAACCATTATCTATACGAATTTTCTAACGGTTCCTTTCCTGTGATGAAAAGCAGAGTCGTCCAATCACCACGGTTTTTGGCGATGCAAGTAGACATCTTAGGGCTTAAGAGATCAGATGCCTAGGTCGGATCAACCAAAGTTGGGAGCTTCATGCAAAAATGAAGTGCCACACGCCTACTTTCCATGTCATCTTGCCCCGGATTATGTCTGCAGGGTGGCTAATTGTGGGACACATTACGCCAGAAGGAAGACTATCCGCTGGATCCTCGTGTAAAACGTGGAAATTCTCTATTTTAATTGTGAAAAATCCCTGCTTTTTCGTTTTCCAATTGTTGGTCTGGTGCCCGACTCTGGGATAGGTCTTATGCTCCAAAGTCTCATGCATCGGACAATATTAACCCTACGATTGATCAAGATTTTTATGTTGTGGTTTGCAAATTTGCGGACGTCGTTTTAAACGTCAGAAATAATGGCTCGATCATCCAGTCAGAAGACCTTAGGTGCATAGCCTATCTAGGTCGCTACCATAAAGGGATGACCAAAATGTATATGAGTTCGGTATGTCCTTCTCGAGGGGTTATCTTTTGTTGAACTTTTATCTAACCGACCATCATATAAAAAGCCAGTCAGAATGCTGACTTTTATACTTCATCCTCTAATTCTTAGCAACTATGCACAGTAAAAGTTCACCCTCTTATCCAATAATAATCTCAGGCACAACTATGCAAGAGGATAAGCCAAAAAGATAAAATTAGTGTAAATGACATTATAATAATTGATTTTTAGGAGCTAAAATAGAAAGAGAAATAGAGAAAATCAAAAGTATGATAAAAATAAGAGAAGATAAAGCAAAGAGTAGAAATTCAAGGATTTATTAGAACTGATATTTAATATGTGAAAGATATCTTCAATCTTTGAATTTCTACTAACTGAATTTATGACAAGAGGAGTTAGTAGAAATTCAAGTTAGAAAAGGTTTAAAAGATTAGAGATATAAATAAATTTTAGTAAGAAATATACTTTAGGCTGACCTTCACAACAAAAATATTTGAACGAAATTATAGCAAATTTACTGTTTGAATCGTCCTTAGAAGTTGGAGCTGAAATTTGTTTTATATATGGTATAGATACGTTGGTTAGCATTTAACCAAACTTCATGATATGAAGTTTCTAAAGTTTAATTCACATGGTTTTTTCTTTTTTCTTGTTAATTTTGTTTAGTGTTTGCACATGCACTTATGAGCAACATGGAACTTCTAACCTAGTGCTTAGGGTCTCCTTGTGCCGTGTAGAGAGGTTCCTTCTTACACCATTGCATTAGTTGCTCAGTTGAGAAGAGGAGCTGCCTAGGTTAGACATATCCCAAAAGCCACTCAATCAAAGGTGTTTGTATTAGGGTTAGGATTAATTGTATGCCCTTGAATCATGTATTATAGGTTGCATCAAATAGCTTAGGTTTCCCTTAGTTTAAAACGAAAAAAGAAAAAAAAAAAAAAAGGACTACTTTCATTGTATACAATTGCTTGTTTCATTATATATAAAGTAGAGTTTACGGCACCAAGAACTGGTATATGCTAGGTCATCAATCATAGAACCCAAATTTAGACCATTTAGATGCAAAGATCGAACAAACCACAAGGCAAGGGTTAAGGAATCAAGTAGATATCAATCACCTTACATTAGACATGACCAATGAAGTAGAGGAAAGAAAACCATTATGGCACTATTTTATTCCACAACCCCTTGGATTGGATGATATATATGAAACATAGGCTACTCCTAATCTGTTGAATAAAACAGAAAGATTCATAGATAGGGTGGACAAAGTAAATGATCCAGATATTAAATTGGATGCCTTTATGTTGGCTAAAGAGTCATATATGCAACCTCAGTATGAGGTTTGTTCCTTCTATACTAGTCCAATGCATCCAACTATTTCGTGTCCATCAAGCTCTAAGCATCTAGAATATTTTATAGAGCGACGGAATGTAGTGAGTGCATTTTAAAACCCTAGCAAAAACTTTTATTCTAAGATTTACCATCCTTGATGGGCTAAGCATCCTAATTTATCATGATCTCAAGATAATCAACCTTTCCTTTGTGATTCAGTTCTACAACAACTTGAGCTACAATAGGAGTTTTCTTCACAACAGAGGGAACAATCTTTAGAAGAAATACTTAGTTTGCTTATGTAAAGCACCTTAGAATTTCAAAATGATGTAAAACAAACTATGGAGGCCCACTCACCTTCTATTGCACAGTTAGACTTCCAAATGGGTTAGATACTTGCTACATTTTTCGAATGGGAAAAGTAAAATGAACAAGTTGAGAATAATGACAGTCCCATTAATATTCCAATAGAGATAGAAATAATGTCAAACTTTGAAGACCCTTATAAGATAGAGAGTCTAGTTAATACACCATCCCTACCACTCTATAACAATGATCCACTCGAGACATGTCTCACTCATTTTAATTTTGTATGGACACATCCATTGATGAAGTGAATGATTTACTATATATTATGTCATTAATAAACATTTCTCATTGGTAAGCCCGAGTAGGACCCCCTGCATTTTCAGAGATAAAATTAGAGTCATATAGTATAGAAGACGTACTCATTTAGGACCCCCTGCATTTCATTAGAAACTGTCATAAGAGATAGGGGACAAACAAACATATGATGGAGTCCAAATAAATGTGGTTCCATGTAATTAGGGGGAGTGTTCGCCATTACTTCGAGGTAAGCACAGACCTCAAGTAGACCTAAGGTTACAGATAGGCATATTTGAGTTTTATTAAACTAGTTTCCATATCATCATTGTCATCATCAAGACCTTATCCCAATTAGGGATTGGCCACATTAATCTTGTTCCTTAATTCCTCTCTATTAAGTGTTATGGCTTCATTTAGTCCCAAAGTTTTTAAATCTTTTCTCACTACTTCTATCCATGTTCTTTTGGGCCTTCCCCTTGCCCCTTTAGAACCTTCTACTTGCAAAGCCTCACTCCTAATAGATGTCATTTTCAATCTCCATTGTAGATATCCAAACTGTTTAAGTCTAATCTCCCTCGTCTTGTTACCTATTGGTGCTCTCCCTATGTTTCCTCTAATGTTTTCATTCCTAATTCTATCCTTTCTTGTCTTACCACTCATCCATCTCAACATCCTCATTTCCACAATGGTCATCATATGAACATGATATTCCTTAACTGCCCAACACTTTGATACATAGAGCATGGCTGGCCTTATGGCCATCCTATAGAATTTTTCTTTTAGTTTGAGTGGCACTTGCTAATCACACAAAACTCTAGATGCACATCTCCATTTGTTCCAACCAGCTTGGATTCTCTAAGCAACCTCCCTCTCAATCTCTCCACTCTCACGAATCATTGACCCTAAGTACCGAAAGTGGTTTTTCTTTTTATGGGTACTTACTAATTATCAATCTTAACTGGTGTTCCACTCCTACTCCTCTCCTTGCTTAAATTGCATTCCATTTATTCTGTCTTAGTTTGACTGATTTTAAATCATTTAGATTATAATGCAGCTCTCCATAACTCTACCTTTGTGTTTACGCCCTCCCTTGTATCATCAAGTAAGACTATATCATCTGCAAATAGCATGCACCATGGAATTTCCTTGTGCAGATGTTTTGTTTACTCATCCATAACTAATGTAAAAAGGCATGGGCTCAATGCCAATCCTTGGTGCAATCCTACAGTGACAGGAAAATCATAAGACTCACCACTAGTGGTCTTAACATTTATTACTGCCCTCATACATATGTTTAATTATGTCTATATACCACCACGAAAACCCTTTTTCGGCCAACACCGTCCATATTAAGTCTCTAGGGACTCTATCATAAGCTTTCTCTAAGTCGATATAGACCATGTAGAGGACTTTCCTCCTCTTCCTATATTTCTCTGTCAATTGTCTTAGTAAAAATATAGCTTTCATGATAGACCTCCCAGGCACAAAACTAAACTAGTTTTTTGATACATTTGTTTCATGTCGTAGCCTCTTCTCAATCACTCTTTCAAATAGCTTCATAGTGTCACTCATATGTTTAATCCCATGATAATTAGTGCAGCTCTGTATGTCACATTTATTCTTATAAATTGGTACAATAGAGCTTTTTCTCCATTCATTTGGCATTTTCTTTGATTTTATAATCTTGTTAAACAACTTGGCCAACCAAATTACTCCAATATCTCTTATATGATTTCAAACCTCGACTGGTATACCATCAGGCCCCATTGCCTTTCCTGATTTCATCATTTTCAAGGCCTCTTTCACTTCAAGTATTCTAATCCTACGTTCATATCTATAATGTCCAATATTATTTATGTTTCAATATTTTCAATCCCTATATTCTTAGAACCATTGTCATTTAACAATTTTTTAAAGTAAGTTTCCCACCTTTGTTTGATCTCATCATCTTTGACTAGTACCCTTTGATCATCACTTCTAATGCACCTAACTTGATCTAAGTCTTTACCATTCTGTTCTCTTATTTTTGCAAGTTTAAACACATCTTTCTCACCTTCTCTTGATCCTAGTCTGCTATAGAGGTCATCATAAGCCTTAATTTTAGCCTCACTTACTATTCTCTTAGCAACCTTTTTAACATCCTTATACTTCTTCATTTTTTGGTGTTCTTACGTCTTGTGTGGACTTGCTATACATGTCTTAGGCTTTGGGTTGGATGTGATGACATTGGTAGGAAAATTGATTTGGACTGGAGAATTTCTTCCAGGGATCCATTTTTATCATGGGTGAGGGGATAATGCTAACCTTATCCTCCTTGATATAAATGATTTTGATGTTATTTTGAAGATAAATTGATTGATAGTATACTGACAACAATCTCATTCAAGGTAAGAAGAGTTTCACTGGAGATTATGTTATTTCTATCATAAAGGCAGCATAACACTTTTCTAAAGAATGCTGGGTTATCCCATTTAGTGTGATGTTGTAGAGGTTAAGAAGCCATGGATTGATAAAATAGATGTGACCCGAGAGTTTTAGGACATTTCCCCAAAGGAGTTTTTTGGATTACTATTGCATAGAGAGATTGATGTTATGATTGAGTTTGTTTTTGCTAGGCACATTCCAATAATCAAGGTGTCACATCAAAAGATTCTACTTAGTTAAGAGAGCTTAAGAGCCCACTACAAAAATTATTGGACAGGAATTCCATTAGACCCAGTGGATCTCTCTAGGGGATTAGTTCTCTTTGTGAAGAATGATGGATCAATGCGACTATTATTGTAGATTTATTTTAACACTCGCCTGACCTCATTGACGAGGAGGCATATGAAAAGCGATGCTTGCAAGGTGAGCCTTCAAGATCTAAAGAGGAGATTCACCTATGCTCTTGTTTAAAAACACCTTCATTTGAAGATGAATAGATAATTTATTGTGACATTTTTAACGTCAAGCTCGGAGGGGTGTCATATAGGACAATAGAGTTACTACCCATGCATCTAGATTATTGAAAAAAAAAAAAAGGAAGCATGAGGAGAATTATCATATTAATTCTATATGCATGCAATGCCTGGAATTTCTCATTGGATTTGAGACATGACAATGGTTTATATTTTAATACAAGATTGCTTATTTACATGTAATTGAAACATGGCTTACGATTAAAATTGTAGGTAATCGATAAGGGAGGCCTAAGAGAGCGGCTAATGACGGCGGGTGCAAGTGGCACTAGTAGGCATCTAGGTGCTCAAGGTATGGTTATGGTGTGAGATAAGATGATTGGCATGGAAATGCCTCTTTATGAGTTGATGTGCTTAGAGTTGATATGGCAAGGGTATGTCTATTTTATGAGTTGGATGTTCTGTGACGTTTGGGCATGGATTTGCTATTTTGAGATGCTAATTGATTGCCTCATTATTGCTTAAAGTGACTCATTATTGTTAAGGCAAATAGACAAACTACACTAATAAGTGGCATAAATGTTTAAAGTTAGAAGTTAGAATTAGGTATTCTTTAGGATTTCTTTAATTAAAGAGTTAAGAAATCAAGAATGAAATGAAAGAAAAAAGATACCTCCTTGTAGGAATCATTCAGTTTAAGTTACCATGTGAAATGGAATTTATGATGAGATGAGGATGTTTCTAGAATTGTTTGAAAGATAACATAAAATGGATTTTGAGAACGAAATTCCTATAGGAAGAATGTAATCCCTTAATTTTTAAATTTCATTTCAAATGATTTCTAAATTAATTTTGATAGAATGCAAATTTGAACTTCCATGTTTTAAGTCCAGCAAATTTGACCTTTTGAAAGATATTTGTTGACCCTTGAAACCTTAATAATTGGATTGTACTCAAAATATAAATTGAGCGACACAAAGAACACTAAAATCGAAGTTCAAATCGAGAAGTTATGGATTTATGATTACAGATGATATTTTAGAATAAATAAATAAAATATTTACTCAATGGGAAGGGGGCCATTTTGATATTTGCACATGTCATAAGGGAATCATCCAGCAAAAAAAGAAGAAGAAGAAAACATTTACTTAAGGAGGGGGGTTGGTTTGATATCAACACCCCCCTCCCCTTAAAGGAAATCAAACAAACGTTATAATCCATTTTTGAACATGGAAAAACACAAAAAAACATAGAGAGAAAGAAGAAGGACAAGGAGGAAGAGGAAGGATAGGAGAAGAAGGGAGAAAGAGAAAACCCATGTTGTCAGAGAAGGCGCATCATGCTGGTGAGAAGAAGAAGGATGAGCATGGGTTCCACCAAAATTTCAAAGGTTGCCAAAGATAATGGCGGCTTGGATCATTGATCCAAATCGATCATTCCGTTAGCACAAGAAGATGATCAAAAGCCCTAAGCTTATTGGGCATTTGCATTGGTTTTTACCATCGATCAGAGAGGAGACCGACATGTAACGAGCTCAAAAACTACACTGAAAAATGACCATCAATCTAGCTCATCAAAGAGAGGAAAAAGCATGGAAAAAAGCCTAAGAGGTAAGATTCATGAAACCCTACTATTGATTTGAATTTTCTTTTTTTTATTATTATTATTAGATAGTATAGTTCATGCTAGATCTAGGTTTTCTGATGATTCAACCATAGAATTTATAATCCATACTTAGATAAGTATAAATAGTCTTGAACTATCGTAAATCTATATGAAATCTTTTTATCTAAGCCAAAAATTAATCTGACACTCTCAGCCGCCAATCAGGCACTGTTGAAACATTGACTTTGTGATGTCTAATCGCTGATCATATGCCATAGATGAATTCTTTGACCATGAATTTAATAGAATAAGATTAAATTTTAAATTTTAAATAGAGATTGATCAGTACTCAAACAAGGGCTTGATGATGTTAGATCGATGATTAGATGCCACCATTATATTTCTTGGCCTTTATTAAATAAAGATACTATTGAAAACTTTATGATCAAAATATTGATAATTAGAAAATTGATTATTCAAATCAAGGACGGGCAGGAAAACTAAAAATTTGAGTGATCTGAACCATCCTTGTCAATCTTCATATAAATCGGACTAGAATTCTATATTTCATTTGAAAATCAAATAGGATTAGAGTTAAAATTCTAGAAATTTGATACACTTGAATAAGGACAGTTCATCTATCACTATGGCATTGATTAGTCAATGATCAAAACCCTAGAAACCTTGCTAGGGTTTTAATAATTGTGTTTTAACCTTGGACAAAATTCTGATAAAATGAAATTTGACTAATCATAGATTTAAATATCTAATCAAACCTTTCTATGGTCTGATCGTAGTCAAATAACAGGTCTAAAACATTGATTTTTAGATTGAAGGTCTAAACAATAAGTTATATTACCTGACTATTAGTTCATTACTCTAAAGCACAAATCAAGAGCCTAAATGGCTGAAAATGTGCTATTAGGGTAGTTAAGTAGCAATGAATTACTAAATCCAAACGGTTCCATGATCAGTACATGATGTGTAGTTATAACCCTCACTATTGTAAGGTCATAATTTAAATAGACTTCTTTGTAATTATTAATATATGAATTACCATTGATAAAGAATATAAAATATTGACTTGATTAGGTGATTGATATGTGAGTTGAAGACAGGATACAATTAAACTATGAAGCACAACAAAAGAGGTAGGTTGCTTTAACATCAATATGCTTTCCTTTAAACCTTGAAAAACCATTGACAATTATTTGTTCATGTTAGAAATTAGAGATTCATGAGATTTCTAATTTATATAGTTGAGTATACTTGTACTTCACGCAAAATATTAGTTTGAAATGCCCTGTTGATTTATTATTAATTTGAAAACTTGTTACATGGAAAAGTGTTTGAAAACACATAAATTTCATGATTTGTGAAATGTTGAAGAGTATGAAATCCTCAAGCTCCACCCTAGTGAGGGTTATTTTTACATGGCTATATCGCACCATGAGGTTTCAATTGCATGAATTTCAAGTGTTTTATCAGTTATATCAACATGTGATGATGCCTAGTATCACTATGTTATGACAGACATATTGGGGTCAATGGACATTATGCTAGGAGGGTTGAGGATTGTTCACTCGTCCTTCAAACTTCATATATTTGATACTTGGCTGAATCAAGATTACGATGACATCATGTGTAGGTCATGGCCTTGTGCACCTTATGCCCATGCGCATGGTGATTGGAGTCTATCCATCCTAGCATTGGAGTAATAGCAGCAGAAACGACTGTTACTTTGAGATGTGTATCGATAGCATGATAGTGTAGAGGGTGTGTGTCACCCTAAGATTTCACAAGTCTATAATGAGAACTTATGAGCAATGGCAAGTAGAAAGATTTCAAGTGATTTTACACTCATGAGACCTTGAGGAGGTTCAGATGGTATTATATATATATATATATATGTTTATTAAGATACTTGATTGCATGTAATCTAATGATTTAAATGATTTACAGCACTTTTTGATGATGATTCATTATTCTATTGGATGGGTTTATTTATGAGATGATGCATAATATGAGTTTTGGTGACTATTCATATCATGTAAAATGCTTTGTAAAGATAATTATAGTCTTTGAAATAATATGCTTAGATATTAAAACTAATAAGCTAAAATAATAGACATGGCATTGATTTGAAATGCATATATGAAATTTTAAAGTTTTATTATACCATCATCATGCATAATGTTTTATAAAAATCCTTGTCATGAACTTATAAACATCTCTTGAATTGGAAGTTTTGTAAATATACATACTTGATTATAAAATACCTACACAAGTGAAAGCTTACTAAGACATTGCAAATTATTTACAATGTCTCAAGTTTGAAGAAATAAAACAGAGAACTAGAAGACCCTACTAGAGTGTTCAAGAGAAGGACATAGAATCTATATCAAATAGGTTAACAACATAGTTGATAATTTTGTGAATTGATGTAATACTTTGATTTATTATGACTATGGTTTTATGAACATGTAGATATATAAATTGGAAATTATGGTTGTGTGACTATTACTGGATTGATCCTAGTCTTGAACTCCTCTTTCATTTCAATTAAAACTTTATTTTTATACACATTTAAATATTGTATGTTCATGTGAATAGATGGAGACGGAGTCTCCTTTATCATTTATATGATTTAAACTATGTTTATTTGGGACATCGCATCTCATGTTTAAAATGCATAAGTCTAAAAAATAGAGGAAACTCTGCCAGATTTTTGGTAAAAATATAGCACTCATTTCTCTAAAAATCCTTATTTTCAAAAAGAAAAATGGCACTAGTGATTCTAAAAGTCTTTTCATAGAAAATATTTTCTACTATTTAGTTTATAAATAGTTTGCCAAACTTAGGACTCACATTTCAAAAAGAATTACATAAATGTGTTATAAAAACTTGATGTGTCACATGCATGCTTTCCACCACCATTAGGGAGCTTCTAAGTGAAGCTTAAGAGTCACACATGTCAAATGAAGCATGCATGTGAAGTACACTCAAGTCAGAGTCCATTAGAGACTAAAAGGCCTTAACTTTTTCTTTCTAGACTTTAGAATGGGGGCCACCTATATGTGCAGCACAAATTTTCAATACAATGGTGGTGCATCGCACTAAAATCCATGTAGAATACATAAAAGGGATGAGTATGATTGTTGGATAAAAATAAGGAGGGAGTAGAGAGACAAAAAGGGAAATCTATGGTTAATTTTCATTCAAGAATTTTAAGAAAGAGTGATTGAGATTATTCCACATCCAAGACCATATTAAAACAATCAATGAGAATCTATTTGAGTTAGAATTGACTAATGGGAAGAAGCATGCAAGAGAGAGTAGACTGATCCATGATTGGTGAAGAAAATTTAAATGGGCTGCCCACCATGTTTCAAGGAGGAGAAAAATATATTCTTGTAAGGAGAAAATGTGTTTTCCTCTTGAATGTGACAATGTTGAAGATAAAATTGGTGGGATGAGGATAAAATAAAGGAGGCAAATCAATTTGGACAATAAAATCTCAATAGAATCCTAGTCATTCAATCTAGGGCATGTTAATCTAATGGATGAGAAGAAAAGAAGCATTAAACTACATTCTTTTTATGGAAGACTTTAAGGAGATCTCAACCACCCATACTAGGGTTCCATGGAGGAGAGAAATATAAAAAATATATGAAACTTGACCCCTTGCCCTTATTGAAAAGTTAAATCAAAACCCTAAATAGGAAAGGTCTTCACCACTCATTTCAATCCAATGGCTCGCATTCATCTCAATTTTTTGAACTCCAACACAACCAAAAAGTCATTCCACGCCCCCACCTCTTTTCCATCCCATTCCCACTTACTTTACTAGATTTTCTAACATCCTTCCTATCCTCTTTCCTCCCCTAACCTATCCTTCTTCTCATTTTCCCATTTTTCCTCCTTTCCACCGTATCCCCTTCTTTCTCACCTAAATCCTTATTCCCAAGGTTTCCACAACTCTCCCCCTCTTTCTAACCAATTTCCCTTAATTATATCCCACCATCTATCCTTCTTTCGACCCATATGATCTCCACCCTCCATTCCCTAGGGCTTCGACTAGAAAATTCTAAATACATGGTATTATTCAACCCATTTTAGGACTCTCTTCATTCACTTGCTCCATAGCTTAGAAGAAAGAAAAAAAGAGGGGAGAACTAATAGGAGTTCTCAACCATAGAGGACCATATGAACTAATTAAATGTAAGGGGATAACATCCTAAAGGGAGAAATACCTAAGGAGAAGATAAGAGGTAAGAAATGCTTGATATTTTCCCTCCATCATACTTCTTTCATTTGATCTTTTTTTTCTTTTTTCTTTTACACTTTATATTACCTTCAAAATTATTCCCCTAGCCTTCTATCTCATCATATATAAACCACCAAAGTATCCACCCAAAACTCATTCCATAACCATTGCATTCGTTTGTCCATTTCATACCCTATTTTCCATCATTTCTATCCAATTTTCTAACCTTTCTCTGATATTTGATTTTTCATTTTTTTATGCTTATCTTTTCACTCTAAAATTTAGTTCTTAAGATCTCCACCACATAATAGACCTCTCCAAAAAAATTTATCTCTAATCCCTTTTCCCGTGCATCTATTTCTGCACCAAATTTCACTTTCATTATCACACCTTAATCTTTTTCTATCTTATTTTATATTTCTAAACTTTTTATGTTCATCTTCTAGATATAAGATTCATGTCTCTATACTTCCATCCTATGATCTATCTTTATATCTATTCATATCTTCAAGATCTTTTCATCCACAAGCCTTTCCAAATCTCTCTCTCTCTCTCTCTCTCTCTCTCTCTCTCTCTCTCTCTCTCTCTCTCTCTCTCTCTCTCTCTCTCTCTCTCTCTCATGGTATTACATGTAGAAAACATGTATTTTTAGGTGTAAAATCTCTTCTATGGGTTGTGCTTATTGGGTAACACCCTAGGCTCTTATTGAGTGACACAACAAGAGTAAGGTGTTGTTTGGATGATGAAAAGTTTGGTGGTAGTGTGCGAGATAGTGAAGTTAACTAAGGAATTCTTTCGAGCGACATGGAGGAATCTTTGGTAATTTATTTCTAACCCATAGTTTCCTTTGATTTTTTATATTTATTCACTTGTAATTATTTTTAATAATTATTTCATTAGTGAATAAAAGTTTCCTTTTCATTGTTAATGAGTTTTTCATTTTTTGCTTATGTTATTCTTGCTTTTGTTAGTTGTTATATATGGTTTAGTTTTATTTATGCTTGTTTGTTAATTAGTGTCTCTATGCAATAGATTGAAAGTGTGTTAGAATAGGTATTTCAAGATTAAGTGATTTTAGGTTAAAAATACACGCTTAAGTATTAGTATTTTAGCAATCCAGTTACATGCTTAGCGATTGTTTAAGGAAGGATACTAAGTATGGTAAGTAGATAGTTAAATATGAAAATCTTTGATAGCCTATGCTCTAAAAATATAGGCTATAGTTTGAATAAGTAATTCAACTAAGCTGGATTTTAATATTAAGAAATTTAAAAAGAGAGCCTTAAAGATATATTTTTCATGTTTTTAGAGTTATCAGAATTCTATGAACATGTGTAAGTGAAAAATCTAAATAACTTAATTTAGAAACATTTATTTTTAATATGTTGAATTTTTAACTCATAGGTTTAGGTTTGAAGTCTAGCATTTTCATGTATTTCCATGATTTTTAGAATTTTTAGTTGAGTAATTTCTCTTACTTGCTATGTTTATGCTACAGTAGGCCCATGCCCTTGCGGTTACTTTTAAAACACATCAGCCACCCCTGATTTTTATGCATAAAAAATCTCTTACCTCATTTGGAGCATGAATTGAATGAAAAATTTGTGTAAAAGTTCATTCTAGGTAGATTTCATTCATTCTTACATTATTCTCTTAGTCTCTATCTTAGTTAGTTTTGGGTTTTCTCTCAAGTGTCAATTAAGGATTAGTATCTTAATTTGGGAGAAATTCTAGTAAAATTTCTAGAGATCCCACTATCTCCTATGGCTCTTGCATTTAGAATTTCTAATTAGAATTCCTAATTAGTAGAATTTCTAGAGGGGCTTTCTAATAGAATGTCCATTATGTTTACTAAATTGGGCATAAGAATACTCGTTTTTTTCTTCTTTTCTTTTTTCTTTTTTTTTTTTTTAAGAATCAATAGAATCTCTAATCCTCCCTTTATGTAAAGAGTAGAATTTTAACCCTAGAAGAAAAAGTTCATTCTCTTTAAGATTTTCATAGAATAGCTTATAATTCTAATTCCCCTTTATTTATGTATTTTCACAATCTCTTTCTTTGAGCTTAGAATAAAACCTACTTATCCTAATGGAGAAATTTGAGTTTCTAGGTTCTTGCTTAGTGGGTTTGTTTTGATGAAAGTTGAAGTTCAAGGATGAGGAATCTTGAATACTTAGATAAATTTCCTATAACTTCCTATTATTTTTCTTAATTTATTTTAATTTGCATTTTCTAAGAGTGGGACACCAAAGAACAGCCCTTCCCTATGATCTTTTGTTTGAAAGACTCACTTAAAGCAAAAAACTTCTAAAGGGAAAGTCATGATGTATGTAATGACTTTTCCCTAAACTAGAAGATTTTTTATCTTCATAAAGTTCAAGGAATAAAGACTAGTTTTGATCATATTTTCCAAGAAATAAATTCTTTTAAGAACAAACCCAAAAGAAATTCCTCTCTCTCTCTCTCTCTCTCTCTCTCTCTCTCTCTCTCTCTCTCTCTCTCTCTCTCTCTCTCTCTCTCTCTCTCTCTCTCTCTCTCTCTCTCTCTCTCTTAAGCGCCCTACAATACTATGTATAGTCAATAAAATGCGTACTTCAATCCCTTGCATATATTAATTTGTCTTGTATCATTCATGATATGATGTTTCTAGTTCTTAGTTAATTTCCAATTCTAGAACCCATTGTATTTGATCTCCTAGTTTCATGTTCAATTCTTATCATTTCAAATTATTAGCAAGTTTCTAGAAAAGCATTCTCATGTTTCCATCACATTTAGTTTATTACATGCTTAATTCTTGTTCAATGAATTTTTCCAATCCATTTGCATGTAATGATTTAGTTCTTTGTTTATATTTAGTTACTTGCCCATTTCATATTTGTTATATGTTCTAGCCTAGAGTATGTTTCAAATCTAAGTCATTATTTACATTCCTCGCTCCATCTTTGTAAGTCTAGCCTCTTTCATTCTATATGGTTTTATCATCTTCATATAAATATACTCTTCATTACCATGCCTAGCCATAGACCATAGATCATCTAATTTCTTTTCATGTTTCACATGCTTCTTTGAATGTATTATGCAATCCATGCATTTGTACTCTCCTAGTTAGCCTTATGCATTAATATTCATTGTTTTATATGTTCCAAATTTTGACATAGGCATCTTTCCCATCCTCATCCTGATGCATCATTTGCTTAGATCAATGAATGCTTCTCATTATTTTGAAATGAATGTGAGTGTGCTCTTTGTTTGAATGACTTATTTTAAAATTTCTTTTTAATCATTTATGTACTTATCCTAAGCTACTGAACGACAAATTCACACTAACTAGGTTTTTAAACATAGAAGATTAAGGAAGTGTTATTTTCTTGTACTTTTTACCTCTTTAGTTTTGGAGATGTCAAACTTTTATCTCTGGTTTATTGGACTCATTTGAGTCAATAGGGACCTAGCCCTCTTTACCTTAGGTGACGACTCTCCCTCTCAATCTACTTATGTTCATATAAATCTAGGATAGAGTCTTAAAGTCATTAGAAAGATCATACTAACTGTTTAGTTCTCTCTCACCAATATGGTTAGAAGGATAATTTAAGATAAAAAGTAATACATGAATTTTATGAGACATCTTTAATTAAATATGAAATCACAAGTTCTAACCTAGTGTAATATAATAAAATCCTTTTCTAGCTTGTATGACACCTTAAAGTTGCCTACATTTTCTCTTCTCTCTAGCCTTTTCCAAGATCCTGTCAACATCAATCTCTGCCCAATTTGTCAACTATGTCCAATGAAGCCAACAAAAACATTGCATCAGAAACTAGAAAATAACCTCAAATCATTTTTCTTATCTTTTTCATTTGCGGGTGCTAACCCCTAACCTTTCACTTGTAAGGATTTAAGAAGCATTCCGTTTTGTTGGATATCAATTTGCAATGAGAACCAAAAGGGTTCTAAACTTCTTTGTACGGTATTTCTTAGTTCCAACTCAAAAGTTACATGTTATTTAAATAAGATAAAACTCTTGGACTCATAACTAAAACTGTAGCAGGCCTTTTCCAGCCCAAACACCATAAAAATCATCTAATCCCATACTTTTAATTGGCTTCCTTTTTATGTAGATGAACTTCTAATCCAAGCTGGACGTTTCTAAAGTTGCTCAATCACAAAATTGGATTCCTTTTTATGTAGTTGACTTTTAATCCAAGCTGGATGTTCTAGAGTTAATCACTGTAAGAAGCCATAAGTCGAAGTTATCTTCTCAAAAACCAACATTTGGTGAGTTTTAGTTTCATCCAAGCTAGTTAGGACCCTAGCTGTTAGTAGGGGTAATGTCATGTCCATGTCGGCAATTATGCACTGAATCTCTTCGACCCTTTTGAGTGAAATGTCACAAAAAAGAATAACACTAATTCTTAGATGTATTCCAATCTTCATAGGTCATACAGCTAGTACCTTGAGAGTGAGGATTGTCTAAGGGCAAAGCAGATTGTAGATAAGCATAAAAGAAATGTCAAACCAATGAAGTCACTGCTTAAGAGCCCATCACAACGGATGCTCAGCATCATGAGGATACCGGTGAGTCTGAAGGCAATAAGAAGGATGACTGCCAGGTGCTACTTTAAAGAGGAGGCATTAGTTCATTTGCAGTTGCTGGTACCTCCAATCAAATAGGAAGAGACTACTTTCTTATCATGCTTCTCATATTAACTTGACCAAAAACCTAAAAGTGTGTAGGTAGTTCTCTTGTTGAAGCAGTTGCTCTCCATGTTACAGCTGTGGGAGCATTGTCATGAAGCCCATGTGCAAGAAAGATCATCGACATTCAAGAGGATAATGTTAACTCCAAGTTTTATCTCCTACTTAGATCTCAAGTTGATAAGGCTAGTTAACCATTAACTATGTTAGATATAAACAAATACTAGAGCCAATAAATCAGTACCCATGTCTTTTTTTTTCTGTATGACTGGTAGATGATCCGATGCAATACCAAAATCATTTTAAGAATCTTCAATAGATCATGCAAGGAACACCCATATACAGCAAGCATAGAAGTTGCATAAAGTCTTTTGACATGGATACAGAAAGAGGATACCCTTTTTTGTCATTTAACATGGTTCAAGAAAAAAAAGGAAGAAATATTGTAAATGAAAACATGCCGAAATTCTTCCCAGCATATATACCATCTTCCTTTCCCAAGTGAAAATAAGCAGCAATAAGCTGTTGGACTCCAGAATGTTATTACACAGATCAGTTATGGCAATACTTGCTTGGGTGACACCATTTCTTTTTGGGAGCAAGAAAATGATAGTGGCTTGATATTTAGTCCCTTCACAGAATGGTGAATATGACAAATTGCCTGCTATGTTGTAAGTGAAAAAGATCAGTCTTCTGACCATCCGAATGGTGGTGACCACAATAGGAAGGAGCAGAATTTTAGGACTCTGTAAATAGTTAGACAATTAAACCTGTAACTCTCTTGTTATTAACTCCAATAGTTAGATCCGACCTACATGCTGTGTGGATGTTAATGATGATTGCAACTTACAGTAATTCTGGGGTCACCAGATGGGTTGCAATTGGAAAATCATACTGATCAACTGATCTTACATTTCCATCCAAGGGGTGCTCAGTAGATCCATCAGGGAATAATCAGTCCAAAACTTATACTTGAAAATTGTGTCATGGCTGTGATACAATACTTCCTATTCACAACTCAACATTAGCCACATGTTGACACAACAATACAGATAACAGAAAGATTCACATCCGTGGCATGGAAATCCTTTATCAATAAGATGGCTATTAAGGTCTAATTGATGATATTAGGTTCTTTGTTTATAAGAGGGTCAAACATGTATACAAAGCAGGGGTAATGATAACACATACTATCTGGATAAGCAATCTTCTCATTCTTACTCATTGTGCAAAATAGAGTTTGTCGAGATGCAGTGTTGCAGTTGATTGCTAAATTCTACATGGATTATATGTTGTCAACTGTATTATTTGGCACATTCCAGACAACTTGCATCCAGAGCATGATCCCTAATTTGCCATAATCTTTCTACTGCTACTGGAACATTAGAAGTGATATTGTCCATTGAGAAAACAGCTTTGAAGTACATTTTATTGGCTTTTTTTCATAGCCACGTCTTCGTGCCAAGAACAATCAGTACCAAATGGCAATGACTTAGACTTTTAAGGTACTACTTTTTAGGACAAAGTCATATTGAAGGGAACTCATCACATTCATGGTTTTGCTTGTGAGGATATGCAATGATATTTATTTGAATACTCACACGTTCAACAATGAGTTTCTTGTACAACTCACCAAACGCATCCAAACAGAAGTCTACACTAAAGGAAAATATAAATTTGTTCATAAATAGCAGTAAACTGTACAGTTTCTATACAAACCATGTTATGCCTCTGTACACAATCTGTTTACAGTATGGAGAGTTAACTGCCAGACCCTGGAGTAATTACAATGCAGCATGGCACCTGACTTTCTATATAGCATAGGAAGCAACCCTAATCCCTTCATTAGAGGGAGACAGGCACTTATGTACAATGTGTTACTCCTACCTTTTTCTTGTTGACTAAAGGTTACATGTTTTTGTGTTGGCCACTCTTTTTTGTGACAAAGTGAAAATATCATGAATAGGACCTAATTAATCTCATCCTTTGGAAGGAACGAGCTTTGAAGAAGTTTCCAAATAGGAATCCAGTAGTTGTTTCTTGAGGAGGTTTGGGAGAGAAAAAGGGGTTCTGTTTCACACGTAGGATAGATTGACCCATCTGTTGATGAATTGAGTCAATTATCTTGGGATTAACGGGGCTACCAGACACATCAGTAACATAGAACGTGTCTACTGCTTTGCCTTTCTTTGTTGAGATCTCTGCTCTTCTGATGGACAAACCATTTTCACGAAATATCCTTGTGATATCAGAAAGAAGCCCAACTCTGTCGTCTGTATGCAATTCTAGCTCCAGGACCTGCAAGCCAACCAATAAATCTGAGAACATAGATCATAAAATATGTGTCAGATTTATGGGGACTAAAAGGTCATCTGTACCTCCGAGGCTCGCCTCTCAATAGCTGCTTCAAGGCACCGGGTCAGACGCTGCCGCTCAGCTTCTGAGCTTATAGGAAGCCCATCAACATGCCTGATATAGTACTCCTGCAATCAAACAAGATTTATAGATGTGATAATATGAAACTAAGAAGTATGGTCTAGCCAATAAAAATCATCAGAATGGTAAAGCAAGCCCTATATCTGTTCTTCCCATCTCAACCACTCATGGAGAAATCAATTAAACTGAATAACTATCTCATCTCAAATGGCACACTGAAAATAGTCTACCTGATAGGCTTCCATCCTTCCTGTGTAGACCATTCCATGGAACACCACATACTGCATGTCTGTTAGAGTACAAACAGTGTCAAACAGAAGCTTTGGTCGATCCTTAGATCTCATGGTAACCACAGTGTAATCCTTTTCGAAACAATCTAGTAGAGTGACATGGGGTCTAGAGCTCGTATCTTGAACAGTCCCTAGGTCAACTCTCTCATAATCCCTATCAGCAAACATCATCTGATGCAACCTTCTCTCCCTGTGAGTAACCCCCACAGAAACTGTCATTTTTGCAGTCTTCAGATCATCATTCCCTCTTAGTACATTGCCCAAAAGTTCCTTGACAGTGGAAAGGTGTTTTGGGTCTTCAATTGCACATCCAGTGGACTCATCTGTTACATGAACTACTGCTGCAGCTCTTGCATTATGTGTCCAAACCTCAGCATTGACCACATTGCATCTCAGATCAGTCAATACGGCACACACTTCAGATAGTAGACCAGGCCTGTCAGTGCCTGTTAGTTCAATTGAAGTATGCTCTTTTGAAGGCATCAAACCAGTGGAACTTCTCAATGAGGGTAAGAAGTAAGCTGCTGTTTCAACAGACTGCATAATTATGCAAAACCACGCAAGCAATCAAGCAGTTTTCCATGAGAAACTTTTCGTTAGATCGTTTAAATAACTTTCAACAAATGAAGATAGCAGTCTTGAAAACTTCTAAATGAGATAAGATTGGACCCAGTTAAATAGCTTATTTAAGTTTGGAAGTTTAAGGAGGGTAAAAGAAGGGATTCTAAAGGAAATCCGCTAATGAAAGGAAGATTTCTTGATGATAGTAAACCTCTGTTTTAGGTCTTCAAATTTATTTAAAAATCAGTTAGGTGTATACACATAAATATCTCATATTGGATCATTTCATAAGATTACCAGCTTTTGGCAAGAAAGAGAGCAGGATCTGTGATAATTATAACTTTGGGAAGATCATTACATCCTCATAGTTGCACATATGGGAATCAGCAAGAGAAATACATGAAACTCAGATCCGTTAAAAACAAGAGCAAAGCAGTGATTCCAGAATCAGTAAGAACAGGAACTAAGCAAAGTTCTCACCTTTATTATATAGTTGATGACCTCTTCATCTTTGAGTTTCTTCCCATCATGATTGGTAACATTAAACACTGTTAGAGTTGAATTGAGAGGAAAATGATTAATTGGTGAAACAGTTAAAACCTGTTTAATTAAAGTAACTATGAAATGCCTACCATCCATGAACCATCCTCCATCAGAAGAGATGTATGCTTTGGTTATGATAAGATTCAGATCTATAAGGACTTGAACAACTTCAAGGAGAATCCCAGGTTTGTTAACACTGTCAACCTAAAAAAAAAGAGAAGGAATAACCTAAGCTTCTGTCATAAGTGCTGAAGTATGAAAAATTAAAACCCAAAACTAAAACATCCAAAATTGACAGCAGAGTGCAGATTCCAGTTGGTTAATTAGCAACAGAACTGGTCCACTGCTAACCTTAATAACAGTTGCATTTTCACAAGCATCATTGTCTATAACAACCCTGCAACAACAATGCTAAATCAGATGAAGGAGCCAACAATAAAAATGATAAGGACCAAAAACAACTATAATTATCTAGATTTCAGTTTGACCCCATAATCAAAATAAAAAAGGAAGAAAACATTTAAAGAGAAAAACAAAAAGACTACCAGACTGGCAGGACAAACCAGAGAGAGAGAGAGTCTTCCAAACAAGCTACTACAAAAGCTTATTTTAACAAAATCTCACCAAAAGAAACATAAAAATCAAAAGAGAAAGAGTTAAAAAAAAATCAAACTGGGGAATTCAACAGACACAGAACAGGGATCTCCAAAATTTTTTTGCCCATCAGTGAAAAACAAAAAACCCAGAAAGAAATCACTCCAAGGGAAAGACTTGCACCAGTATATAGAAAGAAAACAAGGAGAAAGGAGAAAGGAGAAAGGAGAAAGGAGAAAGGAGAGGAAAAACCTACCTTGGTGGGTTCATCCTCCTGATAAACTTGGCATATTCATCATCCATCTCTAGAATTCACAAACAAGTTCTCTGAAGAACTTAAGGAAAATAGAGAAAGCTGAAGAAATAGAAAACTGTTGTGTTTTCCAATGAAAAGCACGAGACAAACTAAGTGAAGAAGAACAAATACAGAGAGACACCAAAAATAACACAGGGAAGAGAGAGGAAAATCATACACCTTTCAAACTGACAGCCGCTAGATTTCCTTTCATGTATCCCATTTAGGTAAAAACGGTCATCGTCCACGAAAGCTAACATCGTCATCCCGAGGATTACGCGTTAATCTCGCATTGGCTCGGGCAGCAGTTAGTGGTCTGACCGAGAATAAGCCGTCCAGGCGGTGAAATAGGAAGTTGTAAAATTGCCGTTTTTCTTGTTTCCTATATGGAATTGGCGGGAAATTACTATTAGAAACTGTAAACTGACGAGGCTTACCCTTCAACGCCAGTTTACGCTGAGGCTTCGTCGGAGCGTGCCTGTTATTTTGGCGCAAGATGAATAACCGACGGGTTAGTTTGCAAAGGCTAAGGTCTTCTAGTAGGAGAAAGAAAAAGATTAAAAAAGAAAAAAAGCAAAAGAGGTTGAGGTTAAGTAATTTAATGAGCACCAGGAAAGCATATTTTAAATTAATGAAATATAATTAATGCAGCACCAAAGATAAACAAATTATTAAACATTTTTTAAATACCAAAAGAAATTGAATCGTTAATTTGACAGGTGACAACGAATTAATCCGTCTCCACGTGCTAAATTGGTCTAGATCATCCGGTCTCATCATCAGGAAAAAAGAAGAAACAATTGATCCATGGCCTTATTTTGGGTTCTGCATTAGAATATGAACCATCTGAATTTTTCAGAATATATGAAATATATGTTGGAAGTGGGATATTCATAACTACAAAGTGAAAAAACAAAAAGGAAAATGGGATATTCATTAGCATATGACTGTGGGCTCAACTGTTAATGGTCTCCTAATTAAAAGTCTGGATCGACACATAGAATTGCTTAAATCGGCCAGTAAATTGAGATTCGACGTATTCGATCTTATGATAAAAATATCCCTATGCAATATGCTTGTCCCTTGTATTTTCCCTTTTTTCCTTCTTTCAAAAGATAATAAGAAAGTTAAGAAGAAGAACTTGAGCTAATGCATCTACTCTCTCTCCCTTATTCAGAGAAGTATGATGCAAATATTGAATGTTCCATGTACACACTCACGACCATTGTCCAATGCAATGATGGTTGTCAAACATGGGGCTAGTGAGGATATAGTGTGAAGTTACATAAAATTTGCACCAAAGTCCAATAAATTTTAAACCATGAGCAATAAGGCACAATTCTGTTTGCTTCATTATAGCAGTACCCAAAAAAGGACTTACCAACTATCAGAAATAGGAGTCTACGGTACTAGCGAAAATGAGATAATGGTGCTTGATGTGGGACTTATAACCTTGACTGTAGAGCTATGGAAAATGACATGCACGGTCAATAAGTTGCATGTTGTAAAAGCTAAGTAATTAACAATACTGGCTCATGAGAACAATGCTCGCTTCTTGCCGCTTATGATTTTGTCAGTATAATTTATTTGCATAGTTTCGAGTTGGAAAATACTAAAAAGAAAGGTGCTTGCTTGCTTAAGGGGAAAACATAAATCAAATGAGTGTCACATAACACTATTCTTGGAACTTGTGTTTTACCCCAAGTAGTCCAGCTAATCCTTTCATGCTGAGTGGTGCATCGATTTTTATTTCTCTTAAGCAACCTACTTCCTTGCTTGGTAGTCATACGACTCTGAACTGGTTAAGAGGAAACACAAGTTCTGATAAATTGATTAGTATTTCTCCCTTAAGTGTGTGCCTGCTTTAACTTTGTAATCCTACTCTTTGAAAATTCGCCACACGAATTGCACGTGCGAGTCAATTCACACAATTAACAACTTAGTGGCAGGTAATGACATTGATAATGCAACTGAATTGGGTACTAAGAAAATTTACCATATAAATTGCATCCACGGAGTGAATTGTGTGACAAGCTAACAATAGCAGGTATGATTAATAAATCAGATTTATACTCTTAACGAATAAATAAACTGAGCACGCGAGGGAGAAGCCAGGTTGATGATAGCTTATGATTTTGTTAGCGTAGCATATTAGGTACTGTCAAAAAGGACAGCCCTGGTGTACAAAGCTCCCTCCTATGTGGGGTCCGGGAAAGGGACAGACCACAAAGGCCCATATGACATCAGGTACTGTCAGTTTTGCATATATGTAGAAGGGCCAGATTTGATTAGTAACGAGCCATACAAAGATATTAACGTGGAGGCTGTGCACGGTTGACATGTATGCGTCAGGACATATGGTCTCAGATCCTTATCATACATTGTAACCATATCCATCGGAGATATGAACCATGCTCGCAGAAAAACTTTCCAAAAGTAAAGGGATGGGATCGTTTGTTTATTATCTGCAGCCAAAAAAGGGTAGGCTGCAAGCAGATACTTGTTACACACAACACATACTACAGTTGATTCAATATTAACAATGTAAAACAACCAGTAGCAACACAGAGCTTGCCAACTCCTCCCCTTTTGTGTGGTGGGCCCATGGTCCATTTATCCACTCGGTTCATCTGACTGGGCTAGCTTTGGATATCTAGTAATGGTGGAAAATTATTGCTATAAGACACCTCTATCATCCAAGAATGGTGCTGTTTAGATTGCTAGGCACGGATGGAAAAGCTACATATGGTGACTTAGATGGTATGCCCGAAATTCTAATCCATGGGTTGATCCTAGCCATGGCTACTTCTGCTGATGAAATGGACGGTAAAATTTTTGACGGTTCATTTTATAACTTAACAATGGTTAGGAACCTAGGATCATTCAATGCACGAGAATTTCGAATCATGAAACGTCTACGACAAGAACAACATTAGGAAAGACTTGAATCTTCAGAAATATGAGCCTCCTACAGTTATAGCCATCCATAGCATTAGTGCGTCATACATCTTCATTTAGCTAGCCGGTAAGGACATCTAATAAAACCTCATTCCAGCCTCGGTTCAAATATGGCCCCTTGGAGTCCCCATATGGCTCCCAAAACTCTTATTTCTTCGCAAGTAGGTCTTTTAACTTGTGTTCGGCCCTAAGCCCCTTGGAAGAAAACTCTCTTTGACACGTCTAGAAGAGGGCATTTCTGACATTTCAGCTCTTTCTTTTTCTTTTTACCAAGTTCAGCCTCTTCTTCAACGCAAAAGTGCAGAGAAAAGCAGCCGCTTTCTTAACCAAAAGAGATTTTTGCAAAAATGCATTACTTTTTGGTGTTTTTGTAAAACTATACAAGGTTTCTATGTTTTTGCAAATTTACCATTACAATTTTTACAACTTTGTAGATATGTCACTCTGTTTCAGGACTCACTGTTTCCTTTTTTGAAAATTCCAGTACTATCCCTCACAATCATCATCATTTTCTCATTGTTCTAATGTACATATAACAGTGGTATTGTTTTTGCGAAAAAAGAATACTGATGCAAAGCACCTGATTGGGCCATGATTGTTCCCTAGAGAAGACCAAAGGCAGGTGCCTCAGCACTTCCCCCTATGAAATGAGCACTCATTTTTACTGAAAATTCAGTAATGTTTCCTCTATTTTTCAGACATATGACATTTAACGCATGTCATTGCGAAGTACCTGATAAATATTTGTTAACAATTTTAAAATATAAATGGAGACTCTGTCTATCTCCTTTTCATACATCTAATAAAACAAAAACAATTTACATCAACACAACACACCCAGAACCTCCACAGCACAACCCAGTCACATAAGTCTTCCAAATTCCCATAATTACATATAATGCAGTCTCTTTCTCATTTCTAATATGATAACTTCAATTTAAAGACCAATTCTTACCTGTCATCTTCCAAAGCTTCTGTTGGCACACTCTTGTCAGTAAGCTACTCCTATTGTTTTTCTTTGGAAGCCCCTTGTTCTGACACACTATCAACATGCCAAATATGCTACTATTCTCTATATTTGAGGCATTGCAAACCACAACAATGCCTCAGCAAGCAATCACTTGTGAAGGTGGAGTAAGATGCAATGTTTTATATAAATAGAAATCATGATAATTATACATAGATCAATTTAGTCATGCTGAATCATGCAAACAACAATTCAATTATCATTTAACTTGAAATCATTCAACATTTATCAAAATCATGAATCCATGCCAAAATTGAAGGAATACCAATGCATCAGTATAAAACACATTCTTTGAAATGCAAAGTATATAGTCACATGTCAAACTTACAACTCATTTACATTTTTCTAATACCAGCCTTCGCTCTTATTACCCATTTCTCATATCAAATACCAACGCGTTGTTGTGTGTATCAAGTACACAGCAAACAATGTTATCCTTTTTGGCGCAGTGACTCAACACAGTGGGTTAAATCCAAAGACACACCTCAAGGCTTTACTCCTTAAAGACTGTTAGCTTGTTCAGCCAGGAACCGGTAGCTTGTCCAACTCGAAGGCTCGCCCACATTATAATGACTCCATGGCCCGCCCACATCATAACGACTCTGTGGCCCGACCACATCATAACGACCCCTCAAAACACATCAAACTCCCCAAACAATGGGGTTCAGGGACCGATAGCTTGTCCAGCTAGGAACCGGTAGCTTGTCCAGCCCGAAGGCCCGCCCACATCATAACGACCCCTTTCGCTCTTACGAGCCATTTCATAATCTCTTGGTATCAGTCTTACATTTCTTTCACATGGTAAACAATAATGCATAGCTTATGCATAAACAGTTTAATCATGATTCAATTTCAGCATGCACATTCATCTTATCTTTCGTATAAACAGAAAAGATTCATTTCAATACTTGAAATTCATATACACATGCATATATAGCAAAAATTGTAGCAATCATAATTCCACCTACCTCAAATGGAGATCTTCTAGTTCATTGACGCAAATACTTCATTCAGTTCGCGTACGCACTCCCTATCAATCACCTCTGTAACAATACAAACACATGTTCAGTTATATAATTCTAGGATTTCTTCTAGCGTTCCTAACACTATTTGGCACAAGGCAAAGTGACAATGTTCATTACTGTGCAAAAGGTGTTTCATTAGCATTTGGTTGATAGCTAACTTAATGGCAAACAATTATTGAATTTCCAATCCACGCCATTGGCCTTGGATTGGCTATCCACTACTCTTCTTAAGTGACTGCAAGTCACTTTCACTGTTCAGTAGTCTTAACCTATGATTCCTATCTAGATCAGCTCTTGGGTTGGAGTTGAATGTTATTTTCCATGCTACAGTCTTCAATACAACCTATAATTGTATTCCTAATTCAAACTGCTATAATGGGCATCATGAATAGTTCATGTCACCCAATTTTCGATATAAGTTTATCCAAATTTCATACTTTATATCATATCTAAGCTAATTCAACATTCAGGAATCTATTTGTAACCACTAATCATTAGTCTAACATCATAAGGTGTCTGTTTAAATAGTGGAAGATCGGACAACCTATATCATCCGATTTGTTTCACTTCAATTTTATATAATTCTAGTCATCCTATCATTTATAAGGATGGGGAACTCATTTGTAGTGTCTGATTGTCGATCAGACATCACGATCGTACTGTGTGAACAATACCCAATTGGACGACTGAGATTGTCCGATCGGTTTTCAACCTACATTGACAATCTCAGTTAGATCTAACTAACATTAGGCACCTAATTACCTATCCCTAAGTTTTGATTTGAAAATGGATGGCTGGATCATCCACAAAACCTAAATCTAGCATAAACAATGCAGATTTTGCAAAAACCTCAAATCACAAGTTGAGTTTTGTAGATCTACCTTTTGGATGCATTTTCGTGTGCTTTCCACCCTTAGATGAGCTAGATTGGTCGCCCTTTTGCACTAAACCTTTCAATCGTGTCGTGCTCACTATTCATCTGTTTGTTTGACAGTCTAGATCATCTCAGATTCCTCATCTATCTTAGGGGTTTTGTTCGGCTCAACGTGCTAGACAACATGACCGGTCAGATCGTCGATCTGAGCCTCCGTCGTCTCCAGTGATGGCCTGGAACTCCTACAACCCATAAATCCCCGTTTCCTCCTCGCTCCCACCAGTGTGCCAAGCTTCTCCTAACATCGGGCTCCTCTCCCCTCCCCTTTCTTTCCTCTTCTCCTTCTCCTTCTCCTCTTTCTTCTTCCTCCTCTTCCTCTTCTCCTTTCTTCCCATTGGTTTTTTCTTTTCTCCTCTTCTCTTCGTCGATGCGAGAACAGACCTAACGTCTATTTCCGTGTTTTGATCTGGGGGGTGCCGATACCAATTTGGCCCCCTTCTTTATGATTTTTTATTTTATTTTTTGTGAGATGTTACATTCTTCTCTCCTTATAGGAATTTTATCCTCGAAATTCTTTCCATATTATTCTTCAAATAATCCAAAACATCCTCAGATCCCAAGATCCACATATCATACAAAATTTTTTCTAGAATCAACTTCTATAAATAGACAATTTCACATCATGTCATCTCCTCATATTTCAATTTACATATAAATTGCTAAATGGTAAATCATTTCATATCAAACAACTCATAATTCAATTAGAACACATCATCACTATATACAATGCAATTAACATGAACCAAATTCTCATTTAAGAGTTAGTTATTTGTATATAACTTTAGTATTGATAAAATCACCATATCAATAAAAATCAATGCATCTCAACTCATATATTAGTAAATCTACACCAAGTCTATACCAGAGTGCATTAGCTTATCAATAGATAACCATCAGCTAAATCAAAACCAGAGCACACAGCTCACAATAGGCAATCATATGTTGGTCAAAACCAGAGCATATTACCTCACTAACAAGCATTTTATGCCGATTAAAACCCAAGCATACTAGCTCATCAACAGGCAATTATATGTTAAAAAAAAACAATCAGCAACATGATTATATTGTAAGCACCGAAAAGCCTGCCACCTAGAAGCTCACCACCTAAAAGCTTACTAGTGCCTCTCGCACCCGCTCTCATCGGCAGCCCTCTTAGGTCGCCCTCATCGACTACTCACAAGTATAGATCATAAATCGAATTCTGATTAGCCATAAGAGAATAATCTCACATAATATTATACATCACTGATATCCTGGTGAAACTCAATTACTTGGCGTTAGTAGTTCATAAGACTAAGGAACTATGAACCTCAATCACCAGTTTGGCTAATGATAGCCATCACAATCCCAATAAACTGCCTCTCTATCATTCAAGGTATTGCAGTAAAGGAAATTTACTTCCTCTGAACATAACTCATGCTATAGATGTTCACAACAAATGATGAGTCCTTAAATGTTCTGAATTAATGCACAAGGATTCTTTGTGCTCCTCTCTGTTTATGAAGTATATGGTAATACTATCTATTAACACAATCATGGCTCATCCAATTAGCATTTGAAGATTCAATCCATCATATTCATACATTCTGTCAGTGTATTGGTTCCACCAATTAATACCCTCCAGAACTCATAACAATCATAACAAGTTTTAGAAATCATCTTAAAGATGTCATACCTAGAATCCTAGGCTGGTTATAACTACGCCTCAATTCAATCTCCACAAACACCATGCACCATCTTGGGTTGATCAAATAAATCATCAACATACGATTAAGAATATCTGTTCTCTACTGAGGTACTATCAAACAAATGACAATCCATGCATAGTAATAAGGATCTGTCACTCTTCCCATGAAAAAGACTAATGCACTTTATGAAGACCCACTAGGCCTGTTAAAATCCTTATTAAAAGTTCATATAGCTGGAGCTTTTCCAGCTTAGTTGGGCCATTCCATATGGCATTCTAGGTAAATAATATTATACCTGATGCCAAATCCACTTCGAAATCATTCTCTTGCGTCATCATCATGAAAACTCCTCATGCAAGACTACAAACTCTTACACATCATCTTTGTGCTCAATGTATGCAGCTAATGATCCTCCATTGTCACACAAACAAGAAATAAAACTTAGCACCCTTGAAACATACATCATTACTTTCAAGGTGGGATCAGCCAATCCATCCTAAGGAGGACATCATAATCCACCCTATCAAATAGGATGAGATCATTTTTCATCATCTCTCTCTTATTAGGTTCATATGTGCCTCTTAAAAGTACTCATTAGCCTCTGGTAACTTTCCTGCTGAAGTCATAATACCCAATCGAAAGGACAACACATCCAAGCATGTTTAAGCAAGATGGGTCTTGGTTTTAAGGAAGATCATAACATGCCTACCAACAATTTGAAAAATACTCTCCACCATCTGGTTTGAACCCTGTGCTTACCTCGATGTAATAGCAGAAACTCATCACTACTAAGGTGGGGCCATCTCTTCCCTGATCCTAGTGTTAAACTGTCTGACTCGTTGTCCTCTGGAATAATCTTTAAAGAAATGCACTAACTCACAATAGTCAAGCATCTAAAATATTTTCACTGCAATGACAGTTATTGATACTATTGCCTCTATTGTGGCGTCTACTAATTCTAAGATATAACTGTTCAAGTACTTGCCCTTACAAGTAACACACCTCTTTATCCTGTAAACCCGTTTCAGATACTAGTGAGCTGTTTGATACCTCTGCTTTAAAGTAGCCAACACTCTCTCTACATCACCCGTTACTCCTCAGGCAAATATATTGATCATTATCGACCTTCTCAAGAGCCTTCTAGATAAAGGACTCAGCAATAGAGGAACATGTCCTCTCAAATGACCATCATTAGACTCCTCATAATTATAATTTTTGTGTCTTCACTTCCACCATTTCCTTTCTTATAACTAATGAATTATTTCATGGTCATACTAGTCAAAATCAATTGCATCTTTGTCAATCTCACATCCAATGAAACTAATCTTTTATAATAGCCTTCATTATTAGTAACCACAATCTCATCAATATTAGTGTTGAATGTAAATCAATTATAATCAATTCCATCTTACTCCATTCACTTCAACTATCTCTCCCTAGTCGATTCATCATGTGATCATCTCTATTTAATAATTATTCTCATAAAGTAATTGTCGTGTCCTCCAAGCAATATATATTTCAAATCATAATTAAAACTCCGACAATAATTCATAAACATTCTCTTCTCACTAATTCTTGCTATTAGTATTTTTTATTTTTTTATTTTTTTGTATGTACAAGAACTCATTAATTTTCATCTCATCGCTCAGAAATACATCCATAAGAAAACTAAGACCTTATTTCATCAAATTTTCAGTGATTTCCACCATGCTACAATCTATACGTCACATAAATCTAGTTTCAAATTTAGGTTAATACAATACTTCTCTAACTATCTTGAGTTCTCATTAATTGTTATCATTATGGTCCTTTATTATTATCCTTATACTATTGTTGTTACCATAATTGTTAGGTCTTTTCAAAAGTTTACACACTCTCCAAGTTAGAAATTGAATGTATTCACTAAGTTTCTGTATTCATGCTTCAATTCTCCACTCAGATGCTTTTCTTTCTTATCATTTAGTAATCACCCTTATAAAATGGTTGTCATATCCTCTATACATTATGCATCTTCAATTCATAACTAGAACTCTCAAGAATCATTTAAATAGGCATTTACCTCTCAATGATAATTAGCTGTAAGTATTTTTGTATACATAAAGAATAGCTCCTTTCATTCCTTCGATCAATAATTCCTTTACACATGCAAATCAACTGCCACTGATTTTCCTAATATCAAAATTTATCCATCGAATCTATCTTCAACATGTATAGACTAATATTGTAATTCTCTTAATTTTTCCTGAGTTCTCTTCCCTTATGATTATTCTCTGCCCTCTTTTCATTAAAATCAAAATATTATTGTGTAATAGAAATCATAGTCCTCACAGGTTTGTGCTCATTGTCAAAATTAAAACTTGGATCCTCTCAAGGTTGCCCCATGTGAATAGATCTATCTCTAATAAAGTTTTCATTCAGATATACAAGTTTTGTAGTCTTATACTATTATTCCTTAAGCTAAGAATTATACTAATTTCATAAGATTACTCCTCTTACTCATGCTAGGACTAAACATCTATTGTCTCCTTAGAACTTGCCAACCCTCATGGGTTGCATCTATTGTTGTTGTTACACCAGCTGACTGGGGTTTTGCATCATGTTGGCCATGAAGTCCGTCATTTGACTCCCTTGGTCACATGGCTTAGCAGAGGGGTTTATTGTCCTCTGACTCATCCTCTTAGGTACTCAATGTGACTGGCTATGAGTGGACTGAACTTAAGCTCTGGTACCAACTGTGATGACCTAAGTTTTCAAATGTAATTTTAAATACAAACTAATTTCTAATGCAGGATATATCCAATTTGAAATATTTTTTGTAAAAATAATGCAATGCAGCAAAAAATCTTTTCTTTTAAATTTACATTACAAAATCCCGAATGTCATTTTTCTTTTCTCAAAAGCAAGGATTCTCGGTGAAATGAGCACTCATTTCTACCAAAAATCCAGCAGTGTTTCCTCTATTTTTCAAACACATGACATTTAACGCATGTCATTGTGAAGTACCTCATAAACATTTGTCAACAATTTTAAAATATAAATGGAGACTCTGTCTGTCTCCTTTTCATGCATCTACCAAAACAAAAATAATTTACATCAACACGACACACCTAGAACCTCCACAGCACAACCCAGTCACATAAGTCTTCCAAATTCCCATAATTACATATAATGCAGTCTCTTTCTCATTTCTAATATGATAACTTCAATTCAAATACCAATTCTTACCTGTCATCTTCCAAAGCTTTTGTTGGCGCGCTCTTGTCAATAAGCTGCTCCTATTATTTTTCTTTGGAAGCCCCTTGTTCTAAGACACTATCAACATGCCAAATCTACTACTATTCTTTGTATCAGAGGCATTGTAAAGCACAACAATGCCTCAGCAAGCAATCACTTGTATAGGTAGAGTAAGACACAATGTTTTATACAAACAAAAATCATGATAATTATATATAGATCAATTTAGTCATGCTGAATCATGCAAACAACAATTCAATTATCATTTAACTTAAAATCATTCAACATTTATCAAAATCATGAATCCATGCCAAAATGGAAGGAATACCAACGCATCAGTACAAAACACATTCTTTAAAATGCAAAGTATGCGGTCACATGTCAAACTTACAACTCATTTACATTTCTTGATACTAGTCTTCGCTCTTATGAGTCATTTCTCATATCAAATACCAATGCATTGTTGTGTGTATCAAGTACACAACAAACAATATTATTCTCTTTGGTGCATTGAGTTGGCGCAGTGGGTTAAACCCAAAGACACACCTCAAGGCTTTACTCCTAAGAGATTAGTAGTTTGTCCACCCCGAAGGCCCGCCCACATCATAGCCACTCCATGGCCCACCTACATCATAACGACCCCTCAGAACGCATCAAACTCCCCAAACAATGGGGCTTAGGGACCGGTAGCTTGTCCCACCCGGAGGCCCTCCCACATCATAACGACTCCATAGCTAGACCACATCATAATGACCCCTTTCGCTCTTACGAGCCATTTCATAATCTCTTGGTATTAGTCTTACATTTCTTTCACATGGTAAACAATAATGCATAGCTTATGCATAAACACTTTAATCATGATTCAATTTCAGCATGCACATTCATCTTATCTTTCGTATAAATAGAAAAGATTCATTTCAATGCTTGAAATTCATATACACATGTATATATAGCAAAAATCGTAGCAATCTTAATTCCACCTACCTCAAATGGAGATCTTCTAGTTCATTGATGCGAATATTTCTTTCAGTTCGCGTATGCACTCCCTATCAGTCACCTCTGTAACAAGACAAACACATGTTCAGTTACACAATCCTAGGACTTCTCCTAGCTTCCCTAACACTATTTGGAACAAGGCAAAGTGACAGTGTTCATTACTATGCAAAAGGTGTTTCATTAGCTATTGGTTGATAGCTAATTTAATGGCAAATAGTTATTGGATTTCCAATCTATGCCATTAGCCCTGGATTGGCTATCCACTACTCTTCTTAAGTGACTGCAAGTCACTTTCACTGTTCGGTAGTCTTAACCCATGATTCCTATCTAGATCAGCTCTTGGGTTGGAGTTGGATGTTATTTTCCATGCTATAGTCTTCAATACAACCTATAATTGTATTCCTAATTCAGACTGCTATAATGGGCATCATGAATAGTTCATGTGTGACGACCCGGGTTTTTATATGATGCAATTTTGATAAAAAGGTGAGATCTCTTGTTTCATAAGTATGAAATTCATGAAAATCTGTTTGTTTTGCAAAACAATCTTTCATAAAAACCCCGAGTGTCAAAACACATTCTCAAATTATCTAGCCATGGCAAAGTCTTAAATCAACATTATTCCCAAGAAAGTCTTAGTCACAGCCTCAGCTATTAGAGAGTAACTACAATCAAGTAACATTGAAAGATAAGGTAGGGGTTTACTTACTTACACTTAGTTTGGGTGTCTTCTGTCACAAGCGTTCCTTGCCCTTAAGTATTTACTTTGTGTCTAAAAAATGTTGAGGATGGGGTGAGCATATACTATACTCAGTAGGAGTCCATCACTACTAGTTTTATAATGCATGAGATGTTTAAAATCGTATGCTCTTTCAAAATATGTTCATGGTTGAACACTCATGTTCAAGATTGGAATTAAAAACCATTGTCAAACCGAAATACTAATGACGTAAAGGATCACATAATCCAAATCGAAAGTATCATATACATATACATATATATATATATATATATATCATAACATTATGATATGCATAAGATGCTTCATTGAATCCAACTCATGGATAGCAAGTATGGTATGGTCGACCAACCTCATATCATGCCATATGCAATGCAAATAAGTTCATAAAACCATAGGGTCCAACTATGCCCACGACCTCCTCCTCGTGTGGTCCCCGGGTACCTAAGGACACTAGGTCATAGCCTCAACGGGGCCTATGACACGTCGACCCAGTACTGTGACACTAGTGGTAGCCCCCTGTACCACATGCAGTCGACGTAGGGACGTTGCCCTTTTTGGGCGTGGTACCCATCCACCTAATAGTGGTAGAGGCTGGAGGCCAACCCAAACCTCTCAGCATAGCGCCCACGAGCTTATCAGCCCAAATCATAATCAGATCAAACAAGCGAAAACCTCTCCTTTTTCAAACCTGTCCTCTTCGAGTCCCTCACAACTGCCTGGCCCTCGGCACTCCAGTGTCTTTTGGTAAGCCTCAAGGACATGCAATTTTTGCAAGAACTTAATGCTCACAAATCATGCAATGTATGCAATAGTTTGCAAAACATATCTATGCATAATGTATATGCAATTATTTACAAAACATGTCTATGCATAAAGCATTTATCACATGCATGCTGAATTAAGTCATGCTAAACAAGTCATATACTTAAAACATGTATTCTCAAAACAATCATAGTTCTTTTAAAAGAATCTAGTAGCGATAGAGCACCTACCTAGCTAGGTCGCGCTAACTCCTTTGTCCTCGTACGCTCCTGAACATGGTTTGGGGAATCAAGGTTAGTTTGACCTATCTTTTATGGGTTTTAGAGTAGTTGGTCTTATTACTTAGGCATTAAGGGTCCATCCCTATGCCTATGGGTATCCTAAGGTCCTAATTGGGCCTTGGTATCATCAGTTTTTCAAAGGTCTAGCGGCCACGCGCCACCATCCTATTCTAAGGGTCATGCCCACCTTTGATTTGGCCTTGATCAGGGATTTTATAGTTTGGATGTGTCCGCGTCGTCGACATAGACACAACGCCTTTTGCGACACCTCAATCAGAGCTCTAGATCTCAAGTTATAAGCTTTTTAGTATCAGGTGTACATAAGGACCTAAAGAGTGAAAAGCAGAGTGCTAGCGCGCTACACATCAGCGGCATCCGCCCATCTGCTTTAAGAAGTGGAAAATCCTAAAATGCTAGCGCGTTCCGCGTTTGCAGGTGCACCGAATTTTCCCGCCCGTCTCTTCCTTTTGCGGGCGCGTCCCCGTTTGGTTTTTTTTTTGAACGCAATCAACGCGTTACGTTCCGTCTGGAGTGTTTCGTTCGTTGGGGGACCGGGGCGTCCTCAGGACACCCTAGTTCGACCCTGTCAAACCAGTGTGGCCTAGGGATCGTCCCTGGGTCCTTGGTGACTCTCTAGGGCTCTATTTTGCATGATTTTTCATACAAAAACTTAAGGAAACTGAGCCTAGGACTACTGTGAAGACGGGTTTTGAGGGATCTTGGGCATACCTGGCTCGTTGCTGGGTTTTTCTCCTCGTTTCCCCTCTTGGTTGCTTCTCCAAAATGGGTTTTTCTCAAGCTTTTGGGCTGCCATTAGAGGCGCCCAAGAGCTCTATTTATAGAGCTATAAGAGGGTTCTGGAGGGGGCTCTCACCACTCTTAAATGGCGGTGGAGAAACCTCCAGAATGGCGGTGATTTCTCCTCCAATCACCGCTGTTCTAGAACCCTCTAGGAGGTTGAAGATGAAGGGTGCTCGTATCAAAACGGGCCCCTGTGTTTCGCAAGTTAAATCCGTTTTTTAGTAAAAATTACATTTTTGCCCCTGAACTTCAAAGGGCCATAACTTGCTCATTTTAACTCTGTTTTGGGTGATTTTGGTCTTGTTGGATTTATTTTTCTAAGACACACCTAATGGTATCATTTTTAGGACCAAATTTCTGGGTTCAGTCCAGGTGAATAGTGAAATGACCAAAATGCCCTTATCTTCAAAAACTGAACTTTTCATTGCTAACTTGGGATTTTAATGTTACAAAATTGGAGTCATTACATTCTTACCCCTTTAGGGGAATTTTCCCCCTAAAATTCTACTATATATACAGTCAAAAGATCTCGGGGTACTTTTCTCGCATTTCTGACTCTGGTTCCTAAGTCTCTTCTTCCATGTGCGCATTTCTCCACAAAACTTTGACTAAGGGTATGTCCTTGTTCTGTAGCTTCTTATTATTATGATCCCGGATCTCAACTGGTCTCGTCTCTAGCTTGAGATCCTCCCTCAACTCTATGGGTACCTGGTTGATGACATGAGCAGGGTCAGGTACCTACGTCCTTAGCATAGATACATGGAATACGTTATGCACTTCAGATAGCTGAGGGGGTAGTGCGATCCTATAGGCCACTTTTCCCACTTTCTCTAGGATTTCGAAAGGTCCTATGTAATGCGGACTAAGCTTGCCTTTGATACCGAAGCGCATAACTCCTTTAGTGGGAGATATCTTCAGGAAAACGTGCTCTCCTATGTTGAATTCCAATGGTCTCCTCCTTCGATCAGCATGGCTCTTTTGGCGGCTTTGAGCTATGAGGAGGCATCTTCTTATGAGTTTGACCTTCTCGGCGCATTGCTCCACCAGCTCGGACTAGAGTACCCTGGACTCTCCAACTTCACTCCAACTGGTGGGTGACCGACAGGGTCTCCCATAGAGCACCTCGTACGGAGCCATGCCAATGCTTGAATGAAAGCTATTGTTGTCCTCAAACTCGACTAGCGGTAGGTTTTCATCCCAGCTCTGCTTCCAATCGAGGGCACAGGTTCGCAACATATCTTCGACTATCTAGATTGTGCGCTCTGACTGTCCATCGGTCTGTGGATGGAAGGCTGTGCTATAGTTCAAGGAAGATCCTAAGGATTTTTGGACGGACTTCCAGAGTTGTGAAGTGAAGCGGCTATCCCTATCTGAAGTGATACTAAGGGGTATGCCATGTAGACTTACTATCTCTTTGATGTATAGCTGAGATAGGCTGTCAGTGGATTGGGTATGACGTATAGGAAGGAAATGGGCTGTCTTAGTTAATCTGTCAACAATTACCCAGATCATGTCATGACCCTTAGAGGTCCTGGGTAGCCCTACGATGAAGTCCATTGTAATATGGTCCCATTTCCATTCGGGTAACGCAAGGGGTTGTAACAATCCCGCAGGTCTTTGATGTTCAGCCTTTACTTGTTGACATGTTAGACACTTTGCCACAAATTCCCCTATGTCTCTTTTCATACCGTCCCACCAATATTGTCTCTTTAAGTCTTGATACATCTTAGTTCCTCCCGGGTGTATAGTATACTTAGACCGATGAGCTTCTTTTAAGATTTCTTATCTTAACTCTTCATTAGCCAGTACCACTAATCTTCCTTGCATGTAAACGCTACCATCTTCCCTTCTTGTAAACCCTGGTTTTCCTATGAAAGCTTATATATTCGGCTCTCCTTTCTGTTCTTGCTTAACCTTTTCATTAACAACCGACTTTATTGTTAGACCTGCCATAATGATCTTGTGCTTACTTATGTTTGGTTTCCATGTGATTACTTCTTGTAATAGCTTCCATCTCTTAGTTAATAAACTTGCACACATCCCTTGGGTTTTTTTACTTAATGCATCAGCTACCACATTAGCTTTTCCAGGGTGATAATGAATGGAGAAGTCATAGTCTTTTAAGTATTCCATCCATCTTCTTTGTCGCATGTTTAAGTCTTGTTGGGAAAAGATATATTTAAGACTCTTATGATCTGTAAAAACTTCAAACTTTTCCCCATATAAATAATGTCTCCAGATTCGCAAGGCAAAGACTATGGCCGCTAATTCCAAGTCATGGGTCGGGTAATTGACTTCATGCTTCTTGAGTTGCCGAGAAGCATAAGCAATCACCTTCCCATGTTGCATAAGTACGCAGCCTAGTCCTTGTTGCGAGGCATCGCTGTATATCTCAAATCCGCCACTTTCTGAAGGTAAGGTAAGGATAGGTGCTGTAGTTAACCTTATTTTTAGTTCCTGGAAGCTTTCCTCACATTTATCAATCCATTCAAATCTTGTGTCTTTCCTGGTTAGCTTAGTTAGAGGTAAAGCAATTTGTGAAAAACCCTCGATGAATCTCCTGTAATATTCGACAAGCCCTAAGAAGCTTCTTATTTCTGTGACTGTCTTAGGTCTTTCCCAGTTCTGTACTGATTCAACCTTAGTGGGGTCAACTGCTATGCCATCTTGAGAAATAATGTGTCCTAAGAAATTAACCTTTTCCAGCCAAAACTCACAATTACTGAATTTTGCATATAACTTGTGTGCTCGTAGGGTGCTTAATGTTATCCTTAGATGTTCCTTATGGTCTGCAGGAGTTTCAGAATATATTAAGATATCATCCACAAACACTATGATGAATTTATCTAAGTACTCCTTGAACACCCTATTCATGAGGTCCATAAACGCGGCTGGAGCATTAGTTAAACCAAAGGACATCACTCTGAATTCATAATGGCCGTATAGAGTCCTGAAGGCTGTCTTGGGGATATCTTCCTCTCTAACTCAAAGTTGATGGTACCCGGATCGTAGATCAATCTTAGAGAAGACTCTGGCTGACTGAAGTTGATCGAAAAGATCATCAATTTGGGGAAGGGGGTACTTATTCTTAATGGTGACCCTATTTAGCATTTGATAATCTACGCACAATCTCATGGAGCCATCCTTTTTCTTCACGAAAAGGACTGGAGCTCCCCATGGAGATACGTTAGGTCGTATGAACCCTTTGTCAAGTAGTTCCTGTAACTGGGTCTTAAGTTCTTTTAGTTCTGCAGGAGCCATTTTGGTAAGGAGCTTTGGAAATGGGGGAAGTACCAGGTATAAGATCAATGATAAACTCAATTTTTGGTGGAGGTAGACCTGGTAAGTCTTCAAGGAACACGTCAAGAAATTCTCGGATTATCTCGACATCCTCTAGCTTTGGTTGGGGACTCTCGACAGATTCAATCTTGGCTAAGAAGAAGGGGCATCCCTGAGCAATGTGCTTAACTGCTTTCATGGCAGAAATAAGACACGCTCCGGAATAATCCTTTCTTCCTTGGAGGGTGAAAGTGTCTCCATTAGGTAGGGTAAAAGTGACATGTTTTTGGCGGCAATCAACAAAGGCTTGATGAAAGACTAGCCAGTCCATACCTAGGATGATGTCGAAGTCATTCATATCTAAGTGGATAAGATTGGCATGTAGCAAATGGTCCTTAATCAAAATGGGGACATCTTGGAGATAAGAATAGGTGGGAAGTGCCTGGCCTACAGGAGTCATGACTTCTAGAGTGAAGTCTAGGTCCTGTGGTATAATGTCCAAGGATGATGCAAATTCCCGGGATATGAAAGAATGAGTGGAGCTTGTATCAAATAGAACTTTCGTAGGTGTATCATAGATAGAAAGAATACCTTCAACGACTGCATTTGAAGCTTGGGCTTGACTGGAAGTGAGGGCAAAGACACGTCCTTGGCTTTTTGGAACTTGATCTTCTTTACGCTCCTGTACTTTCCTTTTTGGACAGTTACTAGAAAAATGTCCTAATTCTCCACAACTATAGCAAGTGATGTTGAAAGTGGGACATGGTTTGCCTGAATGATTTATGTTACACCTAGGGCATGCCTTCCAGTCTGGTCTTCTTCCTTTGTTTTCAAATGGCTTCTTGAAAGGTGGCCTGGTCCAGATGACTGAAATGGTCTCTTTCCTTTATTTCTCATGGTGTTGATGTTCTTAGTTTCTCTTATTGCCTAGTTCCTTTGATAATCTTTTTCGTATAGGGAGACCATCTCTACTGCTTTGGCTACTATGGAAGGTTGGAAACCTAGAACTCTGTTCCTGAGTCCTGGGTTGAGTCCATCTACAAATCTTTTTGCCGCATCTTCCTCATCAGCACAAGCACGTGGTGCAAATCTTCGGAGGCTGATGAATCTACTTTCATACTGTTGGACAGTCATATTTCCTTGTTCTAAGTCCATAAATTCCTTTTCCTTCTATTTTCTTATGTGTTTAGGATAATATTTGTCATTAAAGACTTTTTTAAATTATTCCCATCCTATTGTTTCTCACTGATCAAAATAAGTTCTTTCTGCTGTTTCCCACCAAAAGGTAGCCTCTCCCTAAACACAAATGTGGCCATGGGTACTTTTCTTTCTTCAGCTATGTTCATAGCTTTAAATATCTTTTCAATATTAATTAACCATTTTTCAGCTGTAGATGCTTCATCTTCTCCTGTGAATGAGGGAGCTAGTTTTTGAAACCTTTCTAACTGAACCTCAGTCTTATCTATTACTTTATCAGGGGAAGGATCTCGGGTGGTAGGTGTTTGGCTTTGACTACTCATGTATTGTCCCATATGTTGTAGAAATTGTTGGAATAACTCAGCCATCCCATTGCCCGACCCAGTGGAGTCCACTGGTGGGGCTTTAAGTCTTGGAACATTGCTTCCTTTCTTCTTAGGCATCTGTAATCATAAGGTAATTTACCAAACCTTACTCTTTTATGGATGAAACTTGATTATAAGTTATTCCCCTCATAACTGGGCTGTGAGTAACATTAAACTGTGCTCTGATACCAACTGTGACAACCTGGGTTTTTATATGATGCAATTTTGATAAAAAGGCGAGATCTCTTGTTTCATAAGTATGAAATGCATGAAAATCTGTTTGTTTTGGAAAACAATCTTTCATAAAAACCCCGAGTGTCAAAACACATTCTCAAATTATCTAGCCATGACAAAGTTTTAAATCAACATTATTCCCAAGAAAGTCTTAGTCACAGCCTTAGCTATTAGAGAGTAACTACAATCAAGTAACATTGAAAGATAAGGTAGGGGTTTACTTACTTACACTTAGTCTGGGTGTCTTCTGTCACAAGCGTTCTTTGCCCTTAAGTATTTACTTTGTGTCTGAAAAATGTTGAGGATGGGGTGAGTATATACTACACTCAGTAGGAGTCCATCACTACTAGTTTTATAAAGCATGAGATGTTTAAAATCGTATGCTCTTTCAAAATATGTGCATGGTTGAACACTCATGTTCAAGATTGGAATTAAAAACCATTGTCAAACCGAAATACTAATGACGTAAAGGATCACATAATCCAAATCGAAAGTATCATATACATATACATATATTTATATCATAACATTATGATATGCATAAGCTACTTCATTGAATCCAACTCATGGATAGCAAGTATGGTATGGTCGACCAACCTCATATCATGCCATATGCAATGCAAATAAGTTCACAAAACCATAGGGTCCAACTATGCCCACGACCTCCTCCTCGTGTAGTCCCTGGGTACCTGAGGATACTCGGTCATAGCCTCAACGGAGCCTATGACACGTCGACCCAGTGCCGTGACACTAGTGGTAGACCCCTGTACCATATGCAGTCGACATAGGGACGTTGCCCTTTTTGGGCGTGGTACCCATCCACCTAATAGTGGTAGAGGCTGGAGGCCAACCCAAACCTCTCGGCATAGCGCCCACGAGCTTATCAGCCCAAATCATAATCCGATCAAACAAGCGAAAAGCTCTCTTTTTTCAAAACCTGTCCTCTTCGGGTCCCTCACAACTGCCTGGCCCTCGGCACTCCAGTGTCTTTTGGTAAGCCTCAAGGACATGCAATTTTTGCAAGAACTTAATGCTCACAAATCATGCAATGTATGCAATAGTTTGCAAAACATATCTATGCATAATGTATATGCAATTATTTACAAAACATGTCTATGCATAAAGCATTTATCACATGCATGTTGAATTAAGTCATGCTAAACAAGTCATATACTTAAAACATGTATTCTCAAAACAATCATAGTTCTTTTAAAAGAATCTAATAGCGATAGAGCACCTACCTGGCTAGGTCGCGCTAACTCCTTTGTCCTCGTACGCTCCTGAACATGGTTTGGGAATCAAGGTTAGTTTGGCCTATCTTTTATGGGTTTTAGAGTAGTTGGTCTTATTACTTAGGCATTAAGGGTCCATCCCTATGCCTATGGGTATCCTAAGGTCCTAATTGGGCCTTGGTATCATCAGTTTTTCAAAGGTCTAGCGGCCACGCGCCACCATCCTATTCTAAGGGTCATGCCCACCTTTGATTTGGCCTTGATCAGGGATTTTATAGTTTGAATGTGTCCATGTCGTCGACACAGACACAACGCCTTTTGCGACACCTCAATCGGAGCTCTAGATCTCAAGTTATAAGCTTTTTAGTATCAGGTGTACATAAGGACCTTAAGAGTGAAAAGCAGATGCTAGCGCACTGCGCGTTAGCGGCATGCGCCCCAGAGGGCACGTCTGTAGACGGGCCAGATTTTCCCCCCCATCTCTTCCTTTTACGGGCGCATCCCTGAACGCGCTCGTTTGGTTTTTTTTTTTTTGAACGCGGTCGACGCGTTACGTTTCGTTTGGAACATTTCGTTCGTTGGGGGACCGGGGCGTCCTCAGGACACCCTGGTTTGACCCTGTCAAAGTAGTGCGGCCCAAGGATCGTCCCTGGGTCCTTGGTGACTCTCCAGGGCTCTATTTTGCATGATTTTTCATGCAAAAACTTAGGGAAACTAAGCCTAGGACTACTGTGAAGACGGGTTTTGAGGGATCTTGGGCATACCTGGCTCGTTGCTGAGTTTTTCTCCTCGTTTCCCCTCTTGGTTGCTTCTCCAAAATGGGTTTTCCTCAAGCTTTTGGGCTGCCATTAGAGGTGCCCAAGAGCTCTATTTATAGAGCTATAAGAGGGTTTTGGAGGGGGCTCTCACCGCCCTTGAATGGCGGTGGGGAAACCTCTAGAATAGAGGTGATTTCTCCTCCAATCATTGCCGTTCTAGAACCCTTTAGGAGGTTGAAGATGAAGGGTGCCCGTATCAAAATGGTCCCCTGTGTTTCGCAAGCAAAATCCGTTTTTTAGTAGAAGTTACATTTTTGCCCCTGAACTTCAAAGGGCCATAACTTGCTCATTTTAACTCTGTTTTGGGTGATTTTGGTCTTGTTGGATTTATTTTTCCGAGATGCACCTAATGATACCATTTTCAGGACCAAATTTATAAGTTCATCTCAGGTAAATAGTGAAATCACCAAAATGCCCTTATCTTCAAAAACTGAACTTTTCATTGCTAACTTAGGATTTTAATGTTACAAAATTGGAGTCATTACATCATGTTGCCCAATTTTTTATATAAGTTTATCCAAATTTCATACTTTATATCATATCTAGGCTAATTCAATATTCAGGAATCTATCTGTAACCACTAATCATTGGTCTAACATCACAAGGTGTCTATTTAAATAGTGGCAGATCGGACGGTCTATATCATCCTATCTATTTTACTTCAATTTTATATAATTCTAGTCATCCTATCATTTTTAAGGATGGGGAACTCATCTATGGTGTGTGATTTGTTGATTAAACATCACGATGCTACTGTGTGAACAGTACCCAGTCAGACGGCTAAGATTGTTCGATCGGTTTTCATCCTAGATTAACAATATCAATTAGATCAGGCTACCATTAGGCACCTAATTACCTATCCCTAAATTTTGATTTGAAAATGGACGGTTGGATCATCCACAAAACCTATATCTAGCATAAACAGTGTGGATTTTACGAAAACCTCAAATCACAAGTTGGGTTTTGTAAATCTACCTTTTGGATGCATTTTCATGTGTTTTCCACCTTTGGATGAGCTAGATTGGTTGCTGTTTTGCAGTAAACCTTTCATTCGTGTTGTGGGCACTGTTCATCTGTCCATTTAACGGTCCAGATCATCTCGAATTCCTCATCCATCTTAGGAGTTTTGTTCCGCTCACTATGCTGGACAACATGACCAGTCGGATCATCGATATAAGCCCATGTCATCTCCGATGATGGCCTGGAACTCTGACGACCCATAAAACCCCATTTCCTCCTTCTCGCTCCCACCGGCGTGTTAGGCTTCTCCCAACGTAGGGCTCCTCTCCCCTCTCCTTTCTTTCCTCTTCTCCTTCTCCTTCTCCTCTTTTTTCTTCTTCTTCCTCCTCTTCTTCTTCTCCTTTCTTCCCACTAGGTTTTTCTTTTCTCCTCTTCTCTTCATCAATGCGGGAACAAACCTAGCATCTATTTTTGTGTTTTGATTTGGGGGGGTGTCGATACCTATTTGGCCCCCTTCTTTATGATTTTTTATTATTTCATTTTATTTTTTGTGAGATGTTATGCTTTTTATGTGATTTTTTATGTTCCTGACAGTCAGTAACTATATTGTTTCTCTTTTGAAATTTGTGTCGTTGTTATCACCAAATTCTCCAAGTTGCAGAGTTCTGGAAAAAAGTCTACGGAGGAATATCAATATGAATTTGCTATTCCTCATGCGAAATTTGCTTAGAAAAACTCCAAATTTGCGTAGGGGGCATTCACCAGTATGTTGTGACCATTTATCTCTTTCTAATTTATCTGCCAAGTAAAGCTTAGTAGTCTCTATTTAAGGGGGAAAAAAAGGAGGAAATCTTACTAGCCTCAACATTACTGAATAGTATAAAAACAAAATAGGATTGGAAAAGTTAGCCCAAATATGATGATGTCCATATGATGTTACCAGTCACACCTTTTTAATGTGGTAAAAAAAGAAGAAGAAGAAAGTGGAATGTTTCTATTTTGAGTGATGATACATGAACCCCTTACTAGTATCCACTTTATAGTACAATGAGTAATGATTTGGAAACTTAGTCACATAAGTACTAAATTGTGGTATTTGTGGAAGTTGCATTGTCTTCTTCATCATTATCAAGACCTTCTATGTGGGGTTAGGTAGCCCAAAAAGTTTTACTTCTAGGCTGTGTTGCTCAGCTTTCAAACGATCTAATAAGAAGAGTCCATGAGCAATTAACTTTAAGCTTAGCTGATGCAAGATCACATCAGCAGCACAAACCTAATGTTAGTAGGAACTGGGTAGATGTCTTTTATGATTTTTAATCATCTCCTTTTAATCCAAAGAAATTGGCTTTGTATTAACCAAAAATTCATGTCATTAGTGTTCAGTTATTGAGTTTTATATATTTTTGTATACCTTATAATGTTTTTTTGGCTATGAAATACTTTTTCTTAATAGTCTTTTTCTTTTCATGTAGATGAAAGGAGAAGATAATGCATAATTTTGACATAATTTGAATGTGTCAAGGAGAGGAATGAATGTTTTAGATGATTGGATCTATCAGGGAGGCGAAGGACCACAACATTGTTATGAAGATATAAATTCTAATAATGATGAAGGAGTACGTCAAGAGATGACAACCAATATATTGTCATATGAAGAATTTAGTGATAAAGAAGATGATGACATAGAAGGAGTTGATAAACATATGGCTATGTTTCATAGAGTGATGATAGTCGTAATGAATTATACTTTAATGAAAGTAAGGCCACTATCAAGGAAGGTATGGTGTTTTGTGAATGTTAAAGAATGTAGACTTGTAATTCGGTCTTATGCTATGAAAGTTTCATACAAGTTTAGAAATATTAAATCTAATCAATGGCGACTTATTATTGAATGCAAATCAAATGGTTGTAATTGGAGGTGTCATTGTTCACAGGACCAGTGACAGTGTAAACTTCCAGGTTAAGAAAATTAATAATTAGCATAATTGTATAGCCAGTAATGCAAACTAGTCAGCATATGTAAAATGGTTGGCAAAATGGGTATATAATGTTGTGAAGCATAATATGGAGAAGTCTGTCATGACATTAATGAAAGACTTGTACTCTTTCCATGGGTTGAATTTGAAGTATAAAAAGGTTTGGTGTGCTTGTAAGATGACATTAAATAGAATACGAGGATCGTATGAGTTATCTTTTAGCATTATTCAAAGGTACTACTATGAAGTACTTAAGTTTGATCTTAGTAGTTCGGTAACAAATCAGTTGGAGGGAGGACATTGTTTTAAAAGGGTGTTTATATCCTTGCATTCTTCAAGGGTAGGGTTTATTAATGGATGTCATCCTTTTCTAGGTTTAGATGGTTGCAACTTGAATAGCAAGTATAAATGAATACTCTTATGTGCCATACTATTATATGGGACTAATGGGCTATTTCCTTTTACCATAGCAGTTGTTGAAGTTGAGAATGAGGAGAGTTGGATTTGGTTTCTTCAACAAATTTATGTTACACTTGGGGGTTACTCTAGCGAGGTTACTTTTATATAAAACATGCAGAAAGCATTAGTCGATCCTGTAGGTCATATTTTTCCCAACTCTGCACATTGTTGTTGTGTTAGACATTTATATGCAAACTCTAAGAAGCTTAATCCTAGCATATGGACAAAATGTAGTTCTTAAGAAACTTGGTTAGAAACTTAAGGATGTCTATGTATATCTATGTATGAAGAAATCTCCAGATGTAATCAATGGGTGATTAAATAGAAATTTGTTTAAAGTCTTTTTCCTATTAGTTTATTGAGATCAGTTTACTAATGACTTTGATTCCTTAAAGAATACCTCTGTCTTCAAATGCACACACTAAGCAAGACCAAAGCATATATGAAACAAAATTTTTTTATCTTAGCTACAAGAGATTTTGATGTTAAAAAATGGAAAATGATTGTCCACGTGAACTAGAAGAGCATTACTAAAGAATATTAATAAAGGAATCTTGGTGGATTTGAACCACCATCTTCTTGAGATGAATTCTCAATCGCTCTGCCACATTTGAGCTAAAGATCCAAATGCACCCAGAATTAAGGTGAGTTCAATGACGTCATTACAAAAAATGTTCACATAGTAGTATGATGATTAACTTACAACATATCAAAAGCAATCATTTAAGCATGGAAACAAAAAGTATAAATATAACTACAATGAGTAGAACCTTTATCATTTGAAGATCAGCCTTCATCAACTGTAGCTTAGGATCACACCCTTGTAGTTGGAGGTGATCTCACCCATGATGATAATTATCCCACTTGATGGTACTTGATGATGAAGATAATAAAGAGTGATATTCTTCATACCAAGCAAAGTAATCACACCTTCTTGCCAAACAATAGTAGTAATACCTGCTAAGATTTGCCTCTAACTTTGATTTTGTAGCCACAAGTTGGAATCCACAAGAACATCTTAGCATAGTGGAAGAACTACCTAAAGAGTGCATCTTCTACATATAAGCATAATTCATATAAACTTCTTAGAGAGCAATCACTATGATAAAAAAAAGCAATAACTAAGTGATCATTAACTAGAAATGATCATTAGCTACATATGAAAGGTTCTAATGATAGATATAACAGCACTGTAAACATAGCTATCAAACAATTTTTAGAAGTCTTACAAACAAAACTGAAAAACAACATCATGAGAACATAAGGGCATGCAGATGGTAACTCATAAAGTGGGAAACAATGAACCAACCAAGAACACCTAAACTGGAGTAGTCAAAACTCAAGCATGGATATGATTGGGTTTAGGTTCCTTATTGTGGAAGGTTCTTACACTTACAAAACACAAGCATGTACTCAATGTAATGGACTTGGGTTTTAGCCTTTTGTAGTAGTAGCTTTTCTGCTAATAGTCCTACTTTCCCATTTTTGTTGCTTCTTCAAAATAGTAGCATATCTTGATTTGTTTCTTGTCTTTCACTTAACAATATGCTTAGAGATTTTTTAAGCTAAACTTTATAGTCATTATTGTTTTTAGTTTTGTTGCACACCTCCATTTTTTCCCTAGATTAAGTATCATGGAATATATTAATCAATTATACTTAAGTTTCTACAAGCAAAAAGCATGTTTTTGGTCAAATAATTCCATTAGTTTTCTTATCTCAAACAAGATAGGCATAGACTTGTTGCAAGATCAAGTAGATCTGATAACTGAAATAAAAGTGTAAAACTCCAATTGGTTGGACAAGGTTGAGTTGGTAGAAAAATAAAACTAATTATAAGGAAGACCAAAGTAGTCATTGGTTTCAATGGGAGTATATTAGTCAATTATAGGTAAGTTTCTAGAAACAAAAAGCATGTTTTTGTCAAATAATTCCATCGATTTTCTTATCTTAGACAGGATAAGCATAGACTTGTTGTATGGTCAAGGAGATCTAATAACTAAAATAAGAGTGTAACACTCCAATTGGTTGGACAAGGTTGAATTTGCACAAAAATAAAACTGATTATAAGGAAGACCAAAGAAGTCGTTGGTTTCAATGGATGATCTCCACTTCTGGCAATAGCTACCACTAACAAACATACCCATTATTTGAATGCTTGGGAACCAAACATAGTTGCCATAGGTAGAAGCAAATACTAGAAGCAATATGACAACCATCATGAGAAATGGATAGTGGCAACAAAGGAACCGAAGATGAGGCATGTAAGAAGTATCAAATAAGGTGCAGTAGGAGCATTAGACGAAGAATGTTAAAGGTTTCATGGTTCTAAAATTACCATCGAAAATGACTACAAATCTCTTAAGGAAATTCAAGGTTTTATTTAAAACTTTAAGCGACTTAAGTTTGGATAACTCCAATGAACATGATGGGAACTACAAAATTTGAATTCAAAGAAGATGTTTAAGAACTCCAACCTGCTAAAAGTGCATTCCATAAGGATTTGAAGGCAACAAGAACTCATCTCCGAACCGAGCTTCCAACCTTACCCAAAGACACTCATAATTTAAGCTCTAAGCTCTACCTAATTAAACAATATTACTAAGGTAGATATCTGAGTATACTTTAAATCATAATAATTACAAGGTCCAAACCTCTCAGAGCTTCTGGAACATGACAGGAATTACAAAATTTGAATGCAAAGAAGAGGTTTAAGAACTCTAGCTACTGAAAGTGGATTCCATAAGGATTTGAAGGCTACAAGAACTCATCTCCAAACTGAGTTTCCAACTTTACCCAGAGACAAACAATATTACTAAGGCAGATATCTAAGTATAAATACACTAATCACTAGATTTCATATTCTTTAAGAAGATTTATATAAATAGCATGAGTCATCTCAACTCTATTCAATACTTCAAGTAAAGGTATTTGTATAAAATGATAGCACATTGTAAATCAATATGCAAATTTCTATACTTAATTGCCATTAAACAATATTAGAAACATTAATGTATTTTAATTCACACGAGATTATGTAATTTTAAAAACTCATTCTTAATAAATATTTTAAAAATTCAATATACATGAATCAAATAAATAAATTCATTTTGTGTATTAAAAAATGATCAATAATCAGTGATCCTCCCTGATGAATTAGTAAAGTCTACTACCCCATTGATTAATGAGGCTCTCATTACCACCCCACAAAAGGTTCACTTAATACTCTATGATACTATATTAGTAGAGTCCAAAACCCAACACGATCAACATTGGTCCATAAGTATCTTAGTCCATACAAATCCTTGTTGACGTCTTAACAGAAGCTAAATAACTAACATTAATTAGATGGTCTCCAAAAATAATATCTCCATCGATATTTTGAATGGAGCTTGAAACCCTGATACATCTCACCATGGTCCAGAAAATCGGATTTTGTCTAGCTAGATTTCACTAATAAACTTATGAACACATGGATACTTTAATATTCATATTCCTTTTTTATTTCTTGGTTCTCAATGTAAAACATTTCACTTGAAACATAATATACGCATTAGAAATCACTTCTAACTTAAATCATATTTCAATCTTTAGTTCATTTTTATTCTAAAATAAGGAAATCTTTGCATAGGTCATAAAATCACAAGTCTTTTTTTAGAATTCATGATCTACAACATCAACTCATTCTTTATAGGAATGTGTTGATTGTTTAACCGCAAGTGCACGGGCTATTGCAGTGTAGCTTATACAAGTACGGGTAGATCTCACGAGGACTTGATTTGAAGTGATGGAGTTTTCAATAAAATTCAATTAATAAAAGAATAAAAACAAAGATTATACTAGAAATAAACTAAGAATAAATTAAAATCCAAATTTATTCAATTTCTGTAGTTTGCACAATTATTTATTCAAAAGGCAATAGAAAATAAAACTAAAAGGCGTCTTGGATAAGCTTGTCCTTGGATTGCACTGTCCCTGAATAGTCAAAATGTGAATAAAACAAAATCCGGCCATAGATGTAATTAAAGTGAGGACACAGTTGGAATTAAATCGAGGACATGGATGGAATTCTTCTGGGGACACAGATGGAATTTCCTCTGAGACAGAAGAGGAATTAAACTGGGGACATGTTGGTAATTCCTGAGATCTGCCAGGGGCAGACTTGTAACTTTTTGGATTTTTGGTTTTTAACAAAAAAACCAGGCGAAAACGATGAAAACCGATGAAGGTGGGAAGAAGGAAGAAGGGGGAGAAGAAAGGAGGGAGGAAGGAGAAGAAGAAGGAAAGGGAGAGAAGGAGAAGAATATGGGAGAAAAACCCGTGTTGGGTTTTCTTCCCCAGGACTGTCTGACTTGGAGAAGAAGGGAAGAAAGTGGCCAGAAATAGAGAAACACGTTGAATCGAACGGAAAAACGACGCCTTTTTCCGGGCATCTTCTTGTTCTCTGGAAGTGAAGAGGTGCGTGGAGAAGCCAATGCTTGTGTTGCTTGTGTGTGCAAGACAAGGATGATCTGGGCATCCAGTGTGGTGATAAGGGCCCTTCGTTTGGTTGGAAAGCGGGGAAGAAAAAGAAAATGCACGGTTGCGCACGCTAGAGAGAGAGAGAGAGAGAGAGAGAGAGAGAGAGAGAGAGAGAGAGAGAGAGAGAGAGAGAGAGAGAGAGAGAGAGAGAGAGAGAGAGAGAGAGAGAGAGAGAGAGAGAGAGAGAAGGGAGGAAAGGGGATGATGCAAGGCAGGCCTTCTAGGTGTGTCACACACCTATGGCCGGCCAAGAGAAGAGTTGAAGAGAGAAGGATGAGAAGAGGAGAGGTAAGGGTGATAGGGAACGGACAGGATGAAGGGTGAGAAAAGAAAAGAAAAAGAGAAGTCGAGAAGAGGAAAGAGGAAGGAGGAGAGGAAAGAATTGGGAATGGAAACCCAGTTTGGGTTTCCAGTCCTAGACCGTCCGGTGAAGAGAAGTGAGAGGGTAGGAGAAGAAGGGACGCAGAGAGAGAGAGAGTTAGAATGTGGGAATCAGGAGATTGGTGCTAGACTGAGAAGGAGGGATAGAGAGCAAGAGGGAGGTGTGATGTTGGTCAGAGAGAGTGTGTGAGAAATAGAAGAAGAGGAAATAGAAAGAGTTGGGGATGAGAGAGTAGAGAGGAGGTGAAGAGGGGAAGCAGATGCTCGCACTGGGTGGTGCTGCACATGAAGGTGGGTGGAAAAGAGAGAACGAGAGAGAGAGAGAAGGATGGGAGGTAGAGAAGAGAGAACGTGGGAGATGAAGAGGATGACTTGGGAGAGTTAGCCGGTCCAGCCTCCTTAGAGGAAAAAACGTCCCTCAAGAGAGAGGGGAAGGGGAATATAAAGGAGAATGAGAGAGAGAGAGAGATGTGAAAGAGAGAGGAGGATAAGAGGGAAAGAGAGAAAAGAGATAGAAGAGAGAGAAAAGAGAGGAGAGAGGTAAGAGAAAAGAGAAGATAAGAGAGAGGGAAAAGAGAAGATAAGATAAGAGAGAGAGTGGTGTCCACTAGAATTCTAGACTTGCTAGAACTCTGCAAGTCTTCAAAGTCTTTTTTCCATGAAACTTCGTCTGATCTCCATCTAATATCTTTGATTCGATCTGGAGCGTCCACGCCTGAGTTGACCGATCTGCAATGCACAGGACCCAATTAGCACAATCTAAATCGTTCATTATTCCTCTGATTAGCTTTAATGATCATCTGACCACTAAATCTTTCAATTCAATGGTTGATGGCCAATTAAAGCTAAAACAACATATTTTATATAAAATCTTGAAATTAATGGCCTAGATGCTCTAATTGAACACTAAATTAGGGGTATTTTGACCAAAATTGAACACTCAACACACCCCCTGACTAGCATTTTGCTAGTCTAGCAAAAGACGGGAAAAAAATCAACTCAAAATTTTTATTTTTCAGATCATCTCCATTTTATTTTTCTTGGAGAATTATCTTAAATAAATCCATCAACTTTAGCAAACTAATAAGGATGACTGAATAATTCAAAACCCTACCCATATTCTAAAAATATTCCATTGAGGCTCAGCTCTTAGCGTGAGTGTGTGCATATACAGTCTTCACATAGAATAATCTTTATCTCCAAGTAGACTTCTAACTTTTGAACTCCATCTGAAATATGTTTTGACCTCAATCCTTACTAATAGCATACTCTCAGAAATAAAGTCTCTCAAATAGAGGGTTCAACTCATATCTCTCTTTTAATTATGTGAGAAGAGTCAATGAAAACAAATTTAGCTCACATATACTCATGAAGGATAGGAGTTACTAAGGAATTTAATTGTGTTGATCCCTTTGGAATGGATGTCATTACCTTGGAATATTTAGAAATACCACTCTTTTAATCCTATCCATTCATTTTCTCATCAAGACTATATTCCTCCTAGAATCAATAGGTCTTTAACTAGGACGAAACATAGGCTTAGGATAGGGTACCAAAGAAAGGGTATTAGGGTATTCAAAGTTTCTTCAAAAAATAAGTAGAGGTCTTCTATTAGAGTTGACAATTCTTGTTTTTCTTTACTGAAGTGAATATTTCTTTTTCTATTTCTTTGCATTCTTCAAACTTTTTTTTTTCTTTTTTTCTTTTCTTAGAATCTTTTCATGTATTTTAGTACTTTTGACTCACTTTGACAAATATTTCTTTTCTTGATATCCACTTTTCAACTTCAATTGCAACTAAAAATTATTCTTTCATTCTTCTCTAACTTATTTTTCAAAGAAAATGGGTAATGGATAATTTATATTGGGTTAATATGGGTAAAGGGTAATTTGGGTGACAAAAGAAAAGGCTTATATTAAAGGCTCAAGTTGGTTGACTAGTAGTAAAAATACTTTATGGTTAGGCTTTATGTCTTTAGGCTAACAACAAGAATGGCCTAAATCATTTTCTAGGTTTCCTATAATCTATCAAATTCAATGAACTTCAAGAATTTTAAAAGTAGTATTCTAATTATTCAGGTAATTAACCAAATTTAAGAGTTTGGGATCAATTTTCTTTAAGCACGCTGAAGAAAATTAGGAATATTTATAACCACTCAAAAGGATGAATTGCTCTAAAACTCACTTAGGTTATAGGTCTCCATTGAATTTCTTCAGAATTTCTAAGTTATTTCCACTTATCAATTTACACTATTTATATGCAACTGTTGTGTGCAAATGTGATCTGAGACTTTGCTTTCATGGAATACTTTAGAAAATGAGTAAAATGACAAATTAATCATATTCAATTCCATTAATAAGCTAAAGTTATCTAGATTATACTTCAGAAAATCCAATTCTCATCATAGTATAGGAAATGACTTAAAATTTATCATTTAAATTTTTTATTTTTTTTTAAAAACCAAGGAAATCACCTAAAAACTAAAAGAAAACTAGAATTTGCAAGAATTCTACACCCCCCAACCTGACAGAAGCATTTTCCTCAATGTTCAAAAGTAGGATGATTATAATGCATTGAGAAAAAAATATAAAAATGGGAGATATAGAAAAAAAAATATGGAAAAAAAAGGAAAGTAAAAACTAAGCTACATACTTTATTTTCAAATGAAAATTTTCAAAGGAAAAATATTATTGAGTTCGAAACTTCCCTCGGTCCCATACGAAATAAGCTAGACGGCCTCTGAAAAGAAATGATGAATAAATTTGTCTTGCAATTTAAAAATTTTCATTTTATCACAAGGCAAGATAAATTTATCTTCAAGCTGCTTCACATAATTAGAGACAATTGTAGGAGTTCGATGCAGCCTTTTTGGAAATGGAGCAAGGATGTCATATTGCTCAGTGGGTGTGACATTTTCCTGATCAATAAATTCATCTCTTTTTCTGACCAGTTTCGATACTATTTTAGCCTTTTTAGGTTTAAATTGCTCAATTATGTTACCATTATGAATAATGGTAGCTACCTTTGTTTATTCCATGTCTGTAAATAAATAATTAATCTCATCTCTTACATCCATATCATCAAGATATCCATTTGGTGGAATAGGACATTCCTCTTTATCAATGGTCTGTAGCATTTGAGACATCATGTCCTTCAATTCAGTCATGGAATTTGTATTCTCTTTTAATTGGGATTTAATTTGACCAATTTTCTTCTCCTGGTATTGCATGACTAGATGAAAATTATCCTCCACTTTCCTCTTATGTGGAGGAAGGTAAGGTCCAGGAACAAGTGGTCCATGTTTTTGGTAATAAGGTTGGTGTTGGGCCTTCTACGAAGCACTGTATTTATTTGTGACAGTAGAATGATTACTCCAATTAGAACTATATGTCTCGAAAGGGGAAAAATGTTGCTCATAAGAATGTGTCAGTTCATCATCAATGGGACATTCCTGAGTGAGGTGTGTATTACTTTCACAAATATCACACACCTGTTCAACTTTCTTATAGAGACATTTTTCCATTTCCATGGCCTCAACTGTTCTATCTACATATGCTATTTTCATATTATCTTTTGTAGTTGTAGCATATATTTCTCCCCTAGAGGATGTGGTGGTGGACTTAGGCTTGTTTGAGAAACCTACTTTTTCTGAATCAGCCCAAGTTTGTGCATTCTCTGCCAACCATTCCAAATACTCTTGTGCTTCTTCAGGTTGTTTATTTAAGAAATTACCATTACACATCATTTCAACAAATTGATGCATATTAGATTTAAGTCCTTCATAAAAGAAGCTAATGATATGCCAAAGTTTGTATCCATGATGTGGACAAGTCAACAATAATTCCTTACATCTTTCCCAGCATTGATAAAAAGTTTCATTATTTGTCTGGGCAAAATTCGCTATATTTTGATGAAGAGCAATTGTCTTATGTCTAGGAAAGAACTTATTCAAGAACTTCCTAGTAATATCTTCCCATGTTCGTATGGAACCTGGTGGCATTGAATGAAACCACATCTTAGCCTTTTCCTTTAAAGAAAAAGAAAATAGTTTGAGTCTTACTATATTTAAGTCGATGTTTTGTGTATGTTGAGTCATGCACACTTCATCGAATTCTTTTAAATGCATGTAAGGACTCTCACTATCCAACCCATAGAATTTGGGAAGTAATTTAATTACTCCCACCTTTAAGTCAATCATACCAGCATTTGGAGGTAAAAATATACATGAAAGTGTGCTGGTATAATTAGGCTGCAAATAATCTCTTAATGTCTTCCCACAAGAATTTTTGTTATTCTCATGTGTTTTATGTTGGTCCTTTCTCCTATTTCCATGTGGTTGAGAATGATTCCTCCATTGACGCATATCATCATGAAATAGAGGTGGAGGATCATCAGCATTAAAGAGAGGATTGCTTGTCCATGAGGAAACATCATAATTATCAAAGATGAAAGGTGGTTCATCATCATTAAAGAGTGGATTGTTTCTCCATGAGGAAATATCTTCTCTATTAATGCTAGGGTGTAAATTACCCTTTTGATCAGTGTTTAAATTATTCATTAAGTGCAACTGATCATGTCTTCTCTTCTTCTTTTTTTTTTCTTTTTTTAAACTATCCTAAATGATGCAACCTAAATGCCTAGAATGATACACAATCAAGGACACAACCAAGCAATCCCCTAAGGCTAGCAAGTATAGATATTTTGATTTTCTATGGGGACAATGCTTTTAATTAGCCTGATCTAACGCTCCTACTCTCTTTAGGAGTAGACTACTGCTTCCCAGTTAGGTTCTAATGAAAGTGTTTAATATAACCCTCGTGTAAGGAGGCGTTTAGACCTCAACAAACGTCGACAGGATTTGGGAGAAGAGTGAGGCTTTATTAGACAACCCCTAATAACCACAGTGATCAAAAGCAACCGGAGTGACAGTAATTCGTGTCCTATTAAGAGGTTTCTACGAGCATGTGCTGACCCTATAGGTCTCTTTTAATTGATTTTAATTTAAAGTGAATGGTGGGGTTGCGCGCTTGAGGTGATTATCTTAGGTGGGCCAAGGAGTGGTGATGAAATTCACCCTTGATCTTGTGGGGTAGGGTGCCCTTACTAATTAATTTTCACACACCATGGCAATTCGATCAACATATAATCCACCTTAAAGCGTTAGACATGTCCTAAAATGCAATTGAAAATAATAAACTAATGCAAAATCCTAAAATGCAATAATTATAACATATGCTTTCTATATTCAATTTAACTACCAAACAATGTAAATTATTCTAAATGCAAACCCTAATCTAGAAAATAAATGAGTGAGAAGACTTACAGTGAGGTTTTTGATGAAGATCAAGTGTGGGCTACCTTATCCCACACTTACCCTGTATTATTACAACCCTTTAAAAATTGAAATTAAAAATGCAAATTACAAGGGGCCTCACTACAAGATTCACTCAAAAATAAAAAAATTCCTAATCTAGGAAAGCAAGTAAAATCTATCTAATTGATGAAGCTCCACTCCAATTTTCTGAAAAAGAAAGATAACAATTAGTACCAAATTTAGGAAATAAAGTAGTTATGCAACTAAAAATTCCTAAATATGCACCTAAGAATGCCTAAAATGCAATTCCTATTTTTTTATATTTTTCTAGATTTTTTAGATTTTTTTGAATTTTTGGGGTTTTTAATTAAATTTTATAAAAACTCCATTGCAAGTCCTCGGCAACGGCACCAAAAACTTATTGATTATTTAACAGCAAGTGCACGGGTTATTGTAGTGTAGCTTATGCAAGTACGGGTCGATCCCACGAGGACTTGATTTGAAGTGATGGAGTTTTCAATAAAATTCAATTAATAAAAGAATAAAAACAAAGATTATACTATAAATAAACTAAGAATAAACTAAAATCCAAATTTATTCAATTTCTGCAGTTTGCATAATTATTTATTCAAAAGACAATAGAAAATAAAACTAAAAGGCGTGCTGGATAAGCTTGTCCTTGAATTGCACTGTCCCTGAATAGTCAAAATGTGAATAAAACAAAACCGGGACATAAATGTAATTAAAGTGAGGACACAGTTGGAATTAAATTGAGGACATGGATGGAACTCTTCTGGGGGCACAGATGGAATTTCCTTTGGGACAGAAGAGGAATTAAATTGAGGACATGTTGGTAATTCCTGAGATCTGCCAGGGGCAGACTTGTAACTTTTTGGATTTCTGGTTTTTAACAAAAAAACCAGGCGAAAACGATGAAAACCGGTGAAGGTGGGAAGAAGGAAGAAGGGGGAGAAGAAAGGAGGGAGGAAGGAGAAGAAGAAGGAAAGGGAGAGAAGGAGAAGAATATGGGAGAAAACCCGTGCTCGGTTTTCTTCCCCAGGATCGTCCGACTTGGAGAAGAAGGGAAGAAAGTGGCCGGAAATAGAGAAACATGCCGAATCAAATGGAGAAACGACGCCTTTTTGCGAGTCGTCTTGTTCTCTAGCAGTGAAGAGGTGCGTGGAGAAGCCAATGCTTGTGCTGCTTGTTCATGGAAGACAAGGATGATCTGGGCGTCCAATGCAGTGATAAGGGCGGCTGGTTTGGCCGGAAAATGGGGAAGAAAAAGAAAACACGCGATTGCGAGAGAGAGAGAGAGAGAGAGAGAGAGAGAGAGAGAGAGAGAGAGAGAGAGAGAGAGAGAGAGAGAGAGAGAGAGAGAGAGAGAGAGAGAGAGAGAGAGAGAGAGAGAGAGAGAGAGAGAGAGAGAGAGAGAGAGAGGGGGGGGGGGAGGAAAGGGGATGATGCCAGGCAGGCCTTCTAGGTGTGTCACACACCTATGGTCAGCCAAGAGAAGAGTTGAAGAGAGAAGGACGAGAAGAGGAGAGGTAAGGGTGATAGGGAACGGACAGGATGAAGGGTAAGAGAAGAAAAGAGAAAGAGAAGTGGAGAAGAAGAAAGAGGAAGGAGAAGAGGAAAGAATCGGGAATGGAAACCCAGTTTGGGTTTCCAGTCCTAGACCGTCTGGTGAAGAGAAGTGAGAGGGTAGGAGAAGGAGGGACGCAGCGGTGCTGGATCTCGGTGAAAAAAAACGACGCCCAGAAGGGGCGTCATCTGGCAGTGGGAACGATGGGCAGATGAGGACCTCAGTTTGGTGGGGCTGGTGATGCTATGCACTCCGGAATAGAGAGGAAGATGGAGGGTGTGTTGATCCGTAACTGGACCGGATTATTCCAGTAAGATAGATAAGGAACAGAGAAGGGGGTTTGGTCGGGCAAATAGAAAGAGAGAGAGTAGTGAGGTAGAGGGGAACAAGGTGGAAACGAGAGAGGGAAATAGACAGATTGGGCAGATGTGCAGATAGAGGAGAGGGAAGGAGGAAAGCGGAAGTGTTTTGGGGGGCAGAGAGAGAGAGAGTTAGAATGTGGGAATTAGGAGATTGGTGCTAGACTGAGAAGGAGGGATAGGGAGCAAGAGGGAGGTGCGATGGTGGTCAGAGAGTGTGTGTGAGAAATAGAAGCAGAGGAAATAGAAAGAGTTGGGGATGAGAGAGTAGAGAGAAGGTGAAGAGGGGAAGCAGATGCTGGCACTGGGTGGTGCTGCGCATGAAGGTGGGTGGAAAATAGAGAAAGAGAGAGAGAAGGATGGGAGGTAGAGAAGAGAGAACGTGGGAGATGAAGAGGATGACTTGGGAGAGTTAGTCGGTCTAGCCTCCCTAGAGGAAAAAACGTTCCTCAAGAGAGAGGGGAAGGGGAATATAAAGGAGAATGAGAGAGAGACGTGAAAGAGAGAGGAGGATAAGAGGGAAAGAGAGAGAGAGAGAGAGAGAGAGAGAGAGAGAGAGAGAGAGAGAGAGAGAGAGAGAGAGAGAGAGAGAGAGAGAGAGAGAGAGAGAGAGAGAGAGAGATAAGAGAAAAGAGAAAAGAGAAGATAAGAGAGAGGGAAAAGAGAAGATAAGATAAGAGAGAGAGTGGTGTCCACTAGAATTCTAGACTTGCTAGAACTCTGCAAGTCTTCAAAGTCTTTTTTCCATGAAACTTCATCTGATCTCCATCTAATATCCTTGATTCGATCTGGAGCGTCCACGCCTGAGTTGACCGATCTGTAATGCACAGGACCCAATTAGCACAATCTAAAATGTTCATTATTCCTCTGATTAGCTTTAATGATCATCTGACCACTAAATCTTTCAATTCAATGGTTGATGGCCAATTAAAGCTAAAATGAAATATTTTATGTAAAATCTTGAAATTAATGGCCTAGATGCTCTAATTGAACTTTAAATTAGGGGTATTTTGACCAAAATTGAACACTTAATAGAATGTATAGATCCAACATAGATTAAATTCGTTTATTTCTAAAATCAATAGATACCAAACGTAAATGTCTTCATCCAACCCAACTAAAATTTTGATTTTTAGTATTAACCATTGAAACTTTAGGTCAATAGAAGATACAACAAATCCTTTGAAAATTATAAGAATCAAACAATCAAAGAACTTAAAATCATAGAGTATGATAGATTTGTATAAAATCAAACTTAGCTAGAGAATGAAATTCTAGATCTATGTTACACAATTATGTATGTTCCAAACCACTTTCCACTTAGAGAAATCATTTAAAATTTCAAGATCCATGAATCACTGCACATATAAGTCTTAGATGCTTTAAGATAGGGATACAGAACAAATCATATATGTAGACCTAACATTCCTAACATGAATTATGTTGAACTTTTGAAATGTTCCATATCTAGATTTAAATCAAAATAATGTAGTTTCAAATCTAATAAAAACACATTATAATTTTTTTAGATTTGCTAAATCTAAATCATTTAGTTTTAGATATAATATAAATGCATTATAATTTTCCAAATCTTATAAATCCAAACTATATATCTTTAGATCTAATGAAACTAAGCTTTATAATGGTAGATTTGATAATTGTGAATAAAATAGTTTTAGATCTAATAAAATTAATTCATGAATTATAGATGCAATAAATCCAAACCACATATTCTTAGTTCTAATAAAACTAAACCATGTAAGTAATAGATTGGATAAATATGTATCATAGTCTTAGATCCAATAAAACTAAACCAAACAATAATAGATCTAATAAATCTATAATCTTGAATATTTACTTGTGAATCACTTGGATAGTAAAAATATGGTAGAGATGTCTAGATTCTATCATAGATCAAGCCATATGAAATAGTACAAACTGAATATGATTATATCAAAAAATATATGTAAATAACATCTTAGATCTATGAAACTTAGCTAGAATATAGATCATAGAAACCAAATTAGAAATGTGAATAGATCTAAATCATTCCTATATTCTACCCAAATTTCATATTAAGATTTATGTAACTACCTGAACTTCATGGTTTTTAAAGTTAAATGATGCATCTTTACTTTCAAGGTTAGATCTGGTTTGTCTCTTGCATGTCAAGAAGAGGAAGAAGATATAATGGGAAGGGGAGACATGTTAGAGATGAGAGGGATGTTTTCTTGAAAGAAAGAAGAAGAGCTGATGTATTTGGTTGATTTTTCTCTTATGTTCCTTCTAAACTTGTTTTGCTCTTCATTATATTTAATATGTAGTGAGTATTCATTATGTACGTAATGTCCATCTTAAAGCATAAAAGGATGTAACATCTACTTTAATAAAAATCAGTTCTTAACTGCATGTTTGGTGGTTTAAGTGTTTCACTTTTTGTCTTAGAAATTTTAGTCTTGCATACACTTCATTTCATATGTGGGTCTTATGGACATTCACTAAGTGGGATAAATGAGCAAAATGATAGAAATTTCCATATTCATTAAATCAGAGAGTTATTATCAATTCTAAACTCCTAGTTCCTCTTTTGAAAATGTTTTACTCTAAATTTGACTTATACTTATTTTTCAATTAGTTACAGATATAAATTATCTATCATTAGTATTTGGAGTATTTTATTTTGTTACACTTTTGTAAAAGCTCCATCTCCACCCAAATTGACCTGTTTCTTTTGTTGCTTTGCCAAAATGTGTGCCTAGAAAAGATGGAAAATAGTTCATGGATTTTGATCTTGAGGGGAAAAATAATGACGAGAATTGTTTGCAAGTAGATATGTGAATTGATTATAAGTATTCAATTTTATATAAAAAGTAAGCAACTAGTATTAAATAATAGCACAAAAATATAGGATTTTTTCAAAATTTCATAACACATACATTTCTGACCTAATAATTTGAAAGTTTTATATTTTTTAGGTTTAGAAGTTAATCCAAAGTAAGTATGTGAATTATAATAATTTTTAGGAATTAATTAAAGCTTTTACTCTTTTGTAGGTATTGAAAAGATAATCTAATGGCTGAGATAGAGTAAGATTAAAATTCAAGATCAAGATCAAATTGGATAGCCAAGGCCTAAATTTCAACATTTTGAAGTGTGATCAAGGTTCAAGATCATCCTAGGGTAAGCTAAAAGAAGTAATTGAATAAGCCAAAGGTGACTAAAATGGGCCCATGCATAAAGCCATGCAATTTCACCACCTTTGTATGAGAATTGGAGCCCTATGTGAGGTTTCCTAGTCTAACAAGGAAACCTAAGGAAACTAAGGGACTTAGCTACTCAAGGCATCAAGAAATGAGCCATCAAGCTACCTCAGCCAATGTCACATGGAATTACACTATTGGATGAAGATTTCAAGCAATTATCCTATGCCATAATTGTAAAAATTTAAGAGATAAATAGAAGGTAGTTGGATGAAAATCAAACATAGTAAGATAGCATACTAGCTGGACATATCAAAGAAGAGCCATCCCTTATCTCTTCCCAAATTTCTCTTTTCCATATCTCCATCTCCATCCCTCTCTTTAAGAAAATTGATATGGGAACAAGGGAGAGGCAGCTCCTTGAAAAGTGGCACCTCCCACCTTACATAACTCAAAATTCCATATTTTCTACCATAAGACCACTTTCCATCCTAACATCCATATGAATTTCCATAAAATCTCCACATCCAACTCTTAAACCTCACTTTCCTACTACCCTCCTAAAGTGCTACTTCTAATCCCCATCTTAAGTCTTGTACCTTATGTCTATCCTTATCCCCTTTCTCTCATCCATTAGACTAGAATTCTAGCAAACCTAAAATGCTGATAAAATTTTTTCTATAAAAACCCAAGGCACTCCATGCATGAAAGGGAATCAGCTTTCCATGGTTTTTTCTTATAAGTAAAGGAGCATCATGCCTTGCTTCTTGGCTGATCATCCACGCCTCATGTCAGTCCACCTTGGTTTCACTTAAGGGACCTTCAAAGCCTCTCTCTTTTAGCCATCATCTTCCATGCCCAAGCTTGCTTTCTCCTTCAAGTTTCAAGCCTTAATTCTTCCTTAAATTCCAAGTTATTTATATTTGCTTTAATTCTTTATTTTAATTCCATCTTATTTTACTTAGTTGTTCGTTCCAAATGCATAATTCCAGCCTTAAATTCCTTTGAGTTTTGTTCTCTTTTTCCTAAGTTTTCTTTGATTCAAAGATTGCTAGCTCTTGTAGTGAATGCCAAGAGAAAGCAGCCATTGAATCCCCTTTGTTTCCTGGCTTTTCCTTTGCTTATTTGCTTACACCTTTCCATCTTCTATCTCCATTCTTCATCTCTTTTTGCTCTCTTCCTCTTACTTTTCTTTGGTAAACGCGCATGCTACTTTAAGTGTAATTGTTAGACTGTTTTGGAGCACTTGAAGACAAGTTTTAGATTATGTTTATGTTCTTGAAAAGTGACTCATGAATCTTGCTTACTTTGTCCATGTGCACTTGAATTGTAAATCTTTCAATTCAATGAAAAGTTCATGGTTTATGCACTCTACCTTGATTGATTTCAATACCTGTTAAGTATTCAATTTTGGTCAAAATACCCCTAATTTAGCATTCAATTAGATTATCTAACAGTTCAAATTTGTAATTTTTAGCTTGTTTATGAATTTAGCTCCAATTGACCATACGATCATTAATTTGTCAAAATTAACAGTTAGATGATCATTAGAGCATATTAGATGATTAATGTATGGTTCAGATGATTCTAATTTGGCTTTTATTTTGCAGATTAACCAAAAGAGGCATAGATAGCTATGATCAAAACTTAACGGTGCAGATTATCTTAAAGGGCAATAAAGAAAGCTAGGATGGTTTCCTACTTGGGAATTAAACTACAAAGGAAAGCATGCTAAGATGGAGAAGGAAAGTTGCACTTGTGGAGAAGTTTCCAAAGTAAAGGGGGAGAACCAAATTAGTAAGGTGGGGAGCTTTAAAGAGGAATATAACCCATAGGGGGCAACCTCTCTCCTAGGTTAGGTTGAAAGGAGGAAACTTGTAACCCCCTTTCCCTTTCCCTTTTCTCCACTTCTCCACTTCTCTATCCCTCGTTCTTTTTCTCTTTTCCTCTTCCCCTAAGTTTTTCTCTTCTTCTCTTCCCTCTCTCTCCACCTTTCCTCTTCTCATCTCTTTCCCTGTTTCCCCTTTCACATTATCATTGCATCCCTCTTCTCTCGGCTCTCCCTCACTCCTGCCTGCTCTTTCTCTCTTCCCCTTCACTCCGTTACTCTCTCTCCCTCCTCCTTTTACTTTATCTCCCTCTCGTTTTCAGCCTACTGGCGCATCAACCAGCCCAACCATGGTCAAAACCAACATCAGCTCCTCAGCCTTTTCCTCTACTCACCCAACAACCTTCCCTTTGCTATGCCTCTCCCTCTCCCTCTCTCTCGGGTCCTCTCTGCTAGCACCTGATAGTCACTGGACTGCCCAATTCCCCTGCTTCCCCTTCTCGAATCACTTTTCCCAGCCACCTTCTCTTCTCTCTCTCTCTCTCTCTCTCTCTCTCTCTCTCTCTCTCTCTCTCTCTCTCTCTCTCTCTCTCTCTCTCTCTCCCTCTCTCTCTCTCTCTCTCTCTCTCTCTCTCTCTCTCTCTCTCTCTCTCTCTCTCTCTACATAGTCGCTCTTCTCCAATCCACCGCACTAGCCCGACAAGCACCGTCGTCGGCCCGGCATCCCTTGCTCACCCTTCTTCTGTTAGCACCAGCCTAGCACTGTCAGACATTAGACGAAGCCCCAAAAAGTCACCGATTTCTGCTCTCTTCTCCTCTGACCAAGTTTCCTTGACCAATACCCATCAACGTACCATAGCACCAAATTGCCCAGCTCCTATCTCTAGCAACTCTCCACATCCATTGTCCACCATCATCAAATAGCACCTGACACCATTTCACCTTTGTTATCAGTACTGGACAGTGTAAAGGACATGGGTTTCCTCTATTTTTCTCTTCTCCTCTTCTTCTCCCTTCTCCCCCTTCTCCTCCGACTTCATCGGGTTTCTTTTCTTTCTTTTTTTAAACAAAATTTTATGTTAATTTCAGTTTTACCCATGCTATTTTTCTAAAATTTTATTTCTGTCCTCTTTTTAATTCCTTCTATGTCCCTGCCTATCCTAGTTCTATTTTATCTATATTCTACATATCCAAGAATTGTCTAATCTATACTAGATCAATTAGGACTTAAACCAATCAACGGGTTAGCCTTAATCAATCAAAAACCCTCAATTTCTTATCTTTTTTTCAATTAACTTTTCAAATTTATTCTTAGGGCATTCCTAAACTTAATTAATGTCTCTAATCTTTAATATGAAATCCAGAAGTTGATCTTAGCCATCAAAATCCCAAAATTACCATTTACTCTAGATCTTTGCAATTTTAAGGAATACGGCAAATCCAACAAGCAGATCTTTAATCAATGACATTGAAGATGTTTATAAAGGTTGATCAACTCCAAGAATACTAGATTTGAAAATATTGACAATGATTAGCTAGAGAAGTAGATTTTCTTATTATTTAGTTTAATTTTCTTTATTCTCAAACTAAAAATTCTATAACTTTTAGCAGTTGATTTGATCTGAATTCTGATTCCATTTCCAATAATTTTTGTTGTTTCTTTTTAATTTTTATCAATTAAATTTTATTTAAACTCTCACTTTTTAAAACGAGTCCCTATGGGATCAACCCATACTTGCATTAGCTATACTACAATAACCTATGCACTTGTGGTTAAACATCAGCAAGTTTTTTGCGCCGTTGTCGGGGACCTGCAAAGGAGTTTTCATAAAATTTAATTAATAATAAAAAATAGGAATTGCATACTTTTAGTATTTTAGGCATTTTTAGGTGCATTTAAAAAAAAGAAGAAGTTCATATTCACCTTGTTTCCAGAATCTGGTACTTATTTCTATTTTCTTTTTCAGGGAAATAGGAAAGTGGAGGAAATTGGCAAGTGAATCTTCATCAAAATGAAAATTTCCTTGCTTTCCTAGAATAGGTTATTTTTTTCTTTTGAGTGAATCTTGTAGTGAGGATCTTTGTAATTTGCAATTTTCATTTCAAATTTTAAAGGGTTGTACAATACAGGGCAAGTGTGGGATAAGGTGGTCCACACTTGATCTACATAAAAAATCCCACTGTAAGTTTTTCTCACTCATTTATTTCCTAAATTAGGGTTTGCATTTGCATTGTTTAACAGTGTAATTGCATATGGAAAGCATCTTTTATAATTGTTGCATTTTTAGGATTTTGCATTAGTTTATTGTTTTTAATTGCATTCTTAGAGCACGTTTAATGCTTTAAGGTGATTTATATGCTGATTGAACTGCCATGGAGAGTGAAAATTAATTAGTAAGGGCACTCGACCCACAAGATTAAAGGTGGATTTCATCACCACCTCTTGGCCCACCTAGGATAATCACCTCAAGCACGCAACCTTACCTTTCATATTAATTTAAAATCAATCAGAAGAGACCTCTAGGGCCATCATATGCTCCTAGGATCCTCTTAATAGGATGTGATCTATTGTCAATCTAGTGGCTTCTAAGCACTATGGTTATAGTGGGTGTCTTAAAATCCAAGTGATTTTTCCATGCCTTTTGTTAATGTTTGTTGAGGTCTAAATGCCTCCTTAGACGAGGATTGTATTAACCACCTTTCACAAAACCTAACTAGTAAGCATTCTTCAAATCTGAAAGAGAGGAGCACTAGACTAGGCTAATAAAAAAGCATCGTCCCCACACAAATTCAAGAGAGTCAAAATATTGCTGCTTATTAGCCTTAGGATTATTTGAGTGTGCCCTTTGTTTATGCATCATTCTAGAAGTTAGGTTGAATAATTTAGGTTAGTTTTTCCGACCCATAAAAAAAAAAAAAAAAAAAAAAGAAGAAGAAGAAGAGAAAGACATGATCGGTTGTCATTAATGAATAATCAAAATACTGATCAAAAGGGTAATTTGCACCCCAGCATTAATAGTGTAACACCCTAGGGTTCCAACAATCACAATATTGTCCGCTTTGGGGCACCCATACACCCCTCACGGTTTTGTTCTTCCCAAGTTTCCTAGGGAAAATGCGTTGTGAGCATTAGAGTTCCCCAAACTCTTGTAAACAGCCCAGTTTCCTCGCCCCAGGCAATGTAGGACTAACTTTCTGTCCCTCATCTCAGCTTAGAAGCCTGCCAGCCTTCTCTTAGCTTGCCCTCATTGGCCCAGGGCTTTACATCTTCCCCGCTTAGGGAACACGCGTCTCCGCGTGATAGCCATGACCAAGTGCCCGCATGTGGCTAGCCACCACACCACGAGGGGAACTGGCTCTGATACCATTTGTAACACCCTGGGGTTCCAACAATCACAATATTGTCTGCTTTGGAGCACCCATACATCCCTCATGGTTTTGTTCTTCCCAAGTTTCCTAGGAAAAACGCGTTGTGACCATTAGAGTTCCCCAAACTCTTATAAACAGCCCAGTTTCCTCTCCCGAGGCAATGTGGGACTAACTCTCTATCCCTCACCCCAGCCTAGAAGCCTGCCAGCCTTCTCTTGGCCCGCCCTCATCAGCCTAGGGCTTCACACTCACTTAGGTTATAAGTCTCTACTGAATTTCTTCAGGATCTCTAAGTTATAGCCACTTATCAATCTAAACTACCTATATGCAACTACGTGTATAGATGTGATCCGAGACTTTGCTTTCATGGAATACTTTAGAAAATGATTAAAATGATGAATTAATCATGTTCAGTTTCATTAATAAGCCAAAGTTTTTTAGATTATACTTTAGAAAATTCAATTCTCATCATAGTGTAGGAATTGACCTAAAAAATTTTCAAAAATTCTCTCTCTGTTTTTTTTATTATAAAAAAATCAACTAAAAACCAAAAAAAAAACTAAAATTTACTAGAATTCTACATCCCCCAATCTGAGAGAAACATTGTCCTTAATGTTTAAAAAGTGGGATGATGATAATGCATTGAGAAATGCAAAAAAAATTGAGAGATATAGAAAAATATTCTAAAAAAGAAAAGAAAAAGGAAGAAAGTAAAAACTAATCTACATAATGTTTACAGATGAAAATTTTCAAAGGAAAAATATTGCTGAGTTCGAAACTTCCCTGGGTCCCATACGAAATGAGTTGGACAGGCCTCTGAAAAGGAATAGTGAATAATTTTATCTTATAATTTAAATTTTTTTATTTTATCACAGGGCAAGATAAATTTATCTTCAACTGCTTCTCATAATTAGAGAAAATTGTAGGAGCTCGATGCAGCCTTTTCAGAAATGGAGCTAGGATTTCATATTGCTCAATGGGTGTGACATTTTCTTGATCAACCAATTTGTCTATTTTTCTAATATGTTTGAGCATTATCTCAGCTTTTTTAGGACTAGATTTCTTAATTATGTTACCACTATTACTAAAGGTAACTGCCTTTGTTTGTTCTATAACTGAAGAATTAATCTCGCCTATCACATCCATATCATCAGGGTTGTCATTTGATGGAACAGTGCATTGCCCTTGATCAATGGTCTGCAGCATTTGAGACATCATGTCCTTCAATTTAGTCATGGAATCTGTGTTCTCTTTTAACTGGGCTTTAATTTGAGCAATTTTCTTCTCTTGGTATTGCATGACTTGATGGAAATTATCCTCCACTTTCCTCTTATGTGGAGGAAGGTAAGGTCTAGGAGTAAGTGGTCCTTATTTTTGGTGATAGAGTTGGTGTTGGGACTTCTGTGAGACATTAGTATTATATTCATTTTTGATAGTGGAATGATTACTCCAGTTAGAATTATATGTCTCTGAAGATAAGAAAAAATGTTGCTCATAAGGATGTGTCTATTCATGGAGCACATATGAAATGTAGTAGCGAGAGGACATTCTAAAGTTGGGTGTGTATTACTTTCACAAATATCACACACTTGTTCGACTTTCTTAGAGGGACATTTTTCCATTTCTATGGCTTCAACTATTCTATCTAGGGATGCTATTTTCATGTCATCTTTTTCAATCGTAGCATATATTGCTCTCCTAGCAGATGTGGTGGTAGACTTAGGCTTACTTGGATAACCTACTTTTTATAAATCAGCCTAGGTTTGTGCACTCTCTGTCAACCATTCCAAATAATCTTACTCCTCTTTAGGTTGTTTGTTTAAGAAATTACCGTTGAACATCATTTCAACAAATTGGCACATATCAGATTTAAGTCCTTCATAAAAGAAGCTAATGATATGCCAAAGTTCGTATCCACAATGTGGACAAGTTAACAATAATTCCTTGAATCTTTCCTTACATTGATAGAAAGTTTCATTATCCATCTGTGTAAAATTCATTATACTTTGACAGAGAGAATTTGTCTTATGTATAAGAAAGAACTTATTCAAGAACTTCCTAGTCATTTCTTCCCATGTTCGTATAAAACCTGGTGGCAGTGAATGAAATCATATCTTATCCTTTTCCTTCAAAGAAAAAGAAAATAGTTTGAGTCTTACTGTATCTATTTCGATGTTTTGTGTATGTTAGGTCATGCACACTTCATCCAATTCCTTTAAATGCATGTATGAACTCTCATTATCCAACCCATAGAATTTAGAAAGTAATTGAATTACTCCCACTTTTAATTCAATCATACTAGCATTTGGAGGTAAAAGTATACATGAAAGTGTCTAGTATAATTAGGCTGTAAATAGTCTCTTAGTGTCTTACCACAAGGATTTTGGTTAGGCCAACTATCCTTGTGTTTTATATTGGTCCTTTCTCTTATTTCCATGAGAATGATTCCTCCATTAATCTACATCATCATTAAATAGGGGTGAAGGATCCTCAACATCAAAGAGAGGATTGCTCTTTCATGAGGAGACATCATCATTATTGAAGATGAAAGGTGGTTCATTGTCATTAAAGAGGGAATTATTTCTCCATGAGAAAATATCTTCTCTATTTGTAATATCCACCCATTGGCAACGATTTTCTGGTGACAGGTACTCCCAGCAACCAGACGAACGTAGTGGGCCCTCACCTACCTCCGACTAGCTAGACCAAGGTAAGCTCGCCCCACTCTTTCCTGTACATTTGTTTTCCAAGTTTATCATCCTGTAAAAAATTAGGTATTACTATTGCCCTAGGAAAAAGTCGATGTAACAATGTCAGATGAGGATTTGGACCATTCATCTTGAGCATGATGATGTAAGGAACTGACCCATGAAATTTTGTGGCAATTGGACGGCTAGGGAAGCTAGAAACCCAAAAAATAGTATGATGGGAGTTTTTGAAAATGTGATAAAAATCATGAAAAAATGATAGATTTAGGAGGGATTTGTGAAAATGGAGGGTGAAAATGAAATGTAGGCAAAAAACTGGACACATAGGTGTAAAAATTGCAAAAAACGGAGCACCTGGGGTCACCAACAACGGCGAACCAGTTCGGTCGTCGTTCTTGGCAATGGCAATCGGCACCGGGAAGAAAACCAGCGGACGAGAGAGCCCCATGCGGTGCAACGATTGTGCACCATGTACAGGGCAAGTGGTGCGACTCGCGCGTGCCATGCGCTAGACGCGGGTACTTTGGATGCGCGCCACACTCATTGTTTCCACCCCCACGCGCAGAGCGCATCCACAAACACACTATCCACGCGTGCTGGTTCCAAACGCACACTGCATCCATAGACACGCGCCACACGCACGTGCGGATGGCATGCGCCGCATGTGCGGCAGGTCTTTTTTGTCGTTTTTTACCCTTTATGTATAAAACATGTGATTTTAGCAGTTACAGAGGTCCAAGTCACGATCCGAAAGAGGTGTTGTGATCGTCTCAACAAGGCGGACTTAGATTTAAGACAAAAATCTAGTTTGGAGTAACTTTTTAATAGCAAAACTACTAAATGCTATGAGATGATTTAGATCAAGCTGATCAATAGATGATCAGGCTTTAGATTTTGGTTATATGCGTTAACCATGACATGATTTATGGCATGACAGGTACATAAGGGCATACACCTTGATATCGTTTACACGTTGTTTAGGATATTGTGATACGAGGTAGGTGATTTCATTCATAATTTTTCCATGATTCTTAAATGATGATTTGGTGAGTTGAATTTTGAGGAATATGATTTATGTCTTACCATACGTATGAGATTAAATTTAGCATGTAGTTTCTTATGTGCGTGCTATCTTTCAGGTGGTTCTTGCATGTACTATTTTTTATATCTTTCGTGATATTCACTTGATTATTAGTATTTTTGACATGTGGGAGTCACTCTGACTTGATGTGTGAGACTATTGATCCTGTGGTAGGATGCATTTCTTCACCCCGTGAGTGCTTGAGTGCCTGTGAGGGTAAAAGGGTGAAAGCAAAAGTGGTATGCGTCGTTGCCGTGAGTGCCTGATTGCCCATGAGAGTGCAAGGGTGAAAGGGTGAAAGCGGCTGGTATAGAGAGCGGACCCCACATTACCGTGAGTGTACTTGAGACACTCATAGGGCTTGATTGTGTATGATGTTTGATGATATCTCATTTATTTCATAGACTTGGTATGTCCTTCATCGGGTAATTTAAGGCTTTATGTACATGTTTGATCATCTTACAATCTTATGCCTTGCGCCATGTGATTTTTTTTATTATTGAGTTTACTTTGAATGTATATCACCTACACAAGCATAGCTTGCTAAGGCATTGCTTTGATTTGCAATGCCTCAGATACAGAGAGTGACAACAGGTTGACACGCTGATAGAGCAGGTAAAAGTGATGGTAGCTTTCAGCGAAGCACAGACGACGTTCAGAGATGATCAGGTTTGTTCAAGACTTCACTTTGGGTTTTGAGTATGGGCTATACTTTAGTTAAAAATGTAATGTGACCTGAATGTCAGAATGTGGATTTATGTTGGATGTGATGGCTGTATGGAGGGAGCCTGGGTATTTGGTAGTGGCTATATTTTCTTATTCTTTGTTGGAGTATATTTTATTGAAAACAACATTTGGTTGTGGATGGGTATGGAGATTGAGTCTCCCTTAAGATATGTATTATACATTGTTTATCAGGTGATTTTGTATTGCATTGGTCATGTGCAATGGTCCAAATTTCAGAGGAAACTCTATCAGATTTTCGGTGGAAATGGTATTTCATTTCACTGTTAAATCCGTAGTTTTGTAGTTGTATGACTCCCCGGACTTTGAAAGAAATGCTTTTATTTAAGTTTTTATTTTTGGTCACTTTAGAAATGTTTCTTTCAAAAACAGGGATCCCGACTATTTTTGTAAATTATTATCATATTGATGTAGAAAATCCGGGGTATCATAGTGAGCTTTAGAGCCATTTATTCTTTTTGAGAGGTTATAAATTTTCCTAATTATCTTCAATGTGCTTAAAGAAAATTGATCCATCAATTCTTAAATTTGGCTAATTACTTGAATTATTAGAATATTACCTTTAAAGTTCTAAAAGTTCATTAAATCCTATAGATTATAAGAAACCTAGAAAATGATTTAAGCCATCCTTGTTGTTAACCTAGAGACATAAAGCCTACCAATAAAGTATTTTTACCACTAGATAGCCAATTTGAGCCTTTTATATAAGCCTTTTCTTTTCTCACCCAAATGACCTTTACCCATATTAACCTATTATAAATTATCCATTACCCATTTTCTTTAAAAGATAAGTAGACATGAATAAAGAAATATTTTTTAGTTACAATGAAAGCAAAAAAGTGAATATCAAGAAAAGAAATATTCTTCAAAGAGATTTAAAAGTGTGGAAAACAAAGAAAAACTTTGGAAAGAGAGAGAGAGAGAGAGAGAGAGAGAGAGAGAGAGAGAGAGAGAGAGAGAGAGAGAGAGAGAGAGAGAGAGAAGTTTGAAGAACGCAAAGAAAAGTGAAAAAGAAATATTTACTTCAGTAAAGTAAAGAAAATTTGTCAACTTTAATAGAAGACCTCTACTTATTTTTGAAGAAACATTGAATACCTTTATACCCTTTCTTTGGTACCTTGTCCTAAGCCTACGTTTCATCCCAGTTAAAGGCCTATTGATTTTAGGATGAATATAATCTTGATGAGGATATGAATGGATAGGATCTAAAAGAGTTGTATTTCTAAATGTTCAAAGGTAATGGCATCCATTCTAAAGGGATAAAAAACAATTAAATTCCTTAGTAACTCCCGTTCTTCATGAGTATATGTGAGATAAATTTGCTTTTATTTGACTCTTCTCACATTTTTAAATGAGAGATATGATTTGAACCTTTAATCTAAGAGATCTTATTTTTGAGAGTATGGAATTAGTAAGGATTGAGGTCAAAACATATTTCAGATGGTGTTCAAAAGTTAGAAGTCTACATAGAGATAAAGAATACTTTATGTGTAGATTGTACACTCACACATTCACTCTGAGATCTGAGCTTAAGTGGACTGACTTTAGCATATGGGTAGGGTTTTGAATTCTTCAATTATTTTTATTAGTGTGCTAAAGTTGATGTATTCATTGAAGATAATTCTTTGAGGAAAAAGAGGAGTTGGCTTAAAAATAAATTTTGAAATTTGGGTTTTCACATGTTATGCTCAGGACTAGCAAAATGCTAGTTCGGGTGTGTGTTAAGTGTTCAATTTTGGTCAAAATACTCTTAATTTAGCATTCAATTGGATCATCCAACTGTTCCAATTTGCAATTTTTAGCTTGATTTTGAATTTAGCTCCAATTGACCATCTGATCATTAATTTGTCAAAATTAACGATCAGATGATCATTAGAGTTTATTAGATGATTAATGTACGATTTAGATGATTCTAATTTGATCTTTTATTTTGTAGATTAACCAACAAAGGCATGGATGGCTAAGGTCAAAAGTTAACGATGTAAATTATCTTAAAGGGAAATAAAGAAAGCTGGGCTGGTTTCCTAATTGGGAATTAAACTACAAAGGAAAGCATGCTAGGACGGAGAAGAAGAGTTGCACGTGTAGAGAAGTTTCCAAAGCAAAGAGGGAGAACCAAATTAGTAATGTGGGGAGCTTTAAAGAGGAATAAAACCCATAGGGGGGAACCTCTCTCCTAGGTTGGGCTGAAAGGAGGAAACCCTTAACCCCCTTTCCCTTTTCTCCACTTCTCCACTTCTTCTCTTCTCTATTTCTCTTTCTCTTTTCCTCTTCCCCTACATTTTTCTATTCTTCTCTCCCTTTTCTCTCCACCTTTCCTCTACTCATCTCTTTCCATGTTTCCCCTTTCACATCACTGTTGTATTTCTCTTCTCTCAGCTCTCCCTCACTCCTAACTGCTCTTTCTCTCTTCCCCTTCTCTTTGTTAGTCTCTCCCCCTCCTTCTCCTCTTCTTCTCCCTCTCTCCCTTCTCCTTCGGCTCCCTCTCCTCCTCCTTCGTCGGGATTCTATTTTTTTTGTGTTTTAATCAAATTTTTATGTTAATTCCAGTTTTACCCATGCTATTTTTCTAAAATTTCATTTCTATCCTCTTTTAATTCCTTCTGTTCCCTTATCTATCCCAGTTTTGTTTTATCTATATTCTACTTATCCAAGAATTGTTCAATCCATACTAGATCAATTAAGGCTTAACCCAATCAACGGGTTAGCCTTAATCAACCAAAAACCCTCAATTTCTCCTCTATTTTTCAATTAACTTTTCAATTACATTCTTAGGACATCCATAAACTTAATTAATGTCTCTAATCTTTAATCTAAAATCCAAAACTTGAACTAAGCTGTCAAAATCCCAAAATTACGATTTACTCTAGATCTTTACAATTTTGAGGAATCTAACAAATCAACTAGCATATCTTTAATCAATGACATTCTGAAGATGTTTATGAAGGCTAATCAACTCCAAGAAGACTAGATTTGAAGATATTGGTAGCGATTAAGCTAAAGTAGATTTTTCTTGTTATTTAGTTTAATTTTCTTTATTCTGGAACTAAATTTTTTTGTAACTTTTAGCAGATGATTTGATTTGAATTTGGATTCCAATTCCAGTATTTTTGGTTATTTCTTTTTAATTTTTATCAATTAAATTTTATTTAAACTCCTACTTTGTAAAGCAAGTCCCCATCAGATAGACTCATGCTTGCATTAGCTACACTACAATAGCTTGTGCACTTGCGATTAAACATCAACAATACCTTTAAGTTCTCCAACTTGTGATTAGCTTACTCTTTGAAGTATACACATGTTTACATACACAAACTCTAGAGCATCCTACACCATAGCTTAAGTTAAATCTCCATTCCTAAGTCCATAGCTCGCAGCTAACTCACCTTAGACTCATGTGCATGATACTTGAAGAAACTTCTTTGTTTAATTGTTAAAATTTTAGTTTAAGGCTAGTTTAAGATTTCATTATTTAGTTATCATACATCTTAGATTGTTTAGAAAGTTAGGAATTTTGATTTTAGTTTTTGTAACAACCCTCAATTTTGAGTTTTTTTTTTTTTGTACGATATATTATATTGCAATTGAGATGAAAATAAGGAATTTAATTTAGTAAAATTGAGTTCTATGAAAGTGACTACTTTAGAAACTAAAATTCGAACTCAAAACTATCAAAAATGGAAAATAGACATTGATACGATTCCAACGACACAAAGAATACTAAAATCGAAGTTCATATGAAGGAGATATGATGATTTATAATATGAAGGTATTTTTTAAAGAAAAAAAACATTACTAAAGGAGGGAACCAAATTGATATCAGCACCCCACCCCACTTAAGTTAAATTAAGAATAGACCTAACCATCTATTCTTGAACTCGGCACACACACAAAGGAAATCGAGGAAGAAGAAAGAAAAAGGAAGGATATAAGAAGAAAGGAGAAGGAGAAGAGTGAGGAACAAGAGAAGGGGAGAGAAACTAGCTTGCCGGAGAAGTCTATCACACAGTAAGTAGGAAAAATAGGGATTTACGAGGGTTTCCACTACCAAAGTTGTAGTTGTTGTAAGAGAAGATGATGGCTTGGATTGACGATCTAAGCAAATCATTTCATTCAATGCAATGAGACAATAAAAACTCCCAAGGTAATTAAGGAATTCGAGGTGATCTTGATCATTTGATTGGAGAGATGAATGACATGAGGCATAATCAGAGGATTTCACACAAAATGGTGATCAATCTGCACATTCAAGAGAGAAAAAACCACAAAAATACATCCAAGAGGTAAGATTTATGAAACCTAACTTGTGAATTTCTTTTTTGTTGTTGCTAAATTCGTACAATTCCATGCTAAATTAAAATTTTGAGACGATCCAGCCATCCATTCCTTAATCCAAGCTTAGAAATAGGTAACTACATACTTGGTATAGCTCGGATCTAACTAAGATTGTCTATCTAAGTTGGAAACCAATCGGATAATTGCAAGTGTTTGATCTATCACTATTCAAATGATGACTTCTTGATGTCTGATCGATGATCAGACAACACATATGAGTTTTGGAATAATAAATTAACTAGTATATGACAAAAATTGAAAAATCTAAATGGAAGTTGATCGAATAAACTCAATTGTCCAATCGAACAATAAAAGAATAAGGATTTAGCAATGTATGATTGGTGATTAGACACCACCATTATGTACCTTGACCTTTGTTAAGTAAACAAACTCTGAAGTTTTTATGATCAGGGCACTGATTATTAGGAGACTGATGGATTGAATGAGGATAGTTGATTTGCCATTATACACATTGTTCAGTCAGGGATCAGAACTCTAGTAACCTTTCCAATGTTCTAATTAATGAGTCTTAACCCTTAATAACTAATTCAATCACTCAAAAAAATATAGGATCAGACCTTGAAACACTATATCAAATCACTGTGACTTATTGGATTAAACTTTAGATCTAGATCATTCATCAATAGGGTTATTTGAATTGTAAATGCAAACCTAAACTATCAGACCATTGATTGGTGAATGGATGGTGGATCTAGGAGTAAATTGATCATGTATTCCCCTATATAACCTATGATCAGTAGAAAATTAGATGGCTTATGATGATCTAAACCGTCAGGCTTTAATTAAAAAAATAGATCTCTTATGTAGTTAGTAATCTATGATTTAACATTGACAAGAACTCTTTAACATCAACAACGAGTAGATACAACTAAATCAAGGAACACGTCAAAGGACGTAGGTAGTTTTAACTTTGATATGCTTTTGTGAAACATTAAAACTATTGATAACTATTTTATCATGTTTGAAAATAGTTAAAATTGATATTTTTGGAGATTTATTATTTATATAGTGAGTATATTTTCATTTCATGCAACTTATCACTTTGGAATACCATGTTAATTTATTTTTTAAATTAAAAACTTGTACATGAAAATGTATTTGACGTTGTATGGACTTTGGGATTTATGAAATTATGAGGAGTGAAGAATCCTCATACTCAATCCGTGTGAGGGTTGCTTTTACATGGTTATATCATACAATGAGATTGATTTGTAAATGATTTTGTGTAAAAGTCTTATAAAAACCTGGAAAGTCACACTTTTACTTTTCAAGTTTCATTAGTTGTGATTTTCCAATTCCATCCATGTGTACTTTCCATTGTTAATTACTTTCCTAATTCAATCAAATACCACCTTCTTTGGTTAGAAATAAAAGGTTTAAACAAGATCTAACCTATCAAAAATCTATGAGATTCCTTGTGGAATCGAGCTCACTCACATGCATCTACTATAATGATTCATGTTCTTGCGAGTAATTTTAAAACATAAATTAGGTGAGAAGATGATTTCAATTGTTGTGACTTCTAGAGAGAGAGAGAGAGAGAGAGGAATGAAGGAAGGAACAGTGAATAGGCTTTGATTCTCTTAAAAAGAAGTAAGATCTATGTCTGTAATCCCATTACAAAATGGGGTTTTGATTTCAAAATTTAAAAGTGGTTTTATTTGAAAATTCTAATCTTTGAATAGAGTTATTTTGGTTATTTCATAAAAATTACACATTAGTAGGTTGATGGCCACTTCTACAGGTCAAAAGGGTGCATTGAAAGCCATCTAAGAAAATTGTGACAACCTTAGGCATTATCAAACTATTAGGAATTATTGTTAATGATTTCTTAATAATTAATTAAATTTTTAGTTCAATGTATATTTGAAAAATCACAAAACATGTAGGTGTTTTAGGCCTATTAATCCAAAAAACTATGACTTAATATCTTTTAAGGTTAAAGTATTACTATTTAGTTGTATGAGAATATTAAAGATCTTTGTAGGAGACACTGCTTTTTTCATGGTATAGGCAATGATACCCAGAAGATGTCACCCATTCATCTTCTTCACCCTCCTCATATTAACTAGACACCAGAAATCCCGCTCATTGGATAATCCAATAGATGGCCATGATCCAATGAGATTTAGACATGACATGGATTATAAAATAATCTAGTAGGCTATACATAGATTGTAACTTTAGGATCCAAAGCTTAATGATCTATCCAAGATAGTTTCCTAAGATAGTTAGGATCCCAGGTTAGATTTTTGTTTAAGAATAATAAAGTATCCATGTTAAATTCTCTATGTAGAAGGTTTTTCTAAGGGGATTTTTGTCAAAAATAAACTAAAATACCATTTTGAAGTTTTTTACTTAATTTTTAACACTTTTACCAAATACAAATTTGAGAAGTCTTTAATTTTCCCTCTGCTTTAGTAGATATATTCATATTTTGTATGTTTACTTGAAATAAATCTAGCTCATGTCAATCAATATTTGTTTCATCTTTTTTTTTCCTTTTTGGTGCAAGAGAAGAATTACAAAACAAACATTTGCACACTCTCCTAAATCTAATCCTAGTTAAGGGAAAAGCAGCTCCTCGAACTTGCAATGTATCTTATGGAAGATGACGAGTTGTATATGATTTTGTGTTAGAAATTTTTTACCCACAACTTTAGCTACTTAGGGTCACATAAAAGATTCAAACCCGAAGCTACCTTATACCTCTTTTTATGTTTAAGAATATTGTAAAGCACCTTTGTTTAATTATCTGTATAGAAGCTTTTAGAGGGCATTTTTGTTAAAATAAAAAAGATATTTAAAATTGGGTTTCTACAAAAATGCCATTACGTTTTGACATTTTGCAAAAAAAATCCATAGTTTTAAGTTTTTGTAAATTTGCTATTATGTTATGCAGAACTTTGCAAATTTGCCACTCCATTTATTTTCCATCATCATTCACCATTTCTTTTCATAAAATTTCAATAATACCCCCACCCCATTCATCGTCATTCACTATTTCGGTGATTGATCCAAAGACACAACCCAAAGATTTGGTAATCACTAAATTCTCAGTAACTGTAGCTAGAATTTACCCGAAAAATAAGTGCCTCGTGGACATACCTGCTGAAGGGTCCATTGCTAAATAGTGAGAGACTGTCTCCACGTTCAAGAGGCCAGCAGAGAACATCAATGAGGTGTTGCGTGTATAAAGAGAGCTTCTGATTTTCTTTAGGAAGTTCCACATGATACAAGCATAATTCTTTACCTCAACCTTTTGTGGGACCCCACTCCTTGGGAAGTAATTTCTCAATCCTGCAAACATATATGATTTGTCTCACAGCTTCGAGGAAATGTATCCTCTAGTGACGCATTTCCTTGATAGAAGCATTAATAGATATATTCAGATTTTGTATGTTTACATGAAATAAATGTAGCTCATGTCAAGCAATATTTGTTTCATCTTTTTGGTGCAAGAGAAGAATTACAAAGCAAACACTTACACATTCTCCTACATTTAATCCCAGCTAAGGGAAAAGTAGCCCCTCAAACTTGCAACAAAGTGCATCTTATGGAAGATGACGAGTTGTATATGTTGGAAAATAATTTTACCTACAACTTTAGCTACTTAGGATCACATGAAAGATTCAAACCTGAAACTACTCCATATCTATTTTTATGTTTAATAATATTAGTAAAGAACCTTTATTTAATTATTTATATAGAAGCTTTTAGAGAGCATTTTTGTTAAAATAAAAAAGATAATTTAAAATTGGATTTTTTGCAAAAATGGTATTACTTTTTGAAGTTTTGCAAAAAAATCCAAGGTTTTTAAGTTTTTGCAAATTTTCCATGATGTTATGCAGAACTTTGCAAATTTGCCACTCCATTTATTTTCCGTCATCATTCACCATTTCTTTTCATAAAATTCCAATAATACCCCCACCCCATTCATCGTCATTCACCATTTCAGCGATTGACCCAAAGACAACCCAATCTGGGAACACAACCCAAAGATATGGTAATCACTAAATTCTCAATAACTGTAGCTACAATCCTGAGAGTGAATTTGTTAGCAGAGGGTCCTGGGGAATTTACCCAAAAAATAAGGGCCTCATCGACATACCCGCAGAAGGGTCTATTGCTAAGTAGTGAGAGACTGTTGAATTTTAAGAGGCAGGCAGATAACATCAATGAGTTGTTGCACGAATAAAGAGAGCTTCTGATTTTCTTTGGGAAGTTCCACATGATACAAGCATAATTCTGTACCTCTACCCTCTGTTAGATACGCTCCTCGTGAAGTAATTTCCCATTCCGTCAAACATGTATGCTTTCTTTCTCACAGCTCTGGGGAAATGTATCCGCTAGCTATGCATTTCCTTAATAGAAGCATTAGAAGAGGGCTGTCTATCCATTTCCTCTGCTTCTGTCTCATTCTCAGCTTCGTGACTTCCTTCTTCCGAAGAGAGAGAGAGAGCCATAAACGTAGACAATTCAATATGATTATCCCGACCTACTCTCTCGTTTGGTAATCGGTTTTGTTTGATCGATCCACTTTTGAATGGTGGAAAGTTTACATGGTCTAACCACCAAGATAACCTATCTTGGTTCGGTTAGATAGATTTTTACCTTGCAGAGATTGGCAGGCCTTGTGCCCACAATTTCTTCATCCTCTCTTTGAACAATCAATCCAACGGACTAACACAAATAATATCCCAAAGCCAGAAATCAAAGATAGCTAATGCTCACATTTCCCATTCCAAATACCAGACTCTATCAACAAATGACCCACATTCTGCAATTTCCGGTGAGGAAACAAAAGAATTCAATTACTTCCCCCTTCTTGCATGGAAAAAGGCCAACCACCGATTCCTTCAAATCAGATTCATATCAAACATGAAACACTTGATCTCATAACGTGAAGGATTCATCCCAAAAACCCAAAGTCAAATATAAAAACCAAAACCCAAGTCAGATTCAGCCAATGAATATCCAAATAGGCAAAAGATCAACTTTTATCATTCAATCAAACTCCTACCTTGAAAAGATGAGCAACCCATGTCTTGAAATAAAAAACTCAATTAACAAACATCGAAGGATCAACACCAAATCATCAGAAATAAAAAGAACATTGTTTTCCTCCCTTTTGCTTTTGCTTTTCCAATAAGAAAGATCTCAATCTCTGCATAAAAAAGGCATACATCTCCTTCGATGGCAAATGGTTTATGTACGGTAAGGATCACTCCACCCCTCTATTTAAAATTCTTTTGTAGAAATCTTCAATCTTATTCTCTCAATCTCCTTCTTGTTGTTTTTCATGTGACTGAACAGAATGACAATCGCCTCACAGACGAAAGCGTCATCGGCTACCTTGAATGGCGACAGAAATGAGCAAATGTCATTTTTTGTAATCTCCATCATTTATTCGCCGTAACCACAGAAATGGTGAATGACGATAAATGGGGTGGAGGTATTATTGGAATTTTGAAAATAAAAACGGTGAGTAACGATGGAAAATAGATGGAGCGCAAATTTGCAAAGTTTTGGATAACTTAATGGAAAATTGCAAAAAGTTAAAAATCATGGATTTTTTTTGCTGCAAAAATGCCAAAAAGTATTGATATTTTTGCAAAAAACCCTTTAGATTTTTTAAACTAAACTTTAAAAGTTTTTTTACCAAATATAAAATCTTTGAGCAACCTTTTACCTTTCCCTCTAGTTTAGTATATATGTTCAAATTTTTTTGGATTACTTAAAATAAATCTCGTTCTTGTCAAATAATATTTGTTTCATATTTTAATTTTTCAGCACTTGAGAAAAATTATAAAGCAAGCACTCATGCACTCTCACTCACACACTCTCCTAAATCTAATCCCGTCAAGGGAATTGATGAGAGATTAAAAAAAAAAAAATCCTATCTCTGCAATGACTAGAAAGTATGAGCAGACCCAAAACAATCTATAGGACAATTATAAATGATCCAAAAATTTGTTTGAATATGACTTAGACTTATTGAAATGTAAGTGGATCATGACATGACATGGGTGGATTAGATGCAAATCTGGCCTATTGATAGCCCTAATTTGGGCATCTCTAGATATCATCATTCCTCTGGTTATATTTGTTATATATTTAGGGTATCGATATATGTAACCCTTATCTTCCCCCTCAAGAAGTGTATCCTAATAACTATTACTTTGTTTAAGTTATAAATAGATGGGAAAAAGTTTTAATGCTCATATTACAACTCAACCAAACATTGGCTAAATCATCAAATAAATATAAATTTTGGAGCATGGCCTACTTGAGTCAAGAGTATGATATTGAATGGTTCAGATCTTAAAAATATAGGCCCACCTAGAGTTAGAGGCATTTTATACCATTAAGTGCTGATGGGAAAAAACTAGGTGGACATGTATGGCTACTCATTATTATCATTATCATATATATCATTGGTTCAGAAACAAACTATGTAGAAGCTATACAGGATTCCTCATTCTACTTGAACTCTCCCCCAATAAGGGGAAAGTGACACCTCTGACAAAACATAATGGGAGACGTCTTTGTTGTCTAGGAGTAGAACCAACCTAGTTATCTGTGTTTTCCGAGTCCCTCGTCGTATTCCAAATCGAGTCGTATTACTTATAGCCACTTCTTTTGTCGTTGGTTGAGCGCATACTCTAAGTTCCCAATATGAGCCATGATTCGTAAATTTATGAGTGTGGCTTAGTAGTAATGTGAGCACTGGCCAAGTTAATAAGATCATTAGAGACTGGCGGATGATGGAAGTGCATACACTGTGAGTTGAGTGTATTCACCTAGGCCAAATCAGCCTTGGTGTTTTGAATGTTAGTCTGTCTCGTGAGATGCCAGGTCGTTTTCGATCCGGTTTGTAAAGCATAAGGCCGACTTATTCTGCATGTAACCTTGCAAAGGATGTGGTGATGAATGATGATCCTAATGATGGCAATGCTATGGTAATGATATTGTGCAGTATAGAGGATTATCTTAAAGATAGAGAGAGAAAAACTTGATAGTTCATAACACTGATGGAGTCCTGGTAAGAGTACATGTGCTTCATTTCTATGCATGGTAAAATTTTCTTTAGTATATCTAAGCATTCGTCATCTTCATAATACAAAAAATATGTAAATACAAGAAACCATTGCATTTGAACGATCCTAATCACTTGTTTAGGGTCTTTGAAGAAATTGATAAAAATGCATGGTCATGATTTTTAACCTAAAGAAACATAGGCTAAAGGCATCCAGCCTATTTAAGTCATTCCGGATATGGTGAATGAGTTATATCTAAAAAAAAGAGTTCATGAAAATCTAAGACAAGGTTTTACCACATGTACTCTTTATCTCCTCTTGAGCATATATGTAGTACTCTTAGCATTAACACTTGGAGGTCTTTACCCCCTTGGATGGATGGCAATTGGAAGAGGGTCCTTGGAGAAAATGGAACTGACTGATAAACCTGCTAGATGATTGAAACTCATGACTGAAACTGGAGGTTTCGGTGGAGAATTGATTATGGTGTGATTGATGGAGCAGCCCTGCTGAGTTACCGGCCGGGAGCTGCCTTTTAATGGAGCACTTTAAACCATGGTTTGGATGGCTTAGTGATGGTATTTGTCCATGGTTCTGTGCTCCTAAAACTCCTTATAACTTCTAGTAACAATATCAAGCATAAACTTTGGTAAAACAGTAGCTTAAGCTATGTTTAAAACTACTTGTAAGTGGTACACTCTAATGAACTCTAGATGAGCTAAGGAACTTAAACTTAATAAAGTAAGGAAACACCTAGTTAAATGGCAGTAACATGAACAGTTATACTCCTGGAATTGGAGTGTGGATTCTAACGCTGAAGACATGGTGGCTTTTCCATGCTTAAACAAGCACTTGAAAGGTGATGGTGGTGGTTAGAATGAAAGATAAGCAATGAATGTAAAGTGAGGTTTCTACAGAACCATACTAACTACCTACACTTAAATTTCATATTAAATGAATTCAAAACATGATAAAAATTATCATGGGTGATGTTAGACACTAATACTATCTTCTAAAATAAACTCTACCATGTTTCTTGCATTAATTTCAAGGTTAGAGGGGGTCAAAGGTGTAAGGAATGGGTGGTGACTTGCAGAAAAACCAGCAGGCCTGCTAGGTGTTTTACCTAAGTGTTTGTGGGATAAAACCACTTCAAAAAAATAGTTAATGTACATGATAAGTGTCCTAAGAGGTTGACCTATGTTTCTAATTGGAACTCCCACAATTTGACTTCAGGTTTCAGCCCATGGCAGTAGGTAATTGAGGGTGAACCCAACTTATGTGTGAAGAAAGAGAGTATGCGTCAGAAGCCTACTCTCCTCTTGATGAAACTTTGTGCTTAGTCCTAGGCCTTCCACTCATACTTCAATTTGAGGATAGGAGATAATGATTCTAAACCTAGGAATGACCTATGGTACACTTGGCTGGGAAGCGGGAACCTTAGAACCTTAAGTTCACAATTTGATTAAAAACATGCCTCTTTGTAAGAGAACATGTTAACACTCCAAACAGGCCTATAGAACTTGTGGTTTCCAGCCATGTCCAACTAGTTGAATAATTTGAGACTAAGGGAACCTTATAACCTAGGGATTATACCTAAGAAGTGAAAGATGAATGGAATACAAAAGAAACATTAAGTTCTTCTGAACTTAATGGAATGGCAAAACAACATCATGTTGGAGACTGATAACTTAAATGATTATCCAAGGAAGGTTATATTGCTACATCTCGTTCATGAACTATGGTTCTATGAATGGAAAGACATTCACACTCTAAAGATTAAGCCTTCAATTATAACAAGGTTTATAACATAAACAACCATAAACAATAACATACTAAGTTTATGAAATTTAAAGGACCCAAGGCTTTATAAAAAAGAAAGATGAATGGATTAACATATGGCATCAACTTACTTTTGTACTTCGTACTATGGTTTGGGATCATCAATGTTTTAGGCAAGCAATCTATGAGCAGCTGTAAGCCCTGGATATATGGTTTCCATTAATGTTTTAGGCTAGTACTCTACGAGTAGCTGTAAGCCCTAGTGAATATGGATTTGCCTATGCGTTATGCTAGCTCTCTATGAGCAGTTGTAAGCCCTAATAGATTTGGATTAATCGATATTTTAGGCAGGTGCTCTACAAGTACCACAAGTGTTGGTAGGCATGTGTGCTTGGGGTGATAGTAAGGCCTAGAGGCAAGGATGCCTAGGTTAGTTGTAAGACCTAAGGCAAGTGTGCTATGCATAGTTGTAAGACCTAGAAACCTGCTAGGAGGTACAGTTGGCCACTAACATCTAAAGATGCTATTGATATCAGCCTTGTGATAGAAATGGCGGGGAGTAGGAGTAGCTTCTCATGGGAAACTACTCTAAGGTTGGTGGGTGCCCCCGTAAGGCTAGGTGAGTTATAGATTGTAAGCTATCTACCAGCCGACATAGAGGCTGCAAGGGTCACTTGAGGTGACTATAGGGCCCTATGAGCATATGAATCTAGTGTAAATTATAAGCATGTTGAACATGCTCCTTACCTTATACCCATCCTTAATGGTAGGATTGTATGCCATTTTGGTTTTGATAAATCAATTTTTCCATTGCAATGTAGACATGAGTTTTTATACTCTATTTGATGGTGGATTTTGTGCAGGATTTAGGGATTGTTGATGGTTTACCAAATTGATGCTTTGTCAATTATTGGTTTATGCATGACTTGGATCTTGACAGTTTTTCAGTGCATTTTTCTTCTCACATACTTTTACCTCAATTAATTATAGTGCATTTGAGTAGTTGTGAAAGAAATCTTGAGTTATGCACATCTTGAACTCATACATATATGCTTAGTTACTTATGAGTATATTTATGGTATGGTTGTAGTATTTTTCAGTGTACCAACTTATATTAGTGTTCTTCCCTTTAGTGGTTGATATGCTCACCTCCTACAACCAATATTTTCAGGTGACATACCAAGCACGCTTAGCACGAAGGAGAAGGACAAAGCAAAGGTGTCGTGCTTTTCTTAGATGTATGGTAGAGATACTCTTTTTGAGCTTATTTGGTTGATCTTGTGTATAGGGATTCATTATGAGATGTATATATTTTGCTTTTGTTGACATTTGATCAGTTGTAAGAATTTAAATGGACACTACATACAAATTTGATGGATGTGTGATTTTAATTGTGACCAGTAAGATCTTGTGGCAAGTACTTCTAACCATATACATGTTAGATCCTTATTTTACTTATGTGGAGGTTTCAAGAAGTAACACCAAGCCTAAAGAGGAGTATTTCTCAAAAATACTTATATGCTATCACTTTTTTAACTCTTTGAAAATAAGGAAAATTCCATTACTTTTCAAATAAATTTGATAAATACTTTAGAGAAATAGGGATTTAAAATTTTTGGTATCAAAGCACATGCGACACTGCTTATAATTAGGATCACTGAAGAATTATAAGTGTCAACACCTAAGAAATCTAAGTCCTAAACATAGGTAAGGTCTTAGATAGGATTATTAGAGAAGAATCTCATTGAATTTTGGTTGATTTCATATGCCTCCTTGGAGATGTAGTGCATATGTCCCTTCTCCTCTAAATGGGCAGACAACCAGTAGGGCTAAGGGCAATAGTAGAGCTCGGGGTTATGCAATCAACGAGGTCCAGAGCTTCTCCTTAAGAGGTTTAGGCAAAGATGATAGACCCTAGCTAGTGTAGAAGGTGCTAACAAGGTTGTTGATTTAGAGGAGGATGAACGTCCTGGAGTGGACAACCTACTTGAGAGATTTAGGAGGATCACTCCTAAGTTCTCAAGTAAGGACAGACCTAGAGGTAGTTGAGACATGGCTATCTAATGTTGAGAAGATATTTGTGATGATGGGAATGCTAGAAAATCGCCAAGTAGCACTAACCACATTTGTATTGATGGGCGAGGCAGCCCTAGTGTGACACCTAAAGTTTTTGTAGTACTTTTTAAATACTATTTTGAAATGTAAGGCCTCTTGTTTAAAAATTCCTTTTGAAAATAAAGAAGAAAAAAATATTGTTCATTGAAAAGTGTTTCTAAAAATCTCAAGTGTCCTTTCTTTATTAAACATAAGGACTCTACAATGGAATGAATATCTCATTCCTATGGAAAATTTGGTGAAGTTTCCTTTGTTTTCTGGATATATGCACATCTAATGTATGCGATGTGGAATACATGATAAACATACAAATAAATTTTTATTATTTTCAAAAAAAATACATACAATTTATTACATCACAGAACCTCCAGTCACAGCCACATCACTACACATTCCACTAAATATAGATGAGTCCACTACTTCAAATTAAATATACATTCACAATATTTAATAGATCACAAATTAAATTTCAAGTGGTAAGGCTTACTCCTCAGATATTGAAAATCCCAATCTTCTATAATTACCACTTCGCAGTTGCTTTCACATCCTTGGCTAAACCTGTTTGTCTTATCATTCTAATTCTTCAAATCTGAGACACTGTAAACAATTACAATGCCTTAGAAATTATTCATATCTAAGCAAAATCATAATCACTTAAAACACATGCTTAGGTTAAAATAATAAGTTCCCAATCATACATATATGAAATTTAAGCAGATAAGTTAACAAGTCCTATGTATTTTAAAGTTTGTGAAAGTATAAAATACATTATTCCTTTTCATTTATATCCAAGCAATCCTATGTCATTATCATTTGGTGAACATTTTCTCATTCAAGAATACATTTTATGCATATAAACATTGGGTTCAATTCATAACATATGATACTTTAACATCATTCATTATTCATTTACACATATATTCTTCTCACCTACTTTCCTTTATGAACATACTGCATTTCAAATTCATATATGGTCGACTACATGACCAGGCACAACTACTAATGATGCTCGATTAATCCAATACATTTTTAAACCAAAATCTTTTAAACACCATCATTTTGGAAGAACTGATATATATATATATATGTATCAAAATCAAATAGTAAATATCATTGTCTATGAATATAAATGTAGATAGGAATTAAGCTTACATCATTTTATTAGAGAATGCAGAATCATAGGAATGCTTAAATTTCACAACAACTTCATCTAGCATATTAAACATGGTACTAGAAAATATCCAGAAAACCATTCCAAATATAGCCTCTCAAGTAAAACTTCAATCTATGAATCTTGGATGATTGAAAAACACAATAAGAGATGCTTTGATGAGGAAAATAATAATGGTTTTGCAAATATGCTTGCCAAATCATGCAATTACCCGTGCATACGTATGGGGAGACCCTTTTTTGTCTTGTCGTGAGGATACTAGCACACCTATCCTACCAATAGAGACCTCCCTTCCTTCACATTACATATTGCCCAACCCTCTTGGACAGGTCCAACACTCTTGGACATCAACAACACATCACATAAATGTCCAACACTCCTGGATTGGGTCCAACACTCTTCAACCAACATTAGGCCTTACAACTACTCAGTGAACACATCTCATAAAGTAGAACCTCGATAGGTAATTCCTCAATAATGAAAAACATGGTAAGGGATGCCCTAATTAGGAAAATAATCAAAGATTTGCAAATATGCTTGTTAAATCATGCAATACACTTACATACATTCAGAGCGACCCTTTTAGTCTTGTTACAAGGACACTGACACACCTATCCTACCAGTAGAGACCTCCCTTCTTTCACATCACATACTGCCCAATGCTCCTGGATAGTTCCAACACTCATGCACATCAATAACACATCACACAATGTCCAATGCTCTTGGATAGGGTCCAATACTCTTGGACCATTGTCAGGCCTTACAACTACTCAATTAGCACATGCCGCAAGGTCTACCTACTCAAGCAAGGGTTGAGTAGTTTTTCCTTAAAATCAAATCAAACCTCATAGCTACTCCATGAGTGCTTGCCTTAAAACTTCCGAAAAAATTAGTAAATCACTTTATAAATTAAGGATAACTTGAAAAATAGAAAGGTTCAAGTTTACACCGTCTCATGCATAAGTGAGAAATCCCAAATGATTTCAAAGTGCAGGGTTTTCCATACATATTGTCAAGATTCATGCATTATTATTCAAAACCAAAGTCCTACAAGTAACAGACTTCTTTTTTATCATATTCCACATGTCCTTCTTACTTATTGTCATAAGTAAGGCTAAAAATATAAGCATGAATCCCAAACATTAAAAGTTACATCCACTTCCATACACAAATATAGGCGATACTAATAGGATATATTAGTGGAACAACAATGAATCAAGTAATCATTCAAATCTATTCAGTTCCATGGTATGAAAACCTTTAATCCATAATATCAATAAGCTATAAAACATAGTTTCCATGAGCTTTTGGGTCATGTATTACATTCATTTTGTAATGCACTTTATATTCAAAAATAGGATCCTGAATCCACTTCATAAACAACAAGAGTCTAATCATTCAAACTTTGCTCATAGCTCATGAATGTTGCATTCACATTCATTTGACAACACAATTTATATTCAAAAGCAAACATCCTAATTTCATTTTAAGAAACCACAATAGTTCAATCATTCATACTTTATTCATGACTCATGATTATTTACTCACTTCTGTATAATTTGACACTCTCTCTTATTTCACATAAGTCAACTATATATCCCACTCTAATGGTTATATATATATATATATATATAGCAAACTATAAATATATATAATGAAGTTAAATGTAATAGGATTAATGGTAAAGTCTCTATTAATAAAATTAAACATGTTATCCAAGTTCTATCTTAGGTGATGTCCTTGAGTAATGTGAGATTGAAGTTCTCAGTTTATTATTCAATCCTTGTTTCATGTTGTACTTTAGTTCATCTATTGTTCTCAAATATGGCTAAGTGAAATGAAGTTACTCCTTCTCAAGTTAATCATACTGTTACTTGATCTTCTATGTATTAGCCACTGAGTACCTTATATTCAACAAGGCACATTGAATGTGCTATTAGCATACTTATCCTTTGACAACTAGTTTTTCTTATAACCAGTTTAACATCATCTATATTCTTTCGTGAATTTAAGACCCAACACTTAAGTTGGAGGGAATTTTGTCTCATGGAAAGGTGAGTTTTCCTATGTGTATGTGATCTTGTCGGTAATGCAGTAATAGCTTTTCACTACATCATGTTGAGTCCATGTTGCACACTTCCTTATGGTTCACTGAGATGGAACTCTAGTGTGCCTAACTTGAATGCCAATGCATTTACATGTTCTTACTATTTTAGGTCAAAATTAGTCTTTCCAAGTTTGGTTAAAATCTAAATCTCTCAATGTATCCTTGCAAAGCACAATAGTATTCTAAGTGATTTAGGGCCAAACCATGTTTAAAGTGTTACAATGGCCATTGGATATAGGCATATGTATATAAGTTTTAGTCTAATGGAGTTATTTCACACTCTTTTATATGGGACATCACAACTAGGGCAATGTTGGCATTTTCAACTTTAAGTTCAGTCATTCAATTCATAATTTCGCCAAAACATAATGTATTACTAAATATTAATTATGTTTTCACATGCTTTTGTAATTTAGTAATGAAATAAATACACATGTAAATCATCATCTGCAAAATTCATTCTTATAAAAATGTACTAGTTTTTAATCTTTCTAAGATAACAAATCTTAATCCACCTACCTCTGATTGAGCGCATTAGATTCACTGATGCAAATAACTATCTAATTTACGAACACACTAACCATCAATCACACATCTATAACAACATAATTACACATTTAGATCCACAATCTAGGTTTTCTTTCAAATTTTGAAGCTCTAGAATTTACCTTAGGTTAGTCTTTGGCACTGTTCAATATAGGACAATGTTAAGTGTTCAATTTTGGTCAAAATACCCCTACTTTAGCATTTAATTGGATAATCTAATCGATCAATTTTGCAATTTTAGATAAAATATGAATTTTATCTCCAATTGACCATCCAATTATTAATTTGTAAAATTTAATAGTTGAATGATCATGAGAGCTAATTAGAGGGGTAATGTCCAATTTAAATGACTCTAATATGGTCTTTTGTTTTGCAGATCAACCAGATTGTGGCTTGGATAGCTTAGATCGAAAATCAATAGTGTCAAATCACCTTAAAGAACACTAAAACAAGATGAGATAGTTGCTTAAAATAAAATTAGTTTTAAAGGAAACCATGAAGAAGATTTTAAGGTAATTAACATGGTGGAAAAGATGCAAAATAGAAGAAAGCTGCTTGAAGGAAAGTGAGAGAGGGAACCAAAATTAGAAGTGAAAAATAGAAGAGGAAGATGGAGATAGATTATAAGGTGAAAGGCAATCCAATAACCCTCTCTCTCTTGGACCATAGGACGAAACCATCCCCCTTTCTTCTCCCTCTTCTCTCCCTCTCTCTTCCATGCTCTTCCCCTCTCCTTTTCACCCTCTCTCTCTCTCTCTCTCTCTCTCTCTCTCTCTCTCTCTCTCTCTCTCTCTCTCTCTCTCTCTCTCTCTCTCTCTCTCTCTCTCTCCACTTCACCCACCTCTCTTTCTTTCCCAATCAGTCTCTCTCTCACCCTCCTCTTCTCCTCCCTTCATGTCCTCTCCTTCTCTGTTTCACTCTCTCCCTCGCATCTCTCTTTCGACCCGCACAACACTAGCCACTTCTCTTTGTCACCCCTCTTCTCTCCTGCTCCCTCATCACCTCCTTAGTTTCTTCCTCACCTCTGTCTTTGTTAACACTCCCTCCCTTTGTTAAAGAACCAACATTGCCTCTGCCGCCCACCTATCATCTCCACTGTCTACCACACCACAAAGCCCAACAGAGACCACATCCGCTCCTTCTCCAGCTCCATCCTAGCTAACTACATCATTCTCCCCTCTCTTTCTATTTGTCATGCTGGCAAGCTACCTGATCCCTCTCCCTTGCTTCACCAGTCCAGCACCTCACCAGCCCTCTTTCTTTGCTTCTAACTCTCACCCTGTGCTCCTCCTCTTTCTCTCCCACTTCACCGCCCCTTTCCTTCTCTTGTCACTGCATAGGCAGCCATAGCTCGATGTCAAAACCTAGCTCGTCTCCTCCCCCCTTCTCTCCTTCACTTCTTCTCTACTTCCTCCTCCATTCCTCTATCCTCACCAGTCTAGATAGCATTACTCCTTTTCCCTTTGCTAGCCGACTTCGACGATCAACCAGGAAAAATTGACATCTCCCTTATCCCCAGTTTCTCCATACTGTCTTCCTCACCTCCTCTATCTACCACTACACCACTCCTTCACTAGTATCCCCTCCTCTCTATCAACCTCCCTGCTTCTCCAGCTCTCTCTCTCTCTCTCTCTCTCTCTCTCTCTCTCTCTCTCTCTCTCTCTCTCTCTCTCTCTCTCTCTCTCTCTCTCACACACACACACACACACACACACACACACATTCTTCTCTCTCCTTTGGACTCTTTGTTCCCTCTGTTTTCACCTCCATCACTGGCTTCTCACCTTCGGCAGTCTTCGATGATCAACTAGGAGAGAACCCAATCTGGGTTTTCCATTGTCTTCTCCTCCTCCTTTCCTTCTTCCACTTCTTCTCTTCTCCCCCTATGTCATCTCGCTCCTTCGGCAAATTTTCTCTTTTTCATTAAGAATTAGATTTTTTTTGTTAATTCCATTTTTGCCCTTGAGTCTTTAATTGAAATGCCATTTTAATCTTGTTTATCTTATTCTAGCTTTTCTTTATCACTATTTTGCTTATCTAGGAATTGCATAATCCAAGTTGGTTTGATTAAGGCTTAACCTAATCAACGGTTTAGCCTTAACAAACATGATCTCTCTATTTTCTCATTTGTTTCTCATTAGATTTTCAATTAATCATCAGACATTATTCTTATGACATCTCCTAGCTTATCCAACATCTTTAAATTTCAATATGAAATCCAAAAATCAATCTAAGCTGTCCAAAACCCAAAATCATTATTTAGTGTAAATCTTTAAACTTTTGGGGACTAAACAATCTAGCCATTGGATCTTTAATCAAGGACATGTTGGAGAAATTAATGAAGACTGATTGACTTTTATGATATCATATTTGAGGAAATTGGCTATGATCAAGATAGGGAAGTATATATTATGTATTTTTTAGTTAATTTTCTATCTTTTGAATTTAAAATTCTGTAATTTTCATTAGTTAAATAGATTTGAATTTTTATTTCATTGTTAGTTAATTTTTGTTATTTTCTTTAATTTTTGAAAAATTAAAATTTATTTAAACTCCATCCTTTTAAGTCGAGTCCTCTTGGAATCGACTTGTACTTGCATAAGCTATACTACAATAGCCTGTGCACTTGTGAAAAACAATGAACAAGTTTTTCGCCCCATCGTCGGGGACCCACAATAGAGTTTTCATGAAATTTAATAAAAAATTCAAAATTTTTTTTTTTTTAGGAATTACATTGTTTTAGCATTCTAGGAAATTTTCAATTTTCTTATTGCATAATCACTCTATTTTCTAAATTTGGTACTTATAGCTATTCGTATTTTTCAATAAATTATAAATTGGAGCTTTATCAAATAAATAGAATTTTTTTGGTTTCCTAAAATAGGAATTTTCCTTTTTTTTTTGAGTAAATCTTATAGTGAGGCCTATTGTAACTTGCAATTTTAATTCTAATTTTAAAAGGGTTGTATTAAAACAGGGCAAGTGTGGGATAAGGTGGCCCACACTTGATCTTCATTAGAAACCTTACTGTAAGTTTTCGTCACTCCTTTTATTTTCTTAGTATAGTTTCATTTAGACTAATTTTGCATTGTTTAGTGGTATAATTGAATAGAGAAAGCATCTTTGATAACTATTGCATTTTTAGGTTTTACATTAGCTTGTTGTTTTTAATTGCATTCTTAGGGGCATGTCTATTACTTTAAGGTGATTTGTATGTTGATCAAATTTTCATGGAGTGTGAAAATTAAATAGCAAGGGCACTTGACCCCACAAGATCAATGATAGATTTTATCAACACCTTTTGGCCCACGTAGGATAATCACCACAAGCATGAAACCCTACCTCTCAAATTAATTTAAAATTAATTATGAGAAACCTATAGAGGTCATCACATGCTCGTAGGACACTCTTAATAGGACGAGATCTATTGTCACTTTAGTGGCTTCTGAGCACTATGGTTTAGTGGGTATCTTAAACTCCAAGTGATTTTTCCACTCCTTCCATTGATTTCAATCAAGGTCTAAACACTCATAATATGAGAATTGTATTAACCACCTTAGAGTGGAACCTAACTGGTAAGTAGTAGTCAAATTTGAAAGAGAGGATGAGTGCTAGATTAGGCTTAATCTAAAAGCATCGTCCCCACACAAATTCAAGAAAGTCAAAATATTGTTGCTTATTAGCTTTAAGGATTATTTGATTATGCCATTTATGTGTGAATCATTCTAAGAAGTTAGGTTGCGTCATTTAGGTTAGTTTTCCTAACAAAACACACACACACAAAAGGAAGAAAATTTCATTGTATGCACTTTTGGTGACATAAAAAAACTGAAAGGTTAGTCAAGTACGAAAAAAAAGACATACACCAGATTAGTCCACATCAATGACTGATCAACGATCAAGAGGTAATTCACTCCATGGTAGTCAAGGCCCTCCACTCATCATGAATGAGGACCCACCACCTCTAATGGATGAAGAATATCAACCTCCACCAAGGAGGAATAATCATCTACCAAATAGAGATTGGAAAAGAAATAATAATAGTGAGTGAGACCAATAGAGTGAACATGGAAATAATAATGATGGTTATCAAAACTTTCGTGGTAGAACATTAAAAGATTACCTCCAACCTACCTGCACCATTACTCCAGCCTATGTTATTCTTCCTTAGAATGTTGGTGCTTTAGAATTAAAAATGGGAGTAATCCAATTACTTCCCAAATTTCATGAGTTAGACAGCGAAAGTCCTTACTTGCACCTTAAAGAATTTGATGAAATATGCAATACCCAATGAACACAAAACATTGGTCTATATACTATTAGGCTTAAACTTTTTCCTTTCTCTTTAAAGGAAAATGTTAAAATGTGGTTTAATACATTGCAAGTAGCTTCCATAAGAACCTGGAATGAAATGACTAGGGAATTCTTAAAAATGTTTTTTCCCTATGCATAAAACAAATACACTTCATCCTAAGATCATGAACTTTACTCATAAGGTTAAAGAGTCATTCTATCAATGCTGGAAAAGGTCCAAAGAACCTTTGCTCACTTGTCCACATCATGGCTATGAACCATGGTGCATCATCAGCTTCTTTTATGAAGGACTAAATTCTGATATGCGCCAGTTCATAGAAATGATGTGCAATGGTAACTTTATAAATAAACAACTAGATAAGGTAGAAGAGTATTTGAAATGGCTAGCTAAAAGTGCACAAACTTGGGCTGACTTAGAAAGAATAGAACATATAGATAGACCTAAGCCCACTACTACCAATGCTAGGGGAGGCCTATATTCCATGTCTGACAAAGTTGAAATCAATGCCTGAGTAGCATCCCTAGCTAGGAAAGTAGAAACCATAGAAAAGGGAAAGAAAAACTAGAATAAAGAAGAACAAGTGTGTAGTAATTGTGAAAGTACCGCTCATCTTACTCAGGAATGTCCTACCATTCCAGCATTCTAAGAGGTACTTTATGATCAAGCTAATGCACTTAACACTTATAAAAGACCTTTCACCCCATATTTAGAGACTTATAACCCCAATTGGAGAAACCATCCAAATTTCAGTTGAAAAAATGGACCTACTGCAAATGTCTCTCAACTAGGACCATATCAACCTCTCCAACAAAACTAAGGACTTCGTACCATACCATACCAAACTCATCAACCTCCTTCTTCTTGAATTTTCTTACGCCCACCCAAAAGGCTTGTAGAGGATAATAACAATCAACTCGTTCAAAACCACGAGAGGAAAATTTCTCAATTAGAAGTCCAATTGAAACAAACTAATCATTTTGTTAGTGAAATAAAAAATATGATGAGTTAATGGATACAAAATGTGACACCTTGGGTTTTACAAACAATATAATACCAATTGTTAAAATGTTAGGATCGTTGTTTTAAAACTTTGATTTTAAAATTGAATAAAAACAAAAACTAGAATAAAAAGTGTTCGTTTCAAAATCCTAAGAGTCATACAACCACAAAATCATGGATTTTAATGGTGAAATTGTATTCTCATTTTTACAAAAAATCTGACAATGTCTCCTCTATATGTTGGACCATCACATATAACACATACAATACACCCCACCTAATAAATAAAATAACATAACATGACACCTAGGAGACTCAGTCTCCATGCCCATCCATCTAGATCAGATACAATCCTTCATAAAACATATACTTCAATGGTGAATAAAGAAAAAAAGTCAAAGAAATGACAACATTGCATAGGGTCTATCCATGCACAGCCATCACATCCAATATGAATATATCCATACATCTAAGTCACAATGTAAATCATACCAATATACAGTCCATAAATGACAACAGAGGTAAGTTTCTAAACACACCATTTCTATTTCTGAAATCTCCTCTGCACATCACTAAAGGTTTCCATAGCCCTTGTGTAGGTGATCACATTTAATATCAAATAAAGAATAGGTAGTATGACGTATAAAGATCAGGATTTATGATAAAGCTCATGGATGTAAAACATTCATATAAGAATCCGAATCATCAAATATCAAGAATGAAGCGATGCATGAATAATAAGAAGTCTGAATCAAATACAATAATCAATGAGGATATAATTTCACACATAAAATGTAGATGTACTATAAACCAAATACCCTGGTATGCATAACATGAATAATGCATGATAGTCAAGTCCATCATATCAAAGCATGAATGCATGTCATGAATAAAAGGGCGTGCAACCTAACCATGTACTTAGAGTATACCACAACACTCTCATATCTGGTAATGAGTACTCATACCAACCCCCTGGGTTCCTCAACTATAGCTCGTGCACTAAGTAGCTTGCCCAACCTGTAATCCCACCCACATCTGGCCACCCAAATAGGCTTCACCCTCGGGGTCATAGTCACGTTGTGGTTGCATTAGGATATAATCACCCATGTATGTCTATAACTACATGGGCACACATAATAAGTGTATGGATCACTATGCTGCAGTGGCAACCACTCTGGGATATCAACCACTGTCGCTCACCATCTACACCAGAACGTGAGACTATAGTCTGCTTAGACATGGGAGTCAGTCGGATGGTGAGGGTGGCTGGCCTATGATTACTACAACTGCATGCAGTTTATCCACATATCAGGAAAGGCGTCTATCATCCACATACTCAAAGGGTGGGTGGCCAACTATACAAACCTCCTAGCATAGTATCCATTGGGCAGAAACATCCATCATAAAACTGCGACAAAGTACAAAACCATGCATAAAACATCTATGTATAACATCCTCAAATAACCCAAATGATGATGCATATAATGTATTAAGAATAGTGCATGAATAATCTAAAATGAAAAGATAGCATAGGCATCGGCGACACATAGTGAATAGTAATCTAAGGGAAATCATGGGTTGGTGTACATATCCATCTATCAAACTTTCAATGTAAATAAAGCCATATAGTGAACAATCATGATTTATAAAATTAGAGGAATACTAAATGTAGTCACCTACCTCAGACGGATAACCATTCGTCTATACCTCTCAAATTATTCAGACTCCACATTGAATCAGTCCACTCTAATCCCATCACCTGAATACACTTGACATCCAAGTCACACTTAGAATCTAATTTGTCTACGTTGGATTCTTAATTATAAAAAAATTATATCTCAATATATTGCATTTCAATAAAATCCAATGGTTCCTAGCCACGTGATCTTAAAGTGGAGCCTGTTGTAATTGGTTAATAATTCAAATCACATAGAATTGGGGCCCTAATAACCATCTAGATCCTCTTCTTAATTATTTCATTACATATTTCAAAGCTATCATGCTCAGATCATATCAATCTTAGGTAATTTATTGTTTAATTAACTTATTAGGCATAATTACATGCAATTCTTGCATAATGTTATCTAATTACTACTAGAACAACCAAATCTAATGATTAGGATGGTAATTTTACCCTGTACAAGTTAATATAAAGAACATCCAGTTGCCTGCTTGGCCTGATCATCAGCTGATCGTGTCAAATGTGCCCGATCTCAAATATCCATACTGATCTAGTCACAAATCTCCACCAGATCGCCCCATATCAATTAACAAATTAGTAATTCTAACAAAATAATTCAATTAAATAATCTAAATGGTATGGATTATAGAATTGGATCCAATTCATACCTGAATCCTTGGTTGATCGTAGTCATCGATCAAGGTCGAGTAAATCATCTTAATTATTACTTCAGATCTAAGATATCTCCAATGGACTTCTTAAATTAGAAAATAATGTTAGATCACATAAATTAGATGTTCTAAAGTCTGATTGAAGGTTTGATCAAAATCAACAGTTGGATCTTTCTCGATCAATGAGTGGGAAGATGGGTATGTTCCTCGTGTTGCAGAGATTGTGAGGGTTATCTCAAATCTCTGAGATCCTTCCTAGATTGACCAGAACAGAGGATCAAAGTTCAAGGGTTTAATAAGGTTCACTAAGTCAACTTGGCTCCCCCAAAACGAGTCGGGAGCGAGTTGACTTTGAGAGTCAACTCAGACCTAACTTGCCCGAGATGGAGAATAGGTAAGGGGAAGAAAATGGCAATTGGGGGTGGCTTTCAATCTAGTCACAGCCAGATCTAGGCCAAAAGGAAGAGGTAGAAGGGGAAAATAGGGTTTGACACGCTAGCTTGTCCAATGGCATAGCTGTGCTGGTGGAAGAAGGTGAGATGGCAAAGGAAAACCCCCGAGCGGTTGGTATGTGTGCACAGGCATGTCATGCTAGCTACAGTGAAGAAAACCCAACTGGAAGGGGGGCGGGGTTTCCACCGGCGGCTTGCTTCAGTGGGTGCGCAAGCCGAGAGGGGAGGAGATTAATAGATGGGGGAAGGGGGCTCTTGCCTACCACATCGACCTGTAAGTCCATTGTTCATGCTGGAAAGAGTGGGAAAATGGGTCTTGTGTTAGTGTTAGACAAATCAGATGGCTCAAGGCTGCACTGATGCCAGTGATAGAGGGATAGATTGCTGATGGAAGATGTAAAGGAGGGGGGCTGTCACTAGGGTTTCCTCTTCTTGGCATCCCCCCTTGTTTCGTTCTGTTTTCAATCACCACATCCCATAATAGACAAGCAGGGCAATGCCATTATCAATTTCGACCCCCCTCTAATTTAGTAAAATATTTGGATTTTTTAGTCTTCATCTCAATTTCGTGCAAAATTAGTATTGTTGGAATTGTATAGATAGGTACATTCCAAATTTGATAGTTTCAACTCCAATTTTTGAGTTTTTGGGGAGTTCACTTTCATAGAATTCAATTTCCATGAAATTAAATTCTTTATTTTATTTTCTTTAAAACATAATATAATCCGCAGAAAATGACCCAAAATTGAGGGTCATTACATTCTTCCCTCCTTTATAAATATTATCCACCACTATTGGCCTATTATCCTTTGAACTGGAAAAGAATGTAGCATTGGTAACTAAGCTAACTCCACTATTCTATTGCACTTTTGAGTTATCACGATCTTTCGTGTAAAAGCAATAACCATTGACGGCATATCTGACATATTTTATTACTTCTAGTCATGGTCTCATCGCCATCTAGCCCAAGGTTTTTGATATACCATTGCTTGCTACTTCTCACTAATCTTGAATTTGTGTATATTCATAATAAGTAGGCTTAGGTAAGATTATATATATATATATATATATATAATGTATTTTTAATTAATTTTAAGTGAGAATTCTTTCATTTTACCTTCTTACTAGCCAATTATTGAAACTGCGACAATGCTCAAATTATAGCCACTTCTATTTCTCTACGTAACTTGATTTTTTTGCCTTAAGTACATCCATGTGTTCATTATGTAAACACAAAAATTAATAGAGTAATAAAAGAAAATGTTACCATCAACAATTAAATTTACATAAGTGCATGCATGATCAACTTACTCAATGTATGGTTGGAGTTCATCAACATTTTGCAACACATAAAGATGAGTGTGGTCCCGTTATTTATAGTCAATGGTTGATACACAACCACTCAATAGAGGTTAGCCAACCTTTGGATCATGAAATGCAACTGATTATTTCTTTCTTGGATTCTAATCACATCCACTCCTGCTAAGTACTCTATGCAAAACTCCATTGCTTCCTTTGGAATAGAACATTCAGCTATACAACCCTCTGACAGGTTATGATTATGTACATACGACATGTTATGATTATGTATATACCCTTTAAAAAATTTCATATACCTCTTAAACATGTACGCCCATCGCAAGTAAACTGGCCCATAAAGTTTGACATTATCAATGAGGTGCATCGTTAAGTGTACCATGATATCAAAGAAGGATGGTGGGAAGATTATCTCAATCTCACATAAAGTTGTCACTAGATGATCTTGAATTTCTTATAATTTTGAAACATCCACCACCTTCTTGTACAAAGCATTAAAGAAGTAGTAGAATTTTGTAATAGCTCCCCTAACTTTGTCTGATAACACAAAATGCATTGCTACGGGTAGTAGTTGTTGCATCAATGCATAACACTCATGGGACCTCATGCACAATAATTTCAGCTCTTTCATGGAGACAATGATTTTAAAGTTTGAAGAGTAGTCATCTGGGACTTTAAGCTTGAACAGGGTTTTACACATTATTCTCCTCTCCTCTCCTCTCTATTGAGTGTATAATTTGCCTTAAGCAGGTATGTTCCTTGACTACCCCTATCCTCCAAATGCAACCTCCTCTTCAAACCCATGTTCATAAGATACATTTGAGCTGCAAGTCCATCCTTTGTTTTTCTTGGGATATTAAGCAAGGTATTGGTCAAGTTTTTGCACATGTTTTTCTCAATGTGCATGACATTAAGCACATGATGTAGATGTAGTGATTTCCAGTATGCCTAACTAAAGAATATTGATTTCTTCTTCCAAAAACTTCTACAATTACTTTCACCTACACATTTAGTTGATTTCTTCTTTCCTTACAAGACATTAATGTTTTCAACGTACTCTAATACTTGTCCTCTTGTCAACATCCTTAGAGGTGCCCTTGTCTCTACACTCCCATTAAATTCTCCCTTTTAAAATGATATGAATGGTCTCTGTGCAACCATCTTCTATACCCAAAGAATGCCATTTTCCTACCATGTTTAAGTCGTACATTACATGTTTGATCACTACAAATAACACAAGCTTTATATCCCTTCACAGTCCACCTAAACAAATTACTATTAGGAAGTTGCTTATTGTCCACAATAGCATAGTATTTAGGGTGAATGACACTTTCCTACATGCATCGTATGCTTCAACACCTACGTCTTGTAATGTCTCAAGATCATCAATGAACGGAGACAAGTACATGTCATCCCAATATCAACATAGTTAGCATCATGAACTTCCTCTTCATGCATAGAGATGGTGGGAGGTTGTATTAAACTCATATAACAAGCCAACAACTATACTTGCTACTCATAGAAACATGAGGATTAATCTCATTTGTAGATAATGCAAGTTATAGGTTTCTATGTTCTTCACCATAATTATGCCACATGAAGTCTACGAGCTTGCATGCTGGGCTATTTGCTGGATGGCATGAAAAGTTATCGGCTACTTTGTCCGTGGCATACTACACTAATATCTTCACTGTTTCTAAGATACAGAACATTCTTTTAAACCTTGGAATAGGGAGGAAGTACTATAGAACCTTTACAGGAATGTCTAGAACTATCTCCCTTGAAATCTTCTTTAACTTTCATTTTGGCTGTCCATAAGTTGGGCATGTGGTTTTATCCTTGTACTCCCTCCTATATAAGATGCAATCATTGGGACATTCATATAGCCAGGGTTTTCTTTGCCTCCCATGTGGACCTCATCAATTTATCATTCTTCTGTATCATCTTACCCACTACTTTTAAGACTTTGTAAAACCTTGATTTGAAAAATCAAATCTTGATTTCATGTTGTAAAGTTCTACCACTGTAGACAGTTTGGATCAATCGTTACACTTAGGGTAAACTAGATCATCGACTTCCTCTAATGTAGTATAAAATTGTTTAGGGTCATCTGGAAGTCATCATATGCATCTTGAAACATTGGTACAGTTGTATTGTCTCCAACACTTCCTACAGTGTCTTGATCATATCTTCCTAGCCTTGTCAAGGGCCTATGCGAAAGTTCATCTGTATGCCAAATTCATGGACGATAGCTTTCACTGATTCCATTGAAGCACAAGTGTTCTCTCAACACCCCTACAATTACTTTTTTCAAGTTTTCACATTTTGAGCATAGACAATGCATGTGATTACGATCAACACCTACCATAAGTGCGAACTCTATGAAATTTTTTGTTCCCTCCTCATATTCTTTTGATGTTCTTTCATAGTCATTTAAGCATATTTGTCCATAATCATAAGAAATTGAAGCAAATCCACATGGAGACTTGCTAGTCATGAAAAGATTAGCTTAGGCATTTTACCAAACATTAGTTATACATGAATTAGAAGTATTTGAAGTAACTACATTTCATGGAAATTTTCAATTAACTGTGAAAAAAAGAAAAGTATGACATACAAATTCAAGAATGAAATTAACTTTAAAAGGAAAAATTTCTAACCCATAACCTTGTAAAAATTCTTCAAATATACATAATATATATGAGACAAACAAAGAGATACTAACCAACACTCAAAAATTGATATTGACCTCAAATTTGTGATTATAGTTCCAATTTACAGGTAGGATTTGGTTCAGAGTAGTGAAACAGAAATCTAGCTTAGTTTTTTGTGCATAGATCATAAACATAGATAAAAAATAAATGGCAGAAATAACTCTTAAAACAAACATACAATTGAAGTAGTTTGCTATAAACGACTTTAAAAGTTCCCACTTTTCAAGTTTTTTATAGATAAACAATTTAAAAGTAAGGACTTTTGAAGTTGTTTATATGTAAATGACTTTAAAAGTCCACACTTTTAAAGTCATTTAGCTGTAAACTACTTTAAAAGTATTATGGACTTTTAAAGTCATTTATAGTAAATGACTTAAAAATTTTCTCATTAAATGTGTATTTATATACTTTTTGTACATTACAATATATTCCTTACATAAATACATAATGAAATTGATTTTACAAACACACACACACACACACACACACACACACACACACACACACACACACACAAACAAATGTGTCAACAAGGAAATCAAATTACTTTTTTATCCAATATTACATATATCAAAGGTACATATCGTTAGATCTTATTAATGTAAGATCAAAAAGTGAATCTACTCTTTTTCATCAAAATCAGGCCTACTATTTAGTTGACACCCATTCTATGAGGAGAGAGTGTGCTTCAATTTTTTCGGCCAAAAGTTGATGGTATAACCACAACTCTTCACCAAACCTTAATTTTGGATGAGAACTACAAATCATAATGTTCTCCCTTTCTCTAATAGTTAGAGTTGGAGAGAGAAATAGTTGTCATTTGTAATGAAATCATACAATTTTCATGAAATTAGGACGATCTAACAAACTTCTTAACCCCGTCATCTATAGTGAGAAAACCCACATGATCTACAAAATGAAAATAGAGAGAGTTAGTAATAAGAAGGAAATTTGTGATCAAAAGAAGTTATGGTTTACTTAAAGTTTTTTTCATAACACAAACATTCAAAATATCCAAAATGGACAGCAAGAAGGGAAAAAGAGAAAAGCATAAGGATCAAGGAGGAAGCTGTCATGCCATCTATGAGAAGAAGAGGATACAAGAAAAAATGATATATGCTCGCTATTTATAAATGAACAAAGACTTTAGAAGTCATTTAGTACTAAAAGACTTTAAAAAACATATACTTTTCAAGTTGTTTAGTACTAGACAACTTCAAAAGTATATGCAAGAATGGACTTTTAAAGCCATTTGACTCAAGTGACTTCAAAAGTAACTAACTTTTAAAGTTGTTTAGAGTCAAATGACTTTAAAAGCCCATTCTTGAGTAATATAATCCTACTGCTAAATTTATTGGCATACTTTTGAAGTCGCTTACGATAAACAACTTCAAAAGTTGTTGCCTTTTAAAGTCGCTTAGGTCTAAATGATTTTAAAAGTAATACTTTTGAAGTTGTTTAATGGTAAACAACTTTAAAAGTCCTTCCCACAAAAATTTTCCTTTTGCACTAGTTGTTAAAGTCACTTATAGTTAAACAACTTCTTAAGTCTATATATTTTTTAGTCATTTACAAACTAGGTAGTCTAATAAGCAACTTCTTTATGCCGACTTTAAAAGCCTCATGTGTAGTAGTGATAACTTTAGTTCTCAAATTAAGATATAGATCTTCCAGAAATTTATAAGCTATTTGTTTATCCTTAGCACAGATATTTGATGCAAATTTCTTCAAATAAATATATTTATTCTCGTACTCTAATACAGCAAGATTTTGTTGAAGTAAACTAAAGAATTCCTTCTCCTTCATTGATTGTGTATGGAGAGGAAAGTACTTATTAAATATTTACTTGAATTCTTCCCACATAATATCTTCTCTGTAGGTCTGTTTGATTGATTGTCACTGGAATGCTGCTTCTAATTTCAATATATATATGGGTGTGTGTGTGTGTGGTAATCCTAAGCCTCATCTCTATAGGAGTTTGTAATACTTCAAAGATTTTCTCTACTTCAAATATCTATTCTTTAGTAGTTTTTGTTTCATCTTTTCCTATACAGGCTAGGATCAATTTTCTAGAATTTATCCACCATATTTTCCAGTTTATCATTTATTCCTTTCAAACTTCCTGCTATTGCTCTTGGTATTAGTGAAGAATGATTACGTATCAATGTCGAGTTAGTCTATCTTAGAATAGTTGTACTAGGCATAGCTTCTGTTTAAACTTGAGCCAAAGCATCTTTTGTCATTAGAGGTTATGGTGTTTAAGTATGTTGTAAGGGAGGATGTTCTATAATACTTGCATAACTATTTCTATTACTTGATTTCCTTATTCACTATTCTAGACATAGGAATTAGTAATTTCTTGGGCTATCCTGCTAGTTATTTTTCCTAGGTGGCATTTGCTCATAGTTTACTATTCCAACAAGAGTTAACTAATTAACTCATTCTATCCTAACCTATATTTGGATTTCCATCTTTATATTTGACATATAGGGCTGGAAGTGACTGGATGAACTGCTCTAATACCAACTATAGCACCATCAATTTTTGAAACACTTTTTCATGTTTATTTTCAAAAGATGGTGCCCCTAATTTAAAAAAAAAAAAATCAAAATCAAATAGTAGAAAATGTTTTCTTTGACAATTCATTTCTAAAATGTCTGAATGTCACTTTCACTTTCACTCTCATATCATACATATATATTATTTATAAAATAGATTTCTACTGAATTAACAATATAAATTCATTTCTTGAAAATAGGACCCATCCAGTTGTTCACTTACACAACCCCTATAATTATTATATGAAATGTCCAAAGTTCAAAATCCAAATAAGTAACTACATGTTATAAGATTTTAATAAGAGTGTGTAACTTTGAACAATAGTATGGTTGTTGGTATTCATATCCATCTTCTCTTGTTTATATGTATATGAGATATTGTAAACATTTGAACATTTATAATATCTTAGCAAGCTATGCTTGATAGGAGATTTAAGAAGAATAGAATTTAAAACATGAATAAATTCAATTTCCATGAACCATACTTTGTATAACAAGTGTATAATGTAATTACCCGTGTGACTACAACGCGTTGGCTATGTCTCGGTTCCTAGGACACATATGCATTATGATCAAGCCACAACCATTCTGCATGTGCTGCATACTCACAAAAACACCCAAGGCAGTTTGATTCTTGCTATGCATCTGTATTGTGCTTCTTGGTTGCAAATCAAATTGAAACCCTCTAGACAGTGCTATCCCGGCACTTTATCTATTTTTTGTTTAGATCTTCGACCTAAATCTTCTGTACTTTTACTCTTTTTTTTTCTTTTTTTTATTATTTATAGATATGGGGATTTTGGGGCCCCACAATTCATTGGATGGCTCAGATCTTCCATCTGAGTCGTCCTTGAGGTGGTTCCCATTTAGATCCAACGGATCTATTTTCATGGGCAGATCATTGGCCAGTGAGAATAGATCTGCTGGAGATTGGGAAAAAGGAAAGTTGGAAAAAGAAGAATTGAAGGAAAGGGAGTGCTAAAGTTACCTAGTTCAGTCGAAGATGAGAGGGAAGCCTATGATTCTGATGGGTGCAGATGCTGCTTTGTGCTCATTGGAAAGTTAGGCGATCGGAAAGGAAAGAGGGAAGCTGAAAATGAAAAGATTAGAGGGAGGTATACTTGGAACGCCTAGAGGAGAGGAGAGCTGGTGACTTTAGTGGGTGCAGACATTGCTCTGTGTCCATAAGTGAGTTAGGTCACTAGGGAAAGGAAAGAGGGAAATCAGAGAGGAAAGGAGGTGAAGGGAAAGAAGAAAAGGAGCGGAGGAGAAGAAAGAGAAAGGGGAAAGGGAGCCAATGGCAGTGCTGGTATTGGGGGAAAAATATGGGAGACGGGTGCTGGAGGGAAAAGGGATGCATTTGCCAGTCATGGAAAGTGCATTCGAGGACGCATTAGCCTATCATCTAGGAGCCATGCTTCAATAGATGCGTTTGGGCGGAGAGAGAATAGAGAGAAAGAAAAGAGGGAGGAAAGGGAAGGAAAATGGAGAGGAAAGAGGGAGGAAAGTTCTAAGAAAAATTTGTGGGAACTTCAGTCCTATTTATAGGTCTATTTTTTATTTATTTTATTTATCTAATTATTCTATCTTTTATTTATTATTATTATTATTTTATTAAAATATAAATATATTATGATTACCACTTTAATCATTATAAATTCTTATACTTGATGATTCATGACCTACTTAACTTTTTGTGGGGCCCATATAAAGGTAAAATTTTCATTTTACCCTTATTTAATAAAATAAATTTTTAAAAATTGAGAAAAACATAAACTTTTCATCCGAACTCCAATTCCAGTGTTCTTAATGTTGTTAGACTTGATTTTTTTAGTACAATCAAAATATTTATGTTACAACTCCTAATTCCATTTCAATGAAAAGTCAATTCTTGGAATCTCAAATTCCAATTCTGTCCTCATAATTTTCAATTCATACATTCAATCAATCAAATAAATTCATAAAATTTTGGGGTTATTACAAGTATAACCACTCAGTAGGAAAATCCCTAAACTAGTCAATACAAAACTACAACAATCACATATATGTGAAAAATAGGATATGCGTTCACTTGATCATTCAATGTGAGAACTCCATAGTTTAAAATTTTGAGATAAATATCTTGAAATCTATAGATGTACAAAGCATAAAATCCCATAGTTCCTAAATTATTGTGAACTCCAGATGTGCAAAGACATATGAAATTATGTTGTATCATACCAAATCTTTGACATCTCAATTTTTCTGAAATATTTATAGATTTATTTGAAAAGTCATAGAATTTTCTTTATTTTAAAAGAATTAATATTGTAATAACATATAAGTATTTTGAGAAACACCCCTCTTTAGGCTCGGTGTTACTTCCTAAAACCTCCACATAAGTAAAATAAGGATCTAACCTATATATGGTTATAAGTACAAGCCACAGGATCACACCGGTCATAATTAGAATCACATATCCATCAAATTTGTACATAATTTCCATCTACAATCATACAATTGATCAAGTGTCAACAAAAGCAAAATATATGCATCTCACATTGAATCCTTATTCATGAGATCTATAAATAAGCTAACAAAGGGTATCTCAGACGTACATCTAAGAAGAGCTCGACACCTTAGCTTTATCCATCTCCTTCATGCTAAGCCTATCTAGTATGTAACCTAAAAATATTGGTTGTAGGGGGTGAGCATATCGACTACTTATGTTGAAGAATGCTAATATAAGTTGGGCCACTGAAAAACATAGTAATCATGCCAAAAATATACTCACAAGTAACTAAGTACATACATATGAGTTCAAGATGTGCATAACTCAGGATTTCTTTTACAACTACTTGAATGCACACTCATGAATTAAGGTGAAAGTATGTAAGAAGTAAAACTTACTAAAAGACTATCAAATCCAAGTCATTTATAAACCAATAATTGACAAAGCATTGATTCGGTAAACCAACAGCAATCCATAAATCATGTGCAAAATCCATTGTTAAATAGAGTATGAAAACTCATGTCCACATTGTAGTTGAAAAACTGATTAATCAGAACTAGAATGGGATATAGTCCTACCATCATGGATGAGTCTAAACTCTCGAGAGTGACCAGCATGTCCAACATGCCCATAAGTTGCACCAAACTCAATGATTATAGGGGCTTATAGTCACCCTAGGCAACTTTCGTAGACTCCATGTTGATTCATAGATACCGCATGATCTATAGCTCACTAGACCTCATGGGGGCATCCAACTATCTCAAAGTAGTTCCCCGTGAGAAGCTACTCCTACTAAGCACCAGTTCCATCGCTAGGCTGGAATTAATATCATTTCAGAGGTTAGTGGCCAATTGCACCTCTTGGCATAGGGTCTCTAGGGCTTATAGATGTGCTTGTCTCAAGTCTTATAGCCATCCCAGGTGTGCTTACCTCCAAGTCTCACTACTGCCAAGGCACACATGCCTCTAGGACTTACGACACTTGTAGAGCACCTATCAAAATAGCAACCAAAACTACAAATGTAGGACTTACACTAACTCATAGAGTGTTTGCCCAAAACAATGATAAATCTATATTCATCAGGGCTTATAGCTGCTCATAGAATGCTCGACAAATCCATATTCACTAGGGCTTAAAGGTATTCATAGAGTGCTAGCGTAAAATATCAATGAAAACCATATATCCAAGGCTTGCAGCTGGACATAGAGCACTTGCTTAAAACATTGATGATCCCAAGCCAAAGCACGAAGTACAAAAGTAAGTCAATGCCATATGTGAATCCATTCATCTTTCTTGTTTGTAATGCCTTAGGTCCTTTAAAATCCATAGACTTAGTATGTTATTGTTTACAGTGGTTTATGCCATAAACCTTGATGTAATTGAAGGCTTAATCTTCCTTTAAAGTGTGAATGTCTTTCCATTCATAGAATCATAGTTAATGATCGAGGTGTAGTAATATAACCTTCCTTAGATAATAGTTTAAGTTATTGGTCAGCGACATGATGTTGTTTTTCCATTCCATTAAGTTTGGAAGAACGTAATGACTATGTGCTATTCTATTCATCTTTCACATCCTAGGTATAATACCTAGCTTATAAGGTTCCCTTAGCCTTAAACTAATCACCTAGTTGGGTTAGGGCATCATTGAGGAGTTATAAGTGAGTTACTTCTCAGTTGTTGAGGCATACAAATGGATGGAAACTACAAGTTCTGTAATCATGTTTAAAGTGTTAACATGTCCTCTTACATAGAGGCATGTTTCTAATCAAAGTGTGTGAACTTAAGGTTCTATGGTTCCCACTTGCCAACCAAGTGTACCATAGGTCATTCCTAGGTTTAAAATCATTCTCCTAGCCTCAAATTGAAGTATGAGTGAAAGGCCAAGGGCTGACCACAAAGTTTCATCAAGAGGAGAGTAGGCTTCTAACAGCCACTCTCTTTCTTCACACATAAGCTCGGCTCATCTTCAAGTGCTTACTGCCATAGACTGAAACCTAAAGCCATATTGTGAGAGTTCCAATTATAAATATATGTAAACATATTAGGACACTTAGCATGTCGATTAATTATTGTTTTGAAGTAGTTTTATCCTACAACACTTAGGTAAAACACATAGCAGGCCTGCTGGTTTTTCTGCAGGTCACCGCCCATTCCCTACACCTTTAACCCCCATTAACCTTGAAATTAATGTATGAAACTTGGTAGAGCTCATGTTACAAGGTAGTATTAGTCTAAAATCATCCACGCTAAGTTTTAGCATGTTTTGGATTCATTTAATATGAAATTTAGGTGTAGGTACTTAGTATGGTTCTGCAGAAGCCTTACTTTCCATTCATTGCTTATTTTTCATTCAAACCACCTCCATCACCTTTGAAGTGCTTGTTTAAGCATTGAAAAGCCACCATGGATTCAGTATTAGAGTCCACACTCCAACTCCAGGAGTTTAACTGTTCATGCTACTGCCATTTAGCCAGGAGTTTCCTTAATTTATTAAGTTCCTTGGCTTATCTAGAGTCCATTAGTGTACCGCTTACAAGTAGTTTTAAGCATAGCTTAACTACTGATTTATTAAATTTTATGCTTGGTACTGTTACTCGAAGTCATAAGGCAGTTTAGTAGCATACGACCATGGAGAAATCCCATTATTGCCATCCAAAGCATGGCTTAACATACTCCATTAAAAGGCACCTCCCTGCTGGTAACTCAGCACCTCCCTCCCGTTCCAATCATCAAACTTCAACCATCTGATAGGTTTTATTAGTCAGTTGTATTCTCCCCAAAGAACCCCTTCAATTTCCATCCATCGAAGGCCCAAAGGCCTCCAACAGTTAATGCTTCTCTGCAGTTTTTTTTTTTTTTTTTTCTTTTCTCCACAAAGCATCCCATCTACCAATTCACAAGGTGTTTGTATGCATTTTAAGCCCAAATTTTGTAAAATCATGAATCAATGTATAAAGCGTCAATTAGACTTAATTTTCACCAAAATATTCATCAAGAGTTTCTCCCCTCATTTCTGCCACTAGGCAGTCCTAAAGATAGCATTGAAATTCCACCCAAAAAGAAATTCATGCTTGCCCAAAACTGTATACTATTTAAACATGAAAGTTTGCCTACCTTACTCTAGAAGATAAGTCACGAATCAATTCTATGAAAAACAGTACCATTGACCTAAGTTAACCATGCTCCAAAATCATACAGACATTCCATACGTATCAAGTAGTGAAAAACCAAAGTAGTTTGAAATTCTACCATGGTTCCTAATTTTTGAAGGCTAAAATCTAGCAAGCACTAAACTTCTTCCTAATGCCCCTATCAGAGTTTTAAACCTCAAGGTTGTCTCAGTTGAATGCTATGGCAGCTCCACAGTGCTGGTAATTTCCATCACAAAAAGTGTTTGGTTCTCAGCCAATTCCAGCCTGAGACACTCTTCAATGCTTCCTCAAATCCACTCCAATATCACTCACACTCTAGCTCACACCCAGGAAAATGATTCTTACTTATTTTCCCTGATTTTCTCTCAGGTTTTCCAGCTCTTCATGCAGTAACTCCACTGCTTTCTACTTTCTTGCAAAAGGTGCCTTACTTTCCGAGGTAAAAACCAGCTGAATTGTTCTCCAATTCAAGGTAAAACTCAGCCAATTCCACTGGCAGAACCTACTGCTGCAACTTCCAGCACAAAGGAAGATGGTGCCTTGCTCTTTGCTTCCTTCTCTTCCTGAAATATCCTTCAAACTCCAGATGATCTCACTTAGGTTTTCTCCTATCTCACTTGTCTGCAACCTGCTCTCCTTCTTTCTCTCTTGGTAAAGTCCCATGGGCTGGGAAGAGTCCCTCTTACCAGCCCTCTCCTTCTTATATAGTGTAAGTAACATAAGGAGAGGTGGCCAGGTGTCCCCATGCATGAGGCTAGCTGCCACCCTCTTAGTGAATCATATGGTGCGGCTAGCTTATGCATGGGATGGCCAGCCACAACCTAGTACATCTAATTTAAACCCTCCATTTGTACTATTCTTTCAATTGTACCTAATTCAAGTTAGAATTTCCTATTTGTAATCCCAATTGCAATCACACCCAATGACACAGTGATTAAGCTTCTTGACTCTAATTGCCAAGTGACCCCACACACATAATCCACGTGGTGGCCAGCATGGACTCATCCAATGGTGGATCCACTCTTAGATCCTTCCTATCCATTCAAAGTAGTTTCTCAACCATTAATGACTTAGCTACTTCCATACGCTTGGACCTATGTCCAAACACTTGTTCTCTTAGGTTGGTGAACTAACTTAGTATGTTAGCACACCCCTAAGGTGTCTTTTCCATTCCTCACTTATCCATGCTAGGGGATCTATTGATAAGACCTGGATGATCCAACCATACATCATCAAATTAACATTGAAACATAGATGATGTTCCATCCTTAAGCATCTTTCCACTCTTTCTCACACTCTCTTCCATCCTTCCAATGGATTGTTCTTCATATAATCATAAAGAGTGTTAAGAATATGATAAATTAGCATAAGATAAAAAGAAAAAAATACCCCTTTTTCATAATTGTATTTATCATGCATTGTAATTTGATATTTACATATATTATACACTTTCCTTTTATAAAAATTTCTTCCCAAATTGCATCAGTGTGTAAATGATCAAAGCATCTCTGGTAATATCTATCTCATCTCATTCTCAACCTCCCATGTAGCCTTCTTATATGAATGATGCTGCCATAGAACCTTGACAAGGAGAATCATTTTGGTTCATCAGGTCTTCTCCTTCTTGTCTACGATTTTTACTGACCGCTCCTAAAATGTAAGTTCTGGCTGTAACTCGCCTGACACTTGATCCAATGCATGTGTAGGGTCTGACATCTTTGTTGTGAGGAAGTAGTGCTAATATGTAAGCAACTTTGCCTAACCTTTCATGTATCTCTAATGGACCCACTAATCTAGGGCTCAGCTTACCCTTTAGCCCAAATCTCATCACACCCTTGGTTGGAGATACCTTCAGAAAGACATGGTACCCAACCTAAAACTTCAAATCTTTCCTCCTTAAATTAGTAGAGCTCTTTTGACTACTATGTGCTGTTAATAAACACCTCCCTATCCATCTCACCTTCTCAGCACACTACTCTATCAGCTGTGATATGACAGACTAACTTTGACCAACATCATTCCAACATGTCGGTGTGTGGCAGGGTGTACCATATACTGCCTCATACAGAGTCATGCCGATGTTAGAGTTGTAGCTATTCTTGTTGTACGCAAACTCCATTAAAGGTAAATGTTTGTCCCAACAACCCTTCCAGTTAAGTGCACAAGCACTCCATATATTCACTAGCATATGTATCATCCTCTCAAACTGACCATCAATATGAGGATGAAATGCTATGTTGAAATGAGTAGAGGTGCCTAACCCCTCGTACACGCTCTATAAAAAATGAGATGTTAACATGTTGTCTCTATTTGTAACAATAACTAATAGAACACTATGCAGGCTAACTATGTCTTTGATATAGAGCTTGGCGAGGATTTCTTAGGACTATTGCTATTTGATGTGTAGAAAGTGAGCCGGCTTAGTGAGTTGATCTACTACAACCCAAATCTCATCATGCCCATTGGATGTCTTGGACAATTTAACCAGAAATCCATCATGATGTGATCTCACTTTCAAACTAGAAGCTCTAAAGTATGCAATAAAATCATGGGCCGCTAGTGCTTTATCTTGATCCACTAACATGTGATGCACCATGCTAGACAGTCACCCCCTTGCCCCCAAAAATGTCTACTCAAATCCTGGTGAAAATTTTCATACCTCCTGGATGCATTGTGAAATTGAAATGATGAGCTACCATCAACAACTCCTTTCTCAACCCTGAAGTGGTTGGCATAATCAATCTACCATGGAACATCACTTCACCATTTGTCCCCTCTTAAAGCCCTCTTTGCAACACAAAGCCTATGTCTCCTCATAAGACTGTTGTGCCTATATAATCTGATCCAGGAAGGTTGAGAAAATGGTAATGTTGGTGATCACGCCACCTGACTTTCTACTAAGGGCATCTACAACCACATTAGCCTTGCTTGGATTATACTTTATAGATAAGTTAAAGTCCTAAAGTACTCTAGCTAGTGTCTCTGCCTCATGTTGAGGTCATTTTGTGATAATAAGTACTTGAGGCTCTTCTGTTCTGTGAACACATCAAACTTCTCTCCAAACAAATAGTACCACTAACTCTTTAGAGCAAACACAACAGTTGTTAGCACCAAATATTGCGTGGGGTAGTTCTACTCATTCTTCTTCAATTATTTATAAGCATATGCAACGACTCTATTGTTCTACATGAGAACACACCCTATACCATTTCCCAAGGCATAGCACTGTTAACTTCTAGTAAGGACAAAACTAGAGCAAAGATAAGCTTCTCCTTCAACCGTTGGAAGCTCCTCTCATACTCCTTTATCCAAACAAAAGTGTAGTCCTTAGTCAAGGATGTCAATGGCTGTGCAATGAGAGAATAAGTTGCTTGTAATGACCTGACAAACCCAAAAAGTACACATATTAGTCATAGTCTTGGGCTGCTCCCAATTAGCCACTGCCTCGACCTTTTGAGAATCCACTACAACTTCATCCTTGTTTATTATATTTCAAGCACATTGGAGAACTTGGCATACAATTAATGTGCCTATAAAGTGCCAAAAAAAGTCCTCAAGTGCTCATAATGCTCCTCAATACTGCTAGAGTAGATGAGGATATCATCGATGAACACAATCACTAACTTGTCCAGAAAATCCCTGACAGCCTGTTCATCAAGTCTATGAACATCGTGGGAGCATTCCTCAACCCAAATGACATCATTAAAAACTTGAAGTGGACATATCGAGTCTTGAACATTATCTTAGAAATGTTTTCATCACGTATCCTCAAATAATGGTACCGAGTCCTCAGATCAGCCTTTAAAAAAAACTTTGCCTCACTGCAAACTAATAAAAAATAGCCACAAAGAGCCACCCTTCTTCTTCACAAACAAGACTAGTGCTCCCCATAGTGAAACACTGGGGTATATGAAGCCTTGATCTAGTAACTCATATAGCTGCACCTTCAACTCATTAAGCTCTACAAGTGCCATATGATATAGAGCCTTAGGGATAAGAGTCACCCCATGCAATAACTTAATGGTGAACTCCATCTTGTCTTGGGTGGAAAACTAGGCAACTCCTTATGAATGCATCTTTGTACTTGTGCACTACATTGATCTCCTCTATGCAGGGCATCTATACCTCTTGCTAGCATCCACTAGCTAAAAGATGCGATGCTTGACTGGATGAAATGATACTCACACCAAAAGTATGCAATCATGCCTAAAAGCATAATGTCTCTCCCATCTGGAGCATATAATGTCACCTACTTCTTCCTGCAGGATCAATGAGTATACGAGCATATCTATTAGCAACTAGAAGAGTACCTTCCACGAGGGTGTTGGATGCTTTAAGCCTAGCCAACAGTCAGTATAAAAATTTTCCCCTAACACCTGGGGCTCTAATCTTGCAATGGTGCATGGTCCCGCCTTAGTGATCTTGCTCTCAAGATTCATGGACAATATCGTGCAAAGTGGCATTTTAGCCACAAATAAAGCATCTAACGACTACTCTTGAACAAGGGTGACCTAGATGGCACCACTGACATCTTTGACACACACCTTAGTAAGCAGCCCTGCCTCTGGCATGACCCACTGCTGGTTTGGTTAGCCGTGTGAATGTTCTCCTAACTACAAACTCTTTCTTCCTAACTCCTTCTCATCTTGCTTAGGACCACTAGATTTGCCCTTCTCTCTATTTGAGTGCCTCAACTCCCTCTTTAATATGGAAGCAAGCTCCATAGCTCTAACTATAGATGTAGGTTATGAAGTCAAGATATATAGATGTAGATCAAATTTTGACCCTCGAACAAACTTAAGGCTGCCTTCTATTCTGATGACCATACATCAAGTACAAATCTATGCAACTGAGCAAACTCCATCTTGTACTACACTACAATTCTTATGCCTTATATGAGAGTCATGAACTCTAGTTCCATCCTCTCCGATACATGCAGAGGAAGGAACCTATCAGTGAAGATGACCTTCAAGTCATCCTAAGAGATAACATCACTATGTTCAAAGAAATTCCTCTATGTAGTTGGCCACCGTAAGTGTGATATACATAAATATTCAGTTATAGTGAATAACCAATTACAATTACAAAAAAATAGGACAACTTTTTTTTTTTTTTTTATACCCCTCATCAGTTATCATGAAATGAAATTTATTGAAAGTTGAGTGAGAGTGTGAGTAAAATGAGCCAGAATGAAGGTTAAGTATAGTGTATCATCTAGGGATTGACCCTAAGTAAAGGATGGATAGATGACCTATCCATGATATTGTAAAAATATATTTCCTACCTAAGGAAAGAGTCTCATTTTGAGTTTTGTGCAAATTGACCTTTTCAAAGACACCTAGTTGACCCTCAAACCTTAATATTTGGAGTGTACGCATTGAGACAATTCTAACAACACTAATTTTGCAAGAAACAAAGTTCAAAAGAAGAAGAAGAAGTGATGTTTTGAATATGGAGGATATTTTAGTAAAATAAGATAAAAAAGAAAAAGAAAAGAAAATCCTAAAACAGAGGGGCCATTTTGATATTGGCATCCCCTCTTCTAAACCAAAATGTAACAAATCTCTCTCCTCTCCCTTACTCTCTCATCTTCTACCCTCACTTCGACCAACCACCATTGACCATTGGTGCACCTAATGCAACGGCTTGAGCCCAGCTCATTGGCAACACCCTTCTCTCCTTTGATTTGACCAGGTAGAACATGTTGTGCCCAGCCTGTTCCTGTTTCCCATTTTTTCCTTTGCTCTCTCTCCTTGATCGAATGACAGGATGCTGACGATTGATGCCATGCAACCCACCTGCTCCCCCCCTTTCTCCTTTCTTCATCCTAGGACTTCATGCATGCTAGTCACCCACAACAATTAGCCAACATCGCTTTAGGTGTAGCACTGTGTACCTAAGCCTAACCATCATCAACAGGCAATAGGGAAAAAGGAAGGAGGATCTCTATTGCCTGTTGCCGCTGGTTAGGCTACAAAGTTAAATTATTTTATCCCTTTTTCCCTACTATTTTTCCCCATCAGTGTAGTCGATTCATTAAGAAAGTGGCAAAAGATGTCTTAAGAGTATCTAAAGGTAAAAGGCTATTAGCAAAGGAAACATGGTGGTGGAGTGAAACAGTGCAAAAAGTTATTAAAGAAAAATGGATGCGTTTTAAAGCTTGGCAGAAGATTAGAAATAATGAAAACTATGAACAATATAAGAATGCTAAAAATGTTGCTAAGAGAATAGTAAGTGAGGCTAAACTTAAAGCATATGATGAGCTCTATAATAAATTAGGAACAAGAGAAGGTGAGAAAGATGTGTTTAAACTTGCAAAAGTAAGAGAACAGAAGGGTAAGGACATAGATCATGTTAGGTGTATTAGAAGCGATGATCAAAAGGTATTAGTCAAAGAAGATGAGATCAAACAAAGGTAGGAAACATACTTTCAAAAATTATTAAATGACAATGGCTTTGAGAAAATAAGGATTGAAAATAATATAAATCTAAATAACATTGGATATTATAGATATGAACGTAGGATTAAAATATTTGAAGTAAAAGAGGCCTTGAAAAAGATGAAATTAGGAAAGGCCATGGGGCCTGATGGTGTACCAATAGAGGTTTGGAAACATATGGGAGATATTGGGGTAGTTTGGCTGACCAAGTTGTTTAACAAGATTATAAAATCAAAGAAAATGCTTGATGAGTGGAGGAAAAGCTCTATTGTACTAATCTATAAGAATAAAGGTGACATTCACAGCTACACTAATTATCGAGGGATCAAACTTATGAGCCACACCATGAAACTTTTTGAAAGAGTGATTGAGAAGTGGCTATGACATGAAACAAGTGTATCGAAGAATCAGTTTGGTTTCATGCCTGGGAGGTCTACCATGGAAGATATTTTTTTGCTAAGACAATTAATAGAGAAATATAGGGAGAGGAGCAAAGACCTACATATGGTCTTTATTGATTTAGAGAAAGCTTATGATAGAGTCCCTAGAGAGTTAATATGGAGGGTGTTGGGTGGTAAGGGGGTTTCTCAGGGGTATATAGACATAATTAAAGATATGTATGAGGGAGCGGTAACAAATGTTAAGACCACTAGTGGCGTGACTAGTGATTTTCCTGTCACTGTAGGATTGCACAAAGGATCAACATTGAGTCCATACCTCTTCACATTAGTTATGGACGAGTTAACAAAACATTTGCATGAGGAGATCCCCTAGTGCATGCTATTTGTAGATGATATAGTCTTACTTGATGAGACAAGGGAGGGTGTAAACATAAAGCTAGAGTTATGTAGAGAAGCATTAGAATCTGAAGGATTTAAAATTATCCGAACTAAGACAGAATATATGGAATGCAATTTTAGTAAGGAGAGTAGAAGTGGAACACTAGTCCAGATTGATAACCAAGAAGTCCCTATAAAAGACCACTTTAGTTACTTAGGATCAATGATTCACGAGAGTAGAGAGATTGAGAGGGAGGTTACCCAGAGAATCCAAGCGGGTTGGAACAAATGGAGATGCGCATCTGGAGTTTTATGTGATCGGTGGGTGCCACTCAAACTAAAAGAAAAATTCTATAGGATGGCTATAAGGCCGGCCATGCTCTATGGATCAGAGTGTTGGCTAGTTAAGGAACATGATACTCATAGGATGAGCGTTGCAGAAATGAAGATGTTGAGATGGATGAGTGGTAAGACAAGAAAGGACAGAATTAGAATTGAAAATATTAGAGAAAATTTAGGGGTAGCACCAATAGGTAATAAGATGAGGGAGATTAGACTTAGATGGTTTGGACATGTCCAAAGGAGACCAACAACAACACCAATTCGAAGGAGTGAGGCGATACAAGTAGAAGGCTCTAAAAGGGCAAGGGGAAGGCCCAAAAGAATATGGATAGAAGTGGTGAGGAAAGATTTAAAAACTTTGGGACTAAATGAAACCATGGTATTTAATAGAGTGGAATGAAGGAATAAGATTCATGTGGCCAACCCCTAATTGGCATAAGGTCTTGATAATGATGATGAGTGTAGTCGATCCATGTGCTCGCTTGATCTGGCCAACTGTACTTGGTTTTCTCCCTCCTCTGACCAGTGACAGAACTCTGGTGGTAGTCAACAGTTGTCAACTATAGTGTGCACAATGTTGAAAATGACTTAGATTGGTGATTCGAGCCATTCATTTTGTTCTCTCGATGTCACAGACCAAACCCCTCAAGTGATTTGATGATTTGGGGTTTATTCATCAAAGATCTGAATACAATAGTATTGTACGACCACGATCTCATAGATCCATGACCATCCAATAGCGATCTAATGCTCTCAATAATCTGTTAGATAGAGATTAATGTGATTGCAAGTAAGATCATTGACGATCTTCTCCAATTTATTTTCTATTTTAATTTGAGTATAATGTGCATTGTAAATTGTAAAATCCTTAGAAATTTCATAGAAAGTTGAACATGATTAGGTTCTTGTAGGTGAGATCTAGTGCCTTAGATTTTTTTATCAATCAATTTAGATTTGTTAACTTAGATTTAATGGTTAATTCACAATTTAAAGATCTCGAAGGCTATGAACTGTTAGATTTATATTAAATACACATACATTGAATCTATTATCACCATTATCTTTCTATAAACTAGATCCAATGGTTTGAATGGACTAGAAACCCAAAATTTATATACTTATGACTATCAGGAGTGAGTGAATCCTATATTTGAATGTCCAAGATTGGATCTAGGGGGTCCAATTTATGGCCACTAATCTGATTTCTCACTTATGCATCATCATCATCATCAAGACCTTATCCTAGTCAGAGGTTGGTCACATGAATCTTATTCCTCCATTCCTCTCTATTAAGTACCATGGCTTCATTTAGTCCCAATGTTTATAAGTCTTTGCTCACTATTTCTATCCACGTTCTTTTGGGCCTTCTGCTTGCCCTTTTAAAATCTTCTACTTGCATTGCCTCACTCCTTATAACTGGTATCATTTTTGGTCTCCTTTGGACATGTCCAAACCATCTAAGTCTAATCTCCCTCATCTTGTTACCTATTGGTGCTACCCCTAGATTTCCTCTAATATTTTCATTCCTAATTTTATCCTTTCTTGTCTTACCACTCATCCATCTCAACATCCTCGTTTCTGCGATGCTCATCCTATGAGCATGATGTTCCTTAACTGCCCGACATTCTCATCCATAGAGCATTGCCGGCATTATGGCCATCCTATATAATTTTCCTTTTAGTTTGAGTGGCACCCACTGATCACACAAAACTCCAGATGCACATATCCATTTGTTTCAACCTATTTGGATTCTCTGGGTAACCTCCCTCTCAATCTCTCTACTCTCGTGAATCATTGATCCTAAGTAACTAAAGTGGTCTTTTATAGGGACTTCTTAGTTATCAATCTGAACTGGTGTTCCACTTCTACTCTCCTTACTAAAATTGCATTCCATATATTTTGTCTTAGTTCTGCCGATTTTAAATCCTTTAGATTCTAATGCTTCTTTCCATAACTCTAGCTTTGTGTTTATACTCTCCCTTATCTCATAAATTAAGACTATCATTTGCAAATAGCATGCACCAGGGAATCTCTTCATGTAGATGTTTTGTTAACTCATCCATAACCAACGTGAAAATGTATGAACTCAATGCCGATCCTTGGTGCAATCCTATAGTGACAGGAAAATCATCGGTCTCGCACTAGTGGTCTTAACATTGTTACCTCTCCCTCATACATATCTTTAATTATTTCCATATACCCCCGTAAAACCCCTTTCTCACCCAACAACCTCCATATTAAGTCTCTAAGGACTATATCATAAGCTTTCTCTAAGTTGATAAAGGCCATGTGGAGGTCTTTCCTCCTCTCCCTATATTTCTCTACCAATTGTCTTAGTAAGAAAATAGCTTCCATGGTAGACCTCCCAGGCATGAAACTAAACTAATTCTCCGATATACTTGTCTCATGACGTAGCCTCTTCTCAATCACTCTTTCAAAAAGTTTCATAGTGTGGCTCATAAGTTTGATCCCCTGATAATTAGTGCAACTCTATATGTCTCCTTTATTCTTATAGATTGGGAGAATGGATCTTTTCCTCCACTCATTAGGCATTTTCTTTGATTTTATAATCTTGTTAAACAACTTGGTCAACCATACTATCCCAATATCTCCCATATGCTTCCAAACCTCTATTGGTATACCATCGAGCCCCATGGCCTTTCCTAATTTCATCTTTTTCAAGGCCTCTTTCACTTCAAGTATTCTAATCCTACATTCATATCTATAACATCCAATGTTATTTAGGGTTGTAGTATTTTCAATCCTTATATTCTCAGAGCCATTGTCATTTAACAAAATTTGAAAGTACGTCTCTTGCCTTCGTTTGATCTCATTATCTTTGACTAATACCCTTTCATCATCACTTCTAAAGCACCAAACATGATCTAAGCCCTTACCCTTCTATTCTCTTATTCTTGCAATTTTAAATACATCTTTCTCACCTTCCCTTGTTCTTAGTCTATTATATAGCTCATCATATGCCTTAAGTTTAGCCTTACTTACTATTCTCTTAGCAACCTTTTCAGCATTCTTATATTGTTCATAGTTTTCATTATTTCTAGTCTTCTACCATGCTTTAAAACACATGCATTTTTCTTTAATAACTTTTTGCACCGTTTCACTCCACCACCATGTTTCCTTTACTAATAGCCTTTTACCTTTAGATACTCCTAAGACATCTTTTGCCACTTTTTTAATGGACTCAGCCATATTAGTCCACATGGTATTTAGTTTTGTTCATAGTTCCAGTTTCCTTCTACCATCAACTTATTTTTGAATGAGGTTATTTTCTCTCCTTTTAAGTTCCACCACTTAGTTTTTGGATACGTATTAAGTTCATTTATTTTCCTCCATCTTTTGATATGGATATCCATAATCATTAACCTATGTTGTGAGGTTAAACTCTCACTGAGTATCACCTTACAATCCTTACACATTGTTCGTTCAATATTCCTAAATAGAAAGAAGTCTATTGGGCTTTTATGAAGTCCACTTTTAAAGGTTATTAAGTGTTCATCCCTCTTCTTAAAGAGTGTATTTGCAATGGCTAGGTTATATGACAAAGAAAAATAGAGGATAGTTTCCCCCATCTCATTTCATTCACCTACACCATACCCTTTGTGCATTCTATCATATCCTTCTTTTTCTTTTCCTACATGGCTATTTAAGTCTGATCTTATAAATATCCCCTTAGTGTTGGAAATTTCTTGCATGACTCTCTCCATATCTTCCCAAAACCTTCTCTTGATTATATCTTCTATCCCTACTTTTGGTGTGTATGCACTTATAATATTTATGATCTGCTCTCTTAGAACAAGTTTTATTATTATTATAATTCCATCACTAATCCTTTTAACGTCCACAAAATTATCCTTTAATTATTTATTCACTATTATTCCTACCCTATTTCTGTTATTATCCTTTCCTACATACTATAATTTATACCCATCAGTTTCTCTAGCTTTAGCCCCTTTCCACTTGGTTTCTTGGATACAAACAATGTTGACTCTCCTATGTTTCATCGTGTCTACTAACTCCAAACTCTTACCTGCCAATATCCTTATATTCCATATGGCAATACGAATCTTATGGTTTGGAGATATCTTATTTACCAGTGCCCTTCTAGATCTCCATGGCATGAACCCATGTCCACTTTTTACTGCACTCGGGGTCTGATGTAGTATGTCGCTTCCGAAAGGACACTTTAGTAGCCCTTGCCCATTTATCACTACACTCAGGATTCAATGTAGTGAGTCACTTTTGGGAGAATGTCCTAGCAACCCTTGCCCATTTTTCATTGCACCTGGGATATGATGCAGCGCATCACTTATGAGGAATGCCTTAGCTTGAGGGAAAGTCAGCTTTCGATTCATGTCATATTAGGGTTGGCATAGTTTTAAGAGGATGGAGATGATTTTCATTTCTTCCATACAAGCAGGAAACAAATAATAAAATCATCTTCAGCTTCTCCCTTGTCGGCTAGCACCTAATGTAAGGGTTGCCATATTTTAGGAAGCTGGAGATGATTTTCATATCTTCCTTTCAAACTAATATACAAATGCAAATTCATTTGCAAGAAGGAAATAAATAACAAAATCATCTTCAACTTTTCCCTTGCCAACTAGCACCTGACGCAAGACCCTCCTTTTTCATTTGGGCTTGGGACCGACTTTGGCAGAGTTATTTCTCACTTATGCATGAATAACGTAAACTTGAATCTTTCTATATTTCAAGTTATACTTGATTTTTAGAAAGTGATTTACTGATTTGTTTGGATGTTGTAAGTTAAGCACTCTTAGAGTTGTTGTAAGGCCTGTGATGTTTTGATTTGATTTTAGGAAAATTTTTTTCTCAATTGTGGCTTGAGTAGGTAGACCCTAAGGCATGTGCTAACTGAGTAGTTGTAAGGCTTGATGATCATCTAGGATTACTGGACCCCGTTCAGGAGCATTGGATATTTTGTGATGTGTTGTCGATATCCAAGAGTGTTGGACCTGTCCAAGAGCATTGGGTAGTATGTGATGTGATGGAAGGGAGGGAGGTACCTATGGGTAAGATAGGTGTGACAGTGTCCTTGCAATAGAACTAAAAGGTTTAGCCCATGTCTATGTATGTGCATTGCATTATTTGAAGAGCATATTTGCAAAACCTTGATTATTTTCCTCATCAAAGCATCCCAATTATGTTTACATTACTGAGGTTTTACTTTATGAGGCATTTGCTCATCGAGTAGTTGTAAGGCCTGATGATGGTCCAGGAGTGTTGGACCCAGTCCAAGAGTGTGGGACATTTGTGTGATGTGTTGTTGATATCCAAGAGTGTTTGACCTACTCAGGAGTGTTGGTTAATATGTTATGTGATAAAAGGGAGATCTCTATTGGTATGATAGGTGTGCCAATGTCCTTGTGACATGACTAAAAGTGTCTCTTCATATGTATGTATGGGTATTAGCATGATTTGGCAAGCATATTTGCAAACCCATTATTATTTTCCTCATCAGAGCATCTTTATTGTGTGTTTTCATCATCGAGGATTTGTTAATTGAAGTTTTACTTGAGAGGTTGTATTAGGAGTGGTTTTCTAAATATTTCCAATTACCACATTCATTATGCTAGACTTGTAGTTGTTGTTAAATAAGCATTCCTGCGATTATGATTCTTTGATAAAATTATGTGAGCTTAGTTCCTATCTACATTTATGTTCATAGACAATGACTGTTACCAATTGATTTTGACACGTATATATATATATATATATATATATGAATTTGAAATGTAGTATGTTCATAAAGGAAAGTTAGTGAGAAGAATATATGTTTACATGAATAATGAAGGATCTTAAAGTATTATATGTTATGAATTGAATCCAAGTATGCATGAAAAGTATTCTTGTATGAGTAAATTTCATGAAATGATAATGACATAGGATTGCTTGGATATATATAAAAAATAATAATGTATTTATGCTTTTACAAACTTTGATACATTGGAGTTGTCAACTTATCTGCTTAGGACATGTGAATAATTTTCTTATAATTTATGATTGGGAACTTATTATTTTAACTCGAGTATGTGTTTTAAGACATCATAATTTGTTTAGATATGAATAATTTCCAAGTTACACTAGTTATGTAAATCATGAACTACATGCCAAGATAACAATCTTTTTTTGCCTACACAAGCATAAGCTTGTTGAGACATTGGAATTGTTTACAATGTCTCAGATTTGAAGAATTAGAATGGAAGGATGAACTAGTTGAGCAGAGGATGTGAAAGAAACTGTAGAGTGGTAATTATAGAAGATTGGGATTTTTAATATCTAAGAAGTGACCCTTACCAATTGAAATTTAATTTGTAATCTATTAGATATTAAATGTATATTTAATTTGAAGTAGTGGATTCATCTGTATTTAGTGGAATGTGTAGTGATGTGATTGTGGCTGAAGGTTTTGGGATGTGATAAGTTGTATGTATTTGTTTTGAAAATAATGAAAATTTATTTTTATGCTTATTAGGTATCCCGCATCATGTGCATTAAATGATTGTATGTCCAAAAAATTGAGGAAACTTTGCCAGACTTTCTAGATGAATGAGATATTCATTCCACTATAGAGTCCTTGTGTTTATCAAAGAAAGGACACTCAAGATTTTTAGAAAAACATTTCAATGAACAAATTTTTTTCTGCTTTATTTTCAAAAGGAATATTCAAACAAGGGGCCCCACATTTTGAAAAAGTGTTTAAAAAGTACTATAAAAACTCGTGGTGTCACATTTTGGTCTCCAAGCCAAGATTCAATCCACTCACCAATGAGTCATAACAAGAAAAGTTATTGGGAGTCCATAAAATGAAAAGAGATAGTGCTTGTCAAAGTTAAAACAAGAGTATGTTTATGGAGTAGTATGATTTTTGGAGGAAATGATCAGTAGACGAGAGTGCATGAGTAAGTATTTTTAAGTAAAAACATTGGCATGTGATGAGAGATCTATTTGCATGGACAACCTCTTGAGAATTTAAGTTTTAGCTTGGATGGTGAGTATAGAGTTTTAGAGAGTATGATAACTATTGTACAATAATAGTTTGAGAATCATTATGATGGATTAGGAGAAAGTTCATCATCATCAGGACCTTATCCCAATGAGGGCTCGGCCACATGAATCTTATTCCTCCATTCCCCTCTATTATGTACCATGGTTTCATTTAGTCCTTAAAGTTTTTAAATCTTTTCTCACCACTTCAATCAATGTTCTTTTGGCCCTTTCCCTTGTCCTTTCGGAACTTTCCACTTACATTACCTCACTTCTTTTAACTGGTGCCGTTTTTGGTCTTCGTTGGACATGTCCAAAACATCTATGTCTAATATCCCTCATCTTGTTAGCTATTAGTGCTACCCTTAAGTTTCCTCTAATGTTTTCATTTCTAATTCTATACTTTCTTGTCTTGCCACCCATCCACCTCAACATCCTCATTTTTGCTACACTCATCTTATGAACATGATGTTCTTTAATTTCCCAACACTCTGATCCATAGAGTATGGTTGGCCTTATAGCCATCCTATAAAATTTTCCTTTTAGTTTGAGTGGTACCCAAACTCCGCCAATGCCGTTCCTAAGCCTAGATGAAAAAGGAGGAGGGTCTTGCGTCAGGTGCCAATTGGCAAAGGGAAGTTGAAGATGATTTTGTTATTTCTTTCTTACAAATAAATATGCATTTGTATATTAGTTTGTGAGGAAGAAATGAAAATCATCCCCAAATTCTTAAAATACGGCCACCCTTGCATTAGGTAGCCAGCCAGCAAGGGTTAAGCCAAAGATGATTTTGTTATTTCTTTTCTACTTGCAAATGAATATGCATTTGTATTAATTTGTAAGGAAGAAATGAAATCGTCTTCAGCTTTTTAAAACTATGGCAACCCCAACATGACATGAATTGAAATTGACATTCCCTCAAGCTAGGGCATTCCTCATAAGTGACACGCTACATCGCATCCCGGGTGCGATGAAAAATAGGCAAGGGTTGCTAGGGCATTCTCCCAAAAGCGACATGCTACATCAAATCTCAGGTGTAGTGAAAAGTGGGCAAGGGCTACTAGAGCGTCCCCTCGAAAGCAACGCGCTACATCAGAATCTAGGTGCAGTGAAAAGTGGACATGTGTTTATAGCATGGAGGTTGAGAAAGGTGATAGTAAATAGGGTATCTCTAGAAAATAAGATTCATCGCTACATGGAATATAGGGACACTGATAGGTAAGAGTTTGGAGTTAGTAGATGTGATGAAACGTAGGAGAGTCAACATTGCTTGTATCCAAGAAATCATGTGGAAAGGGGCTAAAGCTAGAGAAATAGATGGGTATAAATTATGGTACGTAGGAAAGGAAAATAACAGAAATGACATAGGAATAATAGTGGATAAGGAATTGAAGGACAAAGTTGTGGACGTTAAAAGAATCAGTGATAGAATTATAATAATAAAAATTGTTCTAGGAGAGCAGATTATAAATGTTATAAGTGCATACGCACCACAAGTAGGGTTACAAGATATAATCAAGAGACAGTTTTGGGTAGATATGGAGGGAGTCATGCAAGAAATTCCCAACACTGAGGGGATATTTATAGGAGTAGACTTAAATGGCCATGTAGGAAAAGATAAGGAAGGATATGATAGAATACACAAAGGGTATGGTATAGGTGAACGAAATGAGATGGGGGAGAATATCCTGGATTTTGCTTTGTCATATAACCTGTCCATTGCAAATACACTCTTTAAGAACAGGGGTGAACACTTAATAACCTTTAAAAGTGGACTTCATAAAAGCCAAATAGACCTTTTTCTACTTAGGAATAATGAACGATCTATATGTAAGGATTGTAAGGTGATACCTGGTGAGAGTTTAATCTCACAACATAGGTTAATGGTTATGGATATCCATATTAAAAGATGGAATAAAAGAACTGAACTTAATACACATCCTAAAACTAAGTGGTAGAAATTAAAAGGAGAGAAAATAACCTCATTCAAAAATAAGTTGATGGTAGAAGGAAATTAGAACTATGAAACAGAAGTAAATACCATGTGGACTAATATGGTTGAGTCCATTAAGAAAGTGGCAAAAGATGTCTTAGGAGTATCTAAAGGTAAAAGGCTATGCCTTGAGTTTAACATTCTTATACTGTTCATAGTTTACATTATTCTCAATCTTTTTTCATGCTTTAAACACACTCATTTTTCTTTAATAACTTTTTGCACTATTTCACTCCACTACCAAGTTTCCTTATTTTTTTTTACCATTAGATGCTCTTAGGACACCTTTTACCACTTTCTTAATGAACTTGGCTATATTAATCCACATGTGTTTACTTCTATTTTAAAGCAAGGGGATATGTCAATGGTGGACTATGATAACAAGTTCACACAACTAAGGAGATTCGCGCCTCATGTGTGTGACACAGAAACACACACTGAGGATCGATTCATTGAAGGTCTACACTCAGGACTAAAAGTAAAGGTGCTGTGTACTAAACCCACTACCTTGACAGACTGTGTAGAAATGGCCTCCAAGTTTGAAGATGAGTACAAAAAGGGTCAAATTACCAAGTTCAGTGGAGGAGGACACAATAATCCAAGGCCTTTCCAGAAGAATAAAAGACCTTGGAACAATTTTAAGTCTCAAAGAAATCAAAGGAACAATGCACCAAGGCCAAATAGACAGCTATGTCCAAGATGTAGAAAATTTCACCAAGGCAATATTTGTCCACGACCTATACAACAACAACCACAACGATTTCCAATCAAGTGCCACAATTATGGGGAGTATGGACATATCGCCGCCCACTGTACCAAACCATTGGTAGTCAAGGAAGCAAAATTAGAAATTGCTCCTCGACACCCAGGAAGGCTCTTCGCTATCACTGACGGCCAAGCTGGACCATCCAATGTGGTAATTGAAGGTACACTACTTGTAGCAGACAACTATACCAAAGTATTGTTTGATTCTGGATCTACACATTCCTTTATATCTTGTGAATTTGCATCTAGTATACAACTATCAATAAAAAACTTGGGATTTGATCTAGATGTAACAACTCCAGTTGGAAAAACAATTAAACTACAAGAATACTTGCATAATGTACCTCTAGAAGTATTGGGCAAAAGAATGGACATAGACCTCATTTTGTTGAACATGGAGGATTTTGACATCATATTGGGTATGGACTGGTTAGCAAAATACTGGGCAGTTATGGACTGTCACAAGAAGAAACTCACATTTAGTATACCACGAGAGAAAGTATTAACACTGTATGGGAAACACAATGACTTAGACAAATCCATCATCTCAGCTATGAAGGCAGTCAAACATATGACCAAGGGGTGTCAGGCATTTTTAGCAATAGTTGTTTCCTTAGATGTTGAACAGCCCAGGATAACAGAAATTGAGGTGGTTAGGGAATTCCAAGATGTTTTTCCTGAAGAACTACCAGGATTACCCCCACACCGAGAAATTGAGTTTACCATTGAAGTAATTCCTGGTACAACTCCAATTTCTAAAGCACCTTATAGGATGGCCCCAGTAGAGTTGAAAGAGTTAAAAGGACAATTGCAAGAATTGTTAGAAAAAGGGTTTGTTAGACCAAGTAGTTCACCATGGGGAGCACCAGTAATATTTGTGAAGAAGAAGGATGGGTCAATGAGATTATGCATTGATTATAGAATGTTGAACAGTGTCACAGTGAAAAATAGGTATCCCTTACCATGCGTTGATGACCTCTTTGATCAACTCCAATCTGCTAAGGTCTTTTCTAAAATTGACCTTAGATCAGGATATCATCAATTGCGTATTAAGGATGAAGACATATCCAAGTCAGCATTCAGAACTCGATATGGGCATTACGAGTTTTTAGTCATGTCTTTTGGGTTGACTAATGCACCAGTAGTGTTTATGGATTTGATGAATAGAATCTTCAAAGAGTTTTTGGATAAATTTGTGATAGTATTTATCGACGATATACTGATTTACTCTACCAGTATCAAAGAACATCAAGAACACTTACGAATTGTACTAAATACCCTCAGAACACATAAACTATTTGGTAAATTTAGTAAGTGTGAATTCTAGCTAGAGAAGGTCAATTTTTTAGGTCATGTAATTTCTAAGAATGGAGTAGAAGTGGACCCCACCAAGATTGAAGCAATAATGAATTGGGAGAAACCTAAAACAATAATAGAAATACGTAGTTTTCTTGACTAGCAAGATACTACCGTAGATTCATTCAAGGGTTCTCTCGTCTAGCTCTTCCTATGACTTCCTTGACAAGAAAGGGGGTACCATTCACTTGGTCAGAAGAATGTGAAAATAGTTTTCAAGAGCTAAAGAAGAGGTTAATTATAGCACCAGTATTGACTTTGCCAGCTGGGAGTGGGGGATATGAAATATATTGTGATGCTTCAGGCAAAGGGTTAGGAGGTGTGTTAATGCAAAATGAGAAGGTCATTGCTTATGCATCTAGACAATTGAAGAAACATGAAATAAATTACCCAGTACATGACCTAGAATTGGCAGCTGTAGTGTTTGCATTGAAAATTTGGAGACATTATTTGTATGGAGAAAAATTCAATGTATTTATAGATCATAAGAGTCTCAAATACATCTTCACTCAGGCTGATTTAAATATGAGAAAAAGAAGATGGATAGAGTATATCAAAGACTACGATTTTGCCATCCAATACCATCCTAGAAAGGCAAATGTAGTAGCTGATGCATTAAGTAGACAACCAAGAGCTCTACTCACAAACATCACAATTAAATCAGCTTTTGTAGAAAGAGTCCTTAAAGCCCAAGAAGAAGATACAGCAACTCATGAATTATGTGAAAAGAAAGGATTTGTTAAGGGGACAAATGGGGGCATACATTTTCAAGAAAGATTGGTGGTTCCTTCAAATACATGTCTGAGAAAGGAATTGATACAAGAAGCCCATCAGTCAAAGTTGTCTATACACCCTAGAAGTACGAAGATGTATCAAGATTTAAAAAGAAACTTTTGGTGGGAAGGCATGAAGAGAGAAATAGGAGAATTTGTGGCTAAATGTCTAATTTGTCAACAAGTAAAGGCTGAACACCAAAGACCAGCTAGAATGTTACAAACATTGGAACTTCCAGAATGGAAATGGGACAATATCACTATGGATTTTGTAGTGGGATTGCCAAGGACTAGAGCAGGCCATGACATGATTTGGGTGGTGGTGGATAGGTTAACAAAGTCAGCACATTTCCTTCCAATTAGACAAAACCAATTAGTTGACAGTTTGGCTAAGTTATACATCAAAGAAATAGTAAGACTTCATGGGATTCCACTATCCATTATCTCGGATAGGGATGGAAGATTTACTTTGAGATGTTGGAAGAGTGTACAACAAGCCTTGGGAACCTCAATTAAACTCAGTACAGCATTTCACCCTCAAACAGATGGTCAATCAGAAAGGACTATTCAAACGTTAGAAGATATGTTGAGAGCATATGCATTAGATTGGAAATGGAGTTGGGATGAACATCTTCCTTTAGTAGAATTTGCATATAACAATAGTTTTCAAGCAAGTATTGGGATGGCACCATATGAAGCATTGTATGGACGGCCATGTCGATCACCAACCTGTTGGAGTGAAGTTGGAGACAAAAGGCTGATAAAGTCAGAACTAGTGGAACAATGTATAGACAAGGTCAGATTGATACAGAAGAGGTTGTTAACAGCACACAGTCGACAAAAGAGTTACGCAGATAAAAGAAGTAGAAACCTAGAATTTGATGTTGGGGAGCACATATTTCTAAAAGTATCACCTGTCAAAGGAGTAATGAGGTTTGGAAGCAAAGGAAAACTTAGTCCTAGATTCATTGGTCTGTTTGAAATATTAGAAAGGGTTGGTCAAGTGGCATACAAATTAGCCTTACCACCCCAACTCTCAGAAATACATAGTGTCTTTCATGTGTCTATGCTAAGGAAGTACCTCTAAGACGACACTCATGTACTTCAAAGGGTGCCAGAAGAGCTACAGCCTGACCTAACCTTTGAAGAGAAGGCAATACGAATTCTGGACCGCAAGGAACAGAAGTTAAGAACCAAAAGCATTCCATTAGTCAAAGTCCTGTGGCAACATCACTCTATTGAGGAAGCCACATGGGAAACAGAAGTAGAAATGAGGAAGACACACCCTAGTTTGTTCGAGTAAGTACTGTATTACAAATTTCGAGAACGAAATTATTGTAAGGGGGGAAGATTGTAATAACCCCAAGTTTTGTAAATTGATTGAGAAAAATCAATAAAGTTTGAGTTTCAGATATTTTGGGCTGAAATATTAGGGTTATTTAAAATATACTTTTTTATAATCAAATCATAAGATATGTAAAATTGAAATTAAACTTAGCAAACCCTTCAAAATGACTGTAAGCATGAAAAATTTCGAATTCGGATAAGAAATCCTTAAGTTTTTCATTTTTTGGACAAAAGGGGTAAAATAGTAATTTTACCCAAAAATCAAAATATGAAACATCAAAATTTAGAATTTACTGAGAAATACGAATCCAAAGCCACTAAGTACACTCAAATCCGAGATCATGGGAATAAAACCCAAAATTTTATGCATAAAGGGCAAAACGGACTTTTTACACCATGTGGGGCCCACATGGGGACCACCACGTCCCCAACAACCAATTTGATCAGCAGCCCATGTGAAACATGGGTCAACAAAGATCAGCTAGTCATGGGGAAGAAAAATTAGGCATGGGAGCATTGAAGACTTTCATGCCATTTTATATTTAAAAAATAACATATTATAATCATGGAAAAAGACCCAAAATGCCTATAAATACAGCCCCAAAAAGCTTCCAAAAATCCTCATAAAATCCCCATGAAATTATCTTCAATCTCCGTAAAAAATTAGATCTAGAATCCCTCCCCAAAACCCAAAATTTCTAAGAGTTAGATCTCTTTCCAACTTGTTTTTCTTTTTAGATTAGAACAAGAGACCTAAAATCAATTAGGCACTCTGTTCTAGATCTAATTTGATCAATTTCACCGTCCAAAACATCCCAACATATCTATTCTACAAAACCCCAAAGAAATTTCAAGATCCAACGGTTCAAACAACAAATATTTGCAAGAAAGGTGGATTCTAGGATATATCTTCATCAACAAGGTATTTTTTTAAATTGGGCATATAATTGAGGTTTTCTCTCCAATCAAGTAAGTGGAAATCCTTTTCATAGATACTTAGTATTGTTTTATGTAATTTTTATTTTACTGTAATTAATTTTGGTAATAAAAAGATAAAAATAAAGTAAACAACAGAACCCTTAATTCTGGATGATGGAGTGCTCAGATGAGAAATCTGACTATACCAATCGATCCAGAAGGTCCAAAACCCCTAGGGTAGAAGTTTCATCAAAATAAGAGACATTATGGGCCCTCAATTGCAAGAGAATAGATTGGACGGTCCAGAATGGACTGTCCGATCTCTAGATCAGACGACGCCCAAGACGCACGCGTGACGCACCGTTAGAATGGCGCGTGCAATACGCGTGGAGCATCTTCCCAAGCATGAAGACGACACGTCCGTAAAATGGATGAGAGGACGTGCCCAGCGACAGACGGGTTTGCGGGCGCGCGAACAATGGGTGTTCTGCTCGTCCTGTCCGCGTCCGTAGACGCCGCTCCAGAGCGCGTCGTCATTCACTCTGAGCGGACGTGCCCGACAACCCGCTTGGTTAGTTCCACCTGGACGTTCCGCCCGAACGATCTGGACCGTCCATTCCTGGGCCCAGATCAAATACAAGCCCTGGGAAGACTGTGAATTTCCAAGATCAATTCTGGAGTCATCTGAACTCCAAATTGAGATTGGAAAGAAGCTATGGAAAGCTTGAAACCTCTATTTTCTTATGGAATGATAAAAAAGACATGTTATTCAGTAAAAAATTTCTGTATTTAAGAATTAAGTTTCTAATTACATAGATTTTCAAGATCTGAGATGATCATATCTTAGAAACATGTTTTAATAATGATCTAATACTTAAATAAAGTTATATCTATGTTTAAATTGGATAGATATGAGATATATTAAGGGATCTACCCTTTATGGTAGAAAAACCCCTAAGATATAATTTTTTTTTATAATGAAGAATTCAACTTAAACAAATTGGATTCTAATTGTGACCTAGATGTGATATGTATCCAGGTGGTGGGATTAGAGCGCACTAATTTAGTATGGAGTCCAACTAATTTGAGAGACGTAGATGAATGGTTATCTGTCTAAGGTAGGGGACTACATTTACTATTCCTTTGATTTTATAAATCACAATTGTGGCTTTATTTACATTAACAGTTTGATGCATGGATATGTATACCAACCCCATGATTTCCCTTAGATTACCATTCAACATGTGTTGCCGACACTTATGCTATCTTTTTTTTTTACATGATTCTTGCATTGTTCTTGATATATTTTATACTTCATCGATTAGATTATTTGAGGATGTTATAAGTGGATTTTCAATGCATGATTTTGTATTTTGTTGCCGTTTTATGATGGGTGTTTCTACTTGGTAGATGCTATGCTAGGAGGGTCATAGGGTTGGCCACTCACCCTCTAAGTATATGGATGATAGACATCCACCTTTATATGTGGGAAAATTGCATGCAGTTGTGATAATCATGCGCAGGCCACCCACATTGTTCTACCAACTCCCATGCCTCTACGGACTATACTCTCACGTTCTAGTGTCGACAATGAGTGGTAGTGGTTGATGCCTTAGAGTGGTTGCCACTACAGTATAGTGATCCATACTTTTATTATGTGTGCACTTGTAGTTACAAACACACCTAGGTGATTATATCTTGATGCACCCATAGCGTGACAACTCACCCCAAGGGTGAAGCCTATGTGGGTGGGCCTATGGGTTGGGTAAGCTACATAGCGAACAAGCTACAGGTGAGGAACTTAGGGGGTTGGTATGAGTACTTGTTGCCAAATATGAGAGTGTTATGGTACACTCCAGGTACATGGTTAGGTTGCACACCTTTTTATTCATGACATGCATTCATGACTTAATATGATGGACTTGACCATCATGCATTATTCATGTTATGTACACTGGGGCATTTGGTTTATAGTACTTCTACATTTTATGTGCGAAATTATATCCTCATTGGCTAATATATTTGATTCGAACTTCTTATTATTCATGCATTGTTTCATTCTTGATATATGATGATTCAGCTTCTTATATGAATGTTTCACATCTAGGATGTTTATTATAAACCTTGATCTTTATATGTCACACTAAATATTCTTTATTTGATATTAAATGTGGTCACCTACACAAGAATAGCTTGATGAGGCATTGAGATGTTTTTGTAATGCCTTAGATATAGAGAGAGGTAGCATGTTTGACATATTGACAAAGCAAACGAGGGCAATTGCAACCTTTAGTGATGTATAGAGGAGATTTCAAAAATGAAAATGATTTGTTCAGAACCTTACCTTGATTGTCATTTATGGACTATATATTGGTATGATTTACATTGTAACTTGGATGTATGGATATATTCATATTGGATGTGGTGGTTGTGCATGGACAGACCTTGGGCAATGTTGTCATATCTTTGACTTTTTTTTCTTTATTCACCATTGAAGTATATGTTATATCAAGGATTATATCTAAACTAGATGGATAAGCATGGAGATTGAGTCTCTTGGGTGTCATGTTATGTTATTGTATTTATCAAGTAGTGTGTATAGCATGTGTTATATACGATGGTCCAAAATACAGAGGAGACTCTATCGAATTTTTAGTAGAAATGAGAATATCATTTCATATTTAAAATCCATGATTTTGTGATTGTATGACTCCCAAGATTTTGAAATGAATGCTTTTCATTCGAGTTTTTGTTTTTAGTCAACTTTAAAATCAAAGTTTTAATACAAGGATCCTAATATTTTAAAAATTGGCATTATATTGTTGTGTAAAACATGGGGTGTCACCTTATAAGAGAGATTTGGGCCTTAGATTACACTTTCAAACCTGTGATTGTGTTTAAGTGCAATTAGGTGGAACATAACAAAGACAACATAAAAAATTATGCCCTTGGATTAACATTGCTTGATCTAAATAGGATCGGCTATAAAAATGATCAATTTATTTTGGCATCTCAAGCAAAACAAGTATTTTATGTACAAGACAAGCGTGATAAGAGATGGGCAACTATTTTATCATCCTTTCTAAGGGATTTTTATGATGAAGACAACTTGGGAGATTCTGAAATAAATTACCCTTCTATTACCAAAACAATCCCATCAATCGAAGTAGTACTTGGCAAGAATGAGAATTATGTGCGAGACAATGGTGAGGAGGGTGCTTGGGTTTAAAAATTATATGTAGTTGGAGGTATTTGGAATGTATTAATGAGTTGCAATATATATAATTCCATATTTATAATTAGCTCTCTTTTGTCATGAGCTCTATGGATTGATAAATGAGCTATATGTGTGTACAAAAAATGCATGAATCAATGTTGACTATCATAAAAAATTAGTTTCATTGTGTATGAATTGTTAGATATTGTAAGTACTGACATAAATGGTATATATATTTTAAATAAAAATAATTTATAAAGTCATTTAGTATAAACGAATTTAAAAGATGTTATTTTTAAATTCATTTATTTTTAAATGACTTTAAAAGATGCTACTTTTAAGGTCATTTATTTGTAAACAACTTTAAAATTTTATACTTGTAAAGTTGTTTAGCATTAAACAACTTTAAAAGTTGACATTATCAAAGTCATTTACACTAAACAACTTCTTTATGTACATTCAAATTTAGCACAAATAATGATCTACCAAATTTACACTAATCATTATGTAACATCTTTGATTTTTAAATAAGAATTTATAAAAATTTTGAATTATGTGAAATTGGTGTCAAAAGAAAATTATTTTGAAAGTCTCAACTTTTTTAGTTATAAAAAGTGAAAATTTTATAGACTTCAAATATGATGTTAATACATCAACATTATGATTGTACTTGAAAAAATGATTCCAAAGGCACTAAGTTTGCTATAATCAAAAATCAAACGAATATGTTTTGATTTTCTTAAAAAAGGGCAATTTGGTAATTTCACATAGTAGGCCCTACTTGTAAAAATTTGAGAATTGAGCAGCTCTCATCTATTTTTTACTGTAATTATATATATAACTAAATAATTAAGTAGTAACAATAACATAATTTTCAAGTTTAAAATTTTTCAAAATAAATTTATCAAATAAATTAAAGGCGAGGGCAATTTTGATAATGGCGCCCAACCCTCTTAAGATAATCTTTTTAATTAAAAGAATTTATAAAGTCATTTATTTATAAATGACTTTGATAATGCCACCCCCTCTCTTAATGACCTAAAACCCAATGGAAACCATTTCTCCTCCTCCCACTAACAACCTCCCTTCGTTTAGTGCCCTCTCCAGCAATAGAACTCCCACTAGTGAGATTCATTTCTCTCGATGACTTCATCCCTCTGATGACCACAAGGAAAATAGAAAACCCCCTTTGATGATCTCTGATTGTCAGGTCCAAAATCCTCACCTTCTGTATCTTCCCGACTATCCATAACCTACCTCCATTTAGATCCCTTGCCTATAAGCTCCCCTATGCGGATATGCTACTAGCTAACTGCCCTTCACCTAATCTCCCACTGAAATGCCAAAATCCCCTACCTTATTCTCTAATCTAGCCAATCACACTTGAAAAACCCACAACCCTCTTTCAGTTGGATTCCTTTGTCAGTGATTGAAACAACCACTAGCTACCTGCGCACAATCCACACTCCTTTCCCTCTTTTTTTCTCTTCCTTTCATTTCCCTCCTTCGTCTTCCTCTGGCCAGTGCAGCCTAACTAGCGCATCAACCCCTTCTCCTTTTTTCTCCCCTATCATTCTCCCTCCATCGATGTAGCCTCGATCGGCATGAGCCCCATCCCCCCCTTCCTCCAGCCAATTGAATACTTGAAAACCCATCTTCTCCTTCCTCCACCTCTCATCTCCTTCCCATTTTCACCATCAACAATAGCTTTGTAATTGTGAAATAGAGCCATGGGTTCCCACTTGATATAAGAGTTATGGAAGTTTAAAAGCTCAGATCAGTGATTTAAATCATGGATCAATGCTCACACCAATCATTGGTAGACATTGGTAAATAAGAATGGTCTATATTAGGTGGGTTGATTAAGATTGCTATCTTGGAAAAACTAAATTGTTGTTATGTTTTGATAAGAATGAATTAATGTGAATGATGATTTATGTGTACTATCTTAAATTTTAAATGGAATCAAAGCATGTGAAACTTAGTTATCATCTTGTGACTCATTTTACTTTATCAAATTGGAAATCGAATGATTGAACTTACACTTGAAATTGCTATTATTTTCTAATTATAGGGCCCAAATAAAAGAGTGTGAACTACCCCTATTAGACTAGAACTTATATAGATATGTGTGTGTGTGCCTATATCTAGTGGCACCTCTAAAGTTAAAGTTAGTATGTAAACATAGGCTACTATTCAACCAAACTACTGATTTAGGCATTGAGACTAAACCATACATTAAAAATTTGTATTGCTCCTTCTATCAGTTGAGTAGTGTAGATAGGTTAACTGAATTTGTAAATTAAATTAGTATATTCATAATTTATTCATGCTGTATCATTGTCATCTTTGATTATCTTACTAATGATGTGTTTTAACTCTTTCTCTTGAATCAATAAGAAATGCCATTGAATAACTCAAGAATGAATAACTTCATTTCAATGAGCCATGTTTAAGAACAAAAGATGGGTGCATGTGTGTGCTTAAGGAAAGTGGTAACTAAGTTCTCAAGTATATAGAGGGACTAAAATTGAAACAAATACATGCTTGTTTCTCCGAAAAATGGATGCACTTTCAAGTATGAGAAATGAGTAAACAACGACGCATGTGTATACTAGAACATGGACACTTTAATGCTAGTTTCTTTATATTTAAATCAAGAATATGGTAAGCCATCTTTCAATAGGTAAAACATGTTTAAATTTGAGAGAAGTGGAGAACTATCTTGGAGCACAAATCCCCCTAAATAAAATAGGAATTTGATGCCTAGGATCATGCCCCATTTGGTTGGTGTTTGGCCATGAGAAAACTGCAAACAATGGAGACACGAATGAGCGAAACAATACTATACCTAAAAGCATTACATGCTAATAAGAATGAGTGAAACAATACTATACCTAAGGTTAAATAAACCCAACTAGAAGGCATGTTACACATGGGCTAGAGTAGACTAAAAGCATATACCAACCTACATAAAACCCTCAAAACTAATCAATAGGTGGTCTAAGTACATGCTTGATCATCTTGATAAGAATGACTTATAATGTATTTCTAGAGCATGTGTATAAGCTAACGAGATTTTGTTTTGGTATGACTAATTTCCCAATTACTTCGGTTATGTAAATCACGAACTGCATGCCAAAATAACAACCTTTTTCCACCTACACAAGAACAAGCTTGCTAAGACATTGTAATTGTTGACAATGTCTCAAATTTGAAGAACTAGAATAGAAGGACGAACAAGTTGAGTCGAGGACGTGAAAGCAACTACAGAGCAATAATTATAGCAAATTGGGATTTTCAGTATCTAAAGAGTGAGCCTCACATCTTAGGATTTAATTTATGAGTTATGAGAGAAGCTGTATGTATATTTACTTTGATGTAGTGGACTCATTCTTATTTAGTGGAATGTATTGTGATGTGGTTGTGACTAGAGGTTTTGGGATGTGATAAATTGTACGTATTTGTTTTGAAAACAATGAAAATTTATTTGTATTATCTATTAGGTGTTCCACGCACATGCGTTAAATGCACATATGTCCAAACAATAGAGAAAAATTTGTCAAATTTTTTTTATAGGAATGAGATAATCATTCTACTATATAATCCTTGTGTTTGTTATCGAAATGACACTCGCGATTTTCAAAGACCCTCTTTAATGAAAAAAGTATTCTACTACTTTATTTTTTAAAGAAACTTTCAAACAAAGGGCCTCGCATTTCAAAAATTATTTAAAAAGCATTATAAAAATCCAAGGTGTCACAAAAAAACAAAGGAGACTGTCAAATTTTTGGTAGAAAAGTAGGGATAATTTCTCTGAAAATCTTGTTTTTAGAAAAGAAACACGACACTTGATATTTTTAAATGCCAATTTACCTAACCGTGTTTAAGAACAAAAGATGGGTGTGTGTATGTGCTTGAGGACAAGTGGTAACTAAATTCTTAGGAATGACAACTAGTCCTAGTAAACACTTGATCATTTTGATAAGAATGAGTTATAACATGTTTTTAGGTGTATCAAGAAAGATGTCGATGCATTGTAGTGAATGTTGGTTTTTCATGTTTGTGGAGATTGAAGTATTAGGTATATATGATATTTGGATTTTCATGTTTATAAAGATTATTTGAAGTATCAGGTGTATAGAATGTTTGTTATTCAATGTACGCACAGGTGGTAATGTATCAAGAAAGATGTAGATGCATTGTAATGGATGTTAGTTTTTCAAGTTTGTGGAGATTAAAGTATTAGGTGTCTATGATATTTGTTATCCAATGTAGATAGGTGGTATTGTATCAAGAAGTGGATGCATGTTGTATTGGAGCAGGTTTTGATTGTTTATAAATATTGTTTGAGTCTCATTGTACATAGGATGTTTGTTATTCAATTATATATAGGTGGTAGTACTTGGATACAAAAATGCAAAAACAAAAAAACTTTTGAAGTCATTTAGCCATTAAAAAGGTTGGGCTTTTGAAGTCGCTTAGGTCAAGGCAACTTCAAAAGTCACCAACTTTTGAAGTCGTTTACTGATAAGCGACTTCAAAGGTTCAGACTTTTGAAGTTGTTTAGCATAAGGCACTTCAAAAGTCCATAAAAAAGGTTGGGATTTGAGGTCGCTTATATAAAAATAACTTCAAAAGTCACCAACTTTAGAAGTCCTTTAGGCTAAGCGACTTCAAAAGTCCATCAAAAAGATTGGGATTTTGAAGTTGCTGAGTTAAAAATGACTTTAAAAGTCATCAACTTTTGAAGTCATTTAGGTTAAGTGACTTCCAAATGTCAAATACATTTGAAGTTGCTTAGACTAAAAAACTTTAAAAGTTTGTGAATTTTAAATTCGTTTGTGTAAATGACTATAAAACTACTCTATTTTTAAAGTCATTTACTTAAACAACTTTAAAAGTTTTTGACTTTCCAATTTAGCATGATAGCAGTCACTTAGTAAGTGACTTCGATTATCCTTTTTAACCAACTTTAAAAGCCCCCTATCTAGTAGTCTTGATATGAAACCCAAAGATGGCCTCTAAATTTGAGAAAACTACAAGACCTTTTAAGAAAGGCAAGCAATCCATAAATGCACATAGACTACAAGGAAATGAGTATCTATACATTCTTGTATTTCTTGTGCAATTACTTCAAGTATGAATTTACCAATGAAAATTTTGGGAATTAGATTAGATGTGATAACCTCAGTTAGTGAATCAGTTATAACACAAGAGTTCATTCAAGAAGTACCTATTAAGGTTAATTGAAAGAAGAATGAATGCTGACCTTATCCTACTTAACATAATGGATTTTGATATTATCGTGAGAATGGATTGACTAGCAAAATATTGGGCATTCATGGACAGTAAAAAAATAAATAAATCATATTTTGTGTACTTGATGAGAAAATATTTGTTTTACATGGGAAACAAGACACTATTGGCTCATGCATTATATCAACTGTAAAGGTGGCCAAACATATCTCTAAAGACTGCCAAGCATTTATGACAACATGGTTACTATAGACGATGAGCAATCCGAGATTGAGGAGACAGATGTAGTTAAATAATTCCAAGATATTTTTCAGAGGAACTTCTAAGATTACCACCCCAACGAGAGATTAAATTTTCTATTGAATTAGTACCATACACAACTCAAATATCTAAGGCACCTTATAAGATGGCTCTAACTGAATTGAAAGAGTTGAAAAGTCAATCCTCTTTGTAAAGAAAGTGAATGGATGGGAGTGATTATGCATTGACTATAGAATGATGAATAATGTCACCATGAAAAAAATGTACCCTCTACCATGCATTGATTATTTTTTTTATCAACTTCAATCTGCTTTCATCAATTGTGAATCATAGATGACGATATATGAAAGACAGCTTTTAAAACCTATTAAGTACACTATAAAATCTTAGTTATGCCATTTGATCAACATTCAGGGATTTGATGAATCGAGTCATTCGAACTTTCTTAGATAAATTTGTGATTGTATTCATTAATAATATATGGATTTGCTCTGTCAATATTGAAGAACATCAAAAACACTTATAAAATTGTGTTAAACAGTCTCAAAATTCATAAACTATTTGCCAAATTTAGTAAGTGTGACTTCTGGCTAGAGAAAGTCAATTTCTTGAGTTATGAAATTTCTAAGGATGATGTTACGGTGGACCCAAAGAAATAATTCGTAGCTTTCTTAGTCTTATAGGATACTATAATAGGGGATTTCTTGTATAACCCTTCCTTTGACCGCATTGACCAAAAAGGGTGTATAGTTCACTTGGATTACTGACTGAGAATGTACTAGTCGAAGAAGAGATTGATTATGGTACCAATTTTGACTCTTTTAGGAAGTGGAGGTTATGAGAATTACAATGATGCTTTTGGCAAAGGATCAGGAATTATACTAATACAACATGGGAAATTCATTGCTTATGTTCACAACAACTAAAGAACTATGAAATGAATTATATAGTACACAGCCTAGAAATTATGGCCGTAGTGGTTGCTTTACAAATTTGGCAACATTACCTATACAGTGAAAAAATTAAATGTCATTGCCGATCACAAGAGCCTCAAGTATATTTGCATACAAGTCAACCTGAATATGAGACAATGAAGATGAATAGAGTATATTCAAGACTATGATTTAACCATCTAATATTATCCTCGGAAGATGAACATAGTAGTTGATGCATTGAGTAGAAAGTTAAGTATCATGATTGCAAACATCATCATTAAATCAACCTTTGTGGATCGGATATTAAGAGCTCATTAAGATGGTACAATAATTTAAGAACTATGCAAAAAGAATGGTTTTTGCAAAAGTGTAGATGGAGATATTCATTTTTAGAGTAGGCTAGTGGTTCCATCAAATGTAGATTTGAGAAGAAAAAAAAAATTATTATAAGTAGCCCATTAATCAATATTTTCTATCCACCCTAGAGGTACAAAGATGTACTAAGACCTAAAGAAGAACTTTTGGTAGGAAGGAATGAAAAGAGATATATGTGATTTTGTAGCCAAATGTTTGATTTGTCCACAAGTGAAAGTAGAATATCAAAGACCTATAGGAATGTTGCAAACACTAGAATTTTCTAAATGGAAATGGGACCATATTTCTATGTACTTCATGGCACGTTTACCTAAGACACACAATAGTCATGATATGATTTAGGTAATAGTAAATAGATTGACAAAATTGACACATCCTCTTCTAATTAAATAAAATTAGTTGGTTGATAGTTTACCCAAAATTTATGAGAAGGAAATTGTAAGTCTTCGTGGAATACCATTATCCATTATCTTAGACAGAAATGGTAGATTTACTTTCAAATGTTGGAATAGTATACAAAGGGCATTAGATACATCACTTAAGTTTAGGATGGAGTTTTTCCTTCAGACAGAAGATTAATCAAAAACAAATAACCAAATCTTGAATGATATGTTAAAGGGCATATGCATTAGATAAGAAAGGAAAGTATAATGAATATCTTCCACTAGTTGAGTTCATGTATCACAATAGTTTTCATGCAAGTATATGTATGGCATTCTATGAACCATTATATGCATAACTGTGCCAATCACCAATTTGTTGGGGTGAGATTGTAGAAACAAGGTTGATGAAGCAATAAATTGTTGAACAATGTGTAGAAAAGGTTAAATTAATTAAGAACAGAATGTTAACCACTCAAAGTGGTCAAAAGAATTATGTGGATAGAAAGAATAGAAACTTAAATTTTGTAGTTGGGGAACATGTGTTTCTAAAGATCTTACCAATCAAAGGAATTATGAGGTTTTGAACAAAAGAACTCAGTCTTAGATTTATCAGTTCTTTTGAGATTTTAGAAAGAATTGGTTTAGTGGCTTACAAATTAGCCTTATTGCCACAATTAGTTGATGTACACAATGTGGTTGATGTTGCAAAAGTATATATACTAGACTCTACACACATACTTCAAAAGATGCTAGTTGAATTGAAGCCATATTTAACCTTTGAGGAAAAGGCAATATGAATTATGAACCAATAGGAAAAGAAATTACAAATTAAAAATATTACTTTAGTCAAAGTATTGTGACAACATCATTCAATGGAAGAAGCCACATGGGAAACTAAGGATAAAATGAGGAAAACTTATTTTGAGTTGTTTGTGTAATAGTATCATAGTAAATTTCAAGGACAAAATTTTTGTAAGTGAGAAGAATGTAATAACCCTAAATTTTTATGCATTTATTTGATTGATTGAATGTGTGAATTGAAAATTATGAAAATGGAATTGGAATTTGAGATTTCAAGAAATCAACATTTTATATAAATGGAATTAAGAGTTGTAACATGGATATTTGGATTGTACTAAAAAAATTGAATCCAATGACATTAAGAACATTGAAATTAGATTTCGGATGAAAATTTTGTAATTTTTGCCAATTTTTGAAATTTAATTTTGTTAAATAATGGTAAAATGATAATTTTACCTTTATGTGGGCTCCACAAAAGTCAAATGGGCCATTAGTCATCAAGTATAAGAATCTGTAATGATTAAAGTAGTAATCATGATGTATCCACTTTTTAATAAAATAATAATTGTAAATAAAAATAATTAAATAAAAAATAAACCTATAAGTCGTACTGAAGTTCCTTCTAGTTTTTTTGAAAATTTTCCTCCCTCTTTCCTCTCCATTTTCCTTCCCTTTCCTCCCTCTTCCCTTTCTCTTTCTCTCTCTTTTTGGATGTATCTGCAGAAGCGCAGTACTGGGACTATAGGCTAGTGCATCCCCAAATGTGCCATCCATGATTGGCAAGTGTAGCCCCTTCCTATCTGACACCCTTCTCCACTGTCTCTCCTTCAACATCAGCACAGACATTTGCTCCCTTTCCCCTTTCTCCTTTCTCCTTCTTCTCTCCTGCTTTGCTTCTTTCCCTTTCCTCTTTGATTTCCCTCTTTCCTTTCCCAAGAGACCCGACTCACTGGCGAGCATAAAGTAGTGTCTACACCCACCAAAGTCACCAATCTCCTCTCCTCTGGCCGTTCCAAGTATTCCTCCCTCCAATATTTTCTTTTCTAGCTTCACTCTTGCTTTTACGATCTTTGGCTGCCTAACTTTCTAGCGAGCATAGAGTAGCATCCACACCCACCAGAATCATAGGCTTCCCTCCATCTCTGGTTCATCCAGGTAACTTTTCCCTATGTTCTTTTTTTAGCTTTCCTTTTCCCTGATATTCCACAGATTTGTTCTCACTAGCTGGTGATTTGTCGATGAAAATAGATCCAATGGATCTAAATGGGAACTGCCTCAAGGACGACTTAGATGGAAGATTTGAGCCATCTAATAATTGTGGGATCCAAAAATCCCTAAATTTGTAAAAATAATAAAAGTATAGAAGATTTAGGTTGGATATTTAAATGGAAAACAGACAGAGAGCCGGGATTGCACCATTTGAAGGGTTTCAACAATGAGAATGAAACCTCTAGGGGCATTCTCTCTAGTGCACAACGCATGTGGAATGGTCGCGGATTGATCTTGATGCATATGTGTCCTGGGAACCGAGAAACAGCCCAGTGCATTCTAGTTACCAAGATGCACCATGCATTCTAGAATGCGCATCATGTTCTAGCGAGATGAAACATTGATTAAGATCAAAATCATAGATCTAATAGAGCAATGTTAGATCTAATCATTAGATCAATACAGAAATTTCAGATGTCTAATCAAATCAATTGAAAGACTAAAATTTAGTAAAATAATATCTAATTGAGTTATAGATTGAATGATTAAACTAATTTAATAGTTAGATTTACTATTAAAACTAAGATAAATTAGAATTGACATAGAAGATAGTCAGAAACCTTAAATTTGATTGTTAGATTTATAGATCAACAATTTTAATATAAGAAAAAGCTATCTATAGAGGAGAGATTAATTGTCATATAGCCCTAGTCCAATTTCCAAAAATCCTACTCCTGCTCCTTCTCCTGAACATGTGGGGATACTTTCTCACTGAAAACAATCTTGAAATCATACCATTGAATTTTTTTCACATCACTGAAGTAGGTCCTTTTTGTTGTAGGCCACTACAAAGAAGCCTCACCAATCAACACAAAATGTCACATCTACAACTTACCTATCCTCTAGGGTCTTCATTCCTTGAATGTCTTTTCAATCTCATAAAACCATGTTTCTATAGCTTATAACCCTTCTTCCCCATTAAACTTAAGGCCAATCTTATTGAAATGCTCCAAAAGGGTATTAGACTCTTCCTCAATTCCTATAGTCACCACTCCTCCAAAATGCTTCCCAATCTGGTTGGGGGTTTGAAGTTGATGCTTCAACCTCTATAAGAGAAACTCAACCATATCATCCATTGTGTCACTCTCAACCCTAACATTCCATTAAGCTTCAATAGTCGTAGAGTGATTGCTAGTCTTCTCTTTGGCAACGTTTGAATATTTAGTAAAAGTCTGATTAGTTTTCAACCTAAATTATCCAGTGAACCTAAACTATGTTTTTCATAAACTCTTGACACTAGTGGTTTTCCTAGCTATTTGGCAGTGAGTAGTTTGAACTTGTGTTTTGATGCCAACTATGATGATTCAAGTTTTTAGAAATAGTTTTAACAAATTCAATTAGAAATAGTTAGGATCCTTGAAACAAATTCAAAACTACATCTTCAAGTCAAGATCATCAAAAACAAAACTTCACACAATATCAAAATAATAATCAAACATTTGAACAATTAGGATCTACTAGTCAAAGCCCAAAAATGCTAAATTAAACCACAATTCCAAGTAATTGAAAATTCAATATTTCTTTACAAGTTTGTCAACCGTATCAAAATGAAAAGAAAACTATTACTAAAAGGTCTTCATATGTTTGAAACTTGAACTAAAAGATCTCCTACACACCAAATCAAAGTCTCTCCTTCTGTCCTTCACTTGTGGGGTTGGTTTAGTGAGTAATATTACCCACTAGAAAATACAAGACTAGTCAAAATTGTGTAAAACAATGTTGTGCAATTCAAATAGATACAAGTTTTTTATTTATCAGAACATAATGTTATCAACCTATCATATTAGAATTGAACCCAATCAATGCAATAAAATCCAAAGAATGAATTAAATACCCAAATCAAATCTATATCATGTCCATCAATTGGTCAACTCTTTAGTTAATCAATCATTGAATGTCACTCATCTTCTTGCCACATGAATTGATTAATATTCTCAAGAGCAATCGACATGTTAACCCATGTCCATAGTCAAAAGGTTAGTTATGCTTCTAGCAAAAAATTGAGTTTTAATTGTGTTCATCCATGGATGCTACATAGATGAACACTAGCTCTCATGGGGCCATTGAATAAAAAACAATAGTGTGCTCATGATACAAAAATCTCATGCATCATTGCCCATCTTAAGCACATATCAAATATTGGAAACTAGTGGTGGACTTCATAGCATAGCAACTAGTGGGGTTTTTCATACATTCCCCTAGCCGAGTCCAACTCTCATAAGTCAATTTTTTGGAAAATCCCATTGTACCTTAGTGTGAAATCAAATACAAAATGCACATTTATAAGCATTACATATTGCCATCCTTGAAATTCAAAATCATGCACACCCTCCAAATGTCAAAAAAATAGGCTTTCAATCAAATAATTGATAGTGCCAATATCATTCAAACCAAAAGTATAGAAGTACTTAAATCTCTCAACATCAACGAATACGATCATTTGTTCACATGATTGATTTCAATAAACTTGTAAAAAAAAAAAAGAATGGAATGATAACTAAGAGAATTGCAAGACTGATAATGTATCTTTACAAAAATTTACTTTGTTTGGAATCACGAGCATGAACTTACCAAATTCCCTAAGCATTTCATACAGTTGTCCATACTATCATAGCATTTTGACCATCAAGTTATGCAAATAAAAAACATCATTCAACTTCATAAGTTTTTACAAATATGTGTCATATGTTGGCATGCACTTATACATCATTCTTTGAACTTGAATGAATCTAAGTTTACTACCCTATTCTACAATCAAAATCATTCAAAATGAAGAGTTAATTCACTATTCCCTGCAATGGAACCAAAAACTTGGTGTAGTTCTAATATTTACTCGCACATGAATCAAAATAGTAAGATTTATCTGAATGACGTTGATCCCACATGGAATCTCACAAATTTATATGCAATTGGAACTTGTTTAAATTACTTATGCTAGCCAAAAAGATTGGTTCTGATTAATCTAGGAACTTAAATAACATGGAATTGGAAATATGCATAAATTAAAACCTTAAATGGAAACTATCTAAACTAGCATGCATTCAAGCAACTAACATGATCAATCAAATTCAAAAAACTATAAACATCTAACTAGCATGCTCTAATCTAAACACATAATGCCATCAATGAATCAAGTGTGTAAGTTTAGAAACACATGGAATTAGAAAATTGCACATTAACCGTAGGAGCAATAGTTCACATGGAACTTAGAAGATAAAGCGTGGAATATATTATTATTTATTGAATGTAAAGAATTTCAAAAGTGTCTGCATGGTTTGATAATATCTAAACACTAAATCTTGAATTCAATGTCAAGTCTAAAGCCATCCAACAAGGCCCATGCAAATGAACCAAGGGAGAGAATCAAGTTAAGGAATGAAATCAAGGTGGAAATGAATCCTAAAGGCAAGCAAAGAAGGTGAAACAAAACTAGACAAGACCAATAATAAAGGTAGTAATTACAGGTAGGTAAGGGTGATCCAAAGGCTATTATCTCTTAGCTGTCACTACAAGAGATTATACCCTTTGATCAAGGAAACTAAAACCCAAAACTAGAAGCAAACACAAAGAACATAAACTAAGGAAAGATGTGCATGAGACAAGCAAGCAAACACATCACAAAAAGGAAAAGAAATGGGTGTGGAAACTTAGCTTGAAAGATACATGAATAACCCTTGAATGGTGTTGCACAGAGAGCTAGATGGGAGGCATGGTGAAGCACGAAGATAGGCGTGGAGAACTAACCCTTGAATGGGCATGGAACTCCTTCTCCCCCTTGTGTGGAAAGCCTTCCTCTATTTTATATGATTTGAACATTTCTAAAGAGACCTAACTTGCTAGTATTCTATCCCTAGGAAAAAAGAAAGAAGGGGGAAGGGGGCCAGGCCAGTGGGGAGATAGAGGATAAGATGAGAAGAAAATTAGAAATAGGACTCTAGGAATTGGAACTAGGGATGGTAGTAAGTGGGATTAGAAGTGGGACGTGGAGGAGACTTGGAAAGGTGTGTGATTGCACTTTCTAAGTGTAACACAATCAAAGGTCAGAGAGAGAGAATGATGGGGAGAAAGTGAGAAAGATAAAATTTTGAAAATTGGAGCTCATCTCTCTTGGTTGGTCCACATACACATGCATATCCTCTTGTTGATAATCACCAACCATTTTTCCTCTTTAAACCATGATTTTTTCAAGTTGCAAAAAAACCATGTTTTCCCTCTTCAATGATCATTGTCTCATTTGTATTTGTCTTGGATGTCTTCATGCCTTAACTCCTTCACTTCATGGCTTATATAGCTTGAATTCCCATGCAAAGATGCTAGATTTTTCATTGGTTTTGCATGGGCCCATTTCTAGTCACCTTGAATTCTACCAATTGTCTCTTGGACTAGTTTGCTTGCTCTAGAAATTTTTTGAAGCTTTCTTAATTCTTTGAATTGATAGAAAATGGCTCCTTGCTGTTTAGGTTGATCTAAATCATTGATTCCCATCTAAAGAGATCTCAATAGTTGGATTAATCTTTCAATACCTACAAAAGATTAAAAACCCTAATTGATACCTAAAAAAATATCATAAATCACATACTTACTTGATAATAGCTTCTGAACTTGCAAAACATAAAAAATTTGAATCATTATCTCAAAAATACATGTGTCATAAATTTTTAAAAAATTTACAATAATTCCTTATAATTTATAACATATGAGCTACTAATTGAGTACTTTTTCATTCAAAATTGAGTACTTATCATATCCCTCAACTAGTATTTTGCTAGTCCTGAGCAAAATATGTAGAATTCATGAAAACAAAAATAATTACTATTTTTGTAGCTATTCATGATTATATTTAGCATATGCAACAAGCCCTTAAATCCCTAAGTTATCCTTAGTAAAGGAGTTAGGCATCATGAGGCTTTGTAGAGAATGTATCCACCAAATTCAATAAGGCTAAGTTCCTCCATTTTTTCTTTGAGAATTCTTATCCATTAATAGTCTACTATCTTTAACAAATTAATAAAAGATGAATGAAAAATTCTACAAGTTACCCACATGCTAAAGCCATTTTATTACAGCTATATCTAAGAGTGGAGTGTGTGTATAGATTACATAATTTTTTACTTCTAAACAAACATTCTTATACTCCAATGGAAAAATGTCTTGACCTCAAATTCTTAGTCATATACAGTTAGAAATGAAGCTCTTAGAGATCAGAAGGGATAGTTCACCTTAATTCCTTAATATTTATATCATCATGAAGACTATATTCCACCTTAAGATCAATAGGACTTTAGATGGGATGAAACTTAGGTTTAGGACTGGTTCTGAGGGAAAGGGTAAAAGGATGCAAAAGTTTCAACTCTAAGTAGAGGTCATCAATGAATGTTTGACAGCTTCTCTTTTGAATGCACTAAAGAACTTTCTTTTCTTTTAGTTCTCTTATGACTTTCTTTATATTTCTATGAGGGAAATGTTTTTCTATAAAAATATTTTGATGTTTTTAATGTCTTAGACCTTTGTCATTTTTTACTTTTTCTTCCATCTCTACTCATTTTTAAATGATAGGTAATGGATATTTAATTGGGTTTCTGGGTTAAGGTAGATACATTTAGAAAAGAAAAGGCTTACCAAGAGGCTTAAAGGGTCTAACTAGTAGTATAATACTAAGTAGGCTTTATCTCTTTAGGCTAAAACAAGAATGGCCAATATCACTTCCTAGGTTTCTTAAAGCCCATTGGATTCAATAAATTTTCAGCAAACAAAGTTAGTACTCCTATTGTAATTCTTGGAAATTGACCCAAACAAAAGACATTGGGATCTTTCAAAATTAATGTTCATTGAAGAAAATGTGAAATTATATTTAACCCTAAAAAAAATGACAGTCTCTAATACTCATTGGTTATAGGTCTCCATTGATTTTCTTTAGGATCTCTAAGTCATAACCATATATATGTCTAGACTATGCATTGTGCATTAGTGTGTTCTAAGATTTAACTTTATAAATACTTTAACACATGAATAAAATGCAGAATTAACCATATGCATATCTATTAATAAGTTAAAATAGGAGATATACTAAGAATTAGAAAATCCAATTCTCATCATAGTAAAGGAACTTGACCTTGAAAACTCAAAAACAAAAATTTCTTTCTTCAAAAATAAGGAAAAACTCATACTGCTTATGCATATCTACACCCCTCCAACTTGAAATAAACATTATCCCCAATGTTTTGAAATACAAAATTCCTATAGGCTGATTAGGTAATGTAGAAAAATAAAACTCTAAAATTGCTGGGTTGCCTCCTAGTGAGCGCTAAGTTTAACATCTTCAATCAAATGTTATTAAAAGGTATTTAAAAACCTAAATGAATACATCAAAATTGGAGATACCCTAACCCAAGATTTAGATTAACATTGTCCTTAATGTATAGAACTACATACTATGGACAATTGAAAATAACAAACCTAAGAGGAAAGTGTTAAAAGAAATGTACTCGCACTTTTGGAATAGTGCCATGATCTGCTGATGTGGTCTATTGAATGCAACTCTAATATGATCCTGAAGACTAAACTAACTAATCTACTCTACCCTAGTACTAAACCTAACTAATTAAACTTATCTCTCTTAATCCTAACTCTAGCAATTAAATGGAGGAATTTCCCACTCCATTCAAGAATTTCATGGTAATCAATATACATTTTCTACCTTGAGATGCATGATGGTGATAAGATAAGAATAAGAAAGACCACTATGATTCTTATTTTCTTATGACCAATTTTAAATGTATGGTCCCAATGGGTGCCAAATTGAGGAATAACAATGCCCATATCAAATAGTATATAAAAATTCAACCTCCTCCTTTTCATTTTCCTGGATATTAGGGTTTAGTAGGCTCTACTTCTCCCACAAGGGTGTTCATGTTATTCTAGAGGCAGGGAACCCCTTAGATTTAGACCCTTAATAGTTTCTAATGTGCACCCTAGAGTTGGTTGATGTTGGGCCAAAACATCAATTGACTCTTCTTCCTATTTTGCAGTCGCAAGTAAGGTTTCAAATGAGCCTACATTGCTTTCTGGTGATTGGTCAAATAAAAACTGAAGGTCCCAATTGTGTATGTCTTCTACTCTGCATGACTCTATTTTAATATTGAAAAATGTAGGCAGTCCTACTCATGCATTCCATTTGAAAGTGTTCATTAATGGTGCAGCATCTAGTAAATCATTCACTTCATTAATGGAGGTATCTACATCAAAATTAGAAAAAGAAGCAAGGCATGCCTCAAGTGGATATGTGTTGGAGGATTGCAAGAATGGTTTAAAACTTTGTATCTCTAAAGGATTGAATGACATTGCCATATTGGTGTCAGAATTAATGGGCTTTTGATTATCCTCAATTTGTTCAATTTTCTCAGCCCTTCTTATAAATTCATTATTTATTTGACCCATTTGAAATTCCATCTACTCAATAAATTATTAAGTCAGTTCTATAATTCAGGTCTCTTCCAATAATTGTTCCAATTAGTATGGCTCATACTGCTATGCATTCGGTTACCAGAAAAGGGTTGAGTAGGTTGGAACCATGATGGTTCTCCTTAATATTCTTGAGACCAAGGTTGTTCTTGGGGATGCCTAGCCATCCATGATAGTTGGTGACAACATAATAATAGTTGCTAAGATCTACGAATGCAATGGGTTCATTCACTTGCTCCTAATAATATGCATTATTGGTGGAGCTCGATAGCCATGAAGTGGTAGGATATGTTGGGCTAGAGTGTGTATAGAAATTCTTGTAATAAGGCTGTTGAGATGACTTAATAGCTAGTATAAAAGTATTTAACCTATTCTCATAACTATCCATCCTACTGGTCAATTTATCTAATCCATTGGATAGATCAAGAGTATCCCTGTCTCTATCTCATACACATCTTCATGGCCTAAGGGCCGAGGAGTGAAATAGTATGAAAGTGGCAGTTTTCTATCCCTTTCTTTGTGGGCCATCGCACTCAACTTTATATATAACAAATCGTTGTATACAACAAATGAGTCTTTTTTTTAAAGTGAAACTAAGGGAAACCCTAACTATATGATGCAACCTAACTAAATGAGACTCCTAACTCTAAATGATGCATAATCAATCCCTAATGGTTTGCTAACAAGCTATTTTGTTATTCCTTGTTAATTTGTAAGGTGGTAGTTTTTAGATCTAATTTTAGATAGCTTCTCCTTTTATCTAGGTTGGACTAGTGCTCACCAAGTAAGCTTGGTCAGAGTGGTTAATACAATTCTCATGTAAGGAGGTGTATAGACCTCAACAAACATTAATGAAAGGCGTGTAAAAATTACTTAGATTTTACATACCTACTATAGCCACAATACTCAGAAGCCACTAGAGTGACAGTAGATCGACTCCTTCAAAAACCTTCAGTGTCTTCCTACTTGATTTTAAATTTTTATTTAAAGTTTGGAATCACAAGCATACAAGGATTGATTTGATTATCTAGGTGGGGCAAAGATTAATGATAAAATCCAATCTATATCATATGTGGGTTCCTATGGAGCCCTTACTATTAATATGATCGTCCACAATAAAGTAGTAGATGTGCAATACAATGCAAAGAATTAAACTAATTCCTACCTATATGTTATCTGACAAAGGGTGCACACCTTAAAAGACAGGGCACTATAATCAGACAGCCTATGCCTTGGTTATAGCCAAGCTTAGGCTAATCCTTATTATATAGGTGTCATTCTAATTCAACGTTTTAATATGTATGAACTATACTATATGAATTACACTACCAACCAGCAACGCAAATAATACCAAATGCAACTCCACTAGAAAAATAAAGAGAGGGTTATATACTTATAGTGGGGTCCTCGATGTGAGCTGGCTCATACAAGTGTGGGGCCATCCAATCCTAGATTGGAAGTGGCCCACACTTGACCTATATTATTACAACCCATTTTTAAGTATAAATTACACATGGCCTCACTACAAGTCCTCTCAAAAAAAAAAAAAAAACCCTAACCTAGAAAAATAGCAAATCCTAATTACTTTGATAAAGCTTTGGCCCACAAGATCATTATCCATCCTTTTGCCAAATTCCCCTTGCACAAAACAAACAAAATATGTCAATTTCTAAGGAATTAAAAAAAAATGAGCAAAAATTAATACAAAAATCTAAATTAATACAATCTAAAACTACGACTAGGGATAATCAATCTAAACTAAGGTCCAATTACAAATCCATTGTGATTCCCTATCAATAGTGCCAAAAACTTAGTATGGTTCAAATATTTACTTGCAAGCACACGAATCAACGTAGTAAGATGTACATGAGTGAGGTCAATCCCACAAAAAATCTCATAGATTTGTATGCAACTAAAACTTGTTTAAATTACTAATCCTAGCAAAAAATATTGGTTTGTCATTAATTTAGGAATTTAAATAACATGGAATTGGAAATATGTTAGATTAAAACCTTAAATGGAAACTATCTAAACTAAAATCCATTCAAGAAAATAATATCATGAATGAAATTCAACAAAGTTGAAACATCTAACTAACATGTTTTATTCTAAACATTGAACTAACACCATCTACACATCAAGCATGTAAGAATAGAAAAGCATGGAACTAGAAAATTGCACATTAACCTTGGGAGGCATTGCGCATATGGAACTTTGAAGATCCAGTGGTTCACATACACAACCCCATTATTACATCTTATGTCCAAAATACACAAATCAAAATATAATCTAATCCTTTCACAAATATACATAGTCTTGATCAACAGTATGTTCTTCGTCTTCCCATGTCATATCCCTCCATTCCTTTCTTTCTATATCTGAGATATTGAAAACATTCAAACATTTACAATATCTCAACAAGCTATGCTTGGTAGGGGATTCAAGAACATATGGAATTGTATAATTCAAATGTACAGTATTTATAATCATCATATTCAATCACATACTTCAATTTCCAAGAACCATACCATATATGATCATTCAATCATAAAATTTATCATGTAACACCCACTATGATAATTCCAAACCACTCACCACTATATCATATGTATATATATATGGTCAAAAACTGTGAAAAATAGTCAATATCTCAAACATCAATATCCATACTGAGATATACTAAGTTGATAAATCATCCAGACTTTTGCTCGGAAAATACCCCCTCATTAGGGCAGTATTGGCATCCCACTATGCCATGCATTAAATGCAAAATACTCAAAGACTACCATGCTGTAGTCTGATTCGTATTAGCATGCTCGGATAACTACCCTATTCACCACTGGTACCATGATGGAAAATATTGTGTCACTACTCATATGGGGAGATAGGACTTTCACAGTGGGGCCTTCCCATAATTGTCCCACCTGACTTTTTATGACGACCTGGGTTTTTGTAACATGTTTTGTAATGTATTTTGAAAGGTAGGGCCCTTAAGAGTGTAAAAAAATTTCGCGAAACAAAGCAGCGGAAATTCTTTTCTTTAGAACTTGTTTTGAAAACCCAAGTCACCACTTCATACATAACATAAGTACAATTTGTGTACAAAATAAAATTCCATTGAAGGAATATACTTTTATTAAACTCCAGGATCCATCCAGTGGTTCACAGTACAACCAAATCTAGTACAATACTTGTCCAAATTACATAATCCAAAACTCAAGCTCACCATACAATAAAACTCTCAACAAAGAAAAATACATGTCGTCAAGGGTATACCTTGAAGATTATTCTCTTCAAGTCTTCTATAGTCTTCAACTCCTAACTCTCCTTCCCTGTATCTGAGATATTGCAACAATTACAATATCTCAACAAGCAATGCTTGGTAGGGGATTCAAGAAACATAACATTGACAATGTTATTCCAATACTTCATAATCTCATTATCCTTAAACATACTCTTTACTTTGTAAGTTATGTATATCTATATACATACATACCCTTCATGGGTGAACCAGTTAAATTTGTGAAAGTAGTCAAATATCATTCCCAACTAAGCTGATCAATTCTCTTCATTTTGAGAATTGAGTATTACAGCTAATCTCATACTGGGAATTTCCCTTCTTGGGAAATATTGGTAATATACAATTACCTAACATTTCATTATGCTATAACATAAGGCATTTCACTATGCCTATTCTCATATGCATCATAGTGCAAAATAATCAGAAAGGTTGCTATGCTGCAATTTGATTCGTACTAGCGCACTCGGATAACTGCCCTGTTCACCACTGATACCACGGTGGAAAATATTATGTCACTGCCCTTATGGGGGGGCAAGACTTTCACAGTGGTGGCCTACCCATAATTGCCACTACTCGACTTTTAGCCTCTCTTAGGGCAAGGTATCATCACATCATCAAATTTCAAGGAGAGGGTGGCCAAACCCTCATGACTCCTCTAGCAATAGCATTTCCCTAGGTGTATGCTTATTAAAACAAACTCATAAGCCTCCAAGCTTGTATGTAAAATAGATTTCATATATATCAAACCATATGTCTGTTTACTTATGGCTGAAATATTTCCTAGTTCCCTATTCACTTATAGTTTAGTCCTTAACCATCTTATATGTGTTTAGTTGGATCATAAGGTTTTCAAGAGATTTAATACAAGTATTATCCTTACTCTTGTCAACATAAGATCATGAGTACAATCATGTATATCTCATGTAAATGCATTCATCAAATCCTCCTACCTTTAAGGAGTGATTTCTTTTCCCCAAATCTTCCATGATCCTGACTAATGTATATGATCTGTACATCCATACGTATTGTCAATATATAAATTATAAACCATCCTATTGATCACTAGATATGATGTTTAGAATGATCTTTAGATCATTCATATCTAAGTATTTTTTTCTATCTCTAAGTCTTTGTGTGTCCATCTCCTTAATCTTAATCTTTCATAGATCCATTGATTGACAATCTACACATGTTAATAAAGATCAAGGTCCTAGATCTTCTATCATCTAGTTCTTCTTTGATCTAAGTTCAGTTATTGGATCATGCCTATGGAGCATGATCTTGGTTTTTTTTTCCTTGAATCATCTTTGATCAAGGGTTTGGATTATCTAATCTAATGAACTATAACAAGTATACTAATAAACATGCATACTAAGTACAATATAGTGTTCTTATTCTTATTGTTCTTGATCATCGAAGATCTAATGGATCTTGTTTGATCATCCTTATCTTACTTACTGTTTTTATTAGGGTTAGGTAATTTACTAACCTTTTATGCTCTTATTATTATTATTCAACCAGTAAATGTGCTGATTGAAGGTAACTTATTCAAGCCTAAATCTAGACTGCTCCTCTTATTTCCAATTGGCTAAGGCTTATTAGCTGAATGGGTGAACACAAAGTAGTTACTTTAATCCTCATGTAAGGAGGCGTTTAGACCTCACAAACGTCAACGGAAGGTAGGGGAAGAGCGAGGCTCTATTAGATAACCCCCTTAACCACTATGTTTATCATTCACTAGAATGACCATAGCTCAACCTTTCATAAGGTTCCTACAAGTATGTTTACCCTAAGTACTCTTTCTAATGGATTTTAATTAAGTGTATGAATATTTATAATGTCATTCATGGGGTTTATTATTATTTTCCTAATTTGGGCCAAGGACTTGATAATCCTTATATTGTCCTACTAACTATAGCCCTTACTAATTAAGTCCAAAGTACTCCATTCTTATTTGTGTCATGAAACTCTACTTTCTCATTAGAATACATTTTTGATGTTTTATGCTCTTTATCTCATAACAAGTAGATCTACTAATAACATTTAACCATAAATGAATTATAAATTCAAAGTATAAAACTACATAATTTAACATTTAATGATAATGAGGCAAGGTACTTAAAATAATTAAATCTAGCATCTTATGATAACAATGAAATCACATATCATGCTAAAGTATAAATGTTATACTAGCATCCTTTATAGCATAATCATAATTAAAATGATATTATATAAAATGAAACTAATTACATTAATATTTTTAGAAACCTTTACTTATGATCCAACCATTTGATCTTAGATCTTTTCCTTTGATTAAGGATTTTAGTTATATTTAGGGAATTTTCTTTATTAAGGTCAAAAGATCATATTGATCTATTTTTGTCAGAATCCATCCATGATTTTCTTGGATTTCATCATATCAACATTTATTCTTTCCATCCCAAGGATCTGATCACACTTGATCTCATTGATCAAGTGGGTCCCTTTGTATTTTTAGGATTTTTCTACCATAATGGGTAGATCCCTTAATATATCTCATATATATCCAATTAAACCATAGATCTTACTTTATTTCAATAGTATATCATTATTAAAACATATTTTCAAGATCTGATCATCTCAGATCTTGAAGATCTTGGTAATTGGAAACTTTTTTCTTTAATATAGAAATTTTTTACTAAATATTATGTCCATTTTATCATTTCATCAGAAAATAGAGGTTTCAAGCTTTCCATAGCTTCTTTCCGATCTCAATTTGGAGTTCAGATGACTCCGTAATTGGATCTGGAAGTTCACAGTCTTTCCTAGGGCTTAGATTTGATCTGAGCCCAAGGAACGGACGGCCTAAATTTTTTGGGCGAAAAACCAAGTCAGGCGGACATGTTCAATTCATCGGGCTCATCTGCTAGGATGAATGTAGGAAGTGCCCTTGCGATGCGTCCATAGACGCCAACGAGACGAGCGAACCGCTCGTCGTCTGCGCACCCATACACTTGGTTGTCGCCTGGCGCATCTACTCGTGGATTTGACAGATGCTCCATCGTCTTGCTTGGGACGACACCCCATGCGCCATTTCCGACGGTGCGTCACGTGTGCGTCTTGGGCGCCGTTAGATCCGGAGATCGGATAGTCCATTCTGGACTGTCCAATCAATCCTCTCTCAATTGAAGGCCCAAAACGTCTCTGATCTTTGTGAAAATTCTACCCTAGGGGTTTTGGACCCTTCTGGATCGATTGGTGCAGTCAAAATTTTCATCTGAGAACTCTATCATCTAGAATTAAGGGTTCTAGTGTTTACTTTATTTTTACCTTTTTATTACCAAAATAAATTACAGTAAACTAAAAATTACATAAAATAGTATTAAACATTTATGCAAAGTATTTTCACCTACCTGATTGGAGAAAAAACCTCGGTTATATGCCCAATTAAAAAAAATACCTTGTTGATGAAGATATGGCCTAAGATCCACCTTTCTTGCAAATTTCGTTGTTTGAACCGTTGGATCTTGAAATTTCTTTGGGGATTTTGTAGAATAGATATGTTGGAAAGTTTTGGATGGTGGAATTGATCAAATTAGATCTGGAACAGAGTGCCTAATTGATTTTAGGTCTCTTGTTCCAATCTAAAAAAAAAAACAAGTTAAAAAGAGAGATATCTCTAGGAAATTTTGGGTTTTGGGAGAAGGATCTAGGTCTAATTTTTCAGGGAGTGTGAAGAAAATTTCATGGGGATTTTATGAGAATTTTTGGAGGATTTTTGGGGTTATATTTATAGGCATTTTGGGTCTTTTTTCATGATTATAATATTTTATTTTTTTATTATTAAATGGCATGAAAGTCTCCCATGCTCCATTTTTTCTTCCCCATGCCCCATTTTTCTTCCCCAAGACCAGCTGATGTTTGTTGACCCATGAATTCATGTGGGCTGCTAACAAGATTGGTTTTTGGGTCCCTTGTGGGCCCCACATGGTGTAAAAAGACTTTTTGCCATTTATGTATAAATTTTTGGGTTTTATTCCCATGATCTCGAATTTTAGTGTACTTAGTGGCGTTGGATTCGTATTTCTCAGTACATTCTAAATTTTGATGTCTCATATTTTGATTTTTGGGTAAAATTACTATTTTACCCCTTTTGTCCAAGAAATGAAGAAACTTAAGGATTTCTCATCCGAATTCAGAATTTGTCGTGCTTTCAGTCATTTTGAAGGGTTTGCTAAGTTTAATTTCAATTTTACATGTCTTTATGATTTGATTATACTTTTACAAAAAGTATATTCTAAATAACCCTAATATTTCAACCCAAAATATCTGAAACTCAAACTTTATTGATTTTCTCAATCAATTACAAAAATTGGGGTTATTACACTTTTAACCTCTCTTTGAGCAAGGTATCATAATATCATCAAATTTTAGGAAGCGGGTGGCCAAACCCTCATAACTTCCCTAGCATAGCATCCCCACGCTTATGCCTATTTAAAACAAAACCACAAGCCTCCATGCTTGTATCTAAAATACTTCTTATACATCTCAAAAGATATGTCTATTCATATTATCATTCTCGTATTCAATATCCTCATACTAAGGACATGATTTTATTTCTAAATTTAGGGATCCTCATTTACAATGAATGATACCCATATTCTTATAAGTTTAGGGATTAATCATTTATTGTAAATGATCCCCATTTCCTTTAATTTGGTATTCGTATACCAAATGTTATTAAGTGTAAGGATACTCATTTGATACAAATGATATCCATTATTATTATGTTCTTATCTAAGTTTAGGGGTAATTATAATTGATACCCAGGTATTTATTATGTATTTCATCTAATTTCAACAGTTATTTCTATCTCATATGCATGAATTATGATTCAAATGTAACTAAACATATTATTATCCTTAAGCATTATAATGTTTATGAATAACAACAATTCCACAGACCATAGGTCTTGTATTCTTAAAGTTCCACCTACCTTCATGTAGTGATCCATCCCTTCAGATCTTCCATGATTAACGTATGTAATCTGTAAATACATACATACTATCATTATTTGTACAATTGTGGATAATCTCCTATCTATATTCTTTATCTAATCTTGTCCTTTGATATAAAGGATCTAGATCTGTCTTGTGTTCCTATTATCCATATAATCTATCTTCCTCAAATAGTATTTTATCCTATTGATCAATAGATCTGACAGTTAGAATGATCTTCTAACCTTTCAGATCTAATTATTTTCTATCTCTAAGTCTTTGTGTATCCATCTCTTTGATCTTGATCTGTCATAGATCCTTTGATCAACAATCTATTCTTGTTGATAAAGATCAAGGACCTAGATCTTCTATCATCTAGTTCTTCTTTGATCTAAATTCAGTTATTGGATCATCCCTAAAGAGGATGATCCTGGTTCTTTTCCTTAAAGCATATTTGATCAAGGTTTTGGATTATCTAATCTAATGATCTAGATTTAATCTATAACATACATACTAATAAACATGCATACTAAGTACAATACAATGTTATTATTCTTATTGTTTTTGATCATTCAAGATCCTATGGATCTTGTTTGATCTTGATTATCTTACCTACCATTTTTATTAAGATTAGATATTTTACTAACCTTTTATGCTCTTATTATTATTATTCAACCAGTTAATGTTTTACTGGTTGAAGATAGCTTATTTCATCCTGAGTCTAGACTGCTCCTCATATTTCCAATTAACTAAGGCTTACTAAATGAATGGCTTAACACAAAGTGGTTACTTTAATCCTCGTGTAAGGAGGCGTTTAGACATCACAAACGTTAACTGAAGGTAGGGGAAGAGCGAGGCTCTATTAGAAAAGCCCCTTGACCACCATGTTTAGCATTCACTAGTGTGTCCTTAGCTCAACCTTTCATAAGGTTCCTATGAGCATTTTAACCCTAAGTACTCTTTCTAATTGATTTTAATTAAGTCCATGAACATTTAAAATGTCATTTATGGAGTTTCACTATTCTCCTAATTTGAGCCAAGGAAATGATATTCCTTATATTATCCTACTAACTGTAGTCCTTACTATCATTAAGTCCATGTCATTCATTCCATGTAAATGTCCTTCAACTCTATTTTCATTTAATTATATTTTCAATGTAATTTTCATAACATAAGCATTAAAGCATAAATAAATAAATCTATAATTAAATATACTAAGCAATAAAAGACAATTATAATAACATTCAATAATTCAAATGAAAATTTAACATGCCATAACTATTCATCATGATCCAACGGTCATAGTTGATTTCTATCCCTTTTAGGGTTTAGATCTTGATCTTTTCATTTTCCTTTAAATCTAATACATCTTCTTAATGTAATTTCATCATTAGATCATTGATACATCTCATCAAATGATCTTATCCTTCTTTATCCAACCGACCAAGAGGATCTTAAGTCATTTTATCCAATTTAAGGGCATAGATCTTAATCTATCCCAAATCATCATCATCAAGTCCATCAATCCATATGATATTGACTTTATATCATCATCCAAATACATCCACACTATCTAATCATCCTTGATCAACTTGATCAAAGAGATTACCATTCATTTTTATGGATTTTACTACTTTTAAGCCTAAATCTCTTAATTAAACATATATCAGTCACTTGTAACCATTGATTTCATGTTTTAAAATCACAAGATCATCAGTGGATCAGAATTATAGAGTTTGATCATTCCAAATTTCACTAATCATAAGAGTTAGTAATACTTTTCTTTATTAACAGAATTTTACATACATCAAAACTTAAATTGTCTAAGTTTAGTAGGTTCTACTCATTAAGAGGAATCCAACCCAACTTTTTTATCTCAATTTAGAGTTAAATTGAGGTTAGAATTGGGATTTTAAGATTTCAACTCATTTTAAAGGCAGAAATTTGATCTTACTATTTTTGTTTATTTACTTGATCTAGAGACCCATAAATTTTACTGTGATTATGGTCCTTAAGGTTTTGGGACCTCCTGAACCCATCCATTAGTTCATATCTCTATTTTGAGATCATCTAGATCATGATCCAATACTATTGGAATGGATTTTAGTAATTTTTACAAATAAATTCAATTAAAACATAAATATTATGAGTTCAGTAGCTTATACAAGTGACAAGGAATCTATAAAAACTTTTAGATCTAAAATTAGAGCTAAATTGAGCTCTTAATTGAAGAAATAAGCTCTCAGTTCAAAATTGGACGACTGAGATCAACTTCACAGAACGCGACAAAATGGGAGGATGGCCCGCTTTGCATTACCTGTGATTACTCATCACCAGGGGAGACGTGACCGGTGATAGGTGAGACAATCTAGATCTAGACCATCGGATCGCTCATCACCTGATATCCCTCATCTTACAAGATCAAGAGCCCAGATTTCATCTCCTGGGGTGTTTAGGCCCAGGAATTCATCCAATGGCTAAGAATTTCAATCTAAGCTATCCATGGTAGGGATCTCTACCCTATTGCTAGATCCATCGTCTCCGACTGATCAACAACTGGGAAGATCACTTGGAGGCCAAAAAACACCAAGAAATTACCGAAAATGAAAGAGGAGTGAAGGGTGACTTACCTGGTCGGGTCTGGTGAAGAAAGCTTCACCAAAGAGAGAGATATTTCATGGAAAAAAAGATAAGAAACCCTAGATGTTGAAAACACCTATAGTTGTGAAATTCTCCATTGTCGTTGCTGGAGAAGGTGGGGGACCATAGGGGAAACATAGATCTCATGTCTCTGAAGAGAGCCATCGGTTTAAGATCATTTTTCACCAGCCAGATTGGCTAGAATCTCTTGAATTTATTGCTGGAGATGGTGATATACCAGTAAGTTTTTTTCATTTGGGATTTCCAGATGATCCATGAGGTGGATCATCATGAAACCAAAGGGCTTTTGTAGATCACCCCTATCCGACCAGATCCAATGATGGCCATTTTATTTTAATGGGTAGAAATCCATGGCTAATTGGATTAGGGTTTCCTGGGCAGAAACCCTTGTTCATCAGGGATGATGCATCCCTGGACGATCCCAATGCAGACATGGGGTCATCCGCCCGAGTGCGTCTGGGGACATGCCCAAAGAGAATAAGAGAGAAAGGGAGAAAGAAAGAATCATATAGTTTCAGGCATCACTTTAACACAAAATAAAACAAAATTTGATAGAAATGTCAAAGTTTATACATCAATTTAAAACAATAAATTAGGCAAGATTTGACATATGTAAAAACCAAATCAATTATTCTTCACTCAAGCATCAAAACCTTAGCATAATGCATCAAAAAATTTGTCTCCTATTGTAAAATTTCATAAAATCAAGTGCATGACTCATTCCCAATCCATGCACCAACCAGCCTAAAACAAAACACTTACAACTTAAGTTTAGAATCAAATCAAAATGTGTCAAATGCACATGATATCAACCATGGAATAAATCATGAAAATGAAAAAAGTCATGTGCCACATTTTGGTCCAAATAGTGATCAAAACAAAATTATTTTTCATGGAACTTTCATGCTTAAATCACATACAAATATAAGCATCAATTCCAGAAAAATAATGTGGTTATACTTTGGCATTTTTTTTATTTTTGACTAAAAAATAGTCAACTAGACATAGAGTTCCTGCCTCAAAATTCTTTTTCACTTTTCCAAAGACTTCAAAACTTGCATCCTTTAGGTCATAGCTATATCTTCTTCCTTTCTTCCTTTCTCCTTTCTCCTTCCTCTCTTTCTTGTTTCCTCTCTTCCTGTCGTTCTTTCTTTTCCCTTTCTCTTTTGGCTGGGCACTACTAGGTTTGCTTGGTACCCAACTCAAAATGTCACTTAAGTATGGGGTATTGGGTTGGGTGTAGTTGCCATTAAGGCCAGCTTGGCCTCTGTTTAAATTCTTAGTCTTCAAAAGATTGTTTGAGTGTCAATTGACTCAAGCTCACTCTCCCATTACAGGTTGTTGAGTCGTGTTAATTCAATCTTGATTTTATTTTTGAGACACGAGCTTTCTTAGTTGTTTCCTACTTCTCAATGCATTCTCATGTTTTCACACAATTGGATCATCCCATGATTAGAGATGATCTAGGGTGTGTTTTCAAAATTTTAATGAATTTTGATGGAGGTTTGAAATCATTTCCTAAAGTTATCAAAATGACAATCAAACTATCAAGCCAACTTATTTTAGTTGATAAGAATTTTCCAAACAATTTATTTAATTTATGAAAGTTTAGGTCATCACGTAATCAAACACTTAATCTAGCTTAGTATACCAACCTATAACTCAATCATGCGGTTTAGTTGACCACTATAACCATCAAATTTTAGTTTTTATTAAATATTTTCAATTTTAAAAATTGCTTTAAATTTTTATAACTAAGAGTTTTGCTTAAAATTCAAATGAAGAAACGTATTAGGTGGTAGAAATTAATTATCAAGTTAAAGCATCACTTTATTGAGCAAAATAACTACCTCCTATTCTAAAATATGTATCATTTTCCTGCATTTTTCAATAATAAAAAAAAAAAATTTAAAATATTGTTGAGTTTTCCTTTACTGTTATTCTGTCATATTGAAGCCTGCATAACTAGAGTTCATAAGTGGATTTTTGTTAGTTGCTTATCTAGTATTTTGGAAGTGGTTTACCACTTTGATCCTTTAAGAAATCCTAGTGGGGGTGAATACACTTTAAGGAAAGTTAAATTATACATGCTCAAGTTATATTTCATTTGTCCTACTTCATTTCTACTTCTCTCTCCTAAAATTTTCAAACAATCTTACGCTGTATTCTCCCTTTAAATAGTGTCCAGATTGTTTCAACCTGCAGCAAGAGTTATATTCTTGCTGTTCTAATAAAATCTATTTTCACCATGTGTATACACACGTAAGATGTAAATGCATTGGCATGTTTGGAAAAGCACTTTCATGCTCTCTGCTTTTGCAGATCAAGGTCGTACTCCCTGATGAATTTCTTGGTCTCTCCTATTTGAAATAGAAGAAAGTTGATGGCAAAATAAGATTCCAAAACCAACAATATTATCTATGCTGCTCTATTTTTATTTCCAATTATCTATACTTACCATGGCAGAGAATAATCAGTACTCTAGAAAAAATAGATGAGCCAAGTTTCTTGTTGCAGCCTTGTAGACTGTAAATTTTAGTAGCAGTCGTAGAATGTGCAGAACTGCTTCACTTGTTTACCTGCTTGAATTGTAAGAAGAAACTTCATTATTTTTAAGAGAAACAAGAAAACTGGCATGAAAAAGAAAAAGAGAGAGAGAAGAGTCAGATGACGTGCATTGCTGGAATTAGAATGATATCTGATCAAGATGAAATCTCTGAATAATTTGTGTTAATCTAGTAAGTTTCATTTTATTCTAGTAGGTGTATGAAAGCATCATTCTACTATTGAAAACTCCCGCGCATTCGTATATATCATTAGTAAAGGAAATTGCACTTATTTTTCATGGCTCCTTACAACTAGACAGGAATATGATAGGTGCATTTAGTTTTTTAGTTTACTAAATTATTGAGCATTACCTTCAATTCTAAGATCAATTCATCTCTGATTTTAAAAGGATATATTATATCTCTAACGTGCTTCCTGAACATGTTGTTACAATCTCTTCTTACTAGTGAAATATCATATTTGTTTGATGCCATCTGCAAAAGAATAGAAGCACATGCAAAGTAAGTCGTCGATCATGCCTTTATTTTGTATTTTTAGCATCATATGCCATATCTGTTGTTTGTGTTTCACCAAATTGGACAGGAGAAGAAAAGATAATCTTGCAATTTAAAGAACAAGAGAAGCAAAAGCAGTACTCAATTGTCTTATAGCCAACCTCTCTGTTAGTCTAGAATTTCTGATCTAGCATTTCCTTGCCTCATTATGGAAAGAAAGAACAGTACCATTTGCTTCTACTTTCAATGTTTGAGCTTTCAGAATATGATTTATGAACAGCAAGGCCTGAGTGGGAAACATGTAGTACAGACAGAAAACCAGCGTGTCCACTAGTTAACTGTTGCGTCTTTTCTCATTTGGTATTCCCCTCTAGGCCGGGCGAGTTACATCTAATGGCCAGAAGAAAAAACGCTCTGTTGGGTGCCCAAGACAGCAGTTTTCAGCGAGAATTCCAGGCTCTGCAAATCAGATTACCTATTTTTCTTGGTAAGTCCAACAAGACAGTTCCACTCAGGATTTCAAAACTCCAACATTTGTGGATGGAGGCTTGCCATTGCTCCATGTGAAAGGTCGCATCTATTGCAAAGATAAAGAAAGAGGTCAGGGCTGATGGTGAGCCACCATACCTTCTACCAAATTGATTTTGAGGGTCACGGATCTCAAATGAACCTGAGGGCGAATAATTGAGTAAAAGATTTGGTGGTATAGCTGACTACTTAAGATGGAAAAGTGTTATGAGACCCTGGTGTATTTCCCTTCCCCAGACCAAACTAAATAATATCTAAGAGTAAAGTATTTACATGTTCATCTTGAAGTCTAATTTCTAGGCAGATGTATTGTCAGTAATTTATAATGTATCCAGTTTACTATGTTTGCAAATTTCCAGATAGGTCTGCAGTTATATAAATGTCAAACATTTTAAGAGATTTTCATCTATGATTTTAGAAAAACTAGAGGGATGATCTGTGATGACATTTTGAGTCCAATTGGAAGCTTTATAAATGAACTATTGTGGGGCCCGTCTATATTTGCGATAAAACTCATAGTCATAAACATAAAAGGTAATTTTGAAATTTTTTTCCGAAATCCAATTTTCTAAAAAATGTTAGGGTACAATCATGAGCATATTTCGTAGATAAGTGGCACAAACAAGTACTTAAATATTTGTAAATATTATGACTTATCATACATATTTTTAATTATATATTGTGATTATATAATATATGTGAAAATATGCTTATTATAAGATCTAATATGCATGGTACAAAGGACAATATAATTGAACATTCTACCTTAATAGCAGAAGTGTTGGAAATGTCGATAGCATTTATAGGTATCTAAGTATACAAAGAATAGTGAGGGCATTGCAAATATTCATATGAGCAAAGTACCAAACTAGTGATATTTGAAGACTAATATATGTGACACATTAATTTTCCTATAAGTTATAAAATTAGTAAGTTAAAAGTATGGAATATACACATAAAAACAATCATATAGAAAGCCATTGAAGATAGCCGCAAAGGACATAGCTCATCCCTTGAAAGATATCTCAACCATATTTAGAGGTTGCAACAATAATTTTAACGATGTTAAGAAGTTATACAAAAACATGTTTTTCATTCAACTATGAGGTTGCAATTCAATTGGTTGTTACAACTAGATAAGGGCTCAAGTGGCCTATTATATGTGAAATCTAGGAATATAAGTCTAAGACACTATTAAGTAAGACAATATATCTTAGAAGATAAATAAGTATAGTAGCATCTAAAAGGAATCCAATTTATTGTTTGACAACTTTAATTAGTTAAGTTCATTGTTGTAAAAAGAAGTTATTGATAAGTGGTTAGGATCAATATTACTATAAGTTGTATTGTTGGCAATTACTATAATGAGGTATGATTTAAGTAAACTTATGAAGTATTAGTCATAATAGACATGTGCCTATAAAATTAATTAAGGCACTCTAAGGACTTCACCTATATGATAGGGCCGGTGCTACCTCTCATGAGAGTAAGGGTTCCTTTAGGATCACTCATGGAGCTAGAACTAGTACATGACAATTTATAATGCTAAATGAAAATATGAATATCTTACTTGGCAATACCATTATGTAGTTTCAGTATATAGGACTTATATTTGACTTCACCACATGGATTCTAATGAAAGTTTGAGGTGCTAAGACCAAGTGAAGGTTCAAATTGAAAGATACCTATCATGTATGCATGACAATTTTGTTTTGTCTAGTAGACCAATAGAATAATACATTTAAGTGGGGGATAATGTTTTTCATAGATCTCATTCTTAAATATATTTAATTAAGTGGGAGATTGTTGAATATTTTTAATGTTGATTACTAACATTTAAGTTTAGAAGTTGTTTTACCAAATTGAATTTTCAAAACCATGAGTGTTGTCTTAAAATTAAAATGAAGGAACATATTAAGTGGCAGGGATTAAGTACCAAGTTGAAGAGTGATCTAGTGAAGGGTCACTTTGCTGAGAGAATAACATACTCTCATTCTATAAAATGAGTTATTTTTCCTCATTTTTCAATGATACTAAAGATAAGGTTTTTTCATGTAACAACCCAAGTTCTAACAGTCACAATATTATCCACTTTGGTCTTAGCCCTCACAACTTTGTTCTTCCCCCTAAGGGGAAAAAGCGCTGTGACCATTAGAGTTCCTTGAACTCTTATAACTAGTGCAGCTTCCACTCCGCAGGCGATGTGGGACTAACTCTCAATACCTAACCCCTGTCCCTCGCCTAAGACTTTTGGCTTGCCTCAGTCAACGTCTTCCCTCACCCGACTTGTTAGACCATAGAGTGTCAACTCTCCCCACCTTAGGGGACATGCGTCCTCGCATGGCCTTTTGACTAGATGCAACCACATGCGGTTAGCCCACACCATGAGGGGAACGGCTCTGATACCAATTATAATAACCTAGGTTTCAACAGTCACAATATTGTTCTCTTTAGGCTTAGCCCTCATGGCTTTGTTCTTCTGTGGTCTAACAAGCTGGGTGAGGTCAAATGCCCATTGAGGCAGACCAAAAGTCTCAGGTGAGGGACGGGACTAGGTATTGAGAGTTAATCCCACATCGCCCATGGAGTGGAAGCTACTATGGTTATAAGAGTTCAAGGAACTCTAACGGTTACAACACGTTTCTCCCTTAGGGGGAAAACAAAACTGTGAGGGCTAAGCCCAAAGCGAACAATATTGTGATTGTTGGAACTTGGGTTGTTACAATTGATATTAGAGTCGTTAGCCCTCATGGTGTAGGCTAACCGCATGTGGTTGCGTCTGGTCAAAAGGCCATGCGAGGATGCATGCCCCCTAAGGTGGGGAGAGGTGATGCTCTGCGGTCTAACAAGTCAGGTGAGGTCAGACGCCGACTAAGGCACGCCAAAAGTCTCAAGCAAAGGACAGGGGCTAGGTATAGAGAGTTAGTCCCACATCACCGAGAGAGTGGAAGCTGCACTGGTTATAAGAGTTCAAGGAACTCTAATGGTCACAACATGTTTTCCCCTTAGGGAGAAGAACAAAGTCATGAGGGCTAAGCCCAAAACGGACAATATTATAACTGTTGGAACCTGGGTTGTTACATTTCAAATACTCTTTAGTCTTTCTCTAGTGTTATTTTGCGAGATTAAAGCTTGGTTAACTAGTTATAGGAGGATTCATGATTAGTTGCTTAGATAACACACACAAGACTTGTAGTATCCTAGAAGTAATTTACCAATTTAATCCCAGAAGAAATCCTAGTCGGGCGAATACACTTTAAAGAAAGCTATATTGTACATGCTCAAGCTACATTTGGTTTCCTCTACTCCATTTCTACTCTCCCCTAAAATTTCCAAGACTCTCATCAAATAATCTTATCCTTTTCATGGTATGTTTTCTATTGAAGGTAGTTGAACATACACTTTGAGGTTATAAAATTTTAAAAGAATATTTAGAAATTCTTGAAAAAGTCCCCACATTTTAGTATCATGAATTAAAAGTTAAGAAACACTAAATAATTGAAAGAGTCTACCAACCAAGCATTTTGTTAATATACCAAACTAACATGAACCTAGTGTAGTCATTATGAATTTCAAGAATGATTTGGCAAATTGTCATAAAAAATTTATGATACCCATTATAATCAGATACTAAAAGTTGAATTTCCAATTAATTTTTCTTATGATTTTTCCAACATCTATCAAAAACCATAGTGGAATTTTTAGACATTTGCCTTGCTAATTATTCATATCCCATCTTTATAACTATGAATAGCATAAGTGTCTGTGCATTCACAAGTTGTAAAAGAAATTTATTAACCACCTATAATATGGGTAACATATAAATTCCATGAATAATAACCATAAACTATAAAAAAAAAAAAAAAAGGAGTATTTTTTCTAGTTTTATCTTACTGCAGTTTACCACTATTTCTCTCTCTCTCTAAACTATCAAGGTCTAAATTTATTAAAGAGAAGTGAGAGAGAGAGAGAGAGAGAGAGAGAGAGAGAGAGAGAGAGAGAGAGAGAGAGAGAGAGAGAGAGAGAGAGAGTAAGGATGCGATTTGGATGGCCAAGGTAGAGTTAGAGAATCTTTAGCAGTCTAGGTTGTAAGTAGTGAATGGGGGAAGGTCTAGGTGGAAAGGGGTTTGGAGGCTTGAAATAGAGTGGAATACATAGGATGTTGTAGTGCCTTCAGGTAATAATGCTATGATATAGCATAAGGGAATAAGTATTTAAATAGATAATAGATAAAAAACTAGCTAAGATAGGATAAGATTTAGAGGAGAATAAGGGAAATAAGTGAAGAAAACCATGGGAAAAATCCTAGAGAGGACTGGAAGTGATTGCTAGAGAAAAGGAAGAATTTTAGAGGCCTTCAAGGAGACGCCCCAAGTTGAGAATAGGAGCCAAGTCTAGAGCAAGAATCTTGGCCAAAGAAACAAGATTTTGCACAGCATCCAAGAGGTAGGTGGGAAATAGGAATTAGCCTAATGTAGACTTTAGGTTGATGCCATAAAAATGAATAGTTTTGAATGGGTTTATGTATGGTTATTGGGTGATACATAGTGTAGGATGTGACTAGCCTAAGAGTGGCTTTGAAGCATGAGAACTTGTCTTATATAGCTCCTAAAGTTAATTCATTGTAACATTATGAAATCTCAGAAAAATAAGTATGGATGTATGCTAGGATTTTGTGATGAACGAATGATAAGATCATGATCTCAATGAATTGCTAAAGAACTTTCATATAGGCTGTTGAATGGATTGAAATGCAAGGGTGAATCCCAGCTGGGAACACTCCTGTATTTCTACCATTTGGAAGGAAATGCTACTATACATTTTGGGGTTTTTCATGAAGGGTCATTGAGGCATAACATACCTAAAATTTGGGGGGAAAGGTGGTGTTTTGACAGTAGTTGAAGAGCTAGAAGATGTCACCATTTCCTAGCTCTTTGGGCTGGAAATAGGCATCAATTACCTTCCAATTTTGTGGAAATGCCCTAATTTTTCTCTTCACTTTTAGGGTTACCAGTAACATACATATCCATATGAAAATTTCTATAAGAGGTTGTTTAATTGAGGTGGAATTCCTCACCTAAGCGAAATCACTCCCTCCTAGAATTGTGGGGAGGCATTTCACAATATGATGAGGTCGAAGGTGTAGCTGCTATTATCTAAGTTTTTAATTTCTTGAAACTTTATTTTATCATGCGATATTATAAGTTAACATATGATCCATGTCAATTTCAATAAAAATTATGCATGTTATCGGTGATTTCTATCAAGAATTATAAAACCGCTCCCTGCTGGAATTGCAGGGAGACGTTTCACAAAAAGGTGCATTGATTATGTTACCCACTAATTTCTATGTATGAAATTTCCAAATTTTGCTTCTAACTTGTAATTCTATAAGTTAACTTGTGAATCGTGCCACCTTCTCTAATGAAATGCTTAATTTAGGTGAATCCTACTTGGAATTGCAAAACCAGTCCTCGCTAGAACTGCAAGGCGACATTTTATCAATTGACAACTTTATCATGCTAATTAATGCTATTTCGTATTCTTAATGCCTAGATTATGCTATTCGCTCTTTGTAGTGTCAGTACACATGTAAACCATGTAAGTAAATTCTTAATAAAGTGAATGAATCTGATGAAGTTGTCAAGAGAATGAAAACACTGATGTGTTACGAAAGTGGGCTTTGGGCCATTGATGTGAGGCCATTTATTTTAAAATTGGTGATGGCATTTGTTCCTCATTGAGGCTTTGACAATTTCTAGATGGACGGCATTGGTTTGAGATGAACTTGGAGGATGAAATGCAAGGTAGAAGTAGACGCATGGTGAAATCCTTGAAAGAAGAACTAAATTACTAATGTTAAATGTGACTAATCTCACAAATCACTTGGACATCTTGATATCTAAAAGATGGAGACCTAAATCAAGATCATAAGTATCCTTATTCCAAGGATTAAACCTATAAAAATAAGCGAGATACAACCTTCATAAACCAATTCACTTATAGGAGTATAACAATGGAAGTAACACTAATGAAAACACCAAATTCTAATTAGGCATATGAGTGAATAAGGATTAACCATTCTTGGGTTGAAATATAATGGAATGGGACTATATAGTTTTGAATTGCTAAAGGCATAATAAACCCAAAATTGTAGGTAATCACTCTTATAAACCATTAGCACCATGCAAGTTCTTGAAATCACCAAATCATACCCTAAGCAAAATGTTGTAGCTAATGCATATGTATCACTTAATGACACTTTAGGTTGAATAAACTCTTTAAAAAATTGAGAATGCTAGGTCATACAAAAAAGTAACTTTAGGATGAAAGGGAAATGTCTAGCTAATTAACTTAGTAACTAACAAAACTAAGGGAAATTAGTGGTTGATTTGACATAGTTTGACACTTTATAAGGTTATGGACATGTATAAGATGACAAGTCTAGTACTTACTATCCTTAGAACATTCATAAAAGAGAAGAACACTAGCAGGTCACCTCAAGATAAAACATAAGATCAAGGAGAAATTCCTAAAGTGTGAACCATAGAGTGGAAATAACTTAAAGGTAAGTATCTAACCACACTCATCCTATATGGTTCATGCTAATACTTATTGAAAAGACTTGATCATGAATTAACAAGACTTGAGTAACCTTAAATCTACATGAAAATGTTATATTCATTCTTAATGAAGGAAACCTAACATTTGATGAGGTTACTAAGGTCACATGTGAAATCATATGTTAGCTTTATACTAATAACTGATAATAAGAAGCTATCTCTAATAATAAACATAACGTACCTCACTTTGCAAGGGTGCACATGGCATACCATATGCTTCATCTTATGGAACTATTGAGTTTGAAGATTGTGCCTTATGACATGCATGGATTTATGAGTGAAAGACTTTCACACCTTGGAAAGGGATGAGATTCCATGTTTTTGCATATGCCTTTGGAAGCTTCTTTTTCTTGCATGATAATTTGATGATTGATGTTTTAGGAAAGTGCTCTATGGAAATTACAAGTCCGTAGATACTATATGATTGAGGTTTTAGGCAAGTTCTCTACGGGCAACTATAAGTCCTAGAGAAATTATATGACCAATGTTTTAGATAAGTTCTCCACTAGCTATTATAAGTCATGGAGACACTATTCTAAGAGGAGCAAGTGGCCTCTATCATCTAATTGAGATTAGATACCAACTCAACAGGAGCTTAATTCAAGAGTAGGCTTCTAGGGATGCTCTGAGGATGTAGTTGGTAACCTCATGCGGGTCGGTGAGAGTCTGTGTGGTATCCGTGGAAACATAGTGATGATAGTGATCACCTGAAGTAACAGCAGTTCCCTATGAGCCTAGGCATCAGGTGTTGGATTGTGGACATGTTAGATATGTCAATCACACTCTAGAGTCTAGACCTTAGTCTTGATGGTAGGATTGTATCTCATCTGATTTTCTTTGTTCTATTCCATTTTGACGGATGTGAGTTTTTTATACTCGGTTTGACAATGGATTGTGCCTTTAACCCGTGGATTACCCTAGAACTTACTAAATCAATGGTTAATTGACTTTGGGTTATGAATGATCAAATTCTAAGGCACCGTGTGTGATTTGCATTAGCATACTCTCACTTCAAAAAAATGACTGTGATTGTTAAGTAATAAGATAAGGATGTGATATAACTTCTTAAACTTAGAGAAATGTTAATGCTCTATCACTTGAACATGGTACTTCATGTGTTTAAGTGTAAACTTAATCATGAGATGAATCCTGTTGAACTATCACACTTCATCTAAATTTTCCATACTACATTCATAAGTTATGCTTAACTTTAATATTATATATATATATATATATATTCTATTTTGTATAAAAAGTAGCCAATCAGCAGTGCATGTGTCATAGATCATAAGGCATTATTCTAAGGTTTTTTCAAAATTCATGATACATGCATTTTAGAACTAATAATCCAAAAATCTAATATTTTGCAGGTTTAGAAGCTAATCCAACGTAAGAATACCATTTATCATAAATATTTTAGGTATTAATTAGTATTTGTAATCTTTTGTAGGTGTTAAGAGAATAATCCAATGTTTGCGATCACTCCATATGAGAATCTGATATTTTGTAGGTACAGAAGCAGAGTAAGTATGTGATTTGTCATAAATTTTTAAGTTTAATTAGTGTTTTTAATCTTTTGTAGGTTTTAAAAGAATGATCCAATAGTCTAGATTACTTTAGATGATGATAATCAATGATCTAGATCAACCTAGAGAGACTGGGATCCATTTTCCATGATTCCAAAGTTCAAGTATGGGTTAGGATTACTCTAGAGCAATTAGATGGATTCCAAAAATAATTGGTAGAACTCAATGTGAGAAATGAGCCTATGTAAAATTCATGCATAAGGTTAGAATTCCACCACATTTGCATGAGATTTCAAGCCATACAAGCCACATGAGCCATGAAACAATGGGTAGGTGAAGCTAAGATGCAAGCCATGAAACCACCAAGTCAGGAGCCATCAAAGGAAGCCACATAAGCCATCTAACCCAAAGCTACATGGGTCCACATGTTTTGAAGAAGGAAACGTGATTCTCTAACTTACAAAAAAAACGAGTTCTAAAGAGAAAAAATATGAAGAAACATGGATTCTATCAACAAGGGTAGGTGGCATGGACATGTGGACGAATCGTAGAAGAGACCTCCCTCATAAACTTTTCTTTTCTTTCCTTTCTCTTTCTCTCCATCGTGAACAACTTAGGAAGGAGGCTTCCACACAATTTCCTTTGGAGGTTTTCCACTTCCTAAGACTTCTTATTTTATCTCACCATCCTTCCTTATCTTATCATCCTTATCTCATGCTTCTTCCCTAGGATAGAAATTAGTAAGGATCTACCTCTGTATATACGTGAAAAATGTGGAGAGGGAAGGGAATTTTTTCAACGCCTCTTTCTTTGGAGGTTTTACATGCAAGTAACTTTGGAGTTCCATGCTCCTTCTTCTCTTATTACAAGCTTCTTCCCTTGGTTCATGTGCACTTTACTTGGCCTATTTTCTTTTTTATATTACTTCTAGCTCTCCCTGATCAAATGCCATAAATCTCTTATAATGATAGCCAAGAGAGAGTAGCCTTTGGATAATGGTGTATGTTTTAATTTACTAGCAAGCACACGAATCTATTGTAGTAAATACATGTGAATGAGATCGATCCCACTAGGAATCTCATGGTTTTGTGTTAGATGGACCTTTATTTAAACTATTTAACCTAGCCAAAGAAAGTTTATTTTTATCCTAAACTAAGGAATGAATTAACAGGGAAGCATGACATAAATTTAAAACATGGAATACGAAAATGTGCTAAAAGAAAACAAGCTAAACTTAGAAATTTTCCTAAACACACTTTCCTAAAACTACAATTAGAAACTTTTCCACGAAGTGAAATTAGAAGCTTCCTAAAACTATTCTAAAGATGCAATATAAACCTAAATATGAAATAAGCTAAACTACAAACATACAAAACTAAGGAATAGTATGCAAAAGAATGTGCATGAAACAAGGTGGGATGAGTGGAACCTAAGTAAACTTAAGATGCATGAATTGAAATGTGTATAATATGCGTGAATCCTAACCTTGTGCTATGCCCGTCCTAACAAAGTAAAACATAAACTACAATGCAAAATGAGTATCAAGACTAAATAAGATATGCATTAATCTATGATGCAACTTAAGTTAGAATGGCATACTTGAACTAAAGATTTGTGCATATGAATCTAAGAGGGAAAACTTCCTAAATGGAATAAAGAAAGGTGCACATGAAATCTATCCTAAAATAATGCATGAAATAACTAAAGTGCATGAAAGACACAAGAAATATGCGATAAAGATAAAGGGAACTTGAAACAAACTAATCTAGAATTATACATGGAACTTAAGGAAACTAAGACAAGAAATGCATGAAACAATGGATTGCATACATAAGAAATGGAATGCAAAGGTGTGTGTGTGAATCTTAAACAAAGAGATTGCATCATAACACCATGGAACATAAGCTTTAAATCAAGTAAATCATTCATGAATAATACATATCAATCATGAAATAAGGAGTTTATTGAATTGCAAAATGGTTACAAATGTGGTACATATCTTACAAGAGATGTGCACACCATTCTTGAATCTAAAAACAACCCAAAATAACTTCTTCAATCATCCAACAATCAATCCAAGACCAGCAAGTATGTGAACCCAAATAATAGCCAAGAAAAAAGGGTGAAAAGAAGAGGATGAGAATTGTGATGACCCAAGTTTTGAACCCTTCTAAATCTATTGGACAGCTCAGATTTTTCATCAAAGCCTCCATGATGCAAATGTAGTGAAATTAAAAATATAAAAAATGACATACACTAAATATTAGATGATATCCTCCTACCTGATTTTCTCATAATTGACAAATTGATGCTAAAATAAATAAATACTCACCATATGCCATAACACATCAAATAAATCTTGATTTGTCTTTTCCATTTATTGAACCATTGGATCTTGAAATTACTTTGGAGTTTTATAGATCAGGGAATTTAGAAAAATATGGAAGGTGGGATTTGTCAAATTTGATCTAGAACACAATGGATAATTGAACTTAGTGCTCTTGATACTATTCTAGAGAGAGGAGAGAGAAAGATGAAAAAAAGAGAGAGATTGGGGGAGATGGGAGAGGCTTTTTGCTCTAATTTTCCAGGGCAGTCTAGGGGATTTTGTGCTAAAGTTGTGAAAATTTTTGTGAAATTTTTAGAATTATTTATGGGGAATGTTTTGAATTTTAAATTATTTTTTCATAAAAATCTCCTTCTTTCTTTATATTATTTTATTTATGGGTGGAGTTTCCTCCTCCACTACAATCTAGTAGTGCATTGTTCAATTATTATTTCTTTTAGAACATTGGCCTACTTTGTTGGCCCCATTGTCATATGGAAAGACCATTTTCCCCTTTTATTCATAAAAATGGAGAAAAATAGATATTATTTATCCAAACTTGGATTTTAGTCTACTCAATGACACTAGAATCAATTTTTTGAGTAATTTTAATTTTTTGAGTATATTCCAAATATTCAAATTTTTAATCTTGGTTATGGGTGAAAATGACAATTTTACCCTTTTATGTAGAAAATTGAGATTTTTCATTCTAACTCAGAATTTAAAAAATTAGTGTCATTTGATTAGATTTTTTGTGTACATTATTAATTTCTAAGTTTTCACTCATGATTTAATCTCTATGAAAAGATATTTTCTTTTAACCTAATATTCTAGCCCAAGTCTTCTGAAATTTCAAACTTTCATTGATTTTCTCAAATCAATTTACAAAAATTGGGGTCATTACAATCTTCCCCCCTTACAATAATTTCATCCTCAAAATTTATAATACTACAACTTATTCAAATAAATTAGGATGTGACTTTCTCATTTCTACTTTTGTTTTCCATGTGGCTTCTTCAACAGAGTGATGTTGCCACAAGACCTTAACTAAGAAAATTGTTTTGGTTTTTAACTTTTGCTCTTTGTGGTCCAAAATTCGTATTGCCCTTTCTTCAAAGGTTAGATCTGGCTTCAATTTCTCTGGCACACTTTGAAGTATATGCATATCATCTTGTAAGTATTTCCGTAACATGGATATGTGAAATACATTGTGTACTTTAGAGAGTTGAGGTGGTAAAGCTAATTTGTAAGCTACTAAACCAATTCTTTCTAGTATTTAAAATGGACCAATGAACCTAGGACTGAGTTTTCCTTGGTTTCCAAATCTCATGACCCCTTTAACTAGTGATATTTTTAAAAATACGTGCTCTCCCACTTCAAATTCCAGACTTCTACATCTTTTGTTGGAGTAACTCTTCTGACAACTGTGTGCCCTTAACAACCTCTCTTTATAATTCTAACCTTGTATATACATTGTTCCGCATGTTCTGACTTCATTAGTTTTCTTTCTCCAACTTTACTCTAACAAGTTGGTGATCGACATGGTCATCCATACAATGCTTCATATGGTGCCATACCAATACTAGTCTGAAAACTGTTGTTATATGCGAATTCTACCAATGGAAGATGTTCACCCCAGTTTCCTTTCCAGTCTAAGACACATGCCTTCAAAATATTTTCTAGTGTCTATATAGTTCTTTCTGACTATCCATCTGTTTGGAGATGAAATGTTGTATTGAACCTAAGTGAAGTTCCCAACACTTGTCGTACACTCTTTCAACATCTTAAAGTAAATCTCCCATCTCTATAAGAGATGACGGATAATGGAATCCCATGAAGACTTACTATTTCTTTTATGTACAACTTAGCTAGACTGTCAATTGACTAATTCTGTCTAATTGGAAGGAAATGTGTTGATTTTGTTAATTTATCCACAATTACTCAAATCATGTCATGACCTTCCTGTATCCTTGGTAATCCTACCACAAAATCCATAGTGATGTTGTCCCATTTTCATTCTGGAAGTTCCAGTGTTTGTACCATTCCAGCTGGTCTTTGATGTTAAGCTTTTACTTGTTGACAATTTAGACACTTAGCCACAAATTTTCCTATATCTCTTTTCATGCCTTTCCATCAAAAGTTTCTTTTCAAATCCTGATACATCTTTGTACTTCCTGGGTGTATAGAAAATTTGGACTGATGGGCTTCTTGTAACAGTTCTTTCCTCAATTCTGTGTTTGAAGGAACCACTAATCTCTCCTAAAAATGTATCCCTCCATCTGTACCCTTACAAAACCCTATCTTTCTACACAATTCCTGAGTTACTGTATCCCCTTCTTAGGCTTTAAGAATTCTATCCACAAAAGTTGATTTAATGGTGATGTTTGTAAGTACAACTCTTATCTGTCTACTTAACGCATCATCCACTATGTTCGCTTTTCAAGGATGGTATTGGATGGCGAAATTGTAGTCTTTGATGTATTCCATCCATCTTCTTCTTATGTTTAGATCAGCTTAAGTGAAGATGTATTTGGGACTCTTAATGTTTGTGAATGCACTGAATTTTTCTCCACACAAATAGTGTCTCCAAATTTTCAAGGCAAATACTACAATTGCTAACTCTAGGTTGCGTACTGGGTAGTTCATTTCATGCTTCTTCAGTTGCCTAGAAGCATAAGCAACGACTTTCCCATTTTGCATTAATACACTACCTAATCCTTTGCCTGAAGCATCACAGTATATTTCATAACCCCCACTACCTAATGATATTGTCAATACTGGTGCTATAATCAATCTCTTCTTTAATTCTTAAAAACTATTCTCACACTGCTCTGTCCAGGTAAACTGTACCCCTTTTCTAGTTAATGTAGTCAAAAGAAGGGTTATACGAGAAAATCCTTGAATAAACTTATGGTAGTATCCTGCCAATCCCAGAAAACTACGTATTTCCATTACTGTCTTAGGTTTCTCCCAAGTCATGACTGCTTCAACCTTCCTTGGGTCCACTTCTACACCATTCTTAGAAATTACATGCCCTAGGAAATTGACTTTCTCCAACTAGAATTCACACTTATTAGATTTACCAAATAATTTGTGTCCTGAGGGTATTTAGTACAAATTGTAAGTGTTCTTGATGTTCTTTTGTAATGCCCAAGCAATTTATGCTATTTTGTACATTCTATAAGAAATGAACTGAGTTAAATGTTTCACTTTATTTAAAATAGTAAACAAAGGAATTTGTGAGGAAACTTTGTACCATTAGATTCTACTCAAAAAATGGAATCCAACGCCTCAAAGAACACCGAAAACAGTGTTCGTATGAAGAAGTTATGGCCATTTAAAGATCAGGGGCAGTTCTGGAATTTAAACAAAAAACCGAAAAAGACGAAAAACGCAAGGGGCCGTTTTGATAACAGCACCCCCTATCATCTTCTGCCTCCAGATCTCTCCAGAAACCCTCTTTCACGATTTTTCTAGAGAGATATCTGCCACCGCCCTTGGCAGCACCGCCATAGCAGGGCTATAAAAAGCCACATCTCCCCCTCTCCAAAAACATGATTTCCTAGCCGTTTTGAGATTAGGGTTTCTGGTAAAATCGGAAACCCGTCTCAAGGCTGACTTCCCTCTACATTTTTTTGCAACGGCCAAGCCACAGTCAGGCCGGCCATTACCATTTTCCCCATGCCCCTCTCTTTTTCCGGTCTTGGCAATGGGGTTTTCCCCTTTCTTCGAGTTTTCCAGCGAGCAGGAGGTTCAGAGTGAAATGGGGTTCCACCACCGGCGATGGGCGTCCCCAGGCTACAGGTAAGCCCCTCCTTACCTTCTTTCTCTCCGTTTCACTCCCCTCAAGCCAGATCCACGCAAGATCTGGTCTTTTCCCAACCATTTTCCAACCGATTTTCCTGGCCGAAAAACGCTCCAAGCCTGCTTGGGCCGGCCCTGCACGAACAAGGCATCCCAGGGACACCATGCCCCACGTATGCCTGGGACAGGGTCCCTGGAATGGGTTCTGAGAGTATGACAATGCGTACACTGTCCCAGGTGCGGCCTTCGAGTGCGTGCGCGACATGGGGCATGGGTCTTGGCTCAACCAGGATGCATGGGGTGCCTTGGGAGCTGAGACACACCATACTACACCAAAGGTGCATCCGTGCGATGATGCGCGTCACTTGAGCATGCACGTGCGTACGCAAAATGCGGTCCCTGGCACGGCCTTTAGGCGCGCACGCACGTGAGGCGGTCGCGGTTCAACCAGGATGCACGGGTGTCTTGGGAACTAGGACACGCGGACCTAATGAGACTTTAAAGTTAGATCAAAGGACAAGTTACAGAGTTTAACTATTGAATAGTAGATCCATATTATAGGATCTAGCCTGACAAATGACTTAGGCAAGGACCATGGGCCCTAAAGGCAGATCTAGCGATCTAATGTCTAAATAGAATGAAATTGATAAGGACTCCTTGTATCCATTCATACCCAGGAGTTTATAAATGAGACCCAGGGATGGGTTGAGTGATGAAGGATGCGACTCCAGGAGACTATGAGGTTGGTAGTCTGATGCAACTATGTTTTTTCAAATATACTTAAATTATAGGTAGTCTGATACTGCTACGTTTTTAATGCATCTTAAACTCATACTTGTTTTATTATCGTGATTAGCATGTTTTTATATGCTATTGTGCGAGTATGCGGATTTGCCATCATGATTTATATCTTTGAAAGCACTTGCCTCTATCATCAGATTTAGCATGTTTTTTGAGATGTGATGTTTTTACTTGTCTTCATATTTCATGGCTTTGAAGGTAAGATTAGCATAAACAAATTGCATGCATTGCTGGCATGGTTGAAAAGAAATGCATAAATTGCATGATTCGATGATTGAGATTGGATATATATGTTTTTAGTGGGCAGATCGCCGGATGAGGCAGTCCACGGTGGGCACTATGCTGAGGGGTACGGGTTTGGCCTCCCGGCCTCTGCCACGAAAAATGTAGATGGTATCGCTGCCAAAAACGGCATTGTCCCTTCCTGACTGCTGAGTTAAACAGGGACGACCACTGGAGGTGTTCACGGCACCCTTTTGGGGACATATCCATAGTCGCCGTGGAGGCTATGGTGGACTGGTCTCTAGATACTGGAGACACACGATTCAGAGGGGTTCTGGTCATGAGCATAGTGGCCCTATGATTTCGGTGTGATTGATATGCATATAGCATTGAGATGGTCGTATACGAGTACTTGTGACCAGTTGGCATGACATATACACCAAGAGACTTATGTGCATGATACTAGCATATGCTTGAATGATGACTACTTTAAGATTTTCATGATTATTATACTTGGCTCGCTGGTTTGATGCATTTGCCGAGATCTATGTATATGAATCTATTGCTTTATCTTTTAATCATATTTATATAACATGAATTGCATATGGATTTCATAGTTGAATTTGTATCCATGAACTCATGTTTTATGCATAACTATGCATGCTTATGCAAAAGAAATCATTGATGTTTTATATGAAAAGCTCTTGGACCCATGCATGATGCATACTGTGTTTTCAAAATAGTAGTATTAGATCGCCTACTGAGTATAGTATATACTCACCTTATCCTTAACATTTTTCAGGATAGTTCCATCCACGAGTAGAGGACACCTATGTTAGTGCTACGAGCAAGAAAAATCAAAAGGAGACAATTATACATGTAAGTAAACACTCTACCCTTTGGACATGTCTTTGTATTTATTTACAGTTGGGTTGTGTGTTGTGACTGGATAGACCTGAGGAAAACAATTATGATTTCTGAAGTTTTTCAAAAACTACTTTGATTGTTGTGAAAGCAAATGACACTCGGGGTTTTCAAAATGAGTTTAAAACAAAAAGATTTTTTCACTGCATTGCATTGTTTCTCAAATAGGGATCCCACCTTAGGAATTTAGATTTTTCATTTAAAAATGCATAAGAAAACCCAGGTCGTCACATCTTTGATACTAATAGAGTAGATCAATATGTCATCAAGAAATACTATCACAAATTTATCTAAGTATTCCTTGAATATTCTATTCATCAAATCCATAAATACTGCTGGTGCATTGGTTAGTCCAAAAGACATAACTAGAAACTCATAATGCCCATACCGAGTTCTGAATGCTGACTTGGGTATATCTTCATCCTTAATACACAATTGATGATATCCTGATCTAAGGTCAATTTTAGAAAAGACCTTAGCATATTGAAGTTGATCAAAGAGATCATCAATACAAGGTAAGGGGTATTTGTTCTTTACTATTACATTGTTCAACATTCTATAGTCGATGCACAATCTCATGGAGCCATCCTTTTTCTTCACAAATATCACTTATGCTCCCCATGATGAACTACTTGGTCAAATGAACCCTCTGTCTAACAACTCTTATAGTTGGATTTTCAATTCTTTCAATTCTGCTGGGGCCATTCTATAGGGGGCTTTGGAAATTGGAGTTGTACTAGGAATTAATTCAATGGTAAACTTAATTTTCCTATGGGGTGGTAATCCTGGAAGTTCTTCTAGAAAGACATCTAGAAACTCCCTGACTATATCAATTTCTGTTATCTTTGGTTGTTCAGCATCCAAAGCTACCATTGTTGCTAAAAATCCCTGACATCCCTTAAACATATGTTTGGCAGCTTTCATAGTTGATATGATTGATTTGTCTAAGTCATTAGGTTTCCCATACAATACTAATACTTCCTCACCAAGTATGCTAAATGTTATTTTTTTCTTGTGACAATCCATGATTACCCAGTATTTTGCTAACCAGTCCATACCTAGTATAATGTTAAAATCTACTATGTGAGTAGAATCAGATCTATATCCATTCTTTTCCCTAGTACTTCTACAGATACATTATGAAGGTATTCTTGTAGTCTAACTATTTTACCAATTGGTGTTGTTACATCTAGATTGAAACCCAAGTTTTTCACTAACAATTTAATACTATATGCAAATACGCAGGAGATAAAGGAATGAGTAGATCCTGAATCAAACAATACTTTAGCATTGGTATCAGATATTAGTAATGTACCTTCTATTACTGCATTAGATGCTCCAGCTTCGCCATCAGTAATAGCGAATACCCTCCCTTGGGGACGAGGGACATTATTTGGTTTTGCCTCCCTAACTGCTAACGGTTTGTTGCAGTTTGTAGACATGTGTCCAAATTCTCCATAGTTGTAACATTTCATCAGAGGTCACTGTTGTAAGGGAGTGGGACATATATTCCTAAAGTGGAATCTTCTACATTTAGCACAAGGTCTTCTTTTGATATGATTCCCTTGACTTCTTGGAGGTCTAAAGTTGTTGAAGGGTCTTTTGCCCTTCTGAAAAGGCCTTTGGTTGAAGTTTCCACCTCCTCCAAACCTAGTGGTTTGACTCTTCTTGAACTCTTCTTCAAATTGAGAAGTCATTTCTACACAATCTGCTAGAGTGGTGGGTTTAGTACGCATCACTTTCACCTTCAACCCTAGCTCCAACTCTTCCATGAATCTATCCATTGTATGCACCTCTATATCACAAACATGTGCAGTAAATCTCTTCAATTGGGTGAATTTATTGTCATAATCTACCACTGATAGGTTCCCTTGTTTAAATCCTTCTCCTTTCTTGATTTTACATACATAGGAAAATAGTTATGATTGAAAACTTCTTTGAATTCCTCCCATGTAGTTTCTTCAGAATTTGAAAAGAAGGTGTCGTTGGCTAACCTCCACCAAAATGCAGCCTCTTGTTTTAATAGGTATGTGGCAAACTTGACTTTAAATTCTGGAGGAGTATGTAATGCACTAAAAGTCCTTTATATTTCATATACCCATTCCTCCGCCTTCTTGGCATTGCCCTTGCTATTATATCTGATAACCATCTTTTAAAATCTCTCCATTGTTTTATCAATCTTTTTTGGTGCAAATGAAGAATTTCTAACTCCCTTACTTGGCACAAGGGAAGATTACCTTTGTATTGGTGTGGAAGTATCTGGTGTTGGTGTGTTGTGTCTTATTTTAGGCTAAACCTGAGCACTTGGTATATCAACTGGAGGTGATGAACTTTGGGGCTATTAGATTTGAGGAAGAAGATTCCTCAATATTCTAGTCACCATTTTCTCCATATTGTTCATGGTTAATCCCTCCATATTATTCTCTGGAGCATTCTGAGATGTATGCTTAGTTGGTCTTTTGGGTGCCATCTGCTCATAAACCAAATTTTTTATTAGTAATCTATATAACTCTTTCTATCTAAATCTATATTTGGATTGTAATTTCTTTGTTGGACAAACTAGGCTGTAACTATGAACCACTGGATGGATCCTGAAGTTTAATAAAAGTTTATTCCTTCAATGAAATTTTGTCTTGTACAAAACTCTACTTATGTTATGAAGTGATGACTTGGGTTTTACAAAACAAGTTCTAAAAAAAAGAATTTTCTCTGCTTTGTTTTGTGAAATTTTTTTACTATTGGAACTTGATTTTTCGAAACATTAACAAAAAATCAAATCCAGTGAAATTAAAAATATAAAAAATGATATAAACTGAATATTGGATGATATCCTCCTACCTGATTTGCTTAAAATTGATGAATTGATGCCAAAATAAATAAATCATTGTTGTATGCCATAACACAACAAATAAACTTGATTTGTCTTTTTCCATTTATTGAACTGTTGGATCTTGAAATTACTTTCAAGTTTTTATAGATCAGGAAATTTAAAACACTATGGATGGTGAGATTTGTGAAATTTGATCTGGAACGCAGTGGCTAATTGAGCTTAGGGATTTTGGTACTATTCTAAAGAGAGGAGAGAGAAAGATGGAAAAAGAGAGAGATTGGGGGAGATGGGGGAGGATTTTTCCTCTAATTTTCCAAGGGATTATAGGGGATTTCGTGATGAAGTTGTGAAAAATTTTGTGAAATTTTTAGAATTATTTATAAGCAATTTTTTGAATTTTAAATTATTTTTTCATAAAAATCTCCTTCTTTCTTTATATTATTTTATTTATGGGTGGAGTTTCCACCACCTTTTCCTCCACTAAAATATGGTACATTGCTTAATTATTATTGCTTCCTGAACATTGGCCTACTTTGTGGGCCCCACTTTCATGTGAAAAGTCTGTTTTGCCCTTTTATTCATAAAAATGGATATTATTTATCCAAACTTGAATTTTACTGTACTCAATGGCACTGGAATTGATTTTTTGAGTGCCTTCCAATTTTTCAAGTACATATCAAATAGTTAAATTTTAAATGTTGGTTATGGTTGAAAATGACCATTTTACCCTTTTATGTAGAAAATTGAGAATTTTCATTCTAACTCAAAATTTAACAAAATTAGTGTCATTTGATTCAATTTTTCATGTACATTCTTAATTCCTAAGTTTTCACTCATGGTTTAATCTCTATAAATATATATTTGCTTTTAACCTAATATTCCTGCCCGAGTCTTCTGAAATTTCAAACTTTCATTGATTTTCTCAAATCAATTTACAAAAATTGGGGTTATTACAAGAATGATGGAATCAAGGGATCTAAAGCACCCAAATAGCTTGATCTAAAGATCATTATCTCTTGGCTGTCACTACTAGAGATTAGTGATATTTAGGAACAAGGATCTAATGCTACCAACAGAAGAAAAACAAGCATGGAAGATTAAGGAACAAGGCTAGGAATATAAGCATAGAATCAAAGGACTCTAACCAAAGTATTAAAGGATTGATTAAGGAAGGAAACAAACCTAGAGTAGAGGTTGATAAAAACCAAGGATCACTAGCCATAAGTAGGCATGGAAGGCTTGGAAGGAATGTTTTCCCTAAGGAGGAGTGCATTAAAGGCTTTAAGAAGGAGAAAGGATGGGAGATGCCTCCTTTTTTGAAGTAGGCGCCCCTCCCTCTAAAAAGTCCTTTTGCATGGAACTCTTTTGGGCATAAATAGTTTGTTTATTGACCTCTTCTAGGGTGACCTAAGGGAAGGTAAGTTGGGGATGAGATTAGAAAAGAAATTGGATGGTTAGGATAAGAATGTAGAATGGCTGTTTAGGGCTTCTTCAAGAGGAAATAAAGTGAGATATGAGGTAGGAGGTGCCTACTTTTTAGGGTGAGGAATCTCCACCTATCTCCCATGAGTAGAAAACCCTAAGGAGGGGGTGATATACTAGGTGAGATGGAGGAGGAAAGAGGGAGGAAAAGAAGGATGGAAAGAGAGATAGATAGAGAGGTTAGAAGGTGAGTGTAGGTGGCATGGAGAGGTTGGCCACCTAGGACAACTAATAGGACGGAGGCTCCTAATTTTTAGGATCTAGACATGGAGCTCCCTTCCTTTAGGTATTTTTAGGTGGAAAAGAGGTTGTGAAGGAGGGGAAAGTGGTAAAGAGGAAAGAAGGAGGGAGTTAAGTGATAAGATTAGGAAGTGGGGATGTGGCATTGTTGATAGGAACAACTAATGGTGGGAGGTGCCATTTCTTTTTTCTGTGGAAGGAGGCATCTCCCACTTTGGTTTTCACGTGGAAATCATAGAGAGTGGGAGAGATATGGAGAGAGAAAGATGGGAAAGAGAAAAAAAATGGGAAGGAAAGAGAAGGAGTGGACTCTTCTCCTATTGGACCACATATGCATGCTATAATAATATCCTTTCAATTCTTCCTAATTATCTCTTGAAAATCCCAATTTTGGCATGGATAATTGCTTATAATTCTTCCTCCAATCATGGCACATGATGTGTATGGCTCATTTGGCTTAGTGGCTCACTTTAATGACTCATTTACTTGATGGCTCAGATGGCTACTTCCCTTGGCTTAGTTTGTATGCTTAGCGTTATGGCTCACTTAGCTTGTCACCTTCTAGCATGGCTTGTACATGGTTAGGTGGCTTACATGGCACCCATGCAAAGGTGGTGGAAATTGCATGGCTTGTACATGGGCCTATTTTAATCACCTTTGGCTATTCTAATTTCTCCTTTGCATCCATGATCTTGCCTCTAGATGATCTTGACCATTTTTAGAATTTGAAATTGGCAAAATATAGGTCTAGCCCCTGCAATTTGATCTTGATCCTTGATCTTCATCTCGATCGATTCATCTTGATTCCTATAAAAGAAAAAACTATTAAATTCTAGAAAAATATGATTCTTCACATATTTACTTTGGATTATCCTCTAGACCTACAAAATATCAAACCATAGAATCATTAGGTCTGAAATTACATGCGTTACAAATTTATGAAAAAATCCTATTAACACTATATTTTATAACATATGGGTTACTAATTGGGTACTTTTTATGTAAAATTAAGTACTCATTAGATCACCTTATTATAGGTTAGTTCTTCTTTGCCTTTTGCTCTTTGCTTGCCTATCATTATTTCTTGTTTTTTTGAGTTTACATCATGCATCATCTTCCTTTAGTGTTTTTTTTTTTTTTTTTCTTTCTATTTTTACTTCATTCTCAACTTGCTTTCATTCTCTCTCTCTTTGATTCTCTCCATTGATTCATACTCATACTATCTTAGATACCTATTGATGAGAGACTGTTGGATTACATGAGATGTTGAAGATTGAAGTCAAGTTCTCTTGAATGTTGCACACCTTACTTTGATGTTTTTAAGTTTAAATCTCTATTGTATCATGTGTACCACTCTTATAAGGGATTTACATTCAATATAATAAATTTTGTTACATGCACACTCTCTTTTAATTAATGTGTACACTTCGTGCATACTTTGTTAAATTTAATTAATCATGTTTAGTTGAATGTTAGATTTCCATTTGCCTAAGTTTAGTTTTAGAAAACTCATTCTATATTTAGGATAAATAATCTAAATAGATTCCAATTGCATACAAATCTATGAGATTCCTTATGAGATCAACCTCAGTCGCATGCAATCATATTACTTTCATTTGTGCACTTACAAGTCTTAATTAGAACTACATCATATACCTATATGTATATTAAAATACTGCATGTCATATATTTTGGCAGGATGATTTACATTAGTCTTATTCTTAGTGAGTGATTTGTGCTCAGCGCCTACATCAACACTTTCTACTAATATTCCCAACAAATTTAGATTAAAAGAGAAGGGGAAGGCTAAGTGATGAGCACCAAAGCATAGATGTATATGACTATGCATTTAGTGATTTTGAGTTAGATTTTGTTGTATAGGGACTAACTAGTTGTATATATTTGTTTAATTGACACTTGGGACTGTAATACTTAAAACAGGACCCTAAGTTTGTGAATGATGATATTCGTGGATTTATTTGTGATTAGTGGATCTTGTGGTATGTATATATAATCCTCTCTTAGGATAGATATTTATTTTACTTATATATTGAGATTTTTAGGAGGTAACATCAAGCCTAAATAGGGGTATTTCAAAAGTACCTATACTATATAATACATTAAACTAATAAAAAATAAGAAAATTTTTGCTACTTTTATCTAAGAAATCCAAATAATATTTCAAAAAAACTGGGATGCTACAACACTTATTTGGGTTGGGACCAAATGGTTGCTTATCTTCACCTCCCTATAGATACATTACGACAAAAAAATCTTATCCACTTTCTAGAATAATAACAATTATAAATCAAGATATAGAGTTCCTTTCATAAATTTTTTGGTAGATGGCCTACCTAATATGCTAATTGGATGTTGAGAGGTTGGATGACACATAACATGATTTGGTAATTCTTTAGAAGAGTAAGAGATCAATAGAAATATTTTAATTCTATTCTTATTATTCTTAAAAATAAGGATTCATTCTCACAAAGAATAAGATGCAAACACAAGACCATGCCTTAAAACACTCCAAAAGGAAAAAGAAAAAATGGGTATAAATATAAGGCATAAAGCTATACAGATTCTAAAGAGATAACTTTTGCAAAAGGTGTAAATACAAACAAGATATTAAAATACAAAGAAAAAATGCACCACAAAACACTTTTATACATTATATATTTCATGAATTCAAGAAAAGGAGAAATAATATATTTTCATACATAAAATAAACAAAATATGAAGAAATAAATGCATAATAAATTATTTTTAAATTATATATTTTCATTAAGTTATACATTACATGCTTTTATGCATTATATTTCTATTTGAGTTCCTATAGAATTTTTTATACATTATATATAGACAAGAAAGAGAACTAACAATTTTAATTTAGAAATTACTTGTGTCTCTTTTCTCTCCTTTTCTTCTTCTCACACAAAAAATCCTAGCAACCATAAAAATATTAAAAATTAATTTATAAAAAAGGTTCAAACATGAAATGTTTCTAAATAATGCTTTAAAAAGGTTTTCATACTTATATTCCTTTAGAAAAGGTGCAAACAAAAAATATAAAATTAAATTTATAGGTTAAAAGTATATTAAATCATAGAAAGAATGAGCAAAGAGAAAACGGTCAAAAAATAAGAAAATAATTTTTTGAAATGGCATATGTAGATATATTTATGTGGGCCATATGTTGAAAAAAAGATAGAGATTTGATTTCATTAGTTGAGAGAGAGAGAGAAGACTCGAGAGATGCCATGGAAATTACCTCATTCTCTTCCATCTTCTTTTGCTTTTATTTTTTTTCATTAAGGAAAAATCCTTCAATGGTATTTTAGAATAAAAATTGAAGAGTTATGAAGAAGTAGTTAGAAAAAGAAATAAAAGGAGGAGAATAAAATGAAACACAGTGTTTAAGTAGAGAGGGAGAGAGAGAGAGAGAGAGGGGGGGACGGGGGGGGCGGGGGTGTTGGGTTTATATGCTACACTTGTGTGTGGCATACAATTTCCCTGATTGGGCCCACATCTTGATTTTTTTAGATGATCAAATTTGTTCACTAGATTTGGCCTTCCTCAAGATAGGATGCATAAAATATCTCAGCCCTTGGACACCTCTACAATGGGCTCCCTCTATCTGAAATGTGGATGGTATTGTAAAAATAATAATACTCTTTGCTGTTCACATTTCAAATGAGGGAATCCCACCATAGGCGTGCCCTTTTGATGAGATTTTTGCCACTACCCTATCTTGAGGGAGGCTGAATATGATGAATGAATTGGATAATTAACAAAGTCTGAAAAGGGCCCAATTGAGGAAATTATATATTACACACTGCTACACAAGTGTAGCATATAATTTTGAGATTGAGAGTTGAAAATTTTATTAGAATGGGAAGAGACGTGTTGGTGGGACTCTTTTAAAAGATAATAAAAAAGAGGAAGACAAAGAAAAGATGATAATTTAAAAAAAATTCCATGTGCTCAAATTATGGGGAGTTGGGTGTCTGATCCTTTCATTTTAGTGTATGAAAGATTTGAATAGGGTTACAATTGAAGGACTTTGAATAATTAAATATTTTTGGGCGCCTGACTTTTAATCTTGAATAATTTGAAAGATCTTACGCTTTTCATGGTTAGTGATAATACATCCCTTGTTTTTACTCATAGAGCCATCACTAAATGGCGTTGATGGCTATAACTCTTAATGTACCTAGATTTTTGAAGATCCAAACCTTTCACAATATTTTTGTTAGTTTATATGAGCCATGCTCCAAACTTCTCATCCAATCCTAAGAGCTGCTGCTTTTAGTTGTAGAATGGGTGGTGAGAAGCTTCACCATTCATTTAATAATTAAAGAAGAAAAAAAAGTGGCTAGGGTCATTTATCATATGAGAACTTCTGAGTTATGGATGATCTAAATCATAGGCAAGATTTTGAATGGTTCCAATCTTCAGAAATCTAAGCTGATCTTCAGTTATAGTCTTTCATACCATTTAGGGAGGAACTCAAGAAGAAAAACTAGGGGCGCCATATATCACTAGCCTTTCCATTTATTGCAAATTAATTTTTAATCTAGTTAATAATCCAAATTAAAAACTTTAAAGCCACATCCTAACAGCCACATCCCCTAATCCTAACTTTGTAACTATGATCCTCGTGATCATAGTGGACGGAGTGATTTGGAAGAAGTACCTTCCGTAAGTATCCAAAACGTGCAAGCATCTCTCTTAGGATTCAATGGCACATGCTTAAGGAAACAAAGAGATGTAATTTCCAAAAAAAGGTGAGAAGCAATCTTCGAAGGATCCCACAGAAAATGCTAACTAGGAAACAAGTTCGAGTACCAAGGCAAATGAGCAGGAACGACTTTCCAAAAATCTGCAGCTGTTTCCCTATATATAGTCCCGGTTTCTCTTAATTGGTTTAAACTGAAGAACCACAGAGAGAGAGAGAGAGAGAGGGAGAGAGAGAGTAGAGAAAATCATGGCAGCTACTACGAAGCACTTATCCATTTTTCTCATTCTCTGTGTTTTGCAAAGAGGTAGTACACTCATTTTTCCTCATGTATTCCTCAGATTTTTCATTTTCTGTGTTCTGTAAGTTATTTTTCATGCAATTTCTTGCTTAACGACGGTGAGGATGGTGCACTCGAATAAGTATATTTACGTTTCATTTATTTTCACTTGGATAATAGTCACCAATGGGACCCACGTTCTGAATGATTATCCACTGTAGGATGATTCTAAGCCTTTGATCTGTTGACAGTGTTGTTGGATATACACTTGCATTTTAAATTTCCAAGCGTTAGTTACTGGCCAATTATCGAAGGCTTAAGTAGTCAGATACCACACAAATTTGGCTCATGGGTCATCCATTGCATGGACCTGGAAGATAGATGGTTCCTATCATTGGATTACTGGGTTCCACTTCTACTTTGTCTGCTACCATTTCCTGGTGAAGATACGTCGAGTTCTTATGCGGTGGATTCACGTATTTTCTCTTGGATTATTCTGGCCTTTGTTTTTCCGTGCTTTTCGGATCTGTAAAATCAGTCCGCAAAGTAGCTTCGCCATCTATTTTACAATTTAAGAAAACCAAGGATATCTTAGATCAACCCAAGCCAGGGCCCTGTTTGTAACTTTATCAATGTCGAAGATTCTCTCTCATATATCCCATTTTTTCTTCAACACAAACCCGTTAAAGGGTATTTATTGGGAGAAAAATTCTCTCTCATCTGTGTTTCTGTGCGTGGAGAGATCATAAAAGAAAACAAAAAGCACGTGGACCACTATTTCTCAAGTGATCCAGACTGTTCAGCTTTTTGCGCACTTTCCTACTTGGTCTATGCCCCAAAATCTAGGCCACCGCATCATCTAAGCCTCATGTTTTTATTGGCTTTTTAAGCAATAGCTGTGGTAGGGGTGACAAAATATGATACCACACGATAACACGACTCAAACCTGACACGAATTTAGCCGGTTTGGGTCGAGTCTTATCGTGTTCGTGTCATTTTCGAGTCCACCCGAAAATGACATGCCAAAAATCGTGTGTTTGGGTCAATCAATGTGACCCATCGTGTCAACCTGTTTGGAACCCGACCTTTTTATTCATCGCGTTAACCCATATAACTTGTAGTCGAAAATATAGAACGGTTCTTCAAAAACCATCTTATATTAAAATATAGGACGGTTCATCTGGAACCGTCTTATATTACAAGTGTAAATGTAATATAGGACGGTTAATTTGGAACTGTCTTATATTACAACTGTAAATGTAATATAGGACTGTTCCAGATGAATTGTCTTATATGCACCTCTAGCAATTCAGCTTCCTTTTTTGTAGATCCTTAATAAGAATATAAGTAATTGGATAAAGTGACAACATAGAGTAGTCCAGCATTCAGAACAAAAACTAATACATGCTGAATGCTAGGAGTGCCGAAAAATCAGGACCATCAAAGGAGCTAAAAGAAAAGTACCTGAAAATATCAACAATGTAAAGTAGACCAGAACTGAGAAACAAAGACTAATTTAGATTGAATGCTAGGAATGATGAATAATCAAGGACATCAAAGGATCCAAAGAAGCACTGCGAGGTAAGAGAGGTTTCAAAATGAACCAGCATAAGGGACAGGACAAATACGGGCAGATATAGGATGGTTCAAGATGAACCGTCCTATATCACAGTAAGAGAGGTTTCAAAATGAACCAGCATAAGGAACAGGACATATACGGGCAGATATAAGACGGTTCATCTAGAAGCATCTTATATTACAAGAGTAATATAAGACGGTTCTTCTGAAACTGTCCTATATTATTTATTTTCTATTTACTTAATCGTGTTACACGAGTCATGTCGTATCGACTCGTTTAATAATCGTGCCGTGTTCGGGTCACGAATTCTTGACACGATTATTAAGTGGGTCATGTTCGGGTTGACCCATAACTCTAACGTGTCGTGTTCATGTCGACACAAACACGACCCGCCAACCCGAATTGCCAGGCCTAAGCTGTGGCATGAAAATATTTTACTGTCCATTTTACAACTTAGAAAGGGTTAAAATCACATAAAGGATGAACTTCTTGGTTCATGGCCTATCTATGACATGGATAACTAAATGAACGATTTGGATCACGAATGGAGCCCCCACGTACTTACTACTTGGGGCTAGCGAATATCACACGTGTACCAAGAGAAGCAACCACTACTGATACAGAGCTTCTCTCTTCTTTCTCTTTTCACCATTGCAGGTTCGGCACAATGCACCCTTTCAAACATTATGATTTCACAGACGAAAACCGGAGAACAGTTCCAAAGACAGCCAGAATACGGGGTTACAATAAATAACAGCTGCATATGTACCCAAACGGACGTCAAACTCCGATGTACCGGATTCAGCAGCACCGAACCTGTGGACCCTGCTATATTAAAAAACGAAGACGGCAATAATTGCCTAATCAACAACGGCCAACCCTTATATTATGGGTCCAACATCACATTCAAATACGCTTCTTCGCCTGCTCCTTATGACTTTGCTCCAGCATCATCAACAATCAGTTGCTCTTAAAATTTCACAGGTGCTCACATGATGATCAAGTCCAACTGTCCAAGATTATGTGCGTAGTTGATTTGACAGGAATAAATAAGATCCACCATACTTATGTTAACGAATGCGTTAGTTTTTAATTCAGTTATCGAAGGATTGGATTTTCCGTGCAAAGTTTAATAGCAATTCATTTTGAAACTAAATCATGGGATTGATCTACAACACAGATGGATAGTATTTTGGAAATCAACCTATATCAGATGATCGGGCGTCGCTTTATAGTGTGTTTGTTTCTTTAAGCATCCATTTGTGAGATGATTTGACAATTAAATCCCCGGGAAATCCAAGTCATGGATCATTGATATGCTTGCATGTGAATTACTCTTGAGAAACCCTCTTGGATAGCCTACATGAAAGAGTTGCTGGATGTGAAGCAAGTTTCTCCTTGCTCTTGTGCGCATTGATCTATGCTCCTCCTTTGGCAAGATTATGTGCGTAGTTGATTTGACAGGAATAAATAAGATCCACCATACTTATGTTAACGAATGCGTTAGTTTTTAATTCAGTTATCGAAGGATTGGATTTTCCGTGCAAAGTTTAATAGCAATTCATTTTGAAACTAAATCATGGGATTGATCTACAACACAGATGGATAGTATTTTGGAAATCAACCTATATCAGATGATCGGGAGTCGCTTTATAGTGTGTTTGTTTCTTTAAGCATCCATTTGTGAGATGATTTGACAATTAAATCCCCGGGAAATCCAAGTCATGGATCATTGATATGCTTGCATGTGAATTACTCTTGAGAAACCCTCTTGGATAGCCTACATGAAAGAGTTGCTGGATGTGAAGCAAGTTTCTCCTTGCTCTTGTGCGCATTGATCTATGCTCCTCCTTTGGTCCAGTTGGCGAGGCTTATAATCCATCGGTAAGGAATAATCCAGCGTGAAATGTTTTAAGCAGCGAATTATTTTGAAAAAAGAGCGAGTTGCAATGACCACCATCAGATGATCTGACGTGTTTCTTGCCCATTATTTCTGTCTTTTATGAAAAATTAGTCTTAAACCCCCTCAAGTATCAGTGCATTTGGACTGCACCCTCCAACTACAAATTACGAAAATTTATGGGCACCAACTACCAGTTGGAGATCAATCTGGCCCTTTGGTCTATTTTTCCCTTAGTCGGTAGATGGAACTGGCAAGTGGATCTAAATGGTAATCATCTTTGTCTTTGTTCTCTCAAAATAATAAAAGTACTCCTATACTAATATAAAAACTTTAAAACAAACTTACTGGTCCTTTTCTCTCCAAAAATAATAAAAACAAAACCAAAATTAAAAACATATTTGTACCATCTACTTCATTATCCATCCAAACACAGAAATCAACGAAGGGAAAAGGAAAATCGCAATAGAGCAAATGAAAAAAATTTCATAATCTCCACTTAATATTGCTAACGGTTAAGTAAGAAATTTGACGTGATCAAACACCAATTACTGAGGTTTACGACGTGGCTATTAATAACCACGGATAATTCCACACCGCTTAGACGACAAACCCCATGGCATAACCAAAGTCATGACCCCACATATATTTCTGATGCCTGCAAATCGTTGCACTGATCTATGCACACAAACGCCAAATAAGAACTCTCTCCTTGCTATATCTTTACAGGTTCCTACGTAATGCATGCCCACTTCCCGCATATGTAAGCGGGGTATGTGTTGGTGTGCTGGTCATGCTGGCGGGATCTATTCTGTTCATAGAATTTTTCATCTCCTAGGATAGGGGATATAAAAAATTTCACCCAACAGGTAAATGTAGGTAAGCAACTTCCTTTGAAGCATGACAGTGGATACGGTTAGATGAGGTTTCTGGGGTCCTCTCTCTCTCTCTCTCTCTCTCTCTCTCTCTCTCTCTCTCTCTCTCTCTCTCTCTCTCTCTCTCTCTCCTACCTATGAGATGTGAAAAATATTATGCACATCGACTGCACAGGAATCCATCTATATCCTGTACGTCCTCATTGCCGGGGACAAAAACAAGTGGAGTTCAAGAAGAGAAAAAGTAGAAGAAACAGTCAACGGTCAGCTTTCTTCAGAAGAATGCCTGCGAACGTTTCTTAATCCCTCAAAAATGACCAACTTGTTGGTCGTCTTGTCAAGTTGTAACAACTCTGTCCAAGATTTCTTCTTTTGGGGTTTGGAATCTGGATTTCCCTTATTTTTCGTAGTAATTTGTAGGTTTATTTAGGTTTTCACTTTGGTATATGGGTTCTACCATTTGTTCGAAACATTGGTAAGATTGCTCAATGTTTACGGCAGCGAATAGCAGGAAGAAACAAAAATCACTATGCATGGATTCATCAATTCTCGTGCCAAGCAAGCCATATAGTACCATAACTAAATACGTAAAAAACCCAAAGAAGACATCCTCTTCTCCACCACTCTTCGTCTTTCTTCTTCTTAATTACATCATCTGATCACCACCGTCGTCTCTATCCCCAGAGACAACATGGATAATGGAGATTCGCATCTTGCCGCTGCAAACCATCTCCATGTCGGCGCCAAGCTCTCTGAAACCATCGTCCCAACTATCAAAACCGGCAGTTCTACTTCTCTCCTTGCCTGTCCTACAATGGCAATACCCGAATTTTCCTTGACCGTGATCATGAAATTATCTTCTCCCTCGTCCTCTCCGGTTGCCTTCCGTCCACCGCTCATCGATTCTCCAAACAAATACTCAGGGAGGAGGCAGAACTATTCACCAAAAACAAAAGCAGAACTTACAAAATACAATCCAAAGGCTAACTGTTGACCACAGCACAATGCTTCCTGATCTGACTAAATGACCCTGTCAACTTCTGTGGCTTTCCCTTTTAGCCCGGAATTAGACTTTAGAGGTGTCTTAGTGGTGAACCCACCAAATGAAGAGCAACTGCACTCCTACACATTTCGAAGATTTACCAACAGCATTTACAAGTAATTTTGCAATTTAAGAAATTATTTGTGATTGGAGTTTAATTCGGCTAATTCGTCTTAATGTTGTAAATTATCACTTCGAAAATGTAAGACTTCTAAATCATTTGGGGTTCAACTGAGTCGTAAAAAAGTCAGGATTTATCAGAGCCCTTTTGAATAAATAGGATGCTAAATTGGACGTGTCCTATAAGTATACCACATGTTCATTCAAAGATGAGACTTTTGCAAGATGCGGCCTCATCGTTGGATGATCTAATCTTTCTAATCTATCTATCTGATTGCTCCGGCCTTAGATATATTATAAACAAAAAATTATAATTATTATCTTAAAAAGTTTAATTTAGATCATTGTTTATACAAAGATTCTAATAAATAAATTTCTTGCAATAAAAAAGCACAATATTTTAGATGCTTGAGATATCCGAGCAGCAAATTTTTTGAACCTATAGATATTCAAAAGCTGAAGCTGGTGGGTCTTCATCATGCAAAAGTGGTGGCGCTCCATCTAGTGGATTTCTGCACTGCATATCAATTAAACCAGTGATGTAAATAAAACAAATAACTAGTTTAAGTGATTGTGCATAAAGCAAATACCAGAATCTACATGTATTACCAGTGAATTTAATTACCTCAAACTAATTATATGCATTCGCTACATTATAATGTAACACCATTGGCACAAAACCACCATTAGCATCCAATAGCATTCCTATTCAAGGGGTTTTTCAACTAGAAGATTTTTACAGCCATCGTCACAATGTATGTATAAATGATGGTTAAATTTTTGTATTTCTTTTCACATGGTAGTATTTTTTTATGCCAAAAGCCCTCTAGTACAGTTGGTCACAAACAACAAGGCTCCTCTTCTTACTATGCCCGGTTGGAGGTTTGAAGTGACACTTTTTTCCTTATTGGAGAACTTAAAAAGGTTGTAGATTCTAGGTACCCTACTTCATAGTTCTTCACTCTATCAAAACAGGTAAAGTAGCATTTATTCAAATGTACCAACCTTCTCGGTTAATTAAGAACAAGGAAAGCAGTATTAAGTCATGCCCTCTGCCTCTGGTAAGTCACCGTGGGTACCTCATTTTCGTTCATCTAGCATAGCCATGTGATTGTTTCAATTGTGAATACGTAGGACGAAAATTAATCCAGTTGGAAGAGAATTTCTCATCCCTGGATGGTAGATCCTTTCCAAGAGCTACAATCCACGTTCAACGAACAAAAACTTCTCTCTGTCTTCCTTTTTTTCTTTTCGGATATAAGGAGAAATTAGAATGGGTTGGATCAACCAAAAGGTGAGGTGCAACAGTTAAAAATAGGGATGCCTCACGATAACTTATCAAACGACGCACCCTAGTGGTGTGCTGCTCTTGACGTTTGGCACAATTAGGGATTGGTAAAAATCTACGAACTGCCAATAGCTCATTGGCTGCTGAAATAGTAGGTCATGTGTAACCCAAGAGTTTAAAAAGGAAAATACTATTTCCACGATTCCATTCACTAGTGGCCCAAATCTGAAGCGGAAAATTGGCAGATAACTTTCTTTTTTACCACTGTAGGCCGTAGGTGAAGCACGCACCCCAAACACCTTTTCTCTCTTCTTCAAAAATCTCATCCAATCCAGCTCTAGAAAACTAACACTGTGTCGCTTGGATCCGTCTCTGATCTGAAAATTCAAAGAAGTCATTCGTCCTTCACAATTGCTATGTTGCCTTGGATCAATCACCCTTTTTGACTTTCTTTTTTAGTCCCTTTTTTTTTTCACTGTGTAGGACCGTAGAAAAAGCACGCACCACCCAACATCTTCTCTCTTCTCGATAAATCTCACCGACTCCAACGCAAGAACCAAATAGTTCTGTATCACTTGGATCAATCTCTGTTCTGAGAATTCAAGAAGCCATTAGTCCATTAGAACTACCACATGTTGCCTTCGAATCTGGTTTCAATACTCAAACCGTCCCATCTCTCTTGAACTAATGTGTAGATAATAATCTCCAGTGAAGCTATTTGGTTCTGTTTTCAATGAACTTTGTATTTCATTCTTTTGTATGAATGTTTGTATTTCATTAATTTGAAACTTGCTGATCTAGAACCGGTAACAACATAGCTTCTTATAAAAAATTAATGACTTCAAATGTTGCAATTTCGTGGAAGCCCAAAAGATTATTGACAAAATATCTGTAGGAAATGTGCATTTTCAAAATGCCATGCTTAAAGGGTATGCTAAGAGTGATATGGTGAAGCAAATAGAAAATGGTTGTAAACAATAACTGAGAGGGATGTGCCCATTTTACATTTTGTCAATTTTTTTTCTTTTCTTTGTGATGCAAGAGAGGGATGTGGTTTCGTGGAACACAAATTTTACATTTGTTACATTTAATTATTGAAAAGAAACCCTAAATGTTAGTTCCCAGGGCTAGAGGACCATTGACTTCGTCAGTTTGATTATCTGGGGCTAGGGGACCATTGACTGAACTCTCGAAATCTAGAAAAGGAATCTAGGAAAGTTTCTAAGAGTACGTCAATACCAAAGGAGTTTTCCTCAAACCAAGTACTCCATCAAATACTATATTTGATTTCTCCATTTGTACCCCAAAATTCAATTTTGATCAATTACAACCTTCATCTAAGACATAGTTGCAAGTACACCCTAGTTATAGATGGTTGGTGATGTGTAGTCCCTTTTTGACGTGGATCTACGAGTTAGGCGCTGACCTTCATACGTGGCTTTGACCGAGATTTAAGAAGGATTTTATACTTCCAAAGTCTTCTTCTCTGAGTTAAATCCAACCTAGTCTTCTTCTCTACCATTACTTTCCACTTATGGGTCACTGGAGATGGATTTTTGGATAGGAAAGCATGACTTTTGTCTTCATTAAAGTCAAGGTAAAAATAGGATAACAAAATATCCATCCACAAACAAGCCATGTCACAACTATAAAAAAATGGCATTAAGAGCTCTATGCAATTGGGTACTATTCGAACCCAAAATTTTATCTAGGGTGCAACTAATCAAAATTGAAATATGGGATATAAATGATAAAGAGAATAATATAGCATTTTTTAGGTAACTAAGCCCAATTGTTATTACATTAGTAAAGAATGATTTTTACAATAAGGTTGTCAAGTTTTATGCTCAGTTGAGGTGATGGATTATTAGTTTAACCATAATATGTTGTATTTGATTACTTTGTCTGATGAATTTCTTTCTAGGTAGAATTGGTTTCAAAATCTATTAGCCAAAGAAAGAGAGATCTCATGGGACGAAGAGTGCTATAGAGTGAAAGGAAGAGGAGAGATTGCAAAGGTTTTGTCATGGAGAGAGAGGCCTAAAGAGAGAAAGAAATAGGAGAGACCGAAGAAGGTTTTGCTATAGAGAGAGAGAGAGAGAGGGAGAGAGAGAATGATAGACACATATTGGATAAGGAAACTATAATAACCTTAATATTTAATGATTGGATTGTACTCAAAAAATGGAATCCAACAACACTAAGAATGCTGAAAATGGAGTTCACATGAGAAAGTTAAATGATTTTTAATAATAGGGGCATTTTAGTAATTTTTATAAATGAACAGATAAAAGTTTTACTTGCAATCAAAACCCCTCTATTTGTTTCCCAACCAGAGCATATTTAACTAGCGATCGGATGAAGATTCTAAATCCAGTGACTTTGGATTCTTCAACGATAGTTTGATAGGAAAAACCACTTTTTCCAGCATTAAACGACCATGAAAAGACTCCAAACTTGATAGGAATGTAGGTGACTCCTTGATCTCTCAACCCTTTAAAACAAATTTCATTTTGACAAAAAAAATCATCACCAGTGATGACTGCATCAATCACCTTCTTCAGTGACGGCTGGTCAAGCCGACTACGTTGGTCACCTTCGGCAACTTGGGAATTTTTAACTAAGAAACAAGATTCTTAGGTTTTTTGATCCTATCTACGCGATGAAAAAGTTAGATTTTTTATAAGAGGTCATTTGAGTTTCCAAATTGGACATGATCTAGATACAAGAGCATGAGGTGTGATTTGTAAGATACGTATCATTCATCACGATCCTTGCGACACGAGGAACAAAACCCATTGATCAATTTGACCATCAAAGAAGATTTAATGATGATCTTAAGTTGATAGCAATGTAAGATCAAGATTGTGTTGGTTTATGACTAGTCTAACCATCCATTGCCATCAAGCCCTTGATTTAACACCAAATATTAGATTCGTGATCAAATCCATGAACCCTCACATGATCCAACTATTAATCAATTACCATAACCCAAATCTATAACCAATCTAACTTTTTATCATGATCTAACCATTGATTGGCCACTAGATCCTTAGATCTGCAATCGATCTACCCCTAAGATAATCCAACCTTTGACTAGCTGCTTAGGACCTAAATCTATGATCAATTAGAGCTTCCAAGTAGATATAACCATAGATTGAACATTAGAGCATTTGATCTGTCATTGATTTGACCCCATATATTGATCCAACCACAGATTAGTGATACAACATCACAATTCATGCTTGATTTGAGTATTCACCCTAATCTAACCATAGATCCATCACTAAAAACCCAAAATAATGACATATATGACCCTTTTTCTACCATTTGAACATTGAATAATGTTTAGGTGCTTAAATTGTAATATCCAACATTTATCTAATGGCAGAGATTTGGTACGACCTTGATCAACTTGATCAGAGGCAATCAAAGTCGATCAGACCACCTTAAACACTATAACATGCTTGGATTTTTGCAATTAGAGGTAAGCTCACCACCAAAACTTATTTAAATTAAATAAAATTTATTTGTACTTATATTATGCTTAGTAAATTTTAGAAAACTTAGAAAATAGGTGTGATTAAGATGTATGGGACCCTAGGAAGAGTAATTAGGTTATTTAAACTATTAAATAGAGTAAATCTAAAGGTTTAATTACTCTGTTGACCTTGGATTAGACAATAGGATACAAAAATGATTGAAAACTATTGATCTAACTGTCAGATCAATAGATCAAATATTGATATATGAAATAAATTATCTATAAGTCAGAGATTAATAGGAATTGAGGATAATTGGATGATCTGGACTGTTGATCTCTCAGTAAGGGTCAAGATTTAATATTATGGAAAAAATAAAGAGGAATACTTATCATCAAAAAGTGGTAAAGGTAGGATCACCATGTTAATGGGATCAAAGGCTAAATAAGGCATAATTAAGAAATCGTATACAAGATAATGAAATTGTAATGTACATATGTGTTGATAGAGACATTGACCGATATGAATTGAGCCTATTGAGCATTCTGATGATTGGGTAACTAGTTTGAGGTAGGTAGTTATAACATCTACTTGTCATTGGGATTCTTAGCATGTTGTCTACTTTATTAAAAAATGTATATTATCAATAATCAAATCATACTGAGTATTTGATTATCATGCTTTCAATTTGAGATTACTTTCCTATCATAAAATTGATGTCTTACCATGTTGTACTATTTTAGATTTTAAATAATGCAATATTTACAAATGAGGCATGTGAGTTACATATATACCTTCATATTCATGATGCATACTCTTGTCATGTGCAGTTGTATGCTTTGAAAGAAGTGATGATTCGTGAAAATTCATAAATATCATGCTTTAAGATGAGTTACAAAAAAGCATGGTTTTGCATGAGATATATGTTATATGATTTAATGACATCTGGATTGATATATATATATATATATATATTTGTTTAGGCTAATGAGCTTGCTGAGCACTGTGTTAAGAGGTTGTATGGGTTTGGCCTTCCCGTCTCTAACTACCTAAGGTGGTAGGTATCTATGCCCAAAGAAGCACATGTTTTTCTCCACTGTTGTTGTAGAAAAACAACCATTGGAGGTGTTCACAACATCCTTTTTGAGTCATATCCATAGTCTCCATGGAGGCTATGGTGGTTGGTCTCTAAATACCAAAGACACATGATTTTAATGAGCTGGTCATGAGTATAGTGTTCCATGAGATTTCTTTTTTGTAATACTATGTATAATGAGATTGTTGATGATCTTTAGATGATTACTCATGACCAACCGGCTGATATGTTTGCCAGGGTGCATATGTGCACATGATGATGTTGTTCATTTAGGATTGCCAAAGTTCCCAATTTAATCAACTACTATATTAATATTTTTAGAATCATGTGGCATTTGATTTACCAAGTTAGATGATGGATCTTTCACATAGTTTAAAAGTTATGAATACATGCAATTTTATGATATATTATATATTACAGTTTATGTGAGATTACCATGAGGATTCAATCATTTGAAAAACATTTATTTAAAGTCATGTATGATTTATGTTGATATTATATAAAATGTCTTAACATGAAATTTTATACTAAGATTAACATCTGATTTTAAATTATGCTTCTTATCTCTAATATGATCATTATATTCTTTAGAACTGCATGAAAATTATTTGAAATATTATTTAGACTTGAATTATCAAAATATGGTATAGTAGATGTGAAACTACCTACACAAGTGCAAGCTTGCTGAGACATTGTAAATCACTTACAATATTTCAAGACTTCAAATAGTTTGATTTGAGGGAGAACAATTTGAGGTGGACATAAATTTGGATGAAGAAAATAGTGTAATAGATTGTATAAAATTGTAAGTATATGACTTACCTTTTTCGAACATGTATATGTAATTATTACAATTGGATTGTGAGTTGTGACTAGCTAGATCTATGATGCATGTATTTCTGTTTTAAAAAAAATATTTACTGTCATTTTATTTTCTTGGAAGTAAATGACACTCGGGTTTTTCATAATAAACTTAAAAGAGAAAGATTCTTTTGCTGCATTGCATTATTTTTACTAATTTGATTTCAACTAAGGATCGATCCCACATTAGAAATTAGCTTTGCATTTAAAAATGCATATGTAAACGTGGGTCGTCATAGAAACAAATTGTAGTTACATATTTAAACTTTAGAGTCCTTGCCTATTTTTCCCTTTATGATTTGTGCCCCTAGCAAAAGGGTTCGTGGAAACATCATTTCCCTTTAACTAGCATATGACTACTATTTGCTTTTATAGGTCTTTGGATGAGGATTCCAAATCCACAATGCACACACTTATTCATGGAGGTGTATAGGTTTGTTCCAGTAAAGATAAGAGGAGTTTTAAAATCGTCACCTATGTCTTTTGCTTAGATAGAGTGTAGTGTTGGGTTCATATGTTTCATGAACTAGTCTTTAGGCCTTGTTTGTGTTGGAGGAGGTACAACCATACCACTTGCCTATGCTTATATGCTTTTTAAAGTACTTATTGGTAGGATAGACCACTTATATATGATCACACACTACTTGACGCTGTTTTTTAATCAATTAGTGTTTTTAAGAGGATAACTCCTTAACTAGGCACTCTAGATAGATCAAACTTAAGAAAGATAAAAAATGGATAGCGTAGTAGTTCGATGGGCCACCTTAACTTGGCTTCCCTAAAGAAACATAAATGAAAGTATTTAAATGCAATGCAAATGATGTAGGGGGGTCAAGGTGGCTAGGAGACATAAGGGTTGTGGTATCTTTGAGAGTAGACTAATCGCCTTGACAAATCATAATGGAGATGATGCAAGCACTAGAATTTAAATAAGGAAGCAAAAAACTAGACAAGCTTAGTGGTTTGATGGGTGAGAAAGCCTTGGGTACATAACTAGGTTTGCCCAAAGAAAGAAAAATGACAGAATTTAAATATAACATTTATTAGCCCACAAAACCTTTAAATATTAGGTATTTTGCCTCATTTTACTTAGTAAGGAATAATGAGGGTTTCGCCCACTCTACCCAAGTGATCTCTACTAATCCAATGGCATGTCAATGGATCATGTCATGAGGTTTTTAGGGAGGATTGCTTAACCCGACATACTGGAGATGAAATTAATTATAAAATATCCTATTCTAAGTGGAAAGTAGGATATATCCTAGGACTTTCTTTACAAAAGTGGAGATATAAATGTAAATAAAGTCAACAAGAAGGGGCAAGGACACCATGAGTGGTCACATGCACCACTGCTCATAATCAAATATGACAAATATGATGGTCATGCAAGCCAAAAGCTCATGGAGCTAGGTGTTTGCTATGACACCTCAGGGTTCGCCTAGGTACCCCGTATATGGGAGACGGCTGATGGATAGAGAGTTAGTCCTACATGGCTAAGGGGAAAGTTGCTGGGCTGTTGATAAGAGTGGTGTGTGACTCTCCTTACAACAAGGCCTTTTCCTCGGGAAACCAAGGAAGAACAAAACTATGAGAGGGTTGGTTGTATGGGTGACTAGTTTCTTAGAGCAGACAATATTGTTGTAGGTGGGAGCCATTGGATTGTTACATTTGCTCTCTTCATTTCTCTCATGATTTATACCTTCACTCACATTCTCAAGTTAGAAGAAAGTGTAGAAGCATTAGGAATAAAAAATTGGTGAAAATGAAGCTTGAGTAACTCAACACATATTGAAAAACCCTTCAGGAGAAGCTCTTTTGTCAACTTCGAATACTGACTTATAAAGATTTACAATCATATGTACATTGTAATGTAGATTTGATTCACTTCTTGAAATGCAAAGCAAGAACAATCTAGGAATGAGATGAGCTAACTCAAGGAGCCCTTTTATCAATCTCAAGTAATCAATACATAAGATATAATTTGGAGGTGGTACAACATGCCACCTACACAAAGTTACATAAGCAAAGATAGTTAAGGTTGTTTTTTCTTTGGGTTCTAGGCACAATTCTAGGTGTTTGTCTTTGGGTTCTAGGCACAATTCTAGGTGTGTGTGTGTGTGTCTCTTGGAGATGTCAGGGGCCTAGGGAAAGGATTCACCAAGTTTCAATTAGAAAGGAAGCAAAGGAGTGGAAGGAAGAGGTAGAAAGGGCATTTTTGTAATTTTAATGAGTGCCTCCTCCCTTTATAGTTGAGGACAGTGGATGACATGGAAAACATGTGTGGCAATTCTCAAGATAAGGGTGTCTTTCTTTCCTTGTGATAGATAGATTATATATCCTATTAGGGATAAATGCAGCTGCATGTGGGCCCTCCCAATGAGGTAGCTTGGTCCCAATTGAATTTGTTTCTTTGCCATTTTTTTTTTGAGAGAGATCTCTTGTTTGGTGATGTCATGGGGATTAGATCATGCCCCTGACCTCATCTGATATTTCTTGGGAACTTATTGAGATAATGAGGAAATTTATCATAAATTAGCAATTTAATATGTAGCATTGATAGGGGCCATCCATAAGGGTACCTAAAAGGTGGAGTGCCCTTAGGACACCACCTAGCAAATTTCTAGAAGATATAATGTGGTCTTTTGTCGTCTTCTTGATGAAATACTCTTCTCTGAGCCATTGTAGTGGCCCCTAGTTATTTGAGGTCAATTCTTTGAATACTCGTCACTCCTTTCTCTTTCTCTGTTTCTCTTACTTTTTTACCTTTGTAGTTTTCACAATTTTCTCTCCTAGATGTTTTGCAGCCAAGTTTATTCTGGTTAAGACATCTTTCACTTACAAAGTTTCCTAGGTGTATTCCTTGCTAGCTAAGTGTTAAGTGTTCAATTTTGGTCAAAATACCCCTAATTTAGCATTCAATTAGATCATCTAACCATTAAATTTTACAAAACTTAGCTTGATTTTGAATTTAAATTCAATTGACCATCCAAACTTAATTTGTCAAAATCAACACTCAGATGGTCATTAGAGTTCATTAAATGACTAATGTACAGTTTAGATGATTCTAATTTAGCCTTTTCTTTTGCAGATCAACCAAAGGACGCATGGACGGCTACGATTAAAAGTTAATGGTGCAGATCATTTTAAAAAGGATTGATGGTCCAGATCAACCATAAAGATGGATTGGATAGTTTCCTAAATGATAATTGAGCTCAAGTGGAAATCATGGACAAAAAGAGCAACTTACAAATCTGTAGGAGTTTCCAAAGTCAAGAGAGGGGACTCAATTTAGCAAGGAGCAAAAGGCAACCCCTTCCCCCACTTCTTTCTTTCCTTTTCTTTTTCCTTTTTTTTTTTTTCCTTCCTTTTCTCTTTTCTTTGTTTTTCCTTCTTTCCTTCCTTTTCCTTTTCCTTCTTTCATTTTCTTTTTCCCTTCCTCACTCTCACATACCCACTTTCCTTACTCTCTTTTTGGCCTTCCTTCTTAACATACCCAACTTGCCATTCTCACCCACCTCTTCTTATCCTTTCTCACCATCCTATTCTCTCCTCTCCTCATCTTCCTCTCTTTCCCAACCATACCCAACTATCCCCCTTTTCCCATTCTTCTTCTTCTCTAATTTCTTCCCCATCTTCTCTCTTTCTAGGACTATCCCACCTCTTCTCCTCTCTTCCACCACCCTCTCTCACATTCCTAATATCACCTTCCTCTTTACATCCCCGCCTACCTCTCTCCTTAATCGTTTTATTTCCAATGCATCAACATCACCCTCCATCGCACCTCCTTCCCCACTGACCAGCTTCCAACCTTCCCTGCTCCACTTCCTCGCCATGACCCAACTCCTAGACCAGCCACCTCCCTTTCCCGGTTACTCTGTTCACCGCACTTCCCCCTCACCGGTTCCTCTCGTCGCACTCACTCCCCATCTCTCTTAGCTCACTTTCTTTCATATTCCATCTCCTCTATCAGACCGCACAAACCAAACTCCATCTCTGCCCCCAGTTTTTCCCTCACCTTTGTCGTTCTCTGCCTTCTCTCACTCCCAATATCTCTCTCTCTCTCTCTCTCTCTCTCTCTCTCTCTCTCTCTCTCTCGTTCCTTTGTCATGGCCGGATCAACGGCGTCATAACCATTACAGGCACGATTTGCTCCATTTTCCCGACCTCCAATAGCCTTCATCGTCATATGTATTCACTGGCTAGCCCAATCTCTATTGCCCAGGCTACCCAATTTCTCTCCCAAGCACACCTGAAGCCCGTGTTCTCCACTCCGGCATTGCAAGACCCAGGTAGTGTCTTCTTCCACCTATCTTCCAGCCTCCAAGTCCTTCTCTTTTCTCCTCTTCCTTCTTCCCCATCTCCTCCGGTCAAGCATTACCCACGTTCTTCATCTACCATCTTCTCCTGCCATCCTCTCCGGCGTGTCTGCATTGTCAGACGACAAGGAGACTAGAAACCCAAGTCGGGTTTCCCTCTTTTTCTTCTTTCCTCCTTCCTCCTCTTCCCTTTCCCTCTCCTTCTTCCCCATCTCCTCCGGTAATTCTCCATCGGGTTTCCTGATTTTTCCTAAAAAACCAGATTTTAACAAAATTCCAGTTTTGCCCTCTCTCTTTAACAGAAATTACAATTATGTTCTTTCTGGTTAATTCCATCTGTGTCCCCAATTGATTTACATCTGTGTCCCAGTTATTCCAGTTTTGTTTTATCTACGTTTTTCTTATCCAGGAACTGTCCAATCTGAATAAGATCAATTAAGGCTGAACCCATCAACGGGTTAGCCTTAATCAAAACCAAATCTTCAATTTCTCCTTCGTTTCTTCTTAGATTTCAAATTAATTTTATAGGTTCATTCTTAGGACATCCCTAGATATAATCAATGCATCTGAGCTTCTATCTAAAATCCAAAAATCAATCTGCGCCGTCCAAATCTTGAAATCACAATTTAGCCCAAATCTTGACCATTTTGAAGAATCTGTCAAGTCTAACTGGTTGTGGATCACTAATCAAGAACGTGTCGAAGATATTTGTAAAGGCGGATCAGATTTTAGAATACCAGAAGTAAAGATTTTGATAAAGATTGATCTAGGGAAGTAGTTTTTTCTCATTATTTGATTTTATTTGTTTTATTTCAGAATTGGAAATTCTGTATTTTTGAGAATTTGATTAGATTTGAACATTGATTCTCATTTCAATAATTCTAGTAATTTTGAGTGATTTCTTTTTAATTTTACATAATTAAATTTTATTCAAACTCCATCATTTTAAATCAAGTCCTCGTGGGATCGACCCGTACTTGCATAAGCTACACTACAATAGCCCGTGCACTTGCGGTTAAACAATCAACAAGTTTTTGGCGCCGTTACCGGGGACTTGCAAAGGAGTTTTCATAAAATTTAATTAAACATCCAACAAAAAAAAATCAGAAAATTTCAAAAAAAAATCCAAAAAAATAAATAAAATTAGGAATTGCAAGTTTTACCATTTTAGGAAAATTTTAGTGCATTTTTCAATTTTTTTTAGGGCATAATCACCTTGTTTCCTGAATTTGGTACTAATTTCTAATTTTATTTTTCAGGAAATTGGAAAGTGGAGGAATTGGGCAAGTGGATCTTCATCAAAATGGAAACATCCCTGCTTTCCTAGAATAGGACTTTATTTTTTCTTTTGAGTGAATCTTGTAGTGAGGATCCTTGTAAATTGCAATTTTCATTTTAAAATTTAAAGGGTTGTATAATATAGGGCAAGTGAGGGATACGGTGACCCACACTTGATCTTCATCAGAAACCCCACTGTGAGTTTCCTCACTCATTTATTTTCTAGATTAGGGTTTGCATTTAGAATAATTTGCATTGTTTGGTAGTGTAACTCATATAGAAGCATCTTTTATAAGTGTTGCATTTTAGGATTTTGCATTAGTTTACTACTTTTAATTGCATTCTTAAGGCATGTTTAATGTTTTAAGGTGATTTATATGCTGATCGAATTGCCATGGTGTGTGAAATTAATTAGTAAGGGCACCCTACCCCCATAAGATCAAGGGTGGATTTCATCACCACCCCTTGGCCCACTTAGGATAATCACCTCAAGCGCGCAAACCTTCCTTTCATATTAATTTAAAATCAATCAGAAGAGACCTATAGGGCCATCACATGCTCATAGGACCTTCTTAATAGGACGTGATTTACTGTCAGTCTAGTGGCTTTTGATCACTGTGGTTATTGGGGGTTACTTAATAGAGCCTCGCTCTTCCCCCACTTCCTATTGACGTTTGTTGAGGTCTAAACGCCTCCGTACATGAGGGTTGTATTAACCACCTTGGTTAGAACCTAATTGGTAAGTAGTAATCAACTCCTAAAGAGAGGAGGAGCACTAGTCTAGGCTAATAAAAGCATCGTCCCCACAGAAAATCAAGAAAATCAAATATATTGCTGCTTATTAGCCTTAGGATTATTTGAGTGTGCCCCTTTGTTTGCGCATCATTCTAGAAGTTAGGTTAGTTTTCTCAAAGACAAAGCAAAAACAAAAAGAAGCTTTCCTTGTTTGCACTTTTGGAGACGTGAAAAAACCGGAAGGTTAGTCAAGTACGACCAAAAAGACATACAACAAGATCAGGTCACATCTATGATTGATCAATGCTCCAGGGGTAATTCACCCCATGGAAGTCAAGGGGCTCCACTCATCATGAATGAGGACCCACCACCCCTGATGGACGATGAATATCAACCTCCACCAAGGAGGAATAATCATCAACCAAATAGAGATTGGAGAAGAAACAATAGGGAGTGGGACCAACAGAGTGAACATGGGGATGATAATATTGAGGGTTATCAAAACTTTCATGGTACAACTTTAAAAGACTACCTTCAACCTACACGCACCAGCACACCATCCTGTGTAATTCTTCCTCAAAATGTTGGTGCGTTAGAATTAAAGACGGGAGTAATCCAATTACTTCCCAAATTCCATGGTCTAGATAGTGAGAGTCCTTACTTGCACCTCAAAGAATTTGATGAGGTATGTAGTACCCAGATAACTCAAAATATAGGTCTAGATACTGTCAGGCTTAAACTTTTTTCTTTCTTTTTACAGGAAAAAGCAAAAATGTGGTTTAATGCACTGCCATCAGGTTCCATAAGAACCTAGAATGAAATGACTAGGGAATTCTTAAAGAATTTTTTCCCTACCCATAAAACAAATACGCTTCACTGCAAGATAATGAACTTTACCTAGAAGGATAAAGAATCATTCTATCAATGCTGGAAAAGGTTCAAAGAACTATAACTCACTTGCCCACATCATGGCTATGAACCATGGTGCATCATTAGCTTCTTTTATGAAGGACTAAATTCTGACATGCACTAGTTTGTAGAGATGATGTGTAATGGTATCTTTCTCAACAAACAACTAGATGAGGCGGAAGAGTATTTGGAATGGCTAGTTGAAAGTGCACAAACTTGGGCTGATTGAGAAAGAATAGAACATACAGATAGACCTAAGCCCAAAAACACCCATGCTAGGGGAGGCATGTATGCTATGTTTGAAAAAGATGATATCAATGCCAAAGTAGAAGCCATAGAAATGGGAAAGAAAAAATCAAATAAAGAAGAACAAGTGTGTAGCATTTGTGAAAGTACATCACATCTTACTCAGGAATTTCCTACAATCCCTGCTTTTCAAGATGTACTTCATGATCAGGCTAATGCACTTAACACATATAAAAGACCTTTCTCCCCATATTCAGACACTTATAATCCAAACTGGAGAAACCATCCAAACTTTAGTTGGAAAAATGGACCTACTGCTAATGTTCCTGTAATGCCCGAGTAATTTATGCTATTTTTAACAAAAATGAATTGGACATTCTATAGGAAATGAAAAGTTTCCTTTTTGTAGATAAGGGTATTTCGGTCATTTCACCATTCACCCTAACTAGACCCAAAAATCTGGTTCTGAGAATAGTACCCTTAGGTGTGTCTCAGAAAAAGGAATCCAACAAGACCAAAATGACTCAAAACAGAGTCAAAATGACTCAAAACTGAGTTAAAATGAGAAAGTTATGGCCCTTTGAAGTTCAAGGGCAAAAGTGTAATTTAAATTAAAAACAGACTTGGCCTGAGAAAAACAGGGACCCGTTTTGATACGGGCACCTCTCTTCTTCAACCTCCTAGAGGGTTCTAGAACGGCGGTGTGCAGGGGAGAAACCACCACCATTCTGGAGGTTTTTCTCCTGCCATTCCATGGTGGTAAGAAACCCCTCCAGAACCCTCTTCGAGCTCTATAAATAGAGCTCTTGGGCGCCTCCAATGGCAACCCAAAATCTTGGGAAAAACCCATTGTGGAGAGGTAGGCAAGAGGAGAAAACGTGGGAAAAACTCGGCCACGAACCAGGTATGCCCAAAACCCCTCCAAACCCATCTCCCCCTTAGACTTAGGGTGGGTTTCCCCAAGTTTCTGCATGAAAAACCATGCAAAACGGGCCTCTAAGGAGCTACAAAGGACCTAGGGACGGTGCCTGGGGCGCACTTGTTCGACAGGGTCGAACTAGGGCGTCTCGAGGACGCCCCGGTCCCCACAGGATGAAAACGCGTCAACCGCGTTAGATAGAAACCAGCGGGCACGTTCGTGGACGCGCTCGCAAAAGAAAAAGTCAGGTAGAAGCCCGGTGCGTCGTAGACACGCCCGCTGGGGTGCGCGCAGTTGACGCGGGATGCGTTATCATCCCGGGCTTCCACCTTGTATGGCCTTCTATGTACACTTGATATTAAAATGCCCATAACTTGGGTTCTAGGGCTCCGATTGAGGTGCCGCAAAAGGCGTTGTGTCTGTATCGATGACGCGGACACACATAGACCATATAATACCTGATCAAGGCCCTATCTAAGGTGGGCATGACCCTTAAACTATGATAGTGGTGCAGAGCCACTAAACCTTTGTAAACTTGACAATACCAAGGCCTAGTTAGGACCTTAGGAGACCCATAGGCATGAGAATGAACCCTTAATGCCTAAGTAGTGAGATCAACCATTCTAAAAACATATAGAAATAGGCCAAGCTAACCTTGTTCCCCTAAACCATGTTCAGGAGCGTATGAGGACAAGGGGACTAACGTGATCAAACCAAGTAGGTGCTCTATCGCTACTAGACATTTTAAAAGAGCCCATGATTGTTTTAAGAATGCATGTTTTAAGTATAAGTTATATAACTTGTTTGGCATGATTTAATGAATTCAGCATGCATATGATAAATACATTATGCATAGAGATGTTTTGCAAACGATTGCATAAATTGCATGATTTGTGGTTATTGAGTTTTGAAAAATTGCATGTGCTTGAGGGTTACCAAAAGATGCTGGAGTGCCTAAAAGACGCTGGGTACGCAGTTGTGAGAGACCCAAAGAGGACAGGTTTTGAAAAAGAGGTTTTTGCTTGATTGATCGTATATGATTTGGGCTAGTAAGCTCATGGGCGCTGTGCCGAGAGGTCTGGGGTGGCCTCCTAGCCTCTACCATTATTAGGTGGAAAAGGTACCACGCCAAAAAAAGGCATGTCCCTACTTCGACTACATGTGGTATAAGGGGCTACCACTGGTGTCACGACACTGGGTTGAAGTGTCATATGCCCCGTGGAGGTTATGACCCTGTGTTCCGAGATACTCGGGGACCACACAGCGAGGAGGTCGTGGGCATAGTGGGCCCTATGTTTTGAGGATTTACTTGCATTGCATATGGCATGACATGAGGTTGGTCGACCATACCATATATCCATGAGTTGGATTCAGTTGAGCATCTTATGCATATCAGTATGTTTATGATATCTATGATACTTTCGACTTGGATTATGCTATTCTTTAAGTCGTTAGTATTCCAATTCGACAATGGTTTTTAATATCGATATTGAACATGAGTGTTCAAACATGCACATGTTTTAAAGAGCATATGATTTTAAACATGACATGCATTATAAAACTAGTAGTGATAGACTCCTACTGAGTATAGTATATACTCACCCAATCCTTAACATTTTTCAGACACAAGTAAGCACTTAAGGACAAGATACGCCCGTGACAAAATACACCCAAATATATCATTTTTTAGGACAGCTCCATTCACGAGTAGAAGACAGCTCCATTCAAAAACTACTTTGGTTGTTGTGAAAGCAAATGACACTCGGGGTTTTCAAAATGAGTTTAAAACTAAAGATTTTTAGTTGCATTGCATGGTTTTTTATAAAAATGGTTTTCAAATAGGGATGCATCCCGCCTTAGGAATTAGATCTTGCATTTAAAAATGCATGGGAAAACCTGGGTCGTCACAGTTCCACAACCAGGACAATATCAACCTCATCAACAAAACCAATGACTTCTTACCTTACCTTTTGAAACTCATCAACCTCCTTCTAGACCTTACTTGCCCCCACCTAAAAGGCAAGTAGAGGATAATCAAAACGTTCAAAACTAGGAAAGGAAAATTTCTCAATTAGAAAGTCAAATAAAACAAACCAACCAGTCCGTGAATGAATTAAAAAATATGATGAGTCAAATGTTGCAAAGTATGGAAAAAGGAAAATTCCCAGCTCGACCACAAGCAAACCCTAAGGGAGTGCATGCGGTTAGCACTAATGCATCTGATGAAACATCTAGCTCTACCATGGAACAGACTAAGGCTGTTACCATTCTTAGGAGTGGTAAAAGAATTGAGAAAGATGAGCCTCAAAAGACTAAAAAGGTAGAAAAATCCACAAAAGTTAAAGAAAACTCCAAACAAAAGGACCTTGTTTCACTTGTTGATCAATGTCTTATACTTGCTCCATTTCCTCAAAGGTTGCATCAAGCCCCAAAGTCTACCTCTAATGATGAGATTTTAGAGATTTTCAAGCAAGTCAAATCAACATACCGATCTTGGATGCTATAAAACAAATCCCATCATATACCAAATTCTTAAAAGACATATGCACCATAAAGAGAAAATTAAATGTCCAAAAGAAGGCATTTTTGACTGAACAGGTTAGTTCTATTCTTCAACACCATACACCACCAAAGTACAAAGATCCTGGTTGCCCCACTCTTGCATTATTGACAGCTATAAGATTAACCAAGCTCTTCTTGATTTAGGATCTAGTGTAAACTTATTACAATACTCGGTATACGAACAGTTATGTCTGGGTGAACTAAAACCTACATCTACTACGCTCCAGCTAGCTGATCGTTCTGTAAAAATACTGAGAGGGGTAATAGAGGATGTGTTAGTCCAGGTAGAACACTTTTGCTTCCCTATAGATTTTTTAGTTCTAAATACACAACCAGTGGTGAATGAGAAGAATGAAATACCAGTCATCTTGGGACGACCATTTTTGGCTACGTCCAATTCCTTTATCAACTGTAGAAATGGTCTAATGAAACTGTCCTTTAGCAATATGACATTAGAGCTAAATATCTTTAACATTTGTAAGCAACCTGGTGAAACTACTAATGATTTGCACAATATTAACATGATCAATTCAGTTGTGCAAGATCACTTTCAGTCATCTTCCTTGTCGGACCCACTAGAGGCCTGTTTGGCCCATTTTAATGAGTTTAATGAGGATGCATTAATTGTGATGACCCGAGTTTTCCTATGCATTTTTAAATGCAATATCTAATTCCTAAGGCGGGATGCATCCCTATTAGATTTCCATTTTATGAAAATAATGAAATGCAGCAGAAAATCTTTAGTTTTAAACTCATTTTGAAAACCCCGAGTGTCATTTGCTTTCACAACAACCAAAGTAGTTTTTGAAAAACTTTAGAAATCATAAATGTTTTCCCAAGTCTATCCAGTCACAGCTCACAGCCCAACTATAAATAAATACAAATACATGTCCAAAGGGTAAAGTGTTTACTTACATGTATAATTGTCTCCTTTTGATTTACTTGCTTGTAGCACTAACATTTCCTGAGGCGTCTTCTACTCGTGAGTGGAGCTGTCCTGAAAAGTGATATATTTGGATGTCTTCTGTCACGGGCGTATCTTGTCCTTAAGTGCTTACTTGTGTTAGAAAAATGTTAAGGATTGGGTGAGTATATACTATACTCAGTAGGAGTCTATCACTACTAGTTTTACAATGCATGCCATGTTTAAAATCATATGCTCTTTAAAACATGTGCATGTTTGAACACTTATGTTCAATATCGATATTAAAAACCATTGTCGAAATAGAATACTGACGACTTAAAGAATCGCATAATCCAAGTCTAAAGTATTATATATATCATAAACATAATGATATGCATAAGATGCTCAACTGAATCTAACTCATGGATATATGGTGTGGTTGACCATCCTCATGTCATGCCATATGCAATGCAAGTAAATCCTCAAAACATAGGGCCCACTATACCCACGACCTCCTCCCCGGTTGGTCCCCGGGTACTTGGGGACACAAGGTCATAGCCTCCACGGGGCATATGACACTTCGACCCATTGCCTTGACACCAGTGGTAGCCTGTTGTACCACATGTAGTCGAAGCAGGGACATGCCTTTTTGGCCTGGTATCCTTTCCACCTAATAGTGGTAGAGGCTGGGAGGCCACCCCAAACCTCTCGGCATAGTGCCCATGAGCTTACTAGCCCAAATCATATACGATCAATCAAGCAAAAACCTCTTTTTCAAAACCTGCCATCTTTGGGTCCCTCACAACTGCCTACCCAGCGTCTTTCGGGCACTCCAATGTCTTTTGGTAACCCTCAAGGACATGCAATTTTTCAAAACTCAATACTCACAAGTCATGAAATTTATGCAATCATTTGCAAAACATGTCTATGCATAATGTATTTGTCATATGCATGCTGAATTCATTTATGAGCTTACTTCATGCTAAACAAGTCATGTAACTTAAAACTTAAAACATGCAATCTCAAAGCAATCGTGGGTTCTTTTTAAAAGTCTAGTAGTGATAGAGCACCTACCTCGAAGTTCTTGGAGTCGCATCCTTCATTACTCAACCGGACCCTAGTCTCATTTATAAAATCCTAGATATGAATGGATAACAAGGAGTTCTTATCAATTTCAATCTATTTAGAAATTAGATCGCTAGATTTGTCTTTTAGGGTCCATGGGTCATTGCCTAATTCAGTGTTAGGCTAGATCCTATGATATGGATATACTATTCAATGGTTAGACTCTGTAGATTGTCCTCTGATCCTAATTTTATAGTCTTATTAAGTCTGCGCATCATGGTCTCCAAGACGTGTGCGCGCCCTGGTCGAACCAGGACCCATGCCCGCATGTCGTGCGCGCCCAAAAGCCGTGCTAGCGACTGCGTTCGCAGACGCACATGCATGCCCAAGCGACGTGCTATGATGCGTGTCCTGGATGGCATCGCGCGGACGCGCCTTTGGCGTAGCATGGCACATCTCAGCTCCCAGGCACCCCGTGCATCCTGGTAGAGCCAGGACCCGTGCCCCACGTCGCGCGCGCACCCGAAGGCCGCACCAGGGACCGTGTATACACTGTCGCATGCCTGGAACCCATCCCAGGGACCCTGTCCTAGGTGCACGTGAAGCATGGCATCCCTGGGACTCCTTGTTCGCACAGAGCAGGATGGAACCAGCTAGGACGTTCTCCGGCTAGGAAAAATCGGTTGGGAAAAACCAGATTTGGCATGGATCTGGCCTGGGGGAAGTAAAAGGGAGAGAGAGGGGGAGAAAGCTTACCTGGGCAGCCCCAACACGGTGCCCTTCTTCTAGTGGTGCGTTTCCCTCTACGCCTGCCAGAAACCCCTGTTGTCCGGAACCCACGAAGAAGAGGGAAAACCCCAACTTCTGATGAGGCCAGAGGAAGAAGAGGGGAGGTGGAGAGATGGGAATGGTCAGCCTGACTCGGGCCTAGCTGGAATGTGCAGGGAAAGCTGGAGATGAGTTTTTGATTTTTGCCAAAAACCCCAGCCTCAAATGGCCAAAAAAATCGTGATTCGAAGAGGAGGGAATAGGGGCTTTTTATAGCCTTACTATGGCGGTGCTGCCAATGGCGGTGGTGTAAACCTCTGGAAACTAGGGTTTCTAGAGAAATCTAGAGAAAGAAGAAGACGGGGTGCTGTTATCAAAATGGCCCCCTGCGTTTTCTGTCTTTTTCGTTTTTAATTTAAATTACAAAAATGCCCCTAATCTTTAAATGGGCGTAATTTCTTCATACAAATTCCATTTTCGGCATTCTTTGAGGCGTTGGATTCCATTTTTCGAGTAGAATCTAATGGTACCAAGTTTTCTTATAAATTTCTTTGTTTAATATTTTTAATAAAGTAAAACATTTAACATGGTTCATTTCCCATAGAATGTCCAATTCATTTGTGTTAACTGGATGCAAAATAGCGTAAATTGCTCGGGGCATTACATTATTACCTGAAAAGAATTTCGTCCTCGAAATTCCACAAATTCTCACCTTCAAGTCAGCTGTCTTCTTTTGCTCCAGCCCTATATGTTTGTTTGTTAATTCCTCAAGTTAGTACGTAGAGGAGTTGTGTCCTTAAAACCCTTTCACATTATCATGCAACCCATCTTGGGCACATTCTTACTTTACCATCTTTATAATTCCTTCCTCAAGGCCTTTCATATATATATATATAGTCAATATATCTTATCCATTTACTTTAAGTATATATGGACCGCTTTCGCTGCGTACTCTGATACATAGTCCCATGCGTGCCAGTTTATCATTACTGGTTTCTATTTGTATTTGTATTGCTACCCATCCTTAGATGCTTATATTCTTCTGATCATGTATAGGATAGTCTCCTTAGATGACCATACTCTCCTACTCGTATATAAATTACTTCATACATCTTTGAGATCATATGATCTTATTTCTCCTATTTCATTTTGAATAGCATAGGATAATCCCTTTTTCCTCTTGTCTTCTATTTAGTGATCTATTCATCATCAACGTCTCCTTCTAATGGTTGGTTGTATGTCGTTAGCAAGAGTCCCAAAAAGCTACATTCTTTCCTGTATGTCTAATTTTTCTTCTTATCTTCTTCGCTTTATATTTTTCTCCAAGATACTTCAATAGTTGATATGGTATCATGTGTCCTCCAATTATATTAATGATAAAGCCAAACCCTTGATTAACTTTGAATTTCACCTTCTGTCACTTTTCTACTATAACTTGGGTCCTCAACCCATATTATAAACAATTCAAATAGCTTCCTCCATCAATAATACGATCTAAGATCTGAACTGTACATCAAGTTTCATAGAAGCTGAAGTTATCAAATGCTTTTCTCCTTGAAGAGTTTATGCATACTCATGTCAAATATTTTATGGTTAATTCATCACCATGGTCAAATGTTCTCGTCTAGAGGTCTATCCCACTATTCACATTAATTAAGTCTCTTATTCATAACCGAGTACCCTTACTAGGTCATGGTTGAATCCTTTGTCATTATCTTTTTTTATCCTTTCTTTGCTTGATGGTTTTCTTCGTAACCTTTTAGACCAAATGTTCCATACTTGATCTAGCAAGGTTAGTCCTTAGGAAATTCCTTCAATTGATTTTTCGTACTTGGTATATGCACATAACAACTAACTTTTTGTCTAAAGGCAACGTAACATCGAATCTCATCTTATAATGTGCGAGCCACCTCAACTTTTCTCCTTCCATTCCCTATATCAATATGTTGTTCAATTTTTTATTGATGCTTTATCGTCAACCATTCTATCTTAATTGTCAGGAGGTATCATCAAAGTAGTGGTTTTCTCAATTCCTCAAATTTTATCTTTCAAGTGCCTCCTCATACTTAGCTTGTAATAGCAGTTCTCGTTCAATAGCTACTACATCAAGTTATGCTGAAGCTGTTAAATCATCAAATTTGAAAGACACTCAGGTAAGCATGGAACATTTTCGTAGACATATAGAAAGAAAATTTATTCGATTACCTGTTGATCTCTGTCCAAATGTATAGGTTATAAGCTCAACGGTCTCTCTAAAGTGATCAGTGCTTATTTGCCTTTCTTTTCAATCCAAGTCAGTAACATCTTTCAGACCCACAGTGATTTCTATGGTTTGTCATGGTATCTATTCAGGTTTGGAAAAGTCTGTCTCATTGGTGGAGATCGCTCCTTATTTTTGCTTCTGTCTCAGTTGTTATTGTATTCATTGTACTCGTAGCTCCTCCATGATGTGGCCTAATCAACTGACCTCATACCCTCAAATGACTTAGTCTAACAAGTAACTTCTTTTAGGTAAAACTCATGTCTAAATACTAATAATATCCCTCTGAGTATATAACTTCGACTACTAACATATTTGATTCATTAGGGTGGGATACCTTTATTTAGTCAACAATACACCAAAGGAAATGACTAATTGATGGCCTTAAAATACTTGCTCTTCCACTCTTCATCTAAGACATCATATTGATCCTTGATCACACCCGAGTTGCAGAAAAACAAATAGACTAGTCGCTGTCCTGTCTTGTTTTCTTTTTCAATAGAACTTTATGTACTCATGTAGTGGCAAAGTAGGATATCACCAAATTTTCCTTTTTCTAGACTACAACCACTAGTGTTTCTTATATGTTAATGGAATAGTAAATATAGCCATCAAACTACTTGTAGAATTTAATTTCTAGTTGGTCACCATTCTACTTGAAAATTTTCGGCAGCATAATGTCCTTAAATTTGATACTCTACTCAAAGTCTTAAATCCCATATGCTTTATCTCCATAAAGTCATGATCTTATTCTTTTGAATATTCAATATTCATTGAATACTGGTAGTTACATCTCTATCTCTTTCTCTCTTTTCTTCAAAATCGTCATTTTTGTCTACCTAGATCAATGTCTTTTGTTGCATATAATCGATACTACATCTACTCCTTAACAGATATGATAAACTGAATGCTTCTTAAAATTCATACAATGTCTTAATAATGACATTGACGTTTTGATCATGCTATACTTTTCTTACAAGTTCATGTTAGGATCAATCTATTATCACAGATCTATCATCCCTAATATTATCGTCAAAGTCTTTTAGTAACTCTGGCGAATACAGTTCCTTATCATATTCGTGTTCACTTCACTTTTCATAAGACTCCAATTAAGGTATCCAAAATTGAGCTAAGTCTTTCAGGATCCATACCTTTGTGATCTAGTACGAGCCACAGTTCTTTCCTAATATCATCTTGCATTCTCATCCCTCTTAGATTATCATCAAAATCTTCTCAAAGTCTATCTTTTACATCCCCTACCATACTTATATCATATCCCTTTTTGATAATATATTCATTTTCTGATATTCTATATGATGGTAAGATAGCCATCTAGGTCCTTCGATTTTCTCACCTTTGGTGAGATTAATCTATTACAGGTCAGAACTATCTACTAACAAGTTCACCAACAACTTCATTCATCATTCTCATCATAATCTAATTCATATATGAGTTTCCCTATTTGCCCCATTGCACAACAATCCTTATTGATAAGATTTAAGCCATCTAATATCTAAGTATTTGCTAGACCCATCTCCTTTTTCACCTATTTGTTTACGGTGAAATGCCTTGAGCATTAATATGCTAGTCATCTCTACTATTTCTATTTCTACTACTTCTATACTTCTCTTTAGACTACTCCTTCTAAATTTTTCTCCATTGTCTATGACCCTTGGACATGCTAGACTGACTGTGAAAGGATAAAAGCTGGGCTCTGATACCAACTATGATGACCCGGGTTTTCCCATGCATTTTTAAATGCAATATCTAATTCCTAAGGCAGGATGCATCCCTATTAGATTACCATTTTATGAAAACAATGCAATGCAGTGAAAAATCTTTAGTTTTAAACTCATTTTGAAAACCCTGAGTGTCATTTGCTTTCACAACAACTAAAGTAGTTTTTGAAAAACTTTAGAAATCATAAATGTTTTCCCAGGTCTATCCAAATACTGACTCACAGCCCAACTGTAAATAAATACAAATACATGTCCAAAGGGTAGAGTGTTTACTTACATGTATAATTGTCTCCTTTTAATTTACTTGCTCGTATAACTAACATTTCCTGAGGCATCTTCTGCTCGTGAGTGGAGCTGTCCTGAAAAGTGATATATTTGGATGTCTTCTGTCACGGGCGTATCCTGTCCTTAAGTGCTTACTTGTGTCTAAAAAATGTTAAGGATTGGGTGAGTATATACTATACTTAGTAGGAGTCTATAACTATTAGTTTTACAATGCATGCCATGTTTAAAATCATATGCTCTTTAAAACATGTGCATGTTTGAACACTTATGTTCAATATCAATATTAAAAACTATTGTCGAAATAGAATACTGACGACCTAAAGAATCACATAATCCAAGTCGAAAGTATTATATATATCATAAATATAATGATATGCATAAGATGCTCAACTGAATCCAACTCATGGATATATGGTATGGTCGACCATCCTCATGTCATGCCATATGCAATGCAAGTAAATCCTCAAAACATAGGGCTCACTATGCCCACGACCTCCTCGCTGTGTGGTCCCCAAGTACCTGGGGACACAGGGTCATAGCCTCCACGGGGCATATGACACTTCGACCCAATGCCGTGACACCAGTGGAAGCCTCCTATGCTACATGCAGTCGAAGCAGGGACATATCTTTTTGGCGTGGCACCCTTTTCCACCTAATAGTGGTAGAGGCTAGGAGGCCACCCCAGACCTCTCGGCATAGTGCCCACGAGCTTATTAGCCCAAATCATATACGATCAATCAAGCAAAAACCTCATTTTCAAAACCTGTCCTCTTTGGGTCCCTCACAACTGCCTGGCCCTCTGGCCCCGCCTACCCAGCGTCTTTTGGGCACTCCAGTGTCTTTTGGTAACCCTCAAGGACATGCAATTTTTCAAAACTCAATACTCACAAGTCATGCAATTTACGCAATCGTTTGCAAAACATGTCTATGCATAATGTATTTGTCATATGCATGCTGAATTCATTTATGAGCTTACTTCATGCTAAACAAGTCATGTAACTTAAAACTTAAAACATGCAATCTCAAAGCAATCGTGGGTTCTTTTTAAAAGTCTAGTAGTGATAGAGCACCTACCCTGGTCTCATTTATAAAATCCTGGATATGAATGGATAATAAGGAGTTCTTATCAATTTCGATCTATTTAGAAATTAGATCACTAGATCTGTCTTTTAGGGTCCATGGGTCCTTGCCTAATTCAGTGTTAGGCTAGATCCGATGATATGGATCTACTATTTAATGGTTAGACTCTGTAAATTGCCCTTTGATCCTAATTTTATAGTCTCATTAGGTCTGCGCATCATGGTGTCCAAGACGTGTGCGCGCCCTGGTCGTTCTAGGACCCATGCCTGCATGTCGTGCACGCCCAAGGCCGTGCCAGGGACCGCGTTCGCAAGCTCACATGCATGCCCAAGTGACGCGTCATGATGTGTGTCTTGGATGGCATCGCGTGGAAGCACCTTTGGTGTAGCATGGCACGTCTTAGCTCCCAGGGTACCCCGTGTATCCCAGTCGATTTAGGACCCGTGCCCCACGTTGCGCACACACCCGAAGGCCGCACTAGGGACCATGTATGCACTGTCGCACACCTGGAACCCATCCTAGGGACCCTGTCCTAGGCGCATGTGAAGCATGGCATCCCTGGGACGCCTTGTTCGTACAGAGCTGGATGGAACCGGCTAGGACGTTCTCCGGCTAGGAAAAATCCGCTGGGAAAACCAGATCCGGCATGGATCTGGCCTGGGGGAAGTAAAATCGAGAGAGAGGGGGAGAAAGCTTACCTGGGCAGCTCCAACACGGTGCCCTTCTTTCGGTGGTGCGTTTCCCTCTATGCCTACCAGAAACCCCTATTGTCCGGAACCCATGAAGAAGGGGGAAAACCCTAACTTCTGATGAGGCCAGAGGAAGAAGAGGGGAGGTGGAGAGATGGGAATGGCCAGCCTGACTCGGGCTTGGCCGGAATGTGCAGGGAAAGTTGGAGACGGGTTTTTGATTTTTTCCGGAAACCCCAGCCTCAAATGGCTAGAAAAATCGTGATTCGAAGAGGAGGGAATAGGGACTTTTTATAGCCTTACTATGGCGGCGGTGGAAACCTCTGGAAACTAGGGTTTCTAGAGAAATCTAGAGGAAGAAGAAGACAGGGTACCGTTATCAAAACAACCCCCTGCGTTTTCTTCTTTTTCATTTTTAATTTAAATTATAGAAATGCCCCTAATATTTAAACGGCTGTAACTTCTTCATATGAACTCCGTTTTCGGCGTTCTTTGAGGCGTTAGATTCCATTTTTCAAGTAGAATCTAATGGTACCAAGTTTTCTTATAAATTTCTTCATTTATTTTTTTTAATAAAGTAAAACATTTAACATGGTTCATTTCCCATAGAATGTCCAATTCATTTGTGTTAACTGGATGCAAAATAGCGTAAATTGCTCGGGGCATTACATTAATAGAGGAAGTTAATGCCCTCCTTGATTCTGTTCCTATCATGGATACAGAAAAATGGAAACCTCATTTTGAGGAGCTTCCATTAAGTGAGATCACTTCCCTCCCATCATCAGTAGAACCTCTTCAAAGCCTGAAATCACAAATAAGCCTTTTAACGTAGAATATGTACCTGATTGGGACCTAAAGCCTTCATTTGAATAACCGTTACATACAAATTCAGGTCCATCAAAAACCTTGCCTATGCAAATAGAACAGGAAAAGAAAGAGTCCATTGATATACTGTTCGTACATCAACCGACTTTAAGGTGCACACTAGAAGAAAATCAGAATGTAAGCAAAACCATGCTTCCTCTTCTATCAATACAAGAACAATCTTTTAAGGAAGGGCAGAGTCAGCTTATACCTCAATTTCAAGAAAATGTAAGGGAAAAGGGGAATAATCAATCTCCATTTGGTTCAATAGAATTTAAATTCACGATAGTTCACATTGCCATAAAGATTCCACCACCTAAATTTTCAAGGTGGACGAGTTATATTGATTACCATGAAATTTTGAAGATAGGAGATCATTAGAGTGGTTCCATTCAATTTACATTCATGGTAGTCTACTGTGTTATAATGCTACCTTCACCAAAAATTTCAGGGTGGATGAACTATATAGACTATCGTGAGATTTTGAAGTAGAGGTCTTCTAAAGTTGATAACTCTTTCTTTCTTTGATGAAGTGAATATTTCTTCTTCTTCTTTTTTTCTTTGTATTCTTCAAACTTTTTTTTTTTTTTTAAACTCTTTTAGTACTTTTGAATCACCTTGAAGAATATTTCTTTTCTTGATATCCACTTTCTACTTTCATTACAACTAAAGGTATTTCTTCATTCCTCTCTAAATTATTTTTCAAAGAAAATGGGTAATGGATAATTTATACTGGGTTAATATGGGTAAAGGGTAATTTGGGTGGCAAAAGAAAAGGCTTTATATAAGAGGCTCGAGTTGGCTAACTAGTGGTAAAAATATTTCTGCGTAGGCTTTTTGTCTCTAGGTTAACAACAAGAATGGCCTAAATCATTTTCTAGGTTTTCTATAATCCATCAAATTCAATGAACTTCCAAAATTTTAAAGGTAATATTCTAATTATTTAGGTAATTAGCCAAAATTAAGAGTTTGGGATCAATTTTGTTTAAGCATGCTGAAGAAAATTAGGAATATTTATAACCTCCCAAAAAGGATGAATAGCTCAAAAAACTCACTTAGGTTATAGGTTTCCACTGAATTTCTTTAGAATCTCTAAGTTATAGCCACTTATCAATCTAGACTATCTATTTGCAACTGTGTGTGCAAATGTGATTTGAGACTTTACTTTCATGGAATTCTTTAGAAAATGAGTAAAAAGATGAATTAATCATATTCAATTCCATTAATAAGCTAAAGTTATCTAGATTATACTTCAGAAAATCCAATTCTCATCATAGTGTAGGAATTAACCTAAAAATTTTCAAAAAAAAATTTTCAATTTTTTTTTTAAAGAAGGAAAGCACCTAAAAACCTAAAAAAACTAGAATTTGCTAGAATTCTACACCCTAAAATTTTTGGTGATGGTAGAATTATAACACAGTAGACTATCATGAATGTAAATTGAGTGGGACCACTCTGATGATCTCCTATCTTCAAAATTTCATGGTAATCAATATAACTCCTCCACCTTGAAAATTTAGGTGGTGGAGTCTTTATGACAATGTGAACTACCATGAATTTAAATTCTATTGAACCAAATGGAGATTGATTATTCTCCTTTTCCCTTACATTTTCCTGAAATTGAGGTATAAGCTGACTCTACCCTTCCTTAAAAGATTGTTCTTGTATTAATAGAGGAGGAAGCATGGTTTTGCTTACATCCTGATTTTCTTCTAGTGTGCACCTTAAAGTCGGTTGATGTATGGACAGTATATCAATGGACTCTTTCTTTTCCTGTTCTATTGGCATAGGCAAGGTTTTTGATGGACCTAAATTTGTATATAATGGTTGTTCAAATGAAGGCTTTAGGTCCCAATCAGGTACATATTCTACATTAAAAGGCTTATTTGGGATTTCAGGTTTTGTAAGAGGTTCTACTGATGATGGGAGGGAAGTGATCTCACTTAATGGAAGCTCCTCAAAATGAGGTTTCTATTTTTCTGTATCCATGATAGGAACAGAATCAAGGAGGGTATTAACTTCCTCTATTAATGCATCCTCATTAAACTCATTAAAATGGGCCAAACAGGCCTCCAGTGGGTCTGACAAGGAAGATGACTGAAACTGATCTTGCACAACTGAATTGATCATGTTAATACTGTGCAAATCATCAGTAGTTTCACTAGGTTGCTTACAAATGTTAAAGATATTTAGCTCTAATGTCATATTGCCAAAGGACAGTTTCATGAGACCATTTCTACAGTTGATTAAGGCATTGGACGTAGCCAAAAATGGTCGTCCCAAGATGACTGGTATTGCATTCTTCTCATTCACCACTAGTTATGTATTTAGAACTAGAAAATCTACAGGGAAGTAAAATTGTTCCACCTGGACTAACACATCCTCTATTAGCCCTCTCGGTATTTTTATAGAACAATCAGCTAGCTGGAGCGTAGTAGATGTAGGTTTCAGTTCACCCAGACCTAACTGTTCGTAGACCGAGTATTGTAATAAGTTTACACTAGATCCTAAATCAAGAAGAGCTTGGTTAATCTTGTAGCTGCCAATAATACAAGTAAGAGTGGGGCAACCAGGATCTTTGTACTTTGGTGGTGTATGGTGTTGAAGAATAGAACTAACCTGTTCAGTCAAAAATGCCTTCTTTTGGACGTTTAATTTTCTCTTTATGGTGCATAAGTCTTTTAAGAATTTGGCATATGATGGGATTTGTTTTATAGCATCCAAGATCGGTATGTTGATCTTGACTTACTTGAAAATCTCTAAAATCTCATCATTAGAGGCAGACTTTGGGGCTTGACGCAACGTTTGAGGAAATGGAGTAGGTATAGGACATGGATCAACAGGTGAAACAGGGTCCTTTTGTTTAGAGTTTTCTTTAACTTTCGTGGATTTTTCTACCTTTTCAGTCTTTTGAGGCTCATCTTTCTCAATTCTTTTACCACTCCTAAGAATGGTAATAGCCTTAGTCTGTTCCATGGTACAGCTAGATGTTTCATCAGATGCATTAGTGCTAACCGCATGCACTACCTTAGGATTTGCTTGTGGTTGAGCTAGGAATTTTCCTTTTTCCATACTTTGCATCATTTGGCTCATCATATTTTTTAATTCATTCATGGACTGGTTGGTTTGTTTTATTTGACTTTCTAATTGAGAAATTTTTCTTTCCTGGTTTTGAATGTTTTGATTATCCTCTACTTGCCTTTTAGGTGGGGGTAAGTAAGGTCCAGAAGGAGGTTGATGAGTTTGAAAAGGTAAGGTAAGAAGTCCTTGGTTTTGTTGATGAGGTTGATATTGTCCTGGTTGTGGAACATTAGCAGTGGGTCCATTTTTCCAACTAAAGTTTGGATGGTTTCTCCAGTTGGGATTATAAGTGTCTGAATATGGGGAGAAAGGCCTTTTATATGTGTTAAGTGCATTAGCCTAATCATGAAGTACATCTTAAAAAGCAGGGATTGTAGGACATTCCTGAGTAAGATGTGACATACTTTAACAAATGCTACACACTTGTTCTTGTTTATTTGAGTTTTTCTTTCCCATTTCTATGGCTTCTACTTTTCTTGCTAGGGATGCTACTTTGGCATTGATATCATCTTTTTCAGACATAACATACATGCCTCCCCTAGCATGGGTGTTATTGGGCTTAGGTCTATTTGTATGTTCTATTCTTTCTGAGTCAGCCCAGGTTTGTGCACTTTTAGCTAGCCATTCTAAATACTCTTTCGCCTCATCTGGTTGTTTGTTGAGAAAGTTACCATTACACATCATCTCTACAAACTGGCGTATGTTAGAATTTAGTCCTTCATAAAAGAAGCTGATGATGCGCCATGGTTCAAAGCCATGATGTGGGCAAGTGAGTTGTAGTTCTTTGAACCTTTCCCAACATTCATAGAATGATTCTTTATCCTTTTGGGTAAAGTTCATTATCTTGTGGCGAAGCGTATTTGTTTTATGGGTATGGAAAAACTTCTTTAAGAATTCCCTAGTCATTTCATTCCAGGTTCTTATGGAACCTGATGGCAGTGCATTAAACCACATTTTTGCTTTTTCCTTGAAAGAGAAAGGAAAAAGTTTAAGCCTGACAGTATCTAGACCTATATTTTGAGTTCTCTGGGTACTACATACCTCATCAAATTCTTTAAGGTGCAAGTAAGGACTCTCACTATCTAGATCATGGAATTTGGGAAGTAATTGGATTACTCCCTTCTTTAATTCTAACGCACCAGCATTTTGAGGAAGAATTACACAGGATGGTGTGCTGGTGCGTGTAGGCTGAAGGTAGTTTTTTAAAGTTCTACCACGAAAGTTTTGATGATCCTCAATATTATCATCCCCATGTTCACTATGTTGGTCCCACTCCCTATTTTTTCTTCTCCAATCTCTATTTGGTTGATGATTATTCCTCCTTGGTGGAGGCTGATATTCATCGTCCATCAGGGGTGGTGGGTCCTCATTCATGATGAGTGGAGCCCCTTGACTTCCATGGGGTGAATTACACTTGGAGCATTGATTAGTCATAGATGTGACCTGATCTTGTTGTATGTCTTTTTGGTCGTACTTGACTAACCTTCCAGTTTTGTCGCATCTCCAAAAGTGCATACAAGGAAAGCTTCTTTTTGTTTTTGTTTTTGTTGTTTTGTCTTTGAGAAAACTAACCTAAATGATGCAACCTAACTTCTAGAATGATGCGCAAACAAAGGGGCACACTCAAATAATCCTAAGGCTAATAAGCAGTAATATTTTTGATTTTCTTGATTTTTTGTGGGGACAATGCTTTTATTAGCCTAGACTAGCGCTCCTCCTCTCTTTAGGAGTTGATTACTACTTACCATTTAGGTTCTAAATAAGGTGGTTAATACAACCCTCATGTAAGGAGGCGTTTAGACCTCAACAAACGTCAATAGGAAGTGGGGGAAGAGCGAAGCTCTATTAAGTAACCCCTAATAACCACAGTGATCAAAAGCCACTAGACTGACAGTAAATCGCTTCCTATTAAGAGGGTCCTACAAACATGTGATGGCCCTATAGGTCTCTTCTGATTGATTTTAAATTAATGTGAAAGGAAGGTTTGCGCGCTTGAGGTGATTATCCTAAGTGGGCCAAGCGGTGGTGATGAAATCCACCCTTGATCTTATGGGGGTAGGGTGGCCTTACTAATTAATTTCACACATCATGACAATTCGATCAGCATATAAATTACCTTAAAACATTAAACATGCCCTAAGAATGCAATTAAAAGCAGTAAACTAATGCAAAATCCTAAAATGCAACAATTATAAAAGATGCTTCTATATGAGTTACACTACCAAACAATGCAAATTATTCTAAATGCAAACCTTAATCTAGGAAATAAATGAGTGAGGAAACTCATAGTGGGGTTTCTGATGAAGATCAAGTGTGGGCTACCTTATCCCACACTTGCCCTATATTATACAACCCTTTAAAATTTAAAATGGAAATTGTAATTTACCAGGATCCTCACTACAAGATTCACTCAAAAGAAAAAAGAAAGTCCTATTCTAGGAAAGCAAGGAAGTTTCCATTTTGATGAAGATCCACTTGCCCAATTCCTCCACTTTCCAATTTCCTGAAAAATAAAATTAGAAATTAGTACCAAATTTAGGAAACAAGGTGATTATGCCCTAAAAAAATTGAAAAATGCACCAAAAATTTCCTAAATGCTAAAAATTCAATTCCTAATTTTATTTATTTTTTTGGATTTGTTTTGAATTTTTTTTATTTTTTTGGATTTTTAATTAAATTTTATGAAACTTATTGATTGTTTAACCACAAGTGCACGGGCTATTGTAGTGTAGCTTATGCAAGTACGGGTTGATCCCCCTTTTCTCTTCTTCTTGATGAAATACTCTTCTCTGAGCCATTGTAGTGGCCCATAGTTATTTGAGGTCAATTCTTTGAATACTCATCACTCCTTTCTATTTCTCTGTTTCTCTTACTTTCTTTACCTTTGTAGTTTTCACAATTTTCTCTCCTAGATTTTTTACAGCCAAGTTTATTCTGGTTAAGACATCTTTCACTTGCAAAGTTTCCTAGGTGTATTCCTTGCTAGCCAAGGCTACCTACAACCCTTCTAATTTCAAATGCCTTTCCATATTGCTTCCAAACAATTTCCAAATCCAAACTGTCCTTGTCTCTTCTTATATCCACATTCCTATTTTTTTAGTATTTCAATCAAGCTAAAAACTTCTTCCACATAGTAAAGATGTCTTAGTTCTTCTTACTAAATGCTTGCTGCCCAAGGCAGCTCAGACCTTCTTATCTCAGAAATCTTCTTATGATTCCTTTCCTCCTGTCAAATCTCCTTTCCAAATCACCTTTCCTGCTATCTTCATCTTAGGAACTTAGCAATCCAACTTGACTTGTTAAAATTGTTCAAATCTCTCCTTCTAATTTCTATCTCCCATGTTTCCACCCAGCAACACCACAACATAGCATGAGGCATCATCTTGGATTTGTTTTCACTTGCCTACACATCTAACCTCCCCAAGCTACCACCTTTCTAATTTCAATAATTGGGTTTCTTGGTTGCTAGGTTTGTACTCCATTGTATGGGCCCTTATAAAAATTGTCTTTTACTAAGCACTGTGAGCCTCCAATTAGAAAATATCCCAAAATATAATAGTAAGATAAACAATAATTCTCATTTATTTTGCTAAAAGAAAGGTTTGAACCTTCAAACTTGATGTTAATAGGTGCATAGTTAGACCGACTAAGGTATTCTGTTTTATTACTTTAAACTTCTCAAAATTGCATAGTTTAATGATTGAATAATCTAGGTCATTGTATCTTTCCCCTTATAGAAATTTCATCTTCAAAATATTTAAGTTAATTATGAGAACAAGTCTGGAAACCTTTGCTTCATCTCACTTTTTGCTTCCCCAATGTCCTCTTCAATTGCATGGTGTTGCCATAGGAATTTGACCAATGGAATGGTCATGTTTCTCAATGTCCATTCCTTCTAATCTAAAATTCATATAGCTTTCTCTTTAAAAGTTTGATTAGGTTGAAGTGAGTTGGGGCCTACTCAAGCACATGGGTGGAATTTGGAGTATATTTCCACAATATTAATAGATGGAAAAAATTGTGGACCTCAGCTAACTGTAGTAGCAAAGCTAACCTGTATGCTACTATGCTAATCCTCTTTAAGATCTCGAAAGGATCCACAAATCTTAAGCTTAGCGTTTCCTTCGGTCCAAATCTCATGGCTCCTTTTGTTGGCAAGATCTTAAAAAATACATGATCTTTGGCTTTAAACACTATCCTTATGCCTTTTATTTGCATAGCTCTTCTATTAGCTGTGTGCTTCCAAGAGTCACTTCCTAATGAGTCTCATCTTATATGTACATTATTCCATTAGCTTGTACTTTTCAAACAGTTGCTCTCGCACATCACTCCAACAAGTCAATGTATGACAAGGTCACTCATACGATGCTTCATAAGATGTCATGCTGATGCTAGAGTGGTAGCTATTATTATAGATGAACCCAATCAGAGGAAGCTGTTCATCCTAGTTTTCTTTTCAGTTAGCTGCACAAGCTCTCAGCATATCCTCAAGAGTCTATATAGTCCTCTCCTATTGTCCATCTGTTTGTAGGTGAAATGCGACACTATACATCATAGATGTACCTAATCATCATCATCATGACCTTATCCCAATTAGGGGTCTGCCACATGAATCTTATTCCTCCATTCCTCTCTATTAAGTACCATGGCTTCATTTAGTCCCAAAGTTTTTAAATCTTTTCTCACCACTTCTATCCACATTCTTTTGGGCCTTCCCCTTGCCCTTTTAGAACCTTCTACTTGTATTGCCTCACTCCTTCTAGCCAGTGTTGTTGTTGGTCTCCTTTGAACATGTCCAAACCATCTAAGTCTTATCTCCCCCATCTTGTTACCTATTGGTGCTACCCCCAAATTTCCTCTAATATTTTTATTTCAAATTCTATCCTTTCTTGTCTTACCACTCATCCATCTCAACATCCTTATTTCTGCGACGCTCATCCTATGAGCATGATGTTCAACACTCTGATCTATAGAGCATGGCTGGCCTTATGGCCATCCTATAGATTTTTCCTTTTAGTTTGAGTAGCAGCTGCCAATCACACAAAACTCCATATCCACATCTCCATTTGTTCCAACCCACTTGGATTCTCTAGGTAACCTCCCTCTCAATCTCTCAATCTCTCCACTCTCATGAATCATTGATCCTAAGTACCGAAAGTGGTCTTTTACAGGGACTTCTTAGTTATCAATCTTGATTGGTGTTCCACTCTTACTCCTCTCCTTGCTAAAATTGCATTCTATATATTTTGTCTTAGTTTGGCTAATTTTACACCCTCCCTTATCTCATCAAGTAAGACTATATCATCTACAAATATCATGCACCAGGGAATCTCCTTGTGTAGATGTTTTGTTAACTCATCTAAAACTAATGTGAAAAGGTATGGGCTCAATGCCGATCCTTGGTGCAATCCTACAGTGACAGGAAAATCACTAGTCTCACCACTAGTGGTCTTAACATTTGTTATTGCTCCCTCATACATATCTTTGGGTTAAATGCATGTGTATAGGCCCTTGTTGAGTAACACAACAAAGTAAGCTATAAAGTGGAGTTCAAGCCTAGGAAAAGAAGATGAGGATGTGTGAATAGCCTTGTTGAGTGATATAATGAAGGGGTCATATAGCAGTCACTTTAAGGAAGTATATTTATTTGGTTTATTTTTTCTTTTCTTCATGTATTTACTTTTTGTTGTATTCAAGTTATATTAATTAAACAGTTGTTTTTTTCCTTAGTTTAATTCCTTATTTATTTACTTACTTGATTAGGTTACTTGCTTAGTTTATTTCTTTGTTTTGATTTAGTTTACTTAGATTAGTTTTTTAGTTTAAAGTTCTTTACTTTCTTTCCTTATTGGCTTGGTTAGAGTAAAGCAATTTAATTTTAATTAACTCTCATTTATCTAGTAGTCCTCACGTGATTGACTTGTATTTGTTGATTCTGTAGTTCAATAATATCATGCACTTGTGGTATTAATTAAGGAACATCACTGGGCAAGAAAATCAGTTTCTCTGGAGGTGCAGATAAAGATGAGCACTTCCAAGGGGGGACTTGTAGTTCTAGCAACTACAATATTGAGACAGATTTGCTACAGGAAGCACACTACTCAAAGTACATTATCCATCCTAAAGATACGAAGATGTATCAAGACGCAAATCATGGAACTTCCATAGTGGAAGTGGGATCACATCAATATGGATTTCATCATGTGATTATCTAGAACATCAAGCGATCATGACATGATTTCGGTCATCATTGATGGGTTAGTGAAATTTGGACATTTCCTTTCCATCCAATAAAAGCAGTCATTAGACAATTTGAGCACAAACTATACATTAAGCAGATCACAAGCCTGCATAGTTTGCCACTAAGTAACATCTCTAATAAAGATAGTAGATTTACCTCTTAGTTTTGGTAAAAAAATGCATAATGGATTAGGTACATCTATAACTCTGCCAATGCTGGTCCCAAGCTCAGATGAAAAAGGAGGAAGGTCTTGCGTCAGGTGCCTGCTAGCAAAGGTGAAGCTGAAGATGATTTTATTATTTCTTTTTTTCTTGCAAATGAATGTGAATTTGTATATAAATTTGTAAGGAAGAAATGAAAATCATCTTCAGCTTCTTAAAACTATAGTAACCTTAACATGACAAGAATCGAAAACTGACATTGCCCTGAGCTAGGGCATTCCCCATAAGCGACGTGCTACATCGGATCCCGGGTATGGTGAAAAATAGGCAAGGGTTGCTAGGGCATTCTCCCAAAAGCGATGTGCTACATTGATCCTGGATGTAGTGAAAAATGGGAAAGGGCTGCTAAAGCGTCCCCTCGAAAGCGACACGCTGCATTAGAACCTAGGTGTGGTGAAAAGTAGACATGGGTTCATGCCATGAAGGTCGAGAAAGGCAATAGTAAATAGGATATCTCTAGAGCATAAGATTCGTATCACCACATGGAATATAGGGACATTGATAGGTAAGAGTTTGGAGTTAGTAGATGCGATGAAATGTAGGAGAGTCAACATCGCTTGCATCTAAGAAACCAAGTGGAAAGGGGTTAAAGCTAGAGAAATAGATGGGTATAAATTATGGTATGTAGGAAAGGATAATAACAGAAATGGCATAGGAATAATAATAGATAAGGAATTAAAAGATAAAGTTGTGGACATTAAAAGAATCAGTGATGGAATTATAAGCGCATATGCACCACAAGTAGGGTTACAAGATATAATCAAGAGACAGTTTTAGGAAGATATGGAGGGAGTCATGCAAGAAATTCCCAACATTGAGGTAATATTTATAGGAGCAAACTTAAATGGCCACATAGGAAAAGAAAAGGAAGGATATGATAGAATATATAAAGGGTATGGTATAGGTCAATAAAATGAGATGAGGGAGAATATCCTCAATTTTGCTTTATCATATAACGTGGCCATTGTAAATACACTCTTTAAGAAGAGGGACGAACACTTAATAACCTTTAAAAGTGGACTTCATAAAAGCTAAATAGAATTTTTTCTACCTAGGAATAATGAATGATTTATGTGTAAGGATTGTAAGGTGATACCCAGTGAGAGTTTAACCTGACAACATAGGTTAATGGTTATGGATATCCATATCAAAAGATGGAAGAAAAGAAATGAACTTAATAGGTACCCAAAAATTAAGTGGTGGAACTTAAAAGGAGAGAAAATAACCTCACTCACAAATAAGTTGATGGTAGAAGGAAATTGGGACTATGAAACAGAAGTAAATACCATGTGGACTAACATTACTAAGTCCATTAAGAAAGTGGCAAAAGATGTCTTAGGGGTATCTAAAGGTAAAAGGCAATTAGTAAAGGAAACATGGCGGTGGAGCGAAACAATGCAAAAAGTTATTAAAGAAAAACAGATGTGTTTTAAAGCATGGCTGACGACTAGAAATAATGAAAACTATGAACAATATAAGAATGCTAAAAAGGTTGTTAAGAGAATAGTAAGTGAGGCTAAACTTAAAGCATATGATGAGCTCTATAATAGATTAGGAACAAGAGAAGGTGAGAAAGATGTGTTTAAACTTGCAAAAGTAAGAGAACAGAAGGGTAAGGACTTAGATCATGTTAGGTAAATTAGAAGCAATGATCAAAAGGTATTAGTCAAAGATGAAGAGATCAAACAAAGGTGGGAAACATCTTTCAAAAATTGCTAAATGACAATGGCTTTGAGAATATAGGGATTGAAAATATTATAAATCTAAATAACATTGGATATTATAGATATGAACGTAGGATTAAAATACCTAAAGTGAAATAGGCCTTGAAAAAGATGAAATCAGGAAAAGCCATGGGGCATGATAGTATACCAATAGAGGTTTGGAAGCATATGGGAGATATTAGGATAGTTTGGTTGACCAAGTTGTTTAACAAGATTATAAAATTAAAGAAAATGCCTGATGAATGGAGGAAAACCTCTATTGTACCAATGTATAAGAATAAAGGAGACATACATCATTGCACTAATTATTAAGGGATCGACCTTATGAGCCACACTATGAGACTTTTTGAAAGAGTGATTGAGAAGAGGCTATAACATGAAACAAGTGTATCAGAGAATCAGTTTGGTTTCATGCCTAGGAGGTCTACCATGAAAGCTATTTTCTTACTAAGACAGTTAGTAGAGAAATATAGGGAGAGGAGGAAAGACCTCCACATGGTCTTTATCAACTTAGAGAAAGCTTATGATAGAGTCCCTAGAGAGTTAATATGGAGGGTGTTGGGCGAAAGAATTAACCTTGGTTCCCATCGAAGGGCACAAGCGATTCTTCCTCTTACTTAGATTCCCAAATCCCAGAATGAAAGAAAGATGGAAGATTGAAGGTGGAAAAGAAAGGGAGATAAATGTTGTGCGTGTAATTGAAAGGTGAGAGAAGGAGAAGGTGTATGAGATCTAAGCTAGAAAAGGAGGGCATGGAAGATCTAGAAAGTGGAAGGAAGGTGGAGTGACTGGTGCATGCATGGACAAGGTGGAGGCAGTGTGTAAGAGCTAGGTGCTAAATAAGCGGTGGTGTGAAAGAGATGGGAAGAGAAGTGATGCATATGAGTGCAAGAAGTGGAAAGATAGAGGGAGAAGATGGTGGGAGAAGAAAGAAAAAATGAAAATAGAGGGAAAGTGGGGATGGATGAGCTTCCTTGCCTCTTCTCAAATAGATTGAACTTGATCATGTGAGAGCTTGCCCACAATGATGTCTCTCCCTCCATTTCTCCTCAACTTAGTTTTCAAGTTCAAGGGAAAGGTAAGAGATAAGTGTTTTCTTCGCCTTCACCTCTTATTTGTAGAGATTAAGGAGTGGAAGCACTGGGGATGGATGGCTAGGATCTAAGGGAGAAAAGAGGAATGGATGAGATGCATATAAGAAGAAGAGCGTTAGGGAAGGGGATAAGCATGGAATTCTAATGGGAGTTAGTATTTTATGTGAAATGGAATTTAGGAATGATATGAATAGGAAAGTGGGGATGGGAAAGGGATAAGGGTGGTTAGAAAAGTAGATTTGGTAGATAGGAGAGAGAATTTGTTAGGAGGGAAGGAAGAGAGGAAGATTAGGAGAGAATTTAGGGAGGTAGGTGTCACACCTGTGTCCTAAAATAAGGTCAAAACAATAATTAACTCATTAATCTTCTTAGATTTGGTGAAATAAGACAACCAAGGTAGGATTGAGTAGGTGGGTCCCGCATGAGTGCAATTGCAAATTGAAGGTAATTTTGGGTAAATTTTGAATCCTTAGAACTTCTTAAATTGTATATCTTGTAAGGATTAGCAGTATCTAATCAACAAAGTTCCAACTACCACAGAGAACATTTAGCAGCGCTTGGTGGTAATAGAGCCCGAGTTTGGGTGACTCACAACATCGGTGGATCTTTTGGCATCGTATAAAATTGCCCATCCTTCACACATTTATTGACAAAAACAAAACAAGATCATAAAACTTGCTTCTCTCTCTCTCTCACTCAAAATTCCCAAATTCCTTCAAACCCTTACCTACCAAACTCCATCTCTGTATACTGTAGCAGGAAGTAGTGAAGAACATGAGATCCCTCAAGCAAGAATTCTCCTTTGAGCAGAGATTGGAGGAATCACAAGATATACTTTCAAAATATCCCAATCATGTGCCTGGAAGCAAGTCGACATGTGGGAGGCAGACTTGCCATGTGGACTTAGCCCCTTCCACCCCCACACACCTGTAACAGGACAAGTGGGAGAGAGCCATGACTAGACGGCTTCCCCCAACCACTCCCTTCGTTTCTCCTTCTCCCTTACCCTCACAAATCAACAAGAGATTTCTTGACCAGCTGATTCTCTTCTCCCCATGTTCCAAACCCAGCAGCCATGAACTTCACTGGAGATGCTCGCCCTTCAACCCCAAGCCCTTGCCTCACTCGTCAAACCAGCCATCTCCACTCAGTCTACCCATCTTGGCCGCGCCACTCATGCCCAAATCATCCAAACCCTCCCCACCATTCCCACATTCCTCTCCAATCACCTCACCAACTTCTACTCCAAACTCAACCTCCTTCCTCAATCCGTAACCCTCCTCTCACGTTTCTCTCAAATGCAACGGCTTCAAATACAACCCATTGACTTCACTTTCCCTTGCTTTTTTAGGCCTCTGCTGCACTTTGCATGCCCATGACCTGGAAACAGCTCCACGCTCTTGTTGTCAAGGTGAATCATGCTTCCAATGTCTTTATAGCCTGCAATGCCTTTGATACATATTTTAAAATTGGCATGTGAGAATATGCATTGAAGCTGTTTGACAAAATTCCCAAATGGAATATTGTTACTTGGAATGCATTTATTACTAATGCTGTCCTTGAACGTAAAAACGTTGATATGGTAGCTACCTTTTTGAAACTTCAATGCACTAGTCATGAGCCAAATTCAATAACATTCCGCATGTTACTGAATACTTGCTCTAACTATTCTGATCTTCGGCTTGGGGCCCAATTATACAGATTCGTTCTTTGATTGGGGATCAAAATAGATGTCTCCATTGCCAATGGGCACATTGAATTCTAAGGAAAATGTCACCAAATTGCTAATGATGGTATGGCCTTTGATGGAATTTCTTATGTAACAATGTCTCTTGGTGTTTGATGATTGCAGCATGTGTACAGAACAATGAGGAAGAGAATACACTTATGACTTTCTAGTTGGCGAGAAAGGAAGGCAGTGAACTAATTGATTTCATGGTTTCTAGCGTGCTTAGGGCTTGCATAGGGCTAGCTATGGTTGAACTTGCAAGGCAGTTCATGCTCTAGCTATTAAATTCTATGTTGAGGACAACATCCACGTGGGAAGCCCCCTTGTTTATATGTATGGAAAATGTAGAAGCATTATGGATTCTGAGCAAGCTTTTAATAAAATGCTTGAGAGAAACTTGGTCACCTAGAACACTATCAAAGGTGGGTATGAAAACCATGGTCATTTTGAGATGGCAATTGCTTTGTTTGGAGAAATGATAGTTTCACCAACCTATGTTATGTTTGTTTGTGTACTATCAGCGTCTGATAAGGCTAGGAAAGTAGAGGAGGGATTGAGGATTTTTGAAGAGATGAAAAGGAAGTATGGAATTGAGCTAGGGTGTGAGCATTATGAATGTATTGTGGACTTGTTGGGGAAGCTAGAATGAGGGAAAAGGCGTATGAGTTTATCAAGCGAATACTAATACAACCTATGTTGTCTATGTGAGGAGCACTTTTGGGGGCTTGTAGGGTACATAGGAAGCCCTAGTTGGGAAACATTTCAACTAGGAAATTGTTTGAGCTTGATGCCATGGACTCTGGCAACCATGTGTTGCTATCAAACATGTTTGTCTCTTCCAGCAGTTTTAAATGTAGTTTGAATGACATTGGTTATTGAATTGTGAATCGTACTATAAACGCAGGTAAGGACCCTAAACCCTTCTATTCCTTAAATTCTTGTTGATCTGTTCCCTTAAAATTAACATTATAAATGTGTAGAATGAATATGTTATCACCTTGGTTGAATGGATGATAGAAATTGTAATTACTTATTGAAATTATCATGCAATGATCTGATTTACTATGCTAAACTATTATGATGATGCAAACTGTTATACAAAAGTCAAGCCCGAGATAGTAAGCCCTAAGGGATGCCCGATAAGCTATGATGATGCCTTCCAAGATGGTAAACCTTGAGGGAAATAGCTACCTAGTTGATTGCAACTAAGGTGAAGTTGCCCAAGATGGTATATCCTGAGGAATGGACTGTTAGGTATTGAGCCTCCCAAGATGGTAAACCCTGAGGGAAAGGGCTTCCTGGTTCCTTGGAATCATGGTGGAGCTACCCAAGATGGTAAACCCTGAGGGATGAGGTATTAGGCATTGAGCCTCCCAAGATGGTAAATCTTGAGGGAAAGGGCTGCCTGGTCTTTTGGGATCATGGTGGAGCTACCCAAGATAGTAAACCCTGAGGGATGAGCTGGCAGATTTGAGTTACTAAGATGGTATACGCTAAGGGATAGGGCTGCTTGGTTGATTTCGACTAAAGTGGAACTGCCCAAGACGGTAAATGTGATGACCCGGGTTTTCCCATGCATTTTTAAATGTAATATCTAATTCCTAAGGTGGATGCATCCCTATTTGAAAACCATTTTATAAAAATAATGCAATGCAGCAGAAAGTATTTTCTTTTAAACTCAGTTTGAAAACCCCAAGTGTCATCTTTACAACCAAAGTACTTTTTGAAAATTTCAGAAATCATAAATGTCTTCCCAGGTCTATCCAGTCACAGCTCACAGCCCAACTGTAAATAAATACAAATACATGTTCAAAGGGTAGAGTGTTTACTTACATGTATAATTGTCTCTTTTTGATTTACTTGCTCATAGCACTAACATTTCCTGAGGTTTCTTCTACTCATGAGTGGAGCTGTCCTGAAAAATGATATATTTGGGTGAGTATACACTATACTCAGTAAGAGTCTATCACTACTAGTTTTACAATGCATGCTATGTTTTAAACCATATGTTCTTTAAACCATGTGCATATTTGGACACTCATGTTCAATATCGATATTAAAAGCCATTGTCAAAATAGAATACTAACGACTTAAAGAATCGCATAATCCAAGTCAAAAGTGACATAGATATCATGAAAATATACTATGATATGCATAAGATGCTCAATTGAATCCAACTCATGGATCTATGGTCAACCATACTCATGTCATGCCATATGCATGCAAGTAAATCCTCAAAAACATAAGCCACACTATGCCCACGACCTCGTCGCCATGTGGTTCCCGGGTACCTAGGGACTCTCGATCATAGCCTCCACGAGGCATATGACACTTCAACGGGTGCTGTGACACCAGCGGTAGTCCTCGTTACCACACAGTAATTGAAGTAAGGACAAGCCTTTTTGGTGTGGTACCCTTTCCACCTATAGTGGTAGAGGCTGGGAGGCCACCTTGAATGTGATGACCCGAGTTTTCTCATGCATTTTTAAATGCAATATCTAATTTCCTAAGGGAGGATGCATCCCTATTTGAAAACCAATGCAATGAAAACCATGCAATGCAGCGGAAAATCTTTAGTTTTAAACTCATTTTGAAAACCCCGAGTGTCATTTGCTGTCACAATAATCAAAGTAGTTTTTGATAAACTTCAGAAATCATAAATGTTTTTCCCCAGGTCTTTCCAGTCACAGCACACAGCCCAACTGTAAATAAATACAAATACATGTCCAAAGGGTTGAGAGTTTACTTACATGTATAATTGTTTCCTTTTTGATTCACTTGCTCGTAGCACTAACATAGATGTCCTCTACTCATAGATGGAATTATCTTGAGAAATGTTAAGGATAGGGTGAGTATATACTATACTCAGTAGGAGTCCATCACTACTAGTTTTACAATGCATGCTATATTTAAAACCATATGCTCTTTCAAGACATGTGCATGTTTGAACACACATGCTCAATATCGATATAAAAAACCATTGTCAAATTGAAATACTAACGACTTAAAGAATCACACCAACCAAGTCGAAAGTATCATGTATATCATAACATAATGATATGCATAAGATGCTTCATCGAATCCAACTCATGGATATCTAGTATGGCATGGTCGACCAACCTCATATCATGCCATATGCAATGCAAATAAGTCGACGAAACCATAGGGTCCAACTATGCCCACGACCTCGCCGCCGTGTGGTCCCCGAGTACTTGAGGACACAGGGTCATATGCCTCCACGGGACATATGACACTTTGACCCAGTGTCGTGACACCAGTGGTAGCTCCTTGTACTACATGTAGTCGAAGCAGGGACATTGCCCTTTTTTGGGCGTGGTACCCATCCACCTAATAGTGGTAGAGGCTGGAGGCCAACCCAAACCTCTCGGCATAGCACCCACGAGCTTATCAGCCCAAATTATATTAGATCAAACCAGCGAAAACCTCTTTTCCAAAACCTGTCCTCTTTGGGTCCCTCACAACTGCCTAGCCCTCACAACTGCCTACCCAGCATCTTTTGGTAACCTTCAAGGACATGCAATCTTTCAAAAACTCAATGCTCACAAATCATGCAATATATGCATTTGTTTGTAAAACATATCTATGCATAATGTATATGCAATTATTTGCAAAACATATCTATGCATAAAGAATTTATCATATGTATGCTGAATTAAGTCATGCTAAACAAGTTATATAATTTAAAACATGCATAAAATAATCATGGCTTCTTTTAAAAAGTCTAGTAGCGATAGAGCACCTACCTGGCTAGGTCGCGCTAACCCCTTTTGTCCTCATACGCTCCTAAACATGGTTTGGGGGATCAAGGTTAGTTTGGCCTATCTTTTATAGGTTTTAAAGTGGTTGGTCTTACCACTTATGCATTAAGGGTTCATCCCCATGCCTATGGGCGTCTTAAGGTCCTAATTGGGCCTTGGTATCAACAAGTTTTCAAGGATTTAGTGGCCCCGCGCCACTATCATAGTCTAAGGGTTTTCCCCACCTTATATTGGGCCTTGATCAGGTATTTTATAGTTTAGGTGTGTCCGTGTCATCGACACGGAATCAACGCCTTTCGCGGCGCCTTAATCGGAGCCCTAGATCTCAAGTTATAGCATTTTTAGTACCGCGTGTACATAAAAGGGCCAAACGAAGCAAGGCGGAAGCCTGGGACGCTAGCGCGTCCCACGTCAGCGGCAGGCTCCTCAACAGGAATGTCTGCAGACGCACCCGGGCTTCCGCCCGACTTTCTCTTTTGCGGGCGCGTCCACGGACACGCCCGTTTCGTTCTCTCAACGCGTAGAACGCGTTTCGTTCGTTGGGGGACCGGGGCGTCCTTGGGACGCCCTGGTTCGACCCTGTCGAACCAGTGCGCCCCAGGGATCGTCCCTGGGACCTTTGTGACTCTCCAGGGCCCATTTTTTCATGAGTTTTTATGCAAAAACTTAGGGAAACTTAGCCTAGGACTAATGGGAAGACGGGTTTGGAGGGATTTTGGGCATACCTGGCTCGTTGCTGGGTTTTTCTTCATGTTTCTCCTCTTGGTTGCTTCTCCAAAATGGGCTTTTCCGAAGCTTTTGGGTTGCCATTAGAGGCGCCCAAGAGCTCTATTTATAGAGCTATAAGAGGGTTCTAGAGGGGGCTCTCACCACCCTTGAATGGCGGAGGAGAAACCTCCAGAATGGTGGTGATTTTTCCTCCAATCACAGCCGTTCTAGAACCCTCTAGGAGGTTGAAGAAGAGGGGTGCCCGTATCCGGGCCCCTGTGTTTTGCAGGCTAAATTCGTTTTTTAGTAAAAATTACATTTTTGCCCCTGAACTTCAAAGGGCCATAACTTGCTCATTTTAACTCTATTTTGGGTGATTTTGGTCTTGTTGGATTCCTTTCTCCAAGACGCACCTAATGGTACCATTTTCAGGACCAAATTTCTAGGTTTAGTCAGGGTGAATAGTGAAATGACCAAAATACCCTTATTTCCAAAAAGTGAACTTTTCATTGCTAACTTGGGATTTAAATGTTACAAAATTGGAGTCATTACACTGAACCTCTCGGCATAGCACCCACAAGCTTACTAGCCCAAAAACATTTAAAGATAAAGCCAACGCTCAATCATCGCAAATCATGCAATTTATGCAATCAGTTGGAAAACATGCATGCAATGCATAAAATCTGCTTATGCTAGTATCGTATTCAAAGTCATAACCCTACCTAGAAGCCTGTTAGCTCTCTCTGGCCCGCCCTCATCGGCCAAGGCTACACTTATCATGTAGACAAGAATCCTTTTTCGAAACATGTCTATGCATGTAACACATGTCTTGGCAATATATGCACATACTGTATTTTTCATATGGATGCTAAGTTCATTTATGAAATCAATTCATGATAAGCAGGTCATGTGTATAAGGATGTAACATAAGTTTATATGTCATAAAGACAGGACATGTAACTTTAAAACTTAAAACATGCATTAGAAAAGCAACCATGACTCAAAACATGCAGTATCAAAGCATCATGGGTTCTTTTTAAAAGTTTAGTAGCGATAGGACATCTACTTGGTTTGATCGCGCTAGTCCCCTTGTCCTCGTACGTTCCTGGACTTGGTTTAGGGGAAAAAGGTTAGCTTGGCCTATTTCTATAGGTTCTAGAACAGTTTACCTCACTACTTAGGCATTAAGGGTTCATTCCCATGCCTAAGGGCCTCCTAAGGTCCCTAACTGGGTCTTGGTATAGTCAGGTTTGCAAAGGCTTAGTGGCCCTGTGCCACTATCATGGTTTAAGGGTCATGCCAGCCTTAGATAGGGGCTTGATCAAGTATTTTGTGGTTTGGGTGTGTGTCTGCGCCGTGGATACGGACACAACGCCTCTAGCAGTGCCTCAATCAGAGTCCTAGAGTACCTTTATGGCTCTTGTATATCATTTAAACATGAAAAATTGGATTTTTAGTGTCACGCCTTAATGGATGACCCAGATATGTCAATTAGGGCCCTGCGTGCCACGGTTCCTGGGATGCTCGTGTGCCCTAGTAGAACTAGGACCCACACCCGCAGGTTACGTGTACTTGAGGGCCACGCCAGGTACCGCATTCGCATGTGCACGTATGCCCAAGCGGCACGCTTTGACGAGCGTCCTGGATGGTGTCGCGCAGATGGGTCTATGGCATAGATGCGTCTTTGGCGCAGCATGGCGTGTCTCAGCTCCCAGGGCACCCCATGCATCTTGGTCGAGGCAGGACCCATGCCCCACATTGAGTTCCCGAAGGCAGCGCCAGGGACAGTGCCCCAGGCATGCGTCGTGCATCATGCCTCTGGGACGCGTTGCCTTGGACGGGTTCCCACCCATTTGGTTCCATCCATAGAGGGCCGGTGTTTTCTGGCTAGAAAACTTGCCCAGATCCGATCTGAATTTGGGGGAACGACGAAGGGGAGATAGAGAGGGAGATGGGGACGTACCTAGGTAGCCAGAGATGCTCTCATCTTGGTGGTGCGGTTCCCTCTTTCCCGTTTGAAACTCCATGTCGTCGGAAACCACGAAGAAGGGGAAAAAATCCCAACTTCCGATGAGGCAAGAGGAAGAAGAGGGGAGGTGAAGAGATGGGAATGGCCGACCTGTAGGGACGACTCGGGCCTGTCCGAAATTTGCAGGGAAAATCGAATGAGGGTTTTCCAATTTTTTCCAGAAACCCCAGCCCCAAATATCCAGGAAACTATGATTCAAAGAGGAGGGAATAGGGCTTTTTATAGCCATATTAAGGCGGTGCTGCCAATGGCGGTGCCGCCATTTGTTGTAGCCCTTCAGAGGCGATGGTGGAAACCTCTGGAAACTGGGGGTTTCTGGAGAAATCGAGAGGAGGAAGAAGATAGGGGGTGCCGTTATCAAAATGGCCCCCTACATTTTTCATCTTTTTCATTTTTTAAAGATAAATTACAAAATTGCACTTCTTCATACGAACTCTGTTTTCGGTGTTCTTTGAGGCGTTGGATTCCATTTTTCGAGTAGAATCTAGTGGTACTAATTTTTCTTACAAATTCCTTCGTTTAGTATTTTAAATAAAGTAAAACATTTAACACAGTTCATTTCCTATAGAATGTCCAATTCATTTTTGTTAAATGGATGCAAAAATAGCGTAAATTGATCGGGCATTACAGTAAATACTAAGGGAACCTTACTTTGGACCGCTCAAGATGGTAAATCCTGAGGGTCTGCCTGTCTCGTTAATGATACTCATAATGAGGCGTCCAAGATGGTAAACCTTGAGGGAGATGACTACTGGATCATGGCAGTAATGTTATGCCTATTTAATATTGCTAAGGAAATCATTAAATGAGTATGCAGCCTTGTAGAATGTTATGCTTATGTTTGCATTTTAACTTTAGAAGGAGGTCCATAACTTAGTTACTCATCTAATGAATGTCCTGTGGTTGGTCATGAATGGAAAATTCTTATGGGGTGTGCTTGTTTGCATGCTATGGCTATTGCGTCATATTTGAATTTGGAATAAACTATAATTCTACTCTAATACACATAGGCTTGACTTGATAGTACATGCTGACTACTTTGTAGATGATCAGTTAAAATGGATATGAATGCTCTAGTGTTGGATTTGAATGTGCTTTTAGGCGTAGCTGAAAAAGAATGATTGGATATGCATGGGTTTAGTTCTTTTCCCTTATTAGGCTTCGCAGCTCACCTTATTATTTTGCAAGTACCAATCAAGCCGAGAAGAGAAAGGTGGTTGAATGAAATGAAGAAAGCCTAATTGGAGATATAAAATTTTGTATTATATGTGTGTGTGTGTGTGCGTTGACGCCGAGCATAAGTTATATCTCATTTTTTACTATTAGCCTTATGCATCCTATATGTTATATTTGGATAGGGCATGTATGAGGCTTACTTGAACTCCTAGTTATCAAGCAAGTGTTAATGATGTGTTGTGATGAATATTTTGGAGACTGAGTCTCCTTTAAGGTTTTATAACTATCATCTTATTTATTAGGTAAACCACACTGCATGCATTAAATGCATAAGTCTGAAAAATAGGAGAGACTGCCAAAATTTTGGTAGAACTCAGTAGTTAAAAGAGAGGAAAATTTTATTAATTAAATGCATAAGTGCATAGGCTAAGAGTGCTTAGCTCTCTCAACACTTCAATTGTGGTATATATTAAGAAAAAAAGAAGAAGTAAGGCAACGCAGGCCTTGCTCAGCCCAATCACAATGCTTGATTAAGTCAAATTGTGGCCTCGAGGATTGGGGTCGCGATAGTAGGTGAGATTTGGTTGAATTTAGCAAGTGGATAAGGAAGGGGAGGCATTTTTTTCATGTGGGCGAGTGGGAGTGGAATATAGAAAGAGATAGGATGGAAAGAGAAAGAATGGGAAAGGAAACAACTAAGGAAGGAAAGAGAGTAAGTGGGGAAAGAAAGAGATGGAAAGAGAAGGAAAGTAGATGGATGGAATTTAGGGGGTTTCCAAAATTAAAAAGTCCAAGGAGGGTGGGGGGGGAGGTGGGCAGGGTGTGGAATACATATGTGTGTGTTTGTTTTTTTTATAAACCTTTAAGATGTATGGACCATTGAATGAGGATGGGTGATTGAGATCTTCCTTTTCTTTGGGTTTTGGGTTGACTTTTCAGCATAGGAAAGGTGACTAAGGTTAATAACTTTCCTTTACTTCATTCATGGCACTTAGATCATGCTTACCCTCTCTTGAAGGGATCGGATTCGTTTAGGACATGTAGATATTCCTTAAGCTTCATTTTTCTTGTACCATTGGATTGGATTGTCCTATAATGGTTGGCCTTGATTCTTGTAGATCTTCATGTGTTTCATGTGTACTTCACCACCTTTGTATGGATAAGACATCCAATCATTGGTGATCTTCTTCATTTTGTAGAGTAGAAGAGAGAAACTAAGTAAAAAGTTTTCATGTGAGTCTGATTCTTCTTTTATTTATGAGAAGCTTTTATTGTATATGATCTCGTTGTATGTGAATTAAACATCTCTCATAAGCTTCCCAAGGTGGTGAAATATATGTTGCATGAATGGAGAATTTGCAACCTTTTACCCTCATTTGAGTAGGAGTTGTGCGTGTTGTTTCTAATTGTTCTAACTTTAATAATCACGCCCCAATGATTATTTTGAATTCTTAAACTTCATGATTGGCATGTATGGGTCCATAATATAGCTTCAAAGGTAAAAATTGCTCTTTTAGGCATAAAATTGGCAATTTTGAGCATTTTATCATTTGTACCCTAGACCTAAAAATAGAGAATTAACCCTAATTAGTGATGATTAAGTGATTTCTGAAGCTCAAACTTAGTAAATATAGATGTGTCATTTAATATTGACATATATATATATATCAAACACCTAGACTCAGATTTTGTTAGTGATTGAGCAAAACTACAAAAATATAAAAGAAGAAGTCTAAAATAAATCTTAACCACTTTCGCAAGTACTGCTGCATTAGCATATGTAGAAAGCCTTTAAACCCCTATGTTTCCCCTAGTGGATGAGTTGTACTCTCATAAGGACTTTCAGAAATGATATCCATAAACATTTTCAAAAATCTTATGAAAGTCCTTCATGTTTCTCAAAGAATCTTCCTACATTTAGCTTATATTAAACTCCTAGCTTTAACATGCTTATAGTAATAATCAATAGTTAAAATGCTACCCTTATGTTAAAGATATATTAGAATTTGAGTGCATGATATAACTATTATATATACAATTATCGGTCTCTAAGGAAATTATAAATTAAATTATCATCCAATTGTATGATTTGACTTCAAATTTCACAGGATATTCTTGACACTTAGAAAGAAGTCACTTAGAAAGGGGTAATCTCTCATTAATATGTAAGTATAATAATATTCATGAAGTCCAAAAATCTCACATATTTCATACAAAAGAACAATAACTTAAAAGAAAGATAATGATCTCATGAAAGGATATCAACTATTAAGAATATTACACTACTAATTTTCCTATTTATTCATAATCATATTCAAGCCATACTTCTTCTAAGATCAAGTTAGGACTTTTATTAGGACAAAACATAGGCTTAGGACAGGGCTATCCAAAGAATGAGTGTAAGGGCACACAAAGGTTGTTTGGAAGATATCTAAAGCTCTCCTAGAAGTGTATTCAAATCTTTCTTTTCTATGCATAAGAGTGAATAAATCCCTTTTTATTGGCTACCTTTCTTGACTTTTTCCACTTTTGATTTTGGTATAGCCTTTCTTTTTCTTTTCTTTTTTTTCTTCTTTTTTTAGCCCTTTTTGATGTTCATCTCATGAACTATATTGTTCATACTTTTTTCAAGATAATTCTTCAATCATCTCTACACATTCCAAAAAAAATTGGATAATGAATATAATAATGGTAATGGATAACAAATTCAAAGAGGAAAATGTTTATTATAAAGGTTCAAGGGGTTAACTAGTGCAAAAATAACATTTGAAGGCTAAAGGATTAGGGTTTACCAAGGATGGTCTCTATCATTTCCTAGGTTTCATATGGTTTGAATTAACCATAAATTCAAGATATAAAAGGTATAGTCTTTTAGATGATCTCCTAAGATCAATTTAGGACTTCTATTAAGACGACACATAGGATTAGGATTGGCTTATCAAAAGAATGCTATAAGGGTATATAAAGGTTGTCTACAAGATATGTAAAGGTCTTCTACTAGTGTATTCACAACTTTCTTTTATAATCATAAGAGTGAAAATTTTCTTTTTCATTGGATATCTTCTCCTTTTTCTCTTTTGATATATAAATTTCTTTGAAATTTTCTCTTTTTTTCTCAGCCCTTTTGGTAGACTCATCTCTTGAACTATATTACTCATTACTTTTCTTCAAGATATTCTTCAATCATCTTTGTATATATTTCAAAAATGACTAGGTAATGTATATATTATTGGGGTTAATAAGGGTATTCGTCAATGGGTTCACAAAGAAAAAGCTTATTATAAAGGCTTGGGGGATTAATTAATAAAAAAATAACTTAGGGAAAGCTAAAATATCTAGGGTTAATAAGGATTGCCTTTATCATTTCTTAGGTTTCGTATAACTTAAGATGGGCCATAAAACTTCAGAGATAATATGTATACTATATAAGATGTTTTCTCAATAATTGACCAAAACAAGAATAATGAGATCAATTAGGTAATAAATGTTTGCTGAAGAAAAATTTAAATTTATGTAAAATCCTTAGAAAGAAAGATTGGCTCTAAAGCTCACCTAGGTTAATAGTCTCTACTTATCTTCTTCAGGATCTCTAAGTTATATTTTCTCTTACACTTAAACTACATATATAGCCATTTTGTGCAATAATTACTCCAAGTTTAACTTTACATGAAATATTTTTAAAATGTATAAAATAGTAAACTAATTATATACAAATCTATTAACAAGCTAAGGTTCAAAAGACAGCTTGAATAGTTAGAAAATCTAAATTCTCATCCTCATAAATGAACTTTTCATAAGTTCTAAAATTTTCAAAAGTTTTCCAAAAACTCATCAACTTACTAAAATGACTATAAAACTTAAATGAACACATCCACATTTGAAATACGCTAGCCCCAGACCTAAAATAAGCATTGTCTTTAATGTTTAGAACTACAAATCATTGATAATTTAAATAACCAAGTAAAGAGAGAAGGGTTAGAAAGCTACTCTCCATACTCCCAGGATAGTGCATTGATATGTTGATGTGGTCTATATGTCATGCAAATGTAGCTAAATTATCTTACAACTAACTGATCTAATTAATCTAATATATTCTACCATATTTTTAAACTAATCTAATGATCATAATCTTAACTCTACAAATCCTAATCTAGCTCTAATCATCGAGGAGTGTCAAGATTAACTCACTCCACTTTGAAATTTTAGGGTAATCAGTTTATTTCAGCCACCTAGAGATTTGAGAATCAAATTGAAGGATATGATCATGAATTACCATGTACACAATTTTTCTGTAACAATTTCTATGCATTATCCTAGGAGTTGTCATTTTGGCGGCTTAAGATGCCTACATCCAAACACCTAAAAATATTCCGTCCCTTTTATATCTTCTTGAATGATTGGATTAGGTGGTTCTTACACCATGTTAATAGGTGTTCCTTTTTGTCTGGATGTTAGGAACCATCCTAGTTAAACCATGTTACGAGGACTTAAACCATCCTAGTTATCTATGGTACACCCTTGAGTAGGTTGATGTTCAGCAATTACATCAATAGACTCTCTTTACCATTTTTCCATAAAAAGGAAGATTTTAGATGAAATTAATGATCATAGTATGGATTGTTTGGTAAAGATGTTAGGGTGAAATTGAGTGCTTTTTCTGTAATACAAGGCCCAAATATAAAGGTAGGGATTGTATAATGTCTAACTTGGGCTTTCCATTGATAAGTGTCCATTAAAAATGTGGTATCCAATAATGCATTCACTTCATCAATGGAACTTCCATTATAAAAATCATCAAAATCAAAATGAGCTAGATAGGCCTCTAAAGGGTCAAAGTTGGAGGGTGATAAAGATGCTAGACTCTATATCATATTTACTTAATAAAACTCCTTAGAGCCTAGTTTTCCTATATTAAAGACATTAAGCTTCCTATCCATGTTCCCAAAGGACAACTACATAGTACCATTCCAACAATTAATTGTTACATTTGGTGTGACTTAGAACGAACACTCCAAAATGACTAGAATTTGACTATCGTGGTCTACTATGGGCTATGTATCTAAGATTAGGAAGTCTACTGGAAATAAAGACTTTTTAACCTAAACTAGTACATCCTCTACCACACCACATGGAACTTTAACTAACCTATCTACTAATTGTAGTTAGGTGGTAGTCCTTTTCATCTCTCCTAAATATAATTCCTTATATATACATAATAAGGTTAAAGGTTAACACTTGACCCCCATCAATTGTGTGGTGTGTTATGCTGCAGTTTTGAGCTAGCTTGCTCAGTGAGATATTGTTTCTTCTGCACCTGATATTTTCTCCTATAGGTGTAGAGATTCTTTAGAAACTTGGCATAAGAAGGGGTGTCCTTGATTGCATTAAGCAATGAAATATTTATAGTAACCTATTTAAACACATTCATTAACTTATCAAAATTATTCTGCTTCTTAGCCATTTTTAAGTGTTGAGGAAATGGAGCCTTTGGAATACAATGCAGTTTAGACTTAGGGTAAGGAGAAGTAGGAGGTGGCTGTTTCTTCTCTTTTCCCTTCATATTCTTTCTCACTGTCCTCAACTTGCTCACTGTCCTTAGTCTAACCTACCTGATTATCCATTACTTTTCCATTTCTAAGGACAGTTATGAATTGTGTATGATCAAGAAATATCCTCTTCCTAGAAGTTGTACTAATCTCATACTGGCCTTTAGGGTTGTGCATAGGTCGACTAGGAAACTTTCCTTATTCAATCTTAGAAAGTGTAGCAATAAGTGGACCCATTTGGTACTCTATCTGTACAATATATTGCAAGTGGGTCTACATTGTTTGATTAACATCATTGTAGTAATCTTCTATACTCTATATAAATGAACTCAGGGTTTCTTTTAAGTATTGTTTCTTCTATTGTGGAGGAAATGGCTATTGTGGATTTGGTCACTATTGTGGAAATAGGGCTTTAGGGAAAGGTTGATTAGACATGGGAAATTAGGTGGACCCTGTTGATTATTCTGAGACCATGAAAAATTGCAATGCCTAGTTAATCCAGAATTGTATTTCTTAGAATATGGATTATTACTAGGATTTTGGAATCCATTTAACTCATTCACTTGCTCAAAATTGTTTTTAGGAAATACAAATCTAGAGGGGCATGAAGTGGTGAAGTGTGTTGTACTGGAACAAATTGAATAAACCTCAAGTGGGGGTTGTATAATAGATTTTTTAGATCAATCTTATCTATCCTATCTATGAATATATCTATTTTGTTATAGATGTCAAGAGTAGTACCTATCACATATATGCTACTTTTTTTTTGGGGGTGTGGAAATATTTCTATTCAAGTAGAATGATCCCATTGTTGAGAATTTTAAGCTAAAGTCTCAAGAAGTTCCATGCATCCATGTTACTGTGTGTCCAAACTGCCCCACCATTAGTGGCATTAATTGTACATCGGTTCTATGGGGTTAGACCTTTGTAAAAATATTGTATTTGTTATAGTTTCTCAAAATCATGGTGTGGACACTTGAGTAATAGGTCCTTCCACCTTTCCCAAAATTCATAAAAATGATCACCCTCTTTCTATTAAAAATTTATGATTTCTCTAGGAAGGATGATGGTTTTGTGGATTGCAAAGAAATTGTTTAGGAATTTTCTAGCTAAATTCTAACATGTAGTGATGGAACCTACTTCCAATGAATTCAACTATACATTCCCTTTTTCCTTTAAAGAGAAGAGGAATAGCCTAAACCTAATAAAGTCATCATAAAAATGTTGTTATCTAAATGTAGAATAGATATTAAAGAATTTATTAATATGGTGGTAGGCATCCTCTTCATCTTGACCATAAAAGGTTGGTAGAAGTTAGATGAGACCAAGTTTTAACTCGAAATACTCTGCATTTGTTGCAGGTAGTTCCATACATGATGGGGATTTAAATTGCATTAGTGTTGAATGGTCTCTTAAAGGCTTATGCTTTGCTACTTCACCGGCCATATTTTTGGCAAGGGTTTCTAAATCAGCTTGACTCCTAAATCCTTTCCTATGTTGACTCAACTTTGTATACAATATAAACAAATCATTATATACAATGAATGAATACTTTTTTTTTTCTACCTAGTTTAGGGGAAAACTAAACTAGATAATGAGACCTATATGCTTAATGATGCAAACAAACAAAGAGATACAATGGACCCTAACCCTATGGTAAACTAGTTGAAAGGTTGAGTTATCTTTATTGTCTTTGGAGGAGTGGATTTTAGGTTACGTCTAACCTAGGTAGCTCCTCCTCTCTTTCAAACTTGCATTATTTCTTACCAATTAGATCCGACCTTGATCAACCACTTCACACCCTCCTTATTTAATAGTATTTGATCTAAGTCATCAAATGAGTTAGTAGAGCTAGTCATTTAAATACCAATGCAGTTGATCAAGTAGGGGCCACTGGAGTGGCAATAAGTGGCTTCTTTCTGAGAGGGTCCTATGAAGTATAGAATCAATAAATGTAGGTCAATCCCATGAGGACTCTAGATTAACAAGAGTTAATTAAAATAAATTACTTTACTCTAACCCAACCAACAAGGAGAGAAAGATCAGAATCTAAAACTAATTCACCAATCCAAGCAAGTAAACCTAAACTATGACATAAAGCAAGGAAACTACTTAAACTAAACTAAAACAAAATAATGATAAACCTAACTAAGGAATGGAAAAGGAAATTTCATTAATAACTTCACTACAATTACAATGAATGAAAGAAATAAAGCAAGAAAATAGACTTCCTTGAAGTAGATGCTATAGGAGTTCTTTGTTGTGTCACTTAACAAGGCTCTTTACATGTCCTCTTCTTCTTTCTTGGCCTTTAACTCTTTTTTTTTTTATGGTCTTCTTGGTTGTTTCACTCAACATGGGCCTATAAACTTATATTCAACTCAAATTACACTAAGATACCACCAAGCTTTTCTCATCTCCTTAACCCAAATTTCCACAAACCCAATGAAATCCTCAACCATACTTTAGGAATTAGAAGAGTCCCTGACTACCACTAGAAGGTGTACTTGATTTTTCTTTATTTCCAAATCCCAAAAGACTAAAAAATTTGAAAGATGGAAAGCTAGAAGAAGATGATGCTTGTGATGAAGTGGAAGATGGAAGTTGTGAAGTGAAGGATGGGAGAAGGCTGGATGGGAATGTAATTTAAAGAGTAAGGGAAAAGAATAAAAAGAATGGGAGAAAGAAAGAGAGGGAAGTGGGGATGGAAGAGCTTCTTTACCTCTTCTCCAAAGCATGGAACTTTGATCTTGTGGGAGCTTTGGTAAAGGTTATCTCTCTCCCTCTATCTCACCTAGTTTTACCTTTCAAGTACAAGGGAAAGGTCATAGATAAAACTTTTTCTTCTTTTTCAAATCTTATTTATCAATTTTGAGGAAAGAAAACCTGAGGAACAGATGGTTAAGATATAAAGATGAAGGGAACAAAGAATGGTGGTCCTATGGTAGAAAGGCAAGGTAGGGGGTGTAGTGAATTCCATTTTGAGAATGTGGAAGAGGATAATATAGAAATAAATAATATGGGAAAGGAAGGTGATAAGTGTTTAATTTTACATAAAAACCACCTAATTAGTTACCCATGTAATCTAACTTATAGGAGTAAAATAGGTTTTTGGCCGAAATTCATAATATGCATTTCTAACCTTAAAGACCAAAAACTTGATATATTATAGGTTTAGTGGCTAATCCAAGATAAGTATTTAATTAATCATATTTTTTAGAAATTAATTAGATTTTTTCACTTTTTATAGGGACCAAGATAATGATCCAATGACTGAGATCGATCGAGATAAAAATTAAAAATCAAGATCAAAAGATCAAGTCAAAGCTTAAAAGTCATTAATCTAACATGATATCAATGATCATGATTATCTTAAAGCATGCAAAAGATGGAATTGGAGGAGTCAAAGGTAGCCAAAGTGGGCCCATGCGCAAGTCATACAAAGTCTACTACCTTTGCATGAATTTTTCACTTAAGCCACTTAGCAATATTCAAGCCATGAAGAAGGTGACAACTTAAGGAGCCTAGCCAGCCACCAAATCCAAGGATTTGAGCCACCAAGCCAAGCTAAGAAAGCCATCAAAGCTAGCCATGAAGCCAAGCCAATAGAGCTCTCAAAGTTAGCCATCAAGCCACATGAGCCAAGCTACATGGAAGGCCATTATTGGAGAAAAATCCAAAGAATTATCCTTGGGATATGGGAATATTTTGTAGATAATTAAGGAAAAATCCATTGGGATAAGGTGACATGTGGACCAATAGGAAAATACCTCTACATTTTTTATTGCTTTTCCATAAATTTTCCACATTTTTCCCACTTTCCACCTCACAACTAAGGGTACTACGAATTTCACTTTGCATTCAAGAGTCCTATCTTTCTAAGATTCTTCCACCTTCCTAAACTTCTATTCCAGCGATCTAACCAATCTCCACTTCCTAAGAAACTTCTTAGCCAATTATCTCTTACCACTTCACCTCCCCCTCCTTATCTTTTCGTATCCATCTCTTTCCTCCCCTCCTTGCATCACACCTTCCCTACCTTATCCCCCTCTAAGATCCCTCTTAGTTGTTCTAGTTAACTAAATCCTTCTTGCCACCTCACCTCTCCCCTAGGTTTTCCTTTGGATAGCAGCCATCCTATATAAGAGATTGGAAGATTGGAGGGGCTTTTAAGGGGAATCTTTCTTGGAGAAGGGGAGAATGCCCCCTCCTAAGAAGGAGGCATCTACACCCTTCTCCCTTGCTAAGAACTTCAATGATGTTGTTCATGGCAGCCCATCTCCTCCAGCCATTCCATGCATATTCACTTTGGGTTTTGATCATTTTTTTTTACATCCTTAAGTTAAGGTTTGTTCTTTGCCTTGAATCCTTGTTTTGTTGCTTGTTTGTTCCTTGATTTCATGATTAACTTACTTTGCTTTACATCCTTGTTTATTCCTTTTCTTCCTTTGAGTGTTTGCCTTTAGTTAGTCTTTTAGACCCTTGAATCTAAAGGCTACAACTCTCTTGTAGTGACAGCCAAGAGAGTGTGGTTCTTAGATCAAGTTCCTTGCTTCTTGAATTCCTAAATTGCTTTGCCCATCTCTTGCTTTCTTTCCCAATTTTTTTCCTTGTTTCCTTTATATGTCTCTTAGATATTACATGCATGTTTAGGAATTGAGTATGGGAAGATGCATGATCTTTATTTTTGGCTGCAATTAAATCATTGAATGATGTGTAGCACATTTGTATCCAATTGATATTCAATGAGATTTAAGTTTGATTCATGTTTGAAGTTTACTTTTCATAAATATTTTTTGTGGTTTAAATTTTCTGTGTGTGTGTGTGTGTGTGTGTGTTTTTAATGGATGTTTAATTGATTTCTTAATGCTAAATTTCATGCATCATTTAACTTAGATTATGTGCACCTTTAGGTTTGTTTTGCACTTAGGAAAACACACACACCACATTCAAGAACCACGTGCACAACCCCACGCGGCATGCACATGGTCTTGAAGTGTGCCCCTTAGATAGTTGCTTGCTTTGCTTAGATTTTCATGCTTTAGTTAAGTAAGTTTCATGCATTCCATGCTAACTTAGTTTGCACCATTGTTCATGTGCACTTTCCATGTTTCATATATGCATTCTTTCCATCATTGGTTAAATCTCATACTTCCATGCACCATGTTATCTTTGTTTTACATGTTTTAGTTGATGGAATTAATCATGTAAGGTTGCATTAGTTATTCCTAGTTAGTTGCCATTTTGGGGATTAGTTTGATTAGTTTATAATTTCAATTTTGAGGGAATTTTTTGTAATTTTAGGAAAGTTCTATTTTTAAAAAGGATGACTTAGGAAAGTTTCTAAGTTTTAGCTTGTTTACTTTTAGCTTGTTTTATCATTTCATATTTTAAACTTATGTCATGTTTTCATGGCAATTCATTCCTTAGTTTAGGTTAAATCCAATTCTTTTAGCTAGGTTAAATAGTTCAAGTAGGGACCACTAATCTCATAACTGTTCAATTCCTCATGGGATCGACCCCCATCAAGTGAATTATTGTACCGATTTGTGCACTTAAAAGTTTAACTTTAAAATCACAATAGAAGAAAATAGGAAGAAGAAAGAAAGAAGTAGCTTGGGATGGAAAGTAGGGAGTTCAATTGGAATTAGTACGTGCATCCAAAAGGGAGGAGGCATGGTTCCATATTAAGAAAGTGTTTTACTTGAATTTCAAAGTTGGACTAATAATGAAATGGGGAAATGGGGAAAAATAAAGGAAGGAAAGACGATTTGTTCGTGAGCAGAAAAAGATTGCTTAGAAGGGAAGGAAGAGAGACAAATTGAGATGACCCAGGTTTTCCCATGCATTTTTAAATGCAATATCTAAATTCCTAAGGGGGGATGCATCCCTATTTGAAAATCAATGCAATGAAAACCATGCAATGCAGTGGAAAGTCTTTGGTTTTAAACTCATTTTGAAAACCCCAAGTGTCATTTGCTTTCACAACAATCAAAGTAGTTTCTTGAAAAACTTCAGAAATCATAAATGTTTTTCCCCAGGTCTATCCAGTCACAACACACAGCCCAACTGTAAATAAATACATATACATGTCCAAAAGGGTAGAGAATTTACCCACATGTATAGTTGTCTCCTTTGTTTATTCACTTGCTCGTAGCACTAATATCTCCTGAGATGTCTTCTATTTGTGAGTGGAACTATCCTGAAAAATGTTAAGGATAGGGTGAGTATACACTATACTCAGTAGGAGTCTATCACTACTAGTTTTGCAATGCATGCTATGTTTAAAATCATATGCTCTTAAAAACATGTGCATGTTCGAACAATCACGTTCAATATTGATATTAAAAACCACCGTCGAATTGAAATACTGAAGACTTAAAGAGTAGCATAATCCAAGTCGAAAGTATCATATATCATAAACATAATGATATGCATAAGATGCTCCACTAAATCCAACTCATGGATATCTGGTATGGTCGACCAATCTCATGTCATGCCATATGCAATGCAAATAAATCCTTAAACCATAGGGTCCAACTATGCCCACGATCTCGCCACCGTGTGGTCCCCGGGTACCTGAGAACACTCGGTCATAGCCTCAATGGGGCCAATGACACATTGACCAAGTGCTATGACACCAGTGGTAGCCCCTTGTACCACATGCAGTCGATGTAGGGACGTTGCCCTTTTTGGGGGTGGTACCCATCCACCTAATAGTGGTAGAGGCTGGAGGCCAACCCAAACCTCTCGACATAGTGCCCACGAGCTTATCAGTCCAAATCATATCAGATCAAACAAGTGAAAATCTCTTTTTCAAAAACCTGTCCTCTTTGGGTCCCTCACAACTGCCTGGACCTCACAACTGCCTCCCCAGCGTCTTTTGAGCACTCCAGCGTCTTTTGGTAACCCTCAAGGACATGCAATTTTTGAAAAACTCAATGCTCACAAATCATACAATGTATGCAATTGTTTGCAAAACATATCTATGCATAATGTATATACAATTATTTGCAAAACATATCTATGCATAAAGCATTTATCATATGTATGCTGAATTAAGTCATGCTAAACAAGTCATATACTTAAAACATGTATTCTACAAAACAATCATGGCTCTTTTAAAAAGTCTAGTAGCGACAGAGCACCTACCTGGCTAGGTCGCGTTAACCCCTTTGTCCTCGTACGCTCCTGAACATGGTTTGGGGAATCAAGGTTAGTTTGGCTTATCTTTTACAGGCTTTAGAGTGGTTGGTCTTACTACTTAGGCATTAAGGGTTCATCCTCATGCCTATGGGTGTCCTAAGGTCCTAATTGGACCTTGGCATCATCAAGTTTTCAAGGATTTAGTGGACCCGCACCACTATCATAGTCTAAGGGTCATGACCACCTTAGATTGGGCCTTGATTAGTTATTTTATAGTTTGGATGTGCCCACGTCATCGACACGGATAGAATTCCTTTTGCGGCGCCTCAATCGGAGCCCTAGATCTCAAGTTATAGCATTTTTAGTGCTGCGTGTACATAAAAGGGTCAAACGAAGCAAGGTCGAAGCCTGGGACGCTAGTGGGTCCCACGTCAGCGGCAGGCGCCTCAGCGGGTGCATCTGCAGACGTACCCATCTTTCGCCCGACATTCTCTTTTGCAGGCGCGTCCACGGACGCGCCCGTCTGGTTTTCTCGACGCACAGCATGCGTTTCGTTCGTTAGGGGACTGGGGTGTCCTCGGGATGCCCTGGTTCAACCCTGTCGAACCAGTGCGGACCAGGGATCGTCCCTGGGTCCTTTGTGACGCTTTAGGGATCTGTTTTGCATGATTTTACATGCAAAAACTTAGGGAAACTTAGCCTAGGACAAAGGTGAAGACGGGTTTTGAGGGATTTTGGGCATACCTGGCTCGTTGCTGGGTTTTTCTTCACGTTTCTCCTCTTGGTTGCTTTTCCAAAATGGGTTTTTCCCAAGCTTTTGGGCTGCCATTAGAGGCGCCTAAGAGCTCTATTTATAGAGCTATAAGAGGGTTCTGGAGGGGGCTCTCACCGCCCTTGGATGGCGGTGGAGAAACCTCCATAATGGTGGTGATTTCTCCTCCAATCACCACCGTTCTAGAACCCTCTAAGAGGTTGAAGAAGAGGGGTGCCCGTATCAAAACGGGCCCCTGTGTTTTGTAGGCTAAATTCCTTTTTTTTAGTAAAAATTACATTTTTGCCCTTGAACTTCAAAGGGCCATAACTTGCTCATTTTAACTCCGTTTTGGGTGATTTTGGTCTTGTTAGATTTCTTTTTCTGAGATGCACCTAATGATACCATTCTTAGGACCAAATTTCTGGGTTCAGTCAGGGTGAATAGTAAAATGACCAAAATACCCTTATTTCCAAAAAGTGAACTTTTCATTTCCTATAGAATGTCCAATTCATTTTTGTTAAATAGCGTAAATTGGTCAGGGCATTACACAAATGAGGAAGGTGGGTCGACTATGGTCAAACATTGAAAGTGGTAGGTTGGGGGGGCATCTTTTTAAATTTGGAAGGCAGTGAGTTGGAAAAGGAGTGAAGCAAGTTAATGAAAAGGTAAGAAATGAGTGGGAATGGAAAGATATGGGAAGGGAAGTGGGAGAGATGGAAAGTAGGTGGTGGAAATCAAGGTCATTCAATTAGGAAGTCCTATAAGGGGGGGATGTTTTCCAATTTGGGTGTGTGTACGTTTTTAGAAACCCTATGATGAGATGGATTTTGGACCAAGATGGGTGGTTGAGATCTTCCTTTTCATTGAGTTTTGGGTTGGATTTTTAATGTAGAAAAGGTGGCTAGGGTTTCATTCTTTGCTTCACTTCAATCCTAACCCTTAGATCATACTTACCGTTGAATGGATGGATGAGATTCCATTTAGATCTTCCTTAAAACATTAATTTCTTTCCACCATTGGATTGGCTTGCCCTAAGATGAATGTCATTAATTCTCGTAGAATTGCATCTGCTCATGTGGACCAATTGTACTTCAACACCTTGTATGGACAAGACATCCAATCATTGGTTGATCTTCTTCTTTTAGTTGAGTAGGAGAGAGAAATTAGGTAAAAAGTCTTCAGGTGGCCTCATTCTTCTTTTCTTTATGAGAAGCTTTCATTGTATGTGAATTGACCTACTCTCTTAAGCCTTTTAAGTTGGTGAAATATATGCAAGTGTGCTTGAATTGATATTTTGCCACCTTTTCACCCTTATTTGAGTAGGAGTTGTATCTGGGGTTTTTGACCACTCTAACTTTGAAAGTGACACCCAATAATCATTTTTAACCTCCAAGACTTCATTTTTGGTAAATGTACCATGATGTAGCTGGGAAAGTGAAATTGCACTTGTAGGGATAAAATTAGCAATTTTGTGCATTTTTTAATTTGTACCCTAGACTTGCAAATTAATATAATTAAACTTAATTAGTGATAATTAAGTGATTTATGGGGTTAGAACCTTCTAAATTTAGGGATATGGTTAGAACCTTCTAAATTTAGGGATATGTATGTAATATTTTTGTACCCATAAAATACACTTAGATTTTGCTAGTCCTCAAGCAAAACTACATAAATGGAAAAGAAGAAGTTTAAAAGCAAATCCTAACCACATTCGTCGGTGCCATTGTTTGCATCTATTGTAAGCAAAAAATCTATAAACCCCTAAATTAGCCTTAGTGAACGAGTTGTAGTCTCTTAAGAATTTCTATAAATGCTAACCATAAGCATTTTAAAAAGCCTTATGAAGTCCTTCATTTTCCTCAGAGAATTTTCTTGTACTCAACTTATATTAACTCGTAACCTTAGCATGATAATAGAAATGATCAAAATTTCAAAATCATACCTTTATGCTAAAGATATCTCATTAATTAATCAAGTCTCAGAGTGTCTATGTGTGTGAATACATAGCTGATATATATATATATATATATATAATTATTGGTTTTCAAGCAAATTGTAACTAAATTATTATCCAAATGTATGTTTTGACTTCAAATCTCATGGGATATACTTAACAATTACAAAGAAGTCACTAAGAAAGGTATAAATCTCTCATTAATGTGTGAGTGTAATAATGTTTATCAAGTTTGAAATTGACACATATTTTCATGCAAAAGAACGATAACTTGGAGAAAATCTGATTATGGTACTCAATAAAGGATACCAACTATTAAGAATGTTATACTCTACAAAATTCCTATTCATTCATAACCATATCTTAGTTATACTTCTCCTATGATCTCGTTAGGACTTCTATTAGGATGAAACATAAGCTTAGGATCTGGTTATCAAAAGAATGGTATAAGGATATGCAAAGGTTGTCAGGAAGTTATGTAAAGGTCTTCTAACAAAGTATTCACAACTTTCTTTTATAATCATAATAATGAACATTTCCTTTTTCATTGGCTATCTTTTCTTTTTCTCATTCTTTTGATATATAACCTTTCTTTGAGTTTTTGTCCTTCTTTTTTTCATCCCTTTTTGGAGGTTCATCTTTTGAACTATATTACTCATACTTTTCTTCAAGATATTCTTCAATCATCTCTGCATATTTTCAAAACAACAAGGTAATGGATATATTAAAGGGGTCAATAAAGGTAATAGTCAATGGGTTTAGAAAGAAAAGCTTATTCTAAAGGCTCAAGGAGTTAACTAATGGAAAATTAAGGGAAAGCTAAAAGCTCTGGGTTTACCAAGGATGATCTCTATCATTTTCTAGGTTATATATGATTTCAGATGATCATAAACTTTGGAAATAATTGTATATTCTATCTATTGTTTTCTCAATAGTTGACCAACCTAAGAATAATGAGATAAACTAGGAAATAAATGTACGTTGAAGAAAAATTTGAATGTACTTATAGCCATTAAAAAGAAAGATAAGCGCTAAAACTCACATTGGTTAATAGTCTCCACTTATCTTTTTTAGGATCCCTAAGTTATATTTTCTCTCCAACTTAATTTATTATAGCCATTTTTTGCAATAATTATTTCAACCTTAACTTTTCATGGAATATCTTAGAAGATGAATAAAATAGTGAACTAATTATACACAAATCTATTAATAAGCTAAAATTGAAAAGATAGGTTGAATAGTAAAAAAATCTAAATTCTCATCCTTGTATAGGAACTTTCCATAGGTTTCTTTTCAAAATTAAAAAAAAAAAATTCATTACTTTTTTTCCAAAAACTTACTAAAATGACTCTAAAGCCTAAATGAACATATCAAATTTTGAAATAAACCATTCCAAACTTAAATTAAATATTGTCCTTAATGTTTAAAACTACAATCCATAGACAAATGAAATAGCCAAGTAAAGAGAGATGGATTAAAAAGAAGGTCCCTACACTCCCAAGATAGTGCATTGATCTGTTGATGTGATCTGTATCTGGTGCAAATACGACTAAATGATCCTACAACTAACTAATCTAACCAATCTATGTTATTCTACCATATTCTTAAACTAATCTAAGGATCCTAATCCTAACTCTATCAAATATTAAATTTAATTCTAAGCATGGAGGAGTGTCCGGATTAATTCACTCCACTTCAAAATTTCACAGTAATTGATGTATTTCAACCACCTAGAGATTTGGAAATGGGACTGAAGGATATGATCAGGAATTACCATGAATACAATTTTTCTAGGAACTGTCATTTTAGAGGTTTAAGGTGCCTACATTGAACACTTGAAAATATTCCTCCTCTACTATATCTTCTTTAATGATTGGATTAAGTGGTTCTTGCACCATATCAATAGGCTACTTGATAAGTGCTTAATTTTGTACAAAAAGTACCCGATTAGTAGTCCATGTATTATAAATTATGGTGTTATTTTCAGGTTTTTCTAGAAATTTGTAACACATGCATTTTTTACCTAATAATTCAAACGTGTGATATTTTTTAGGTTTAGGAGCTAATCTGAAGTATTTGAATTTTCATAATTTTATAGCATTTAATTAAGGTTTTTCATATTTTGTAGGTGTTGAGAAGGTGATCCTAAGGGCGAGATTATTTGAGATGAGAATTAAAGATCAAGATCAAAATATCAAACCAAAGCCTAAATGGCATCAACCCAAAGTGTGGTCAAGGTTCAAGACCATCTTAAGGCAAGGAAAAAAGCAATAGTAAGCATTAAAGGTGATTAAAATGGTCCATGCAAAAATCCATGCAATTCCACCACTTTGCATGTAAATTGGAGCCATGCATTAGGTTTTCTAGTCTAACAAGGAAACCTAAAGAAGCTAAGCCATCCAAGCTTTGAAGCCAACGGAGTTAGCCACTTGAGCCAATAAGGAATGTGTGACGACCTAGGTTTTCCCATGCATTTTTAAATGCAAGATCTAAATTCCTAAGGCGGGATGCATCCCTATTTGAAAACCATTTTATAAAAACCATGCAATGCAGCAGAAAATCTTTTGTTTTAAACTCATTTTGAAAACCCCGAGTGTCATTTGCTATCACAACAACCAAAGTAGTTTTTGAAATTTTCAAAAATCATAAATGTCTTCCCAGGTCTATCCAGTCACAGCTCATAGCCCAACTGTAAATAAATACAAATACATTTCCAAAAGGGTGGAGTGTTTACTTACATGTATGATTGTCTCCTTTTGATTTATTTGCTCGTAGCACTAACATAGGCATCCTCTACTCGTGAATGGAGCTATCTTGAAAAATGCTAAGGATTGGGTGAGTATATACTATACTCAGTAGGAGTCTATCACTACTAGTTTTACAATGCATGCTATGTTTAAAATCATATGCTCTTTAAAACATGTGCATGTTTGAACATTCATGTTCAATATCGATATTAAAAACTATTGTCGAATTGGAATACTGACGACTTAAAGAATCGCATAATCTAAGTCGAAAGTATCATATATATATCATAAACATAATGATATGCATAGGATGCTCAACTGAATCCAACTCATGGATATATGGTATGGTCGATCAACCTCCTGTCATGCCATATGCATAATGCAAGTAAACCCTCAAACCATAGGGCCCAACTATGCCCACAACCTCACCGCCATGTGGTCCCCGGGTACCTAGGGACAAAGGGTGGTAGCCTCCACAGGGCATATGACAGTTTGATCTAGTGTCGTGACACCATTGGTAGCCCCCTGTACCACATGCAGTCGAAGCAAGGACATGCCCTTTTTGGGAGTGGTACCCATTCCACCTAATAGTGGTAGAGGTTGGGAGGCCACCCCAGACCTCTCGGCATAGCGCCCACGAGCTTATTAGCCCAAATCATATAAGATCAAACAAGCGAAAACCTCTTTTTCAAAACCTGTCCTCTTTGGGTCCCTCACAACTGCCTGGCACTCACAACTGCCTACCCAGCGTCTTTTGGGAACTCCAGCATCTTTTGGTACCGCTCAACGACATGCAATTTTTTTTCATAACTCAATAACCACAAATCATGCAATTTATGCAATTATTTGCAAAACATGTCTATGCATAATGTATTTATCATATGCATGCTAAATTCATTAAGTCATGCTTAAACAAGTCATATAACTTATACTTAAAACATGCCTTCTCAAAACAATCATGGGCTCTTTTTAAAAGTCTAATAGCGATAGAGCACCTACCTCAAAGTCTCTTGGAGTCGCGTCCTTCATCACTCAACTCAACCCTGGGTCTCATTTATAAACTCCTGGATATGAATGGATACAAGGAGTCCTTATCAATTTCGATCTATTTAGAAATTAGATCGCTAGATTTTACTTTTAGGGTCCATGGGTCCTTGCCTAATTCATTTGTCAGGCTAGATCCTATGATGTGGATCTACTATTCAATGGTTAACTCTGTAAATTTTCCTCTGATCCTAACTTTCTAGTCTCATTAGGTCCGTGCATCATGGTTTCCAAGACGTGTGCATGCCTTAATGGACGACCCAAATGTGTCAATTAGGGCCCTGCGCCACAGGTTCTAGGATGCATGCCCTGGTTGTACCTAAACCACATTAGCTCACATGCGTCTGTCCGAATGGTGCGGTGCGCACATCTGAATGGCACGCTAGGGTGCGTGTCCTAGACGGCGTTGCACGAATGCGTCTTAGGCGGGGTTGCACACACATCCTAGTTCCTGGGACACTCATGCGTCTTGGTTGAGTCAGGCATCTGTCCATGCGCGGCACACATGTGATAGTTGCCCCAGGGAGCTCGGCATGGTTGCGCATCACACCCACACACCCATGGGACGCTTGTGCACCCTGAGACGCCCACACCTTAGGGACGCTTGTGCACCTTGGGACGCCCACACCCCAGGGACACCCGTGCATCCCTGGGACGTGTTACTGTGGACGGGTTATTCACCCGTTTGATTTCCTTCCCCAGAAACTCACAAATTTCCTGCCAGAACCCACCAGATCTAGCATGGATCTAGGCTGGAAAAAGGAGAAAATAGAGGAGAAAATGCAAGAGGGAGGTGAGAGCTTACCTGGGCAGTCGGAGATGGCGCTCCTCCTGCCTGGTAGGTTTCCTTTAACGCCTGCCTAAACCCTTGGTCGCTAGAAAACTCGAAGAAGGGGGGAAACCAGATCGATCTCCAGTGAGACCAAAGGAAAAAGGGGGAAAGGTGAAGAGAGGGGAAATGGCCAGCCTGTAGGGATGACTCGGGCCTGGCCGGAATGTGTAGGGAAAGCTAGAGACGGGTTTCCAATTTTTGCCAAAAACCCCAGTCCCAAAATAGCCGAAAAAATCGTGTTTTGAAGAGGGGGAGATGGGCTTTTTATAGCCTTGCTATGGCGGTGGCAGAAACCTCTGGAAACAAGGTTTCTAGAGAAGTCTAGAGGAAGAAGAAGACGGGGTGTTGTTATCAAAATGGCCCCTTGCGTTTTCTGTCTTTTTCATTTTCAGTTTAAATTACAGAAATGCCCCTGATCTTTAATCGGCCGTAACTTCTTCATACAAACTTCGTTTTCGGCGTTCTTTGAGGTGTTGGATTCCATTTTTTGAGTAGAATCTAATGGTACCAAGTTTCCTCACAAATTCCTTCATTTACTATTTTAAATAAAGTAAAACATTTAACATAGTATATTTCCTATAGGATGTCCAATTTTTGTTAAAAATAGCGTAAATTGCTCGGGCATTACATTATTACCCCCTTAAAAGAATTTCGTCCTCAAAATTCCATAAATTATCATCTTCAAGGTATTTTGTCTCTTAGATAACTTCTTGGTGAATGCATTCTCCCCGTAGGAATCAAATCTAGGCTCAACCTTAATTTATCATTTTTATTGTTCCTTCTACAAGGCCTTACCTATAAGGACCGCTTTCGCTGCATACTCTGATGCATACTCCCATACGTGCCAGTTTAATAATACTGGTTTCTAGCTGTAATTCATCTATCTCGAAATCCTTAGATTCCTATACTTTTCTCATCATGTATAGGATAGTCTCCTCGTAGGATCATGCTTCTTTATTCATGTATAGATTACTCCATACTTCTTTGAGATCATATGATCTTATTTCTCCTATTTTATTTTGAATATCATAGGATAATCCCTTTTTCTTCTTGTCTCTCATCTAGTGATCTCTTCATCATCCACATCTCCTCCTAATGGTTGGTTATATGTCATTAGTAAGAGTCCAAAAAAAGTTACCTTCTTTCTATTGTGTCTAACTTTGCTTCTTATCTTTTATATTTGTTCCTAAGATACTTCAATAACTAACATAGTATCATATGCTCTATAGCCAAACCCTTGATTAACTTCGAATTTCAACTGTCTATCATTTTCCATATGTGACTTGGTTCCTCAAAGTTACATTCAAAATAAAATCATGAAAGCCAATTAGTAGCATCTTCCATCAAGGACCTTATATATATTGAAAGTAAAATGTCCTAACTCTATATCCAATTTCATAAGTATTGAATTCATTAAACGCTTTTCTCTGTGAAGATTTTATCCATACTCATGTCAAATGTTAATGGTCGATTCATCATCATGGGTCAAATGTTCTCGTCTAGAGGCCTATCTCTCTATTCACATTAATTTGTCATTGGGATTTCCAATAATGTTCCCATTTATGCAAAAAGTCTGTTATTCATAACCGAGTACCCTTACTAGGTCATGGTTGAATCCTTTGTCATTATCTTCTTTATCCTTTCTTTGCTTCATGGTTTTTTTTGTAATCTTTTAGTCCAAAAGTTCTAGACTCAATCCAGTAGGGTTAGTCCTTAGGAAATTCCTTCAATTGATTTTTCGTACTTGGTATATGCACATAACAACTAACTTTTTGTCTAAAGGCAATGTAACATCAAATCTCACCTTATATTGTGTTGGCCACCTCAACTTTTCTCCTCCTATTCCCTATATCAATATGTTGTTCAATCTTTTATTAATGCTTTACCGTCAACCATTCAGTCGTAATTGTCAGGGGGTATCATCATCATAAGGAGTGGTTTTCTCAATTCCTCAAATTTTATCCTTCAAGTGCCTCCTCATACTTAGCTTATAATAGCAGTTCTCGTTCAATAGCTACTACATCAAGTTATGCTGAAGCTGTTAAATCATCAAATTTGAAAAACACTCAGGTAAGCATGGAACATTTTCGTAGACATATAGAAAGACTTTATTTGATTACCTATTGATCTCTTTCCAGATATATCTTTATCATAAGCTCAAGGGTCTCTAAAGTGATCAGTACTTATCTACCTTTCTTTTCAATCCAAGTCAAGAAAGATCTTTCAAATCCCACAAAGGATTTATATGGTTTTTCATGGTATCTACTCAGGTTTGGAAAAATCTATCTCACTGGTAGAGATCACTCCTTATTTTTGCTTCTGTCTCAATTGTTATTGTATTTATTGTACTTGTAGATCCTCCATGATGTGGCCTAATCAACTGACCTCATACCCTCAAATGACTTAGTCTAACAAGTAACTTCTTTTAGGTAAAATTCATGTCCAAATACTTGTAATATCCCTCTGAGTATATAACTTCGACTACTAACTCATAGATACTAACATACTTGATTAATTAGGGTGGGATACCTTTATTTAGTCAAAAGTACTTTAAAGGTAATGACTAAATAATGGTCTTAAGATTTTTGGTCTTCCAATCTATGATAGTAAGACCTCAATTTGATCCTTAATGGTACCCTACTTGCTAAATGGACAAGTCATTGTCCCGGCTTAATGCCCTTTTCAATATACTTTATTGGCAAGGTAGGATATTACCAAATTTTCCTTTTTATGGACTATATCCATTGGTGTTCCCCATAAGCTAATGGATCCAATAAGAATCTAATTGTAATAATTGATATCAAACCATTTGTAGAATTAAATTTCTAGTTGGTCACCATTCCTCTTCGAAAATTTCTTGTTGCATCATCTCCTGAAATTTGATACTCTACTCAAAGTCTTAAACCCCATATGCTTTCTCTCTTTACAATAAGATCACCAACTCATCTATCATCATTCCTTCAAAGTTGATTGGTTTATCTTCCCACTCGATTCAAGATGAAAGATTTGTATGTATCTTCATAAAGTCGTGATCTTCTTCTTTTGAATATTCAATATTCATTGAATACTGGTAGTTACATCTCTATCTCTTTCTTTCTTTTCTTCAAAATCCTCATTTTTGTCTACTTAGATCAATGTCTTCATGTGCTTTGTTGCATATAATTGATACTGCATCTACTCCTTTACTTAACAAATATGATAAACTGAATGCTTCTAAGAAATTCTAATCTGTCTTAAGATCATTAAAATCCTCAATTGCCTATAGCCTCAATAAAATTCATACAATGTCTTAATAATGGGATTGACGTTTTGGTCATGCTATACTTCTCCTACAAGTTCATGTTAGGATCAATTTATTATCACAGATCTATCATCCCTAGTATCATCAAAATCTTTTGATAACTCGGTCGAATTCATTTCCCTATCATATTCGTGTTATGTTTCTCTTAATCACATAATATGTCACTTGTATACATCTTCTGACCTGCTCCATCATACTCAGGTTGTCATTATTTGATAGCACTTACTCTTCATTAGACTCCAATTAAGGTATCCAAAATTGAGCCAAGTCTTTCAGGATCCATACCTTTGTGATCTAGTACGAGTCACAGTTCTTTCCTAATATCATCTTGCATTCTCATCCCTCTTAGATTATCATCAAAATCTTCTCAAAGTCTGTCTTTTACATCCCCTGCCATACTCATATCATATCCCTTTTTGATAATATATTCATTTTCTGATATTCTTTATGATGGTAAGATAGCCATATAGGTCCTTCGATTTTCTCACCTTTGGTGAGATTACTCTATTACAGGTCAGAACTATCTACTAACAAGTTCACTAACATCCTCATTCATCATTCTCATCATAATCTAATTTATATATGAGTTTTCCTGTTTGCACCACTACACAACAACCTTTATTGATAAGATTTAAGCCATCCAATATCTAAGTATTTGCTAGACCCATCTCCTTTTTCACCTATTTGTTTATGGTGAAATTCCTTGAGCATTAATATTGTAATCTCCAAATAGAAGTAGTCATCTCTACTACTCTTATTTATACTACTTCTTGATTTTCTTTATTGTCTATGACCCTTGGACATGCTGGACTGGCTGTGAAAGGACAAAACCTGGGCTCTGATACCAACTGTGACGGCCCGGGTTTTCCCATGCATTTTTAAATGCAAGATCTAAATTCCTAAGGCGGGATGCATCCCTATTTGAAAACCATTTTATGAAAACCATGCAATGCAGTAGAAAATCTTTTGTTTTAAACTCATTTTGAAAACCCCGAGTGTCATTTGCTATCACAACAACCAAAGTAGTTTTTGAAAATTTCAGAAATCATAAATGTCTTCCCAGGTCTATCCAATCACAGCTCACAGTCCAACTGTAAATAAATACAAATACATGTCCAAAGGGTGGAGTGTTTACTTACATGTATGATTGTCTCCTTTTGATTTACTTGCTCGTAGCACTAACATAGGCGTCCTCTACTCGTGAATGGAGCTATCCTGAAAAATGTTAAGGATTGGATGAGTATATACTATACTCAGTAGGAGTCTATCACTACTAGTTTTACAATGCATGCTATATTTAAAATCATATGCTCTTTAAAACATGTGCATGTTTGAACACTCATGTTCAATATCGATATTAAAGACCATTGTCGAATTGGAATATTGATGACTTAAAGAATCGCATAATCCAAGTCGAAAGTATCATATATGTATATATATCATAAAAATAATGATATGCATAAGATGCTCAACTGAACCCAACTCATGGATATATGGTATGGTGGACCAACCTCCTATCATGCCATATGCATAATGCAACCAAATCCTCAAACCATAGGGCCCAACTATGCCCACGACCTCGCCGCCGTGTGGTCCTCGGGCACCTAGGGACATAGGGTCATAGCCTCCACAAGGCATATGACACTTTGACCCAGTGCCGTGACACCAGTGGTAGCCCCCTGTATCACATGCAGTCGAAGCAGGGACATGCCCTTTTTGGGCGTGGTACCCATTCCACCTAATAGTGGTAGAGGCTGGGAGGCCACCCCAGACCTCTTGGCATAGTGCCCACGAGCTTATTAGCCCAAATCATATAAGATCAAACAAGCGAAAACCTCTTTTTCAAAACCTGTCCTCTTTGGGTCCCTCACAACTGCCTGGCACTCACAACTGCCTACCCAGCATCTTTTGGGCACTCCAGTGTCTTTTGGTAACCCTCAAGGACATGCAATTTTTTTTTATAACTCAATAACCACAAATCATGCAATTTATGCAATTGTTTGTAAAACATGTCTATGCATAATGTATTTATCATATGCATGCTAAATTCATTAAGTCATGCTTAAACAAGTCATATAACTTATACTTAAAACATTCATTCTCAAAACAATCATGGGCTCTTTTTAAAAGTCTAGTAGCGATAGAGCACCTACCTCAAAGTCTCTTGGAGTCGCGTCCTTCATCACTCAACTCGACCCTGCATCTCATTTATAAACTCCTGGATATGAATGGATACAAGGAGTCCTTATCAATTTTGATCTATTTAGAAATTAGATCACTAGATTTTCCTTTTAGGGTCCATGGGTCCTTGCCTAATTCATTTGTCAGGCTCGATCCTATGATGTGGATCTACTATTCAATGGTTAACTCTGTAAATTTTCCTTTGATCCTAACTTTCTAGTCTCATTAGGTCCGCGCATCATGGTTTCCAAGATGTGTGCACGCCTTAATGGATGACAGAGATGTGTCAATTAGGGCCCTGAGCCAGAGGTTCTAGGATGCGTGTGTGCCCTGGTTGTACCTAAACCACATTAGCTCACATGTGTCTATCCAAATGGTGCAGTGCGGACATCTGAATGGCGTGCTAGGGTGTGCGTCCTCGATGGCGTTGCGTGGATGCGTCTTAGGCAGGGTTGCACGCACTTCCTATTTCTTGGGACACTCGTGCGTCTCGGTCGAGTCGGGTATCTGTCCGTGCGCAGCACGCATGTGACAGTCGCCCCAAGGAGCTCGACATGGTTGCGTGTCGCGCCCACACACCCCTGGGATGCTTGTGCACCCTGGGACTCCCACACTCCAGGGACGCTTGTGCACCCTAGGATGCCCACACCCGAGGGATGCCCATGCATCCCTGGGACGTGTTACTATGGATGGGAGTTTCACCCATCTAGTTTCCTTCCCTAGAAACTCACAGATTTCTGGCCAGAACCCACCAGATCCGGCATGGATCTAGGCCGGAAAAAGGAGAAAACAGAGGAGAAAATGCAAGAGGGAGGTGAGAGCTTACCTGGGCAGCCGGAGATGGCACTCCTCTCGCCTGGTAGGTTTCCTTTAATGCCTGCCTGAACCCTTGGTAGCTGGAAAACTCGAAGAAGGGGGGAAACTAGATAGATCTCCGGTGAGACCAAAGGAAAAAGGGGGAAAGGTGAAGAGAGGGGAAATGGCAGGCCTGTAGGGATGACTCGGGCCTGGCCAGAATGTACAGGGAAAGCTAGAGATGGGTTTTCGATTTTTTCCAAAAATCCCAGTCCCAAAATAGCCAGAAAAATCGTGTTTTGAAGAGGGGGGAGATGGGGCTTTTTATAGCCTTGCTATGGCGGTGCTGCCAATGGCGGTGGCAAAAACCTCTGGAAACAAGGTTTCTGAAGAAGTCTAGAGGAAGAAGAAGACAGGGTGCCGTTATCAAAATGGCCCTTGCATTTTCTGTCTTTTTCGTTTTTAGTTTAAATTATAGAAATGCCCCTAATTTTTAATTAGCCATAACTTCTTCATACGAACTCTGTTTTTGGCATTCTTTGAGGGGTTGGATATCATTTTTTGAGTAGAATATAATGGTATCAAGTTTCCTCACAAATTCCTTCATTTACTATTTTAAATAAAGTAAAACATTTAACACAGTTTATTTCCCATAGAATGTCCAATTTTTGTTAAAAATAGCGTAAATTGCTCGAGCATTACAGAATGGGCCACCAAAGTGAGCCATTGCACATGGAGTGTCACACATTGGAGGATCAATTCAAGAAATTATCCTAGTTTAGAATTGTGATTTTCAAATATAATTGCAAGGGTTTTGAGAGATATTTGTAAAAGGTAAGATGATTATGCTAAGATGGATCAATCAAGAGAGAAAACCCCACATTCCATTTCCATTTTCCATCCTTTTTCTCCACTCCAGTTAGTGTTCCATGATTTTTGGCTAAGGAGGGAGGCAACTTCCTAAAAGAAGTGATGCCTCACCCTTGCTTGGTTGTCATCTTAGGTGGTTTCCTAAATAGGAAACTCCTAATTCTATGTTACACTAAGAAATCCTCAAAACCCTAGATGCTTTCTCATCTTTCCCACCTTTTTTTCATTTCCGTTTTTTTTTTCCCCACATCCAAACCATGTTTTTAGAAGGTCATGTCACCTTCCTAAGAAGGTGACACCTCCTTCCTTTCTAATTACACAGTAGTCACCCTTCCTTAACATGATGTCATCTTGCTTACCTCATCCCTCCACCTCACTCTCCGCTAACTTTCCTCATTGAAACCCTAGATCTAGATCCACTTTCACTTCATAGAATAAACTTCATTCAATTAGAAACCTATCCATCTAGTCCTATGAATTCCACAATTTTTTTCCAAGAAGAGGTTTTGTGAGAAAACCTTGAAAGTAGCACTTTAGTTTGGTGATTCTTGGAGCTTTGCATTTTGGATTCTCTTATGCTATTCTTCCTTTGGATACTCAAGTATTTTCTCTTGATCTTACACTTCAATTCCGTGTTACTAGTTTGATTTTAATTCATTGCTTTCATAGTTAGTTTTGTTGTTATTTTGTTGCTCCAATTTCACATGCATGATTCCTCTTAGCTTTTCTTGAGTTCTTTGCTTCCACTTTCTTAGTTTTCCTTGCTTATTTATAAAAGATCCAAATTATTTATTCTCTTATAATTACATCCAAGGGAAGAAAGTATCCTGAGTACTTGATTTCCATGTTTTTACTTGATTTTGGAACTAGTTTTAGGCATCTTTTGCCTTAACTAGTCCTGTCATTCTAGCCATCTTTTCTCTTGAGTTTCTTTTGGCTCTTACTTATATATCATCTATGTTTAGTTTGACAGCATTGGAATGTGTTGGATAATTTATTTGTATCACGTTTCAAGTGTGGGAAGAGTGTGCACTTTTCATGTTCTAATCTATGTATTATGTGCATTATTTTGGATGTAATTTGTTGCTTAATCAATAAAGTAATTTGAGGATTATGGTTATTGTTTATCTTCAGTATTAAATTGATTTATATCTTAAGTGTTAATTTATATAAAAATTTCTAGTTCAATTACTTTAGATTCTTGGTTTGATTTAAGTTTCTCAAGTGCTTGAAATTGAAATTTTCCATTCAACCTTCATGCTTAGCTTCTAGCACCTTATTGATCATATTTGCTTAATTCCTTACGAGATAATTTATCTTTTTAGATTTTTTATTAAGTTATTTGATTAGAATACATGTTAGTTAGCTTTTTCTCATTGAATTTTGAGTAATTTTCGTCCCATGAACGATGTGCACCATCCCATGGATCATGTGCATGTGACTTGGGTGATTCCTCTTTTAAATCTTGCTTTGTTTAGTTGATTAATCTAAGTTTAGAAAATTTTAATTAGTTGTTTACATCTTATTTTAGTTATAGAAAGGTTCCTTTTTGAGTCTTAGAAAGTTCCATTTTTAGAAAATTTTAAAATTAGGAAAATGTTAAATTAGAAAAGTTTCCTTAAGTTGCTTAGTTCAATTCAATCTAGTTATGAATTAGTTTCTGTTATTGAACGCATGTTAGTTAGAAAATTTTCTAATTTTATTGAATATCTTTACTTTTAGAAAGTTTCCTTTACTTGTAGTTTCTAATTCATTGTATGTTTCCTATTCCATGTTGTTTAAATTCCTAGTTTAATCAAAATAAATGCTTTAAATAAGGCCCAATCAATTGCAAGTTTGTGAGCTTCCTCCTAGGATTGACCTCTCTTGCATGTAATTACTACTTTGATTCATGCACTTGAGAGTGATTTTAAAGCTACACCAAGTTTTAGGCAACGTTGCCGGGAATTGTAATGGATTTGTGTTAGATAGTTATTTATCTTAACCATAGCTTTAGGTTGTGTTAGAGTAGGATTTTTGCATATTTTTTTGATTCGTCAAAAATAGACATTTCTTTATTCTTTTGTGTAAGAGGAATTTGGCAAAGGAGTGGTGGTGATCCTGTGGGCCAAAACTTCATCACATTTTATTGCTTTCTTAGATTGGGGTTTCTCCCTTTTGAATGAACTTGTAGTGAGGGACTATTGTAACTTGTAATTTCTTTATTCAATTTTAAATCCATTGTAAGAAAACAGAGCAAGTGCGAGAAATGGTGGCCCACACTTGATCTTCATATGAAACTCTTGTAATGTCTAAGCAATTTATGCTATTTTTAACAAAAATTGAACATTCTATAGGAAATAAACTAAGTTAAATGTTTCACTTTATTTAAAATAGTAAACAAATGAATTTGTGAGGAAACTTAGTACCATTAGATTCTACTTGAAAAATGAAATCCAACGCCTCAAAAATCACCCAAAACGGAGTTCGTATGAAGAAGTTACAGCCATTTAAAGATAGGGGTATTTCTGAAAATTAAATAGAAAAACGAAAAAGGATGAAAAATGCAAGGGGCCATTTTGATAATGGCAACCCCTGTTGTCTTCAACCTCAAGAACCCTCCAGAAACCCTAAATCCCAATTTTTCTAGAGGGATCTGCAACCGCCATGGTGGCACCGCCATTGAGGGGCACTGCCTCCACCCCTCTATAAAAACCCCAACTCCCCCTCTCCAAAAACATGATTTTTTTGGTCGTTTTGAGACGGGGGTTTCTGGAAAAATCGGAAACCCGTCTCAAAACCCATCCCTTTGTGTTTTCCGGCAACGGCCAGGCAAAGTCAGGCCGGCCATTGCCATTCTCCCCATTCCCCTCTCTTCCCTTTCCGATCTTGGCATGGGGGTTTCATCTTCACGAAATTCCAGTGGCATGGGATTTTCAGAACTGGAACGGAGGACGACCAGGCGTGGGGAGCGCCATCACCGGCTGCCCAGGTAAGCTGTCCTTCCCTTCCACTTCCCTAGGTAAAAACCAGGCCAGACCTAGCATTTTCTGATCGAAAATTTCAGAACCCAGGACTGGACCGACGAGGGAGACGGTCCTGGGCATGATGCATGATGCACACCCGACTGAGCCCATGGACGGACCCCAGGCATGCCATTGTGCATGAGGGCACATGACTGTGTATGGGCATGGCCTTGGTGCGTCCTAGGCACAGTCCAGGCTTGACTGGGAAGCATGGGCGGCCCGAGAGCCAAGGCACATTTTGACTATGCCAAGGTGTGCTCACGCGAGGTCATCTAGGACGCACATAATAGTGCGTCATTTAGGCATGATTGTGCACGTGCGAACACTGTCCCAGGTGTGGCCTTTGGGTACGTGTGCGACATGGTCCACGGGTCCTAGCTCGACCAGGATGAACGGGGTGCCCTGGGAGCTGAGACGGGCCATGCTACAAGGTGCGTCCGTGTGATGATGCACATCATAGCGCGTCACTTGAGCATGCATGTGCGCGTGCAAAACGCGGTCCCTAACACGGCCTTTGGGCGCGCACGCACGTAAGGTGGTCGCAGTTCAACCAGGATATACGGGTGTCCTAGGAATTGGGGCACGCGGACCTAATGAGACTTTAAAGTTAGGATTAGAGGATAAATTACAGAGTTTAACTATTGAAAAGTAGATCTACACCATAGGATCTAGCCTGATGAATGAATTAGGCAAGGACCATGGACCCAATAGGCAGATATAGCGATCTAATGCCTAAATGGATTAAAATGAATAAGGACTCCTTGTATCCATTCATGCTCAGGAGTTTATAAATGAGACCCAGGGACGGGTTGAATGATAAAGGACGCGACACCAGGAGACTTTGAGGTAGGTGCTCTATCGCTACTAGACTTTTTAAAAGAGCCATGATTGTTTTATGCATGTTTTAAGTATGAGTTATATAACTTGTTTAGCATGACTTAATTCAGCATACATATGATAAATGCTTTATGCATAGATATGTTTTACAAATAATTGCATATACATTATGCATAGATATGTTTTGCAAATAATTACATATACTTTATGCATAGATATGTTTTGCAAACAAATGCATATATTGCATGATTTGTGAGCATTGAGTTCTTGAAAGATTGCATGTCCTTGAGGGTTACCAAAAGACGCTGGAGTGCCCAAAAGACGCTGGGTAGGCAGTTGTGAGGGACCCAAAGAGGACAGGTTTTTGAAAAAGAGGTTTTTGCTTGTTTGATCTGATATGATTTGGGCTGATAAGCTCGTGGGCGCTATGCCGACTCATGTGGTACCACGTCCAAAAAGGCCAACGACCCTATGTCGACTCATGTGGTATATGGGGCTACCACTGGTGTCACGACATTGGGTTGACGTGTCAGAAGCCCTGTTGAGGCTATGACTGAGTGTCCTCAGGTACCCGGGGACCACACTATGACGAGGTTGTGGGCATAGTTGGACCCTATGGTTTGAGGATTTATTTGCATTGCATATGGCATGACATGAGGTTGGTCGACCATACCAGATATCCATGAGTTGGATTCTGTGGAGCATCTTATGCATATCATTATGTTTATGATATATGATACTTTCGACTTGGATTATGCTATTCTTTAAGTCATCAGTATTCCGGTTTGACAGTGGTTTTTAATATCGATATTGAACGTGATTGTTCGAACATGCACATGTTTTTAAGAGCATATGATTTTAAACATAGCATGCATTGCAAAACTAGTAGTGATAGACTCCTACTGAGTATAGTATATACTCACCCTATCCTTAACATTTTTCAGGATAGTTCCGCTTACAAATAGAAGACACCTCAGGAGATATTAGTGCTACGAGCAAGAGAATAAACAAAGGAGACAACTACACATGTGAGTAAACTCTCTACCCTTTGGACATGTATTTGTATTTAATTACAGTTGGGCTGTGTGCTGTGATTGGATAGACCTGGGGAAAAACATTTATGGTTTCTAAAGTTTTTCAAAAACTACTTTGGCTGTTGTGAAAGCAAATGACACTCGGGGTTTTCAAAATAAGTTTAAAACAAAAGATTTTCCGCTGCATTGCATGGTTTTTATAAAATGGTTTTCAAATAGGGATGCATCCCGCCCTAGGAATTAGATATTGCATTTAAAAATGCATGAGAAAACCCGAGTTGTCACAAGTTGGTATCAGAGCCCAGGTTTTATCCTTTCATAGCCAGTCCAGCATGTCTAAGGGTTATAGGCAATAGAGAAAATCAAGAAGACGTAGTATAAATTGAAGAAGTAGAGATGACTACTTCTATTTGAGGATTACAATATTAATGCTCAAGGCATTTCGCCATAAACCAATAGGTGAAAAAGGAGATAGTAGTAGCAAATACTTAGATATTGGATTGCTTGAATCCTATCAAAATCATAGGAAATAAGGATTGTTGTGCAGTGGTGCAAAGATGAAAATTCATATATGGATCATATTATGAGAATACTAAATGAGGATGTTAGTGAACTTATTGGTAGATAGTTCTGACCTGCAATAAAGTAATCTCATCAAAGATGAGAAAATTGAAGAACCTAGATGACTATCTTACCATCATAAAGAATACCAGAATATGAGTACACTATCACAAGGGATATGATATGATAAGAGATGTAAAAGAAAGACTTTGAGTAAATTTTGATGATAATCTAAGAGGGATGAGAATGCAAGATAATATTAGGAGATGACTATGACTCGTACTAGATTACAAAGGAATAGATCCTGAAAGACTTAGCTCAATTTTGGATACCTTAATTGGAGTCTCATGAAAAGTGAAGTGATATCGAATAATAACTACTTGAGTATTATGGAGCAAATCAGAAGATGTATACAAGTGACATATTATGAGGAATATAACATGAATATGATAGGGAACTATATTCGATAGTGTTGCCAAAAGATTTTGACAATAATATTGGGGATGATAGATCTGTGAATAATAATATTGGGGATGATAGATCTGTGAATAATAGATCAATCCTAACATGAACTTGTAAGAAAAGTATAGCATGATCAAAACATCAATACCATTATTAAGACGTTGTATGAATTTTATTGAGGCTATAGGCAATTGAGGATTTCAACAATCTCAAGACAGTTTATAATTTCTGAGGAAGCATTCAGTTTAATCATATCTGTTAAGTAAAGGAGTAGATGCAGTATCGATTATATGCAACAAAACATATAGAGACATTGATCCAGGTAGACTAAATGAGGATTTTGAAGAAAAGAGAGAAAGAGATAACTATAAGTATTCAATAAAATATTGAATATTCAAAAGAAGAAGATCATGACCTTATGGAGATACATGGAATTCTATCATCTTGAATCCCATAGGAAGGTAGATCAAACAAATGCGAAGGAATGATGATAGATGAGTTGGTGATCTTATTGTAAAAGAGTACAAAAGAGAGAAAGCATATGGGGTTTTATGACTTTGAATAGAGCATTGAATAAAAGGACATTATGCTGCACAAAAATTTTCGAAGAGGAATGGTGACCAACTAGAAATTACATGCTACAAATGGTTTGATGTCTATATCAATTATTGCAATTAGAATCGGATCCATTAGCTTATAAGGAGCACCAATGGATATAGTCCATAAAAAGGAAAACTTGGTGATATCCACCTTGCCACTACATGGGTACATAAAGTTCTATTGAAAAAGAAAACAAGATAGGACAACGACTAGTTCATTTGTTTTACCGCAACTCGAGTGTGATCAAGGATCAAATTGAGGTCTTACTGTCATGGATTAGAAGACCAGAAATCTTAAGACCGTTATTTAGTCATTACCTTTAGAGTACTGTTGACTAAATAAAGGTGTCCCACCCTAATTAATCAAGTATGTTAGTATCTATCAGTTAGTAGTCGAAGTTATATACTCAGAGGGATATTATGAGTATTCAGACATGAGTTTTACCTAAAAGAAGTTACTTGTTAGACTAAGTCATTTGAGGGTATAAGGTCAATTAATGAGGATAGTTGCAACTGAGATAGGAGCTACAAGTACAATAAATACAGTAACAATTGAGACAGAAGCAAAAATAAAGAGCAATCTCCACCAATGAGACAGACTTTTCCAAACCCGAATAGATACCATGACAAACCATAGAAATTACTTTGGGTCTGAAAGATGCTGATGACTTGGATTGAAAAGAAAGGTAGATAGTACCAATCACCTTAGAGACCCTTGAGCTTATGACAAGGATATATCTGGAAAGAGATCAACAGGTAATCAAATAAAGTCTTCCTATGTCTAAGAGAATGTTCCATGCTTACTTGAGTGTTTTTCAAATTTGATGATTTAACAGCTTCAGCATAACTTGATGTAGTAGCTATTGAATGAGAACTACTGTTATAAGCTAAGTATGAGGAGGCACTTAAAGGATAAAATTTGAGGATTTGAGAAAAATCACTACTTATGAGGATACCTCCTGACAATACAGACTGCATGGTTGACGATAAAGCCTTGATACAAGATTGAACAACATATTGATATAGGGAATGGAAGGAGAAAGTTAAGGTGGCCAGCACATTATAAGGTAAGATTCGATGTTACGTGGCCCTCCTACTGAGTATAGTATATACTCACCCTATCCTTAACATTTTTCAGGATAGTTCCGCTTACAAATAGAAGACGCCTCAGGAGATATTAGTGCTACAAGCAAGAGAATAAACAAAGGAGACAACTACACATGTGAGTAAACTCTCTACCCTTTGGACATGTATTTGTATTTAATTACAGTTGGGCTATGTGCTGTGACTGGATAGACCTGGGGAAAAACATTTATGGTTTCTAAAGTTTTTCAAAAACTACTTTGGCTATTGTGAAAGCAAATGACACTCGGGGTTTTCAAAATAAGTTTAAAACAAAAGATTTTTCACTGCATTGCATGGTTTTTATATAAAATGGTTTTCAAATAGGGATGCATCCCACCCTAGGAATTAGATATTGCATTTAAAAATGCATGAGAAAACCCGGGTGGTCACAACCCCACTGTAAGCTTCTCCCACTCTCTTTTATTTTTTTACTGTAGTTGCATTTAGTGTAGTCATATTGGCTAGTAGTGTAACTCATATAGTTTAGGGTCATTCATTATACTTATTGCATTAGATTGCACCTATTTAAGAAAGATTACTTTGTGAATAGAATATGAGAGGCATTAGTTTAATTTTCTTGTATTGAGTTGCACATTTTAAGCTTTGTGGTAGATGAACACATTGATAAGGGTCCCATAGGAACCCTCATAAGATGAGGATTAGACTTTATCAATAGATCCTTCGCTCACCTCAGTAATGAAATCAATTCCTTTTATGTTCACGATCCCATCCTTTAAAGCTTAATTTAAAATCATGTAGCTAGTGACTTAAGGTTTTGAGCTTGTAGGACCCTTTTAGAAAGAGGAGATCTATTATCCTCTAGTGGTTTCTAAGCATCGTGGTTATAATGATTCTGCAAAATTAAAGTGATTTTTCCAAGCCTTTAATTGACGGTTGTTGAGGTCTAAACACCTCGTTCCATGAGAATTGTATTAAACACTTTAGATCAAAACTTAATTGGTAAGTAGTAGTCGAGCCTGAATAAAAGGAGGAGTTGTCTAAATCTAGGTCTAAAAGCTACCATCCTATAGAATAAAAAAAAAAAAGACTATCAAAACAGGTTGCTACCATTTGGGATTATTTTTTTTGCACATCATTTAGAGTTAGGAGTCATATTTAGAGTTAGGTTGCATCATTTAGATAGGTTTTCATTTTAGCGTATGCAAGGTCATCGATCTCAAAACATTGAGTTAGTACCATCATATCTTGAGATTGAATGTACCCATTTGTAAGGGTAAGAAATCAAAATCCTAACCTCATGACAGACCTAACAACTAAAGTTGAGCACAAGGTTATTAGAGATTTCCATGCACCGCCCCATTAAATATGCCATCATGTATCACCTTACCATCCACCAATGCAAACTACTTTGAAATTAAACCTGAAGTGCTATATTCAAATTCAAACATGTCTTCAATGATTCAATTAGACTTAGGTTGTTCCCTTTCACATTAAAAGATAAGACAAAATCATGGATGAATTCTTTAGAGGTCAGTTCCATTGCCACATGAGATAAGTTGTCTAAACAATTCCCGATCTTTCATAATCATAAGACTAATTCCCTTTGTAGGGAGATCATTAATTTCTAGTGAAAAGATGATGAACAATATTATGAATGTTGGGAAAGGCAAAATGAATTGCTATAGAAGTGTCCCCACCATGGCTTTAAAAAGTGACAGCATGTTTAGTACTTCTATGCGACATTAACACCTCAAAATAGACAAATGGTAGATGCAACTAGTGGAGGAGCCCTCATGTTGAAAAATGAAATAAAGGGCTAGGGATTTTTTCAAACTTTAGCATCCAATTCCCACCAAGAGGAAGGACATCTAATTAAAGACACAAGAAATATAGATAAAAGTTTAAAACATAAAAGCAGAAAGATACACTTAGGAAGAAATTTTATTAAAGAGAAAGAAGGCTTACAAAACTGGACTAGAACTGAGAGAAGGCTTAGATGAAAGAGAGAATACCACACAAGCTATGCTCAAGTTATTCTCAAGCTCATCTTCACTATGCCTCTTAACTTACATGACTCCTCCTTATATATAGGTTTGAGGACTGAAAGCTTCTTTCATAAGTTACATTGATTTGACATAAAGGGCATGAATCATTATATAAAGGACATGACTCATAACATAAAGGAGATGACTCATAATATAAAGTACATGACTCATAACATAAAGTACATGACTCATTATAATGATATGACAACACTTTATTTATAAAGCAAAGTTGATGTTGACTACACAAAGAGTGGTGGATGGTTCATGATGGATTGGTAGGTGACTTGTAAAGTAGTTGAGGTGGTAGGTCTTTTGTAGAGTGGTAGGTAAGATGAGTAGGCAATAGAGTAGTTGGTGAGATGAGTAGGTAATAGAGGTTGATGGAATAGATAAATTTTCCTTTGGTTTTTTTGGGTTTAGTTTGAGAACTAGCTTATGAATTTTTATGAAGATATCTTCTTTGAAAGGACTGAAAGAGCTTTGTACTCCTAAAGGTAGTAGTTGGAGAGGGTAAACACATAATGAGGTTGGTATGATGGGAGATGAGTTTGGTATCTTGTTTTTTATGGAGAGAAAATTAGCAAGGGTGTTGTTCTTACTAGCAATGTGTTTGATTTCAAAAGACCATTGTGAGAACCAATTTGCCCACCTGAGTAACTGTTATTCTGGTAACATCTTTTGCTGAAATTGTATCATCTTAGGAAAAGACAACATATCCATTTCTACCAGGAAGGTGTGACCAATGAGATGGAATTGGAACTTCTCTATTCCATTGTTCACCACACTCTTTCTACCCTTTTCTTCAAAAAGTGTAGCTCCTCATCACTAGCATCTATTTGCAGGATTCTTTTCCCTATGCTTGGAATCTGTAAAGGTTCAAGATGATTAAATAATTTCTTCAATGCTTGCACAGTTGATGTATGTCTGGGAGACCATGGAGGAGGATCTTTCTTTAATAACTAGGGGAGAACATTTTTGTGAACTCCAACTTTGGGGATGAAATCTGCCCATATAATTGACTATTCCCAAAAATTGTTATATAAGTTTGACTAAAGATAATTTGTCTGAGGATTCTTTGATGATAATCCAAAATGCAAAATGCTATTTTTGAACATTCTTGAGGATGAACTCCTAATTGCCAAAATCTTGCTTTGAGGTCAAATTTGGAGAAAATTTTGGTATTAGAACAATGTTGGAAGAGGTTATGTTTTTGGGGGAGAGGAAACTTGTCATATGCAAGAAAATGGTTCAAGGGTTGGTAATTGATAACTAGTCTGAGTTTTCCTTTGATTTTTTTAGCTCTTTTATTGACATAAAAGGCTTCACATTTCCATGGAGAAGAAGTGGATTCAATGAGACCTTGGGATTGTAGTTGAGATAATTCTTGAATAGCTAGGAAAAGGTACTTCGGCTTCATTCCTTTGTGATTGACTTTTATAGGATTAATATCCTCATTTTTCATGAATGGAAGAGAGACAAAGAATGATGGATTAGTCCAAAGAGGTGATGTGCATTTCATGAGGAATTCTATGTGATTTTTTGCACAACAATCTCTAACTAATTGGGAATTTATGGAGTCTAAAGTGTCTGCAAGGTGAAGGTTTGGGACTTGAGACCAAGTAAGAAAGTTTTGTTTATAGGAAAGACCTTTCTTTAACCAACGCAAATTAGGAAATTTGTGGAGAATGTCAAAACCAAGGATTAAGTCTTTGATTGATAGGGGAGAACCTAAGACTTTGTGTTTGATGATGAGGTTTGGAAAGACTTTAATCAGTATGGGTTTGTTGATTTTTTCAATGGTAAAAATGTTTTCATTGATTGCTCTGAATTTTTGGCTATGGGGGCCAGAATTTTTTAGGGAGAATTTTACGGTTGAGAATTGTTTTTGCCACACCTATATCAAAAAGGGCAATTACAGGAATGGGTTTAGCATATGGGTCAGTAAGGAGGTGGACTTGGGCTATTGGTGTTGGTTGGTTTGAGGAATACAAAAGGTCTGGAGGAGATGAAGAAATTCGAGTAGGAAATATTTTGTTAATTTTAAAAGCTGTAGACTGTTCATAAGAGCTTTAGAATCACTTTCACTATCAATATAACTAGTAGTTAATAGTGTTTATGGTGAGTATTCTTCATCAAGAGAAAACATAGATTCTATATTTGAGAAGTCTGTGTCTGCATATGCTGCTACTAGTTGAAGAAGTTTGATTATTTTCTTTTTCTTTGAATATTATTTTGCAAAGTGCCCTAATTTCCCACAAATATAGCATCTGTTCGTAGACTTTCCTTTGAATTCTTTTTTCTCAAATATCACCATTTTCTTTCTTTTTTGAACTTTGACTTGTGATAATATTCACCTGGATTTTTTGAGACTTTCTCCTATGAAATTTTTTCTTGGAGTGGTAAGAACACTCTTTTTCTTTTTTTGCATTTGATGGCAAGATCTAGTCTTTCACATGCAATTCCAATCTTTTTCCATTTCTGTGAGGAATTTTCTTTGATTACACAACTGCTGCAAAGCAAGTTGAGTATGCTACCATATAACTCCTCAAGATTTTTCTTGAAGAGATAACTTCATATTTTTCCATCAGCTTATGAGTTTCTTTTCCAAGAGGCTTAGGTAATGAGTTTAGGAATACCTGTTTGAGGTTGACATTGTCCATACCATTGATGGCATAATCTCTCTGAGACATCTTGCCAAAATGTTTTTCTAGATCTTTGACCTTGAAAGAACAACATTTCACCTTCCAGTATTCATCTCTATAAGTTTCTATTTGTTGATGTGGAGATCTAGTAAATTTTATTTGCAAATAGCTAAATAATCCACTAAGAGAAGGGCATTGGAAAACTTGTAATTGGTAGTATTCTCCAAGTGATATACACCATTCTCTTAATCTGCTTATAAATCTTGGAATAAGTCTCTTTATGACCTCTGCAACTGTTGTATGAGATGTTGCTAATTCTGTTTTGCACCAAGCATGAATTTCTATGATTCTTTCATGCCATTTTGAAGAAGGAACATCATCAATTGTGAATAATTTTTTGATATCTGCTACTGGACGAACATAAAATGTTTCTAGAGGGTCTGGAGGGTCTTCAACCATAGGTTCTTCATAAGGTTTTCTGTTAGCAATGTCTTGCATAAAAGCATCAGGAATGATGTTTGGGTCTGATTCAAAAGATTCTAAAGAAGTGTCTGAGTTAGAGGTTTCTTTGGAGAGTTCAAGAATTGGAGGTGTGGGGTTAGAGAGATTTTTGAGAAAGCTCTCAATGGGGTTAGGTTTTCCAATAAGAAACATCTCTATTGGTTGAGGTTCTGAAGTGCCTACAATTAGATTAGGAGGGTTTAATGGAGGTGTTGATGAAGAAGGTTTGGAAGAGGTTGATTGAATAGATAATTTTTCCTTTTGTTTTTGTGGGTTTGGTCTGAGAACTGGCTTATGCATTTTTGTGAAGATATCTTCTATAAAAGGACTGAAATAGCTTTGTACTCCTTGTAAAGGTTGTAGTTGGAGAGGTTGGTATTTTTGTGGAGAGGGATATTGGGTTCCCTGGAGAGGTTCTAACATGTGTGGATAATTGGATTGGGTAAGGGATGAAGAGAGAGGTTGATTTGAGGTAGGATAGATTTTTGGTGATAGACTGAAAATTAAATCATTTTGTACCTGAGATGCTTCTTTATTTTAGATGATTCAATAAATCTGAGCTAATCTTGTGAGAACATTTTCTTTGCTTCTTTTTCACTGAGTAATCTGCTACTAAGAGAGAAATCTTTGACTAATGTGGCGATGGTGTAGCATTTTTTATGAAGAACTTTTATCTTTATTCTTAATTCAAGAATGAATGTATCAGTGAAAGATAGTTTCAAAGATACAGTAGTAGATAAGGCCTTTTGATTTTCAAGAATTTCTTGCAGGGCCTTATTCTGTACTTTTGCATTTTTTTGCTTGCCAATTTAGGGCTGCTACTATTGCTGAGATTTTCTTTGGATATACCTTCTACATTTCTTTCTATAGGATTTTTGATTTTCCAAGCATGAGTTGCATTTTATTACAGATAATCAGATTATGACAATGGAGGAAATTCTGCTGAAGTCATCATGTTGATTTATGCGATTTTCAGTGGTTGTGGGTTTTTTGGTTTCCAGATTTGAGAGGGTTTTGGTGGATGAGGCTTTTTTGGATTATCAATAAGGGATAGGGCTTTTTGATAATATTTGGGTAACAGTGTTTGAGGTTTGGAAGGTGAATTTATGGTTGGAGGATGGCTTTTGTGAGGTTTCTTTTGAAAAGGGTTTTCAAGAGGAGTATCATTGTAGATGACATAGTAATCAAATGTTCCTAATGGCTCACCAAGAGGTCCAATGGTTGGATCACTTGCCTCATATCTTTCTTTCAACATTTGTTGAGAAGATTTTTCCTTCTTTTTCTTCCCTCGATATTCTATTGGATTAATCGATTCTTCTTGACATTCTTAACAATCATAGATATGCCACCATATGTGACCTATTTTTGGATATTTGCCTTGAAAGATTGGTTTTACTTGATTAGTGAAATATATAATGGGAATAGGATCATGGATGTATGATGCAGGCTCAATAAGATTGAGTTTTGTGGAGGACAGCTGTAGCATCTAATGAAGAAGACTCTTGAGAATCTTTGAGGAACTTGGTTTCCACTAGTTTGTCTACTCTCCTGGTGAAGACACGAGTAGATGACTAAAGTGGTTGAGATTCTTCATGAATTTTTTCATACTTTGTGATCCATTTTTTTGGTAACAAATTCTTCAATTCTATATGAGATAACTACCTTAGAACATAAGTGCAAGTTGGCCTTGCATCTTGATCAATTTGGATGAAGAGGGCATGATCTGTCTTTGTATGATCTAGGACTGCAAAATCAAATGCATAGTTTTGCAATCTATATATCATCTAGTAGTGGAGAGTTGCTACAAATGTTGATTCTACTTGGGGTGTTCTAATGATTTGAACTTGAACTTTCAATGCATCAAAAAGATGAGCATCTCTAATAGACATATTGAGGTTTAGAAAGAATGTTATCAAGGCAGTGCTAGCATTTAAAGTGGTTTGAACTATATCAATACAGGCATGTTGATATTCTTTGAAGTGAGAATCAAGCAATGCAATTCTAGAGACAACAGGAAGACCTTTCCTACCATGAAAAGTGAAAGGAAGTTTAACAGCACCAAAATGAAGATGTGTGAATCCTTATTGTTTCCATGTGGGAAGTAAGTCATGGGGAATGCCTAAAGTGATGAAATTTTTAGATTCATTGGCTGGAATGGAAAATTGGTCAAACTTGGAAGCTTGAACATATTCTTTTATAGGGATTGATTGTTTTTGACCTATCAATTTTTTAATGGATTTTTTTACTGTAGAACTAGAAGGTTTATCAAAGACTTTATATGGATTTACAAAAGGCAGAGAAGTAACAGGGATTTTATTGCCTTCAGGAAGATAATCTACTTCATATAAATAATCTAATTTATTAGAAGAAACAACTTCTAAGGACTTAAAATAAGAAGAAGGCAACAACTAACTAGAAGATTCCATGGATTATAAGTGTTTCTGCTCTCTCCTTTATTTTTCATCAACTAAGGATTTATCATATTTTCTGTTAAAATTTTTAGAGAATAGATTTTGATAATGTCCTTCACAAGGTATGTCTTGAGACAAAACAGCCTAACCTTGGTACAAATAGTCTCTTTGACCCATTATGTGAACATACTAACTAGATGAGCATGAAATTTTTTGTCTATACTAGAAAGTTTTTCTATATCTTGATCTTGTGTTCAGTTATCCATTATAAGTCTCATTTTTTGATGTGGAGGATCCACTCAAAGTGGTAAGCACAAAGCATACTGGACAAGACAATGAACAGAGCTTACTAATCTAGATGGTATAAAAATAGTACTCTATTGGAGAAATAATTAGATGAACTAAAATAAACTTGAGAGAAAAATAACCTACTCTGAAGTAAATATACATAACTAAAGAATATTAATAAATAGGAAAGAAACAAGGATCTATTTGAGTGACCTTAGATATATCCTATAAGCTCAACTCTATGATTGAAAGACTGAATAAGTTTGACTCCTTATGTGAAAGAGTGGACAAGCTTGCAAATATGTTCCAAACCTTCATGGTTGTCTAGGTATCCACGAAACCTCCACAAGAGGTTTGTTCTATTTTTTCTAGCCTAGCACATTTAAACTCAACTTGTCCATCCAATAGTAAGTACATTGAAAATCTTTTGGAATACGTGGATGCATTTAATGTGTATCACAACCCTAACTATAACACTTACTGTGAAACCTATAATCCAAGATTAGCTAGGCATTCTAACTTGTCATAATCGAAGAACAATTACCAGGGAGGTCCATCTCTAAACCCCCTATACAAAACATTCTTAAGGTTTCAATTCCATAGCAGCCACCTAGTTTTTAGCTTCCTTAACAACCTAAGAAACCAATCTTTGGGGAAATTATGCAATAATTTATGGAGAGAAATTTAAAACACTAGGATGAAACTAGATAGGCCCTAAATAAGAGAAGATAGAGTACAAATGTCACTTCTCAAGCTATTGCAAAATTAGAAATACAAATGAACTAGTTGTCAGCTGCACTTAGTCGGAGAGGAAAGGGACAATTTCCTAGTCAACCAATTCCAAACCCTAAGGGACATTTTGAAATAGGGTCATGTTCACATACCCAAAGACCCCATGAGGAAGCAAAGTTTATCACTACCCTTAGGCATGGCTAGCAAGTTAATAATTAAGTAGGGCAGACTAGGGAAATAATAGAGGAGAATGACCCAGCTCCAACATAGAAGAAAGAGAAAAGATAGAAACCTCCAACCCCATCTGAGCATATATTGGAGGAACCTTTTGTGCATAAAGCCCCATTCCCTCTGCTACTAAACAAGGCTAAGAAAGGAACCAATTTCAATGAGATAATGGATGTGTTTAAGCACATTCAAATAAATATTTTGTTACTCAACATGATTAAAGACATTCTTACTTAGGCCAAATTTCTTGAAGAGCTCTCTGCACACAAAAGCAAAAGATTAATGTGCAAAAGAAAGCCTTCCTCATCGAGCAGGTGACCTCTTTGATTCAACACCAGATCCTTCCTAAGCTTAGGATCTAGGTTGTCCTACCATCTCTTGTATTATAGGAAACCATGTCATTCATAGGGCGCTACTTGATTCAGGGGCTAGTGTGAACCTGTTGTCATATTTTGTCTATGAGAAACTAGAGCACGGCGACCTTAAACCAACTGATACCACTTTGCAACTAATAAATAGATTAGTAAAGACTCCATGTGGTATGGTTGAAGATGTTCTAATACAGGTGACCAAGTTTTACTTTCCAGTATATTTTATTATTCTAAATACCTAGCCTGTGTCAAATCCCAATAATCAAATTACAGTCCTTCTTGGACATTTATTTTTGACAACGTCCATTGCCATCATCAACTATAGAAATGGTGTGATAAAATTATCCTTAGGCAATATGAAAGTCAAACTCAATGTTCTTAATGTCGATCATTAGCATCTAGACTTAGATGATTCCTCTATGATAAATTTAATTGAAGGTCTACTTCAAGATGCTAGACCACCATTGTCTATCTTAGCACCACTTGAGACATGTCTAATGCACTTTAATTGTGACTTTGATATAGACAAATCAATTGATGGGGTGAATAATCTTTTGGATGTTGCACCTATCATGGATACCTCTAAATGAGGACCTCTAGCAGAACCACTTCCTCCCTCCAATTTTGCCCCACTACTTTTAGTAGAAAAGCCACCTACCTTTGCCCTTAAGCCTCTACTTGAATATCTGAAATATTCCTACTTAGGACATGATGAATCATTGCTAGTAATCATAGCCATAGATATAGATAAAGGAGAGGATGGTAAGCTTCTTGATGTTCTTAGAGAACATAAGACAACCTTAGGGTGGACAATAGTAGACATCAAGGTCATTAGCTCTGTTGTATGTATTCATAGAATTCACTTAGAATAAAATGCTAAACCATCTAAGAAAACACTGAGAAGACTAAACCTTAATATGGAAGAGGTAATGAGAGATGAAGTCCTTAAACTCTTAGATGTTGGTGTCATCTACCTTATATCTAACAACACTTGGGTTAGCCTAGTTCAAGTTGTCCCCAATAAGTTCAGAGTCATGGTAATCCAAAATGAGGATAACGAGTTAGTCCCCACTCGCATGACCACTGAGGTGAAGAGTTTGTATAGATTATCAAAAATTAAACTTGGCCACAAGGAAAGACCACTTTCCTCTTCCATTTATAGACCAAATTCTAGAAACATTAGCTAATTATAGTTATTACTTCTTTCTTGATGGTTACTCTGGTTATAACCAAATCCCCGTAACACCTGGGGACTAGGAGAAGACTAGCTTTGCCTTCCCTTTTGAGACCTTTGCTACCATCATATGCCTTTTGGACTTTGTAATGCCCCAGCTACTTTTCAAAGGCGTACATTGAGCATACTTTATTATATGGTGGAGAGGTCTCTAGAGGTATTTATGGATGCTTTCTTAGTGTTTAGGTCTTCTTTTGATGAGTATCTACACCATTTAAAGTTAGTTCTTGCTACGTGTTAGGAAAAGAATTTAATATTAAATTGGAAAAAAATGTCATTTCATCGTACAAAATGGCATTGTTTTAGGCCAAATCATATCACACAATGGTATAGAAGTAGATAAAGCCAAAGTGGATTTAGTCTCTAACTTTCTTCCTTTAAGGATAGTGAAGGAAATCCCCTCATTTTTAGACCATGCTGGGTTCTATAAAAGATTGATCAAAGACTTTAGTAAAATTGCCAAGCCCCTACAAAAATTTACTTGCAAAGGAGGCATCTTTTGACTTTGATGATGATAGTATGAAAGTATTTGAGTGCCTAAAGGATAAACTCAGTTCTCCACCTATAATTTGACTACCAGGTTGGAGTGCACCATTTGAAATAATGTGTGATACTTTGCACTATGTTTAGGGCTGTGCTCGGGCAGCATATTGATAAACGTCCTCATGTGATACACTATGCTAGCAAGGCACTCAATGATGCCCAACTCAATTATTCCACTACAAAAAGAAAAGAGTTGTTGGCAGTTGTTTTTGCCCTAGATAAATTTAGATCTTATTTGTTAGGATCTAAGGTTATAATATGCTTGGACCATGCAGCTGTGAAATATCACCTTTCTAAAAAGGATGTAAAACCTAGGTTGATCTGATGGATACTGTTGCTATAGGAATTTGATCTTGAAACTCAGGATAAGAAAGGTTTCAAAAATGTTGTAATAGACCACTTATCTAGAGTAGTTGTGGAGTCTACTAGCTAAATGGGCCTATAATAGGGACATTTCTAGATGAATAATTGTTGCATAGTTCCTAGTTGCCTTGGTATGGAGACATAGTCAATTATCTTATCATAGGTCAAATGCCCAGTCATTGGTCTAAATAAGATAGAAAAAGATTTATTGATGAGGTTAAACATTTTACTTGGGATGATCTATACTTGTTTAAGTACTGTCTTGATCAAGTCATTTGGAGATGTGTACTAGATAGTAACAAAATTTCATTTCATTTTGTAATGACCATGCTTGCAGGGACCATTTTATAAAGACGGCTACAAAGATTTTACAACTTGGTTTATATTGGCCCACCATTTTCAGGGACTCCCATGCTTACTACATAGTATGTACTAGATGTCAATAGTTGGGGAGAATAGGAAAAAGAAACATGATGCCCTTAAACCCTATTATTATCATAGGCCCTTTTGATGTTTGGAGCATTGATTTTATGGAATCTTTCCTAACTCCTTTGGTTATCTCTACATCCTTGTGGAAGTTGAGTAGGTATCCAAATGGGTGGAAGCCATACCTTACAAGTCCAATGACCACAAGGTGGAGGCCAAGTATTTTAAATAAAATATATTTGAATGTTTTAGTACTCTTAGGGCTATCATTAGTGATGGGGGAAAATACCTTTGTAATAAAGTGTTTGATAATTTAATGAAGAAATATGGTGTTACCAATAGAATTGTTGCCCCTTGTAATCCTCAGACTAATGGATAGTTAGAGGTGTCTAATAAGGAGATAAAGCGAGTTTTAGAAAAGACAATCGGTCCAAATATGAAAGACTAGTCTCTGAGACCTAGTGACGCTTTATGGACCTCTTATATTGCATACAAGACCCCTATAGGCATGTCACCTTACTGCTTAGTCTATGGAAAGGCCTGCCACCTACTAGTAGGACTTGAACATAATGCATACTGGGACATTAAAGAGCTCAATTTTGACTTAGATACTGCTAGAACCCATAGGAAATTCCAACTCATTGAGTTGGACGAGTTTAGGGAAGATGAATATGAGTTGATAAATCTATACAGAGATCACATGAAGAATAATCATGATAGACATGTCTTAAGAGAGTCCTTCACACTAGCACAAAAGGTCCTTTTGTATAATTATAGATTGCATCTATTTTTTGAAAAACCTTGATCTCGATGGACTGGACCCTACATTGTACATACTATTTACCCTGATTGGGATATCAAGATTGGAAATAATGGAAATATTTCCAAAGTCAATGGGCAAAGGTTGAAACCCTATCTAGAGTTGGTAAACCCTAAAGTGGCATAAACCTTGCTAGAGGAACCAGTCAACCAGGAGCCAACTTAGCATGTCTCATGACACCTACATACACGACATCATCTGCACTCATCAATATCATTGTATAGTATGCATGGCTAAAGACATTAAACTTAGAGCTCACTAGGAGGCAAGTTAGGGTTTTTAGAGCCTCATTGTTCTACATCACTCATTTATCATATAAGTGTCCTATATTTTGAAACATTGGAGACAATGTTTAGTTCATGGGGGGGGGGCGCGGGGGGGACAAACATTTTTGAGTTTTCAAAATTTTCAGGTCAAAGTTCCATTACTATGATTGGAATTGGATTGTCAAAAGCTTAGTGTTTCTCCTACTTTAACTTCTTAATAGAAATGCATATGGTTAATTATAAATTTTATGTATGTCCTAAAGTATTTTATGAAATTTAAATCTTGAAATACACTTATGCACAATATATAAGCCTAGACTAATAGATGGATATGACTTAGAGACCCTGACGAAAATTAGTGGAGACTTATTCTTAAGTGAGTATTAGAGATTATCATTTTTTTCTATGGGTTATAAATAATTACATACCTTCTTCAGCATATATTGCATTGAAAGATCCGAGTATTCTTTAGCTTGGTCATAATGTTAAGAACTAAAAGGAGTACTAACCTAGTTTCCTTAAACATTTATTGAATTATATAGTCTTTAAGAAAACTAGGAAATGATATAGGCCATCCTTGTTTTAGCTAAAGATGAAAAGCTTACCTAGCTCATTATAGCTCATTATACCACTAGTTAGACCCTTTGAGCCTCTTGGTAAAGCCTTTTCTTTTCAAAACCCTATTTACCATAATCCAAAGAAACCCAAGTAAGAATATCCATTATCTACTTTTCAAAAATGAGTATAGATAGTAGAAAAAGGAGAAAAAAGGACAAAATTCTAAGACGTGAAGAATATCAAAGTGTTGAAAAAGGAAAGCCTTTCCCTCAAGGAAAAAGAAATACAAAGAAAAGTAGAAATATCAAGAAAAAGAAAATAAAAGTGAAGAGAAAGGAAAGGTACAAAAGATATTCACTTCAATGCATTCAAAAAGTAAAGGTTCCAATTATTATGAAGACCTCTACTCATATTTGAACCTTTGAATCCTTATTACCTTTCATTCTAGAACCCAAACCAAGCAAACATTTTGTCCTATCGAAAGGTCTATTGATATTAAGGTAGGAGATAGCCTTAATGAGGATATAAATGGAAAGGAATTATGGTGAAATACCCCTAATGATCTCATCAGTGCTTACAAAGTTTATGTGAACCATTAGTCTTCTTGTATCACATAAATAAAGAATGTTGTTTGACCTGTTTCTCTGAGAGCTTTGTTTCTAAGGGTCTATTAGTGAGAATTTGAGGCTAATACATCTTTCTAATGGAGTATAAGCATATTTATTTAGAAGTCTAGATTTATGTAGTTTGTATACACACTGCACTCTGAGATATAACTAGAATAAAATGGCTTTAGTATATGGGTAACTTGTAGAATTTCTTATTCATCTTTATTAAGTTGTTAAGCTAGTAGAGTACTAATGGACAATAATTCTCTATGACAAAATAAATGAAATTAGATTTATTGTGTTTTGTAGGTATATTCACTACAGATGGTAATGAGGCCAAACTTGTCCACTAGAGATAACACAGGGGTTTAAAGGCTTGTTGCATAAGCTAAATGCAGTCGTGAGTACCTAAGAAAATGGCAACTATTTTGTTCTCATGATTTTTTGTATGTTTTACTCAAAAGTAGCAAAATGTTGGTTGGAGGGTGTGATAAGTGTTCAATTTTGTATAAAAAGTACCCAATTAGTAGTTCATGTGTTATAGATTATGGTATTATTTCTATGATTTTTTTGAAAATTTATAACACATGCATTTCCAACCTAATAATTCAAAAGTGTGATATTTTGCAAGTTCAAGAGATAATCTAGAGCAATTATGTGAATTTTCATAATTTTTTATGATTTAATTATGGTCTTTTTAGTTTTTTGTAGTTGTTAAGAATGTGATCCAATGGCCCAGATTGATCAAGATAAGAATTGAATATCAAAATCAAAAGATCAAACCAAGCCTAAATGGCATCTATCCAAAGTGTGATCAAGGTTCATGACCATCTTAAGTCAAGCAAGAAGGCAATAGGAATCACCAAAGGTGATTAAAATGGTCCATGCAAAAAATCGTGCAATTCCACCACTTTGCATGTGAATTGGAGCCATGCATGAGGTTTCCTAGTCTAACAAGGAAACCTTATCCACTTAAGCCATTTAGGAATGAGCCATCAAAGTGAGCCATGCCACATGGAGTTACATAATTAGAGGATCAATTCAAGCAATTATCCCATGTTAAAATGTGATTTTCAAAGGATAATTGGAAGGTTTTTGAGAGATATTTGTAAAAGGAAAGATGTTATGCTAAGATAGACCAAGCAAGAGGAAAAACCCCACTTTCCATTTCCATTTTCCATCCTTTTTCCTCACTCCAATTAGAGTTGCAAAATTTTTTATTAAGAGGGAGGAACCTTCCTAAAAAAGTGACACCTCGAACTTGCTTGGTTGTCATCTTAGGTGGTTTCCTAAATAGGAAACTCCTAATTCTATGTTACACCTTGAATTCCTCAAAACCTTAAATCTTTCCCATATTTCCTACCTTTTTTTTCCTTTCCATTTTTTTCTTTTATATTACAAAATCCAAACATGTTTTTAGAAGGTAAGGAGCTCCATGTTACCTTCTTAAGATGGTGACACCTCCTCCCTCTCTAATTACATGTCAATCATCTTGCCTTAACATGATGTCATCTTGCTTACCTCTTCCCTCTACCTCACTCTCCACCTAAATTTCCTCATTGAAACCCTAGATCTAGATCAACTTTCTGTTTTAAGAATAAGGTTCAATCAATTGGAAACCCATCCATCTATAAAGCCTCATGGATTCCACTTTTTCTTTTTCTTTTTTTCTAAGTAAAGGTTCTGTAAGAAAACCTTGAAACTAGCATTCTAGTTTGGTGATTCTTGGAGCTTTGAAATCTTGTTTTCTTTTGGGCTATGATGAGTGTCAAAAATTGTATAAAAAGTAACCAATTAGTACCATGTGTTATAACTGATAGTGTTAAATTAGGATTTTTGATAGAAAATTGCAACGCATGCATTTTTGACCTAATATTTTAAAAGTGTGATATTTTACGGGTTTAGAGACTAATACAGAGTAAGTGCATGAATAATCACATTTTTCTTGTATTTAATTAGGATTTCTTATCTTTTGTCAATGATAAGAAGGTAATCCAATGACCAAAAGTGACCAAGATGAAAGTTGGAGCCATTCATGAGATTTCCTAGTCTAACTAGGAAGACCTATTTCTCAACGATCCAAAGGTGTGATCAAGATTAGTTTAGGGAAAGCAAAGGATGAAATTGGAAGAGCTGAAGGTGTTTAAAATGGTCTAGTGCATAAGCCATGCATTTCCACCACATTTGAATGGGAGCCATTCAAGCCATCTTAGCCATATACGCAATGAAAGAGGGTGACAAGCCAAGACATTGAAGCCAATGGTATGAGCCATGAAGCCAAGCCAAATGAGACCTCAAAGAAAGTCATCCAAGTCACTTAATCCAAGTTACATGGAGTGATGCTATTGGAGGAGAATTTCACTCGATTATCCCAATTTAAAAAGTAGGTTTTTTAAGAGGATAATTAGAGGACATTTTAGTGAAAATCAAATTGGGTAAGCATGCTTGTGGACCAATAGGAAGAACCCACCTTATTTTTCCTTTTTCCATGTCTTTTCCTCCTTTTTCTCTCTCTCTTCACCTTGCTATACAATGCATCTCACAAATTTTTCAAGGGGGAGATGTAGCTTCCTAAAAAGGTGGTGCATCCCACCTTCCTAAAATCACTCCTAACTTCCTGAAGTGCCACCTAGCCAACCAACAAATCAATTTCTAAATTCCCCCTCTTCCTCCTTATTTCTTTCTCTCTCTTTTCCTCTTTCTCCATCTTATCCCCACCTCTTTCTAATTCCCATAAGCCTCCATGATATTTACAAGGGAGAGATGCCCTCTCCTAAATAGTTGGCATCTCCCACCTTGTCCTACCTTATCCCCTTCTTGGATCCCTCTTAGTGTCCTAGGTTAACCAATCTCTCCTTGCCACCTCACCTCTCCCGTAGGGTTCCCTTTAGAAAGAAGCTAACCCATATAAAACTCTTAAGGAGTTTCATGTGGGAGAACTTTTTGGAGAAGGGGAGAGAGCACCCTCCTAAGAAGGAGGCGTCTCCACCCTTCCTCTTCTTCTTATTCTCTAGTGCATTCCTTCCTTCCCCTTCCAAAAGTCTTCAACAACTCCTCCTTTGGATCAGCCATCTTCCTCCCCTCCATGCCCCCTTTTGGTTGTCTTCCTCTATCTATTGCTTTCATTTCAATTGATTTCTTTGATGGTTTTATTTCATTGTTGCTTTGCTTTTGTTCCTTGTTTTATCACCTTGTTAGCTTCCTTGCTTCCATGCTTTATTCTTCATGCCTTGTTCCTTAATCTTCCATGCTTGTTGACTTTGATTTCAAAACTAGATTTTTATTCCTAAGGGTCATAATCACTGGTCGTGATAGCCAAGAGATAGTGGTCTTTAGGGCAAGCAACTTGGGTGCCTTAGATTCATCAATTCCCATTACTCTACTTGCCTATTATTACTTTTTTTCTTTGAATCTTTACTTCATCTCCTTAGTTTTCCTTGTTCATTTTGTTAAGATCTAAGTTATTGTTTCTCTAGTAGTGATATCCAAGAGAAACAATAGCTTAAATCTTTTGAGTCCCCTTCATCTTTTATGTGCTTTTTGCTTAGTTCTAGCACTAGTTTGATGTTGTTTTTCCTTAGAATAGTTCCATCTTCCTAGTTTCTCTTCTCTTGGTTTTCCTTTGGGTTCTACTTGCATGTTTTCTGAGCTTGGTTTAATATTGTTAGAAGATGTTTTATATGTGATTGGAATCAAGTTTCATGCCTTGAAATAGCACACAAGTTCCACAAATTGTATACATGTTTATGCACTCTATTCTTGATGTAACTTGACATTCAATCAATGGAGTTCATTGAGAGTTATTTTTGCTACTTATTTCCATTATTGAATAATTTAGAGTTTGAATGTTTATTACATAAAAAGTGTTAATTACAATTCTTTCCAAGTCCTAATTGATTGGTTGTTAAAAAATAGCATGTGCTGGAATTTGTTAATGGCTTGTTCATGTTTAATTTCCAGCACCATATACATTTTGTTTACTTACTTTCTTAAGAATCCAATTAGATCTTTAGATTTTTTAGTTAATTCTTGAATTATATTACATGTTGCTAGGTCTTTAAATTAAGTATTTGGGTTATTTTCTAACCCATGAATCATACCCACTATTTCATGGATCATGCACATGATACTTGGGTAGCTTTCTTTTAAATGCTTAATTAGTTGTTGTTTCCATTTAGTTTCCTTGTTTATTTTGTAGTTTGATTTGAGTTTAGATTCTAGTAATTACTAGTTTGCATCTTAGTTTAGGGCATTTTTAATTTTAGTTTAGGAAAGTGTTACTCTTAGAAAGTCTTAGTTTAGGAAAACTTGAAGAAAGTTCTTTAAGTTCACGTTTCCAAGAGTAATTCATCTTAGTTTTGAATTAGTTAATGCATGTTTTAGGAAGGCTTCTAACATTAGCTTGTTTTTCTTTAGCATGTTTCTATATTCCATGTTTTTCATTTATGTCACATTCCCATGTAAATTCATTCCTTAGTTTAGGTTACAACATAATCTCGTTGGCTAGGCTAAGTAGTTTTTAAGCAAAGGTTCACGAGGAACACAAACCATTCGATTCCTCGTGGGATTGACCTCACCTGCGTACTTATACTACAATGATTCGTGCACTTGCAAGTTAACTAAAACATCACAACAAGCTGTTCTTCCTTGAGATTCTTAAGTATTTTCTTTTACTTTTGCACTTCAATTCCATGTTAGTAGTTTGATTTTAATTCATTGCTTTCATAGTTGGTTTTGTTCTTATTTTGCTACTCTAGTTTCACATGCATAATTCCTCCTAGCTTTCCCTTAGTTCTTTGCTTCCACCTTCTTAGTTTTTCTTCCTTATTCATCAGAGATCCAAGTCAGTTCTTCTCTGATAGTGATAACCAAGAGAAGAAAGTATCTTGAATCCTTGATTTCCATGTCTTTACTTGATTTTGGAACTATTTTTAGGCATCTTTTACAATAATTAGTCCCGTTATTCCAGCCATATAAGTTCTTGATTCTCTTTGGGGTCATACTTATATATCATCTAAGTTTAGTTTGATAGAGTTATAATGTGTTGGATGTCTAATTGAATCAAGTTTCAAGTGTGGGAGGAGTGCACACTTTTCATGTTCTAATCTATATGTTATTGGCCCTATTTTGGATGTAATTTGTTGCTTAATCAATAAAGTTATTTGAAGATTATGGTTATTGCTTATTTATAGTATTGAAGTACTTTAGATCTATATATAAAGTACTAGTTCAATTGCTTTCCATACTTGGTTTGATTTGAGTTGCTTAAAGGATTGAAATTTGGAATTTTTTCATTCAATCTTCAAGCTTAGTTTTCAACACCTTATTCATCATATTTGCTTAATTCCTTAAGAACCCATTTAGATTTTTAGGTTGTTTATTAATTTCTTTGATTAGAATACATGTTATTTAGATTTTTATTGATGAATTTTGAGTAATTTTCATTCATGAACCATCTGCACCATCCCATGGATCATACTCATGCGACTTGGGTGATTCCTCTTTTGACTCTTGCTTTGCTTAGTTGATTAATTTTAGCTTAGTAATTTTTAATTAGTTGTTTAAATCTTAGTTTAATTTTAAAAATTTTAATTTTTGAGTCTTAGAAGTTCCACTTTTAGAAAGTTTGAGAATTACGAAAGTGTTAAATTAAGAATGTTTCCTTAAGTTGTTTAGTTTAAATCATTCTAACTTTGCGTTAGTTTTTATTATTATTGAATGCATATTAGTTAGGAAAGTTTCCAATTTTATTAAATATATTCATTTTTAAAAAGTTTCCTTAATTGTAGCTTCTAATTCTTTGTTGTTTAAATTCCTAATTTAATCAAAACTATCTTTCTTTGGCTAAAGATGAATGATTTCAATAAGAACCAATCAATTGAAAGTTCTAGAAATTTTGCTTGAGATCGACCTGTCTCGCATGCAGTTACTACTTTAATTTATGTGCTTGCAAGTTATTTTAAAGCTACACCAAGTTTTTGGCACTATTAGCAGGGAATTGCAATGGATTTGTGGTTGGATCTTTATTTAGATTGTTTATCTTTAATCATTGTTTTAGGTTGCATTATGATAGGATTTTTGTGTCATTTTGGCATATTTTGCTAATTTCTCAAAAATTGACATATCTTTACTTTTTTGTACAAGAGGAATTTAGCAATAGAGCAGCAGTGATCCTGTGAGCCAAAGCTTCATTAAATTTTATCACTTCCTTAGATTAGGATTTTTGCTTTTTGAGTGAACTTGTAGTGAGTTCCCATTTTAAATTACAATTTCTTTGTAAGCATCGTGGTTATAGTAGGTATGCAAAATCCAAGTAATTTTTCCACACCTTTTGTTGATGGTTGTTAAGGTCTAAATGCCTCCTTTCATGAGAATTTAATTAATCACTTTAGACTAGAACCTAATTGGTAAGTAGTTGTCTAGCTTGGATAAAAGGAGGAGCTATGTAGATCTAGGTCTAAAAGCTACCACCTATAGATTAAAGAAAAAATGATTATCAAAATAGGTTGCCACCATTAAGGATTATTTGTTTGGACATCATTTAAAGCTAGGGGTCATATTTAGAGTTAGGTTGCATCATTTATATAGGTTTTCATTTCAGTGCATGCAAGGTCGTTGATCTCAAAACACTAGGTTAGTACCATTAGATCTTGAGATGGAACATACCCATAGGCAAGGGGTAAGAAATCAAAATCCTAATCCCATGGCAGATCCAACAACTGAAGTTGAGCACAAGGCTATTAGAGATTTCTATACGACACTCCAGTTAAATACTCCATCATGCATCACCTTACCACCAACCAATGTAGACCACTTTGAACTTAAACCTGGAGTTATATAGTTACTTTTGATATTTTATGGTCAAGAGAGAGAAGATCCAAGCCTACATATCAAGGAATTTCCTTATATTTGTACTACATTCAAATTTGAAAATGTTTCTACTGATTCAATTAGACTTAGGTTGTTCCCTTTTTCATCAAAAGATAAGGCCAAATCATGGATGAATTCTTTAGAGGTCAATTCCACTGCCACATGGGACCAGTTGTCTAAAAATTTCTTGAACAAGTTGGGACCAGTTGGGAAGGTAAGAATGAATTACAGCAAAAGTGTCCCCACCATGGATTTGAAAAGTGGAAAAAAAGTTCAATACTTTTCTGAGGCATTAATACCTCATAATAGACAAATGGTAGATGTAACTAATAGAGGAGCCCTCATGTTGAAAAATGAAATAGAGGCTCAGGAATTGTTTCAAAATTTGGTTGATAATTCCCAGCAATGGGACTATTCCAATAGGAGAGAAAGAAATACCCATCCTCAAAAGAAATGAGGTCATAAGTATCTAAATTTTTTATAAAAATCACCCAATTAGTTGCCCATGTGTAATAACTTATAATGTTAAATTAGGGTTTTTGGTAGACAATTATAACACATGCATTTCTAACCTAATAAACCAAGTATTGATAATTTTCTAGTTTAGGGGCTATTTTAGGGTAAGTAAGTGAATAACCATAATTTTCTAGGATTTAATTAGATTTTTTTATTTATTTCTTTTGTAGGATGTGAGATGGTAATCCAATAGTCAAGATCAATCAAGATCAAAAGATCGAGTCAAGGCCTAAATGTCATCAATCCAAAGTGAGATCAAGGATCAAGATCACCTTAAGATAATTAAATGATGGAATTGAAGAAGTCAAAGGTGATTAAAGTAGGCCCATGCACAAGCCATGCAAAATCCACCACCTTTGCATGGCACTCACTCAAGTATCCTAAGCCATATAAGCCTTGAAGAAGGTGATAAACTAAGAAGCATAGCTAAGCCATCAAAGCTAAGGGGGTTGAGTCATCAAGCCAAGCTAAAAGACCCCCAAAGCCAACTGTGAAGCCAAGCCAAATGAGCTCTCAAAGCAAGCCACTTAAGCCAAGCTACATGAAAGGCCATGATTGGAGAAAGAATTATAAGAAATTATCCTTGCCAAATGAGGATTTTAAGTGATAATTAGAAAGAATATTATAAGCATGCTCGTGTGGTCCAATAGGAAAAGAGCCCACTCTTTCTTTTCTTTCCTTCCCATCCTTTTTTCTTTCCCACCTTTTTCTCTCCATATATCTCTCTCTTTCCATATGGTTTTCATGTGGAATGCCCTAGTGGAAGGAGCTCAACACCTAACTCCTACAAAGTAGGAGCCTCCTTCCACACATTATCCTCCCCTCTCATCTTGGTTGTGTTAGGTGGCCAATTTCCCCACGCCACCTATCTTGTCTTCCCTTATCTCCCTTTCTCTTTGATTCCTTCCACCTTCTATGCATTCCACTTGAAATACCCTATGGAGATGGAGTCCCACACATAGATCCTAGAAAATAGGAGTCTCCCTCCCCTCCTCATCTCATTCACTCCACCACCTTCCTAATCCCCTTCTAACCCAACCAATCACCTCACTCCACCTCATTCCCTTTCTCTCCCCATCCTTCTCTCTACCTCTTTCTATTTCCCAGTTATACATGAGTTTTATAGGGGGAGACATCCTCTCATAAAAAAGTGGCATCTCCTCCTTATCTCCCACCATATTCCCTCCTTAAGAAAACCTTAAGGTACAATCCCATCCTAATCATCCACTCTCCTTCTCATCTTAACCCCACCCTACCTTTTCCTTAAATCAGCCTAGAAAAACTTAAGAAACAATATATAGAGACCCCAAATAGGAGCTCCAGAAATTCAACTTTGGAAGAGAGGAACGCCTACTCCAAAAGAGGAGGCATCCCCATCTTTCCCTTCTTCAAGGCTTCAACGCAATCTCCTTTGGGCAGCCAACTTTCCTCTAAGCTTTCCATGCCTATTTTAGCTTGATTGTTCCTTAGTTTTTAATCCATTCAAGCATAGTTTCCTACAGCTTTTCTTTCTTGTTTGTTCCTTGTATTTGATCACACTTGGATGCTAGTTTCATGCATAGGATTCAACCTTGTTTGTTTTTTTGTTTCCATCTATTTTTCAAGTACTTTCTTGCTTATTTACCTTAGATCCAATGTCTCTTTTCCCTTGAAGTGACAGCCAAAGGAAATGTTTCCTTGAATCACCTTGCTTTCCATTCCTTTTTCTCTATTATTCTTGCTTTGCTCTAGATCTAATCTAGGTGATTTCATTTCCCATCTTATGGTTGTTGATCACTTACTTTCTCCCATGGGTTCCATGCATGATGTTTGAGAGATTGGATGTTTAATAGTGCTTTGATTGAGATTCTTTATTAGAAGAGTTTGCATCATTTCCTTGTTTCAATACATGTATATGTGCACCATAATGGTATTGTTTTCTTTACACTTGCATTGTTATTTCATTCCATAAAAATCTAAGCTTAATTCATGTTGTTCCATTCTCAATATGAATGTCAATCAATATTTACTTTGCTAGTTTGATGCCATGTTTAATGCTTAGCTGTATTTCATGTTAGATCTAGTTGCATTAGTTTCATGCTCTCGGATAATAGTCGTGGGTTTTCACTTAGGAATCATGAAGCACCATACTTTGGTTCCATGCGCATGGATCTTGAGCCATATGCATGATTCTAAGGGTAAGTGCATTGCTTCATAATTACTTAGATGTGCATCTTAGATTATAACATGTTTATTTAGATTGGTAGTTATTTCATATCTTTATCACATACTTATTTTTGCATCTTGCACTGTCTTTAACCATGACCTATGTGTACCACCCTTTGGGGTTATGGGCATAGTAAGTGGTTGATTTTTCACTTATTTTTCCATGTCTCCATATCCTTAGCTTCCATTAGTTAATTTTGCATTCGTCAGAAAGTTTCTAAATTTCATTTTTAGAAAAATTCAATTTAGGAAATTATTAATTTTAGCAAGTGTATTTTTAGGAAATTTTTCACATGAGTTTGATTGTTTTAGTTAATTTCCATATTTCATGTTTTTAAATTTATGCTAAGTTTCCATTCTTAGTTTAGAATTAAAACCACTTGCTTTGGCTAGGCTAAGTAGTTTAAGTAAGGGTTCATTAATCACACAAACAAGTTCAATTCCTTGTGGGGCCAACCTCCATCGCCTGTTTATATTATAACCAAAACTTGCAAGTTATTTAAAACATCACAACAAGTTTTTGGTGCCATTACCAAGAAATTACAATGAAATTGTGTAGTGAATCTTAATTTAGAATATTTACCTCTAGTCTAGGTTTAGGGTACACTATTATAGGATTTTTCATAATTTTTTGCATTTACTGCTTGTCATCATATTGACCATATTTGTTTGATTTTTGTGCAAGGGAAATTGGCAAAGAAGCAGATCTTGTGGGCTAAAGTTTCATCTACTTAGACTAGGATTTTATTGCTTTCTTAGATTAGGGTTTGAGTGAAATTTGTAGCGAGGTCCATTGTAACTTGCATTTTATTTTTTTAATGAGTTGTAATAATATAGTGCAAGTGTGGGGTATGGCGACCCACATGATCATGATTAGAACCCTCATTGTAAGCAGTTTTCACTCCATTTTTAATTTTCAAGTATCAGTTCATGTAGAATAACTATGTGTGAATGGTAGTTTAAATCATATCGAATAGGATCATTCATGATAATTGTGGCAAGCTACTTAGGGCTATTGCATTAGTAAGCACCTATTTAATGAAGGCTAGCCTAAACTAGGCTATAACTTATGCATAGGCTGTCTGGTTATAGTGTCCCATCTTTTGAGGTGTTCAACCCTTTGTCAAGTAGCATATAGGTAGGCATTAGTTTCCTTTTGTTTTGCATTGCACATTTAATGCTTTATGATGGAATGGATCATAATATTAGTAAGGGTCCCACAAGAACTACATAAGATAAGGACTAGACTTTATCACTAGATCTTTGGCCCACCTAAGATATCAATCAAATCCCTTATATGTCGTGATCCCAACCTTTGAATTATTAAATCAAAATCAAGTAGAAAAAGACTCAGGTTATTGAGCTCACATCTTTTGTCAACATCAGTTGAGGTCTAAATGCCTTGTGACATGAGAATTGTATTAACCACTTTAGAGAAGAACCTAATTAGTAAGTAGTAGTTAAGTCTGACAAAAAAAGGAGGAGCTATCTGGATTTAGTTCTAAGAAGCTACCACCCTATGCAATAACAAAAGATAATCAAAACATCTCCATTAAGAATTTATTAGGATTGATTGCCCATCATAGTGTTAGAGTCAGCATATAGATAAGTCATATCATTTAGTTAGGAATTAGTAGTGTATGCAAGGTTGTCAAACTCAAAACTTAGAGTTAGAACATTTCGAGCTAAAGCTTGAATGTATCCTTAGGCAAGGAATAATACAGCAAGTTCTTATCCGCATGACCGAGCCATAGGTAGAAGTCAAACACAAATCTATTTGTGATTTTTATGCACCACTCCAACTTAATACCCCATCTTTTATAGCATAACCTCCAACAAATGTAGATCATTTCAAAATAAAGCTAGGAGTCATACAGTTACTCCTTGCCTTTTATGGTCAAGAAAGAGAGGATCCATACCTACATATCAAGAAATTCCTTGATATTTGTTTCACATTTAAGTTTCAAAAATTTTCAAATATTCAATTAGGTGTAGGTTGTTTCCATTCACACTCAAGGATAAACCCAATTCATGGCTATAAGTACTTGGAGCCAGGTTGCATCAACACATGGGACTAATTGTTTAGGAAGTTTTCAAATAAATTCTTCCTTGTTCACATGACTAATTCCCTTCGTAAGGAAATCATAAATTTCTGGAAAGGGATGATGAATAGTATTATGAATGCTAGAATTGGTGGAATGAACTACTATAGAAATGTCCTCATCATGGCTTTGAGAAGTGGTTGTAAGTTCAATACTTCTATGAAGCATTAACACCTTATAATAGACAAATGGTTGATGTAATGAGTAAAGAAGCCCTCATGCTAAAAGTTGAGAGAAGGCCTGGGATTTTTTTCAGACATTAATCGATAATTCCTAACAATGGGATTACTCTAATATAAGAGAGAGAAACAACCAACCTCCAAAGAAAGGAGGCCTGTATGAGGTAGGAGTAAACACATAATTATCATACAAGCTTGAATTTGTTATAGAAAGAACGAACAAGTATGATGGGAAAGAAGACAAACTTGAAACTATGTTTTAGACTCTCATGGCTGCTACATCCATTAAGCCTTCACATGAAATTTGTGCTCTCTGTTCTAGTCCAGCCCATGTGACCATATCTTATCTATCAAATAGAGCGCTCAACGACTATCTTCTAGAACAAGTAAATGCCTTAAATCCATATCACAATCCTAGCAACAACCCCTATTCTGAGACTTATAATCCTAGATCGGCTAGGCATCCCAATTTTTCATGGTCAAAGAACAACTACCAAAGAGGATCGTTTGTGAACCCCTAACCAAAATTTTACTAGAGAAATAGTTCCCTAACAACCACTTGGCTTCCAACAACGTCAGCAACTACCTACTTTTGAGGGGAATATACAGTCCCTTGTACAAAGATCTTTGAACCAAAATGAAGATACTAATAAGGCCTTACACCAATTGTAGAATGATACTCAATATTCTACCCATGTCGACTCTCAAGCCATCTCCAAGTTAGAAATGCAAGTAAGTCAGTTGTCTGCTGCATTACAAGATAGAGAAAAGGACAAGTTTCCTAGTAAGCCATGCCTAACCCTAAGGGTCAATTCAAGATAGGGTTTAGTTCTCAACCCCATAGTTCTCTTGAGCAAGCCAGGTACATAACAAACCTTAGGAGTAGTTGTTAGGTCGACAACAAAGTGGGGCAGCCTAAGACAACTATAGAGGAACATGAGACATCTAAAACATAGGAGAAAGAAAAGAGATAGAAATCTCCTACTGAACTTATAGTGAAGGCACCCTATGTGCCTAAAGCTCCATCTCCTTAGTTAGTAAACAAAGCAAGGGAATAAATTTCAATGAGCTAATGGATGTTTTCAAGCATGTACATTTCAACATTCCATTGCTTAATGCCATCAAGGATGTGTTCGCCTATGCCAATTTCCTGAAAGACCTCTGCACAAGAAAGAAAAAGCTTAATGTATAGAAGAAAGCTTTCCTCAATGAGCAAGTGAGCTCTTTGATCCAACATCAGACTATGTCCAAGTTTAGAGACCTAGAGTGCCCTATAATTTCACGCATTATTAGAGATCATGTCATAGATAGGGTATTTCTTGACCTAGGGGCTAGTGTTAACATGTTGCCATATTTTGAGCAACCAAAACTTGGTGAACTCAAACCAACCATACCATGTTGTAGTTGACTAATAGATCAATAAAATACCATGTGGCATGATTGAGGATGTTTTGATACAGGTGGACCAATTCTACTACCTGGTCGACTTTATTATACTTGACACCTAGCCTGTATCTGTAACAATCCTCAATTTTGAGTTACTTCTAGTGTTATTATATTATATTTATTTAGGATAAAAGTTAGGAATTTAATTTCTTATAAATTTGAATATCAAGGAAGTGACCCTTTTGAAAACTCCAAATTTGAACTAGAAGTTATCAAATTTGGAATGTACTCATCGAGACGATTCTAACGGCATAAAGAACACTAAAATTAGAGTTTGAATGGCTACGATATAATGATTTGAACATGGAGGGCATTTTAGTAAAAAAAAAAAAAGATTACTTAAAGGGAGGGATCATTTTGATAATAGCACCCCTCTTCTTTAAGACAGGTGAAAGTCAATGTTTGTCACACAGAAAAGAAGAGGAAGAAATGGAAGAAGGATAGGAAGAGGAGGAAGAATAAGAGGGGAAGAAGGAAGAGAGGAAGGAGAGAGAAAGGGAGAGCAGGGGGAGGATGGTTGCTAGAAAGTAGCCATTGATGCCATCAAGGTGAGAAACCTATGGGAGATGCACTGAGAAAGATGTAGGTAATCATAGAAAATGGTGGCCCAGATTGATGATCTGAGCCAACCATCTTGTGCATCATGAAGAGATAATCAAGAGTGCTCAAGAACCATAGAGATTGAGTGAGAAAAGAAGGAGAATCGAGCAAAGAAGATAAAGTCAGTGATTGGCAAAATTCAATGACCGACACCCCATTTTGTTGTTTTTCAGCATAAAACAAAGTCAGATCTTCACCAAATTATAAAGGATTGTAGGTGAGACTTAGATCTATAAGTCCCTCTAGAAAATTTTGAAATCCATTTAGAAATGGGTCACTGGCAATGATTGCACTGGTCACCTTCTTCAATGACAATCAATCAATGCTGGTGACCTAGTAAATTTTAGTGAAAAACATGCCCTAAGAGCACTTTGGCATGATCTACGATATGGGATGGGCAGAGCTTTGATCAGTGATATTATGGCCATTCAAATTGGATGTGAAACCAATTGAAAATACATGATGTGAGATCTATAAGATCTAATCGTTCATTGTGATCCTCATAATGGGCATATCAAGATCTATAGCAAAGATTTTTGCTCTAAAGTATGATTGAGGCAATCTAGTTAAACTTGATCATAGGCTAAGATTAATCGATGATTCAGGTATGAAATTGGATCAAATTCAATGACCCATACAATTTAAAAGATTCAATCAGATTAATTAATCATAGTTACTAATTTATTCTTCAATCTAGGATGATCAGGTGGACGATCATGGTCAGATCGCTATGGAGAGGGCAGATCTAGTACCTTCAAGACGATCAGTTAATGATCCACCCATGCAAACAGTCAAATATCCTTCAAATTGACCTATACGAGGTAGGATCATCATCTTAATCACTCAATTTCCTTGAATTAGCAGTAATTAGCTAAAGTCAAGTATGATTCACATATAAACATATCTAATTAGTTGATTAAATGGTAAATTACCATAATTAACCTAATATGAGTATAATAACTCTAGGATATGTTATGATATGATTAAGAAATGAAATTGATAGTTATTGGTGGGCATGATTAAGCATGATTTAGATTATCAACCTACTGAGGTGGGGCCCACCTTCAAATCCTATGGGTGTGACCCATTGGATCATATTCAAATATAGATGTGATGTCTATCCATGTAGTGGGATTGAGGCAAACTAATTTAGATTGAAGTTCGGTCATCATTTAAGAGGTACAAATGAGTGGTTCTTCGTCTGAGGTAGATGATGACAATTAACAATGGACATGTTGTTTTGAAATTACAAATTTTCATCACATTAGTTCAGTAATTATGAATGAATTTTATGCATATATTATTATATTCCAATTCTTAGATATTTGTCATATTGTAACTAATGCACGCATTCATGATTTCATTGATCATCATTTTTCACGGATGCATGATTTGACTGTGATGAGTTGTATTTCATAAGCGATAGTGAAAGCACATGATTTTAGCATATTCTCATGACCTATTGAAGTCATTAGATGGTGAATGTATTTTTTGTTGCATGTTGAAGCACTTGGATGCCCTGTTTCATTGCTTATTTATCTGTGAACTGGATTGAGGAGGCTTGGTGGCTAGTCCTTGAGAGGTTGACCTCATGATAGGGGCTATGCCTTGGGATGTGAGCCATAAGTGGTAGGTTTTGTGCATCAAATATTTCCTCTCATCTTTGGCTTTTAAGATATTGAGATTTTTGTGTTTTTGAGAATTTATTATGGGTGTTTCTGCCTAGTGGATGCTACGTTAGGAGGGATTTGGGGTTGGCCACCCGCCCTCTAACTTTGCAAGGTGATAGACAGTGATGACCTGGGTTTTTGTATGCATTTTTAAATACAAAACAAACTTCTAATGCAGGATCGATCCTTGTTTGAAAATAATTTTATAAAAACAATGCATTGCAGTAGAAGAAACTTTTAATTTTTAAATACATTCTAAAAACCCTAAATGTCATTTACTTCCAAGAAAACAAAACAATGTTTAAACTAAAAATATATGGATCCCAGATCTAGCTAGTCTTAGCTTATAGTCCAATTATGATAATTGCATATATATATGTCCCAAATGGATAAGTCATATACTTACATTCATACTTGTCTTTATCTTCACTCACTTGATCAAAACACTAACATTTCCTAATACTTCTTCTAATCTTGCTAGAGTTGATTTGGAAAATAATATATTTGGTTTAGTATTTAACATGCTCAGTAGGTGATCTAATATTACTAATTTAAAAATATGGCATGCGACATGCATAATTTCAAGGGAGGTTTTTTAGGTAATAAAATCATTCAATTTATGTAAACATGGGTATTCATGCATAAATCATTCTCACATTATATATATAGAATTTCCAACGAAATCATTAAATCAATAATATAAAGATTATGAAATTCTTAAAGTTTTAATCGATCAAACTAGGTGCTAGAATCTCAACCCTACTATAGATATCATGAACATGGGCATCTCGGAAAATACATCATCCAATTGGTCATAAGTACTCATCTAAGACCATCTCAATGTACCATGTATGGCAGTACAAAATAGAAATCATAGGGTCAACTATCTTCACGACTAGACCTATTTGAAATTGTGTCTCCGATATCTAGAGACCAGCCCACCATAGTCTCCATGATGATTGTGAATGTTCTTAAAAGGGGTGCCATGAACACCTCCAGTGGTTGTCCCATTACCACAATAGTTTAGGAAAGGGACAAGTGCCACTTTGGGCAATGATACCTACCACCTTTGGTGGTTAAGGCTGGTAAGCCAACCTCATACACAAACAACCTCCTAGCATAGTGCCCACCAGGCTTAATATCTTGAAAAGATATATATATATATATATATATGTATGTTCCAGTTTTAAGCATTTAACACATGCTTAGTCATGCAATTTATGCAATCCTATTTCAAAATATGCAAATTATACATTTATGAAATTCCAGAATAAAGATATGATATAAAGGATATAAGTAGTATCATTTTTTATCAAGATCATGAATCATTTATCATTTCAAAAACATACTAAGTATGAAAATAATTTCAGGTAATTCTTTTGTTTGGAATTCAATTGAAAACTTAAAAGCATAAGACTACCTACCTCAAGGATGTCACTTAATTTTACATTTTTCTTCTGTTCGAATCCTTAATCTCCTTCAGAGTCTTTGTAGAATCCTAGGTATAATTTAAGGGTAAGAATCTTACTATTATTTCTCAATCTCTATTGATCATTGGTCAGATTCATAGATTAACAACTTAGATCATTAATTTAGACTCCAATCCTATCTATTAATGGTCAGATCTATGATCTAAGGATTAATGTCCTTAATTTAGGTTGAACTAGGTATATAGATCTTTTAAGTTATCCAATGGATCACTTCTTGGGGTTCGATCATCTTTGGTCTTATAGATCCATGAGAATTTCATAGTTTTTAGGCAATAAGTAGTTAAACATGTTCTTTGATCCTAAATTTTATTATATAATTAGGTTCACGTTGTCAATACAAATCCAACAGACCTTTTCGATTGTAAATCAGACTTGTATAGGCCTCAAAATTAGAGATTTTGTGTTTTAGATTAGTTTAATGGTCCAGATTGAAATTTTGGATTTAGAACATATCTTGGGGACAGAGATCGGAGGTTAGTGTGATGGTCTGATCTAAGCTGTCAAATCATATAGTTCGGGATCAACATCTGAGATAAGTTAAAATTTTGATTGTTTTTCCATGTTCAAGGGTTTTGGGGTCCCACAAATTCATCAGATGGCTCAGATCTTCTATATGAGCTGTCCTGGAGTGGGTTCTTCCTCAGATCCATTGGATCTATTTTCACCAACGATCTACCAGTTAGTGAGATCATATATGACCTGGATCTAAGGGAAACATGCTTGAGAAGAGAGAGGAGTGGAGAGAGAGGAGAGAGATCCTACCTGTCGGTCAAAAGGGGGCTTTTGTGGGGCTTTTCCAGTGACGCGAATTTGACTATGCTTGCCAGAATCCCCAGATCGACAGTGTCGATGGAGGAAACAGGTTGTAAAGGAGAGAAGAAGATAGAGAGAGAAAACTAGGGTATGATGCGTGGAGGTTTGGTCCTAGTACTCATGACCTAACATACGACCATGTGGTACACTTTAGGGTGGCCCACATTGATGATTTGCATATTCATAGAGATATTACTTGCATATTTGACGCATTGCATTGCTGTGATTTTTAACACTCTTGGGACCCGTGTGTGAGGGTGCCCTTGATGATGACATGCATATTTATTGATATATTGTCGTGCCCTTGATGATGACATGGTTTTGAAGTATTTATGAGCCTTAAAAGCTTAGTTGATTTACATGTTTTTAGTAGCATGGTTGGCATGAGTTACATCTATTTCATATTGCCATTTTGTCGACCCTAAGGGGCATATATACTTAGCATGTTTTGGTGACATGCAAGATGCGTGGATGCATTGTCTTGTTTTCAACAGTTTTATGAGCGAGATGTTTTAGTTATTGCTATCAATTTGGATGATTTAGCATGTTAATTATACTTTTCAATATCACTATTTATTCCCATATTTGAAATCATGCTAGAATTATTTTCACGAGAAAGATACTTATCACATGCCCTGGGATTAATACATGATCATTTCATATTGAGTTAAATATTTGTAAATTACCATTATTATTGTTGTTACCTACACAAGCATAGCTTTTTGAGGCATTGTGATGTTTTGCAATGCCTTAGATACAGAGAGAGACAATAGTTAAGCAAGTAGACAGATAGCAAGTGAGAGTGATGGCGACCTTCAGTGATGTATATAGAAGATCTCATCATTGTAAGAGGTTTGTTAAACCACACCATTAAATGTTGTAGATGGATTGTATATGTATGTATATAAATTACACCTTTATGACTATGTTGTAAGGTAGTATCTTGTTGGATGTGATGGTTATGTGTGGATAGACATTCGGTAATATCGTTGTTCTTTTTTGTTCTCACTCTACCATTGAGGTATATGGTTTAATAAAAAATTTGTGTATGATCTGGAGAGATATGGAGACTGAGTATCCCAAATTGTATATTTGTATTTATTGTGTTTATCAAGTGTTTGTCACATCGTATGCATTAAATGCAGTGGTCCAAAATACAAAGGAGACTCTATCAAATTTTTGGTAAAAATGGGAATATCATTTCATCGTTAAATATATGATTTTGCTCCCTGGGTTTTGAAACAAATTCTTTTTATTCAATGTTTTCATTTTTTGTTTACTTTAAATTTGAAAATTTTAACCAAGGATCCCGACTTTTTAAAAATTAGTATTTATATGTTGAGTAAAACTAGGGGTGTCATAGTTTGGTATTAGAGCCAGTCTATTTCAGCATAACCACTCCAACAAGTCTAAAAGTCACATATAGTCCACTGAGTGCAATGATAACATAAATATGAGTTACAAAGATAACTCATATGGGAAATTTTGATGATTATGAAATAGTTGCCGCTATGAAGGTTGGCAAATTTTTCGTACTTTAAATCTTTGTATGAGTACAAGGAAGTGCACTTTCATGGAAAGTATTGATTCTTAGAGTAAAGGATCATAATAAATAGTATAAATGGTATTTCTAGTGAGAACCTTATTATAGATAGAAGATCTATTCACATGGATTGCTTTTGAGAGTTCGAGTTCTAATTGGGATGGTGTGTATAACCCTTTGAAAAAGCATAACAATTATTACACAATAATAGTATGATAATAAGGAAGAAAGATTAGAAATGGTCATAATTAAAGAGAACTTGAAGAAGTTTAGAGAAGTATAGTATTAATCAAAATTGTAGTGGATTTATTTGACAACTAAATTTGTAGTATGGTGAAAATCACTAAAAATTTAATGAAATAAGATTCTAATGTTTATGTGGATGAATTATCTGATCTATGAGATGAAAATTTATGAGTTCTTATGCATATAGAAATATTGATAAGCAATCATCAGTGACAAGTGAATGCTTATGAAGTATTCTTTGGGTCCTAGTTATGATTTGGAGGTGCATAGTGCCTAGATGATATGATAACTATTTTATAAGAATAGTTATTAAATAATGATGATAATGTGGTGCCCAATGGCTAAGGAAGTTTATTATGAAGCATCAAATTTCATTGGATGTGAGATTGACATAGGTGTAAATGATTTTGATTGACATGACCCTGAAATAATTCATTAGTTAAAGGAAATTGAATGGTGGAGACAAGGACACCGAAAATGTAATTATAAGGATGTTGGTGGTGGTTGTTTGAGAGGACGTGTTCCTCCATTACTGAGACTTTATTAGCAAGGCCTTTAGGAAGGCTTATGATGATAAGTATTTTTGCCTTATGGACAGTTGGTGATATAGAGAGAGATTCTCTTAGGATCAGGGTTGACTATAGAGACTTGAACATGGGTAGTTTGAGTTAGCCCAGTAAGGGTAAGAGATCCTTTTTCACCAATGCGATTACAAAGGCCATCAATTAGGGATGCAAATAAGTGGTGTGTTACTTGCATGGATAGACACCTAAACAGTTATGTCCTAGAGTGGTAGACCACCGTAGCAACTGCAATAGTATCAGTAGCCACCATTATAGCAATAATCTTGTAAGTACTTTGGTTGTGGAGAGACAGGGAACTTCTTTTGAGAATCTTTTAGAGGATAGTGAGTCAGATAGACCTGACATTTGGTGTAGGGCGAAGACCACCCCACATAGGTAGTGATGTATTTCTACCATTACTTCGAGGTAGATACAAGCCTCAAACCAGGTGGTGGAAGGTATTTTCCTGATTGCTAGTAGGCATGTTAGGATTTTCTTTGATCTAGGATCTAGTCATTCTTTCATTTTATGTGTTGGTATCTTGATGGATATAACTGTGTATATGACAATGTTTGGGGATGCTATGATGCCAATAGGAGAGTTATTTGAGGCTAGCAAGTACCTTATGGGGGTACCTATGGAGATAGAGAGTGAGGGGATGGACGCTTATGTCATCCCACTTGATATGGTTGATGATGATATCATCTTAGGGAGGGATTGTTTGGCTACTTATTGGGTGACAATTGATTGCCGTAAGGGGAGTGTTATTCTAGTGTACCTAGACAGTTAGTGACCTCCTTCCTGTGTAGGAAGGGGTATCACTGAGGGTTGTGTTATCTTTACCTCGAAGGTAGTGCAGTATGTTACTTGACGAGGGATTATTAAACCTAGTGTGTCTTCATAGAGTTCATTAGTCCTCTTCATGAGAAAGAGAGATAGATCTTTATTGTTATGCATAGATTATTGCTTGTACAATAGTATCACTATGGAGGACCGTTGTTGTCTATTGTGTATTGATGATCTACTTGATCAAATCTAAATAGTGTGTGGTATTTTTGGAGATTGAGATGAGGTCTAGTTATCACTAACTAAGGATTGTGAAGGATCTTTAAGATGGTCTTTCAGACGCGTTATGCTTACTATGAGTTCTGAGTGATACCACTTGGTGGGACCAATGCACTGACAGCATTTATGGATATGATGGACCATATTTTCAATTGTTACTTGGATGAGTCATGATTGTGTTAGTGAATGATGTTCTTGTATAACCCTTGAGCAAAGAGGAGCACAAGGAATCCTTATGCATTGTTCTAAGTATTTTAATTACTCATCACTTGTTGCAAATATTTGTAAGGTGAATTTCCTTGACCATGATACCTCAATTGATTGAGAGGCAGTTTGTTGAGATTGGGTTTGGTTGGGATTAGATCAAATTTGTGATTGAGGTTCATAATTTCCTTAGTCTTATGAACTACTATCACTGTGTTATTGAGTTTGCCAGGATAGTAGTGGTATGGATTTGTGGTGATTGTTTTCTTGTTATACATATGCAATACTTGACCTTGATTTCTCACTAGATGTGAGGCATGGCAGTGATGTGTGTTATTGTATGAGACTATTTTTTCATGTGTAATCAAAATTAATTCATGAGTAAACACATGACTAGTTGATGAGGGTGGGTGCAAGAGGAACTGGTAAGCTTCTATGTGATAGGCTTCTCAGTGGTAACTTCTCGTTGGCAAGCTTTTAGGTGCTCACCATGTGGTATTGATTTGGAATGAGATGATATGACTTAAATTGCCTATTGATGAGCTGGTATGATGTAATCTGATTTGGCATAGATTGTCTATTCCTGAGCTGGTACTATTTGATTTGAGTTGGCATAGATTGTCTACTGATGAGTTAATATGCTCTAATTTGATTTGGCATAGAATTGCCTATATTGAGTTGATATGCTCTCATGTAGATCTAACATAGATTTGCCTATTGATGAGCTAAAATGCTATGATTCTTTCATGGTTGTGGAGTTGTTTATTATGTGATGTTATTTGAATTTAATTGCTGCATTAATGATTCATACATACTAATGTATGGTTATTTTTATAAATGGATACGTGGTGATTTTATTTGCACTAAAGTTGTACATGGATGGATTTAATCTTTAAAGTACTTTGATGCACTAGTCACATCATGAGTATTTCTGACACACTGATTCAACTCTGTGTAGATTTGCCTACCTTATGAGTTAAATGTTTTGGAGATGACTGGCATGATTTGGCAGCCTTGTGAGACAAGGATGTTTGTAAAATTGTTCAAAAGATAAAGTGAAAAGAATTTCAAGGAAAAAATCCTTTAACGGGAAAAGAATGTAACAATTCTCAATTTTGAGTTATTTTTGGTGTAATTATTTATATTTATTTGGGATAAAATTAAGAATTTAATTCCATGAAAAATTAAATATCAAGGAAGTGACCCTTTCAAAAACTCAAAATTTGTACTAGAAACTATCAAATTTGGAATGTACACGTCGAGATGATTCCAATAACACGAAGAAAATTGAAATCAAAGTTTGGATGTCAAAGATATAATGATTTGAACACGGATGGTATTTTAGTAAAAAAAGATAATTAATTAAAGGGAGGGGTCATTTTGATAATGGCACCCCCTCCTCTAAGAAAGGTGAAAGTGGACGATTATCACTTGACACCAAACAAAAAAAAAAGGAAAAGGAGAGGAAGAAAAGGAAGAAGGAGAGGAAGAGGAGATTGAAGAAGAGGGGAAGAAGGAAGAGAGGAAGAAGAGAGAAAAGGAGAGTGTGGGGGGAGGATGGCTACTGGAAAGCAACCATTGATGCCAGTAAGGAGAGAAATATATGGGAGATGTGCGTGGGAAAGATGCAAATCGTTAGGAAAAATGGTGGCTCAGATCGATGATCTAAGCCAACCATTTTGTGCATTAGGAAGAAATGATCAAAAGCCCTCAAGAACTATAGAGATCAAGTCAGAAAAGAAGAAGAATTAGGGCAAAGAAGATGATATTAGTAACTGGCAAAATTCAGTGATCGGCACCCCAGTTTTTACCTTTTTTAGCATAAAATAATGTTTGATCCTGACCAAATGGCAAAGGATTGTAGGTGAGACTTAGATCTATAATTCCCTTTAGAAAATTTTAAAATCCATTTAGAAATGGGTCACTGGTGGCAACTGATCTGGTCATCTTCTTGGGTGACAGTCGATCAATATTGGCAACCTAGTAAACTTTAGTGAAAAACATGCCCTAAGTGTATTTTGGCATGATCTATGTAGTGGGATGGTCAGATCTTTGATCAAGGATCATATGGCCATCCAAATTGGATGTGAACCAAATTGAAATTTTGGAATGTGAAATCTATAAGATCTAGTAGTTCATTGTGATCCTTGTAATGGGCATATCAAGATTGGTAGCAGAGATTTTTTATCCAAAGCATGATTGAGATGATCTAGTTAATCTTGATCAATGGCGAAGATCAATTAATGATTTAGGTATAAAATTGAATCAAACTCAATGACCCATATAATTCAAATGATTTATTGAGATTAATTAATTGAAGTTACTAATTTATATTTTAATCAAGGATGATCAGGTGGACAATCATGTCAGATAGCTATGGATAGGGCAGATCAGGTACCTTTGAGATAATTAGTTGATAATCCATCCATGTAGATAGCCAGATGTCCTTCAGATTAACCTATGCAAGGTAGGATCACCATTCTAATCACTTAACGACCTTGAATTAGCTGTAATTACCTAAAATCAAGTATGATTCACATATATACATACCCGATTAGTTGATTAAATGATAAATTACTCGAAATTGAATGGACATGAGTATAATGACTCTAGGATATGTTATAATAGATCAAGAAATTGAACTTCATAGTCATTGGTGGGCACGATTAAGCGTGATTTAGATTATAAACTTATTGAGGTGGGCCCCACCTTGAAATCCTATTGCTGTGATCCATTAGATCATATTGAAACACAATAAATTAAGATTTGAAAATATAATATTTATTTTATAACAAATATTTCAACTTAAATGGATGACTTATTTTCTAAGTTGGACCTAGATGTGATGTGTATCCAGGTAGTGGGACAGAGGCGGACTGATTTAGACTAAAGTCCGGTCATGATTTGAGAGGTACATACGAGTGGTTCTTCGTCTAAGGTAAGTGATGACAATTAACAATGGGCATGTTATTTTGAAATTACAAATTTTCATCGCATATATTCTCATATCGTGATTCTTATTGAGATATTTGTCTTGTAACTGATGCACACATGCATGATTTCATTGATCATCATTTTTCATGGACACATGATTTGATTATGATGAGTTGTATTTCATAAGCAGTAGAGAAAGCACATGATTTTAGCATATTCTCATGACCTATTGAAGTCATTAGATGGTGATTGTATTCATTGTTGCATGTTGAAGCACTTGGATGCCCTATTTTATCGCTTATTTATCTATGGACTGGATTAAGGATGATTCATGGCTAGTCCTTGAGAGGTTGACCTCATGATAGGAGTTGTGCTCTAAGATGGTGAGCCACAGTTGCTATGTTTTGTGCATCAGATATTTCTTCTTATCTTTGGTTTTTGAGATATTGAGATTTTTGTATTTTTGCAAATTTATGATAGGTGTTTCTACTTGGTGGGCGCAATGCTTGGAGGGATTTAAGGCTGACCACTAGCCCTTTGACTTTGGGAGATGATAGACACCCTCCACATAAAAGAGCAAACACCATAGAGAGTGGTATCATGGGTAGTCCATACTATGATTTCGATCCTCACCCATGTGGGATGGATGCCTTGTCTCCCGTTTTGATGTCAACAGGGAGTGATAGTTTATAAAGTTGGGAGTTGGTTATCATTGCAGCATAGTGGTCCATGCATTTCTTGATGATTGATTTTATCACATTACACAGAAAGCACACCAAGATGGATATTCCCTGTGTACCCATGGCGTGATGATGTGAGGAGCATTGGTATGAGTATTCATGACTTGACTTATGACTGTGTGGTACACTTGTGGGACCCTTGTGTTAGGGTTCCTTATATTGATGATGAGTATATTCATCGAGATATTCTTTGTGTATTTGACACATTGCACTAAAGTGATTTTTGACACTCTTGGGACCCATGTGTGAGGGTTTGCTTGATGATGATGTGAACATTTATTGATATATTGTTTGAGCTTTTGACGCTCTATATTGATGTGGTTTTAGCATATTTATGAGCCTTGGAAGCTCAGTTAATTTACATATTTTCAAGAGTGTAGTTGGCATAAGTTACATCAATTTGATATTGCCATTTTGTCGACCCTAAGAGGCTTGTATACTTGTATGTTTTGGTGACACGTAAGACGCATAAATGCATTGCCTTGTTTTCAATAGTTTTATGAGCTAGATGCTTTAGTTATTGCCATTGATTTGGATTATTTAGCATGTTAATTATACTCTGTAATATCACTATTTATTCTCATATTTGAGATTGTGCTAGAATTATTTTCACGAGAAAGATACTTATCACATGCCTGGAGATTGATACATGACCATTGCATATTGTGTTAAATATTTGTAAATTACCATTATTATTGTCATCACCTACATAACCATAGCTTACTAAGGCATTGTGATGCATGCCTGGAGATTGATACATGACCATTGCATATTGTGTTAAATATTTGTAAATTACCATTATTATTGTCATCACCTACATAACCATAGCTTACTAAGGCATTGTGATGTTTTGCAATGCCTTAGATATAGAGAGAGACAATAGGTAAGGAAAGCAGATAGATAGCAAGTGAGAGCGATGGTAGCCTTCAATAATGTATAGAGAAGATCTCATTGATATAAGAGGTTTGTTAAACCACACCATTAAATGTTGTAGATGGGCTGCATATGTATGTATATGAATTACACTTTTGTGAATATGTTGTATGGTAGTATCTTGTTGGATTTGTTGGTTTTTCATGGATAGACCCTGAGTAATGTCGTTGTTCTTTTTTATTCATAATCTACCTTTAAGACATATAGTATTATAAAAAATTTGTGTATGATCTGGATGGATATGGAGATTGAGTCTCCAAGATTATATATTTATGTTTATTGTGTTTATCAAGTGCTTGTCGCATCACATGCTTTAAATGTGGTGGTCCAAAATACAAAAGAGACTTTGTCAAATTTTTGGTAGAAATGGAAATATCATTTCACCATTAAATTTGTCATTTTGTGGGTCATATGACTCCTGGGTTGTTGAAATGAATGATTTTATTCAAAATTTTCATTTTCAATAGATTTTAAAATTGAAAATTTTAACTAGGGATGCCAATTTTTTAAAAATTGGTATTTATATGTTGTACAAAACCCGGGGTGTCACAATATCCAACCCCAATAGTTAAATTTTGGTCCTACTTGGTCATCCATTTTTGGCAATATCCAATGCCATTATAAACTCTAGGAATAGTGTGATGAAGCTGTTATTCCACAACATGAAAGCCAAAATCAATGTCTTTAATGTCGACCAACAGCACTTAGACCTAGATGATTCTTATGAAGTCAAGTTAATTGAGGGTCTAATTCAAGACACTAATTCACCATTATCCATTTACTACACACTTGAGGTGTGTAATGAACTTCAATTTAGATGCATCTCCAATCATGGATAATTCCAAATGGGGACCTCTTGTGGAACCAGTCCCTCATTCAAAATCTGTTTCTCTACCCTCCATATAGTAACCACTTTCTCTGGTTCTAAAGCCCTCACCAAATAATCTCAAATACTCTTATCTGGGACTAGATGATACCTTATCTGTCATTATAACTTCATATTTAGACAAGGAATAGGAACAAAAACTTTGTAATATTCTCAAGGAACATAAGACTGCTCTAGGATGGATTATGGCATACATTAAGGGATTATTCCAGTTGTGTGCATGGATAGGATCCACTTAGAAATGAATTCTAAACCATGCAAGGAAACTCAAAGATGACGAAACCCCCACATGAACAATGTGGTAAAGGATGAAGTCCTCATTTCTAACAGCACTTGGGTTAGCTCGTTTAAGTTGTACCCAAGAAATTAGGTATCACGATAATAAAAAATGAGGACATGAGTTAGTAGCCACTCGCATGACTACCAGGTGAAGAGTTTGCATTGATTATTGGAAGTTGAACAAGGTCATGAGGAAAGGCCACTTTCCTCTTCCCTTTATTGACCAAATGCTTGATGGTTATTGTGACGACCCGGGTTTTCCCATGCATTTTTAAATACAATATCTAATTCCTAGGCCGAGATGCATCCCTATTTGAAATCCATTTTATAAAAATGATGCAATGCAGTGAAAAATCTTTTCTTTTAAACTCATTTTGAAAACCTCGAGTGTCATTTGCTTTCACAACAATAAAGTAGTTCCTAAAAATTACTGTAATCATAAATGTCTTCCCAGGTCTATTCAGTCACAGCTCATAGCCCAACTATAAATAAATACAGATACATGTCCAAAGGGTAGAGTGTTTACTTACATTCATACTTGTCTCTTCTTCATTTACTTGATCGTAGCACTAACATTTCCTGATGCTTCTTCTACTAATGAGTGGAGCTATCCTGAAAAACAATATATTTGGGCGAGTATTTCTCATACCCAGTAGGTGATCTGATACTACTATTTTGAAAACACGGTAGGCAACATGTATGATTCCAAGAGCTTTTCATGTAAAATATCAGTGCTTCTTTTTGTGTAAGCATGCATAGTTATGCATAAAACATAAGCTTATTGACGCAATTTCAATAATGGAATCCTTTCTCATAATCTAGTATTCCATGATATAAATATGGTCAAAATCATGAAATAGAAATCAATAGATCCCTATACGAAAATCTTGGCAAATGCACCAAACTAGCGAGTCAAATATAATAGTCATGAAACTCTTAAAATAGTTATCGTTCAAGAAGATGCTAGTATCATGCACATTAGTCTCTCGGCATACACGTCACGCCAACTGGTCACGAGTACTCGTATACGACCATCTCAATGCTATATGCATATCAATCACACTGAAATCATAGGGTCATTATGCTCACGACCAGCACACAGCTAACTCGTGTGGCTCCGGTATCTAGAAGCCTACCCAGCATAGCCTCCACGAGACTATGGTTGTCCCCGAAAAGGTGCCGTGAATACCTCCAAAGGTCATCCCTATTTACCACAGCAGTCAGGGAAGGGACAATGCCTTTTTGGCAGTGATACCATCCACCTTTTTGGTGGTAGAGGCTGGGAGGCCAACCCCATACATAACATCCTCTCAGCATAGTGCCCACCATGGACCGCCTCATCGGACCATCTGCCCACTAAAAAGTATATATATAGATAATTCCAAATCTCATATATCATAAATCATGAAATTTAGGCATTTGTTTTCAAAACATACAAGAAATGCATAAAATCTGCTCATGCCAATAATAGCATTCAAAGCCATAATTCCATGTGCTTGTACAAAAACATCATATCCCAAAAAGCACACTAAACACGGTGATAGGTTCAATTTCTTTAAGGCCATGAATCATGAAGACAAATCCACGTATGCATATAAGAGCATCATATCTCAAAAAGCATGCTAAATATAGTAATTAAAGCCAAGTAAAGCATTCAGCTTTGAAATGTATTTGAAAACTTAATAGTATCAGACTACCTACCTCGATGTTTTCTGGAGTCGCGTCCTTTATTACTCAACCCGACCCTGGTCTCCTTTATACAATCCTGGATACGAATGGACAACATGGATCCTATATCATTTTTCTATCTCAAATTAGTGGCTAGATCTTCCTTTTACGGCCTATAGGTCCTTGCTTCATACATTGTTAGGCTAGCTCTTATGGATCTACTGATCTTTTGTATGGATCTATTATTCAATTATTAGAATTGTCCTCTGATCATCATTTTTATAGTCTCATTAGGTCTGCGTCGTTAATACAGATGCGATGGTTCTTTTGGATCGTTAATCAGAGTCCTACAGCTCCTGGAATTGTATATTTAATGTTGCACGATCACAGATGAACCAAAGTCGTCCATGCGTAGGGCCCACGTGTCATGGCTCCTAGGACGCTCACGTGCCCTAGTTGAACCAAGACCCACATCTGCACGTAATGTGGCCGAAGGCAGTGCCAGGGACCGCATTCGTACACGTACACCTGCACAAACAACGCGCTATGATGCTTGTCCTAGATGGCAATGAACGGACGCGTCTTTGGCACAGGCACAATGTGCCTTGGCTCCCAGGGCGCTCATGCATTCTGGGTCAAACCTTGGACTGTGCCCACACGAGGCGTGCATGCGAGAGGACCACCCCAGGGAGCACGTCGCACCTGGCGTCCCCTGGGTCGTCTTCTTCGATGGGTTAGCAAACACATCAGGAGTCTGGTATTTTTAGGCTGGAAAAATGACTAGATCCAGCATGCATTCGGCCTAGAGTAAGGAAAAACAGAGAGAGGGGAAAGAGGGGCTTACCTTGGGTAGCCTAAGGAGCGCTCATCGCCGGTGGTAGACCCCCTTTCCGGTGGTGCAGCTCCCCTGTTTCATCTGCCTAATTCCTAGGTCGCTGGAAAACACATGAAGGGGAAAGCCCATTTTTTCCCGGTGCCTCCAAGGGAGAAACAGGGGAGAGAGGAGAGAGGAGAGGGGAGAGGTTGGCCTGAAAGGTAGTCCTGGGCTAGTGCCGAAATCTTGCAGGGAAAGCTGGAGAAGGGTTTCTATTTTGCCGGAACCCTAGCTCTAACAATTAGAGAAAAGGGGAGAAGAAGATGGCTGGGGAGGAGGGAAGAAGCAGGCTATATAACCATGCTAAGGCGGTGCTCGCCCTATGGTGGTGCCGCCATTTCCCCTGGCACCGCCTTGTAGAGGTGCTGCTAGAAATCTCTGGAAACTGTTGGAGGAGGAAGACGATGGGGGGGTGCCATTATCAAAATGGCCCCCTGCATTTTTTGTTTGTTTTTCGTTTTTAAAGGTAAATTATAGAATTGCCCTTAATTTTTAAATGCCCGTAACTTCTTCATATGAACTCCGTTTTTGGCGTTCTTTGAGGCGTTGGATTCTATTTTTTTAGTAGAATCTATGGTAATAGTTTTTATTATAAATTCCTTTGTTTACTATTTTATATAAAATAAAATATTTAACATGGTTAATTTCATATAGAATGTTCAATTCATTTTTGTAATGGATGCAAAAATAGCGTAAAATGCTTGGGGCATTATAGTTATTTTGGTTATAGCCAAATTCTTATAAGACCTAAAGGTTAGAAGAAGACCACCTTCACTTGCCCTTTTGGGACCTTTGCTTATAGACATATGCCTTTCGGACTTTGTAATGCTCTTGACACTTTCTAAAGGTGTATGTTCAGCATATTTTTTGACATGGTAGAAAGGTTTCTGAAGGTGTTTACAGACAACTTTTTGGTTTTTGGTTCTTCCTTTGATGAGTACCTACACCATTTGAAGTTAGTTCTTGTAAGGTGTTAAGATAAAAATTTAGTATTAAACTAGGAGAAATGTTATTTCATGATGCAAAATCCAGTCATATTTATTACTACTTTCTTAATGGTTACTTTGGTTATAACCAAATTCCCATGGCAATGGAGGACTAGGAGAAAGCTACCTTCCCCTACCTTTTTGGGACCTTCACTACCATCATATTCCTTTGGGACATTGTAATGCCATAACTACTTTTCAAAGGTGTATGTTGAGTATATTTTCTGATATGGTGGAGATGTTTCTAGAGGTATTTATGGATGATTTCTCAATATTTGGGTGGTTATTTCTTCTCTTTTCCCATGCTAGTCTTTATAGGGATCTCATTGTCCTTAGTCAAACCTACTTAATTATCTATTTCTTTTTCAGTCTTAAGGGTAGTTATTGATTGAGCTTGTTCAAGAAATGTCATCTCACTGTAAGTTGTTCCAATCTCATACTGGCTTTTAGAATTGGGGCACAAGTTGACTAGGAAAATTTCCTTGTTCTCTCTTAGAAAGTGTAGCAGTAAATAGACCCATTTGGTACTCCATCTATGCAATAGATTGTGAGTGGATCTACATTATTTGTTTAACATTATGGTGGTAATCTTTTTGTACTCTACATAAACAAACTCATAGTTTCTTTTAAAGGTTGTTTCCTCTATTGTCGAGGAAATGGATGTTGTGGAGTTGGCTGCTATTGTGGAATTGGTGCTCTAGAGAAGGGTTGATGAGATAGGAGAAATCTAAGTGGACCCATTAATTCTTCTGAGACCAAGAAAAAATGGGATGTCTAGACAATCTAGGATTGTATTTTTATGAATATGGATTATTTCTAAGATTTTGAAATGCATTTAATGCATTCACTTCCTCCAAAAAATTTTCAAGGAATATGGAGTTGGGGGGGCCATAAATCAGTAAAGTGTGTTGTACAAAGACAAATTGAACAAACCTCAAGTGGAGGTTGTATAGTCAATTTTTTAGCTATCACAACATCTCTTAATTTAGTAAGAAGACTAACAATCTTATCCATCCTATCTATCTATCAATATGTCTATTTTATTATGCAGTTCAGGGCTGGCTCCTATCTCATATGTGTTGCTTTTCTTTTGAGGGTGTGGAAATCTTTCTACTCAAGTAGAATGATCCCATAATTGAGAATTTTCATATTGAAAAAAGTTCCATGCCTCCATGTAACTCTTGGTTGAGAGCGCCTCACCACTAATGGCATCAATTGTACGTTGGTATCTAAATGGAGCATACATGTCAAGGAATTCCTTGGCATGGTGGTAGGGATCCTATTTATCTAGACCATAGAAGGTTGGCAAAAGTTGGATGAGACATGGTTTTAACTTAAAATACTCTGCATTAGTTCCATATAGCTTTACACATGAGGGGAGTTAAATTGTATTAGCACTGAATTCTTTCTTGAAGGTGCATGATCTACTACTTCATTTTCCTATTTTTAGGAAGGGTTTCTAAATATGCTTAATTCCTAAGTCCTCGACTAAGTTGACTCAACTTTGTATACATCACCATCATCATCATCATCAAGACCTTATTCTAATTAAGGGTCAGCCACATGAATCTTATTCCTCCATTCTCTTCTATTAAGTAGCATGGCTTCATTTAGTTGCAATGTTTTTAAATATTTTATCACCACCTCTATCCACGTTCTTTTGGGCCTTCCCCTTGCCCCTTTACAACCTTCTACTTGCATTGCCTCACTCCTAACTGGTGCCATTTTGGGTTTCCTTTGGACATGTCCAAACCATCTAAGTCTAATCTCCCTCATCTTGTTACCTATTTGTGCTACCCCTAAGTTTCCTCTAATGTTTTCATTCCTATTTCTATCCTTTCTTGTCTTGCCACTCATCCATCTCAACATACTCATTTTCTTGATGCTCATCCTATGAACATGATGTTCCTTAACTGTCCAACACTTTAATTCATAGAGCATGGCCAACTTTATGGCCATCCTATAGAATTTTCTTTTTAGTTTGAGTGGCAGTCATCGGTCACACAAAACTCCTTTCTTGATGCTCATCCTATGAACATGATGTTCCTTAACTGTCCAACACTTTAATTCATAGAGCACGGCCAACTTTATGGCCATCCTATAGAATTTTCCTTTTAGTTTGAGTGGCACTCATCGGTCACACAAAACTCCAAATGAACATCTCCATTTGTTCCAACCTACTTGGATTTTCTAGGTAACCTCCCTCTCAATCTTTCCATTCTCATGAATCATTAATCATAAGTACCAAAAGTGGTCTTTTACGCGGGACTTCTTGGTTATCAATCTTAATGGGTGTTCCACTCCTACTCCTCACCTTGCTAAAATTGCATTTCATATATTCTATCTTAGTTTGACTAATTTTAAATCCTTTAGGTTCTAATGCTCTCTTCATAACTCTAGCATTGTGGTTACACCCTCCCTTGTCTCATTAATTAAGACTATATCATTTACAAATAGCATGCACCATGGAATCTCCTCATGTAGATGTTTTGTTAACTCATCCATAACCAATGTCAAAAGGTATGGGCTTAATGCCTAGCCTTGGTGCAATCCTTCAGTGATAGGAAAATCACCAGTCTCACCACTAGTGGTCTTAACATTTATTACTACTCCTTCATACATATCTTTAGTTATGTCTGTATACCCCATAAAACCCCTTTCATTCCCAACACCCTCCATATTAACTCTCTATGAACTTTATCATAAGCTTTCTCTAAGTCAATAAAGACCATGTGGAGGTCCTCCTCTCCATATATTTCTATATCAATTGTCTTAATAAGAAAATAGCTTCCATGGTAGACCTCTTAAACATGAAACCAAACTGATTCTCTAAGACACTTGTCTCATGCTGTAGCCTCTTATCAATTACTCTTTCAAAAAGTTTTAAAGTGTGGCACACAAGGTTGATCCCCTGGTAATTGGTACAGGTCTGTATGTCTCCTTTATTCTTATAAATTGGTACAATAGAGCTTTTCTCCATTCATGTGACATTTTATTTAATTTTATAATCTTATTAAACAACTTGGTCAACCAAACTACTCGAGTATCTCCCATATGCTTCCAAACCTCCATTGGTATACCATTGGGCCCCATGGCCTTTCCTGATTTCATCTTTTTTAAGGCCTCTTTCCTTCAAGTATTCTAATCCTATTTTCATATCCCTAATGTCTACTGTTATTTAGGTTTACAATATTTTCAATCTCTATATTGTCAGAGCCATTGTCATTTAATAATTTTTGAAAGTAAGTTTCCCACCTTTTTTTTATCTCATCATCTTTGAATAGTATCCTTTATTCATCACTTCTAATGCACCTAACATGGTCTAAGTCCTTACCATTCTGTTCTCTTATTTTTTGCAAGTTTAAACACATCTTTCTCACCTTCTCTTAATCCTAGTCTACTATAGAGGACATCATATGCCTTAAGTTGAGCCTCACTTATTATTCTCTTAGCAACCATTTTAGCATTCTTATACTAGTCATAGTTTTCATTATTTCTAGTCTTTTTCCATGCTTTAAAACACACCCATTTTTCTTTAATAAACTTTTGCACTATTTCACTACACAAAAATGTTTCATTTACTAATTGTCTTTAGCCTTTAGGTACTTCTAAGAGATCTTTTACCACTTTCTTAATGGACTCAGCCATATTAGTCTACATGGTGCTTACTTCTATTTCATAGTTCTAGTTTCCTTCTACCACCGAATTATTTGTGAATGCAGCTATTTTCTCTCCTATTAAGTTCCACCACTTAGTTTTTGGATACCTATTAAGTTTATTTCCTTTCTTCCATCTATTAATGTAGATATCCATAACTATTAACCTATGTTGTGAGGTTAAACTCTCACTGGGTATCACCTTACAATCCATACACATTGATCTTTCGGTATTCCTAAGTAGCAAAAAGTCTATTTGTCTTTTATGGAGTCCACTTTTAAAGGTTATTAAATGTTCATCCCTCTTCTTCAAGAATGTAATTGCAATGGCTAGGTTATATGCCAAAGCAAAATTGAGGATAGTTTCCCCCATCTCATTTGTTTGTTCTATACCATACCCTCTAAGTATCCTAACATATCCTTCCTTTTCTTTTCCTACATGGATATTTAGGTCTACTCCTATAACCATCTCCTCAGTGTTGGAAATTTCTTGCATGACGCCCTCCATATCTACCCAAAATTGTCTCTTAATTATGTCTTCTAATCATACTTGTGTTGTATATGTACTTATAACATTTATAATCTGTTCTCCTAGAATATGTTTTATTATTATAATTCTACCATTGATTCTTTTAACATCCATAACTTTATCCTTTAATTATTTATCCACTATTATTCCTATGCCATTTTTATTATTAGCCTTTCCTACGTACCAGAGTTTATACCTATTGATATCTTAGTTTTAGCCCCTTTCCACTTGGTTTCTTAGATATAAGTGATGTTAAATCTCCCGCATTTCATCATATCTACTAACTCTAGACTCTTACCTATCCATGTCCCTAAATTGCATGTGGAAATACGAATCTTATGCTCTTGAGATAGCCTATTTACTTATGCACTTCTAGACTTCCATGGCATGAACCCATGCCCACTATGTATATGACAAAAATAAATTGTTGTATACAATGAAAGAATACCTTTTTTTCCTACCTAGTATAAGGGAAAACTAAAATAGATAGTGCAACATATTTGCTTAATGTTGCAAATATACAAAGGCCCATAATAGATCATAACAATATGGAAAACAAGTTGAAGGGTAGATTTTTCTTTATTGTCTTTGGAAGAGTAGCTTTTAGGTTATGTCTAACATAGATTTGTCCTTCTCTCTTTCAAACTTGCCCTATTGTGTACTAGTTAGCTCCTACCTTGATCAACTATGTCACACCCTCCTCAATCAACCATAGTTTATCTAACGCATCAATTGAGTTGGCAAAGCTAGTCATTTAAGTACCAAAAGAGTTGATCAAGTAGGGGCCACTAGGGTGTCTATAAGTGGCCTCTTTACATGAGGGTCTTATGAGCTCAAAAAGCCACTTAGGTCTCTTCTAGATTGATTTTAATTTAATTGTTGAGGCAAGGGTTGAGCATAAGGTGATGTTTAACTTACGTGGGGCCAGGGATGTGGATCAAATCCACAATTGATCTTGTAGGGGTAAGTTCCCTTATTAATTCATTTAAGCTTTCTCATGCAATTTGATCAACATGTATTCACCTTAAAGCATGTAAATGTGCCCCAATACGTAAGGAAAGTAATAAATCTAATGAAAACCCTAGAATGCATTAAGAATAAGTGAATGCTTATATATGCTCTACACTACTATCCACAATGCAACTAAATTAATAATGAAACCTAATCTAGAAATTGGGAAGAAGGTAGGATCTTATAGTGGTGTCCTTGAATTAGTCTTCTCATACAAGGATGGGTCCATGTACATGCCACCTCCTCTTGTAGATAAAGAAGGACCACCCTTGTCATGTATTATTACAATGCTTTATTTTTAATTTAAATGAATCATGGTGTATAAAAAATTTACAAGCACGTCCTTAATACAATCCACTCAAATAAAAATTAGAAACTATCCTAAGTCTTCCTCCATGTCTTTATTCTTCTCCATATTCTTGCTCAAATAAAAGGAAATATCAAATTATTCCAAGAATAAGGAGTATGCAAAAACTAATTCAACTATTCTATATGCAACCTAAGACTACAACTAGAGGTAAAGTAAAGAGAAGTTAGATTTTAATCAAACTTCATTGCAAGTCCCTGGCAGCAATGTCAAAATTTTGATGTGTATTAATAATTACTGCAAGTGCATAGTTCTACTAAAGTATAGAATCATCAAATATGAGTTGAGCTCACGAGCACTCTATGCTTAACAAGAGAATTGAAATTAAGTTGCTTTACTCTAACCTAGTCAATAACATAATTCATTAATCTAAGCAAATAAACCTAAACTATGAAATAAAAGCAAGATAACTACTTAAACTAAACTTCAAAAAAAAGAAAGAAAAGAAAGCAAAGCAAACTAAAGTAAACTTGACTAAGGAATGGAAAGGCACCTTCATTAATAACTTCATTACAATTACAAGGAATGAAATAAAGAAAGAAAGAAAATAGACTTCCTTGAAGTGGCCTCTATAGGAGTCCTTCATTGTGTCCCTCAACAAGGCTCTTTACACATCCCTTTCTTCTTTCCTGAGCTTGAACTCTACTTTACATTCTTGTTATGTCACTCAATAAGGGCCTATACACTTATATTCAACCTAAAGTACACCAATCTACCACCAAGTTTTTCTTATCTCCTTAACCCAACATGCCACAAACCCAATGAAAAATTCAACCATGCTTTAGGAATTGGAAGATGCCTTGACTACCATTAGAAGGTATACTTCATTTTCCTTTATTCCCAAATCCCAAAAGAAGAAAAGATGAAAGATGAAAAGCTAGAAGAAGATGATGGTTGTGATAAAGTAGAAGATGGAGGGTGCGTAAGTGAAGGAAGGGAGAAGGTTGGATGAGGAATGTAATGCAGAGAGTAAGAAAAAAGAATAAAAAACAATGGGAGAAAGAAAGAAAGGGAAGTGGTTATGAAAGAGGTTCCTTACCTCTTCTCCAAAGGTTTGAACTTTGATCTTGTGGGAGCTTTGGTAAGGTGATCCCTCTCCCTCTATTTCACCTAGTTTTAGCTTTCAAGTACAAGGGAAAGGGAAGATATAAAAAATTATCTACTTTTTCACATTGTATTTATAGATTTTGAGGACAGGAAGCCTTAAGTACGGATGGCTAAGACCTCAAGACGAAAGGAAAGAAAGAATGGTGGATATATCATGGGAGAAAGGTAAGCTAAGGAGAGGGGGGAATGGAATCCTTTATGGGAATGTGGGAGAGGATAATGGAAAGAAACAAGATGGGAAAGGAAGGATATATGAAGAGGAAAGGCTAAGATGAAGGGAGGTTGAGTAGAATTAATAAGTGTATCCAAAGGGAGGAGGCATAGAATCTATATTTAGAAAGTGTTTGACTTGAATTTCGAAGTTGGACTATGAATGGAATGGGAAAGTGGGGAAAAAGAAAGGAAGGAAAGTGAATTTAGTGAGGTTAGAAAGAATAATTGTTTATGAGAGGAAAGAAGATTTCTTAGAAGGGGAGGAAGAGAGATAGAATAGGAAGGAGGGTTGACTCTAGTCAAACTTAGAAAGTGGTAGGGGCATCTTTTTCAATTTGGGAAAGTGGGATGAATTTGGAAGGTGAAGAGTTGGAAAAGGAATGAAGCAAGTTAATGGAAAGGTAAGGAAGAAGTGGGAATGCAACAAGATGGGAAGGATAGTGGGATAAATGGAAAGTAAGTGGAGGAAATCAAGGGTATTCATAGTTATAAAGTCCTACAAAGGGCGGGTGGGAGGGTGTTTTCCAATTTGGGTGTATGTGTGTGTTTTTTAGAAACCCTATAATGAGATGGATGTTGAACTGAGATGGGTGGTTCAGATCTTCCTTTCATTAAGATTTTGGGTTGAGTTTTCAACATAGGAAAGGTGACTAGGGTTTTCTTCTTTGCTTCACTTCTATCCTAGTCCTTAGATCATACTTACCCTTGAATAGATGATGAGATTCCATTTAGATCTTCCTTAAAACTTCATTTTCTTCCCACTATGGGATTGGATTGCCCTAGGATGAATGGCATTGATTCTAGTAAATCCTCATATGCTCATGTGGACCAATTGTACTTCAATACATTGTATGGATAAGACATCCAATCATTGGTTGATCTTCTTCTTTTGGTTGAGTAGGAGAGAGAAAATAAGTAAAAAGTCTTCATGTGGCAACATTCTTCTTTTGTTTTTGAGAAGTTTCATTGCATATGATTATATGTGAATTTAGCTTCTCTTTTGAGCATCTTAACATGGTGAAACATATGAAAGTGTGCACGAATTGGAATTTTGCACCTTTTCACCCGCATTTGAGTAGAACTTGTTTCTAGGTTTTTCGATGCTTTAACTTTGATGGTGATAACCAAGGATGATTTGAACCTCCAGGACTTCATTTTTGGCTCATGTAGCCCATGATATAGCATGAAAAGTCAAATTTCACTTTCAGGTGGTAAAATTGGCAATTTTGTGCATTTTTTTCATTTGTACACTAGACCTACAAAATAAGATAATTAACCCTTATTTGTGATAGTTAAGCTATTTATGGGGTTAAAACTTTCTAAATGGGAATATGTATGTAATATTTCTTTGCCCATAATTTGGAACTACATACCATGACCAAATGAAAATAATAGTCTTGAATGAAAAGGGGAAAAAAGTTAAAAGTTGCACTCTCGAGATAGTGCATTAATCCATTGATGTGGACAAAGATGCAAATGCAACTCTATGACGCCTAACCTAAACTGACCTAGTAAACCATAATACTAACTAACTACGAAGGAGTTTTTAAAAAACTCACTCCATTTCAGAATTTCACGACAGTCAATATACTTTCACCACCAAGAGATGCATGGTAATGATAACAATATAACATGATAGACTACCAAAAAAGAGATTTTATTTGGATCAACTCAAGAGGTCTTGGACCTTGATTGGTCAAATTGAGTATATGGGATGCCATCATTAAAAATCAAAAGGTGTTCCTCCTCTCTTATATCTTCCTAAAACTTAGGGCCAAGCTCACTCTACATCCCCCTAAAAGGCTCTTCATATTCCTTTGGATGCAAAGAAGTAGTAAGGCTTACACTCTCTTGATTATCTTTTGTACACCATAGAGTTTGTCGATGTTTGGCCTTGACATCAATTTGCTCACCCTCCTATCCTATATCAAATTCTGGGGCATGGGTAGTAGGCAAGGGATTAGATGAGCTAACACTTTCATAGTTTGTGCATTCTAGGACAGGGAGTAAGTTCAATTTGGGTGTGTCCTCAATTAATGGCTAGACTAGAAAGTTAGAAATGTAAAGGATTCTATTCAGGCTTTGCATTTTGAAGTGCCCATTATGGATGCAATATAAACCATTCACTTTTTTAATGGAACTATCTTTATCAAAATCATTACAACCAAAATAAGCTAGACAGGCCTCTAAAGGATTAGAGTTGTAGGATGATAGGCATGGAAGACTCAAGGCTAAACCAATACATCCTCCACTACACCACAAGAAACTTTAACTACCCTATCTCCCAATTGTAGTGTAGTGGTGGTCATTTTTGTCTTGCTTAAACCTAATTTTTTATGTACATAATAAGGTAATAGGCTAACACTAGATGCCAAATGTGTATTCCCCATTCACACATGATATAGAGGAGCACCCTGGATTTATATATTTTGGTGGGGTGCCGTGTTGGAAAATTGATCTAGCTTGCTCAGGGAGATATGCTATCTTCTCCACCTGAAGTTTTCTCTTGTGGGTGCAGAGATTTTTAAAGCATTTGGTGTAAGAAGATACATCTTTAATTTCATTAAGAAATGGCATATTGATATTCACTTGTTTGAACACATCCATTTGTTTATCAAAATAATTTGCCTTCTTAGCCATTTTCAAACATTTAGAAAGTGAAGCCTTAGGAATATGATGTGATTCAAGATTAGGGTTGGGAGAAGTGGGAGGTGGCTGTTTCTTATATTTTCCCTTCCTATTCTTTACAGGGCTGACATTGTCCTCATCTTGCTCATTGTCCTTAGTTGGGCCTACCTGGTTATCTATTATTTTTCCAATCTTGAGGGTAGTTATGGATTGGGTCTATTCAAGAAATGTCTTCTGACTAGAACTTGTACTAATCTCATGATGGTCTTTAGGGTTGGGCATAGGTTGACTGGGACATTGTCCTTATTCGCTATTAGAAAATGTAGTAATTAGTGGGACCATTTGATACTCTAACTGCACAATACATTGCGAGAGGGTTTGCATTTTTTGTTTAACATAAATGCGGTAATCTTCTATACTCTATACAAACCAACATATTGGCTCTTCTAAATGTTTTTACCTCTGCTGTGGTACGGGCTACTATGGAGTTAGGGCTTTGGAAAAAGAATGATTACGAGGGATCCCAGATGGTCCTAATTATTGGTGTAGCTTTAATATTACTTGCAAGCACATAAATCAAAGTTGTAATTACACATGAGAGAGGTTGATCCTATGAGGAATCTCACTAACATTCAATAGATTGGATCCTAATTCAATTTGCTTATCTTAGCCAATGGAAGATTTATTTTATTTAAGCTAGGAAATTAAATAACATAAGAATGAAAACTTAAGTGAAATTAGAAACTACAATTAAAGTAAACTTTCTAAAAATAAAAATATTTAGTGAAATTAGAAACTTTCCTTACTAACATGTATGCAATAAAAGAAACTTATGCAAAACTATCTTGAATGAATCTAGGAAACATGAGTCAAGAAAACTTGCTTAAAATGAAATTTCTTAAACTAAAACTTACCTAAACCTAAAATTAGAAACTTTATAAACTAAACTAAAATGTGAAAAACTAAGTAACTAATGCTAAATTAAAATTAAATAATTAAATAAAGCAACATTTAAGGAGAATCTATCAGGGAATGGCCAAAATTCTTGAATGAAAAACTTACTAAGATGGAATCTAATCAATGTAGTCATGAAACAACCTAAAATGGTAAATGAGTTCCAAAGTAATCAATCAAATAATGTGTATGGAATGCTAGAAACTAAGCATGAATATTGAATGGCAAATTTCCAAATTTTAAGTGCTAAAAAAAACTTTATTCAATCAATACATGAAAAGCAAATTAGCAATGAATTTTTTATGCAAGATAACATTCAATATTTAAAGTACTTTGCTACTTGAATCAAGCATTAACAATGAACTTCAAGAAACTTTATTGATTGAATGGTAAAATACATAAAAAATGGTGCATATTGTAACACCCCTAACTTTTGTAAGGAGATTGAATAAAATAATGAAATTGAAAATTTTCAAGGAAAATCAAGCTAAAATATTAGGGTTATTATCATAGAATTTCAATCAAGGTATAAGAAATGTATAATTGAAAACATATTCGATGAACCCTTCAGAATGACTGTAAGCACGATAGATTCTGAGTTCAGATGAAAAATCTATATTTTTCTCCATTTTTAAGAATAAAAGGATAAAATGGTAATTTTACAAATAATCGAGACCTAACACATCAAAATTTGGAATATACTCAAAAATACAAATCGAACGCCACTAAGTAGTCTCAATTTCGAGTCCAGGAGAATAAAATTGATTTTTCTCCATAAAAGGGCAAAATGGTCTTTCTACACCTTTGGACCCACAAAGGATCCAACAGCCAGAAAACAAGTCACCATGAGTCAAACCACTACCACCTACTAGTGGAGAAGGAGGTGGTGGTGGGAAACCTAAGACAATTTAATAATGAAAAGAAATCAAGATCATAATAATCATGGAAAATTCAAAACACCTCTATAAATAGCTCATAAAATTCCCAAAAAATTATCCTAATGTTCTTCATGAGGTTCCTTAGAATGTCCCAAAATCCCAACTCCAGAAACCTCACTAATCTCCCCCAATTTTCTTTTCTTTCTCTCCTTCTCTCTTATTCTCTATAAGAGCGTCTGTAGATGCACTTGGCACTCCAAACTCATTGGAGATGTTGGGCACGTCCAGGGATGCGTCATCCCCAATGAGCCAAGGTTTTTGCTTGGAAACCTTATTTGAATTATCCACCACATTCCAACCATTGAAACTTGATCTTGACCGTCAAATATGTTTGGACAAGGGTGATCAACAAAAGCCCTTTAGCCCCATGATGATCCACTTCCTAGATCTCCAAAAAAACCAAAACAAAATTCAAGCACGGTACTGGTTATCATCTTCGGTGGACTTTTCAAGTTATTCCAACCAATCTAGCCTATAAACATGATCTTGCACCATTGGATGTCTTCAGCACAAGGTGATCTACCAAAGCCCTATGTTTTCCCTCCTTTGCCAGCAACGGCACTGACGAAATCAACGACTGTATGCATTATCCTGCAGCTAGGATTTTCTTATATTTTTTCTGTGAAATCTCTCCCTCTTCGGTGAAGCTTTCTTCACCAGACCCGACCAGGTAAGTCACCTTTCTCCCCTCTTTCAATTCTGGCATATACCTTGGGTTTTTCGGCCACCTAGAGGTCTCCCCAACCATTGAGATGATTATGAATGAGGTGTGAATCCAAATTTTTGGAGAACTATGTGGTTAGAAATTTTAAGATATTTTGAAGACTTTCAATCTAACATGAGATTGAATGAGGAAATATCCATAGTAGTTGAGGAAAAAGACATCAAATTATTTGAATGAGTTGAAAGACCAAATTTTAAGGAATAGGAGTGATTATAGAAATTTACATTAAGAAAGTAACAAATTTCCTTGGAAAAAGAAAAAGAAAGGATCAATGTGAGGATGCATTGAACATAAATGATATTATTGAGGAAATTAAGTACCCTTTTACTCTATAAGGATGAGCATTTCCAAATTTATTATCATCAATTGGGAATTGGAAATGAAACATCATAGTATGAAATCAAAACAAATTTTGAGTTATATGAGTTCGATAAATGATATTCATGAATTTGAGAATGAAATATATGAGGTAAATTGGTAATGATATATAAGATTGATATAAGAAAATGAGGAGCATTTATAGAGTATATGTTAAACACTTACAAAAAATTTCAACTATATGCTAAGTGTAAATATTGACCAAAAGGAGTAAAGTTTAGGGTCATATAAATTTTAAGGATGATATGGAATTTGACCCAACAAAGGTAGAAGATGATACTAAAATATGAAATGGCTATGACACTTAGAGAAATTTATCTCTTACTGATTGTATAACACACTATAAGGATATTCTTTAAGTATAATCTTACCATTGATTACATAAACCTAAAGAGTTTTGAGAATTGAAGAATATATGGTAAATTATGAAGTTTATAAAGGCTTGAGAGTGGATGACTACAAAGTCAATATGGACTCTTTTAATAGGAATTATCAAGAATACTTCAAATAAAGGGTTAGTATGATATGAAAAAGTTATGAGGTATGCTTGAAAGAAGCATGAGGAAATACATAATCTAGAAATTTTGAAACCAATGATATATATATATATATATATGAAAGGGAAAAAGATAAATATTATCATGGATTGTGAGAATTTTTGGAATATTGTTCTGAATATGAGAAGGTGATAACAAAAGAGGATAAGGAATATATATGAAGATTTAAATGACACTATCTTGGAAGGAAAAATGTAAAAGGTCAAGTATTATGTATAAAATGGCACACAAAAAGTGTTACAAAAACAATATACGAGATGAGAATGAGGAAAGAATCATTACAAGGAAACTATTATTCAATGATAGAATTTGAAAAGAAATTGTCAATAGAAAGAAATAGTAAAGAAGTATGAATTTTTAGAACAAAAATGAAGCAATCACTTCCAGATAATGGAAGAACCTAGAAGAGATAATTACTTGCAAATATTGGAAGATTGCTACAAAGAACAATAGTTGAAATTATAGAATCCAATCAATATGTCATTTTGGTATATAGTTAAAGGACTATACATATTAGAAGTGATATGTCAAAACTTGTATTAGCTAAAGAGGAATGAGGATGAGTAATAGATGTTAGAATGGAAAAATATGAAGTATTGAAAGATTGGTGAAAATGAGTAGAAATTTAGTATACTAGTAAAGTGAAATAGAAGATTTTGAAACAAAAGGATAACTCAATTAAGAGTTATTAATCCTTTTGGAAAGTCTAGCAAGAATTAGTTTAAGTGAATAATGAATTAGCAAGGTTAGTCATGTGTGAGCATTTTAATATGTCAATAGATGAACCAACCATGTGATTTATACCTTTGAGGAGAAGGTAGTATGAGAAATGAATGATAGGAAATAGAGATTTCCTTAAGTGGCAAAGCCACATGTGTAAAGCTATGAAAGATCTGTGAAAACTCCTAAGTGAGTTGATATGGAAATTTCGAGAGGAAATTATTATAATGGGAGAAGATTGTAATAACCCCAATTTTTATGAATATAATTGAGTTATAAAAAATTAAAAGTTAAAATTCTAAAAGTGGAAATGGAACTTTGAGTTGCAGGAAAATTCATTTTTATAAAAATAAAATCAAGACATGAAACTTGGATATTTGTAATGTACTAAAAAAAATTGATTAGAATGATTGTAAGTACGTCAAATTCTAAGTCCAGATGAAAAATCCTTATTTTACTCTATTTTTATGAATAAAAGGATAAATTTGTAATTTTACACATAACTGAGACCTAAAACATCAAATTTTAGAATGTACTCAAAAAATTGATCGAAACGATACTAAGTATGCTCAATTTTGAGTTCATAAGAATAAACCCTATTTTTCTCCATTTTTAGAATTAAAAGGGCAAATTGGTCTTTTCACAACTATGTGGGGCCCACAAGGTGGACCAACAGTTTGGAAGACCATCATCATGAGTCAAACCACTACCAGCTACTAGTAGAGAAGGAGGTGGTAGTGGGAATCCAATGCCAATTTAATAATAAAAAGAATTGAAACATGATAATTACATGTAATCATAAAAAAAATTCAAAAACAACTATAAATGCCCCATAAAAATTTCCAAAATTTTTCCTAATGTATCTCACGTGGTCCCATATAATGCCCTAAAATCTCAGATCCAGAATCATCCCCCATCACTCGCATTTCCTCCTTCTTTCTTTCTTTCTCTCTCATTCTCAATGGGCATGTCCCAGACGCACCCAGGCAGACGACCCCGTGTCTGCATCGGGAGCATCTAGGGATTTGTCGTCCTCGATGAACCAGAGTTTCTGCTTGGAAAACCTTAATTGAATTAGCTATCCACTTCCATCCATTATTTTTCAATCTTCACCATTAGATGTGTTCGAATAGGGTTGATCTACAAAAGCCCTATATGATGGTCCATCTCTTGGATCGCCGAAAAACTCAAAACGAAGAACAACCTTCAGTAAGGTCATCATCTCCGGCATATTTTTCACATTTTTCTTGCATATCCCACCATTAAACTCAAATCTTGGACCTCTGAATATGTTAAGAACATGGGGATCTATGTTTCCCCCATATTTTCCACCTTCCACAACAACGACGACGAAGAATTTCTTTGCTGTATGTATTACCAGCATCTAGGGTTTTATTTCTCCAGTACATAGCTTCTCTGATGAAATTCCTTCACTGGACCGGCACAGGTAGGCTGCCCACTTCATTTCCCTTCCATTCTGGCACCGCCCTTAGGTTTTCTAGCCTCTAGGTGATCTCCCCGACTGTTGATCAGTCGGGAACAATGGATCCTGCAACAGGGTTGAGATCCCCATCTTGGATAGCTCAGATGAAGCTTCTAAGCTATTGGATGATTTCCTGGGGCCGAGAAACCCCAAGAGATGAGATCTCAGCCCTTGATGTTGAGAAATGGATGTTGATCTATGGTAGGGTGACTTGATGGTCCAGATTGGATCGTCTCGCCCATAACTGGTCACCCCTCTCAGATCACTTGTAAACGATGGTAGCAGGGGCGGGCTGCTCTCCATTTTGTCATTTTCTTTTGGAATGATCTCAGTTATCCATTTTTTGAGCTGAAACCTTGTGTCTTCAATTGAGAGCTCAATTAAGCTCCAATTTTAGATCTGAAAGTAGATTCCTTGTTACTTGTATAAGGTACTAAACTCAAAAAATTTATGTTTTGATGCATGTAAAATTGTGTTAATAAAGAAAAGTATTACTAATTCCTATGATCAATGAAATTTGGAATGATCAAACTTTATAATTCTAATCCATTAATGATCTTGTGATTCTGAAATGGAATTAATGGTTATAAGTGACTGATATGTCTTTAATTAAGAGATCTAGCCTTAAAAGAAGAAAAATCACAAAAATGAGCATGGATCATCATGATCTGATTAATCAAGCATGATCAGACCTTTTTAAATAGTTTATATGATTATCTAAATGTATAACTACAATAATTAAACAGTTGGATGTAATTTATTTTCCAGATCTTAACTGTTAAAAGTAGTAAAATCCATAAAAGTGAATAGTAATCTCCTGGATCAATTTGATCAAAGATGATTGGACAGTGTGGATGTATTTGGATAATGATATAAAGTTAAGATCATATGGATTGATGGGGCTTGATGATGATAATTTGGGATAGATTAAGATCTATGCCCTTAAATTGGATAAAATGGCTTAAGATCTTCTTGATCGGTTGGATTAAAAAGGATTAGATCATTTCATGAGATGCATTAATGATCTAGTGATAAAATCACATTAAGAAAATGTATTAGATCTAAAGGAAATGAAAGATCAAGATCTAAATCCTAGATGGGATGAAAAAGGAATAGAAATCAAATATGACCATTGGATCATGATGAACAATTATGGCATGTTAAATTTTCATTTGAATTATTGAATAATATTAGAAATGTCTTTTATTGCTTAGTAGATTTAATTGTAAGATTTACTTATTTATTTATTTATGCTTTAATGCCTATGTTATGTAAATTACATTGAAAATGTAATTAAATAAAAAATAGAGTTGAAGGACATTTACACGGAATGAATGACAAGGACTTAATGATAGTAAGGGCTATAGTTAGTAGGATAATATAAGAATTATCAAATCCTTGGCCCAAATTAGGAGAATAGTAAACCCTATAAATGACATTTCAAATGATCATGGATTTAATTAAAATCAATTAGAAAGAGTACTTAGGGTTAAAATGCTCATAGGAACCTTATAAAAGGTTAAGCAATGATAATTGTAGTGAATGCTAAACATGGTGGTTAAGGGGATTTTCTAATAGAGCCTCGTTGTTCCTCTACGTTCTATTGATGTTTGTGAGGTCTAAATGCCTCCTTACATGAGGATTGAACTAACCACTTTGTGTTCAGCCATTCAACTAGTAAGCCTTAGTCAATTGGAAATAAGAGGAGCAGTCTAGACTTAGGATAAAAATAAGCTATCTTTAGCCAATAAAACATTAACTGGTTGAATAATAATAATAAGATCATAAAAGGTTAGTAAAATATCTAATCCTAATAAAAATTGTAAGTAAGATGAGGATGATCAAACAAGATCCATTGAATGATCAAGAACAATAAAAATCCTAATGTTGTAATTTATTATGTATCCATGTATGTATGTTGTAGACAAATCCAGATCATTAGATTAGATAATCCAGACCCTTGATCAAATATGATTCAAGGATGAGAACCAGGATCATCCTCCTTAGGGATGATCAAATAACTGAACATAGATCAAAGGAGAACTAGATGATAGAAGATATAGGCCCTTGATCTTTCTCAACAAGTATAGATTGTTGATCAAAAGATCTATGAAAGATCATGATCAAGGAGATAGACACACAAAAACTGTAATAACCCCAAGTTTTGTAAATTGATTGAGAAAAATCAATAAAGTTTGAGTTTCAGATATTTGGGGCTAAAATATTAGGGTTATTTAAAATATACTTTTTATAAAAGTATAATCAAATCATAAGATATGTAAAATTGAAATTAAACTTAGCAAACCCTTCAAAATGACTGTAAGCACAACAAATTTCGAATTCGAATAAGAAATCCTTAAGTTTTTCATTTTTTGGACAAAAGGGGTAAAATAGTAATTTTACCCAAAAATCAAAATATGAAACATTAAAATTTAGAATGTACTGAGAAATACGAATCCAACACCACTAAGTACACTTAAATCCAAGATCATGGGAATAAAACCCAAAATTTTATGCATAAAGGGCAAAACGAACTTTTTACGCCATGTGGGGCCCACATGGGGACCACCACTTCCCCAACAACCAATTTGATCAGCAGCCCATGTGAAACATGGGTCAACAAAGATCAGCTAGTCATGGGGAAGAAAAATTAGGCATGGGAGCATTGAAGACTTTCATGCCATTTTATATTAAAAAAATAACATATTATAATCATGAAAAAAGACCCAAAATGCCTATAAATACAACCCCAAAAATATTCCAAAAATCCTCATAAAATCCCCACGAAATTATCTTCAATCTCCTTAAAAAATTAGATCTAGAATCCCTCCCCAAAACCCAAAATTTCCAAGAGTTAGATCTCTTTCCAACTTGTTTTTCTTTTTAGATTAGAACAAGAGACCTAAAATCAATTAGACACTCTATTCTAGATCCAATTTGATCAATTCTACCGTCTAAAACATCCCAACATATCTATTCTACAAAACCCCCAAAGAAATTTCAAGATCCAACGGTTCAAACAACAGATATTTGCAAGAAAGGTGGATTCTAGGATATATCTTCATCAACAAGGTATTTTTTTAAATTGGGCATATAATTGAGGTTTGCTCTCCAATCAAGTAAGTGGAAATCCTTTTCATAGATATTTAGTATTGTTTTATGTAATTTTTATTTTACTGTAATTAATTTTGATAATAAAAAGATAAAAATAAAGTAAACAGCAGAACCCTTAATTCTGGATGATGGAGTGCTCAGAAGAGAAATCTGACTACACCAATCGATCCAGAAGGGTCCAAAACCCCTAGGGTAGAAGTTTCATCAAAATCAGAGACGTTTTGGGCCCTCAATTGCAAGAGGATAGATTGGACAGATCAGAATGGACTGTCTGATCTCCAGATCAGATGACGCCCAAGACGCACACGTGACGCACCGTCAGAATAGCACGTACGATATGTGTGGAGTGTCTTCCCAAGTGCGAAGATGACGCGTCCGTCAAATGGACAAACGGACGCGCCCAGCGACAGACGGGTTTGCGGGAGCGCGGACGACGGGCGTTCCACTTGTCCCGTCCTCGTTCGTAGATGCTGCTCCAGAGCGCGTCATCATTCACTCCGAGCAAACGTGCCCGACGACCCGTTTGGTTCATTCCGCCAGGATGTTTCGCCTGGTCATTCCGCCCGAACGATCTGGACCGTCCGTTCCTAGGCCCAGATCAAATACAGGCCATAGGAAGATTGTAAACTTCCCGATTCAATTTCGGAGTCATCTGAACTCCAAATTGAGATTGGAAAGAAGCTATGGAAAGCTTGAAACCTCTATTTTCTTATGGAATAATAAAAAATACATGTTATTCAGTAAAAACTTTCTGTATTAAAGAAATAAGATTCCAATTACCTAGATTTTCAAGATCTGAGATGATCAGATCTTAGAAACATGTTTTAATAATGATATACTACTTAAATAAAGTGAGATCTATGTTTAAATTAGATAGATATGAGATATATTAAGGGATCTACCCTTTATGGTAGAAAAACCCTAAAAATACAAAGGGACCCACTTGATCAATGAGATTAAGTGTGATCAGATCCTTGGGATGGAAAGAATAAATGTTTATATGATGAAATTCAAGGAAATCATGGATGGATTATGATAAAAATAGATTAATGTGATCGTTTGACCTTAATAGAGAAAATTCCCTAAATCTAACTAAAATCCTTAATCAAAGGAAAAGATCTAAGATCAAATGGTTGGATCATAAGTAAAGGTTTTTAAAAATGTAAATGTAATTAGTTTCATTTTATATTATTATGTTATAAAGCATCCTAGTATAACATTCAGAATTTAGCATGATATGTGTTTCATTCTTATCATAAGGTGCTAGATTTAATTTAAGTACCTTGCCTCATTTTCATTGAATATTAAATTAGGTAGTTTTATGCTTTAAATTTATAATTCATTTATGGTTGAATGTTAGTAGCAGATTTACTTGTTATGAGATAAAGAGCATAAAACATCAAAAATGTATTCTAATGAGAAAGTACAGTTTCATTACACAAATAAGAATGAAATACTTTGGACTTAATTAGTAAGGGCTATAGTTAGTAGGACAATATAAGGATTATCAAGTCCTTGGCCCAAATTAGGAAAAGAATAATAAACCCCATGAATGACATTATAAATATTCATGGACTTAATTAAAATCCATTAGAAAGAGTACTTAGGGTAAACATGCTTATAGGAACCTTATGAAAGGTTGAGCTATGGTCATTCTAGTGAATGATGAACATAGTGGTCAAGGGGGTTATCTAATAGAGCATCGCTCTTCCCCTACCTTCTGTTGACGTTTGTGAGGTCTAAATGCCTCCTTACATGAGGATTGAAGTAACCACTTTGTGTTCACCCATTCAGCTAGTAAGCCTTAGCCAATTGGAAATAAGAGGAGCAGTCTAGACTTAGGCTTGAATAAGCTACCTTCAATCAGCACATTAACTGGTTGAATAATAATAATAAGAGCATAAAAGGTTAGTAAATTACTTAACCCTAATAAAAACAGTAAGTAAGAAAAGGATGATCAAACAAGATCTATTAGATCTTGGATGATCAAGAACAATAAGAATAAGAACACTATATTGTACTTAGTATGTATGTTTAGTAGTATACTTGTTATAGTTCATTAGATTAGATAATCCAAACCCTTGATCAAAGGTGATTCAAGGAAGAAAACCAAGATCATCCTCCATAGGGATGATCCAAGAACTGAACTTAGATCAAAGAAGAACTAGATGATGGAAGATCTAGGACCTTGATCTTTATCAACATGTGTAGATTGTCAATCAAAGGATCTATGAAAGATCAAGATCAAGGAGATGAGCATACAAAGACTTAGAGATAGAAAAATACTTAGATATGAATGATCTAAAGATCATTCTAAACATCAGATCTAGTGATCAATAGGATTGTTCATAATTTATATATTGACAATATGTATGGATGTACAGATTACATACATCGGTCAGGATCATGGAAGATTGGGTAAAAGAGATCAATCCTTAAAGGTAGGAGGATTTGATGAATGCATTTATATGAGATATTCATGATTGTACTCATGATCTTATGTTGACAAGAGTAATGATAATACTTGTAGTAAATCTCTTGAAAATCTTATGATCCAACCAAACACATATAAGATGGTTAAGGACTAAACTATAAGTGAATAGGGAACTAGAAAATATTTCAGCCCTAAGTAAACAAACATATGGTCTGATATATATGAAATCTATTTTACATACAAGCTTGGTGGCTTGTGAGTTTGTTTTAATAGGCATGAGCCCAGGGGATGCTATTGCTGGAGGAGTTATGAGGGTTCGGCCACCCACTCCTTGAAATTTGATGATATGATGATACCTTGCCCAATGAGAGGCAAAAAGTCGGGTGGTGGCAATTATGGGAAGGCCACCACTGTGAAAGTCTTGTCCCCCCATACGGGCAGTGGCATAATATTTTCCACCGTGGTATCAGTGGTGAACAAGGTAGTTATCCGAGCGCGCTAGTACGGATCAGACTGCAGCATAGCAACCTTTCTGATTATTTTGCACTATGATGCATATGGGAATAGGCATAGTGAAATGCCTTATGTTATAGCATAATGAAATGCTAGGTAATTGTATATTACCAATGTTTCCCAAGAAAGGAAATTCCCAGTATGAGATTAGCTGTAATACTAAATTCTCAAAATGAAGAGAATTGATCAGCTTAGTTGGGAATGATATTTGACTATTTTCACGAATTTAACTGGTTTACCCATGAAGGGTATGTATGTATAGAGATATACATAACTTACAAAGTAAAGAGTATGTTTGAGGATAATGAGATTATGAAGTATTGGAATTTCATTGTCAATTATTATGTTTCTTGAATCTCCTACCAAGCATTGCTTGCTGAGATATTGTACTTGTTGCAATATCTCAGATCCAGGGAAGGAGAGTTAGGAGCTGAAGACTATAGAAGACTTGAAGAGAATAATCTTCAAGGTATACCCTTGAAGACATGTATTTTTATTTGTTGAGAGTTTTATTGTATGGTGAGCTTGAGTTTTGGATTATGTAATTTGGACAAGTATGTACTAGATTTGGCTGTACTGTGAACCACTGGATGGATCCTGGAGTTTAATAAAAGTATATTCCTTAAATGGAATTTTATTTTGTACACAAATTGTACTTCTGTTATGTATGAAGTGGTGACTTGGGTTTTCAAAACAAGTTCTAAAGAAAAGAATTTCCGCTGCTTTGTTTTGCAAAAAAATTTTACACTCTTAAGCACCCTGCCTTTCAAAATACTTTACAAATCATGTTTTCAAAAACCCGGGTCATCACAAAAACTTAGAGATAGAAAATACTTAGATATGAAATATTAGAAGATCATTCTAACCATCAAATCTATTGATCAATAGGATTAATACTATCTGAGGAAGATAGATTATATGAATGATAGGAACACAAGATAGATTTGGAACCTTTATATCAAAGGATAAGATTAGATAAGGAAGATAAATAGGAGATTATCCAAAATTGTACAAATAATGACAGTATGTATGTATTTACAGATTACATTCGTCAATCATAGAGGATCTAAAGGGATGGATCACTACATGAAGGTAGGTGGAACTTTACGAATACAAGACCTATGGTCTATGGAATTGTTGTTATACATAGACATTATAATGTTTAAGAATGATAAAATGCTTAATTACATTTGAATCATAATTCACGTATATGAGATAGAGATAACTATTGAAATTAGATGGAATACGTAATAAATATATGGGTTTTATTTATGATTACCCCTAAACTTAGATAAGAACATAATAATAATGGATATCATTTGTATCAAATGAGTATCCTTACTCTTAATAACATTTGATATATGGATGCCAAATTAAAGGAAATGGGGATCATTTACAATAAATGACTAATCCCTAAACTTATGTGAACATGGATATCATTCATTGTAAATGAGGATCCCTAAATCTAGAAACAAAATTATATCCTTAGTATGAGGATATTGAATACGAGGATGATAATATAAACAAACAAATCGTCTAAAATGTACAAGAAGTATTTTAGATACAAGCATGGAGGCTTGTGGTTTTGTTTTAAATAGGCATAAGCCTGGGGATGCTATGCTAGGGAAGTTATGAGGATTTGGCCACCTGCTTCTTGAAATTTGATGATATTATGATACCTTGCCCAAAGAGAGGCTAAAAGTAGCGTGGGGCAGTTATGGGAAGGCCTCACTGTGAAAGTCCTATCTCCCCATACGGGCAGTGGCATAATATTTTCCACCATAGTATCAATGATGAACAGGGTAGTTATCCGATCCCGCTAGTACTGATTAGACTGCAACATGGTAGTCCTTAAGTAATTTGCATTATGATACATGGCATGATGAGATGCCAATACTACCCTAATCATGGAGTATTTTCTAGCAAAATTTTGGATGATTTTTCAACTCAATATATCTGAGTATGATTATTTATGTTTGAGATATTGACTATTTTTCATGATTTTTTACTATATATATACATACGATATAGTGCTAAGTGGTTTGGAATTATCATAGTGAATGTTACATGATAAATTATATGATAGAATGATCATATATGGTATGGTTAATGGAAATTGAATTATGTGATTCATATAGAATATGATGATTATGAATACTGTACTTTTGAATTATACGACTCCATATGTTTTTGAATCCCCTGCCACGCATAGCTTGCTGAGAGATTGTAAATGTTTGAATGTTTACAATATCTCAAAAACAGAAAGAAAAGAATGGAGAGATACGACATGGGAAGACGAAGACCATACTGTTGATCAAGACTATGTACTATTGTGGAAAGGATTGGATTGTATTTTGATTTGTGTATTTTGGACATAAGATGTAATAAAGGGGCTGTGTATGTGAACCATTGGATCGATCCTAGAATTTTAACAAAATGAGTTTCTTTGGAAACATATGTTGCATACAAAATTATGTATGTATACATGAGTGAAATGTGGCATTCGAGTTTTCTAAAATGAATTTCAAAGAAAAAAATGTCACTAATTAAGTTTTCAAAATGTTTTCAAAATTGGTTGACCACCATTTGAAAATAAATAACAAAAATGTATTTCAAAATGTAATGACTCCATTTTTGTAACCTTGAAATCCCATGTTGGTAATGAAAAGTTCACTTTTTGAGATAAAGGGTATTTTTGTCATTTCACTGTTCACCTTGACTAGACCCAGAAATTTGGTCCTTAGAATGGTACCCTTAGGTGCGTCTTGGAAAAAGAAATCCAACAAGACCAGAATCACCCAAAACGGAGTTAAAATGAGCAAGTTATGGCCCTTTGAAATTCAAGGGCAAAATTGTAATTAAATTTAAAACGAATTGGCCTGAGAAAACAAGGACCCATTTTGCTACGGGCACCCGCTTCTTTCCAAACATACTACATCACCGGCATTCTAGAATGTCGGTGTGTAGGGGGGAAACCACCACCATTCCATGGCAGTGGAAACCCCTCTCTAGAACCCTCCTTAAGCTCTATAAATAGAGCTCTTGGGCACCTCCAATGGCAGCCCAAAACCCTAGGAAAAACCCATCTTGGATTTGCAGGCAAGAGGAGAAACCGTGAAAAATACCCAGCCACGAACCTGTTACGCCTTAAACAACTCCAAACCCATCTCCCCCTCAGTCTTAGGTTGAATATCCCTAAGTTTTTGCATGAGAAACCATGCAAAACGGGGCTCTAGGAGCCACAACAGACCCAGGATAGGTACCTGGGGTGTTCTGGTTCGACAGGGTTGAACCAGGGCATCCCGAGGACGCCTAGGTCACCACAGAACCAAAACGCACCTAGTGCATTAAAGGGAAACCGACGGACGCCCCCGTAAACGAGAAAAGGGGGTGGAGGCCTGGTGCATTGGTGGACGTGCCCTATGGGGCATGCCCCGCTGACGCGGGACGCTTAACGCATCCCGGGCGCCCGCCTCGTGTGGGTCGAGAGCGGTAATGCAGGGCCCATTTTGGGCCTTCTATGTATTCCTAACACTAAAATACCCATAACTTGAGTTCTACAACTCCAATTGAGGCGCTGTGAGAAGCGTTGTGTCTGTATCGACAGTGCGGACACATCCAAACGATAAAATACCTAATCAAGCCCCTATCTAAGGCTAGAATGACCCTTAAACCATGATAGTGGCATGGGGCCACTAAACCTTTGCAAACCTGACTATACCAAGGCCCAGTTAGGGACCTTAGGAGGCCCTTAGGCATGAGAATGAACCCCTAATGCCTAAGTAGTGAGGTAAAATAGACCAAGCTAACTTTTTTTTCCTAAACCATGTCTAGGAACATACGAGGACAAGGGGACTAGTGCGATCAAACCAGGTAGGTGTCTTATCGCTACTAGACTTTTAAAAAGAACCCATGATGCTTTGAGAATGCATGCTTTATGTTTTTAAGTTACATGTCCTGTCTTTATGCGTATATCATATAAACTTATGTTACATCCTTATGCACATGACCTGTTTAGCATAAATTGATTTCATAAATGAACTTAGCATGCATATGAAAAATACATTGTGCATATATTGCCAAGACATGTGCTACATGCATAGACATGTTTTGAAAAAGGATTCTTGTCTGCATGATACATGCATAGACATGTTTTGGAAAAAAAAAAAAAAGGGTTCTTGCCTGCTTGATAGTATATGATTTGGGCTAGTAAGCTCGTGGGTGCTATGCTGAGAGGTTCGGGGTGGCCTCCCAACCTCTACCACTATAGGTGGAAATGGTACCATGCCAAAAAGGCTTGTCCTCACTTTGATTGCTGTGGTAAACAAGGACTACCACTGGAGGTGTCATGGCACCTGTCGAAGTGTCATATGCCCCATGGAGGCTATGACTGAGAGTTCCTACGTACTCGGGGACCACACGGCACTGAGGTCGTGGGCATAGTGTGCCCTATGTTTTTGAGGATTTACTTGCATGCATGTAGCATGACATGAGTATGGTCGACCATAGATCCATGAGTTAGATTCAGTTGAGCATCTTATGCAGATCATAGTATATGTTTATGATATCTATGTTACTTTTGACTTGGATTATGTGATTCTTTAAGTCATCAATATTCTATTTTGACAATGGCTTTTAATATCGATATTGAACATGAGTGTCCAAACATGCACATGGTTTAAAGAACATATGGTTTAAAACATAGCATGCATTGTAAAACTATTAGTGATAGACTCCTACTAAGTATAGTGTATACTCACCCAATCCTTAATATTTTTCAGATACAAGTAAACACTTAAGGACAGGATACACCCGTGACAGAGAACATCCAAATTAAGTATAAGTAAATAAACCCCTACCTTATGTTTTAGTGAATGTTACTTGATTGTAGTTACTCTCTGTAGCTAGGGCTGTGACTAACACTTTCTTGGGAATAGAGTTGATTTAAAACTATGCCATGGCTATATGATTTGAAAATGTGTTTTGACACTCGAGGTTTTATACGAAATATTGCTTTTTGAAACAAAAGATTTTCATGCATTTCATATTTCTAAAGCAAGAGATCTCGCCTTTTTATGAAATTTGCATCATATGAAACCCGGGTCGTCACACAAAAACCCAGGTCACCACAGTTGGTATTAGAGCAAGTTCATCCAGTCACTTGCAACCCCTTATGTCCAATATGATTATGAGAATCCAAGTTGAAGATGAGAAATAGTGAGTGACTCATTAGTGAAGGATGAATATAGAAAGAGTTAACTCATTGGTTGAAGATGAGTATAGAAAGAGTTAGTGTAATGAGGGAATAGTATAGGACAAGTAGATATTACTTAGTGAAGGGACTAAGAATACTACTTAGTAAGTAAGAATCCCAATAGAGGGAATAGTAAGATATAAAAATCAATAAGGAAAACATTACAATAGATAAAGATGTAATGTATGATATTTAGGTCTAACCTAAAGTACTGAGTAAACTTATATGTGTAGAAATAAAGTACACCAATACTAGTATGTATATAACTATTATTAAGTGAAATAATGGAGATTAAGAGAAAGAAGTGCTAAATTGGAAAAATATGATGGAAATGGTGTAGAAGGCAAAATTTCAACCTTTATAGGAAAGGTGAAATAGAAATTTATAAGAAATAAGTACTAAAGATGAAACCATAGAATTATTACAAAATTCAAAATTAATAATAATAATAATAAATAATAAATATAAATGTAAGAGTTATAATTGCTACATATATAGTATTATGGCAATTAGTTAAATAGATTTAATCATCAAAATAGAGATGATATTACTTGCAAGGAATTCAAGGAGATATGTGAGAAATTTGAATATGAGAATAGTCTTAAATAAAGATGAATAAGGAGAAAAGTAAGTATTTTCTCTCCAAAATTAGTAAAGGAAAAGGGTTTAATAAAGAGATGATAAAATTTTAGAGCATGAATAAGTGATCTTTAAAACTTGAATAAAATGATAAGGAGGAAGAGAGTTAGATATGTTGAAATATATATATATATATATATATATAATTCCAAACTTATTAAGAAAGATAATTAAAATATATAGTTAACAAAGAAATTATAGTCCATATATATGGTACAACAAATATGAAATCACTAAGTTAGAAATTATATTGGTATGATAAATCAATTGTGGAAATTGGCACAAAAGGATTATCAAGAATTAGAGATGGTGAAATGATCATGGAAAATAAAAGAGAAATATTGATATAATGATTTGGGAAAATATAGTTATTGATTATCATAAAGCGGAGTACATCTTATTGATCATGGAAAATAAAGAGCTATATATAAATAGAGATATTGATTCCACTTATATGATAGATTTAGTGATATTGAAAGATTTAAGAAATATAGTAAGGAGAAATATATTTTGAACGAATGGTGAAATAAACATGAGAAATGAAGACCTATAAACAAATATTGGTAGCTAAACTTAAGTTTAAAGTTTGAAAAAATGAGACGATTATGAATGAGGTATGAATCCAAATTTTGGAAGAAATATGTGGTTAGAAATTTTAAGATATTTTGAAAATTTTCAATCTAACATGAGATTGAATGAGGAAATATCTATAGTAGTTGAGGAAAAGGACATCAAATTATTTGAATGAGTTAAAAGACCAAATTTTAAGGATTAGGAGTGATTATAGAGATTTACATTAAGAAAGTAACAAATTTCCTTGGAAAAAGAAAAAGGAAGGATCAATGTGAGGATGCGATGAACATAAATGATATTATTGAGCAAATTAAGTACCCTTTTACTCTATAAGGATGAGCATTTCCAAATTTATTATCATCAATTGGGAATTGGAAATGAAACATCATAGTATGAAATCAAAACAAATTTTGAGTTATATGAGTTGGATAAATCATATTCATGAATTTGAGGAGAATGAAATATATTAGATAAATTGGTAATGATATATGGAATTGATATAAGAAAATGAGGAGCATTTATAGAGTATATGTTAAACACTTACAAAAAATTTCAACTATCTGGTAAGTGTAAATATTGACCAAAAGGAGTGAAGTTTAGGGTCACATAAATTTTAAAGATGATATGGAATTTGACCCAACAAAGGTGGAAGATGATAGTAAAATATGAAATGACTATGACAAGTAGAGAAATTTATCTTTTACTGATTGTATAACACACTATAAGGACATTCTTTTAGTATAATCTTGCCATTGATTACATAAACCCTAAAGAGTTTATGATAGATTGTTGACAATTGAAGAATATATGGTAAATTATGAAGTTTTTAAAGGCTAGAGAGTGGATGACTACAAAGTCAATATGGAATCTTTTAATAGGAATTATCAAGAATACTTCTAATAAAGGGTTAGTATGATATGAAAAAGTTATGAGGTATGCTTGAAAGAAGCATGAGGAAATACATAATCTAGAAATTTTGAAACCAATGATATATATACATGTATATATGAAAGGGAAAGAGATAAATATTATCATAAATTGTAAGAATTTTCAAAATATTGTTCTGGATATGAAAAGGGATAACAAAAAATGTAGAAAGTCAAGTATTATGAATAAAATGGCATACAAAAAGTGTTACAAAAACAATAGATGGGATGAGAATGAGGAAAGAATCATTACAAAGAAACTATTATTCAATGACAAAATTTGAAAAGAAATTGTCAATAGAAAGAAATAGTAAAGAAGTATGAATTTTCAGAACAGAAATGAAGTAATCACTTCCAGATAATGGAAGAACCCATAAGAGTTAATTACATCCAAATATTGGAAGATTGTTACAAAGAACAATAGTTGAAATCATAGAATCAAATCAATATGTCATTTTGGTAGATAGTCTAAGGACTATACATATTAGAAAAGATATGTCAAAACTTGTATAAGTTGATGAGGAATGAGGATGAGCAATAGATGTTAGAATGGAAAAATATGAAGTATTAAAAGATTGGTGAAAATGAGGAGTAGAAATTTAGTATACTAGTAAAGTGAAATAGAAGATTTTGAAACAAAAGGATAACTCAGTTAAGAGTTATTAATCCTTTTGGAAAGTCTAGCAAGAACCAGCTTAAGTGAATAATGAATTAGCAAGGTTAGTCATGTGTGAGCATTTTAATATGTCAATAGATGAATTAACCATGTGATTTATACCTTTGAGGAGAAGGTAGTATGAGAAATAAATGAAAGGAAATAGAGATTTCATTAAGTGGCAAAGCCGCAGGTGTAAAGTTATGAAAGATTTATGAAAACTCCTAAGTGAGTTTATATGCAAATTTCGAGGGCCAAATTATTATAAGGGGGCGAAGATTGTAATGCCCCCAATTTTTGTGAATATAATTGAATTGTAAAAAATTAAAAGTTAAAATTCTAAAAGTGGAACTGGAACTTTGAGTTCCAAGAAAATTCATTTAAAAAAAAAATTCAAATTAAGGCTTAAAACTTGGATATTTGTAATGTACTCGAAAAATCGATCAGAATGACTGTAAGTTGCCAATTTCGAGTTTATAAGAATAAACCCTATTTTTCTCCATTTTTGGAATTACAAGGGCAAATTGATCTTTTCACATATGTGTGAGGCCCACAAGGTGGGCCTACGGTCTAGAAGACCACCATCATGAGTCAAACCACTACCAACTACTAGTGGAGGAGGTGGTAGTGGGAATCCAATGCCAATTTAATAATAAAAAGAATTGAAACGTGATAATTACATGTAATCATAAAAAAATTCAAAAACAACTATAAATACGCCATAAAAATTCCCAAATTTTTTGCTAATGTCTCTCACGAGGTCCCCTCCAATGCCCTAAAATCTCAACTCCAGAATCCTCCCCCATATCTCCCCATTTCCTCCTTCTTTCTCTATTTCTCTCTCATTCTCTATTGGCGTGTCCCTAAACGCACCTAGGCAGACGACCCCGTGCCTACATTGGGAGCGTCTAGGAATGCGTCATCCCTGGTGAACTAGGGTTTCTGCCCGCAAACCCTAATTGAATTATCCATCCACTTACAGCCATTATTTTTCAATCTTCACCATCAGATGTGTTTGAAAAGTGCTGATCTACAAAAGTTCTAAGGTCATATGATGATCCACCACTTGGATCGCCGAAAAACTCAAAACGAAGAACAACCTTTGGCAAGGCAACATCTCAGGCATATTTTTCACATTTTTTCATCATATCCCACCCTTAAACTCAAATCTTAGACCATTGAATATGTTAAGAACATGGGGATCTATGTTTCCCCCATATTTTCCACCTTCTATGACAACGGCGATAGAAAATTTCTTTATTATATGCTTTTCCAGCATCTAGGGTTTTATTTCTTTGGTACACAGCTTCTCTGATGAAATTCCTTCACTAGACCAGCACAGGTAGGCCACCCACTTCATTTCTTTTCCATTCCGGCACCTCCTTTAGGTTTTATGGACTTCAAGTGATCTCCCCGGCCGTTGATTCGTCAGGAATGACGAATCCAGCAATAGGGTTGAGATCCCCATCTTGGACAGGCAAGATGAGACTTCTAAGCGATTGGATGATTTCCTAGGGCCCGGAAACCCCAAGAGATGAGATCTTAGCCCTTGATGTTGAGAAATGAATGTTGATCTATGTAGAGTGATCTAACTGTCTAGATTGGACCGTCTAGCCTGTAGCCGGTCACCCCTCTCAGATCATCTATAAAGACGGTAATAGGGGCGGGCTGTGACAACCCGGGTTTTCCCATGCATTTTTAAATGAAAGATCTAAATTCCTAAGGCGGGATGCATCCCTATTTGAAAACCCTTTTATAAAAAAACATGCAATGCAGCGGAAAATCTTTTGTTTTAAACTCATTTTGAAAACCCCGAGTGTCATTTGCTTTCACAACAATCAAAATAGTTTTTGAAAAACTTCAGAAATCATAAATGTTTTTCCCCAGGTCTATCCAGTCACAGAACACAACCCAACTATAAATAAATACAAATACATGTCCAAAGGGTAGAAAGTTTACTCACATGTATAGTTGTCTCCTTTGTTTATTCACTTGCTCGTAGCACTAATATCTCCTGAGATGTCTTCGATTTGTGAGTGGAACTATCCTGAAAATGTTAAGGATAGGGTGAGTATATACTATACTCAGTAGGAGTCTATCACTACAGTTTTGCAATGCATGCTATGTTTAAAATCATATGCTCTTAAAAACATGTGCATGTTCGAACAATCATGTTCAATATTGATATTAAAAACCACTGTCGAATTGAAATACTGACGACTTAAAGAATAGCATAATCCAAGTTGAAAGTATCATATATCATAAACATAATGATATGCATAAGATCCTCAACTGAATCCAACTCATGGATATCTGGTGTGGTCGACCAACCTCATGTCATGCCATATGCAATGCAAATAAATCCTCAAACCATAGGGTCCAACTATGCCCACGACCTCGTCGCCGTGTGGTCCCCGGGTACCTGAGGACATAGGGTCATATGCCTCCACGGGACATATGACACTTCGACCCAGTGCCGTGACACCAGTGGTAGCCCCCTGTACCACATGCAGTAAAAGCAGGGACGTTGCCCTTTTTGGGCGTGGTACCCATCCACCTAATAGTGGTAGAGGCTGGAGGCCAACCCAAACCTCTCGGCATAGCACCCACGAGCTTATCAGCCCAAATCATATCAGATCAAACAAACGAAAACCTCTTTTTCAAAACTTGTCCTCTTTGGGTCCCTCACAACTACCTGGCCCTCACAACTGCCTACCCAGCATCTTTTGGGTACTCCAGTGTCTTTTCGTAACCCCCAAGGACATGCAATTTTTCAAGAACTCAATGCTCACAAATCATGTGATATATGCAATTGTTTCCAAAACATGTCTATGCATAATGTATTTATCATATGCATGCTGAATTTTTTTATAAGCTGATCAAGTCACAAAATAAGTCATGCTAAACAAATCATATAACTTATACTTTAAAACATGCAGTCTCAAAACAATCATGGCTCTTTTTAAAAGTCTAGTAGCGATAGAGCACCTACCTCAAAGTCTCCTGGAGTCACGTCCTTTATCACTTCAACCCGTCCCTGGGTCTCATTTATAAACTCCTGGGTATGAATGGATACAAGGAGTCCTTATTAATTTCAATCCATTTAGACATTAGATCGCTAGCTCTGCCTATTGGGTTCAAGGTCCTTGCCTAATTCATTCGTGAGGCTAGATCCAATGGTGTGGATCTACTTTCCAATAGTTAAACTCTATAATTTATCCTCCAATCCTAACTTTAAAGTCTCATTAGGTCCGCATGCCTGAGTTCCCAGGACACCCGTGTATCCTGGTTGAACCGCGACAGCCTTACGTGCGTGCGCGCCCAAAGGTCGTGCCAGGGACTGCATTTTGCACGCACACATGCATGCTTAAGTGACGCGCTATGACGCGCATCATCGCATGGACGCACCTTGTAGCATGGCGCATCTCAGCTCCCAGGGCATCCCATGCACCCTGGTCAAACCAGGACCCATTCCCCATGTCATGCACGCACTTGAAGGCCGTACCTGAGACAATGTACGCACTATCGTACACCTGGAACCCGTCCCAAGGACCCAGTCCCAGGTGCACGTATAGCGTGGCGTCCCTGGGATGCCTGGTTCGTGCAGGGTCGGCTTAAGCCAGCTAAGAACGTTTTCCGGCTAGGAACCCGGCTGGAAAACGACTAGAAAAGACCAGTTCCGGCATGGATCTGGCCTAGGGGAGGCAAACAGAGAGAAAGTGGAGGAAAACAACTTACCTAGGTCGCCTGGGGACGCCTTGCCGATGGTGCATTTCCTTCTGCCAGAATTCCATGTTTGTCGGAACCCATGAAGGGGAAAACCCTAATGCCAGACCCGAACAAGAGGAGAGAGGGGAAAATGGCAATGGCCGGCATGACTTGGGCCTGGCTGTTGCCGAAAAACGTAGAGGGAAGACTGGTTTGAGACAGGTTTCCGATTTGCCGGAAACCCCAGTCTCAACATGTTGGAAATCTTGTGTTTTTGAGAGGGGAGATGGGGCTTTTCATAGCCCTGCTATGGCAAAGCTGCCAATGGCGGTGGCAGAATCCTCTAAAAACGGGGTTTTTGGAGGGGTCTAGAGGTTGAAGACGATACGGGGTGCAGTTATCAAAACGGCCCCTTGCGTTTTTCATTTTTTTGTTTTTTCTATTTAAATTCCAGAACTACCCTTAATCTTTAAACGGCTGTAACTTCTTCATACGAAATCCGTTTCAAGTGATTTTTGAGGCGTTGGATTCCATTTTTCGAGTAGAATCTAATGGTACCATTTCCTCACAAATTCCTTCGTTTACTAGTTTAAATAAAGTGAAACATTTAACTCGGTTTATTTCCTATAGAATGTCCAATTTTCGTTAAAAATAGTGTAAGTTGCTCGGGCATTACACGGGCCGCTCTTTGTTTTGTCATTTTCTGTTGCAATGATCTGAGCCATCCATTTGTTGAACTGAAACCTTGTTTCTTCAATTGAGAACTCAATTTAGCTCCGATTTTATATCTGAAAGTAGATTCCTTGTTAATTGTATAAGGTACTGAACTCAGAAATTTTATGTTTTGATGCATGTAAAATTTTGTTAATAAAGAAAAGTATTACTAATTCCTATGATCGGTGAAATTTGGAATGATCAGACTTTATAATTCTAATCCACTAATGATTTTGTGATTCTAAAACATGGAATGAATGGTTAGAAGCGATTGATCTGTGTTTAATTAAGAGATCTAGCCTTAAAAGAAGAAAAATCATAAAAATGAGCATGGATCTTCATGATCTGATTAATCAAGCATGATTAGATCTTTTAAAATATTTTATATGATGATCTAAATGTATAATTACAATAATTAAGTAGTTAGATGTAATTTATTTTCTAGATCTTAAGATCTTAACCATTAAAAGTAGTAAAATCCATAAAAGTGAATGGTAATCTCCTTGATCAGTTTGATCAAAGATGATTGGACAGTGTGGATGTATTTGGATAATGACATAAATTTAAGATCATAAGAATTGATGGGCTTGATGATGATAATTGGGGATAGATTAAGATATATGCCCTTAAATTGGATAAAATGGCATAAGATCTTCTTAATCGATTGGATTAAAAAGGATCAGATCATTTGATGAGATGTATCAATGATCTAGTGATAAAATCACATTAGTGAAATGTATTAGATCTAAAGGAAAATGAAAGATCAAGATCAAAACCCTAAATGGGATGAAAAATGAATAGAAATCAAATATGACCATTGGATCATGATGAACAGTTATGCCATGTTAAATTTTCATTTGAATTATTGAATGATATTGGAAATGTCTTTTATTGCTTAGTAGATTTAATTATTTAATTATTTATGCTTTAATGCCTATGTTATCTAAATTACATTGAAAATGTAATTAAATGAAAAATAGAGTTGAGGAACGTTTACATGGAATGAATGACATGGACTTAATGATAGTAAAGGCTATAGTTAGTAGGACAATATAAGGATTATCAAATCCTTGGCCCAAACTAGGAGAATAATAAACCCCATGAATGACGTTTCAAATGTTCATTGATTTAATTGAAATCAATTTGAAAGAGTACTTAGGGTTAAAATGCTCATAGGAACCTTATGAAAGGTTAAGCTAAGGTAATTGTAGTGAATACTGAACATGGTGGTTAAGGGGGTTTTCTAATAGAGCCTTGCTCTCCATTGACATTTGTGAGGTCTAAATGTCTCTTTACAGGAGGATTGAAGTAACCACTTTGTGTTCAGCCATTCAACTAGTAAGCCTTAGTCAATTAAAAATAAGAGGAGCAGTTTAGACTTAGGATAAAATAAGTTATCTTCAACCAGTAAAGCATTAACTGGTTGAATAATAATAATAAGATCATAAAAGGTTAGTAAAATATCTAATCCCTATAAAAATTGTAAGTAAGATAAGGATGATCAAACAAGATCCATTGAATGATCAAGAACAATAAGAATCCTAAAGTTGTATTTTATTATGTATCCATGTATCTATGTTGTAGACAAATCTAGATCATTAGATTAGATAATCCAAACCCTTTATTAAATATGATTCAAGGAAGAGAACCAGGATCATCCTCCTTAGGGATGAACAAATAACAGAATATAGATCAAAGGAGAACTAAATGATAGAAGATCTTGGCCCTTGATCTTTATCAACAAGTATAGATTATTGATCAAAGGATGTATAAAAGATGAAGATCATGGAGATGGACATACAAAGACTTAGAGATAGAAAATACTTAGATCTGAAAGATCAGAACATTATTCTCATCATTTGATCTATTGATCAATAGGATAAACACTTAATAACATTTGGTATATGAATACCAAATTAAAGGAAATGGGGATCATTTACAATAAATGATTAATCCCTAAACTTATATGAACATGGATATCATTCATTATAAATGAGGATCCCTAAATCTAGAAATGAAATTATATCCTTAGTGTGAGGATTTTGAATACGAGGATGATAATATAAACAGACAGATCATTTGAATTGTACAAGAAGTATTTTAGATATAAGCACAAAGGCCTATGATTTTGTTTTAAATAGGCATAAGCCTGGGGATGCTATGCTAGGGAAGATATGAGGGTTTGGCCACTCACTTCCCAAAATGTGATGATATTATGATACCTTGCCCAAAGAGAGGCTAAAAGTAGGGTGGGCAATTATGGGAAGGCCCCACTGTGAAGGTCTTATCTTCTCATATAGGCAGTGACACAATATTTTCCACTATGGTATCAGTGGTGAATAGGGTAGTTATCCGAGCATGCTAGCACGAATCAGACTGTAGTATGGTAGTCCTTGAGTATTTTACATTATGATGCATGGCATAGTAAGATGCCAATACTATGCTAATGAGAGAGTATTTTTCAAGCAAAAGTATGGATGATTTATCAACTTAGTATATCTGAGTATGATTATTGATGTTTATGATATTGACTATTTTTCATGGTTTTTCATCGTGTATATATATATATATATATATGCATACGATATAGTGGTGAGTGGTTTGGAATTATCATAGCGGATGTTACATGATAAATTATATGATAGAATGATCATATATGGTATGGTTCATGGACATTGAATTATGTGATTCATATGGAATATGATGATTATGAATATTGTACTTTTGAATTATACGATTCCATATGTTCTTGAATCTCCTACCAAGCATAGCTTGTTGAGATATTGTAAATGTTTGAATATTTACAATATCTCAAATACGAAAAGAAAAGAATACAAGGATACGATATGGGAAGATGAAGACCATACTATTGATCAAGACTAAGTACTATTGTGGAAAGGATTGGATTGTATTTTGATTTGTGTATTTTGGGCATAAGATGTAATAGAGGGGCTATGTATGTGAACCACTGGATCGATCCTACAATTTTACTAAAATGAGTTTCTTTGGAAACATATGCTGTATACAAAATTATGTATGTATATGTGAGTGAAATGTGGCATTCAGGTTTTTTGAATTGGTCAACCACCATTTGAAAATAAATAACAAAAATGTATTTCAAAAACCCGGGTCTCCACAATAATGGCCTATGTGAGCATGGTCATGGAAAAAGGAGATGATTTTATCATATTCATTATCAGGAACACATCTCCTAATGGTTTGATAAGGGTAGTACTTGAATAAGGATGGATTGTCCCATATAAAGTACTTAACGATTAGAAGTTGGATACATTTTGTTTGGACCAATGTGCTGGCAGTTGATTAGTCACAAGATAGTTGACTATGTTAGCATACTAAGGTAACTAGGAAACTTGTAGAAGTTGTTTATTTGGAAAAGTTTCTTTGATGGGCACAAGTTCACTAGAAGACTTTATTATCAGCTTAGAAAGGTCATCTACTACTACATTCCGGAAAACCCTTTTGTCCCGAATTTCTATGTCAAACTCTTGTAGTAAGAGAATCCATGGAATGAATCAAGGGTTAGCATCCTTCTTGGGAAGAAGGTATTTTAATGCCACATGATCTAAATAGATTTTCACCTTAGACACTACAAGGTATGACCTAAATTTGTCCAAGGTGAAGACTATAACCAACAACTCTTTCTCCGTAGTGGAGTAGTTGAGTTGGACATCATTAAGACTCTTACAAGCGTAATAGGTCATATGACATAGTCTATCAATTTTCTGCCCCAAAACAATGCCTATCACATAATTGGAAGCATCACAAATGATTTCAAATGGTTTGCTCCAATACAGCGGTCGTATGTTAGGTGCAGAGGTTACCTCAGATTTCATGCAGTCTCCATAAAAGTTAACAATTCCTTCATTTGCTATCAAATGACAAGGGAGCCTATAAATTTCGCTAAAATCTTTGATAAACCATATATAGAAACCAACACAGCCCAAGAATAAGTGGATCTCCTGCACTATCCTAGGAGGGGGAAGATTCAAGATGAGATCCACTTTGGCCTTGTCAACTTTATGCCATGTTGTGAAATGATATGCCCTAGTACAATGCCGCTCATCATCATAAAATGAAATTTCTCCCAATTAAGTACCAAATTCTTTTATTGGCACCTCCCTAACACTAGGACTAGGCTAGTTAAGCACTCATCAAAAGATGACCCAAATACTAAAAAGTCATCCATAAACACCTCTAGGAACTTCTCCACCATATCTAAGAATATACTCATCATACATCATTGAAAAATAATATGACCATTTCACTGCCCAAAAAGCAACAAGGAAGCAATAGAACTCATGACTCGCTAACCTTTTTAACATTTGGTCAAGGAAAGGTAGAGGAAGGTGATATTTCCTCATGATTGGGTTCAGCTTATGGTAATCGATATAGACTCTCCATTCATAGTCATGTGAGTGGGGACTAATTCATTGTCTTCATTTTTTTATTTTTTTTACTACGATGACTTTAGATTTCTTAAGGACAACCTGAATAGGGCTGACCTAAGCACTATAAAAAATTGGGTACATGATGCCTACATCTAACAACTTAAGAAACTCTACCCTAATTACCTCCTTCTTATGAGGGTTTAGTCTCCTTTGTGATTCCTGAGACATCTTTATACTTCCAATTTCCTTTATGTCTAAGATAGACCTCCCCATTACTATCTTTTGTCTTCAAAGAACACTAAGCACCTTACCTTCATGTTCTTGATTTAGATTAGCAGTAATGATAATAGGCAAGGTTTTAGATGGACCTATACTTTAAGCTTTTTAGCAAGGGTCTATTGTGGGTGTTTTCTCAGGTGAGTCCTGAGTAGTGGAAGGTCATATTAGGGGCTCTAATTTTTGTTTCCATTTTCGAGTATCCACTACTATTGCAACTTTGAGCAATGGGGATACTTCCTTAATGGAACTAACATGATCCATGGTTGGAACAAACTCAGAGGATGAAAGGAAAGTGTCATGAACTAATCTTTCTATAACAATCATGGTAAAAGATTCTGCAGAGTCTATATGTTGTATTGCATTGAAAATGAACTCTAGTCTCATATTCCCAAAAGATAGTTTCATGAAACCACTCTAACAGTTGATGATGTAGTTAGAAGCATCTAGCAGTGCTCAGCCCAAGATGATAAGAATCTCATTATCTAGATTGGATATTAATTCTATACCTAGGACCAAAAAGTCCACTAGAAAGAGGAATTGACCAATCTAAATTAAGACATCTTCTACCACTGCTGTAGGAATTTTTACATATTGGTTTACTAGTTGTAGGGTGGTAGTTATAGGTTTTATGTAGCCTAAACTTAGTTACTTGTAGGCTGAATATGACAATAGGTTAACATTATCCCCTAAATCTAGGAGTGCCTTATCAAATATGTGTTTCCCAATAACACATAAGATTATAGGGTATCCGAGATCTTTGCATTTGGGAGGGGTTGGGTGTTGTAGAATGAACTGGCCTATTTGGCAAGGAAGGCCTTTTTCTCCACATTAAGCTTACACTTTCATGTGCATAGGTCCTTCAAGAATTAGCATAATGAGGGTACTCTTGACTACACTGGGCAATAGAATGTTGATCCCTAATTCTAACTTCAAATTTCAAAATTTAAGCATTTATTCCACTTATTAGAGTTGTTTTTTGTCTACGTTAAGCAATAATGAGTCACTTTTGCCTTGCACTCTAGTAATCAACTATTATAAACATATGGTAATAATAGAATAGAGAGGCAATCAATGAGGATCCCAAAATAAAAAATCCATGCCTAAACATCATAGAGCATTCAACTCATAAAATAGGCATACCCATTCCAAATCAACTTTGAGCATATCAACTCATAAAAGCAGTATTTCCATGCCAATCATCTTATCTCACACCATGACTATACCGTGAGCACCTAAATGGCTACCAGTGCCACTTTCACCTACCCTCATCAACCGATCTCTTAGTCCACCCTTATCGGTTACCTACAGTTTAAATCATGAGCCATGTTTCAATTACGTGTAAAGAAGCAATCTCGTATTAAAATATAAATCACCGTGATGTCTCAAATCCAATGAGAAATCACATCTATGTATTGCAGGCATATAATATTGGTATGATAATTCTCCTCATGCCCTTTTTTTTTCAACAATCTGAATCAATGGGTAGTAACTCTATCATCTTATATGAGACCCCTCCAAGCCTGATGTTAGAAACATCACAATAAATTATCTATTCATCATTACGTGAATGTAGTGTCACAATGGGCGTAGAGGTGAATCTCCTCTTTAGCTCTTAAAGGCTTACCTTACAAGCATCACTCTTCGTATGCCTCCTCATCAATGAGGTTAGGGGTAGTGCAATCCTTGAGAATGTTAAAATAAATATACAATAATAGTCATATTGATCCATCATTCTTCATGACCAAAACTAGCACCCTTAAGAGATCCATTGGATCTAATGAAATTCTTGTGCGATAATTTTTGCAGTAGGCTCTTGAGCACTTTCAACTCAGCAGAAGTCTTTTGATGTGGTGCCTTAATTTTTGGAACTTGCCTAGCACAAGCTCAATCATAACATCAATCAATCTATGCAACAATAATGCAAAAAACACCTTTAGGGAAACATCTTGAAATTCTCGAACCACATCTATTTTCTCAATACATGGCTTCTTAGCCTCTACCACATCCCAATTACTAGGAGAACCCAACATTCCTTAGAAAAGTGTTATGTTGCCTTTATGGTAGAAATAACATAATCTCCTTTGATGCTCTTCTTACCTTGAATGAGATTGCTGGTTGCCTTAATACACCAAACATAATCTACCTGCAATAATCCACTATTGCCAGTATACTATCATTCAATTTATCCTTAGAATAACATCAGAATCATCTATATCATGGATGATAAGGTTAGCAGTCATCCTGTCACCCATGATAAAAATGCACCTCCTTAAGAAACTCTCTAGTCCAAATTAATTTTCCTACCAATGTCATCACATCCAATGCAAAACCTAAGACATGTATAGTAAGTCTACACGAGATGTAAGAACATTAAAAATGAAGAAGTGTATGGAACCTACACCAAAAAAACTTTAACATGCCTATCTATAACCTTAAGTATACTTGAGCTCTGTGCCTTCCTCGAAGTAATGACAAACACTCGCCCCTAATTACATGGAACCACATTTATTTGGGCTCCATCATATGTTTGTTTGTCCCCTATCTCTCATGATAGTTTCTAGTGAAATCCAAAGGGTCCAAACCTAGTACGTCTTCTATACTATATGACTATAATTTAATCTCTAAAAAATGTAGGGGGTCCTACTTAGGCTCGCCATTGAGAAATGCTTATTAATGGTGTAGTATCCAATAAATCATTCACTTCATCAATGGAGGTGTCCATATAAAATTAAAATGAGTTGTTTTGAGTGGATCTTTGCTATAGAATGGTAGGGATGGTGTACTAACTAGACTCTATGCCTCATAAGGGTCTTCAAAAGTTTACCATTATTTTTGTCCCTGTTGGAGTATTGATGGGCTTCTCATTATTCTCAACTTGGTCAATTTCCTTTTCCCATTTTAAAAATGCAATAGATATCTGACCCATTTGGAAGTCTAACTATACAATAGATGGCGAGTGGACCTCCATAGTTTGTTTACATCATTTTGAAATTCTAAGGTGCTTTGCATAAAAAAAGAAAAAAAAAAAGAACTAAGAATTTCTTCTAAAGATTGTTCCCTCTATTGTGAAGAAAACTATGTTTGTGGCTCAAGTTGCTATGGAACTAAATCACATGGGAGAGATTGATTATCTTGAGATCGTGATGAATCAAAATGCCTAGTCCATCCAGGATAGTAAATCTCAAAATAAAGGTTTTTGCTAGGGATTTAGAATGCACTCATTACATTCCATAGCTCTATAAAGTGTTTTAGATGCTCAAAGCTTGATGGACACGAAGTAGTTGGATGCATTGGACTAGTACATATGGAACAAAACTCATATTGAGTTGCATAGATGACTCTTTAGCCAACATAAAGGCATCCAATTTAATAGCCAGATCATTTACTATATCCACCCTATCTATCAATCTATCTATTTTATTAAGTAGATTAGGAGTAGCCCCATTTCATATATATCATCATATCAAAGGCGTTGTGGAATAAAATAGTGCCATAATGGCTTTCTTTCCTCTACTTCATTGGTCATGTCTAAGGTAAGGTTTTTGATATCTACTTGATTCCTTAACCCTTGCCTTGTGGTCCATTCAATCTCTAAATCTAAATGAACTAAGTTTGAGTTCTATGATTAATGACCTACATACCCCAATTCTTAGTATAAAGAAACAAGTCATTGTATACAATGAAAGAGCTCTTTTAAAAATAATAATAATAATAACTAAAGGAAATCTAAGCTATATGATGCAACCTATAATGCATAATTCAAGGGAATACAATTAATCCTAACCCTAGTACAAAAAAGTTGAAAGGTTTGATTTCTTTTTAATTTATTTGGGGGAGTGGCTTTTAGCTTATGTCTAACCTAGGTAGCTCCTCCTCTCTCTTTTAAACTTGCCTTATTACTTGCCAGTTAGATCCTATCTTGATCAACGACTTCACACCCTCCTTAGTCAATTGTAGATGATCTGAGTCATTGAATGTGTTCACTACTACATAGGAGACTTTTACAGTTGGTAAAAAATGAAAATAAAAGTAAATTAAAAATGACTTTTATAGAGCCAACTTTGAAAGTCGATAACTTTTAAAGTCATTTAAATAAAATACTTTCGAAATCAAATACTTTTGAAGTTGTTTAGGTCTAAACGATTTCAAAAGTAAACAACTTCAAAAGTCTTATACTTTTAAAGTTGTTTAAACCTAAATGACTTCAAAAGTTCTAGACCTTTGAAGTTTTTTAGTTCTAAATGACTTCAAAGTCCTTTTTTTATTTTTGACATTCCATGCACTATCACCTGCATACATTCAATATAACACCTGATACAATTTTCTTATAATCTTTATACACATGAAAAAACAAAATTACATTCACTTCCACATTGGATACAAAACATATAAATTCATCATTATCCATCTACATCTATCTCGAAAATACTTCATAAAAGAAACCACAACATATGCATCCACTACAACATCCACATTCAATTCATTCATAAATCTGCACACATTCACATTTACTTTCACACTCTAAGTTACCCTCATTCATCATCCCATAAAAGTTATATAATTCAATGAATATATTAAAAACCAACCCCCATATTCACTTTACTTACAAGCTCCTAATTCACTTCATCCATAATCATTTATTCTCACACTCCAAGTGTTCTAATTAAAACTCAGTACATACTCTGCCCATTCGCTTTGTATTTCGTTAAGGTTTACTTTGGAATAACTCTTCTTCTTTGCCCACTTAGAAAGCACTGCAAGCTATAATAAGGCCAATGTTCCCTATCTTCTGGCAATGATCACATGCTTTACAATACAAGTGAGAATCTTTAAAAATCATGGCCTGTAAAGTCCACATTGCAAGAATTTTGCAGAGGTCTTCTTAGCACTATAATGGCCTCCACGAGCATGGTCATGGAAAAAGGAGATGATTTTATCATGTTCTTTATCAGGAACACATCTCCTAATGATTTGATAAGGGTAGTACTTGAATAAGGATGGATTGTCCCATATAAAGTACTTAACAATAAGAAGTTGGATACATTTTGTTTGGACCAATGTGCCAGCAATTGATTGGTCACAAGAAAGTTGATTATGTTAGCATACTAGGGTAACTAGGAAACCTTTGGAAGTTGTTTATTTGGAAAAGTTTCTTTGATGGGCATAGGTTCACTAGAAGACTCAATTACTAGGAAACCCTTTTGTCCAAATTTCTATGTCAAACTCTTGTAGCAAGAGAATCCATCGAATGAGTCAGGGTTAGCATCCTTCTTGGAAAGAAGGTATTTTAATGCCACATAATTTAAATATATTATCACCTTAGACCTAAAAGGTAGGACCTAAATTTTTCCAAGGTGAAGGCTATAGCTAACAACTCTTTCTCTGTAGTGGAGTAGTTGAGTTAGGCACCATTTAGAGTCTTACTAGTGTAATAGATCACATGGTAAAGATTATCAATTTTCTGCCCCAAAATAATGTGTATCACATAATTGGAAGTGTCACACATGATTTCAAATGGTGTGCTCCAATCCAGTAGTCGTATGATAGGTGCAGAGGTTAACTTGACTTTCAGATAATCAATAGATTTCATGCAGTCTCCATAAAGTTAACAATTCCCTCCGTTGCTATCAAATGGTAGAGGGGCCTATAAATTTTGCTAAAATCTTTGATAAAGCATCTATAGAAACCAACATGGCCTAAGAATGAGTAGATCTCCTTCATCATCCTAGGAGGGGGAAGATTTGAGATGAGATCCACTTTGGCATTGTCAACTTCTATGCCATGTAGTGAAATGATATGCCCTACTACAATGCCACTCATCATCATAAAATGGCATTTCTCCCAATTAAGTACCAAATTCTTTTATTGGCACTGCCCTAACACTAGAGGTAGGTGAGCTAAGCACTCATCAAAAAATGACCCAAATACTAAAAAGTCATCCATAAACACCTCGAGGAACTTCTCTACCATATCTGAGAATATACTTATCATACACCATTGAAAAGTCATATCTACATTGGATAGCCTAAAAGGAAATGAGGAAACAATAGAACTCATGACTGGCTAACCTTTCTAACATTTGGTTAATTAAAGGTAGAGTAAAGTGATATTTCCTCATGACCTAGTTCAGCTTATGATATTCGATATAGACTCTCCATCCGTGGTTGTGCAGTTGGGGACTAATTCATTTTCTTCCTTTTTTAACTACCATGACTTTAGGATTCCTATGTACAACCTGAATAGGGCTGACCTAAGCACTATAAAAAATTGGGTAGAAGATTCCTACACCTAACAACTTAAGCGCCTATACCCTTACTACCTCCTTCATGTGAGGGTTTAGTTTCCTTTGTAATTCTTGAGACATCTTTGTACTTCGTTCTAATTTCCTTTATGTCTGAGATGGATCACCTCGTTACTATTTTTTGTCTCCAAAGAACATTAAACTCATTGCCTTCATGTTCTCAATTTAGATAAAAAACAATGATAATAGGAAAGGTTTTATATGGACCTATACTTAAAGCTTTGTAGCAAGGATCTATTAGGGGCTTTAATTTTTGTTTCCATTTGGTGTATCCACTACCGTTGCAACTTTGAGCAATGGGTATACTTCCTTAAACTAACTTGATCTATGGTTGGATCAGACTTAGAGGATGAAAGGAAAGTGTCATAAACTAATCTTTCTATAACAATCATGGTAAAAGATTTTGTAGTGTCTATATGTTGTATTGCATTGAAAATGTTGAACTCTAGTTTTGTATTGCCAAAAGATAGTTTCATGAAATCTCTTTGACAATTGATGATGTATTTAGAAGTGGCCAAGGATGGTCAGCCCAAGATGATAAGAATCTCATTATCTAGATTGGATATAAGTTCTATATCTAAGACCAAAAAGTCCACTAGAAAGAGGAATTGACCAACCTGAATTAAGACATCTTCTACCGCTCCTCTAGGAATTCTTACATATTAGTTTACTAGTTGTAGGGTGGTAGCTATAGATTTTATGTACCTTGAACCTAGTTACTCTTAGGCTAAATATGACAATAGGTTAACATGATCCCCTAAATCTAGGAGATCCTTATCAAATATGTGTTCCCCAATAACACATGTGACTATAGGGCATCTAGGATCTTTGTATTTGGGAGGGGTTGGGTATTGCAGAGGTGAGGAAGGCCTTTTTCTACACATTAAGCTTACACTTTTATGTGCATGGGTCGTTCAAGAATTTAGCATAATCAAGGTTCTCTTTAACTACACTGAGTAATGGAATATTGATATTTACTTATTTAAAAATGTACATTATCTCATTATAATTATTCTCCTTCTTTGCTTATTGAGTCACTGAGGGTATAGAGCCTTTGAAATATAAGGAGCAATAAGAAGGCATTTAGATGAAGAGGGAGGTGCTTGGACTATTTCTTTTCCCTTCTAAGATTGGATAGGCTTTTAATTTCCCTCAGTTTGTGGGGTTTGCTTAGTATTGCCTACCTAATTGTAAATTTGCTTACCACTTTTAAGGGTGGTAATTGAATTGGCCTAATCATTTGATGCTGATCCAATCTCAAGTTGACCCTTAGGTTGGGCATAGGGTTGACTAGGAAATTTGCATTTTTCCTTTTCTTACAGGGTAGCAAATAACTAATTCATATGATACTCCAACTTTACAATATATGACAAGTTAGCTTGTAAGGTCTACTTGGAATAATTTTGGAATTACATAAGCCCTTGCATAAATATATTTAGCATCTCCTTTAGCGATTGTTCCCTCTGTTGTTGTTGAAACTATTGAAGATGTTACTGCTACTGAGACATGTTGCTTTTGGGAAAAGGTTGAGTGTGGGGGGGGGGGGGGGGGGTTCCCAATGGACTCCCTTGGTGGTTATACTTTGACCACGAGAAGTTTGGATGCCTAGCCCATCTAGAGTTGTAGGTCTCAAAATAAGGAGTCTTGCTAGGATGGCTATATGCATTTGTAACATTCACTTGCTCTAAAAAGAATTCAAAGAAACTAGACCTAGATGGACATGATGGAGCAAAGCAATAAGGACTAGAACATATTGAGCAAATCTTAGACTAAGATGCATAGAAGATTTGTTCATCATGAAAGCATCTAACCAATGGGTCAAATCATCTATTTTCTCTACCTTATGGGTTTACATGTCTCTTTTACTGAAAAGATCTAAAGTGCCCCTAGTTCATATAATCTGCCATTCCTTTTTTGGGAATTCTTAACAAGTGACTCAAAAGAAATTTCAGGCTACGACATTTCTTTTGGTCATGAAAGCCTCTCCACTTGTGGCATCTATCATATGTCATTTTTGTAGCGTTAGACCTTTGTAGAATTATTGGACTTGCTGTCACTTTTCCAAATTGTGGTGGGTATATTTCAAAACCAAGTCCATATAACATTCCCAGCATTCATAAAAATGTTCTCCTACTTCTATTGGAAATTTATAATTTTGCATCTTAGGGCATTGGTTTTGTGGACCGGGAAAATGGTGATAAACCCTACTTTAAGAGTGTGGAGCAATACCTTAGCTTTGCCCTTAAGAGAAAATGGGAACAATTTCAAACTAATAGAGTAAATAGAGAAGTGGCAGAATTTGAAAGTATAACAAATGCAAAGGAATTCCTCGACATGGTGGTAGGATCCTCCTTGTCCAACCCATAGAAAGTTGGTAAAGGTTGAATAACCCCTAGTTTCAACTCAAAGTGTTTAGTGTTAGTCATAAGGAAAGCTATACAAGATGGTGAGTTGAATTGGACAAGAGTAGAATAATTGTTCAAAGGTTTCACTTTTATAACCTTGTTGGCTATTTCTATAACAAGGATTTTTAAATAATCTTAATTCCTTTGAGTTTGCCTAATAGTCCATTTGATCTCTATATCTATGGCTATTAGATTAGGATGGAGGGATTGATGACCATGATACACCAATGGATGGTGTAGTGGACTTAAGTTTATATACAACAAAACTATGTAGTTGTATATGATGAAAGAGCCTATTTTTTATTTTTTCTCTACCTACTCTAAGCAAGACATAAACTAGATAATGCAACCTATATGCTATAACAAAAAAAACAAGCAAACAAACAACAACACACAATTTATCCATCCCTAAGCAAACAAGTTGGATTTTTATTTTTATTTTTCTAATCTTGAATTTCTTGAAAAGAGAGGCTTTTAGATTACTTCTAATCCTATGTAGCTACACCTCTTTTTTCAGATGTATCCCACTACTAACCAATTCAATTCTAATATTAATTAACTACTTCACACCCTCAGTCATCCATAGATGATCTAATTATTGAATGTGTTGGCAGAGCCAGTAGTTTAAATGCCAACGTAGTCGATTAAATAGGGACCACTAGAGTGATAAAGGTCTACCTTCATCTAAGAGGATCCTATGAGCTTGTAAGCTACTATAGGTATCTTCTATGTCATTTTTAATTAAAAATTGGAAGGTTGAGTTGTATCAAATGCTATTTAATCTAAGTGGACTAAGATGTGGTGATGAAATCCACCCTTGATCTTATGGGAGCAAGTAACATTACTAACATTTTGAACAATTCCACATAATTCGATCAACATATGAGGCACCTTAAAGCAATAAGCATGTCCTATTACGTGGGGAAAGTTGTAAATCTAATGTAACTACTTATAAGCTACTAAATAAAGGGTCAAGGCTTCAACAGACGGAGCACTATAACCATGATAACCTATGTCCTTGGGTTATAGCCAAGCTAAAGCTATCCCTATTAAGAAATTTCTTTCTAATGCAACAACCCAAAATAGTATGCAATAAGTAATTAATAAATGCCTATATTCTTCTACACTACCATCCATAATGTAAAAATTAAAGTATTTATTCAACCTAATCTAGGTATTGGAAAAGAAGGGAAGAATAGCTCACTACGGGATCCTTGAATTAGTCTTCTTGTACAAAAGTGGGTACATTTACGTGCCACCTCCTCTTCCAGGTTGTGATATCCCATCCTTGATCTATATTATTACAACTCCTTTTTAGGTTTAAATGGACCATGGTATATAATAAATAAGCAAGAAATTATCCTATGGTCTTCCTCCATCTCTTTATTCTTCTTCAAGTTCCTGAGCAAATACAATAAGAAAGTATTATGTTCTTTAGGAATAAGGAAAGTATGCAACTAATTATATGTAGCCCTAATCTACAACTAGTGGTAAAGCATTACAACCTAAATCATTAATTAAACTTCATTGTACCTCCTTGACAATAGAATAAAAAATTTGATGTCCTTTAATAATTACTGCAAGTGCATGGTTCTATTGAAGTATAGACTGGCAAATATAGGTCGATCCCATGAGGACATTTTAAGGAATTATAATTAAGATTTGATTTATTTATCTTTAACTTAGCAAGTATTTTAAAGAGAATAAGAACATTAAGCATTAAAATTTAACCAGTAAGCTAAAAAAAGTAACTAAGTAAGAAAGAATTATTTAAATAAAAGAAATAAGAAAACTAACAAAGGAATAAAGCAAATAAACTAACTAAGAATTAATGACACTATTTTGATTAAATTAAATGATTACAATGAAGTGATACACAAGCAATAAATAAATAAATAAAAGAAAAGTGAAGCTTCTTCAACTGAGCTTACATTCCATCGCAGGGCTCTATTGTTGTGTTACTCAATAGGAGCTTGTACACATCTTGTCAACCCATATTATACTAGATTATCACCATTCTTTTCTCATCTCCTTAACCCAATATACCACAACCCAAAAGTCAAATCCCTTTCCAATGATCCTTAGGGATGAAGTGCTAAGGCTACCAAAGAAAAAGGCACCTAACACCTTTCTTAAAAGACCATTACCATTATAAGAAGAAAAATAAGAAGTTGGACTAGAAGTATAAAAAGCAATTTTTTGCATCTCTTAGCTACATACTCTTAGGAAAGAGGGTTTCTTTAGTTAGGAGAGAGATAGAGAGGGGACTAGAGGTCATTCATTTTAAGGAAGGGTTCCTTAAGTGGTTACTTGTGTGGTTCCTTAGGTAGTCCCTAATTATGTTTGAGTAGGAGAGAGAGTGTAACGAATATATCTCATGTGAGCACTAGTCTTCTAACTTGTTTTATTTTAAAGAGCTCTCATTGTATGTGATTCCAATGTATATGAATTGAGCTACCCCTAGAAGCTTTCCAATGTGATGAATAGCTTGCATCCATGCATCGGAAGTTCTATCAAATTAGTTTTGATACGTACACCCTATTTTTAATGGATAAGGCTTGATGTTCCACTTAGGGTTTCTAACTACTTCAAATAATTTCCACAAAATGTGGAGTTAGAGGGGCATGAAGTAGTAGGGTCTGTTGTATTAGAAAAAATTGAACAAACCTTCGGTGGAGGTTGCACAATGGATTCTGTTAAGTGTTTAATTTTTTATAAAAATTACCTAATTAGCAGCTCATATATTATAAGTTATAGTGATATTTTTAGGGTTTTTCCAAAAATTCATAACATATGAATTTCTAACCTAATAATTCAAAATTTTGATACTTTGTAGGTTTAAGAGCTAATCTAGAATAAGTATGTGAATCATCATAGTCTTATAACATTTAATAAGTATTGTTACTCTTTTATAGGAATCAACAAGAAGATCCAACAATCAAGACTGATCAAGAAGAGAATTGAAGAACAAGATCAAAAGAAAGAGTCAAGGAATAAATTTCAATGTCTCAAAGCTAAATCAAGAGTTAATATCAACTTAGGGTAAGTAAAGAAAGCAATTGGAAACATCAAAGGTGATTAGAAATAGCTCATGAACAAGCCATGTAATTTCCACTACTTTGGCATGAGAACTGGAGCCATGCATGAGGATTCCTAGTCTAACAAAGAAACATAAAGAAGCCATGCCATTTAAGCTTTAAAGCCAAGGGAGTTAGCCACTCAAACTAGTAAGAAATGAGCAATTAAAGTGAATCATCAAGCCACATGGGATCCATGTCACATGGAGTGACATGATTGGAAGATCAATCCAAGCAATTATCCTGGATTAAAAACATGACTCACAAAGGATAATTAGATGGTTTTAAGGGAAAATTGTAAGTGGTAAGATGATCATGCATAGGTGGACCAATCAAGAGAGAAAACCCCACTTTCCATTTCCATTTTTCCATCTTTTTTTGCCACCCCAATTAGTGTTCCGCAATTTTGTGTTTAAGGAGGGAGGCACTTTCCTAAAAAGTGACACCTCCCCCTTGCTTGGTTGTCACCTTAGGCGGTTTCCTAAATGGAAAACTCCTAATTCTAGTTCTCACTTAGAATACCTCAAACCCTAGATACTTTTCCATTTTTTCGATCTTTTATTATTTCCATTCCTCTCTCTTTTCCAACAACGAAACACCATGTATTTAGAAGGGAAGGAGCACCACTCCACCTTCCTAAAAAAGTGGCGCCTCCCCCTTTTAAAGATGGCAGCCACCATGATGTCACCTTGCTTACCTCATTCTTTCCCCTCACACCCCACCCAACTTTCCTCATTGAAACCTTAGATATAGATCCACTTTTATTTCTTAGAATAGGCTTCATTAAATTGCAAACCCAGCCATCTATAAAGCTCCATGAATTCCACATTTTTTCCATGTAGAGGTTTGGTGACAAAAACCTCAAAAGTTTGCACTCTTGCTTCATGATTCTTGGAGCTTTGGAATTGGGATTTCTTTTGGGTTATTATTCTTTGGATTCTTTGGGGTTTTTTCTTTTCTTTTTGCACTTCAATCCTAAGTTAGTAGTTTGACTTTAATTCATTGCTTCATAGTTAGTTTTGTTCTTATTTTGTTGCTCTAGTTTTACACGCAAAGACCCATAGTGTTTTCCCTTGAATATTTGTTCTTTCTTGCTTAATCTCTTATGATCCAAGCTATTTCTTCTCTGGTAGTAACAGCCAAGTGAAAAAGCAGTTTAAATCCTTGTTTCCCTTCCTTGATATCTATGTTTTTACTTGATTTTGGAACTAGTTCTAGGCATCTTTTGCCTTAACTAGTCCCATCATTCCAACCATCTATTCTATTGATTCTCTTTTGGGTTTCACTTACATTTCATCTTATTTAGTTTGAGAGCATTGTATTGTGTTTTTTACTTGATTTGAATCAAGTTTTGGGAGCATGAATAGTGTACAATTTCTAGATTTACATATGTGTGTTATGCACACTATTTTGGATGTAATTTGTTGCTTAATCAATAATGTTATTTGAATATTATTGTTATTGTTTATTTTCAGCATTAAAGCAATTTTGATCTAAAGTGTTATCTTGCATAAAAAGTGCTAGTTTAATTGATTTCCATGCTAATTAGCTCTTTCTTATTAAATTTTGAGTAATATTCATCCCACGAACCCTGCACCATCCCATGGATTATGTGGATGGGACGTGGGTAATTCCTCTTTAAGCCTTACTTTATTTAGTTGCTTAATTTTAATTTAGTAGTAGTTAGTTAGTTTTTTTACATCTTGCCTTTGATTGAAAATTTCTAATTTAGTTTTTTTTTAAAATAATTTTAGTATGTTTAGGTTTAGGAAAGTGCTAATTTAGGAAGGTTTCATTTTTAGTAAGTTTCCTAGATTTTTTCATTCTAGTTTTGCCTTAGTTTTTTTTACTAAATGCATGTTATTTAGGAAAGTTTTTTATTTCACTGAACATCTTTATTTTAAGAATGTTTCCTTTAGTTGTACTTTCTAAATTGGTGCATTTTCTAGTTACTTGTTATTTAAATTCCTAGTTTAATTAAAACACTGTTTCTTTGGCTAAGATAAGCAACTTAAATAAGATCCAATCAATTGAAAATCCATGATATTCTTCGTGGGATTAACCTCTCTTATGTGCAAACTACTACATTGATTCGTGCACTTATGAGTAATACTAAAGCTACACCAAGTTTTTGGCATAGTTGTTGGGAATCACAATGGATTTGTGGTTGGATCTTTATTTAGATTGTTGATCTCTATTCAGTCTTGCAACAACCCAATTTTTATGAATATAATTGAATTATTAAAAATTAAAAGTTAAAATTTTAAAAGTGGAACTGGAACTTTGAGTTCCAAGAAAATTCATTTTATAAAAATAAAATCTGACTTAAAACTTGGATATTTGTAATGTACTCGAAAAATCAATCATAATGACTATAAGTACGTCAAATTTTGAGTCCAGAAGAAAAATCCTTATTTTTTCTCTATTTTTATAAATAAAAGGATAAAATTATAATTTTACTCATAACCAAGACCTAAGACAACAATATTTAGAATGTACTAGGAAATACATTCCAATGCCACTAAGTACGCTCAATTCCATGTTTAAGAGAATAAAACAAATTTTTCTCCATAGAAGGGCAAAATGATCCTTTCACACCTCCGTAGGGCCCACAAATAGATCTAATGGCTAGAAAACATGTAATCATGAGTCAAACCACTACTAGCTACTAGTGGAGAAGTTGGTGGTAGTGGGAATTCAATGCCAATTTAATAATAAAAAGAATTGAAACGTGATAATTACATATAATCATAAAAAAATTCAAAAACACCTATAAATACCCCATAAAAATTTCCAAAATTTTTCCAACTGTCCGTCACGAGGTGCCCCCTAAAATCCTAGCTCCAAAATGCTCCACAATATTCCCCAAATTTTTCTTCTTTCCTTCTTTTTCTCTCTTTCCCTGAGAGAGTCCCCAAACGCACTTGACAAATAATTCATGTCTGTTATCGGGGTGTGCCCAATGACGCGTCATCCCCGATGAACCAAGTTTTTTGCTTGGAAAACCCTAATTGAATTAGCCATCCACTTCCAGCCCTTAGTTCTCAATCTTCACCATCTGATGTGTTCGAACTGGGCTGATCTACAAAAGCCTTAAGAAATTTGGATAACCTACCTTCTGGATCATCGAAAACTTGTAAACGAAGAATAATGCCAGCAAAGTTACCATCTCTAGTAGGTTATTCCTCTTATTCTGAAAAATCCCACCATTGAAACCCAATCTAGAACTATTTAATCACTTTAGGACAGGGGTATCTATGTTTCCCCCATGTTCCTCGACCTTCTCCAGCAATGGCAACAGGAAAATTTTGGACTGTATGCATTATCCAGCATTAAGGTTTTCTTTCACCAGTAAATCCCCCCTCCAATGAAATTCCTTAACCGAACTAGCATAGGTAGGCCACCTACTTCACTCCCCTTTCATTTCTAGAATCCCCTGGGTGATTTCCGACCATCCCTGATGTCCTCCTACACTGATCCATAAATGATGATGGATCAGGCAATAGATGGTGAGATCTCCATCTTTGATAGCTCAGAAGTAAATTTTGAGCAGTTGGATGGAATCTTGGGGCCCAAAAACCTTAGGAGATGAAATATGGGGCTTTGATCATGACTGATGGAGGAGATCTGGTGATGGGCGATCCAACGGTCCAGATCTAGACCGTCTTGCCTATCACCGGTCACCCATCACTAGTGATGGGTAATCCTGGGTAACAGGTGCAGGTTGACCTTCTGTTTTGTCTTTTTCTGGTGGGATGATCTCAGTCGTCCAATTTTTTAACTAAGAGCTTATTTCTTCAATTAAGAGCTCAGTATAGCTCCAATTTTAGATCTGAAAGATTCTATAGATTCCTTGTCACTTGTATAAGGTACTGAACTCATAAAATTTGTGTTGTAAATTGTATTTACTTGTGATAATCACTAAAATCCATCCCACAGTAATGGATGATGATCAAGATGACCTTAAAATAGAAATCTGAACAATGGATGGATTCAGGAGGTCCCAAAACCTTAAGGACCATGATCACAGTAAAAATTCTAAATACCTAGATCAATTAATTGAACTAAAATAGTAAGATAAATATCAGCCCTTAAAACGGGTTGAAATCTTAAAATCCAAATTTTGATCTCAATTTAACTTCAAATTAAGATCAAAAAGTTGGGTTGGATTCCTCTTGATAAGGAAAACCTACTGAACCAATAAAATCATAAGTTTTATTCATTAAATGTTCTGAATTTAAGTGGATAAGGGTATTAACATCCTTGACCTATAAGATCTGGGATGATTGGACCATTCAAATCATTTTGTATAATGATCTAATGATATACTAACTTAAATAAATGGGTTGGATATAATTGAATTGCTAGATCTTAAGATTTGACCCTTAAAAGTAGTAAAATCCATAAAAGTGAATGGTAATCTCCTTGATCAATTTGATCAAGGATTATTGGATAGTGTGGATGTATTTATATGACTATATAAATTTAATATCATATGGATTGATGGACATGATGATGATAATTTGGGATATATTAAGTACTATGCCCTTAAATTGGATAAAATGACGTAAGATCTTCTTGATCGGTTGGATCAAGAAGAATTAGATCATTTGATGAGATGCATCAATGATCTAGTGATGAAATCACATTAAGAAGATATATTAGATCTAAATAAAAATGAAAAGATCAAGATCTAAACCCTAAAAGGGATGAAAAATGAATAGAAATCAACTATGATTGTTGGATCATGATGAATAGTTATGGCATCTTAAATTTTCAATTGAAATATTGAATGATATTGTAAATGTCTTTATTGCTTATTAGATTTAATTGTTATATTATTTATTTATGCTTTAATTCTCATGTTATGTAAATTACATTGAAAATGTAATTAAATGAAAAATAGAGTTGAAGGACATTACATGGAGTGAATGACATGGACTTAAAGATAGTAAGAGCCATAGTTAGTAGGACAATATAAGAATTATCAAATCCTTGGCCCAAACTAGGAGAATAATAAACCTCATGAATGACATTTTAAATGTTCATGGACTTAATTAAAATCAATTAGAAAGAGTACTTATGGTTAAAATGCTCGTAGGAACCTTATAAAAGGTTGAGCTAAGGTCACTCTTGTGAATGCTGAACATGGTGGTTAAGGGGTTTTCTATCTTTCCCTACCTTCTGTTGATGTTTGTGAGGTCTAAATGCCTCCTTACATGAGGATTGAAGTAACCACTTTGTGTTTAGCCATTCAACCAGTAAGCCTTGGTCAATTGGAAATAAGAGGAGCAGTTTAGATTTAGGATGAAATAAGCTATCTTCAACCAGTAAAACATTAACTAGTTGATTAATAATAATAATAATAAGAGCATAAAAGGTTAGTAAAATATCTAATCTTAATAAAAAATGGTAAGTAAGATAATCACGATCAAACAAGATCCATAGGATCTTAAATGATCAAGAACAAGAAGAATCCTAATGTTGTATTTTATTAAGTATTCATGTATGTATGTTGTAGACAAACCTAGATCATTAGATTAGATAATCCAAACCCTTGATCAAATAAGATTCAAGGAAAAGAACCAGGATCATCCTCCTTAGGGATGATCAAATAACTAAACTTAGATTAGAGAAGAACTAATTGATACGAGATCTAGGACCTTGATCTTTATCAACAAGTATAGATTGTTGATCAAAGGCCCTATGAAAGATCAAGATCAAAGAGATGGATACACAAAGACTTAGAGATAGAAAATACTTAGATCTAAAAGGTTAGAAGATCATTCTAACTGTCAGATCTATTGATCAATAAGATAAAAGACTATCTATGGAAGATAGATTATATGGATGATATGAACACAAGATAGATCTAGATCCTTTATATCAAAGGACAAGATTAGATAAGAAATATAGATAGGAGATGATCTAAAATTGTACAAATAATGATAGTATGTATGTATTTACAGATTACATACGTCAATCATGGAGGATTTGAAGGGATGGATCACTACATGAAGATAGGTGGAACTTTAAGAATACAAGACCTATGGTCTGTGGAATTATTGTTATACATAGAAATTATAATGTTTAAGGATGATAATATGTTTAGTTACATTTGAATCATAATTCATGTGTATGAGATAGAAATAACTATTGAAATTAGATGGTATACATAATAAAGACCTAAGTATCATTTATGATTACCCCTAAACTTAGATAAGAACATAATAATAATGGATATCATTTGAATCAAATGAGTATCCTTACACTTAATAACATTTGGTAAATGAATACCAAATTAAAAGAAATGGGGATCATTTACAATAAATGATTAATCCTTAAACTCATATGAACATGGGTATCATTCATTGTAAATTAAGATCCTTAAATTTAGAAATAAAATTATATCCTTAGTATGAGGATATTGAATACAATGATCATAATATAAATAGACAGATCGTCTGAGATGTACAAGAAGTATTTTAGATCCAAGCATGGAGGCTTGTGGTTTTGTTTTAAATAGGCATAAGCATGGGGACACTATGCTACGGAAGTTATGAGGGTTTGGCCATCCGCTTCCCAAAATTTGATGATATTATGATACCTTGCCCAAAGAAAGGCTAAAAGTCTAGCGGTGCAATAATGGGAAGGCCCCACTGTGAAAGTCCTATCTTCCCATACAGGGTAGTGACACAATATTTTCCACAGTGGTATCAGTGGTGAGCAGGGCAGTTATTCGAGCACATTAATACGGATCAGACTGCAACATGGCAGTCCTTGAGTATTTTGCATATGATGCATGGTATAGTGAGATGCCAATACTGCCCTAATGAAGGAGTATTTTCCTAGCAAAAGTCTGGATGATGTATCAACTCAGTATATCTGAGTATGATTATTGATGTTTGAGATATTGACTATTTTTCACGATTTTTTACCATATATATATACATACGATATAGTGGTGAGTGGTTTGGAATTATCATAGTGGATGTAACATGATAAATTTTATGATTGAATGATCATATATGGTATGGTTCATGGAAATTGAATTATGTGATTAATATGGAATATGATGATTATGAATACTGTACTTCTGAATTATACAATTCGTATGTTCTTGAATCCCCTACCAAGCATAGTTTGCTGAGATATTATAAATGTTTGAATGTTTACAATATCTTACATACAAAAAAAAAGAAAGAAAAAAAACAAAGAATGGAGGGATACGACATGGGAAGGTGAAGACCATACTATTGATGAAGACTATGTACATTTGTGAAAGGATTGGATTGTATTTTGATTTGTGTATTTTGGACATAAGATGTAATATAGGGCCTATGTATGTGAACCACTGGATTGATCCTGAAATTTTAATAAAATGAGTTTCTTTGGAAAAATATGGTGTACACAAAATTATGTATGCATATGTGAGTGAAATGTGGCATTCAAGTTTTCTGAAAAAAATTTCAAAGAATTTTTTTTTTTTGCTGTTTAAGTTGTCAAAATGTTTGTAAAATTGGTCAACCACCATTTGAAAATAAATAACAAAAATGTATTTCAAAAACCTAGGTCGCCACAAGTCTTAGGTTTCATTAGATTATGGTTTTTTCTCATTCTTGCATATTTTTCTAATTCCCCCCATATTGATCATCTTTCTTTGTTTTGTATAAGGGGAATTTGGCAAAAGGAGTGGTAATGATTCTATAGACCAAAGCTTCATCAAATTAATTAGGATTTTATTGCTTTCTTAGATTAGGATTTTTCCTTTTGAGAGAACTTATAGTGAGCCCCCAATGTAAATTACAAATTCATTATTCAATTTTATATGGGTTGTAATAAAATAGGTCACGTGTGAGGTATGGTGGCCCACACTTAAACCTCATTTGAAACCCCACTGTAAGCTTCTCTCACTTTATTTTATTTTCTTAGTGTAGTTGCATTTATTGTAGTTTGAATATATGTTGGTAGCATAATTCATATAGTTTAGAGTTTTTTGCATTAGAGTGTACCTATTTAACAAAGTTTACTTTGTCAAATAGCATATAGGTAGGCATTAATTTCCTTTTATTGGTTGGCATTGCATGTTTACTGCTTTATGGTGGATGCTACACATTGATAGTAAGGTCCCCATAGGAACCATCATAAGATAAGGACTGAATTTCATCACCAAATCCTTGACCCACCTAGTTAATTAATTCAATTCGTTGTATGTTTGTAATCCCAGCCCTTAAAACTTAATTGAAAATCTAGTAGTAGGAGACTTAGGGTAGCGAGCTTGTAGGACCTTTTTAAAAGGAGGAGATATATTATCACTCGAGTGGCTTTTGAGCATCGTGGTTATAGTAGGCATGCAAAATTCAAGTTATTTTCTCATGATTTTTGTTGACTATTGTTGAGGTCTAAATGCCTCCTTCCATGAGAATTGTAGTAATCACATTAGAGAAGAACTTAACTAGTCAGCCATAATCATGCCTAGATAAAAGGAGCTATCTAGATCTAAGTCTAAAAGCTACCACCCTCCAAATTAATAAACAATATGAAATTAGCTCGTTAGTGGAACATTAGGGATTGTTAGTTTGCACATCATTCAAAGTTAGGAGTCACATTTATAGTTAGGTTGCATCATTTAGATAGGTTTTTATCTTAGTGCATGCAAGGTCATCAAACTCAAAACACTAAGTTATTACCATTAGATCCTAGGATTGAACGTACTCATAGGGCAAGGGGTAAGAAATCAAATTCCTAACCTCAAGATAGACCTACAGGCTATATTTGAGAATAAGGCCATTAGAGATTTCTATGCGACACTTGAGTTAAATACCTCATCATGCATCACCTTACCAGCCACCAATGCAGACCAATTTGAACTTAAACTTGGAGTTATATAGTTACTCGCAACATTTTATGGTCGAGAGAGAGAGAGAGAGAGGAGATCCATACCAACATATCAAGGAATTCCTTAATATTTGTGGTCCATTCAAATTCTAAAATTTCTGATGTGATTCTATTAGACTTATCTTGTTCCCTTTCACATTGAAAGATAAGGCCAAATCATGCCTGAATTCTTTAGAGGTAGGTTCCATTGTCACATGGGACCATTGTTTAAAATGTTTTGGACCAAGTTCTTCCTGTCCACAAGACAAGCCCTACGTAGGGAGATTATCAAATTTTAGTAAAGTGATGATGAACAATATTATGAATGCTAAGAAAGGCAGAATGAATTACTACAAAAGTATCCCCATCATGGACTTGAAAAATGGAAGCAAGTTCATAACACCTCAAAATAGACAAATGGTAGATGCAGCAAGTGGAGGGGCCCTCATGTTGAAAAATGAAAGAGAAGCCTTGGAATTTTTTGAAACTTTAGCTGACAATTCCTAGAAATGGGACTATTCTAATAGGGGAGAAAGAAATACTCTACCTCAAAAGAAAGGAGGTTTGTATGAAATAGGAGTGACATCAGATGTATCCTATAAGCTCAACTTGTAATTGAGAGAGTGGATAAGTTTGAATCCTAGGGTAGAAGAGTGAAATTACATTCCAAACCTTCATGGCTGTCTAGACATCCATGAGACCTCCACTAGAGATTTGTTCTATTTGTCCTAGCCAAGCACATTTCACCTCAACTTATCCATTCAATAGTGTATAATTAGAATAGGTGAATGCAATGAATGCATATTGCAACCCTAGCAATAACCCTTACTCTGAGACCTATAATCTAGGCTAGGCTAGGCATCCTTACTTGTCATGGTGGAAGAAGAATTATTAGGGTGGTCCATATATGAACCCCCTATAAAAAAATTTCCTAGAACTTTAGGTCCATAGCAGCCACCTTGTTGTCAACTTCCTCAATAACCAAAGAAACCAACCTTTGGGGAAACTGTGCAGTCATTTATGGAGAAAACTTTAAAACACTAGGATTAAACTAGACAAGCCTCAATGAGAGAAGAAATAGTGCAAATGTCACTTCTCAAGCTATTGCCAAATTGGAAATGTAAATGAGCTAGTTGTCAGGTGCACTTAATGAAAGAGGGAAGGGACAGTTTTCTTGTCAATCAATTCCAAACCCTAAGGGACATTTTGAAACAGGGTCCAATTCACATACCCAATGACACCCCATGAGCAAGCAAAATCTTTTACTACCCTTAAGAGTGGTTGTCAAGTTGATAATAAAGTAGGGTAGACTAGGGAAACTATAGAGGAGAATGGACTAGCTACAACACTAGAGAAAGAGAAAAGATAGAAACCTCTAACTTCATTTGAGCATATAATGGAGGCACTGTATGTGCCTAAAGCCCCATTGCCTCAGCTACTAAGCAAGGCTAAGAAAGGAACTAATTTCCATGAGATAATGGATGTGTTTAAGCATGTTCAAATAAATATTTCATTACTCAATGCTGTTAAAGACATTCCCGCTCATGCCAAATTTCTTAAAGAGCTCTGCACACAAAAGCTAAAGCTTAATGTGCAAAAGAAAGCCTTTCTCACTGAGTAGGTGAGCTCTTTGATTCCACACTAGACCACTCCGAAGTTTAGAGATCTAGGTTGTCCTATATCCCTTATGTTAAGAGAAATCATATCATTGACTGGGCACTACTTAATTTAAGGGCTAGTGTAAACCTATTTCCATTCACTATCTATGAGCAACTAGGGCTTGGTGACCTCAAGCCAACCAATACCACCTTATAGTTAGCAAATAGATTATTAGAAATTCCATGTGATATGGTTAAGGATGTTTAAATATAGGTGGACCAATTTTACTTTCCTATAATTTTCATTGTCATGGATACCAACCTGTGTCATATTCCACTAGTTAAATCCCAATCATTCTTGGACGTCCACTTTTGACAACATCTAATACCAACATCAACTATAGAAATAGTGTGATGAAATTATGACTTAGCAATATGAAAGTCAAACTCAATGTTTTTAGTGCCGATCATAAGCATCTAAACATAGATGATTCTTGTATAATCAATTTAATTGAAAGTCTACTTCAAGATGCTAATCCACGATCATCTATCTTAGATCCACTTAATGCATGTCTAACACACTTTAACCATGAATTTAATTTAGACAAGTCTATTGACGAGATAAACAATCCTTTAAATGCTACACCATAATGGATACCCCCAAATGGGGACCTCCAGTGGAACCACTTCTATCCTAGTACCTTCAATAGAAAAACCACCTACCTTGGTCCTTAAGCAACTACCTAAAAATCTAAAATATTCTTACCTAGGGCCAAATGAATGCTTGGCTGTAATCATAACCATAGATCTAGATTAGGAATAGGAAAGTAAGCTTCTTAATGTTCTCATAAACACAAGATAGCTTTAGGGTGGACCATAGCAGACATTAAAGGAATTAGCCTTGTTGTGTATATTCATAGAATTCACCTAGAATAAAATGATAAACCATCTAGGGAAAGACAGAGGCGACTCAACCTTAATATGAAAGAGGTTAGATTAAGTACGTAAACTCTTAGATGTTAGTGTCATCTACTCCATATTTGATAGCACTTGGGTTAGCCCAGTTCAAGTTGTTCCCAAGAAGTTTAGAGTTATGGAAATCTAAATGAGGATAATGAGTTAGTTCCCACTCAAATGACCACCGAGTGGATAGTTTGTATAGATTACTGTAAACTAAACTCGGTCACTAGGAAAGACCACTTCCTCTTCCATTTATAGACTAAATGCTAGAAAGGTTAGTCGGTCATAGGTATTATTAGTTTCTTGATGGATACTCTGACTATAACCACATCCCCATAACACATGAGGACTAGGAGAAAACTACCCTCACCATACCTTTTGTGACCTTTGCCAACTACCACATGCCTTTTGGACTTTGTAATGGCCCAGCTACTTTTCATAGGTGTATGTTGAGAATTCTTTTTTATATGTTGGAGAGGTTTCTAGAGGTATTTATGGATAATTTCTCTATGTTTGAGTCCTCTTTTGACGAGTGCCTAGACCATTTAAAGTTAGTTCTTGCTAGTTGTTGGGAAAAGAACTTAGTGTTAAATTGGAGAAAATGTCATTTCATGGTTCAAAATGGCATTGTTTTAAGCCACATTATATCACATAATGGCATAGAAGTAGATAGAGGCAAAGTAGATTTAATCTCTAGCCTTCTTCCACCAAGGATAGTGAAAGAAATACACTCATTTTTGGGTCATGCTAGTTTCTATAGACAGTATATCAAGGATTTTAGTAAAACTACTAAGCCCATATGTAATTTACTTACAAAGGAGGCAACTTTTGACTTTGATGAAAATTGTATGAAAGCATTTGAGTGCCTAAAGGCTAAACTTACTTCTACATCTATTATTCAACCTCCAGATTGGACTACACTATTTGAAAAAAATGTGTGATGCTTCAGACTACCGCCATCGAGCTTGTTTCGGGGTAGTGTATTGACAAACTCCCCCATGTGATGTACTATGCTAAACAAAACACTCAACAACACCCAACTCAATTATTCTACTATAGAAAAAGAGTTATTGGTATTTGTATTTGCATTGGATAAATTTAGATCTTACTTTTTAGGATCTAAGGTTATTGTCTATTCAGACCATGTAGCTGTAAAATATCTTCTTTCAAAGAACGAAGCAAAACTTAGGTTGATCTGATGGATACTATTACTACAAGAGTTTGATTTAGAAATTCAAGATAAAAAAAAAAAAAAAGTTTCAAAAATGTTGTAGCAAACCACTTGTCCATGCTAGTTGTATAGTTGACTAGTGAGAATGTGTCTATAATTGAGATTTCTATATGAACAATTGTTGCATATTTCCCAGCTGCCTCGAGTAGTTAAGGAACATCATATTCATAGGATGACCATTGCAGAAATGAGGATGTTGAGATGGATGAGTGGTAAGACAAGAAAGGATAAAATTAGAAATGAAAATATTAGGGGAAATTTAGGGGTAACACCAATATGTAACAAGATGAGGGAGATTAAACTTAGATGGTTTTGACATGCTCAAAGGAGACCAACAACGGCACCAGTTAGAAGGAGTGAGGCAATACAAGTAGAAGGTTCTAAAATGGCAAGGGGAAGGCCCAAAAGAACGTGGATAGAAGTGGTGAGGAAATATTTAAAAACTTTGGGACTAAATGAAGCCATGGTATTTAATAGAGTGGAATGGAGGAATAAGATTCATGTGGCCGACCCCTAATTTGGATAAGGTCTTGATGATGATGATGATGATGATGATGATGATGATGATGATGATGATGATGATGATGATGATGATGATGATGATGATGATGATGATGATGATGATGATGATCTTGTCACTCACCAAATGGCTAGCCATTGGTCTAAACAAGATAGGAAAAGATTCATTACTAAGGTTAAACACTTTACTTGGGATGATCTATACTTGTTTAGGTACTATCCTAATCAAGTCATTTGGAGATGTGTACAAGATATTGACCATCATAAGATTATTTCCTTTTGTCATGACCATGTATGTAGGAACCATTTTAGTTCTAGAAAGATAGTAGCAAAGATTTTCTAGTGTGGTTTTTATTGGCCTACCATTTTCAAGGATTCACATGCTTATTGCATAACATGCAACAATTATAGAGTGTAGGAAAAAGAAATACGATGCCCTTAAACCCCATTTTTAACATGAAGTCTTTTAATGTCTAGGGCATTGATTTTATGGGATCCTTTCCTAACTCTTTTGGTTACCTGTACATCCTTGTGAGAGTGGACTAGGTGTCTAAATGCGTAGAAGCTATACCATGCAAGATCAATGACCACAGGCTAGTGGTCAAGTTTTAAAAGAAAATATATTTTTACACTTTGCTACTCCTAAGACCATAATTACTAGTTGGGGTAATGTGACGACCCGAGTTTTTATATGATGCAATTTTGATAAAAAGGCGAGATCTCTTGTTTTATAAGTATGAAATGCATGAAAATCTTTTTGTTTTGGAAAACAATCTTTCATAAAAACCCCGAGTGTCAAAACACATTCTCAAATTATCTAGCCATGGCAAAGTGTTAAAACAACATTATTCCCAAGAAAGTGTTAGTTGTAGCCTCAGCTATTAAAGAGTAACTATAATCAAGCAACATTGAAAGATAAGGTAGGGGTTTACTTACTTGCACTTAGTCTAGTTGTCTTTTTCCACAACCATTCCTTGCTCTTAAGTGTTTACTTTGTGTCTGAAAAATGTTGAGGATTAGGTGAGTATATACTATACTCAGTAGGAGTCCATCACTATTAGTTTTATAATGCATGAGATGTTTTAAAATCATATGCTCTTTCAAAACATGTGCATGTTTGAATACTCAAGTTCAATATCGATATTAAAATCCATTGTCAAACTGAAATACTAACGACTTAAAGGATGACATAATCCAAATCGAAAGTATCATATACATATATATATATCATAACATTATGATATGCATAAGATGCTTCATTGAATCCAACTCATGGATATCTAGTATGGTATGGTCGACCAACCTCATATCATGCTATATGCAATGCAAATAAGTCCACAAAATCATAGGGTCCAACTATGCCCACGACCTCCTAGCCGTGTGGTCCCCCGGTACGTGAGGACACTTGGTCATAGCCTCAACAGGGCCTATGACACGTCAACCCAGTGCCGTGACACCAGTGGTAGCCCCCTGTACCACATGCAGTCGACTTAGGGACATTGCCCTTTTTGGGCGTGGTACCCATCCACCTAATAGTGGTAGAGGCTGGAGGCCAACCCAAACCTCTCGGCATAGCGCCCACGAGCTTATCAGCCCAAATCATAATAAAATCAAACAAGTGAAAACCTCTCTTTTTTCAAAACCTGTCCTCTTCGGGTTCCTCACAACTGCCTGGCCCTTGGCTCTCCAGCGTCTTTTGGTAACCCTCAAGGACGTACAATTTTTTACAAGAACTTAATGCTCACAAATCATGCAATGTATGCAATTATTTGCAAAACATATCTATGCATAATGTATATGCAATCATTTACAAAACATGTCTATGCATAAAGAATTTATCACATGTATGCTGAATTAAGTCATGCTAAACAATGTCATATACTTAAAACATGTATTCTCAAAACAATCATGGTTCTTTTAAAAATTCTAGTAGCAATAGAGCACCTACTTGGCTAGGTCGCACTAACCCCTTTGTCCTCGTACGCTCCTGAACATGGTTTGGGGAATCAAGGTTAGTTTGACCTATCTTTTATGGGTTTTAGAGTAGTTGATCTTATTACTTAGGCATTAAGGGTCCATCCCTATGCCTATGGATGTCGGCCACGCGCCACCATCCTATTCTAAGGGTCATGTCCACCTTTGATTGGGCCTTGATCAGGGATTTTATAGCTTGGGTCTGTCTGAGTTGTCAACATGGACACAACGCCTTTTGCGGCACCTCAATCGGAGCTCTAGATCTCATGTTATAAGCTTTTTAGTATCAGGTGTACACAAGGCCTTTAAGAGTGAAATGCGAAATGCTAACACACTGCGCGTCAACGGCATGCACCCCAGCTGTTCTTAAGAAGCGAAAATCCTGGATCGCTAGCACGCTGTGCGTCAACAACATGCCCCAGCGGGCATGTCTGCAGACGCGCCGGATTTTTCTTCCATCTCTTCCTTTGGCGGGCGCGTCCACGGACGTGCCCATTTGGTTTTTCTCAAATGCGGTCGATGCATTACGTTCCGTTTGGAACGTTCTACTCGTTGGGGCACCGGGGCGTCCTCAGGACACCTTGGTTTGACCCTGTCGAACCAGTGCGGCCCAGGGATCGTCCCTGGGTCCTTGGTGACTCTCCAGGGCTCTATTTTGCATGATTTTTCATACAAAAACTTAGGAAAACTGAGCCTAGGACTACTGTGAAGACGGGTTTTGAGGGATCTTGGGCATACCTAGCTCATTGCTGGGTTTTTCTCCTCGTTTCTCCTCTTGGTTGCTTCTCCAAAATGGGTTTTCCTCAAGCTTTTGGGCTGCCATTAGAGGTGCCCAAGAGCTCTATTTATAGAGCTATAAGAGGGTTCTGGAGGGGGCTCTCACCGCCCTTGAATGGCGGTGGAGAAACCTCTAGAATGGCGGTGATTTCTCCTCCAATCACCGCTGTTCTAGAACCCTCTAGGAGGTTGAAGATGAAGGGTGCCCGTATCAAAACGGGCCCCTGTGTTTTGCAGGCTAAATCCGTTTTTCAATAAAAATTATATTTTTGCCCCTGAACTTCAAAGGGCCATAACTTGCTCATTTTAACTCCGTTTTGGGTAATTTTGGTCTTGTTGGATTCCTTTTTCCGAGACACCCCTAATGGTACCATTTTTAGGTCCAAATTTCTGGGTTCAGTCAAGGTGAATAGTGAAATGAACAAAATGCCCTTATCTTCAAAAACTAAACTTTTCATTGCTAACTTGGGATTTTAATATTACAAAATTAGAGTCATTACAGGTAAACATTATTATAATAGGGTATTGGAGAATCTAATGAAGAAGTATATCGTTACCCACAAAATTGGTACTCCTTATCATTCTCAAACTAATGGATAGGTAAAGGTGTCTAATAGGAAGATAAAGCAAATTTTGAAAAAGATAGTCAATCCAAATAGGAAAGACTAGTCTTTAAGACTTAGTGATGCTTTAAGATCCCCATAGGAAGCCTTGCCAACTAGTCTATGGAAAGGTTTGCCACCTCCCAGTAGACCTTAAGCATAAAGCATATTGGGCCATTAAAAAGCTCAATTTTGACTTAGATACTATTGGAAACTATATGAAGCTCTAACTCAATGAGTTGGATGAGCTTAGGAAAGATGCATATGAGTCAACCACGCAATACAAAGATTGCATGAAGAGTAATCATGACAGACACATACTACAAAAAGTCCTTTATGCTAGGACAAAAGGTCCATTTGTATAATTCTAGATTGCATTTATTCCCTGGAGAACTTCGATCTCGATGAATTAGACCCTACATAGTACGTATTGTTTACCCTCATGGGACCAAAGAGATAAAAATGGATAGTGAGATTTCTGAAGTTAGTGGGCAAAGGTTGAAACCCTAAATAGAGTTGGTCAACCCAAAAATAAAGGAGATATTATTCAAGAAACCTATGTACCAAGACTCACCTTACATGTCCCATGACACCTACATCAATCATAAGATAAGCATTCTTCATTAAAATTGAATTCATCCTGGCATTGAATGCCTAGCAGAAGACGTTAAACTAAGCATTCACTAGGAGGAAACCTAGGGTTTTTAGAGAGTCTCGTTATTTTGCTTTACCCATTTATCACATAGGAGCCCAATGTTTTTAAACATTGAGGACAATGTTTAGTTCAAGTAAACAGGTTGGAGGTGTAGATATGCATGAGATTTCGTAGTTTTCTTTTTTTAAAAAGTCTAAGTTTTCCCAAGATTTTAGGTCAAAGTTCCTTTACTATGATGAGAATTGGATTGTCAAAATCTTATTATTTCTTCTAGCTTGACTTCTTAATAGAAATGCATTGGTTAATTTTGCATCTTATTCATGTCCAAGTTAAATCATGGAACCCACTTACAAAAAGTACATAGTCTAGATAATTAGATGGTTATGACTTAAAGACCCTTGAGGAAAATCAGTAGAGACCTATATATCCTGTGAGTATTAGAGAATATCATCTTTGTAAGGTTATAAATAATTTCTTATTTTCTTTAGCTAACATTACTTTGAGAGATCCCAGTATCTTTGTTTTGGTCAAAATGTCAAAAACTAAAAGGAGTACTAACTTTCTTTCCTAAATATTTATTAACTCGCATAGGTTTTAAGAAACCTAAAAAAATGATATAGGTCTTCCTTGTTTTAGTCTAAAGATATAGAGCTTACCTAGTATATTATACCACTAGTTAAACCCTTTGCGCAAATTGGTACCCATTACCCTAACTCAAAGAAACCCCAATAAGAATATTCATTATGTACCATTCAAAAATGTGTAGGGACGATAACAAAAGTTTAGAAAAAGGAAAAAAGTGAAAGAAATGAAAAATATCAAAAGCACAAAGAAAAATATTCATTCTCAAAAATACAAGGAAAAGAGAAATAAAATATCAAGAAAAAGAAAAGTGAAGCAAAAGAAAAAACTAGAAAAGTTATTCACTTGAGTGTATTCAATAGAAAAAAGTTGTTTAACATTTATAGAATAGTTTCTACTCAGATTTGAACATTTGAATCACTTTATCCTTTCTTTTTAGAACCTATCCTACGCCTACATTTTGTCCAATCTAAAGACCTACTAATCTTAAGATGGAAGATAGCCTTAAATAAGATCTAAATAAGCAAGAATTAAAGTGAAATAACCTTGCTAGTCTTGGCAATGGAATCTATTCTTAGGGATCATAATTCCTTTGTCTTATCTACTCTTAAAAGAAACTATGTGAACCATCAGATTATTGGATTCAGTCACATGTTGAATGAATTTTGTTTGACCACTTTCTCTAAGGGATTTATTTCTAAGTATATACTTGTAAGAATTTGAGGTCAAGACATCTTTCCAATAGAGCAATAAGCATTTGTATTAAGAACTCCTGACTTATGCAGCCTATATACATATACATGCACTCTAAGATGAAACTAGAATAAGATGGCTTTAGTAAATGGGTGATTTGCAGAATTTTCCATTCATCATTATTAAGCTGTTTAGGTCAGTAGAGTGCTAATGGATGATAATTCTCTGAGATAAAATAAAAAACTTAGCCTTATGAAATTTTGTGAGTATATTCACAACAAACCCTCACAAGACTTAACTTGTCCACTAGAGGTAACCAAGGGGTTTAAGGGCTTATTGCATATGTAAAATGCAATCTTAGTACCTACAAAAATGGAAACCATTTTGTCTTCATGATTTTTTGCATGTTTTTCTTAGGACTAGCAAAATGTTGGTTGGAGCATGTGATAAGTGTTCAATTTTGTAAAAAAAAAAGTACCCATTAGTAGCCCATGTGTTATAAATTCTAGTGATATTTTTAGGGTTTTTCCAAAAATACATCACATGCATTTTTGACGTAATAATTCAAAAGTTTAATATAATGTAAGTTCAGGAGCTAATCCAAAGCAAGTATGTGAATCATCATAATTTTCTAAGAATTAATTAAGGTTTTTACTTTTTTGTAGGAACGAAGATGATGATCCAATAGGAGAGATTGATCAAGATGAGAATTGAAGACAAAAAATCAAATCAAGGCCTAAATTTCAACATCTCCAAGTTAAATCAATAGTCAAGATCATCCTACGACAAGAAAAGAAAGCAATTGGAAACATCAAAGGCGACTGGAAGAAGCGCATACACAAACTATGCAATTTCCACTGCTTTTGCATGAGAATTTCTAGTCTAACAAGGAAACTTAAAGAAGTCAAGCCATTCAAGCTTTGAATCCAAGGGAGTTAGCCACTCAAGCTAGCAAGGAATGAGTCACATGATCAGAGAATCAATTCAAGCAATTATCCAATATTAAAAACATGATTTTCAAACGATAATTAGAAGGTTTTGAGGAAAATTTGTATTTAGTAAGATGATCATGCATAGGTGTACCAATCAAGAGACAAAACCCCATTTTCCATTTCAATTTTCCATCTTTTTCCCCACTACAATTAGAGTTCTAAGATTTTTGTTTAAGGAGAGAGGCACACTTCCTAAAATGTGATTCCTCCCCCTTGATTGGTTGTCACCTTAGGAGGTCTCCTAAATGGGAAACTCCCAACTCTAGTTCACACTCAAAACACCTCAAACCCTAGATAATTTCCCGTCTTTCCTATCTTTTATTCTTTCCATTTCTCTCTCTTTTCCAATAACAAACACCATCCACTTAGAAGGGAAGGAGCACCATGCCACCTTCCTAGAAAAGTGGCGCCTCCCCCCTTCTAAAGATAGTAGCCACCATGTCACCTTGCTTGCCTCATTCTTCCACCTAACTTTCCTCATTGAAACCTTAGATCTAGATCCACTTTCCTTTCATAGAATAGGCTCCATTCAATTGTAAACCCAGCCATCTATAAAGCTCCAAGGATTCCACTTTTTTCCAAGTAGAGGTTTGGTGAAAGTTTGCACTTTTGCTTCATGATTCTTGGAGCTTTGGAATTGGGATTTCTTTTTGGTATTTTATTTTCATTTTGTACTTCAACTCTAGATTAGTAATTTGAATTCAATGCATTGCTTTCATAATTAGTTTTCTCCTTGTTTTGTTGTTCTAGTTTCACATGCACAAATCCTCCTTGTTTTCCCTTAAATATTTGCTCCATCTTAATAGTTTTTCTTCCTTAATCTCTCAAGATCAAGTTATTCCTTCTCTAGTAGTGATAGCCAAGAGAAAAGGTAGTTTCAATCCTTGCTTCCCTTCCTTGATTTCTACATTTTTACTTGATTTTGGAACTAGATCTAGGTGTCTTTTGCCTTAACTAGTCCCATCATTCTAGTTATCTATTCTCTAATTCTATTTGGGGTTTCAATTACATGTCATCTTAGTTTAGTTTGAGAGCATTGTATTGTATTTTTAATTTGATATGAATCAAGTTTTAGGAGCTTGACTAGTGCACAATTTCCATATTTCCATATATGTGTTACGCTCACTATTTTGGATGCAATATGTTGTTTAATCAGTGAAGTTAATTAGGATTATTGTTATTGTTTATTTCCAATATCAAATTATTTTAGATCTTGGTTGTTATCTTGCATAAAAGGTGCTAGTTCAATTGTTTTCCATGCTTGGTTTGATTTGAGTTTCTTAAGTGCTTGAAATTTGGATTTTTTCCATTCAATCTTCGTGCTTAGTTTTTAGCACCTTATTTAACATATTTTCTTGATTCCTTAGGGACTCATTTAGCTTTTTAGGTTGTTTATTATGCTCGTTGATTGGAATGCATGTTAGTTTTCTTTTACTTGTTAAATGTTGAGCAATTTTTATCCCAAGAACCATGTGCACCATCCCATGGACTATGCGCATGGGACTTAGGGAATTCCTTTTTAAGCCTTGCTGTGTTTAGTTGTTCAATCTTAATTTAGTAGTATTTAGTTAATTTTTTTGCATCTTAGGTTAGTTTAGAAAGTTTCTAATTTAGTTTTAGAAATTTTTAGGTATAGGAAAGTGTTAATTTAGGAAATTTTCATTTTTAGTAAGTTTCCTAAATTCGTTCATACTAGTTTTACATTAGTTTCTTTTATTTAATTCATGTTAGTTAGGAAAGATTCTAATTTCATTAAATATCTTTATTTTTTGAAAGTTTCCTTTAGTTGTAGTTTCTGAATTGGTGCATGTTCTAATTCCACATTATTTAAATTCCTAGTTTAATCAAAACACACTATCTTTGACCAAGGTGAAAATTTTAAATAAGTTCTAATGAATTGAAAATTCTAGCAGATTCCTCGTGAGATCAACCTTTCTTGCATGCAAATTACTATATTGATTTATGGGCTTGTAAGTAATATTAAAGCTACACCAAATTATCTCACCAATACAACTTCCCCTAATTTAGTAAGAAGAGTTCCAAATACATCTTATCTATCAATATTTCTATTGTGTTATAGAGGTTAGGAATGGCCCCTCTCATATATAACACTTTCCTTTGAGGCAATGGAAATCTTTCTATTCTAACAAAATATTCCCATTGCTAGGAATTCTCAAATAAAGTTTTCAAGAAGTTCCATGCCATTATGTCACTCTTAATCGTGATAGTCCCACCACTAGTGGTATTAATTATTGTTGGTTCTATGGGGTTAGACCTTTGAAAAATAATGTATTTGTTGACATTTTCTCAAAAATATGGTGTGGACACTTAAGCAATAAGTCCTTCCACCTTTTCCTATATTCATAAAAATACTCACCATCTTTCTATAGAAAATTTATAATTTCTTTGTGGAAGACATTGGTCTTGTGGATAGGAAAAAAGTTTGTTCCAAAATTTCTTGGCTAATTTCTTGTAAGTAGCAATAGACCCTATTTCTAATGAATTTAACAACACCTTCACTTTATCCTTTGAAGAGAAGGGGAATAGCTTAATAGAGTCATTAGAAAAGCTTCAGTATTTGAATGTAGCATAGATGTTAGGGAATTCCTTGACATGATCGTAGGGTTCCTCCTTATCTAATCATGATCATCAAAGCCTTATCCAAATTAGAGGTCGAGAATATATGAATCGTATTCTTCCTTTCCCATCTAACAAGTGTCTTGGCTTCATTTAGACCAAATTTTTTAAAATCTTTTCTCACCACTTCTATCCACGCCCTTGTGGGCCTTTCCCTTGCCCTTTTAGAACCATTGACTTAGATCAACTCATTCTTAACTAGTGCCCTTTTTTGTTACTATTAGACATTTTCAAGCCATCTACATCTAGCTTGCATCATCTTGTTACATATTGGTATTTCCCCTAAGTTTTCTCTAATGTTTTTATTTCTAATTCTAGCCTTTCTTGACTTGCCACTCATCCATCTCAGCATCAACATTTTAGCTACACTCATCCCTTGTATATGTTGTTCCTTAACTACCCAACACTAATCCCGAGAGCATGGCCAGCCTTACAACCATCCTATAGAATTTTCCTTTCAATTTGAGTAGCACTTGTCGATCACATAAAACTTCAAAGGACCATCTCCATTTGTTCCAACCCACTTGGATTCTCTAGATAACATCCTTCTCAATCTCTCCATTCCAATGAACTATCTACCCCAAGTATTGAAAGTGGTCATTATGGAGGAATTCTCAGTTATCAATCATTACTGGTGCTTCACTCCCACTCCTCTCCTTGCTAAAATTGCACTCCATATACTCTATATTAGTTCAGCTAATTTTAAATCCTTTATACTCAATAGCTTCTCTCCACAACTCTAGCTTTGTGTTTTTCCCCTCCGTTGTCTTATAAATCAAAATTGTCATCATCATCATCATCAAGACCTTATCCCAATAAAGGGTCAACCACATGAATCTTATTCCTCCTTTCCACTCTATTAAGGATCATGGCTTCATTTAGTCCCAAAGTTTCAAATCTTTTCTCACTACTTCTATCCATGTTCTTTTAGGCCTTCCCCTTGCCCTTTTTGAACCTTCTATTTGCATTACCTCACTCCTTCTAGCAAGTGCCACTTTTGGTCTTCATTGGACATGTCCAAACCATATAAGTCTAATATCCCTCATCTTGTTACTTATGGGTGCTACCCTTAAGTTTCCTCCAATGTTTCCATTCCTAATTCCATTCTTTCTTGTCTTGCCGCTCATCCATCTCCACATCCTCATTTCACTATGCTCGTCCTATGAACATGATGTTCTTTAACTGCTCAACAGTCTAATCCATAGAGCATGTTTGGCCTTATAGCCATCCTATAGAGTTTTCCTTTTAGTTTGAGTGGTACCTACCAATCACAATAAACTCCAGATGCACATCTCCATTTGTTACCACCAGCTTAGATTCTCTAAGTAACCTCCCTCTCAATCTCTCTACTCTCATGAATCATCGATCTTAAGTACTGAACGTGGTCTTTTACGGGGACTTCTTGGATTGTCAATCTTTACCGGTGCTCCACTCCTTGCTAAAATTGCATTCCATATACTCTATCTTAGTTCAACTAATTTTATTTCCTTTAGGTTCTCATGCTTCTCTCCATAAATCTAGAGTTGTGTTTACACCCTCCCTTATTTTATCAATTAAAACTATATTATCTATAAATATCATGCACCATGGAATCTCCTCGTGTAGATGTTTCCTTAAATAATCCATAACCAACGTGAAAAAGAATGGGCTTAATGACGATCCTTGGTGCAATCCTACAATGATAGGAAAATCACTAGTCTCTCCACTAATGGTCTTAGCATTTGTTACTGCTCTCTCATACATATCTTTAATTATGTCTATATACGCCTGTGAAATCCATTTCTCACCCAACATCCTCCATATTAACTCTCTAGGGACCTTATAATAAGCTTTCTCTAAGTCAATAAAGACCACGTGAAGGTCCTTCCTCCTCTCCCTATATTTCTTTATTAATTGTCTTAATAACAAAATAGCTTCCATGGTAGACCTCCCAGGCATGAAACCAAACTAGTTCTCTAATACACTTGTCTCATGCCGCACAGCCTCTTCTCAATCACTCTTTCAAAAGGTTTCATAGTGTTGCTCATTTGTTTGAACCCCTGATAATTAGTGAAGCTCTATATTTCTCCTTTAATCTTATAAATTGGTATAATAAAGCTCTTCATCTATTCATGCAGCATTTTCTTTGATTTTATGATCTTATTAAACAACTTGGTCAACCAAACTACTCCAGTATATCCCACATGCTTCCAAACCTCTATTGGTATACCTTCAAGCCCTAGTACCTTTCCTAATTTCATCTTATTCAAAGCCTCATTCACTTCAAGTATTCTAATCCTACTATTGTATCTATTATGTCTAATGTTATTTAGATTCATGGTACTTTCAATCCCTATATTCTCAGGGCAATTGTCATTTAGAAATTTTGAATGTAACTTTCCCACCTTTGCATGATCTCATCATCTTGGACTAGTACCCTTTGATCATCAATTCTGGTGCATTTAACATGGTCTAAGTCCTTACCCTTCTATTGTCTTATTTTTGCAAGTTTAAACACATCTTTCTCACCATCTCTTGATCCTAGTCTATTATAGAGATCATAATATGCCTCGAGTTTAGCCTCAATTACTATTCTTTGAGCAACCTTTTCATCATTCTTATACTATTCGTAGTTTTCATTATTTATAGTCTTCTTCCATGCTTTAAAACACACATGTTCTTCTTTAATAACAATTTATTATGTTTCACTCCACCACCAAGTTTCCTTTATTAATTTCCTTTTACCTTTAAATACTCCTATGACATCTTTTTCCACACTCTTAATGGACTCAACCATGTGAATCCACATGGTGTTTACTTCTTTTTTGCTGTTCTAGCTTCCTTCTACCGTTAACTTATTTGTTATTTTCTCCCCTTTTAAATCCCACCACTCAGTTTTTGGACACCTATTAAATTAATTTCCTCTCTTCCATCTTTTAATATAGATATTCATAATCATTAACCTATGATATAAGGTTAAACTTTCACCAGGTATCACCTTACAATCCATACACATTGATCTTTTTGTATTTCTAAGTAAAAGAAGGTTTATTTAGCTTTTACGGAGTCCACTTTTAAAGGTTATTGAATGCGCATCCCTCTTTTTAAAGAATGTGTTTACAAGGGCTAAGTTATATGCCAATGCAAAATCAAGGATTGCTTCCCCCCTCTCATTTCGTTTTTCGATACCATAGCCTCCATGTACCCTATCATATCCTTCCTTTTCTTTCCCTATGTCGCCATTTAAGTCTACCCCAATAAATATCCTCTCTGTGTAAGCAATTTCTTACATGACTCCCTCCATATCTTACCAAAACTGTCTCTTGATGATATCTTCTAACCCTACTTATAGTTTGCATGCACTTATAACATTTATGATCTATTCTCCTAAAATAATTTTTATTTTTATAATACTTTCATTGGTTCTCTTAACATCTACAATTTTATCCTTTAATTCTTTATCCACCACTATTGCTATGGCATTTTTGCTATCATCCTTTTCTACATATCATAGCTTATACCCATCAATTTCTCTAGTTTTAGCCCCTTTCCATTTGGTTTCTAGGATACAAGTGATGTTGACTCTCCTACATTTCATCGTATCTACTAACTCCACACTCTTACCTATCAGGGTCCCTATATTTCATATAGCAATACAAATCTTATGCTCTTGAGATAGCCTATTTACCCATGCACTTCTCAACCCCCATGACCTAAACCCATGCCTACTTTCCATTGCACCTGGGTTTTGATGTAGCACATCTCTTCTGAGGGGATGCTCTAATAGCCCTTGCCCATTTTTCACTACACCTGGGATCCGATGCATTGCATCACTTCCTAAGAATGCCCTAGCAACCCTTACCCATTTTTCACTACACATAGGATCTAATGTAATGTGTCGCTTATGGGGGATACACTAGTTAAGGGAATGTTAGTGATTTTCATTATCTTCTCTCCTTACAAACTAATATACCTATGAATATTCATTTCCAAGTAAGAAGAGAAAATAACAAAATCATATTCACCTTCTTCAAAAAGGTTTTACTTGTCGACTAGCACCTGACTCAAACCAACCTTTTTTATCCAGGCTTAGGACAGGCATCCATAGAGTTAGGGTTCCCCCTTATCTAGATCATAAAAATTTGGTAGAAGTTAGATGGCACCCGATTTTAACTCAAAATACTCTACATTAGTTGCACATAAACCTATACATGACGGGGAGTTAAGTTGTACTGGCATTGAGTAGTCTTTAAGGGTTTAGCATCTACTACTTCATAAGCCATGTTTTGCATTGATTCCTTGAGCCTTGCCTTTGGTAACTCAACTTTGTATACAACAAAAACAAGTTGTTCTTGTGACGACCCAGGTTTTTGAAAACATGATTTTTAAAGTATTTTGAAAGGCATGGCCCTTAAGAGTGTAAAATTTTTTCGCAAAACAAAGTAGCGGAAATTCTTTTCTTTAGAACTTGTTTTGAAAACCCAAGTCACCACTTCATACATAACATAAGTACAATTTGTGTAAAAAAAAAATTCCATTGAAGGAATATACTTTTATTAAAACTCCAGGATCCATCCAGTGGTTCACAGTACAGCCAAATCTAGTACAATACTTGTCCAAATTACATAATCCAAAACTCAAGCTCACCATACAATAAAACTCTCAACAAAGAAAAATACATGTCTTCAAGGGTATACCTTGAAGATTATTCTCTTCAAGTCTTCTATAGTCTTCAGCTCCTAACTCTCCTTCCCTGGATCTGAGATATTGCAACAAGTACAATATCTCAGCAAGCAATGCTTGGTAGGGGATTCAAGAAACATAATAATTGACAATGTAATTCCAATACTTCATAATCTCAATATCCTTGAACATACTCTTTACTTTGTAAGTTATGTATATCTATATACATACATACCCTTCATGGGTAAACCAGTTAAATTCGTGAAAATAGTCAAATATCACTCCCAACTAAGCTGATCAATTCTCTTCATTTTGAGAATTTAGTATTACAGCTAATCTCATACTGGGAATTTCCCTTCTTGGGAAACATTGGTAATATACAACTACCTAGCATTTCATTATGCTATAACATAAGGCATTTCACTATGCCTATTCCCATATGCATCATAGTGCAAAATAATCCGAAACGTTGTTATGCTGCAGTCTGATCCGTACTAGCGCACTCGGATAACTGCCCTATTCACCACTGATACCACGGTGGAAAATATTATGTCACTGCCCGTATGGGGGGGCAAGACTTTCACAGTGGTGGCCTTCCCATAATTGCCACCACCCGACTTTTAGCCTCTCATTGGGCAAGGTATCATCATATCATCAAATTTCAAGGAGCGGGTGGCCAAACCCTCATAACTCCTCTAGCAATAGCATCCCCTAGGCTCATGCCTATTAAAACAAACTCACAAGCCTCCAAGCTTGTATGTAAAATAGCTTTCATATATATCAGACCATATGTCTGTTTACATAGGGCTGAAATATTTTCTAATTCCCTATTCACTTATAGTTTAGTCCTTAACCATCTTATATGTGTTTGGTTGGATCATAAGGTTTTCAAGAGATTTACTACAAGTATTATCATTACTCTTGTCAACATAAGATCATGAGTACAATCACGAATATCTCATGTAAATGCATTTATCAAATCCTCCTACCTTTAAGGATTGATCTCTTTTCCCCAATCTTCTACGATCCTGACTGATGTATGTAATCTGTACATCCATACATATTGTCAATATATAAATTATGAACAATCCTATTGATCACTAGATCTGATGTTTAGAATGATCTTTAGATCATTCATATCTAAGTATTTTTCTATCTCTAAGTCTTTGTATGTTCATCTCCTTGATCTTGGTCTTTCATAGATCCTCTGATTGACAATCTACACATGTTGATAAAGATCAAGGTCCTAGATCTTCTATCATCTAGTTCTTCTTTGATCTAGATTCAGTTCTTGGATCATCCCTATGGAGGATGATCTTGGTTTTCTTCCTTGAATCACCTTTGATCAAGGGTTTGGATTATCTAATCTAATGAACTATAACAAGTATACTACTAAACATACATACAAGTACAATATAGTGTTCTTATTCTTATTGTTCTTAATCATCTAAGATCTAATGGATCTTGTTTGATCATCCTTATCTTACTTACTATTTTTATTAGGGTTAGGTAATTTACTAACCTTTTATGCTCTTATTATTATTATTATTCAACCAGTTAATGTGCTGGTTGAAGTAGCTTATTCAAGCCTAAATCTAGATTGCTTCTCTTATTTCCAATTGGCTAAGGCTTACTAGCTGAATGGATGAACACAAAGTGGTTACTTCAATCCTCATGTAAGGAGGCGTTTAGACCTCACAAACGTCAACAGAGGTAAGGGAAGAGCGAGGCTCTATTAGATAACCCCCTTAACCACTATGTTCATCATTCACTAGAATGACCATAGCTCAACCTTTCATAAGGTTCCTATAAGCATGTTTACCCTAAGTACTCTTTCTAATGGATTTTAATTAAGTCTACCAATATTTATAATGTCATTCATGGGGTTTATTATTCTTTTCCTAATATGGGCTAAGGATTTGATAATCCTTATATTGTCCTACTAACTATAGCCCTTACTAATTAAGTCCAAAGTACTCCATTCTTATTTGTGTCATGAAACTTCTACTTTCTCATTACAATACATTTTTGATGTTTTATGCTCTTTATCTAATAACAAGTAAATCTACTAATAACATTTAACCATAATTCAATTATAGATTCAAAGCATAAAACTACATAATTTAACATTCAATGAAAATGAGGCAAGGTACTTAAATTAAATCTAGCACCTTATGATAATAATGAAACACATATCATGCTAAACTCTAAATGTTATACTAGCATGCTTTATAACATAATAATATAAAGTGAAACTAATTACATTTACATTTTTAAAAACCTTTACTTATGATCTAACCATTTGATCTTAGATCTTTTCCTTTGATTAAGGATTTTAGTTGTATTTAGGGAATTTTCTCTATTAAGGTCAAAAGATCATATTGATCTATTTTTATCATAATCCATCCATAATTTCCTTGGATTTCATCATATAAACATTTATTCTTTCCATCCCAAGGATCTGATCACACTTGATCTCATTGATCAAGTGGGCCCCTTTGTATTTTTTAGGGTTTTTCTACCATAAAGAGTAGATCCCTTAATATATCTCATATCTATCCAATTTAAACATAGATCTTACTTTATTTAAGTATTATATCATTATTAAAACATGTTTCTAAGATCTGATCATCTCAGATCTTGAAAATCTATGTAATTGAAATCTTATTTCCTTAATACAGAAAGTTTTTATTGAATAACATATCTTTTTTATTATTTCATAAGAAAATAGAGGTTTCAAGCTTTCCATAGCTTCTTTCCGATCTCAATTTGGAGTTCAGATGACTCCAGAATTGAATTGGGAAGTTTACAGTCTTCCTATGGCTTGTATTTGATCTGGGCCCAGGAACGGACGGCCCAGATCGCTCGGGTGGAAAACCAAACTAGACGGACCTAGTCGGGTGCTTTCGCTGTGCTCAAATGTCAAAGCGCCCGCACTGGGCATCCATGGAAGCGCGCGGGACATCGTCCGTCCAATCTGGAAATTGGACAGTCCGTTTGGACCGTCCAATCAATCCCTTCTCAATTGACTGACCAAAACTACTCAGATCTTTTTGAAACTTCTACCTTAGAGGTTTTGGACTATTTTGGATTGATTGGTATGGTCAGATTTTTCATCTGAGCACTCTATCATCTATAATTAAGGGTTCTATTGTTTACTTTATTTTTACCTTTTTATTACCAAAATTAATTACAGTAAAATAAAAATTACATAAAAAAAATACTAAAAATCTATGAAAAGGATTTCCACTTACTTGATTGGAGACAAAACCTCAATTATATGCCCAATTTAAAAAAATACCTTGTTGATGAAGATATAGCCTAAAATCCAGCTTTCTTGCAAATACCATTGTTTGAACCGTTGGATCTTGAAATTTCTTTGGGGGTTTTGTAGAATAGATATGTTGGGAAGTTTTGGACGGTGAAATTGATCAAATTAGATCTGGAACAGAGTGCCTAATTGATTTTAGGTCTCTTGTTCCAATCTAAAAAGAAAAACAAGTTGAAAAGAGATCTAACTCTTGGAAATTTTGGGTTTTTGCGGAGGGATCTAGATCTAAATTTTCAAGGAGATTGAAGAGAATTTAGTGGGTATTTTATGAGGAATTTTACAGGATTTTTGAGGTTTTATTTATAGGCATTTTGGGTCTTTTTCCATGATTATAATATGTTATTTTTTTAATATAAAATGGCATGAAAGTCTTCAATGCTTCCATGCCTAATTTTTCTTCCCCATGACTAGCTGATCTTTGTTGACACATGTTTCACATGGGATGCTGATCAAATTGGTTGTTGGGGACGTGGTGGTCCCCATGTGGGCCCCACATGGTGTAAAAAGTCCGTTTTGCCCTTTATGCATAAAATTTTGGGTTTTATTCCCATGATCTCGAATTTGAGTGTACTTAGTGGCGTTGGATTCGTATTTCTTAGTACATTATAAATTTTGATGTTTCATATTTTTATTTTTGGAATATTTTGATTTTTGGGTAAAATTACTAATTTATCCCTTTTGTCCAAAAAATGAAAAACTTAAGGATTTCTCATCCGAATTCGAAATTTGTCGTGCTTACAGTCATTTTGAAGGGTTTGCTAAGTTTAATTTCAATTTTTCATATCTTATGATTTGATTATACTTTTATAAAAAGTATATTTTAAATAACCCTAATATTTCAGCCCGAAATATCTGAAACTCAAACATTATTGGTTTTTCTCAATCAATTTACAAAAATTGGGATTATTACAGTTATATATAATTAAAGAGTACTGTCTTTTCAACCTAGTTTAGGAAAACCTAAACTTGATAATGCAATATATATGCTTAATGATGCAAACAAACAAAAGCACACATTAAATTCTCCCCTATTTCAAAAAAATTGAAAGGTTGATTTTTTTATATTTTCATAGGGGGAATGGATTTTAGGTTGCGTGTAACTTAGAAGACTCCTCCTTTGTTTTAGAATTTCCTTATTACTTTATATCCTAGCTTGATCAACCACTTCACACATTGCTCAATTGACCATAGATGATCTGAGTCATTGAATGGTTGGTAGAGCTAGTCATTTAAATACAAACATAGCTAAACAAGTTGGGGTCACTAGATTGGCAATAGGCTGCCTCCTTCCAAGAGGGTCTTAAGAGCTCAGAAGCTACTAAGGTCTCTTTTAGATTGATTTCAATTTAATTGTTGAGGCTAAGGCTGTGCATAAGATGATGTTTAACCTAAGTGAGCCAAATGATGGTGACTAAATCTACCCCTGATCTTGTAGGGGTGAGTGCCCTTACTAATTCATTTATCCATTCCCGCATAGTTCAATCAACATATAAGAACCTTAAAGCATGTAAATGATCCCTAATATGCAAGAAATGTAGTAAACCTAATGCAAAACCTAATATGCAACAATTAAGGAAATTCTCTTTAAGTGATCTGTACTACCATCCTAATACACCTAAATTAACAATGAAACTAATCTAGAAAATGAAAAAAGAAGAAGAAAAAGGTAAGAATAATCTCACAATGGGGTCCTGGAGTTAGTCATCTAACACAAGAGTGGGTCCATTTACGTGATACCTCCTCTTCTAGATTAGGATGGTCTACCCTTGACCTGCATTATTACAAACCTTTATTTTAAATTTAAATGAACCATAGGTGTGCCCTCTTGTAAACTGAGGAGTTCCAACTATGCTCATGGGGCCTACAACTATCTCAAAATGGAGTCATGTCACTTACAGTAGAATCCACAACCATTCAAGAAAATGCCACCTTCTAGGCATGGGTACATACTAATTCTTGTAGTTGTAGGCTAGGTAGCCAATTTGTACAAACCTCCTAGCATAGCTCCCACCAAGCTCTCTAACCCATCTCAAATATCAAATTATGGGGTATGACTATATCCTCGTATGTTTTGAAAACATACCAAAACTCATTCATACACTTCTCACTACTTTCATACAATACAATAGCTCTTTTTCAAGCAAATTTGAAGTACAAAATATCTCATCTTCATAGCTTATTCTCAAGATAGATAAATAAAAAACATATTATTTTCAAAATCATATTCAAAACATCAAATCTCAAGCATATTTTTATGCCAAAATGAGACTAAATAAATCATGTGCTAAACTTTTCCATCTTTTAGGTATAAAAACATGCTGTAAATGAACTCATCATAGGTTCTCAAAACCACATTTTCTATTGTTTAGTGAACTTGCTACATATCAATTCTTCATGACTCAACTTTAGAGTTTTCAAAGATATGAGTCTTTAGTGTCATTTACAACACAAAATAGTAGGTTTATCATTATATAACCATTATTGTCATGCATGTAAAACCTTTGTACAAACTTTAATTTTCTAGATTCTCGTGTTGAGTAAGACTAAATCAAAAGATGCATATTTATCATGTTGAATGGTAAGGTAAATTTTCAATTTAAAATCATAAGGAAAGCATGTAAAGAAGTCACTTATTGCAATGTTTTAAAACTAAGTTTTTATATGCCTCTTTCTTACTAATAAAAATGTCTCTCTAAAATTATCTTCTAAGCCTCTTTTCAACCAGAATTTTTCATTGAAATAGGTGCTCAAAATAATGAACATTAACAAGATAGTGGACTCACTTTTGCAAACATATATTAGTGCTTGAAAGTTTGGTCAAAATAGTGCTTGAAAGTTTGGTCAAAATAGTGCTTAAATAGACTAACAATCATGCTAGCATTTCAACTATAAAGCTCATACAAATCTAATGTTTTATCAACCATGTTTTCCATATTAGAAAAACACTAAAATCAGTCATGTATTCATGCTTCAATTTATTAATAATAGTTAGAAAAAACTAAGTAAAATAAACATCAAAATTAGTTAAATTCTCATGCTAGGAACATCACCAACAATGGTTACAAAAAGATACTATAATTCATTCCTAAATATACCAACATTTGAATTGAAAAATATGGAATTTAGTAGTACTAAGTACTCATAGAAAAGTACTCAAAATGAATCATGAATAACCTATATCAAACAACTTTAATATAGCATGATTGTAGTCCAAAACAAGTTGCATAAACTAGTATATTCTCAACTGATATAAGATGTCTTTAAACATGAATTTTTCAAGATGAAACTCTACCATATCACTTTTAATCTAGTATTCATAGTATTTGATGAAGATGTCATCCAAAACCTCCAAAAACTTTTGGAATAAAACTTATTAGTCTTAGAGTTACCTACCACGTTGATGAAACATGCATGAAAATTAATGTTTTTACTTTAAGCTTTTCCCTTGCATGTGCATTTTTTCTCCTCTAGTATTTTATCCTTTCTTATCCTCTCTCACGCTCCTTTTATTAATGCTCCTCAAGTAGTACTCTCCCACTAAAACTCTTGTTTCCTTCTTAGAGTGTAGCCAACCCAGGCTACTAACATAAGACATTTTCACACTTGTAACTAATTTATTTCTTTAGTAAAAAAATTGTCCCCTTGACTACCTTTGACCACTTTCTAGTTTCAACAACTGGGTTGCTTGGGCACCAAGTCTTAACTCAAATATATGGGCCTTATTAGCAAAATGTTCTCAACTCATTAAGCATCATGGGCACCAATAAAAGTTGTTTTAATCATGTATGGGATTCTTAAAGCTAGGTCGACGTTAACTCTAAGACTTAATTTAATATGAGACACCTATTACACTTAGGTGTGGTTATTTTATATTTATTCAATTATCATCACATTCTAGTTGTTAGAAAAGATAATTTTATTTTCACTAGAAGGGTGTATCACTGAATGTTACATTACAAAAGTAGTAGAGTTTTGTACAGAGTATTTATCATGTGTGGATGCAATTGGAATCCAATTACTAAAGAAATGATCAAGTGGATTTGATCCAAAAGTTGGTGAACCTCTCTTGAGTGGTCCCATTGAATATAAAGAATGGGACCAGGCACATCTTTATGTCTTATGAAACAATGATGATGAAATTTACTCATACATTGAGTAAGTTCACCCTCTTTCCCTCTCATGTTGGTCTCGCATTCTCCTTTGTTTTATGTTTAAAGGATAATATGTTTCCTTTACATCTCTTCTTGGTAGCTAGCATATGAAGATTCTAAAATCAAGGTATCTAAGAGATTCAAGAAATAGAAGTAATTGCAACATGAGCACTATTATACCTTCACTACTTAGCTTTGTTAAAAATTAAAATTAATTAACACTTTCTTTACATGTTATGCATACGAATACTAACTTATTATATTATAACAATAATCCCACTTAACACACACGAGTTCAAGATCAATGAGATGTTCCAAGTTATGGTATATTTAAATCCTTAAGTTGTATGATGATGAACCATGGCTAGAAGTAATAATGTATACTACATATGTCATCAATGGTTATTGCTTTTACACAAAAGACTGTGATAACTCAAGAGCACAATAGAATAACAAGGTCATCTTAGTTGCCAATGCTAGTTTCTTTTCTAGTTCAAAGGATAACAACCCAGTTGTCATGAATGATACTTATTATAGGGTTCTCATATTATGGGGTTCTACGAGAGACATCAAATTGGATTATACTCGTAGAACTATGGTTGTGTTTAAGTGTGATTGGGTAGAACATAACAAAGATAGCAACAAACTGCATGTTCTTCAATTGACATTAGTTCACTTAAATTAGATTAGCTATAAAAATGATCAAATTATTTTGGCATCTCAAGTAAAATAAGTATTTTATATATCAAATGGATGTGATACGAGATGGTCAACTATTTTATCAACCTCTCAAGAGACTTTTACGATGAAGACGACCTAGGTAACACTACAATATATTGCCTTTGTATTACTAAAATAATGCCATAAATTGATGTAATCAATGAGAATGAGATGAATTATGTGTGGGATAATTGTGAGAAGTGTGTTTAGGTCAAAAAAATTTATGTTAAGGGGGAAAATTAAAATGTGGCATTTGATGTGTGTGTGTGTGTGTGTGTGTGTGTGTGTGTGTGTGTGTGTGTGTGTGTGTGTGTGTGTGTGTGTATAAAGGATGGTTAGGAATTACCTAAACATTTTTCTTTGAGTTATTTTTATTTGTGTACGTGTGATTATACAATACTAATTCACTACATATTTGCATATATATATATATAGTTACAATGAAGGTACATCAAGAATTAGCATGCAACCCAACCAAAAGAAGTCATTGGAGATGGATTTAAAAATTTTAAAACTATTTTTGAAAAAAAAAAGAAGAAGAAAAAAGATAGCTTTTAGAAAACCATCCTTAAGAGGTGAAAAAACATTTAAAAAGACATTTTAAAGATGGTGTTTTAGAAAATTATTTTAAAAATGAAAAAAGATATTTTTAGGATGGTTTTTTTGGAAATTGTCATAGATACCTATGCAAAAATGAGATAGTTTTCTAAAATGCTATCTTAAAAAACGTCCTAGGTATATAAAACCAGTCGACTGGCCCACTCTTTGCTTCCATCCACCCCCCTTTCATCTATCGATGATTTACTCTCCAAAACCACTATTTTCTCTGATTAGCAAACTCGTTCTTTATTTCCATCACCCTGCTCTCATCTATCAATGATTTACTCACTAAAAGCCTAATTTTCTTTTACTATTAGAGGGAATTTTTAGTTTTTTCATTGGGATTTGCCCAAAATTATTGTTAACAGTGATTATATTCCAAATTGGTGACAAACCCACCTCCGACATTCCTTGCCTTCTTCTCTGGCAATGGTAATCAAGAATTTTTCTTCAAATATTGTCTTGCACAAAGAGTGAAACAAAAATCTGGGAGTCTTTGATGCTCTTTCTGGTCATTTTATCATTGACTCATATTTGGGAAAACAAATCTCTAATCCATTAAAATGTGATCTCTCTCTCTCTCTCTCTCTCACTCTCTCTACTACATGGTGTTGGGTTACAGTTGGACAATGTTCAGTAGCTATTATTGTTAGTTTAGTGGCTGGTAACCATTTCCAATAATAACCCAAAATCTAGCGAAGGAGCTATGGTTTTTGTGATTGGGACTTCAATTTTGCAGGCATTTTAATGGCTATATAATTTCACACTTGGGGCATTAGAATTTTAGTTTAAAGGTTGCTCTTAAGCTACTAAATCTGGGTTATTCCTATGTGTTAATCTATGTTGCTTGTTAACCTAGGTCATTCCCCATCTATTAGAGACTTATTATCTACAACTAGTTAATCTATGTCGCTTGTTAGCCTGGGTGATTCCCATGTGTTAGAGGCTTACTATCTATATCTTGTTAGTCTATTTCATTTGATGATCGCAGCCTTTGCTTTTCTAGGTTATAAAAGTAGTGGTAAGGATTATAAACCCTAAGTTTCATTTTTTGCATTGTCCAATCATCCACTACATAACATAAGTTGACTCACTTTTACGAAGTCCCCATTATATTCACATTTTGAGTTTTGACACTTTGATACATAGGTTGTATACATAAAGTAATTATAGGCTGACATATATGGTCATTAGATTATAACCTTGTATTGTAATTAATGGGACAAAAAGGCAACAATGCTCTTGCAAGAACAAATGGTCTTGTTTCTTCTCTCCTCATTCTTCCACCAATTGTCTATTTGTGTTATGCTAACTATAGCTTTATCTCATGTGTTGGCTAGCAATGGTTCTTTAATAGGTGAGCTTGATGCAATTTTGTGATCTCATGCATTCTCATAGAACTACTAAATTACACAATTAATGGTCTGAGGATAGCATTGTTTACTTTGGTGCAAAAGTTATGATTGCTTGTGCAATTATGAAGCTAGTTATGCTTCTTTTAAAAGGCTATAGTTAATGGCCTGAGTTTATTAATTTTAGGGTTAGAAAGTTTTATGAACTAGTAGGTTCTTGTCATCTTTGTTCTCCACCACCATGTTGTACAACATATCAAATCTTGTGTGGTAGATTCATAGTACTATAGTATACATGCTCTATATTCTCTATTAGAGGTGAATATCCATGCATAGATGTATTATTCATTTTATGGTTTATGTGGCCTTTTCTCATTGCTTAAACTTTTAGCCTTAGTTTATGGTCGATTGCTTTGTAATGGTATTATATCTTTGGTCTTTATCTTAAGTTTCAAAAATTCTACTCCAATAAGTTTTATCATGACTCTTCTCAACTAGATTATGATTTTGAAAAAATTTGTTGCATTATGACTAATTGCTAAAGAATTTCCAATTTAGAATGGAAATGAATGAATTGTTGAACAAATAGAATGCAAAAGTGATTTCTAATGCATTTGTTATAAATGAAATGTTTTGCTTTGTGAATAAAGAATGACATGTGAAGAATAGCCCACCCCAAGTATCTCTTATGAGAGAAAGGGCAAATGTGAACAACAATGGAAAAGATTATTGAGATCAAGTATAACACTAAGGGAGGAGGTGCCATGTAGTCAATTATATAAGTTTCATTTTCCATAAAGTAATAAGCATGGTGCCTATTATTGTCAATGACTGGAGACGTGTCACCATCAACCAAAGATTCAATATGGGAAATGGTGAAGGTATGTAAATGCTGTGTATAAATGACTATAGGAGACTATGTACCTTGTATTATTATTTACAAATAGAGTAATGTGTTTGTTTCTACTTAGTAATCTACCTTTGACATCTCAAATAATAAGAAGAAGAGCTAGAGAAATGGAAGAGCTTCCTTACTAGTAACTACACACACACACACACACACACACATATCCATTTATAGATGATCCATCAAAGGCAATACAGAGTTCTTGACATATATTCCAAAATCATTAACCAGGATGTATATAATGAATTTGTAAGTGTTATTGTCTCCATAGTTTGAGGTATATGCTAAATATGGGATTGATTGAATTAATTATAACATTCAATTATGATTATTTGCTGTTCACTGCATCAAATGTTTAAGCAAAGAGTGCTCAAGGGTGAAAGGTCTATAGCATCTATCATATATGTAATAACCCCAATTTTTATGAATATAATTAAATTATAAAAAGATTAAAACGTTAAAATTCTAAAACTAGAACTAGAACATTGAGTTCTAGGAAAATTTATTTTATCAAAATAAAATCAAGACTTAAAACTTAGATATTTGTAATGTACCTGAAAAACTGATCAGAATGACTGTAAGTATGTCAAATTCTGAGTTCGGATGAAAAATCCTTATTTTTCTCCATTTTTATGAATAAAAAGGGTAAAAATGGTAATTTTACTCATAACCAAGACCTAAGACATAAAAATTTACAATGTATTTGGAAAACTAATTAAAATGACACTAAGTACACTCAATTCCGAGTTCATAGGAATAAACCCTATTTTTCTCCATTTTTAGAATTAAAAAGGCAAATCGATCTTTTCACAACTATGTGGGGCCCACAAGATGGGCCAACAGTCTGGAAGACCACCATCATGAGACAAACCACTACCACCTACTAGTGGAGAAGGAGGTGGTATTGGGAATCCAATGAAAATTTAATAATAAAAAAAATGAAACATTATTATGACATGTAATCATGGAAAATTCAAACATCCATACAAATAGCCCATAAAATTTTTCAAAACTTTTTCCTAAAAATCCCCCACGTGGTGCCCTGTACTCTCTAGAATTTCAACTCAAAACTCCCCTTCAATCTCTCCCAATTTTTCTCTCTTTCTCTCTCTTTCTTTGTGGGCGTGTCCCCAGACGCACCAAAGTAGAAGACCTTGTGTCTGCACTGGGAGCGTCCAGGGACAAGTTGTAATTGTTGCACCTAGGGTTCCACCTGGAAACGTTTAATGAATTAGTCATCCAATTTTAGCTGTTAATTTTCAATCTCCATTGTTGGATCTGGTCAAACAAGGCTAATCTATAAAAGCCCTAAGTTTCCATGATGATCCACCTCCTAGATCGCCGAAAAACTCAAAACGAAGACAAGCATAGTACTGGGTACAGTCTCTAGTGATTAATCCCTATTTTTCTTGCCAATCTGCCCTTTAAAAATTGATCTAGAACCATTGAATCTCTTCAGTGTGTGGTGATATACAAAAGCCCCATGGTCTCCAATCTTATCCGGCTACGACACCGAAGAAATCACAGACTAAATGTATCTTCCTGCATCTAGGGTTATTTCCAGCTTTCTTTATTTCTCTAGCATTATTTTTCCTTCTCTGATGAAAAATCCTTCATCGGCTGGCCCAGGTAGGTGTCATCTCCCGCTTCTCCTTTCATTCTGGCATTACCTTTGTGTTTTGCAGCCTCCAGGTGATCTCCTCAAAGGTTGATCCATCAGAGATGATGGATCCAGCAATAGGGTTGAGATCCCCCTCCACGAATGGCTCATATGCAACTTTTGAGCCATTGGATGGATTCCTAGGGCCCAAAAATCCCAAGACATGAAATCTTGGTCGTTGACTATCAAGGATAAAGGAGATCCAGACCGTCTCGCCTATCACTGATCACCCATCCCTAGTGATGGGTAGTCTTAGGTAACAGGTGCGGGCCGACCTCCCTTTTATCATTTTCTATTGGAATGATCTTAGGCATTTATTTATGTACTGAAATCTTGTTTCTTCAATTGAGAGCTCAATTTAGCTCAGATTTTATATCAGAAAGAAGATATAGAGTCCTTGTATTATGTATAATATAATGAAATAATGATATTGAGATTTTAATTTGATTTATATGAAATAAATTTTAAAATTAGTTCCAATAGTAGTGGATCATGATCAAATTGATGTTAAAATGGAAATTTGATCCAATGGATGGCTCCAGCACATGTCAAAACCTTAAGATCAATGATCATAATAGAATTTTCAAGCCTCTAGATCAGTTAATTTGATCAAAACATTACAGATTAAGATCAGCCGTTGAAAACAACTAAAAACTTAAAAATGAAATTCCTCACTCATTTTAAGTCTGATTTTTTACTAGGAAGATTCTATAAAATAGATCTTGAGAAGGAGAACCTACTGAACCCATAAAAATAATATTTTAATCATTAAAACTTTCTATTAATTAAAAATACACCATGATCAGAAGTGGGGGTTTGGATCCATTAAGGTTATAATGATGATAAATCATCATGGGGATGGTTGAATTGGACTGACATAAACTAAATTAAAGTTTAGACCATTGAAAGTAAAGATGATAATGAAAAATCCCAATGGATCCTCTTGAACTGGTAGATTAAGAATGATTAGACCAAATGGACCTACAAAAATGATGATCTAAGGCTAATATCATGTTATTAGAGATGTTGGATCAATCAAAAACATGAAAGATCAAGGGTTGTACTCTTAATGGAATATAAACCCTAAATCTAAAAGATGGACAAATCGGATGGTTGGATCATAAGGATAAATTGATAATATGCTTAGTTAATTATCTTTTACAGTAAATTTGATTTAATTATGATCCATGTCTATTTTTCAATTTTAGTGTAATTATCTTTAATTTCTTAGAATAAGATGTTGTAATATTATTAGTTAATTTCTTTTAAATAGAAAATTTAAATTCAAGTCAATACTTTCAATTTTAGCATGATTGTCTTTAAATTCCTTAGAATTATTGGTGTAATTTCTTTTAATTTTAGAATTATGGAAAATACCATAAAAGAGGTAATTGATGACATATAGATGGAACTCGCTAAATACATATATATATATATATATATATCTTATGAAGTATAATCATAGTAAGGGCTATAGTTAGTAGGACAATATAAGGGGTGGATTTTCCATTTCCTTGGCCCAACTTAGGAGCATAATAAACTTCCATGAATGACATACTAATGTTCATGAAATTAATTAAAATCAAGTAGAAATAAACTTAGGATTATGAGCTCATAGGACCTTATTGAAGGATGAGCTAAGGCTATCCCATTTCATGTTATTCATCGTGGTTAAGGGAGTTTCTAATGAGCCTCACTGTCCCTCCACCTTCTGTTGACATTTGTGAGGTCTAAACACCTCTTTACATGAGGATTGAATTAACCATGTTGGAAATTGCACATATTGGGTAAACCTTGGCCAACTGGAAATAAGAGGAGCTGTCTAGATTTAGAGATGAATAAATTATCCACAATCCAGTAAAACAGTAACTGGTTGAGAAATGATAATAAGAACATAAAAGGTTAGCAAATTATCTAACCCTAATAATAATAAAAATTGTAAATAAGACAAGGAAGATCAAACAAGATCTAAGAGAGATCTTGAAGGATCACAAACAAAAAGGAAAGAAATATAATGTTGAGTATAGTATTGTTCTATGATTTTACTTAGATTGTGAACTTAGAAGGTTTGAAACCTTGATCATATATGATTCAAGGAAAATTAGGACATCCTTCATAGGATAACCCAAATACACGTAGAAAGAATACTTGTATAAAGGAATAACTTTATACATATAGTTTTACAGATGTATAAATCAAGACCATGATGGACAATATGGAGTCAATACCACTTTGAGGTAGGTGGATGTACAAGAATGTATTAAAGATTCATGTGTGTATATATATACATGATCTTCTGTCTAGAATTATAGACCTTCATGATATAAGTATACTTAGTACCTTGGAACATTAATGGTCCAACCAAGTGATCCAACTCCATGATCCATCCAACTGATCCAATCTCATGATCTAATCAAATGATGAGAAATTAGTGAGATGTGAGGACTAAGGAAACCCTAAGAATAGGGCATAAAAAATATTCTAGCCTTAGTTAAACAGACACATCGTCTAATATGTACAATGTATTTTACATACAAGCGTGGTGGCTTGTGATTTTGTTTTATACAGGTATAGGCCTGGGGATGCTATGCTAGGGAAGTAATGAGGGTTTGGCCACTCACTTCCTGAAATGTATGATATGATGGATACCATGCCCAAAGAGAGGTTAAAGGTCGGGTGGATCAATCATGGGAAGGCCGCCACTGTGACAGCCCTGGTCCTCACCCATACGAACATGGATTTTGTTATTGCCACAATTGGTATCAGTGAATTATTATGCAATTATCCGGGCACGTTGTATGGATTTAAACTGCGGAATAGTAGTCCTTGATGATTTTGCATTATGATGAACATATGATAGGCATAGTGAAATTCAATGGCATGATGAGATGCTAAGTATGATGAAATACATGAGTTCCTGGAGAGAAAATCCCCATATGAGATTTGGCTGAATATTGATCTCCTAAGTGGGAGTATAGCCAGGGGAAGAAACAAAGTTTGAGTATTTTCACTATTTTAATGGGTTTACCCTATACTATATAAATGATGTATATACTCTATGATGAGATGATCCATGAGTGGATAAACATGCTAGAATGATGACCGAGGTATGTATTCTTGTATTAGTAAAGTAGTATATTTTTGTATCCCTTACCAAGCATAGCTTGTTGAGATATTATAATTGTTTGAATGTTTACAATATCTCAGATACAAGGAAGGAGACTTGAGGATGTAACACTTGAAGAATCAGACGCTGCAAGACTAATCAGGGTATTTCCCTTGAAGATTGTGTCATTAGGCTATGTACTTTGAAATTTGGGTTGCATTTGGACAATGGATTGTAATTGTAATACAGGAGTTGCGTAAAAGTGAACTACTAGATGATTCTTGGTATTTAATAAAAATTTATTTTGTACAAAATTTTTATGTGTATTATGTATGTTGAGGTGAGACTCGGGTTTTATTACAAACGAATTTAAAAGAAAAGAATTTTTCCTGCATTGTTTGTGAAATTTTTTTACCATTAAGGGTGCCCTACCTTTCAAAAATGTATTATAAAATGTGTTTCAAAAACCTAGATCATCACAATATACAGCACCACCTCTCTAGATTGGGATAAACTAGGTCAGAAGAATAAAAAGTAAGTATTTTTAAGAGTTCATTTCTTTCTAATATATACCTTAGTAATATTTTATTAGCTAACTTTAGTGTCGCTCTTGATACCAAAAGAAAGCTAGGACTGTGAATCCCATTAACCATGTCATCCTATGAAAAATGGCACAATTAGAGAAGAACTACAAAAACAAAGTTGTTGCTGATGTGTCTTAAAAATATATCCCAAGTGTAGGCTCTATTGAAGCATAGAATCAGTAAATATAGGTCAATACCATGAAGACTCTTTGATAAATAGAGTTAATTATTATTTAGGTTATTTTACTTTAACCTAGCCAAATATTCAAAAGAATGACACTTTCTAACTAAAACTAATAACAAAGAAAGTAAAGACATAAGGCAAGTAAATAAATGAAGGAAACAAGGATTTAACTAAAAAGGAAACAACTAATCTAACTAAGAAACTAGAAAGTAAGCCTTAAATTAGAAAGCAAGCAATTAAGAAAATTAGGAAACTATCTAAATAACCAAGGAAATAAACAAGAAACTTTCTAAAACTAGAACTAACTAAAAATTAAGGAAACTTTCTAAAACTACCACTAAGAAAACATCCTTCAAATTGGAGCTTGAATCATGCCATAGGGCCCACATGTTACGTCACTTAACATCAGCTTGTACACTTATTTCCAACCCAAAAGACAATAAAGTTACCACCAAACTTTTCTCTTCTCCATAAACTAACATGCCACAAGCCAATAGATCCTATCCAAACATCCTTAAGAATGAAGTATTAGGGCAGCCAAGAAAAGAGGAGGCTTAATACTTATCCTAAACAATCACCAACCAAGGAAGGACATAAGAATGATAGAAATGGAAACATAAAAAGTTACGACATTTTTCCTAATTTACAAACTCTTAAATGAAGGAGGGTAACTTCAAGGAGTATAGATAAAGAGGAAATTAGAGTCATTCATCTTTAAAATTAGACAAGCATAGAAAAGGTTTCCTACTTTAAACATGAAATATAAGAAAAAGAAATCAAAGTGGAGAAAGTGGCCCTAGGACTCATCAATTCCAACATTAAGAGATGAAGGAATATGTACATGGTGTAATTCTACCCTTCAACAAGAAGCCCTTAGCTAGGAATCTAGGTGAATTTATGGATGGATTTGCATGTTTCCTCGACCTTAATTAAGAGATTATAGAGTATCCTTATTGCCATAAAAATATTAAAGAATCATTTCCTTTTCCTTAGTCCAACTCCCAAAAAAAAAAATGAAATTATAAGAGAGAAAGAAGAATGATACATGAACAAACTACATGGACTATGAATGAAATCTAAAATTAGAAAATGGGTGTTTGTAACATGAAATTATAAAGTGGATGAATATGAAAATATGGAAAGAGAGGATGTGAGGGATAAGGAAAGTGAATGATGCAACCTATCTATTATTGAAAGTTCCATGCATGCATATAGGCAAGTGTGTGTGTGTGTGTGTGTGTGTGTGTGTGTGTGTGTGTGTGTGTGTGTGTGTGTGTGTGTGTGTGTGTGTGTGTGTGTGTGTGTGTGTGTGTGTGTGTGTCTTTTCAAATTTAGAAAGTAAGATGACTATCATTTAAATGCATGAACTACAATGATATGCAGGACTTTCTAAATTAGGAATGCATGCTATTTCTAACATGCATGAAGGTTTCTAAACTATTCCTAGGATGTATTGCAAGGATAGCAAGTCAAACATGGGTTTCTAAACTAGGAAAATGCTTGATCTAAGAATCTACCATGCAACTAGTTTCTAAAAAATGGCCCTAAATTAATCCTAAAGTACTCATAATTTGTATGTAAAGAAAATTGGAAAGTTTCTAAGACTAAAAGCAAGAAATATAACTTCTAAACATGGAATCTAGAATTAGAAACTACCTTACTTCTAAATTAGGAAAGTGCTTAAAACATGAAATTAAATGGAAAGCTAGACTACAAATTAGATCTATTAAATAAAACCTACCCTAAGGAAACACAATTTACTCTAAAACTAACATGAATGCAACCTAAGGATGACGACAAAGGAAACATGTGCGTAAATTTGAAAAAGACGCACCATCCATGTTTGCATGGAATGCATTGAAATTCTAATTACTACATGCATGAAAAACTATTATAATGGAATGGAAACATGATCATGCATCTAATATACTCTAAGATGAAGGAAACTATTATGTTAAACATGAACTACAAAGAAAGTAAAGATGAGAAAATAGCATGCAAAATTAAGGAAAAACTACACAATAATTATGTGTGCAACGAAATGGATGATGCATGAGCAATCTAAACTAAGAAAAACCTATGTGAATGCATGATAGAAGAAGGAGAATGAAAAATAAATAAAATGGAAGAGAAAGAAAAAGAAAAATAAGAAAGAAAAGGAATTACCTTTATCTCCAAAGGATTTGAATATGGAAGCTTGATGGGAGCTTGGGTGAGAGTGATCTTCGTTCCTCTATTTCTCCTTTGATTTATCCTTTAAATCTATGGGAAGTTGAAAGATCCATAATTCATTCAAAACATCTCTATTTATAGATTTCTAACATGGGAGGTAAGAGAGTTGAATGGGAGAGATTAATGCATTTAAGTTAGAATCTAATCAAAGACTACATGGGGGTGTGGAATTCAAATATAGGAATATGGAGTGGAGATGGAAGGGAAAAAGAAAGGAATAGGAAAGTCTAAGGGGTGAAGGGAATAAGTGGTGCGAAGGGAAAAAAAATAGAAATGGAGACTAAGTAGGTAGCATTAGGTTAAAGGGAAGGAAGCAGAATCAAATTAGAAGGTGGATATTGGAAGGAGGAGATGCCTTTTCTAAGATTGGAAAGCGGTATCAAAAATGGTAAGAACTGTAATGGAAAGAGAAAGGAAAAGGAAGGAAAAGGTAAGGAGTAAGTAGGAAAGAAAATAGGTGGGGAACACAGAGAAAGAATTGGAAAGTAGGTGGGGGAGTCTAGGGTTTTTCATACTTCGAAAGTCTTCGGGTGGGCGTGAGGGGGTGGAATGCACACAAGCATGTGTGTGTTTGTGAGTGGTTTAGAAACCCTAAGAATGTAAGGACCTTAGGATGAGAATAGATGGTTGAGATCTTCCTTTCCTTAGGGTTTTGGTCTGACTTTTCAACATAGGAAAGGTGGCTAGGGTTTCCTTCTTTGCCTCACTTCAATCCTAGCCCTTTAATCATACTTATCCTTACTTGGATGGATAAAACATCATTTCCACTTCACCATTGATTTGGATTGCCCAAGGATGAATAGCCTTGATTCTTGTGGATATTCATATGCTCATGTGGACCAATTGTACTTCAATACATTGTATGGATAAGATGTCCAATTATTAGTTGATTCTTCTTCTTTTAGTTGAGTAGGAGAGAGAAAATAAGTAAAAAGTCCTTATGTGAGCCCCTCTCTTCTTTTATTTTTGGGAAGTTTTCATTGTATATGATTCTATTGTGAATTGAACTTCTTCTATGAGCTTCTTAAGGTGGTAAAATGTATGAGAATTTGCATGAAATGAAATTTTACCACATTTTGCCTCATTTGAGGAATTATACATAGGATTTCTGACCATTTTTTACTTTTGGAAACGACATCTAATGATCATTTTGAACCTCCAAGGATTCATTTATGTCATGTGTGACCCATGACATAGCCCAGAAAGTGAAATTGCACTTTATGGGGTAAAATTGGTAATTTTTTACACTTTTCATTTGTACCCTAAACCTGCAAAATAATAGAATTAACCCTAATTAGTGATAATTAAGTAATTTTTATGCAAGAAGAGTAGGCGTGAAACACCAGTCAAGATTGATAACCAAGAAGTCCTCATAAAAGACCACTTTTGGTACTTAGGATCAATGATTCATGAGAGTGGAGAGATTGAGAGGGAGGCTACCCAAAGAATCCAAGCGCGTTGGAACAAATGGAGATGTGCATTTAGAGTTTTGTGTGATCAATGGGTGGCACTCAAACTAAAAGGAAAATTCTATAGGATAGCCATAAGCCCGACCATGCTCTATGGATCAGAGTGTTGGGCAGTTAAGGAACATCATACTCATAGGATGAGCGTCGCAGAAATGAGGATGTTGAGATGAATGAGTGGTAAGACAAGAAAGGATAGAATTAGAAATGAAAATATTAGAGGAAATTTAGGGTTAGCACCAATAGGTAACAAGATGAGGGAGATTAGACTTAAATGGTTTGGACATATTCAAAGGAGACAACAACGGCACCGGTTAGAAGGAGTGAGGCAATACAAGTAGAAGGTTCTAAAAGGGCAAGGGGAAGGCCCAAAAGAACATGGATAGAAGTGGTGAGGAAAGATTTAAAAACTTTGGGACTAAATGAAGTCATGGTATTTAATAGAGTGGAATGGAGGAATAAGATTCATGTGGCCGACCCCTAATTGGGATAAGGTCTTGATGATGATGATGATGAACCTGAACCTACAAAATAATAGAATTAACCCTAATTAGCTATAATTAAGTAATTTTATGGTTAAAACCTTTAAAATATGTAGATACATATGTAATAATTTTGTATATATCAGTTGCACAAGTTGCTTCTCGAATAGTAAGTGGTTGTGTCTACCATTATTATATTTTTAGAGTGATTTTAGAATAATAAATAGAATTGATAGTGTGTTTAAAATTTGTGTAGGAACCATTGGCCTAAGAATTTGCATCTATAGGGACTCTAAGCAGCACTACTATAAAGGATGATATCCTATATAGGATTTTGGGCAACAATGAGGAACACCCTAGTCGAGTAAGGTGCCAAGGGAGTGAAGCTAGTCCTTTCACATACTTAGATCAAAAGCTTCAATGTTAAGTTGAAATTGGCAAGGGGATGTGTGAAAAGATAAAAGCAAAAATGACCAAGATTCTAGAAAAGGAGATGTATGAGAAGTTAAAGTAGGCTTTAATGGGGGAGTTCCAGGTCATGAAAGGTAGTCAGGAGCTAGCTCATACTACCCCTAAACCCTAGTCACATGCTAGCTACGATTGCCTTATTTAAGAAGATAAAAAATAGTTACATTCACCCTCTGAATAGCAAAATCTAGTTAAGTAAGTATATATGAAGACATGTTTACTTTTCATTGTCCAATTAATTGTCCTCTTGCATCCATATGTATCATACATTTCTGATTTGTAGATTTGTCAATGCATGTTGGCCTCGAATGATATTGAAAACATAGTTGTTGTTGATATACGATATCTGATTCAATCTCCCTTTTTGCAAGGTTCATTGATGCAATCATACACTATGTGTGTATTGCTATAGCATATCAATGCGATGCCCATCTATTATTTCCAATGGAAGCCAATGATGTTTATATCATTTGGGAGGCCATTGGATACCGTGTTATTTGGCTAAAATGATATGTGATTTCCCTAAAATCCAAGGTATATATGTTGTCATACCACTATCTTCAATAATATTTTTTAGATACCTCAATTTAAATGTTTATTATCTACATCTAATGTTAATCAAAAGAAGTAGCATGTGTCATTGAGGCCGTCCTCCTCACTAGCACCCATTCTTCTAGAGATCATTCCAGTACTAGTATTTATGTTTATTTTCATGATAAAATTGAATATCTTCAATGAAAATTTTTGTTAATTATGCAACATTGCAACATCAATCTAAGATTAGCTAAAAATTCCATCTAACATTCCTTCTTCTGTGAAGACCCTCTACAAGCTCATTAATGAAATAAGGCAATCAACCTTGGATGGGTAGAAGCCATAGTACTTGGCAATGAAGAGGCTCTAACACCATTATAAATGTTTACAAATGACATTTACATGTCTCTTATATCAGCTATGCCAATATCTGCTTCAATAAAAACCATTAATATTATGTGTTAATTAGTAATGATAAGCAATAATTATTATTATTTTACAAAGAACCATAGGATATAGTCCTAAGATCAGTGCAACCCTGTTGTCATTTGTAGATCAAAGGGAGTTGGCCTTAATGATTCCCTACAATAACACATAAGTTTTAACTAGTTGTTCTTCCAAATTATATTCTACACAAACATATGTATTATTTTACAAATTGTAAATTTTAATTGTAATTCATATGATTGTGTATATAAAGCTCATTGGACGCTATTGGTTCATGATGTGCATAGTGGGCATGCATTATTTTTCTATTCATGTCAATTTATATTCATGCCCACTAAAAGAAATCATAAATAGGTAAATAGTTTAATAAATAATAAGTAATACATTTAATTATAAATTTGAAGTGCATGGAATAGATGGGCAGAACTGATAAAGATTATGAACCCACCAAAACTCATTTGGAAGAATCTAAAGGTAAAAAAAAAAAGCTAGTTAATTACTCTATATATAATCTAAAGTTACAATTGGGAATGATATTTATCATTCCTTTCTAGTTTCTTTGTTGTGTAGTGCCCTAGGCAACAATCAAATTGGAGTGTAGATACTCTGTGATATATATATATAATATTAATATATATATATATTTAGTATGTTTTAGTTCTAGAACTTTTATAAATAGCACTAATTAGGGTTATTTTTATATATTGCACGTCTAGGGTACAAATGAAAAAATGCATAAATTTGATAATTTTACCTCTCAAAGAGCATGTTTATCCTCTAAGCAACATTGTGGACCCACACAAGTCAAATATGAAGTCAGAGAGTTCAAACTAAAAAGTAGGTGTCAAATACAAGGTTAGAGTAGTCAGAAACCTTAGGAGGAACATCAAGCCTTATCCACATTAAATAGGGTGTTCATATCAATAGTAAGGTAATAAAACTTCGCATGCATGTGTGCAAGTTAGCCACCACCTTGGGAAGCTTCTAAAGGATGCTCAATTCATCTACACTTGAATCACATACAATGAGATCTTTTTAAAATAAAATAAGTCAGAGGACTGGGCCTACAGGAGACTTCTTGCTTGCACACTCTCTCCTACTCAATCAAATGAAGGAACCACCTAAGGAGCATGAGATTTCCATACAAATGTGTTATTTCCCACTCACTTCCACATGAATTATATGAATATATAAGTATGATTGGTGGAGGAAAAAGATGGAGAAGAAGAGAGACAATTTACAAAAAATTTATGGTTGAAATTCATATTTCTTTTCAAGCACTCAAAGGCCATGATCTCCCCATGTATATATACATTCTAAGCAACCAATGGACACTCACTCAACCAAGGGTAGAATAGTGAAAAGTTAGATTACAATGAAGACCAAACTGGAAGCCTATTTGTAGACAATTTTAGATGGGCTGCCCACTTATTTTCGAGCAAAAATGCCTACTTTAAAGGAGGAGACATCCCACCTTGCTTGAAGCTCATTGAATGGAGAAAATTATGGTGGGCTAGGAGAAAAACTAGATTAGATAAGAAAATCTCAATGGGATCTAGGGCATTCAGTCTAAGGCATCCTGATCTAATATTAGAGAGTACAGAAGCCCTTAATGAAGATCTCTTTGGATAAGAACACTCCTACCAAATCTCAACCATTAAAGTTAGGGTGATTATTATCTAAGGTCTAGGAATTAAGCATTGAAAATTTACAAAGCCTAGGTATTGTGATTTTAAGTGAAACCTTGCAAGCGCACTAATCAGTTGTGCAATTCATGCAAGGAGGTTGATCCCACTAGAAATCGAATGGATGTGAACTAGTGGTCCCTACTTAAATTATCAAGCTTAGAAAATGATCATGATATTTCTAACTAAACAAATGATGGAAACTAAAAACAAATGCTAGACATGAAAATTGGAGTTATGCTAAACTTAAAACATGCTAAAATTAACACTTTCCTAAAAACACACTTCCTAAAAATAAAATAAAATAAAAAATTATAAATTTATGACTTTCCCAAATTTAAAAAAATCCTAAACATGACCATTTATAAACTCCCTGAATAACATGCAACAACTAGTAGAAACTAATATGAAAAACTAGAACAAGTGGTGTGTAAAGGCTAATGAGTTGTTCACATGATTTTCAACTTAAAACAATACATGGAAACTAATATAATATGAAGTGTGTGAAAAAGAAGTGTACATATGAGAACATAACCTAATGAAAAAATAATCTATAATGAACAAAACAACTAAAATAATGCATGGATCTAATAAGAAGCAAAGCTTGAATGGAACAAAAACTAAGAGTGAACTATGAATGGAATAATCAAGTAATTCCATGGAAAACAATTCAAGGTCATATGCATAACCCATGGGAAGTGTGCATGGTCTTGAATACAACTAGAATTCTATTAATCTATGATGGCATGCATGGAAACTATAAAGTAAAGGTGCATGGGAGATTTAAGTGCATGTGTAGCTAAGCATGAATCATGGGATAACAAAACTTAAGGAAAAATTCAAACAAATACTCATCAATAGAAACTTCTCTCAACATGGACTTTATTGATAATGAAGTCTATACAAGAAAGGTGCACCATGCTAATGATTTAGATCAACTTGCAATCAAATCCCCAAGGAAGAATATGTATTTCTAGGAAAAGAGCAAAAGATAAATATTGAAAGAAATCTAGAACAAGTGGAATAAGTAAGGATTGAAGGTACCTTAATACCTAAATCTAAAGTTCACTCTCTCTTGGTTGTCTTGACCAGAGATGGTTATCTTAGAAGCAAATGATTTAAGGTTGAAAAGAGGCATGAAAATAATGGAAACTAAGAAGCAAGGTAAGAAGAAATAGCAAGGGCAAGTAAAAGAGGAGAAGAATCTACCTTAAGCTATGCTGAAAACCAAAGGCTTCCAAACTATGCATGAGGCATGGAACTATTGGAAGAAGAATAGGAGTACCCAAGGAGATAAGTCTTCATGGAAAAGAGGTAAGAAGAAGGGTTGAAGGAAAAGGACACCCTCCCCAAAGTGAAGGAGGTGTCTTTTTCTTCCAAAGCGAGACATCTCCAAATCCTTGGTCTTTTATACTTTTTTGTCCTATATTTTCTAGGGTAACCTAAGATGGTGGTATGGTGGGAATGAATCAAATGAATTGGATGCCTAAGATGATGGGTACACTATGGTTTTGAAGATGAAAAAGTGGCTGCCTTTTTTGGAATGCATGAAAGTGGGAGATTCCAATTTTTTAGAGGCATCTCCCCCTTCCAAAAATTGTTGAAACCCTTAGAATATGGAAAGTGGATTGGAGGGGGATGAGATAAGCATGAGAGAGAGAGAGAGAGAGAGAGAGAGAGAGAGAGAGAGAGAGAGAGAGAGAGAGAGAGAGAGAGAGAGAGAGAGAGAGAAGAAGATGGGAGGAAAGAAATTTCTAGGAAAAGATAAGAAATAGAGGTGAGGTGGTGAATAGGAGTTTATAAAGGTGATAGAGACATAGAAATATAAGACTCTTGAATGGAAAGTGAAATTCGTAGTGATATTTGGTGGTGAGGAGGAAAGTCAGAAAAAAAAAATGGGAAAAATATAAACATTTTGAAAGGGTCTCTTCCTATTGGTCTACATGTTACTTTATCCTAGAGAATTTTTCCTTAATTCTCTTCAAAAGATCCTCATAAATTCAAAGGATAATTCTTTGGATTCTCCTCCAATCATGGCCTTCCATTTATCTTGGCTTATGTGACTTAGAAGGCTAATTTGGAAAGCTCAATTGGCTTTGCTTCATGGTTGGCTTATATGGATTTCTTAGCTTAGTTTGATGGCTCAATTCCTTAGCTTTAGTGGTTGGCATGGCTCCTTAGCTGATCACCTTGTCCATGGTTTGAATATGGCTAAGTGGCTTAAGTGAAACCCATGCAAGGGTGGTGTACTTTGCATGGCTTATGCATGGGCCCACTTTGGACACCTTTGGCTCCTTTAATTACATCTGTTGCTAGTCCTAAAGATGATATTCACCATTATATCATGTTGGATTGATATTTTTAAGCTTTGACTCATGTTTCAAACTTGATCTTCCATTTTCATCCCCATTAATTTAAGTCATCGAATCGCCATCTGACTTCCTACAAAAAGAAAAAATCTAATTAAATTTTAAAAAAATGTGATTAATCAAATACTTACCTTGGATTAGTCTCTCGACCTCCAAAATGTCAAATTTTGGAGTCATTAGTTAAAAAAATGCACGTGTTACAATTTTTGGTCAAAAACCCTAATTTACCCTCATAAATTATAACACATGAGTAACTAATTGCTTGGTTTTTATGCAAAATTAAATACTTATCACACCCCCAACCAACATTTTCTTAGTTCTGGGAAAATCATATGAATTTTACAAAAACTAATACAAAGTACCACTTTCATAGGTACTCACAATTGCATTTAGCACATGCAGTAAGCCATTGAACCCCTAGGTTACCTCTAGTGGATGAGTTAGGCCACGTGAGGCTTTGTAGTGAATATACCAACAAAATTCTCTAGCGTTCTACTAGTTTTTCACAACTTAATGGAGATGATTGATAATTCCATGAATTATACACACATTAAAGGCATTTCATTTTAATTATTTCTCAGTGTGAATGTGTGTGTACAGACACATACGTCATGACTTCTAATTAGATATGCTTAAATTCTATTGTAAATATGTTTTGACTTCAAATCCTCATAAGTATACTCTCAAAAGTGAAGCTCTCAAATAAAAGGTTGAATATATTTCTCTCATTATGTGATCAAATCCCATGAGCTAATGGTTCACATAAATTATTAAGTATTAAAGAGATAAAGGAAAGTGATCTCTCAGAGTGGATGTCATCCCCAAGAATAGTAGGGGTAGTTTACCTTAATTCCTTCTTTTTATATCCTCTTTAAGGCTATGTTCCACTTAAGATTCACAGGTCTTTAAATAGGACTAAATGTAGGCATCAGATAAGTTCAGAAATATAGGGTATAAGAGTTTAAAGGTTCAAAATTGAGTAGAGGTCTTCCTTTGATTGTTGGACTTTTTCTTTGACTGAAGTGAATATCTTTTGCACTCTTGCCTTTTTCTTCAGTTTTTCTCCTCTATTCATCATATTTCTTTCTTTTCATTTTTCTTTTCTTTTAACACTTTCAAAGAAAGACTTGTGGTGTTTTTCACTTCTTAAATGTTTTGTCCCTTTTTGAACTTTTCTACTAACTCTACTTATTTTTGAAAATGGGTACTTGATGTTTATTTCTTTCTTGGTTTTCTGGGTTAAGGTAGGTGGGGTTAAGAAAGAAAAGGCTTAATAATAGGCTCAAGGGGTTAAGTAGTGGTATAATAATTGGGTAGGCTTTATGTCTCCAAGCTATAATAAGGATGGCCTATATCATTCCCTAGGTTTTCTTAAGCCTATTAGATTTAATAAATTTTTTAAAAAGAAAGCCATTACTCCTATTTATTCTTGATAGTAAATCAAAACAAGGAGAATAGAATCACACTAAATTTTGTACACTAAAGAAACTATGGAATTACTTATAACTCTCTTGAAAGAAGATAGTCTATAAACTTACTAGGCTATAGGTCTCCACTTATTTTCCCTAAGGTCTCTAAGTCATACTTCTTTATTAGTCTTAACTTTGTGCTATGTAAATATTTTTTGAGAATTAACCTTCATAAAATGCTTCAACACATGAGTAGTATGAAAAATTAGCCATGTGCACTTCCATTAAGAGGTTAAAATAGTAGAATTACTAAGTTTGAAAATCCAGTTCTCATCATAGTAAGGGAACTCTACCTCAAAAACCTTTATATGTGTGTGTGTGTGTGTGTGTGTGTGTGTGTGTGTGTGTGTGTGTGTGTGTGTGTGTGTGTGTGTGTGAAGAAACTAGACATCTCATGAATGTCTACACCCCCCAACATGAACTAAACATTGTCCCCATTATTTTAAAATATATGACATAAATGAGTGATGTAGAGCAATGAGACTCTAAAATCTTGGGCTACATCCCAAAAAGCACTAAGTTTAACATCTTTAGTCAGACATTAAAAATTAAAATTATAATGTGTAAGATAGATCTCTAGTTGATTGAAGGTAGACAATGTTAGAAGAACTTCTGAAATTAAATCTACAATCATGTTGTAAGAGTCACCGTGATCTAATTGTTGATGGTTGGCATTGAAAACATTGAACTCAACTTTCATAATACCAAAGGATAATTGCAACATACCATTTTTACAATTTATGATTGCATTAGATGTTGCCAAAAATGGACATCTAAGAATTACCAAGATCTAACTATTGGGGTCTAATACAGTGTGGGTATCTAGGACAATGAAATCAATAAGGAAATAAAAGTGGTCTACCTATATTAATACAACGTCAATCATACCATGTGGAATCTTAATTAATCTATTAGCTAATTAAAATTTGGTGTTGGTTGGTTTAACATCACCAAGCCCTAGTTACTCATGGACAAAGTATGGCAACAAATTAACACTAGCCCCTAAGTCAGGTAGTGCCCAATCTACGACATGTTTTCCAATTACACATGAAATGATAAGACACCCTGGGTCTCCAAAACTTAGGTGGGGGTCTGTGCTCATATTAAAGAGTTCAATTGCTCAATGAGGAAGGCTCTCTTTTGCACATTAAGCTGTGGCTTTGTAGTACTGAGCTCTTTAAGAAAAATGGCATAAGCAGGAATATCCTTTATAGCATTGAGTAATGGGAAATTTTTGCACATGTTTGAACACTTCCATTATCTCATTTAAGTTTGTTCCTTTCATAGCTTTGTTGAGTAATTGAGGGAATGGGGCTTTGGGCACATAAGGTACCTCCACAATGGACTCAGATGGAGTAGGAGATTTCTATCTAGTCACTTTCTTCTATGTTTTTGCTTTCTCATTCTCCTCTTCCCTTTCCTTAGTTTGCCCTACTTTGTTATCGACCTGAAGGCCCCTCTTTAGGGTTGTGATTGACTTGGCTTGCTCATGGGGTCTTTGTAAACTTGACCCTATTTCCAATTGGCCCTTAGGGTTAAGGGTAGGCTGACTAGGAAACTTTCCTTCTTCCGTTTCACTTAAAGATGCATACAATTGACCCATTTTGCCTCTTTAACCTGGTGATATTTTGTTGACTCTCATTCTGGGTTTGATGAAAGGTTTTATTATTTTCATCAAGTTTCTTCATAATATATTGTCTGCTCTTTTAAGTTTGTCTACTCTTTCATCATACTTGTCCATTCTTGTAAGTACAGAGTCGAGCTTATGGGATAGATCTGTATGTACTCCCATCTCATATAGACCCCCTTTCTTTGGAGGCTAGTGTTTTCTCTCTCTTCTATTTGAATAATTCCATTGCTAGGAATTATCTACCTATGTTTGAAAGAACTACCAAGCCTCTCTTTCATCTTTTAGCATGAGGACCCCTCCATTTGTGGCATTTACCAATTGTCTATTACAAAGCATCAATGCCTCATAGAAGTACTGGACCTACTACCATTTCTCAAATCCATGATGAGGGCATTTTTGCAAAAGTTCATTCCACCATTCCCAACATGCATAATACTGTTCATCATCCCTTTGTTGGAAATTAATGATTTCAAGACGAAGGACATTTGTTCTATGAATAGAGAAGAATTTGTTTAAAAACTTCCTAGATAATTATTCTCGTATATTTATGGCACCTACCTCTAACGAATTGAGCCATGACTTGGCTTTATCCTTGAGTGACAATGGGAATAGCCTAAGCCTAATAGCATCATCCAAAAAAATTTGGAACCTAAATTTTGTGCAAATATCAAGGAATTCCTTGATATGTATGTGAAAACCCCAATTTTTCTAGAATTATTTGAAATTAACTAGCATTTTAACCAAAATCGAGGTAGAATATTATATTTAATATAATATTATTATTTTTAGAAATAGAATCAAGTCCTGAAACATAGATATTTGGAATCATTCATGGGAAACTAGTTAGAATGACTATAAGCATGTTGAAATCTGAGCTTGGGTGAAAATTTCCTATTTTTCTTAATTTTGGGAATTTGTATTTACACAGGGGTAAAATGGTCATTTTACTTTTATGTGGGGTCCACAAAAGTTAGGTGAGTTTGAGGACAACCAGCATAAGGAATATCAATGATGAAGAATAAACATGATGAGGAATTTCTTTAGAATTTAATAAGAAAAGTAGAAAATTCATTTAAAATAAAAATAATTAAAATTTTAATTAAAATAATACAAAAATAAGCTTATAAATACCTCCCCTAACAATCCCACGAAATTGCACCAAAATTCTCTCCCCACTCTCTCTCCCTCTCCCTTTTCCTCTCACTTTCCTCCTCTCTCTCCTTCTCTTTCTTTTTCCTTTCTTTTTCTTTCTTTTCTCTCTCCTCATCCCTTTACAACTGCAAAGGGTATCTTTAGACACACTACAAGGAATATTCCCTCATGGAGTATCAGGCACGTTTACGAACACGTCGTCCCCGAATAAGTAGGGTTTTTGCCTAAAAACCCTAATTCAATTAGCCATCCAAATTTGGCCGTTATAATTCAATCTTCACTATTGGATGGGTTCGGGCTGACTTGATATATAAAAGCCCTAAGATTCATATTGATAGGAGATGTATTAGTTGGTGAAATCACCTAAAAATAATAAGTCCAACAACCCTATATTTTTCTTTGTGGATCTCTCTTTTTCGGCTATATTCTTAATTATGGACACTTCAGGTAGGTTCCTCGTCCTCCACTCTATCTATTCCAATAGTTTTTATGGCAAGAAGATCACTAGACTAAATTTTTTGGCAAGATTTCCTTAGTGAATCTAGTACTGGTGAACTAGCCTAAAAACTCCAGTTGGATGGAAACCTAGGGTCCAAAAGGCCGCAGGGTATAAAATCTCAAAGGATGGCCTGTCCAGATTTGGGAGATCGGGAAAAGTTGATTCGACTATCCAGATTAGACCATCTCAACCTAACCCCGTGATCAGACACTAGGAAGCACCCAGGGAGACGCTCTAAACGACGCTCGACCTGAGCACTCCTTCGCGCATCCTCATGCATGAGGAACATTGGGTGAGTGGTCATAGAGGATGGTGACCAACGCCGCTTTCCAATTACGGTGAAGTGCGCCACCCTATTTTGTAACGTTCTAGATTCCAGATCAAATCTAGATCATCTGTTTTGATCAAAAACTTCAAAATGCAATTCAAAGTTCATTTTAACTCCAAATCAATATCAGAATTAAGCTATGGATTCCTAATGAAGAGTAGAATCTAATGAAAATATAAATTTTAAGTTTTATTCACTGTAAACATCTGTAAATCACAAAAAGTGGTACTAATTCCCAAGATCAATAAAATTTGACATGATCAAACCTTAGAATTCTGATCCATTAGTAAACTAATGATGTGATAACTTAAAGAAATGGATTGGATCTAACTAATTTGGCCGATCTTTAGATCTTGACCATTAAAAGTAACATAATCCTTGAAAATACATAATAATCTCCTTGATCAGATTGATTAAGGATGATCAGAGACTGTAAATCAATATGGATGATGATCTAGTGATAAGATCATGAGAAATGAATGGCCTGATGTGGCTAATTTGGGATATATTGAGATCTATGCCCTTGATTTTGATAAAATGACTAAAGATCTTATTGATCGGTTGGATCAAGAAAGATCAGATCATGATGAGATGCATCAATGATCTAGTAATGATATCACATTAAGATAATGTGATAGATCTGAATAAAAATAAAAGATCAAGATCAAAACCCTTATTGGGATGAAAAAATGATCAAAATATGATCATGGGATCAAAATGACAAATAAGATATATTCAAATGAGCATGTGAGTTATTATATTCTATTGTAAGTGTTCTTTTATTTGTTTAGTAGATTTAATTGTTAGATTTATTTATTTACACTTTAATGTTCATGTTATGTAAATTACATGGAAAATGTAATTAAATGAAAATAGATATTGATAAACATTTACAATGAATATGGACATGGACTTAATGATAGCAATGGCTATAGTTAGTAGGACAATATAAGGACTATCATTTCCTTGGCCTAAATTAGGAGAATAATAAATCCCATGAATGACATTTTAAATGTTCATGGATTTAATTAAAATCAAATAGCAAGAGTACTTAGGGTTTAATGCTGATAGGAACCTTATGAAGGTAGTACTAAGGTTACTCCAGTGAATGTTGAACATGGTGGTTAAGGGGGTTCTCTAATAGAGCCTCGCTCTTCCCCCACCTTTTGGCAACATTTGTGAGGTTTAAGTGCCTCCTTACATGAGGATTGAATTAACCACTCTGTGAGCAGCTTTTAACTAGTAAACCTTAGTCAATTGAAAATAAGAGGAGCTATTTAGAATTAGGAGTGCATAAATTATCTTCAATCAGTAAAACATTAACTGGTTGAATAATAATAAGATCATAAAAGGATAGTAAACTACATAATCCTAATAAAAATGGTGATTAAGATAATCAAAGATCAAACATGATCCATGAGAAGATCTTAAATGATAGAGAATAATAAGAACCATAATATTGCATTAGTATGTGTGTTTTTAAATTAGTATAAATATTAGATTTAAATATAGATCAATACACTAGACCCTTGATCAATAAGATCCAAGGAAAAAGATATAAATCATCCTATGTAAGGATGATCAAAAGAACAACTAGGAAGTATAAATGAGTTGAGGAATGACTATATATATATATATATATGATTTGACAGATACATGAAGAATATGATGATCAAGATCAATGAGAAGATGGATTGTTGAAAGTAAAGGTAGGTGGACCTTAAGAATATATTCAATATAGAAGATACATATATTTTACCCATGATTTTATCCTGATAACTATAAAATGATTATAATTTCCTTAGAATTGTTTATGAATCAACAAATGATGGTGAAATGAATACAAAGTGATTGATTATGTAATTATGAAATTACTTAAGGCAACAAATGATGTTGAAATGGATACAATGTGATTGATTAAGTAATTAAGAAATTACTTAATGGGTAGAATGAGAAGATTTGAACTACATAAGTTGGACCCCCAAATCTTAAGGAAAGAAGTTATAGGCACGTCCTATTATAACCAAACACACAGTTTGTAAGTATGAAATATTATTTTTCATACAAGCATGGAGGCTTGTGATTTTGTTTTAAGATAGGCTTATGCTTAGGGATGCCAATGCTATGAGAGTTATGAGGGTTTAGCCACCCACTCTCTGAAACTGATTATGATGAGGATACCGTGCTCAAAGAGAGACAAAATGTTGGGTGGGGCAATTATGGGACAGCCATAGTTCCCCCCATATGAACATAGATCTGTATTTTTCACTACAGTATCAATGGAGTATTAAGCAGCCATCTGGGTGCGCTGTACGGATTGAGACTGCAAGCATGGTAGTCCTTGAGATTATTTTGCATTATGATGCAATTGATTATGGCATGATGAGATGCCTTATTTTATGACATGATGAGATGCCCAATAAAAGTTATTACCAATGTTGTATTGGAGGATGATTCCCAATACGGTATGATTATATATTAACACTTAGTGTTAATATTGAAATCAATTTGAAAATGAGATATTATTGATGATATTGACTATATTCACGATTTTTAGTGGTTTCATTTATATGTAATATATACATATAATTCATATGATGAGTGAAGGATAAAATGGTTATCCAATTGTATAAATTGATTTATATCATGGATATAAAGAACTGTTGATTTTGAGATATATTGATTATATTTCTTAAATCTCCTACCAAGCATAGCTTGCTAAGATATTGTAAATGTTTGAATGTTTACAATATCTCAGATATAGTTAAAGAAGATTGAAAGCTAAAGACTTGAGGATAATCATCACAAAACTACTACTTAGGGTATTTACTTTGAAGAAGATTATATTGATTGTTTTGTAATTTGGATTGTAATATTTGGACAACGTATGGAATGACTAACGAGGATGTGTATGTGAACCACTAGATTGATCCTAATTTTAATAAAAGTATTTCCATTATTATTCAATGGAAATTTTATTTTATACAAAAATCTATGTACGATAAGTAATTTGAGGCGGCACTCGGGTTTTGACAAATCAATTTCAAAGAAAATATGTTTCCTCTGTTTGTATTTTAAAAATTTTCAAAATCAGGGCCTACCTTTGCAAATATTTATGGAAATGTATTTTGAAAACCCTGGTCATCACAATGTAGGTATGGGTCTTCTTGATTTAGACAATAAAAATTGGTTAGTAGAGCTATGCAAGATGGGGTGTTGAGCTGTAGTGGCACATAAAAATCTCTAATAGATTTGCACTTAACTTCTGTTGGTGGTTTAGCCATGGGGATAGGTACTTCATTTCTTTCCCTTTGTCCAAGGTTGCATTCTATCTCTGGGTTGAAAGGTGCTAACTCCAAGTTCTGAGATTAATGCCCTTGTGTAAACTATCATAATCTAAATGTCCTAACTATATGCTAACTCTAACTCTAAGTGATGGCCAATCATATCATGGTATTCAATAATCAAGTAGTGTCTTAATTATCTTTTCTTATTACATAGATGCTAGCTTCTTAGACTTAGATCTAGACGGCTCCTTTTATGCAGATTTGACTATTACTTAGCAATTGGGTTCTACTCAAAAGTGTTCAATAAATCCTCATGTTAGGAGGTGTTTAGACCTCAACCAACATCAATGAAAGGATAATCACTTAGATTTTAAGACACTCATGATAAGCTCAGTGCTCAGAAGCTACTGAAGTGACCATAGATCGTGTCCTTCTAAAAAGTATCCTATGAGCTCGATACCATAAGTCTCTTCCTACTTGATTTTAAATTAATGTTCAAGTGTTGGGATCACGACATATAAGGATGTTGATTGATTCCTAGATGGGGCAAACAGTTGGTGATGAAACCTAATCCTTATCTTATAACGGTTCCTATGGGGTCCTTACTAGTAGTAAGTTCCATTCCACCATAAAGATGTAAACCTACAATGCAGAACAAAAATCAAACTAATGTCTACCTATATGCTACTTAAAAAAGGGTCAAGCACCTTAACAGATAGGACACTATAACCATGTAGCCTATGCTTTGGTTATAGCCAAGCTCAGGCTAACCTTTGTTAAATAGGTGCTTGAACTAATGCAACAATCTTAAGTATTATGCAACAGTTATCAATGCATGACAGTAATATATATGAATTATAGTACCATCACAAATGAAAAATTAAACTAAATTGCACTTAGTCCTTAAAATTAAAATTGGGACAAGGATTGCTCACAATGAGGGGTCACCATACCCCACACTTGCCTTGTATTATTACAACCCATTTAAAAATTAAATAAATTGGAAATTAAAATTGCAATGGGCCTCACTACAATTTCACTCAAATCATAATCTAGGAAATCAATGAAAGCCTAATCTTTGTTGATGAAGTTATGGCCCACAGGATCACTGCTACATATTTTTTTATTATCCCTGCACAAAAATCAAACAATAATGATCAATATGACAAAAATAGTAAATAAATGCAAAAGTAATGCAAAAACCTAACCTAATGCACCCTAAACCTATACTAGAGGAATATAATCTAAGATATGATCCACTGCACAAAATCTTGCGAGTCCTTAGCAATGGTGCCAAAAATTTGTTATGATTTTAAATTAAAACTCACAAGTGCACAAACAGGTTGTAGTAATTCACATGAGGAGGCTGATCCCATGAGGAATTGAATGGATATGAATTAGTGGTCCCCACTTAGATTATCTAATGTAACCAATGATCATGAGATTTTTAACCTAAACAAATGATGAAAACTAAAAACAAATACAAGACATGAAAATTTGAATTATGCTAAACTTAAAACATGTTAAAATCAACACTTCCAAAAAATAAAAACTTTCCTAAATGAAAATTTTCTAAATTTATGACTTTCCTAAACATGACAATTTATAAACTCCCTAAATAACATGCAACAACTAGTAGAAACTAATATGAAAAACTAAAACAAGTGGTGTGTAAAGGCTAATGAGTTGTGCATATGACTTTGAACTTAAAACAATGCATGGAAACTAATATAATATGAAGTGTGTGAACAAGAAAGTGTACATATGATAACATAACCTAATGCCAAAATAATCTATAATGAACATAACAACCAAAACAATGCATGGATCTAATAAGAATGCAAAGTTTGAATGGAACCTGAACTAAGAGAGAATGAATGGAATAATCAAGTAATTAAATGGAAATATAATCAAGGAAATATACATAAAATGTGTGCATGGTCATGAGTACAACTAGAATGCTATTAATCTATGATGGCATGCATGGAAACTATAAAGTAATGGTGCATGGGAGATTTAAGTGCATGTGTAGCTAAGCATGAATCATGGGATAACAAAACTTAAGGAAAAACTCAATCAAATACTCATCAATAGAAGCATCTCTCAACATGGACTTTATTGATAACAAAGTTCATACAATAAAGGCTCACCATGCTAATGATTCAAGATTTAGATCAACTTACAATCAAATCCCCAAGGCAGCATATGTATTTGAAGGAAAAGATCAAAAGATAAATGGTGAAAGAAATCTAGAACAAGTGGAATAAGGAAGGATTGAAGGTACCTTAATTCTTAAATCTAAGGCTCACCCTCTCTTGGTTGTCAGGATTAGGGAAGTGATCTTAGAAGAGAAGGATTTAAGGTTGAAAAAAGCACAAAAGTAATGCAAACTAAGATGGAAGGTAGGAAGAAATAGCACTAAAATACACTAAAACCAAGGACAAGTAAAAGAGGAGAAAAACTAACCTTAAGCTATGCTAAAAACCAAAGAATTCCAAGCTTTGCATGAGGTGAGGACTCTTGGAAGAAGAAGAGGAGCTCCCAAGGGGATAACTCTTCAAGGCAAACAGGTAAGAAGAAGGGTTGAAGGAAAAGGATGACCTCTACAAAGTGAAGGAGGCATCTTTTTCTTCCAAAGGGAGCGATCTCTTAATCCTTGGTTTTTTATGGTCTTTTATACTTTTTTGTCCTATATGGTGAGGATGAAAACAAATGAATTGGATGGCTAAGATGATGGCTTAGCTAGGGTTTTAAAGAGGATCAAGTGGCTACTTTTTTTTGGAGTGCATGAAGGTGGGAGATGTTAATTTTTAGGAGGGGTCTCCCCCTTTCAAAAATCATTGAAACCCTTAGAATATGGAAATTTGACTGGATGGGATGAGGTCAGAGAGAGAGAGAGAGAGAGAGAGAGAGAGAGAGAGAGAGAGGAAGATGGGAGTAAAGAAAGTGCTAAGAAAAGATAAGAGAAGAGAGGTGAGGTGAGGTGAGGTGAGGTGGGGAAAAGTGATTGGTTAGGTGGTTTCCTAGGAAGTGGGATTGATGGGATAGTTTGGATAGGAGTTTAGAAAGGTGATAGAGTCTTAGAAAGATAAGACTCTTGAATGGAAAATGAAATTTGTAGTGATATTTAGTGGTGAGGTGGAAAGTTAAAAAAAAGTATGAAAAAATGGAAGAACATAAAAATTGAAGGGGTTTCTTCATATTGGTCCACATGATACCTTATCCTAGTGAATTTTCCCTTAATTATCTTCATAATATCCCCATAAATTCCAAGGATAATTCTTTGGATTTTCCTCCAATCCTAGCCTTCCATTTATCTTGGCTTATGTGACTTAGATGGCTAACTTTGAAAGCTCCATTGGGTTGGCTTCATAATTGGCTTAGATGGATTTCTTGGTTTAGTTTGATGTCTCAATTCCTTGGCTTTGGTGGTTGGCAGGGCTCCTTAGCTTATCACCTTTTTCATGGCTTGAATATGTCTAAGTGGCATAAGTGAAACCCATGCAAAGGAGGTGGACTTTGCATGGGTTATACATGGGCCCACTTTGGCCACCTTTGGCTCCTCCAATTGCATGCATTTCTTGTCCTAAATATGATATTCACCTTAATCTCATATTAGAGGGATGACTTTTAAGCTTTAACTCGATCTTTCAATCTTGATCTTCCATTTTCATCCCGATTCATCTCGAGCATCGGATAGCCATCTCATTTCCTATAAAAAGTAAAAGAAATCTAATTAAATACTAAAAAATATGATTAATTACATACTTTCCTTGGATTATCCTTTGGACCTATAAAATGTCAAATTTTTTATCATTAGGTCAAAACATGAATTTTAGTGAAAAACCCTAGTTTACCCTTATAAATTATAACACATGGGTAACTAATTGTGTGGTTTTTATGCAAAATTAAACACTTATCACTAGGATCCTTTCCCTTGTTTAAAATTCAAATAAAAACTCTAAGGAAATAAAGATATCAACCACTCATTTCAATCTGCTTACATCTCAGATTTTTTTGAATGCCATAAACAAAGTTAATTCCATGCCTTCCTCTCTTATCCTTTCCATTCCCACTTATTTTCCTATATTTATGGCATAGCTTTAAAATAACTCGCAAGCTTATGAATCAAAGTAGCAATTTTCATGCGAAATAAGTAGATCCTAGAAGAATCTCACAAAATTTTCAATTATTAGATATTATTTAAGGTGCTTATCTTAGCTAAAGAAAGAGAGTTTCCATTAAACTAGGAACATAAACAATATAGAATGGGAAACATGAACTAAAGGAAAATTTCTAAAATAAAGATATTCAATGAAATTAGAAGCTTTCCTAACTAACATGCACTCATTAAAAGAAACTAATGCAAAACTAGATTGAATGAACCTAGGAAACTTAAATTAAGCAAACTTGCTAAAAATGAAACTTTCCTAAACCTAAAGCTTTCTAAAAATAAAACTTTCTAAAACTAAATTTGAAGCTTTCCAAACTAACCTAAGATGTAAATAACTAAACAAGTATTGCTAAACTAACAAAGGAACAACAATTCACTTAAAGGAAAGTCACCCAATTACCATGTGCATCACTCATAGAGTTGTGCACATGTTCCATGAATGAGACATGGCAAGAAATTATGCATTAAATTTTAACTATTATGCAAACTAATCAAAGAACTTATAAACTATGCACAAAGCTAAATGGGTTCCTAAGATTGTATGCAAACAAAGTGTATGGACTACTGAACATTGCACATGAAAAATGAGATGAAAAATTCCCTCAACATGGTCTATGTGAAACTCAAATCAAGTAAGGCATGGGAAGAAACTTAACAAGAAATTTTCACAGAATGTAATGCTCAAGAATTGAATTATTTTACTGCTGGAATTAAACTATAACTATGCTCCTCAAATAAGTTTATTGATTGACTAGAAAAGTACATCCAAATTGGTGTAGATGTATACAGAGAAAAGAGCTAAAAATTATGCACTTTTCTAATGCCTAGAACTTAATTCAAGTAAAGGATTAAAAAAAATTCAATACTCTCAAATTACTCTTAGATATGACGAATGTATAACCCTAAGAGAATAAAAGAGAATGAAAGAATGAAACAACATGAAGATGGAAGCAAAGAACAAGCAAAATAGACCTGGATCTAAGTTAGAAACAAGGAGAAGATGAAGGGGAAATAAGAAGGATCAAAGCTACTATTCTCTTGGCTTTCACTACTAGAGAAGAAGTGACTTTGATCTAGAAGGATTAAGGTGGGGGGGAGGGATGACAGATTGAAGCAAAGATCAAGGAAAGACTAGCTAAGTTCTATGTATATGGAAGTAAACCAAAGAACCAAAGAAGTAAACAAGAAACCAAAGCAACAAAGAAACGTAATGAAAGTAAGGAACAAAGTACCAACCTAGAATCGAAGTGCAAGAAGAAAGGAGAAGACTTGAATGAAGAATGCCTGGAAAACCAAAGAGAGGGAGCCAATGATAGGAGACGTGGAAAACCTAAGGTGCTACTTGTATGTGGCTGGAACTCCTATGGGGTACTTATAGATGTTTTGTACCTCTAAAAGAGATGTTAGGAATAAGAAAAGAAAGTGTAGAAGCTAGGAAAGTTATGATTTAAAGAGTAGAAAGTGAGGTGGATGGAATTAGGAAAGGAGGCAGAAGTCTAAGGCAACGAAAGAGGAAACAATGTGGAGGCAAGGTGGAAGGCGCCTATTTTTTAGGAAAGTGGCATTCACCTTGCTCCCATGTGTTGAAATCCTGAGGGTAGGGTGGTACGTAACAAGGAAAACAGAAATAAGGTAGGAAAGAGGAAAGAAGAGGAAAGGATAGGAAGTGGAGTTGGTGTAGTAGGTGAATGGCTAGAATTAGAAGTGGAGGAACCACTTCTTTAGGAAAGTGGCATGGAACTCCTTCCCTTCTAATTAGGCAATATGAAGAGTAGGAAAGAGAGAGAAAAGAAGCAAAAAATGGAAAAATAAGAAAAGGTTTCTCTCTTGATTGGTCCACTTATGCAAGCATATCTTACCATGTTGATTATTACCCAAACTCGTTTCTAATTATCACTTGAATTTCACTATTTAGCATAGGATAATTTCTTCTAAATCTTCCTTCAATAGTATGACTCCATGTAGCATTGGCTAAGTTGGTCGATGGTTCACTTTAATGCTTTCTTTGGCTTGGATTGAGTGTCTTGCATAGCTAACTTAGATTTCCTTGTTAAACTAGGAAACCTCATTCATGACTCCAATTCTCATGCAAAGATGATTGAATTGCATGGCTTTTTACACGAGCCCATTTTAATAACCTTTAATGCTTCCAATTTCTTCCTTCAACTTCATTTTCTTGCCTTAAGATGATCTTGCACCTTAATTTAGCTTTAAAATGTTGAAATCTAGGTTTTTGGCCTTCTTTTGATCTTAATCTTCAAATCTTGTCTTTGTTGATCTTGGTCGCTGGATCATCTTCTCAATACCTACAAAAGATGAGAATCCAAATCAAATCCTAGAAAATTATGATAATTTACATACTTACTTTGGATTAGCTCTTAAACCTACCAAATATTAAAAATTTTAATTATAGTTCAGAAATGCATGTGTTATGAAATTTCAAAAGAAACCCTAAAATAATGCCTATAATTTATGACACATGGACTACTAATTGGGTACTTTTTATACATATTTGAACACTTATCAATTTCTCCTTTCCTTCCTATCCTCTTTCCTCCCTTAGCCTATCATCCTTTCGACTCTCCCATATATGTTCCATTTGCACCTTATCAACTTACATCCCATTCCCATCCATTTCTCCATGGATTCCACGCCCCCCTTACCTCCTATTCTCTATTTCTTGCTTAAATTCCCACCATCTATCCATCCTTTCACTATATGATCTCCACCCTCAATTCCTTAAGGCTTCTAGTCCAAAAATCTATGAATAGAGGTGCTTTACAACGAATCCCATCTTTCAACTTTCCATAGAGCATTATAGCCAAATCTAAAAGAAATAGAGGGAGGAAGATCACCCTAGCCCAAGCTCCTACAAGCTTCACACATCCAATCCTTTGGAGTAAATGAAGGGTTCTCAACCAATCTCATTTCCTTTCCCTTGTTTTCATTCTTCTCATTTCTTCTATCATTCATTGCATACACTCATTTAGTTTTACACACATCACTATAGTTTGCACACATTAATCTTGTGCATACTTAAGTCTTATATGCCTAGCATCTATCCTTCCTAGATCACATGCATTTGCCCTTTATCTCACTTCCTCCCTTGCTTTTGTGTTGCATGTATAGGCAAAATCCTTAATTGTCTTACATGTTTCATTTCATTGAGTGGTCTTTCTTTCTTTTGCATATTTAGATCTTGCATCTAGCACATCTTAGGGTTGCATCCATAGTTTATCTTCTTAACTTTCATGCATTAGTATACTTTAAGATTTGCATGCACCACATAGGAATCCTATTTTATGTTATGTCATTGCGTGCTTCTAAAATGCACACATAGAATTTCCCACCATCTCTTCCATGCATCTCTCTCTTACTCTTTCTATAGCATGCATCTTGCAGTCCCTTCCACTCCATGCCTTCCACCATCTCATAGTCCCCCATCTTGCATCCATAGCACACACCCACCACCTTCCTTCCACTCTTTTCTTTTACACACTCACACCCTCCACTTTCTCACTTGCACACTATCACTCTTTCTCACTTCCATCCATCACAATCTTGCTTCTTCCTTTCTTTTCATTTTGCTTTTCTTATGCAATTGGGCTTGATAGGAGAAGGAAAGAAGCCTTGTGCCCTTCTATGGCAGCAAAGAGTCTTTCCAGTTTTAGATTAAAGGTTGAGAGGAAACAAAATCCTTCCATAAAGACACTCAATTTCCAAGCTAAGGGCATCATGTTGAAGAGTAGGAACACTTCAAAGGTAAAGTACCTATCTCCTTCCTCATCTCCTAAGGTTAGAATAGGTAAATCCTAAGCCAAGGGCCATTGTCTCCCTTCCATTTTTCTTTTATTCCAAGTTTATTCTTAAAGAAGGAAGCCTTCTCTATGGCTACACCTACTTTAAGAAGAACATATCTCTAATCCTCTCTTGCCTCTCTCCTTAAGAAGTTACCCTCTTTTCTGAGGGTATCTAACTAAGGAGATACAAAAATTTATTTTCTCTTTACCTCTCCATCATCCTTTATCCTTCTTTTACAAGTGGTGCTCTTTTAGAAGAGGTGTTAAGTGTCTCTTTTCTTGGCTGCTCCAACACTTCATTCCTAAGGATCTTTAGAAATTATTTGACTTTTTGGATTGCAGCATGTTAGGTTAAGGAGACAAAAATTGGAGTTAAAAGTAGCATAATAGGTTGAAGAGAAGTGTAAAAGCTCCTGTTGAATGACATAACAAGAAAGCATTATAGCAGAATTCAAGCCCAAAGTTGAAGAAGTTTAATTGCTTACCGTTATTGCTTTCTTTATTTACTTACGTAAGAAATCTTTGTAACCAATCAATTAATGAGAAGTATCTTTTAATTCTAAGTTAGTGCATTGCTTTATTTCCTTAGTTAGTCCTTATTAGATTCCTTTCCTTTATTCAATTCCTACTTTAAAATAAATCTTTTATGACATTTTTAGAAACTATCTTAAAAAATCTCTTTCAAAAATAGTTTTTGAAACAACCGTGTGTTTGTGTGTGTGTGTGTGTGTGTGTGTATCTTTTCAACTGACTTTAAAATGCTTCAGTTTAGCAATGAAATATAATATTTTGCGTGAATAATTCACGTAAAGCTTATCATAAAGAACCTTGTGATATTTTTTCATGCAAAGGTGGCCATGAATGAGCCTATGATATCTTACCAAAATAAGTCATTCCATGGTAGCCATGAATGGTCCCACAATATTTTACGAAAACAATTCATGCCAAGGTGGCTATGCAAGATCGATAATTCTAGCCTAATGGGCTCTCTCTATAGAAAAATTCTAAGGCGATAATAATTCTAACATGGTGTGACCCCAACTATGTGTGAACCCTAAGGTGATGATGATTCTAGCCATGTGGACATCATTATGAATAGTCCAAATAATACAATGACTCTGGCTATGAACCCTCACCTATATTCTCATTATATAATCTAGTCTCCAAAATAGATGTTAAGACTCCAACAAAGTTAAACCTCATACCCTCTTAAAAGTTAATTTTAATGTCTATATGCCTTCATTTTCTCTAACATCAAATGGCTAAAGGGATGCAACTTATACCCAATGATAACACACAACTTGTTCATCTCCATAAAGAGAGTATTGTCACAAAGGTCCTTTATCTTCTTAATGAAATTATTGTCGGGCACTCGAGACCTAAGTTAGCTATGCTTAAATGATAAAAGAGATAGCATGTTGACTTTATCATGAAGGTCGTTTATCTACATAATGGAAGTATTTTTGTGCACTTAAGACCAACATTACTTATGCTTAAATGATAAAAGAGATAGTACATTAACTTTATACTGGATAAGTGTTTAATTTTGCATAAAAAAATACCCAATTTGTTACCCATGTGTTACAACTTATACGGGTAAATTAGGATTTTTAGACCAAAATTCATAATACATGCATTTTTGACACAATGAAGCAAAAGTTTTCCATTTTGTAGGTCCAAAGGCTAATCCAAAGTAAGTATGTGATAAAACATATTTTTTTAGGATTTAATTTAAAAAATTCCTTCTTTCAGTAAAAGAGACGATAATTCGACAGCTGAGATCAATCGAGATGAACATTGAAGACCACGATCAAAAGATTGAGTCAAAGCCCCAAAATCATCAATCTAACATAAGAAAAGGTCAAGATCACCTTATATACTAGTGATGGATGAGATTAAAGGAGCTAAAGATGGCCAAAGTGGTTTCATGAAATAAGTCATGCATTCCTACCATCATTGCATGGAAGCCACTTAATCCACCTTAGCCATGTAAGCCATGAGAGAAGGTTGCAAGCTAAGGAATTCAAGCTAAATCATTCAAACCACTCAAACCAATGGATTCAGCCATGAAGTCAAGCCAAGGAAGCTTCCAAAGCTAGCCATGAAGCCTAGCCAATGGATCCTTTAAAGTTAGCCATCTAAGCCATCAAGCTAAGCTAAATGGAAGGGTAGGATTAGATGAGATTCAAGAGGATTATCTATGAGATTTGAAGGGATATTTTGAAGATAATTAAGGGAAAATATTATTAGGATAACGTGGCATATGGACATCAATGTTTAGAATGTACTTGGAAATACGATTCCACCTCCACTAAGTACACTCAATTCCAAGTTCGGGAGAATAAAACAGATTTTTCTCCATAAAATGGCAAAATGGTCCTTTTACACTTCCATGGGGCCCACAGGGGCCCACAAATGAACCCAACGGCCAGAAAACATGTAATGAGTGGTCAAACCACTACCAGCTGATAGTGGAGAAGGAGGTGGTAGTGGAGGATCTAATGTTAATTTAATATTCAAAAGAATTGAAACATAATTATTACAAGTAATTATGAAAATTTCAAAAACATCTATAAATACACCCCCAAAAATCCTTCAAAAATGTTCAGTAAAATTCCCATGAAATTATTTTGCTTCCCCTAAAAACCAAATCTAGATTCATTTCCAAATTTCTTAAACTCCCAAAAATCTCTCTTCTTTCACTTTCTCTCTCCTCTATCTAGATTGGAACAAGAGACCCAAATTCAACTAGGCACTCTGTTCCAAATCAAATCTCACAAATCCCACCATTCCTATTGTCCTAAGCTACCTTATATACAAAACCACAATCAAATTTCAAGATGCAATCAATGAGAAATAACAAAACAAGTAGTTATTGGGTGATCTTATCATCAAGTGGATATTTCTTTTAAATTGGGTTACAAAACCTACATTTTTCTCCAATCAGGTAGGTGAAAACTCTTCCCATACTTATTTCAGGTTATTTTATATAATTTTTATTTTTCTAAAATTAAGTTTAGGTTAAAAAATATATAAATCAAGTAAGGATAAGAACCCTTCATTTCTATATGATGGAGGGCTCAAATGGAAAATCTGAGTTGTCCAATCGATCCAAAAGGGTTCAAAACCCCTAAGGTAGAATTTTTAAGAAATTTTATCAAGTTTTGAGCCCTTGAGTGAAGAGGAATTGATTGGACGGTCCAAAATGGACTGTCCGATCTTCTTTATAAGATCAAGCTCTCAGGACACTGTTGCAAGACGCCACACAAAAATGCTCATGCTCCCATGCTCCACATGCGACGTCGTCCCAACAGAACGACCGCGCGACAGCATAGGTCCTAGGGAGCGCGTTACTGCGTGCGTCCTAATGACGGGAGCACAGCAACTGCTCCACCCGACCAGACTCGCTTTGCTTGAGTAATTAGGACCATCCACTCCACTGGACCCAGATCAAATCTAGACCTTTAAAATGATTGTGAACTTCAAAGTTCAATTACGGAGTCATCTGAACTCCAAATTAAGATTAGAATGAAGCTATAGAAAGCTTGCAATGTCTATTTTGTTCTTAAATCATAAAATTAATATAAATATTCAAGAAACATTCTATTTTTAGTAGTTAAGTTGCTAATTTTCATAATCTACAAGATCTAAGATGATCAGATCTTGGGGATCCAATACAATGATGATATAATGTTGAAATCAAGTAATATCCATGATTTATTTTAACAGATCTAACATAAAATGAGAAATCTACCCTTTATGGTAGAAAAACCCTAAAAAAAATACAAAGGGACCCACTTGATCAATAAGATCCATCATGATCAGACCCTTTGGATGGGATATATGAATGGGATTATAATGAAATCTAGTTAGATCATGGATTAAATGTGACAAAAACAAGTGGATATGATCTTTGGATCTTGATGGAGTAAAAGCCCTAAATGTAATTAAAACCCTTGATCTAAAGGAAAAGATCTAAGATTTAATAGTTGGATCATAAGTAAAGGTTTCTAATAATCTTAATCTAATTAGTTTAATTGTCTTTTATTTGATAATAGAATTGTAAATGTAATTTATGTTATAAAGTAGGAAGTATGATAGTGTAATTCTTAAATTTTAGCATGCTATGCTCTAAATGTTATTAGTTTGTTATTAAGTTGGTAGATTTAATTATCTTAGGGCCATGTTAGTTTAAATTTGAGATTTTAGCATGATTCCATTAGATTAGTAGTAAAATTTCATGTATTTCATAACTTAGGATCATGTTAGTTTAAGTATAGCTTTATTCCATTAGGTTAAGTTACATTCATAGGAAGCATATTAGTATATATGGTTGTTAAACTTATATTGGATTTATGCTAGAAATTTTATGATTTAATTGTTTTTAAATTTTATTAATAGATCCAATTGTTAAGTAGTTGTTAAGATATGATGAGCATAAATCACCGGAAATGTAAACTAATGGAATATAGTGATTCATGGACAATTAAGATGAGTGAATGACTTTGACTTAATATTAGTAAGGGCTATAGTTAATAAGACAATATAAGGATTATCAAACCCTTGGCCCAAACTAGGAGAATAATAAACCCCATGAATGACATTTTAAATGCTCATGGACGTAATTAAAATCAATTAGAAAGAGTACTTAGGGTTAAAATGCTCATAGGAACCTTATGAAAGGTTGAGCTAAGGTCACTCTAGTGAATGCTAAACATGGTGGTTAAGCAGGTTCTCTAATAGAGCCTCGCTCTTTCCCTACCTTTCGTTGACATTTGTCAGGTCTAAATGCCTCCTTACATAAGGATTAAAGTAACCACTTTGTGTTCAACCATTCAGCTAGTAAGCCTTAGTCAATTAGAAATAAGAGGAGCTGTCTAGACTTAGGATGAAATAAGCCATCTTCAACTAGTAAAACATTAACTGGTTGAATAATAATAATAATATCATAAAAGGTTAGTAAATTATCAACCCTAATAAAAATTGTAAGTAAGATAAGGATGATCAAACAAGATCCATGGGATCTTAAATGATCAAGAACAATAAAAAGAAATAACTACTTCTTGATGATATATATATATATATATTGCCTACAATTTAGATTAAATAGAATAGAAGATCTTAGATCAAATAGCATAGAAGATCTGAACCCTTGATCAAATATGATTCAAAGAAGAGAACTAAGATCATCCTCCTTAGTGGTGATCAAACAACTGAACTTAGATCAAAGAAGAACTAGATGATAGAAAATATAAGCCCTTGATCTTTATGAACAAGTATAAATTATTGATCAAAGGATCTATGAAAGATCAAGATCAAAGAAAGGAATACACAAAGACTTAGAATAGAAAATACTTAGATCTGAAAGATTAGAAGATCATTTTAACCATCAGATTTATTAATCAATAGAATAAACACTATCTGAGAAAGATAGATTATGGTAGGACACAAGATCTAATCTTTATATCAAAGGAGAAGATTAGACAAGGAATATAGATAGGATAAAAAATATTGAATTATTCAGATTGTATAAATATATTGACAGTATGTATGGACTTACAGATTACATATATTAGTCAGAATCAAGGAAGATCTGAAGAGATGGATCACTACTTGAAGGTAGGAGGATTTTATGAATACATTTACATGAGAAATACATGTTGAATACATAATCTTATGTCTGAAAATGTTGACAAGTATAATGTAAATACTTGTATTAAATCCATTGAAAACCCTTATGATCCAACCAAAACACATATGAAATGGTTAAGTTAGAATTAAGGAAAACCCTCAGTGAATAGGTAACTAGAAGGTATTCTAGCCCTAGATAAACAGACAAATTGTATGATAAGTATAAAAATCAATACATGGGAATCATTCATATAGAATGGTGATCCCTAAACATATATGAACATGGGTATCATTCATTGTAAATGATGATCCCTAAGTTTGAAGTGAAATCCTATCCTTAGTACAAGAATACCAAAATACGAAGATGATGATATAAACAGATAAGACGTCTGATAAGTAAAAGAATACTTTATATACAAGTAAAGAGACTTGTGGTTTTTATTTTAAATAGGCGTATGGCTGAGGATGCTATGCTAGGAGCGTTACGATGGTTTGGCCACCCACTCTCTGAAATGTGATATATATGTTGATACTGTGCCCAAAAAGAGGCAAAATGTCAGGTGGGGCAATTATGGGAAGGCCACCATTATGACGGTCTATCTCCCCATATAGACATGACATAGATGATTTTTGACATTTGGCATCCGTGGAGTATGATAGTTATCCGAGCGTGCTGGTACAAATCAAACTACACCATAGTAGTCCTTTGAGTATTTTGCATTATAATGCATGGCATAATGAGATGCCGATACTACCCAAATAAGGGAGTATTTTCCCAGCAGAGTCTGGATGATTGATCAACTCAGTGTGTCTAAGTGTGACTATTGATGTTTGAGATATTAACTATTTTTCACGGTTTTGACCGTATATATATCTATACAACATATACAGTATTTATGTGTAAGGATATACATATATGACAAAGTAAATAGATTGATCCATAAGTATGAATAATGAGATTATGAAGTATTAGGATTATACTATCAAATTATTATACTTCTTGAATCCCCTACCAAGCATAGCTTGATAAGATATTGTAAATGTTTGAATGTTTATAATATCTCAGATACAGAGAAGGAGAATGAGGAGCTCAAGACTTAAGAAGACTTGGAAGAATAATCAATCAGGGTATATCCCTTGAAGACATGTATTTTTATTTGAGAGCATTATATTGTAATGAGAGTTTTTACTGTATGGTGAGCTTTGAAATCTAGATTATGTAATTTGGACAAGTATTGTACTGATACCCGGGCTGTACTGTGAACCATTGGATGGATTTTGGAATTTAATAAATGTATATTCCTTCAATGGAATTTTATCTTGTACAAAATTCTACTTATGTTATGTATGAAGTGATGACTTGGGTTTTACAAAACATGTTCTAAAGAAAAGAATTTTTGCTGCTTTGTTTTGTCAAAAAATTTATTACGAAGGGTGCCCTGCCTTTCAAAAATGTATTACAAAATGTGTTACAAAAACCCGGGTCGTCACACTCCAAGCCATTCCCCACCTAGTTCATGGTTGATTCTCCATTAAAAAGTAGGTTGCTTCTCTTCCTTAGATGTTTGATTGGGTACTTATCCATTGTTGCTTTGTTTGTCTTTGGTTTAATGCTTAGTTGTTAGCTTGATCTCCAAGCTTCTTGTTTGCTAGCCTTTCTTTTTATAATCTATTGATTTAGGAGCTATAATTCTTTGGTAGTGACAACCAAAAGAGTATAGCTATTAGATCAAAGTCTTTGCTTTGAATACTTGTTTTGTTGCTTGTTTGTTCCTTGATTTCTTACTCAACTCCCTTTGCTTTACATCCTTATTTTGTTCCTTTGTTTCCCCCATTGTCTACCTTTTTGAATTGCCTTCAACTTATTAGTTTTCCTTGCTTATTCCTCAAAGAAACAAGTTAATTCTTCCCTGGTAGTAACAGCCAAGGGAAGAAATGACTTGAGTCTTTGATTTTCTTCTTTGCATTCCACGCTTTCTTCTTAGAGATAGACATAGTTTTAGGTGTTCCTTTCCTTAAGTTCCTTCATTAGTCCATCCATTTTTTTCTTTTGTTTATCTCTTGGAAACCACTTGCATAAGAGATCAGTTTGAGGGTTTTGGAAGGTGTTTTAGAATTGATTTGAATCAAGTTTCATTCATGAATTGAATGCAATTTCCAGCACTATGTAAATATTTTATGCATTCAACTTTTTGGATGTAATTGGTACTATTTCAATGAAATAACTTGAAGTTCTTGTTGACACTTGTTTCCAGTAGTGAAGAACTATTGAATTGAATATTTTAATCTATATAAAGTTATGCCTTTATGTGTTGATTACTTGGAAATTGGAAACATTATGGTGCTCAAATTTTCAGCAACATAGAAATACCACCTTATTTATGCTTAATTCTTCACATTATTTACTATTGGTCTATTCTTTATGAAATTAATTAATATTTTAAGTTGGGTGTCTAGTTCTTAGAGTAGACACTATGATAGCTAGTTACAGGTCCATTGATTTTAGTCTATGTTCACCCCATAAATCATGCGCATAAATCCATGGTCTATGCACATGGTTTCAAGGTATTTTTCCTTCGACAAATTGCTTAGTTTAAATTAGATTCTAATGCTCAAATTCTAGTCCCATTCATGCATTCCATGTTAGATAAGTTTTGTATCATAGTTCATGCATATTGTCGTGTTCATCCATGCATCTTAATTACTTTGTTTCATGCATTCTTTCTAGCTTAATTCCATGTTTACCACTTGTTTAGTTGTTTTCATAAGTCGTACAAGTTTTGATTTACTAGTTAGATCATTGTTGTAGGTTTATTTTGCATGTTTAGTTAAGAAAGTTTCCATGTTTAGGTTTAGAAAGTTTCTAATTTCATACTCTCTTTTTTTAATTCCATAATTAGTTTAGATTAAAATCACATTATCTTGGCCAGGTTAGATGGTTTAAAGTAGGGACCACTAGCATCACATTAGTTCAAATCCTCGTGGGATCAACCTCCTCCCATGAGAATACTACAACCAATTCGTGTGCTTGTGAGTTTAACATAAAAATCACAACAATACCTAACACTTAATAGAGAGGATTTAGAGGTCATATACTATTATCAAGTCAAAGTAACAATTTGAGAGATATCTTCACATATTGACAATCGATTAGATCACGTACTAAAACTTAGTTGACAACCTAATTATGTTTTAAATCTGAATCAAGCAAAAATTGTCATCCTAGTAGAGTTAAGTCTCATGCCCTTTTAAATTTCACTAGTCACTAGCAATACATGTTTTCTTCTCTAACATCAAACACCTAAAGGAACACAAAGTCTTTTCCTAACACAGTTATGCATCTCCTACATCCATAAAGGATACTGATATGCTCTTGAGGCTATAATAAAGTTACTATGCATAAAAGATTAAAGAGAAGCATGTTAACACCATACCTAATACTATACAAAGAGACTCCTAAGGCCACACTCTTATGAAATCATAGTGATGCATTTAAAGAAACACATATATCAGCCAATGATAAGCTTACATCATAAAACTAAGCCAATAATCTGATCATATCATACTAATCTAGAACATCCCTAAAGATCATCAAAGCCATTGATCATTGTAATTTGTTTGCATACAAATGACCTCTAGTCAAGCGCTCATTTTTTTTATCTTGCTTATATGTATTCAGTAATCAAAGAGTCTATATGTATTCAATAATAAACTGGTTGTTTATAAGTATTTAATAGGCAAGGAAATGTAATTAACAGCCATCGATAACTGGCAAAAGTAATATTAGCACCTAATGTAACCAAAGGAATGTATCTCACAGTCACTTGATAAATAATAAACCCCTTACTCTAACCCAAGGAAAATCATCCCTCAATTTCCTTTTTGCATTACTACTATGCATCATATACAAATGTGAAATTTGACGCCAATAGTAGAATCTGTGAAAAAAAGAACTAGTGGTGCATGTCAATTTCTTATAAATATATTGATATCATGGTTTTCAAAGAAATAGAACTTTGTAGCATTATCACCGATAGAAGCTGAGTACGTGGAAGTTGGTAGTAGTTGTACACGCACTTTGTATGAGAAAACAATATGAGGATACATTTTCAAAATGTTCAAATCTTTTGTGATAAAGTATTATCAATCTATCATAGAACCTTATTCAACACTCTAGGACCAAAAATATTGAAATTAGGTATCATTTTCTAGGAGATTGTCTTCAACAAGATAACATTACACCCGAATTTATAGGAGTTGAAAAATAATTAGTTGCTATTATTATCCAACCTTTAGCTGAGGAAATATTTTATTCAACCAGAAAAGAACTTGGCATGATTGAATTACTTAAATTATAAATTCTATATCTGATTAATGGGCTTATATGTTCTAATAATCTTATTCTTATGTGAATGCTCTAATTTGATGATTATTAGAACATATAAATTAGAGCATTCACATAAGGATGAAAATAATAAAGGGCAAGGATGAAAACTACAAGGATGAAAATATTGACTTGAGCAATAATGAATATCTACTAGAAGAGGAACTAGTGCAGAACCACAAGATTGAAATTTGTAAAGTGGAACACATTGAGAATAATGAAGAGGAACCAATTGATTTGAACTAAGAAAGTCCAGTAATTCTAAGTCTATCACCTTTTGATATCAAGGTGTGGTTCATGCCTTGGTAAGTTTTGTGATTCCTAACTGAGAAATTGAAACTAGCCTTCTTTGAAAATAGTTTTCACAAGATGCATATCTTATGTGAAAATATTTACGTGTATGATTAGTTAGAGCCATTGGAAATGAGAGGAATATCTTGAAGCATTAGGTATAAGATTTCTTCAACAAGCAAGGTGGGGTTGTCCAGAATCGTGTTGGTGTCTTCCATTCTAAGCTTTACATAAATGAATCTAGCACTTTCCAAACCTATGTGAATGGAAAGATCCTTATGTTTGATGTCTATACATTTAGTAATTAGTTTGAAATCCCTACTTTTAGTTTATACATTGAGGAAGAGTTCAAACAAATTATAAAATATCAATGTGCTCTTAGAAAGCAAGAAGTAGATATGAAAATAGTGATTGAAGCAAACTCTCTCTATCAGAAGGCCGAGATTGTCTACCATTGTATCCATAAAACTCTACTACACGAAGGAGAAGACAATGTTTCATTAACATAGAACTTTGCCTAATCTAGAGGATTTTGCATAGAGTTCATTTCAATGTGGTGGCCGTGTTGCTTGAGCATATATGCTACCAAAGGTTTAGACCAAAGAATTTTCCATTATGACCTTCACATCATGGATCTGCTCACTGAGTTTGATGTGGATTTTAAATTTGATTTTCATTCTCCATGCACGAAAGAGAATGAGATCAATAGTGATACAACTGTGTAAGTTTATGTAAAAATTTAAAAGCAATACAACTAAGACTAAATGTAAGATATATACTATGAGGATTAAATTTATGAAGCTTTGAATGAAATTACCTAACTAGAAATGACAATGTGTAGCATTCATTAATAAGTTGGATCAAAAGAAATCCAGCTAAATAAAGATTCTAGTTAACCATTTTTGAATCAAGCAAATCTAGTCATGTATATTTGGAAAATTAGTCAATTATTAAGGAATAGTACTTTGAAGACATGAAGATGCCTTGCCCAAAATTTTAGCTAAGGGAACCAATCAAATGTTTTGTTCAAGCTAGCTAACTTGGCAAAAATAGTCAATTGAGATCAAAGTTCAGTTAACTTTTTAACACTAGTAGGTTTGATATGATATAGAATTTTTGAAGAATTCCATCTAAAAGAAAGAATCAACCAAATTTGGAGGATTTAGCTACTTTCAAAAATCCATTCAACTATTTTGTAAAAAAGAAAAGCTCTGCAAAGATGCTGGATATGTACATCCTATATTTTGTGTTAATTGTTTTTGGTGGCTTGTGAACAACGTGTATAAAGGATGAATGTAACAGAAATGAGGATGTTGAGATGGATGAGTGGCAAGAGAAGAATGAATAGAATTAGAAATGAAAACATTAGAGGAAACTTAGGAGTAGCACCAATATGTAATGAGATGTGGGAGGGTAGACTTAGATGGTCTCACCATGCCTAACAGAGGCCAAAAATGGCACTAGTTAGAAGGAGTGAGTCAATTCTAGTTGAAGGCTCTAAAAGGGTAAGGGGAAGGCCCAAAGGACGGGGATAGAAGTGGTGAGAAAAGATTTTAAAATTTTTAAACTATATGAGGGCATGACCCTTGATAGAGGAGAATGGAGGAACAAGATTCATGCGACCCCTAATCAAGATAAAGCTTTGATGATAATGATGATGATGTTTTTTGTGGCTTGAGGAAATCTAGTTGACTAAATTTAGAAAATAATCAACTAACCATGAAATGAAATGAGTTTCATTTTTGCAAAAAAAACTAAAGTGGACAGCTAAAGAATAAGTTAATTGTCGATGTGGACTCTCCTAGAATATATTACTATTTTCATAAAACAAGTATCTACTTATAGAAAATCAATAAGCTACTTTTGTAGATAGAATGTTGCCTATCTCTTAAATATTTTGAATTCATCCCTTGATAAGTTGTACTAATTTTCCATGGCTAGATCACCACCTTCAATGGATTTGAAGGAGCAAACTTTTTAATTTAAATGAAGAATCAAAAGAATTCAAGCTCCAAGTTCTCATGGACCAATTATTTCCCTCTATTACAGTAAAATCCTTTCGCTCTCTATTCTTTGATTTCTACACTATAGTTTTTAAAAGAGAACCTCTTTTATTTTTCATCTTCTTATTCATTGTATTTGAGAAAGTGAGGTAGTTCTTTTATTCTTGGAAGAGTATTCCAAGGGATCATAAAAATTGTTGCAAGTGTTATGTTCCTTATTTGTATGATAGTATAGTATCATGTAAAATCTTATAGAAAGCTAGTGGAGCCTCACGGTGGATACCCTTATGAGACTCAAAATGGGGAATACTTTGAGAGAATAAAAGTAGGTGCCTTGTTTGGCTAGCCAAACCATTATAAACTTTGCATATAGTTGTTGTGTGCCTTAGTTATATTTTTTTAAAATATTCTTATTGTTTGAGCATCTTTTAAAATGTTGGAAGTGATTTCATAAGTTTTCAAAGTTTTAGTACCAGGCCTAATTCTCCCCCTCTTAGGACTTCAAAGGAGTAAGAAGAACCTTGGGCTGTGGATTGTGCTGAATATTTGGTAGGGATAGTTCGTAGGGAGCAAGCATTGAGAGCATGATCATTCTAAATAGGTATTGGACAAAGGTTGGGGTTTTAAGGTATGAGAAGGGTGATTCTTCTTTGGATGTGAGCTTTGCATTTCAATCCAAATGGGTACTGGACAAAGGTCTACATGTCCTGCATCCCAATTACAACCAGAAAAAAAACCTCACCTATATGTAGTTCTATGTATGTAGGTTTTAATTGATAAGGCTACAATATGAACCTATATATCCCCAGCTCACATGATACATAAACATCTAACATATACCTTGTAATAAGTGTGAACATAGATCATATGGACGCCACCTTTCAGTTACAACCAAGAAAGGACTCCACCTATATGTGGGCTCACATATACATGTACAAGAAATAACATGTATTAGCCCCAGTTTCACTTGCTACAGAAATAGAGAACAAGTAAGAGAACCTGCACTCATTAACATCTACATCTTCGTCATCAATTGCATTGGCATTTGTAGTAGTTGCCTCCATCTTCTCAGTTTGACTCTAATTTCTTCCAAGATTCCCTTATGCTCTAACTCCAGGTATGTGTTCCTAATTATCATCATGTCACTTACTCCATTAGGCGTCAGTACCTAATCCACATCATGCAAACTCTTGTTCTTTCGAGGTCCACCCATAGAAAACTTTTCGCCTTATATATCCATGCAATCTTAAATAACAAATAGAACATACTAGAGTAACATAGTCTATTTTGAGTAACCTACCAAAAGAAAAGGAAGTCATTTGCCATAAAGGACCAAGAGTTAACAAGTATCATCATTAATAGTTTATTATACCATACATCACAAGCTCTTTTGTATAGTAAGGTCTAAACATCTATCCACCAAAAGTTAACCACACAACTACAGCAGTATATAATCAAGCTAGAACTCATAACTAATCCATCACCATAAATATCACCTAAGAACATCCCTACATCTTAACATCTTAAAATAGAAAGATCAATCACAACAAGAAAGGAAGAGCTTTGTAGTTACTGAACCTAAACTTCAATCATGAATAAGAGAGTCATCGTCAAGGAATTAGGGTTTCTACATACTAATGTCCACTGCACCCATGACACACTGCTCCTCCTTATGAATTTATCAATAGAAAATAACTAATGGTAGTGTTCCACACATATCGACATATTTTTCAGTCTTTGCTTGATGTGACACGATTGGTCCTCCCACAAAAGCATAAAGGATGTTTAGTATCATTGACTCATATAATAACATTCATTGCATGGTATTGATGGTAAAAGTATAAACATAAGAAATAAACTCAACCTTTCATTCCACAATAAGTTCCACATTCATCATGCGGCTTAGAAAGCACATGCCATAACATATAAGTAAAATAAAAAGATGATCTTAAGTACTCATCTCTTAAATTAAAAGGTAAAGACCACAAGTTTCATGGAAATATCTATTAAATAGACAATCGGTTGTTAAGATAGGAGAATCCCTTGTGCCAAAAGGCGCCATGAAATGCATACTAATTGCAATAATTGCATCTCACACCTTGGCGAAGCTGTTAATTGTCCCAATCATCTTTAGTAGACACTTTGTTCCTTTGGTTCTGATCCACAACCATTAAGAACGTAGCCGTGAGTTCATCAACCACTACAAACCTTATATCTCAAAGTACTCCTTGCTGCACAAAAGTCTCCAAAGTTTATTAAATTGTGATTGATACATTCTATACAAATTACGGAACTTAATCGATGTATCCATGTATACGGTCATGAAATCTTCATAACACTTTGTCCTAATAGGAGTACAGTGAGGGTCGGGCCTATACGTGTGGAGGCTAATTGTGAAATGCTCCTAGACATGCACAAGGACATCAACCAATACAAAACCAATGCTGCCTTATAGCTGAATAGTTAATATACTCTTTATAGCTGTTCTAGGAGCCATTTGTTACCTAAATTGGATCATAAAGATAAACATAAATAACATCCTCATAAATGTGAAGAACCTACCTAGTTGACATCTTAGGACCGGCTTCCATAACCATGACCACTTATGGGACCAATTATACAATCATTCACATAATGACCATCCCTAGTAACATGTATATCTTTCACATAAACCATTAAACACATAACTCTAAATGTGTATCTATCAAGAGATCAGTCCCTTTCGTCATTCATACCTACACACACATATCACCATCATCATCAAGATCTTATCCCGATTAGGGGTCAGCCACATGAATCTTGTTCTTCCATTCCCCTCTATTAAGTATTATGGTTTCATTTAGCCCCAAAGTTTTTAAATCTTTTCTCACCACTTCTATACATGTTCTTTTGGGCCTTCCCCTTGCCCTTTTAGAACCTTCTACTTGCATTTCCTCACTCCTTCTAACTAGTTCTGTTTTTTATCTTTGTTAGATATGTCCAAACTATCTAAGTCTAATCTCCCTCATCTTGTTACCTATTACTGCTACTCCTAAGTTTCCTCTAATGTTTTCATTCCTAATTATATCCTTTCTTGTCTTGCAACTCATCCATCTCAACATCCTCATTTCAGCTACGCTCATCCTATGAACATGATGTTCCTCACTACCTAACACTCTGATTTGTAAAGCATGGCCGACCTTATAGCCATCCTATAAAGTTTTCCTTTTAGTTTGAGTGGTAGCCACCAAGCATATAAAACTCTAGATGTGCATCTTCATTTGTTCCAACCTGCTTGGATTCTTTAAGTAACCTCCCTCCCAATCTCTCCACTCTCATGAATCACTAATTGTAGGCATCGAAAGTGATATTTTACGGGGACTTCTTGATTATCAATCTTTACTAGTGCCCCACGCATGTTCCTCACCTTGCTAAAATTGTATTCTATATACTCTATCATAGTTGGGCTGATTTTAAATCCTTTAGGTTCTAATGCTTCTCTCTATAACTATATCTTTGTGTTTATGCCCTCCGTTGTCTTATCAATTAAAACTATATCATCTAGAAATAGCATGAACCATGGAATCTCCTTATATAGATGTTTTGTTAACTCATCCACAACCAATGTGAAAAGGTACAGGCTCAATGTCGATCCTTGGTGCAATTTTACAGTGATAGAAAAATCATTGATCTCTCACTAGTGGTCTTAACATTTGTTATTGCTCCCTCATACATATATTTAATTATTTGTATACACTCCTATGAAACCCCTTTATCACCAAACACCCTCCATATTAACTCTCTAAGGACCCTATCATAAGCTTTCTCTAAGTCAATAAAGACGATGTGGAGGTCCTTCCTCCTCTCCCTATATTTCTCTATCAATTGTCTCAGTAAGAAAATAGCTTTCATGGTAGACCTCCCACGTATGAAACCAAACTGGTACTCTGATACACTTGTCTCATGTCGTAGCCTCTTCTCAATCACTATTTCAAAAAGTTTCATACTATGGCTCACAAGTTTGATCCCTTAATAATTAGTGCAACTCTATATGTCTCCTTTATTCTTATAAATTGGTACAATAGAGCTTATCTTCCATTCATCCAACATTTTCTTTGATTTTATAATCTTGTTAAACAACTTTGTCAACCAAACTACTCCAGTGTCTACTATATGCTTTGAAACCTCTATTGGCATACCATTGGGCCCTAGGGCCTTTCTTGATTTCACTTTTTCAAGGCCTCTTTCACTTCAGGTATTCTAATCTTAGGTCATATCTATAATGTCTAATGTTATTTAGGTTTACAGTACTTTCAATGCCTATATTATCATGGTAATTGTCATTTAGCAATTTTTGAAAGTAACTTTCCCACCTTTGTTTGATCTCATCATCTTTGACTAGTACCCTTTGATCATCACTTCTCATGCACTTAACATGGTCTAAGTCCTTACCCTTTTATTCTCTTATTTTTGCAAGTTTAAACACATCTTTCTCACCTTCTCTTGATCCTATTGTTGTTATTTTTAATTAAACTCACAATTGCACTAATCAATGTAGTATTCTCACACAGTTGAGGTTGATCCCAAGAGGAGTGAACTATTGTGATGCTAGTGGTTCTTACTTTAAACTATCCAACCTAGACAAAATTCAAGTGATTCTTTTTTTTTTCAAAACTAAGCATGGAAATTAGAACATAAAATTAGAAACTAATTAAAAATAAAAAATAAAAACTAAGTAAAAACAAGAAACATGCTAAATGGAGAACTTTCCTAAAACATGCACTTTCTAAGATTAAAACTTTCCTAAATTAAAAAGTTCTAATTTTATGACTTTCCTAATTAATAACTTTCCTAAAATGCAATTTAGAAACTTTCCTAAACTACCTTTCCTAACATAAAATTAACAACTAACCTAATGGAAACATGCTTTAACAAACTAATTTCCTAACTATGCAAAACTAAGACAAGTAGGCAACCAAATCAACTATTGTAACAAGCATGAAAAATATGATTACTTTCCAGCTAACTAAGATGTAAATAATGGAACCTAACTACAACCAACAAGTGAATTAAAGGAAAGATTACTGTTAACAAACAATGAAAGAAAAACTACCCATGTATCATGCATGTAACCAAGGAATGGTATGCATGATTCATAGGATATAAGTGGATCAATGCAACTCTATTGAAAACCTAAGCATTCACTTCTACTTCCAACATTAAGTAAGCTACCTACAAATCTAATTGGGATCTTGAAAATTCAAGTGAACAAGATTGTATATGTAATGACCCCAATTTTTGTAATATTAAAATCCCATGAAAAGTTCAGTTTTAAAGATAAGGGCATTTTGGTCATTTCACTAGTTTCCTTGACTAAACCCAGGAATTTGGTCCTAAAAGTGGTTCCATTAGATGCGTCTCAGAAAAAGGAATCCAACGAGACCAAAATCACCCAAAACGGAGTTAAAATGAGCAAGTTATGGCCCTTTGAAGTTCAGGGGCAAAACTATAATTTTTACAAAAACGGGTTTAGCGGCAAAACATAGGGGCCCGTTTTGATACGGGCACCCTTCATCTTCAACCTCTTAGAGGTTTCTAGAATGGCAGTGTTTCAAGGAGAAACCACCGCCATTCTGGAGGTTTCTCCACCACCATTCAAAGGCGGTTAGAACCCATCCAAAACCCTCTTTAAAAGCCCTATAAATAGAGCTCTTGGGTGCCTCTAATGGCAGCCCAAAACCTTGGAGAAAAATAGGGGTGAAGTAGTGACCTAGAGGGGAAAATGAGGAGAAAAACCCAGCAACGAGCCAGGTACGTCCGAGATCGCTCAAAACCCATCTCCCCCATAGTTCCAAGGTCAATTCGCCTAAGTTTTTGCATGAAAAACCATGCAAAACGGAGCCTGGGAGAGCCATCAAGGACCCTGGGACGTCCCCAGGGCCACACTGGTTCGACAGGGTCGAACCAGGGTGTCCTGAGGATGCCCCGGTCCCCCAGTAGACGCAGACGTTCCAGACGGAACGTGACGCGTCGAACGCATCGGAAGAAAACCAACGGGCGCGTCCGGGGACGCGCCCGCTAAAGAGCCAGACGAGAGAAGCGTACCGCGCGTTTTCAGACGCGCCCGCTGAGGTGCACATCGTAGACGCGCAGCACGCTAGCGTGCATCAACTTTTTTTTTTGTTAAAGAAGCCAGGGCGCATGACACTAACACGCAGCGCCCTAGCATTCCGTATTTTAATACTTAAGGGTTTTGTGTACATACAACACTAAAACGCTTATAACTTGAGATCTAGAGCTCTGATTGAGGCACCGCAAAAGGTGTTGTGTCCGTGTCGACGACGCGGACACATCCAAACCATAAAATCCCTGATCAAGGCACAATCAAAGGAGGGCATGACCCTTAGAATAGGATGGTGACGCGTGGCCACTAGAACTTTGGAAAACTGAGGATATCAAGGCCCAATTAGGACCGTAGGACACCCATAAGCATAGGGATGGACTCCTAATGCCTAAGTAATAAGACCCAACTGCTCTAAACCCATAACAGATAGGTTAAACTAACCTTGAGTCCCCAAACCATGTTCAGGAGCGTACGAGGACAAAAGGGTTAACGCGACCTAGTCAGGTAGGTGCTCTATCACTATTAGATTCTTTTAAAAGAGCTATTATTATTTTGGGAACATATGTTTTAAATATATGACTTGATTTGCATGCATGATAAATGATTTGTACATAGCCATGTTTTGAAAAAATTGCATATACATTATGCACATATATGTGTTGCAAACAAGTGCATACATTACATGATTTAAGTACTTGCAAAGATTGCATGTCCTTGAGGGTTGCCAAAAGACGCTGGAGTGCCGAGGGCCAGGCAGTTGTGAGGGACCCAAAGAGGACAAGTTTTAACAAGAGGTTTTGACTTCTTTAATCTTATGTGATTTGGGCAAGTAAGCCCGTGGGTGCTATGCCGAGGGGTCTGGGTTGGCCACTCGGCCTCTACCACTAATAGGTGGATGGGTACCACGCCCAAAAAGAGGTAAGTCCCTACGTCGACTGCATGTGGTACAGGGGGCTACCACTGGTGTCACGGCACTGGGTCGACGTGTCATAGGCCCCATGGAGGCTATGACCAAGTGTCCTCAGGTACCCGGGGACCACACGGCGAGGAGGTCGTAAGCATAGTGGACCCTATGGTTTGATGAGTTATGTGCATTTCATATAACATGATATGAGGTTGGTCGACCATACCATACTAGAGGTCCATGAGTTGGACTCCATGAAGCATCTATTGCATATCATGATGTCATCATATATATATGATACTTTCAATTTTGGATTATGTGATCTTTTAAGTCATGAGTATTTCAGTTGATTATGGATTCTTATACTGATATTGAACTCGAGTATTCAAACATACGCATATTTTGAATGAGCGTATGATTTTAAAACATCTCATGCATTTATAAAACTAATAGTGATAGGCTCCTACTGAGTATATTATATACTCACCCAATCCTTAACATTTTTCAGACATCAGTAAGCACTCAAGGACAGGATACCTCCGTATATATCATGGTTCAGGACAGCTCGACTCACAAAAAGAGGACATCTATGTTAGTGCTATGAGCAAGTGAATCCAAAAGGAAACAAATATACATGTAAGTAAACTCTCAACCCTTTGGACATGTGTTTGTACTTAGTTACAGTTGGGCTGTGCATTGTGACTGGAAAGACCTGGGGAAAAACATTTATGATTTCTGATGTTTTTCAAAAACTACCTTAGTTGTTGTGAAAGCAAATGACACTCGGGGTTTTCAAAAATGAGTTTAAAAACAAAAGATTTTCCGCTGCATTGCATGTTTCTTTATAGAATGGTTTTCAAATAGGGATGCATCCTGCCTTAGGAGATTAGACATTGCATTTAAAAATGCATGAGAAAACCCGGGTCGTCACAGTATAGTACTGAAAATTGACATACACCATTCATGCAAGAAATTCCAGAAGTAATGTGATCGAAACATTCAATGATTGTGACATGTAAAACTTGGAATTAATCACTTCTAATGCATTCAAACATTCAAGAACAAAATTAACTTACTTATGGACACAAACATGAATTGAAAATTCCACTAATTTCATTGAATCACATCCAAAAAGTCATCAACATAACATTCCATCCATGTAATCCAAATCTGAAAATTAAATGCTATTACAAGGGTGTTCACTTAATCTATATCACTCCCTAATTACAAGCCAAAATTTTCTTAAATTGTTCCAACATTTTCTCACGAATAAGTATGCTTGAAATCATAGGAAAATCCTATGCAAAACTAAAGCAGCAATCAATGGAACTTAAGCAACCAAAGCAGGAAAATTAAGAGGGCCAAAAGAAAAATAAGATGCAATGAAAGTAAAAGGGCAAAACTAGATTCAAGATGACTTACCTTGGCTGTCACTCCAAGGGAAAACCAGACTTGAGTCTTAGTTTAAAAACAAATAAATATCAAGGAAAAGAAGGCAAAAGATGGCATGAATAACACTAAGATCAAGCAAGAGAACAGGGGGAATTAACCAACCATGGAAGGAGAAGCAAATGGCCTAAAATCAGGTATGGAATAGCTTGAAGAAATGCCTCCCACCTTAGGAAAATAGTAACTTCACATAAGTAATAGAAATCCAAAGCAAAAGAGAGCAACTTGATATCATAGGAAGAGGATGTCTCCTTCCCAATGGGGGAGGCATCTTTTTTTCCTTCTGTAAGAATCCTCCCTTTTGCTTAAGTTTGGCTCGAATTTTATAAAACTTCTCCTATTTTTTCTAGGGTACCTAATATTAATGTGTGGTGGGGATTAAAGAAGTCCAAATTGGAGGATTAGGATGGTGGAAAGAAGGTACACCTCAATTAGAAAAGTGGGCGGAGGAGGGCTAACTTGAGGAATGGCAGTTAAGTGGGAGATGCCACCTTTTTAAGAAGGGGCATCTGCCCCCTTCCAAAAGTTGTTGAACTCCTATATTTTAGGAAAATAGGTGCAAATTAGATGGGAAAGGGATAGGATATGTTAGGTGGAGATACTTGGTTGGTTAGGAAGTTTCCGAATAGATGGAAATGAACATGACCATATAGAACAGCCACAACATGTTGAATGATATCTTTAGCCTCAGATATTGTCTCAAAGGTTTCCTGTTGTTCATTCTTACATTGGTTATTAGTACCATCCAAGCCTACTTATTAGTCTTAGTTGTCATTATGGTAGCCATTCTTATGAGGTTATTATCAGTACTATCCTAACAGCTCTACTATAATATAGGTTTTGGACAAAGGAAACTTTGTGAGGAAGAGAGAATAAAGTAGTGGGATTTTCATATTTCAGCTTATAGCAATGGTAGTAGGTGTATCTTCTATTTTGAGTTTCTTATTTGTTAGTGCTGCTTAAACTAATGGTTGGAAAAAGTCTTCATCAGCTGTTGCCAAATCTTTATTTGAGGCACTTAAAGGTGTCCCTCTGTCTTTCAACGTGATCCAAACAGCCCTTCTATTCTGCCTCTAGCCTAACCCAATTTCTGTGAAGAATCAAAAGCATAGAATTGTGGGAAAAATGAATCTCTATAACAAGGCATATCTATAGCTGTAAAATAGACCTATAACCACCACCTGGTAGCTTGAATTTTCTGATCAAAGGCCCACTTTGGTAAAGAATTTACATGATAACACTCCTATTTCACTTCATGTTTGCATATAGTTAAAAGTATTTATGCATGATGATAGTGAACATAGCATAAGAGTAGAAATGAAAGTGACTAATAGGAAATAGATGCAGGAGGAGGGTAATGTTTAATTATATGTCTATGTTGTGAAATTTAAATGAAATGATATTAATGTGATATTCTCGCTCTCTCTCTCTCTCTCTCTCTCTCTCTCTCTCTCTCTCTCTCTCTCTCTCTCTCTCTCTCTCTCTCTCTCTCTCTCTCTCTCTCTCTCTCTCTCGCTCTCTCTCTCTCTCTCTCTCTCTCATTTGTGAGTGGGTGGTTATGTATTTAAGCATAAAAAACTCTACTATTAGGATCCTTAGGTATATTGCTGTACAATATATATTCCATGAAGGGTTAAGAAACATTGAGTACTAAAAACCCCTCATATCAGGATCCCCAAACAGATTCTCTTAGATCCACAAAATTTGCACTTAAATAAATATCTCAAATCCATTAACAATGGCAAGTCTAGTGCTAGTAGTTGTAACACTAAAGATATAGAATGATATATTTCTAAGAACAATCCCTCTACAAATATGCCAGAACTTTGAGTAAGATGGAGAGCAACTCTGAAAGTGGAAAGAATATTGGTACTTGGACTATTCTTTAAGAAGAAAAGAAAATATTTTATTCAACCATCCCAATCTATCTTCCAAGATTAGGAAATCCATCTCTCAAACATGGCAAATCCACGCTAAGTAGACCCATATGTTATAGTAGAAAAAGTTGAAGAAATTATAAGAACTTTACCACAAAAGTTGAGGCGGCCATGTCTATCATGAGAAGTTTAAACACTAAAGAACAAATGAAAATTTCAGGAAATCACCAAAGGATGAACTCCCAGATATTCCACTACAAGTTCCTTTTTCTTGTTGCAGAAGTTGAAGAGGAACGTGGTCTTCTTATAGTGTTAGGAATAGCGGGAAGGTGCTTTAGATCTGGTTGATCTTGATAAGAGAATTTAGACTTTTGATGAACTCATAATAGAAAGCTCCTAAGTTGGTTTATGGTGATACCCTGAATCAAAACGACGGCTCATTTGTTATCTTAATAACTAAAACTGAGAGGAAAGGTCATATCACTAATTAACGCTATATTAAAAAGAAACATGATAGAGAATAATAGATTTGTCTAATCATTATCTATTCTTTTGGTTGAAATTTTAAGGCAGATAGAACTAGAATTGCATAAAACATTACCATTTTGCTCAAAGAAAGATTTCCAAAAACATACCAATGTAATGAAATAGTAGAAAGAAAATTCAATCTCTCATCTCATCTTGGCGAAGCCTTAGCATTACTTCACCTATGAATTAAGGCAAAATAACCAAAATCTTGGAGACAAGAATAAAAAATAAGAAGGGATGATTGTGTTTGAGTGTAAAAATTGATCTTAGCTACAACACACTCGCGCACTAGAGAGAGAGAGAGAGAGAGAGAGAGAGAGAGAGAGAGACAAACATATTTGAATCCCATCTATACAACATGGGCATTAAGTGTTAATGGAACAACTCTATGGCAGAGAGAAATTGCTTTAGTGCACAGGAAGTTTGATCTTTCACTGCATCTAGTGTGGCATCTTAGTTGGCACATGGCTTAACACCAAGTGGGCCAAATTCCGAAAGAATAGTAGTATTTCCCTATCTTGAGAATGACTTTGGTGGACCATGCCCTTATCATCTCCACTGGTTTCTCATTCATTTTAGTTCTAAGTTCTAGTTAAGCTCCATCAAAAAATCCAAGCCCACTAGTATGATATGAATGATTAGATTACTACTACATCGTGAGGAGAGTCCCACAGAGCTTGGCTTCATAATGAAAGATATATCTATTACATATTAAGCCAATCAACTTTTTCTTTGAGCACTTTAACCCTTTTTTTCTTACATTTTACTTATTAGTATTTTTAATATAGTAATTATTTTTAGTTTTTATGTTGTGTTATTAGTTGGTTGAATGGCATAAAAAGGATTTTCTTTATACATCCTCTATTTTCTAGCCACATGGTATTTTTATCTCAGATCCTTCAACTTCTAATTCCAATAGAATACCTCCTTTACCACAAATCCCTATAATCTCTCCCTCTAACCTTTCTTATTTTTCTTCTTCCAATTTTTTCTTATTCTCATTTTGTAATAGTTTATACTATTAGATAAATAAGTGGGTCCTCTAACTAATCGTGTTTTTCTTTGAGCACTTGAACCTTGGTTTTTCTTACGCCACATTAGCATTTTTAATATTTCAATTATTTTTAATTTTATATTGTGTTATTAGTTGGTTGAATGGTATAAAAAGGATTTTCTTTATCCATCCTCTCTTTTGTAACCATAGGGTATTTTTATCTAAATTCCTTTAACTGCTTATTCTAATAGAATACCTTCTTTACCACAAATTCCTAAAATCTCTCCATCTAACCTTTCTTATTTTTCTTCTTCTAATTTTTACTTATTCTCATTTTGTAATAGTTTATACTATTAGATAAATAAGTGGGTCTTCTAACTAATCATGTTTTTCTTTAAGCATGTGAACCCCACTTTTTCTTACACCATAGTAGCATTTTTTAATCTTTTAATTATTTTTACTTTTATGATGTATTATCTGTTGGTTGAATAACCTTAAAAAGTATTTGCTTTATACATTCTCTCTTTTTAAGCCACATGGCATTTTTTTTACCCCAATTCCTTTAGCTTCTAATTCTAATGGAATACTTGTTTTGATGCAAATACCTAAAATTCCTCCGCTAAACTTTCTTATTTTTCCTCTTTCAATTTTTAATTATTCTCATTTTATAATAAACTATTAGAAAAATAAGTGGGTCCTCTAAAGAGCCATTTAAGTTCTATCTAATTTTTCTCTAATCTTTCCTTTCTTCTAAAGAAACACTAACTCTCTCTCTCTCTCTCTCTCTCTCTCTCTCTCTCTCTCTCTCTCTCTCTCTCTCTCTCTCTCTCTCTCTCTCTCTCTCTCTCTCTACTAAAAGGAATACCTTTCTATACATTAAAATGTTGCTTATTTTTCATAGAAGTAAGCCCTTTTTGAGGTTTTAAAATCTCTTTTTCGCCAACCTTTTCTATTTTTATTTAATTATATACTATTAGTTGAATAAGCGGGTCACATTTTTTCCTTTAGACTTTCTTACCTATTACATATTAAGCTAAATGAGTTTTTCTTTGAGCACTTGACCTATTTCTCTATGCACCATATCAACACTTTTCTAGATTTTAAATTAATTTTATTTTAATGATATGTCATGAAGGCCCTAAATGATTTGCTTCATAAACCACTCTTTTTTAGCCACATGCCACTTTCTAAAATATCTATCTTTCTCTCTCTTACATTTTGTATCATTAAATTATTATTTTTTTAGTATGATCCTCCTTCCTATTTTTGTTCTTGTTTTCTCTGCAACCTTTCTTATTTTTCCTTCAACCACATGGGCAATCCCTAAAATGTATAACTTTTTTTTTTCACTAAGCAAAAAATTACAAAACAAATCTTTAACTTCTACCATATCTCTCCATATAGTTTCTTTTTGAATAGACAATTAAATTCTCATCTTCGTGGGTTCAAACTTTATGATGATCTAAGACATCTACACGTCATTTTTCTTTGCATATTGTCCATATTTTTTAAAATAGGCTATCAAAACTAGTCATCTCCTATGTCTCAAACTTCCCAATGATGCAAGTCATCTATACCCTATTTCTCTTTGTTGCAAGTTAGCCTTTTTTATTTTCAAATATTTTTAGTTTTATCCTATGTATCATATGTCAGTGGGAACCTAAAAGGTATGATTTATATAACCTCTTTTTATTAGTCACATGCCATGACTAAAATATCCTTCTCTCTCACACAGATATATTTACATATTAAGCAAAGGGTTTTGCTAATGCCAAGAACCCCTTCTTCATTTAGTGCCCTTCTATTCTTTCTTTTGAATTTTCATGAAGTCTCTCTACAAGTACATGTTCTAGAGAAAGGAATGCGTAGACAACACTTTTTTTATTCATAGTAAAACTTTCTTTAAATCAGAGCTGTTCATGATATTTATAATACCAAAAATTAGTAACCATCAGAAATCAATGTGTTTGTACAATATTTACTATTTGTTTTAGGTCCTAATAAAATTTAATAACAATATAAGGATTTAATTTTTTTCCTAAGGAAACATGGCCTAGAAGCATTCAATGAGCAAGAAATTTGATTAGTAGTCTATATATGTCATTCCTAACATGATAAGTGGCTTAAATCTACAAAAGTAGTTTTACTGTGCATGAAAAAAGGAGCATGACACTTCCTTTCCTCTAGAGTGTGAGTTATCTTAGCAAAACTCTAAAAGGTTAGTTATGAAATGTTAAAATAAGAAAGAAAGCTAGCTAAATGATGAATGGTTACTTGGCGAGAGCAAACCCATTCATGAAAATAGCAAAACCCTAAGCAAATGATGTTTCCTTTTATGAGCACTTGAGCCCTATTTTTTCCTGAGCAATGTAGCATTTTTGAATTATTTAGTTGGATCTGACAAAGGTAAGAAAGGCCAAGTCTTTCTCATTGTATTCTTCATTTATAGTGATCTATATATACATGAATATGTACAAATTAATAGGGATTTGATCCCTTTAATATCTCTATTTATGGCAGGAATGTGATCCATGTAATCTTTCTCCTATATATGTTAGGGATGTGATCCTTGTAATATTTAAATCAATTAGGATTACAAATTCTAAACATCTCTAACACCCCCTGCTCTCTCAAACTTAAGTTGTTGGTAAGGACAACAACTAAAGTTTAGAGTAGAGAAAATGAAATTGCAAAGATGGATGAGCCTTTGTAAGCATATTGGCAATTTGATCGATGGTAGAGACGTATGGGAGAGTAATTGTGCCCTTTTAATAATGATGGTGAGCGACATGAAAGTTAATTTCAATGTCTTTTGTTTGCTTGTGAAAGACTGCATTATGAGCTATTTGAATAACACTTTTATCATCACAATCAAGATAGTTTGGTTGAGATTGCGAGAACCCAAAATCTAAAAGTAATCTTCAAAGCCAAATTATTTCATAAGTAGTGTTAGCAAAAGCCCGATATTATGATTCCATACTATACCAAGATACAATTTCCTATTTTTTACTTTTCCAAGAGATTAAAGATTCTCCTAGAAAGAGAAGATATGTTGTAGTAGTTTCACTATCTATGACATCACCTCCCTAATCAGCATCAGAATATGCCTGAAGAATTAAAGATGATAAAGAAGATAGAGGAAATTCTTGGTGAAAGATCCCTACAAGATATCAAGTAATATGTCAAATAGCAACGTAATGATCATTACGAGGAACAGACATAAACTTAGATACTACATAAATAGCATGAGCAATATCTAGCTAAGTGATAGTGAGATACATGAGCATCCCAACTAGTGGAAGGTAGAGATTTAGATTTCTTAAGGGTTCACCGTCAAATAGAAAGCTTAACATTAACAGCAAGTGTAGTGCCTGATGTTTTGTCATTCGACTAGCGTGGAAAGATCAAGAATGTCTGAAGCATATTTGACTTACAAGAGAAGATAACCATTTCGACCTCGATACTGAGAACGTCGTTGAGGAAACCCAAATCTATCATTTTAAAAGGTGCAGGAGAGAAAAAAGTGAGAAAAAATTAGTGGGATAGGATTTTCAAGGGTGAATATTACTCAACCGACAAAGACACTAAGACTTAGTCAGAGCAAATGACAGTTCCTCCAACCACGATCAATGAACCAAAAGATCTAATCAAAGAAGTAACAGTCAAAGGCAAAACCTAGCTTCATCCAAAAACACTTGATCCAACAATGATCCTTATATTTTGGTAAACTAAACTGGCAGGCACAGTTGCTATTTACAAGAAAAGCAAGCCAAAGCTGAAGAACAAGAAGGTTTTTGTCTTATATTGTGATTTTTAGATCAAGAGAAAGAACAAATTGGTCAATGAACATCCCTTTTTGATGATCTCAAATTGCTTATACAAATCTATAATCATTACTACAGGGAGACTTTTAAAGTCAATGAAAAACATTAATAGAAGTTGGTAACCAAAGTGACTTCTAGCGAGTCGACTTGGAAAATCAGTAAGAAAAGAAGTCAGTTAAGAAATGACTTTAAAAGTGACAACTTTTAAATTTGGATACAAATAACTTTAAAAGCTACCATTTTTATTATCGTTCTAAACAATGACTTTAAAAATAATGTTTTTAAAGTCGTTCTAAAAACAACTTTAAAAAAGACATTTTAAAGTCATTTTGAAAAAAAAAAAAAAAAGACTTCAAAAATAGGTTTGAAAAAAAATGACTTTAAAAGCGGCCTCCTTTTAAGTCATTCTTTACGAAAAGATTTTAGAAAACTAACATTGCTAAAGTTGTCTCTTTTTTTTTAGAACGACTTTAAAAGCAATCTTTCTTTTTTTTTCAGAATGATTTTTAAAGTCACTTTTTCAAAACAACTTCAAAACTAGGTATTTTAATGTCATTTTCATCAGAACGACTTTAAAAGTGGCTTTTTCTAAAGTCGTTTTTTCATAACGAATTTAGAAATGTTTGTTTTTAAAGTTGGTTTTTCAAAAGGACTTTAAAAATAGGTGTTTAGAGTCATTTTTTTATAACAAATTTAAATGTTCCTGTTTTTTCTTTTGTTTACATTGCAATCACTAGATTTTTTTGCATACATTCAATGTCTACTTCTTTTTTTTCTTGCATACACTCAATGTACCATCTATTATAATGTTCTTGTAATATTTTTACACATGAAAAAGAAACACACGCTCACATTCATGGTAGGGTATAAAGCATGCAAATTCATCATCCACCCACATCTATCTTCAAAAGACTTGATAAAAGAAACCACTGCACATTCACTTCATTTAAAAATCTATACTCATATCCATTTACTTTCATACTCTAAGTTCCTCTTATTCATCCCATAGAAATATATATACTTCAATAAAAATAATGAAAACTAGAAGAACATATGCATATCAATGAAAGGAAAACCTCCATATTCACATCATTTAAAAGCCATACACATACTCATTTACTTCCACACTCCAAGTTCCCCTCATTCATCAAACCCTAATTTTGAACGAGAATTGCATAAAATGTGCCCTTCCCCAATATTCAAGGTTAGATAGAGAAGTAATTATTATTTGTAATGAAATGATAAATTTTTTGTCAAAATCACAAGGATCTAACCAAGATCTTAACCCCATCATCTGCAGTGACAAAACCCACTTCATCTGCAACATGCAAATACAAAGTTATTACTTAGATGCAAAATCTTCAAAATGGATGACAAGATGGAAACAAGACAAAGAGAGACAAAAGAACTAGCAGAGGAGGCCGTCATTCCCTCCACAAGTTGAAGAATGTTGAAAGGTACAAAAAAAAATTAAGTTGACTTCCTCCTATTTATAAAGGAAAAATAACTTTTGTAGTCAATTTTTAGACTATGACTTTAAAAGTTGGAGCTTTTGAAGTTGTTTATTATAACTGAATTTAAAAGTCTTTTATCGCCCAAAAAAATTTCTTGCTAAAGTAAAATAGGGCCTTTTAAAGTCATTTTCTGAAAATCACTTTTAAAGTTGTTTTTTAGAAAATGACTTTAAAAGTTGAAGCTTTTAAATTTGTTTTTTATAATTGACTTTAAAAGTATTCTCCAACCAAAAAAATAATTTCCTACTAAACTAAAATAGGGACTTTGACTTGCATTTATGGCTGACGTATAGCTGCCAAAAGTGTGTATCATGTCAGTGGGTCCCACTTAAAGTGGATTTATCATTTTTTCTTTATTTAATTTAAATTAACTTCTTTAATTAAAATAATTATAAATTTTTCATTTGACCTTTGATTTCAGTATTCTTAGTATCATTGGAATCGTTTTTCTATATATATTGCAAATTAGATATTTCAAAGGTCAATTCGATGTCTTTCATTAGTTATCCTTCAAAATTTAAAATCTTGGGATTTTAGTTATGTGTTTCTCATTTCAATTCAATCAAATTACATAAAATGAAATAGAAATTAGGGGTGTTACATCCTTCCCCCTTAAATAAATTTCATCCTCGAAATAGTCATTACATATCTAATTAAATAAGTATGGATGAGTTCTTCTCATTTCATCCTTAGTCTCCCAAGTAGCTTCTTCAGCAGATCAATGTTGTCATAATACTTTGATCAATAAAATGGTCTTTGTTTTTTAAATTCTTTTTCATGTTATCTTTCAAATAATTTTTAGAAATATTTTCATCTCATTGTAAATTTATATTCTTGTAACTCCTTAAAATACATATGATTTACAACTTCAAACTATGAACATTTACATCCTTTATTAATGTAGCTTTCCTATCTACTTTAAGCAATAAAAATTGCTTTCACTGCTCACTCTGATACTCTACCTTTACTTGTTAGTAAATCATTATTATTCTACTATTTCTTACCATGTAGGTAATGTATCTAGTATTTTATATCCATCTTCTCAATTGTCATTTCTTAATCATTAGTATAACTTCATTTTTCCTCAACAATTATTAGGTATCACAATCACTTTACTGTTCATGATTGTTTGTGTATAATCTTCCTTATTTTTATCATTTCATTCTTAATTCATAGTATATGATCATTTTCTATTTTTGGTCTACATCAATTTTTCCATTTGTCATCAAAATTTCCAACTTTAAGTTAAACAGTTCTTTTTAGACAAAAGCTCAAGGTTAAGCAATTCCATAATTAGGTTTATACAAGTATACCTCATATCTTCATATAAACTAAACTCCATACTTTCAAAAGATTGTCTAAACTTTTTCATTAAAATACTCGTTGTATAATTTTACAATGCAGTTTTTCTTTAAGAATTATACTACTCTCATGATGATGCTCTTACTCAATTAAAAACAAAATCTCTTGATTTTCTTAGAATATACCAACCTTGATAGGTACCATTTATTTTCACATTCATCAGCGTTTCATATATATGTCATCTTTATATCTAGATAACTAATTCCCACTTGTTTAATTGTATATCTATTTTGACCAATACTACTCATAAATGATTAATAATTCCACGTTGTCTCTCATCATATATCAATAATACCTTTAAATCTTCAAGATAAATGACTCAACTGTCACTTTACTATTTTGAGTAGGACTTTTAACCACAAAACTCCTAATAATGATATAACATGTGGAATCACTCTTTTTACGCTACACTAGTGCAAATTCCAAGTCCTTATCTGATGCATTTCCTAAAACTCACAAAAAGCTCCACTATTTGAAAATAAGATAAGAACTGATATAGTGGTTAGATTTCTTTACTTTTCATTTTCTAATTCCACCACAGTACTATCTCTTTTTTTTAATAAGGTGGTACAAAAAGTTGACTTCCTCAAGTCATATATACTATTGTCAAAATCATGTATTTCAACATACTCTTGATGCTTCTCTAATCACTGTTCGTATCAAGATGCAGTCTATAATTACAATTGTTGCTTAGTTAGATAGTGGTCTGAATCATCTCTATGGTATATATTACAATTATCTCTAACAACATACTCAATGTCACATATGATTCAAATGTCCTTCAAATATTTTTCCTCTAAAATCCTCAACTGATCATACTCTGACTTTAAATCAATTTTTAATGAGATCATAATTACGTATGTACTATCAACTTATTTTCACTATGATTTCTCATGAATTTGATAGTCATCAATAAATCTCAACAATTCATTCTTTTCTTTTCTTTTTCAATGAAGAAGACCGGCATAGTTCAACAAAAATATCTAATGTCCACTTTATCTAATAGTTGATACAACTGATTTTCCAACAGTTATGTAAGAGTAACTTAACATTGTGCTTTGGAGATAGAACTGTATCCATCATAAACTCAATAGTACCACCTATCTCACTTTTAATGCAGTATCCAAGTAGATATTTAGAAATTGCATATAAACTTTCTTGGACTACTAACATTTCACATAGGATGGGTTTACCATTATGTGACAATTTATCTTATCTTTAGCTAAAAGGTTTGACTCCTCTATGTATTGTGTCTAGTTGTTTCAAATTAAGTGACACATGCTCATTTAAAACTTATCTCTTCTAAAAAGAGGTCTTTAATTCTTCTAGCATATTTAATATAGTCTTATGGTAATCATTTGTTGTCTAATGTAACTAATTGTTCCATCCTTAAGATGACATCAATATTTGAAATGATTGAGGATCTAGTCAATATCCATTCCTCTTTTCTCAATGGCAATTTGAAGAAAAATTGGATGAGTAGCTAATTGTCTACATATTTTAATTGAGGGTGTGTTTGTATTTAAATTATTAAACATTATTCTAATACTTACCTTTGGATTGTATATGCACATTTGTTGAATTTGGAGTTTAAATTATAATAATACAAGGATTGTTATTGTTGAAGTAAACTCATTTAAAAATGGTTTAATTGAAAGGCAAGATTATTTTGAGTCTTTAAAATTTTAAACTATATTAAATTATAAAATACATGATGAGCTGAAGAATGATATTGAGGGTTTTAAAATGGGACTTTTAAAATCATTTTTAGAAAACTACTTTAAAACTAGTGACTTTTAAAGTCATTTTTTATAACCGACTCCAAAAGTATTTGTCAACCAAAAAAAAATTTCCTACTAAACTAAAATAGGGACTTTTAAAGTCATTTTCCAAAAACCTAGTTTTAAAATCCACACTTTTAAAGTCGGTTTTAGAAAAATATTTTAAAAGTTGGAGCTTTTAAAGTTATTTTTTATAATCGACTTCAATAGTATTTTTCCTGCTAAACTAAAATAGGGAATTTTAAAGTTATTTTTTTTTAAAACGACTTCAAGAGTATAGACTTTTAAAGTCATTTTCTAAAAATGACTTCAAAAGTCCATACTTTTAAAGTCATTCCATTTTCTTCAAACAACTTTAAAAGTATGGACTTTTGAAGTTGGTTTTTTAGAAACAGACTTTAAAGATGCTTTCCCTCAAAAAAAGTTGTTATGCCAAACTAAAGAAGTCACTCTTTTACAAACTGACTTCTTAAGTATGCTTTTTAAAGTCATTTTTTTATAAACGACTTGGAAACTTTTACAGAATCGGTAGTCAAAAAACTAACTTTTTTATGCCAACTTTAAACGCACCAATTTTAGTAGTGAAATAGGGTGGATAATGGCAGTGATTGTTTCGGATCTTGTGTCGCCAACTCTTGTACCATGTTAGAGGTAAAAAAGCTAAGTCTTTCTTGTCATATTAGAGGTCCCAAAAGATATGACTTATAGTAAAAACAAATAGGTCCACAGCCTAACTTTCTTTAAAACATATCCGTACATATGTATGATGGAAGAAATTCTCCTCTCTCTCTCTCTCTCTCTCTCTCTCTCTCTCTCTCTCTCTCTCTCTCTCTCTCTCTCTCTCTCTCTTACATGATGCAATCCGTCTCATCATGTTTACGTCATAGACACACTAAAAAGGGGTTGGCAGGCTCACTTTTTTCAAAACTTTCTATGATCTATTCCATTCGCTAGATTTGTCTCATCATAGAGGCCTAGATGCCAAAACTCAATTGTATTGGATATCTCTAGGTTTTTCATTTTTTGACATTTTGAGTCCAAAAAATAGATGTTACAACACATATAGCCCCAAAATATAGGATACATCTTTATTTTCTTCACTATCCCCTACTTGGGTCAGCTGCAAAATTTCATACCAATTGGATTTCTTATTACTAGATTTGTCAGTTGAAACATATTTTAATTATGATCATTAGACTCTGCAACTGAGAAAACTACAAAAAGATAGTAGCTAGAAGCAACCAAGAGGTGAAGAAGATGAACAGGTCAGATCATTTAAATGCGGAGTGTTATTAGAAGAGTCACTCCACATTTATGAGACCCGTCATGCAAAAGTGGGCACGATGCTATCGTTCCTCTAATTTGAATATTTATCTCTCTAATCTCCAACAAAACGCCAATGCGTCAACGTAGACATCCTCGATTGCCAAGATCAGAAAGCTTTTCCTAATATTTCCATGCACTAACTTGTTTAAATCATTTGTGACTTTTGTATCCTAGAGAGATCCCACATTCATGTGTGTACACAATGCACTACCGAGTTTATACGACGGTCTCGTTAGTAGCTTCCCACTAACAGCCGACCATCCTCACCAGAACTTTCCTTTTCTTTTCTTTTTTAATAAATTTCTCAGTTTTACTTTAAAAAAACATTAGTTACAACGTCTTAAAGACCGTCCATGATTATTAATGAATTCACAGTAAACATGTAAAAATCGTTCTTATTAACTTGTTAGTGAGGTATATTTACCAATAATCTGAACAAGAACAAGAACCATTACTGAAATGGTGGAAGCGGTAACAATCTCTCACTATCACATCCCTACTATAGTACTTCGAAACAAGCTTCAAGAAAAGATGGCAATCATCACAAACACGGAGATTCTTCACAATCCGAATAGAAGTTCCTGGATCACAGGTTAGAAGTCCAAAAGCAACAGCCAGCTTCTCGCTGTGATGAATAAGAACTTGCTGCTTCCCATCCATGTCCACATCATGCAGCGCAGAATTGGTTTGTGGCACATATCCTTCTTTTTTCAATCTTGTGACCATATGATCCAACACTTTGTATATCTTTTTGGATTGGGGGTGAGCTTGATCTCCCGCAAAGAACTCATACACGCAATTGTTCACCTCGATCGAGCTGCATCCAGGTTTCTTTGATACACCCTTCTCCTTCATCAACTTCCTTATCTCTACAGCTTCATCCCACCTCCCAACCTTCGAGTATATATTTGACAACAATATGTAATTCCCACAACTCTGCGGCTCCAATTGTATGAGATGAAGAGCAACCTCTTCAGCGAGCTCGACATCGCCGCGTATTCTACAAGCGCTAAGCAGAGATCCCCATACAATTGGATGGGGCTCCACAGGCATGCCTCTAATGAGTTCATGGGCCTCTTTCAAAAATCCCGCGCGGCCGAGAAGATCAACCATACACCCAAAATGTTCCACCTTCGGTATCAACCCGAACTCCTCGTGCATCATACTGAAATATCTCATGCCAGTATCCACCAAGCCTACATGACTGCAAGCCTTCAGGAGCCCGACAAAGGTAACATCATTTGGCTTGATCCCTCTACCTCTCATATAGTCAAAAACCTCAAATGCCGCCTCCGCCTTCCCGTGCATTGCTAGAACTTCGATCATTGTGCCACACAAGAAGCTATCCTTTTCAACCGCATTGTTGAATACCCTCCTCGCATCATTTACACTACCGCACTTCCCATACATGTCAATCAGCGCAGTATTAACATAAACATCCATCTTTATCTGGCATCTACCTATAAAAGCGTGGATCCATTGCCCCATATCTAAGGCGCCCAAATGAGCACAAGCCGAGAGAACCGCCACCACTGTGACCTCATTCGGCCTAACATCTGATACTAGCATCATTCGAAACAATTCCAATGCCTCCGAGAAACACCGGTTGTGAGCACAGCAAGTAATCACCACATTCCAAGAAACCACATTTCTATTAGGCATCTGATTAAAGAGTGTTCGCATCACACTATACTGACCGATCTTTGCATAACCAGAAATCATCGCATTCCACGAGATAACATCTTTTTCCGGCATTGCATCAAACAAACGCTGCGCACTTTCGACGTCTCCACATTTGCAGTACATGTCCACTATTGTATTCCACGACGAGATATTTCTTATAGCCATCATATCAAAGAGATCTCTGGCACGACTAAATTCTCCGCATTTAATATAACCAGCTATCATAGTGTTCCAGCATATCACATCCCTTTCCATTATTCTATCAAACAAGTGACGAGCCTGATTTGAGAAGCCAGAAGCACAGTACATATCAATAAGTGCAGTTTGAACAATGACCCTGGAACTAAAGCCACGTTTCAGAGCAAACCCGTGTAATTCTTCACCAACGTCAATCCTTGATAAACTAGAAGCTGAGCGTAGAACAACAGGGAATGTGAAGTTGTCGCAAGCGATGGAACAGGAGCGCATGAGGGAGTAGAGGTGTAAGGCAGCGGTGTGGGCTCCAGTTTGGGAGTAACCTTTGATCATGGCATTGTAGAAGAAGAGTTTTGGACGAGGAATTGCGTCGAAAATTTGGCGGGCGTACTCCATAGAGTTGGAGAGAGAACAACAGAGAATGAGTTGACCCAGGACGAGATCGTTTCGAGTGAGGTTGGCTTTGATGATCTGGGCGTGGAGGGTTTTGAGTTGGTTTAGGGTTTTGCGGGATTTGAGGGAAGAGAATAGCCATTCTTCTTTGGATGTCTGTGCTGCACATGAATCCGAATTGTGGGGTTGGAGATAAATGATAGAGGGAGCCAAACAGGCCATATTTTTCTTAGTGGTAGCGAGTTTCAGTCTGGGAAAATAGCAATATGTAGAAAGACCGGGCAGGCCGCGGGCCTAGATGCTCTTGAGCTTGAGAGAAGTTCACGATGGTTTTATAGATCTAAGCCGTGCATCATCTTATCCTTACCAGAAATAAGAAATCCAGTAAAAAATCAATGCATTTAAATGATCTCACTGCTTAGTTTAAGCCTTTGAAAAAATTAATAAAAATATATGACCATTATGTTTTGCTCATAAAACAGATAATAAAAGCATCCAATGAATATAAAATTTGATCTTTAACCTATGTTAGCTATTTTGAACTTGATGAAGGGCTTAGATCTATAAGAAAGTGTTTTACCATGCATGACAAATAAGATGTGTACTTCTTTCTATCCTCAACAGCGTGTACACCACGCAGGGGACTTGGGTGAAAATTTAGTGGTTTGACACATTTAAGTCTTCTGTATCTATTCTTTGTTTTGTTGATTTAAGGCACTCATCATATTTGCAATGGCTTAGATAGGCTATAGATCATATTTCATATTTATTGGATGCTTGAAGCCTGTGTTTTCATAATAAAAAATAGGGACCATCCATTTTTATTAATTTTTTCAAAGACTCAAAACAACTAGTTAGGATCACCCAACTATATTGATTTATACTGGGTGCTTATTTTTTCTAAAATAGCGAGAGAGAGAGAGAGAGAGAGAGAGAGAGAGAGAGAGAGAGAGAGAGAGAGAGAGGCTACTGGGTTGCCTATTTTTTGAATGAAGAACATCATGAGCAGCTTAGATCTAAGAAAAGAAAACATCATACATGAAAAAAGAAGGGCATGGACTTATCCCATTCAAGAGTATATATGCCTACTAGAACTCTATTTAAATTATGATATTTGAGATGGTTCACTCCTATCACATGATTACCAAAGGTTCAGTTAAAGTATCGAAGCCACTAAACAATTTGCAATGTATGATATTCTACCATGCAGTCCTTGTGGTTGTGAGATATGGTAATTTTTTTCAATGGTGAAAGCTGAAATTAGATAGCTAAAGGATAGAGAAGAATACTACATATGTTTAGGCATATAGTTGCCATTATAGTCCCAAATTAGGGGTATTCAACCATATAAAGGTTCCCTTACAACATAATTGGATAGAATATTAGCCACTTTGTCCCCTTTTGAAACATATGCACTATTCTCAAGTTGGTCCACCTCCTGAGAAGCCTCCTCATCCTAAATTTAAACAGCCATATCTCCCAGATCTATGAATCCAAATCCTAATGGCACAATAGGGATTAGAGTATTGTACTGTGATGACTCGGGTTTTTAAAACACATTTTTATAAATATTTGCAAAGGTAGGGCCCTGATTTTGAAAAAATTTAAAATACAAACAGCGTAAACATATTTTCTTCGAAATTGATTTGTCAAAAACCCAAGTGCCACCTCAAATTACTTATCATACATGGATTTTAGTATAAAATAAAATCTCTATTGAATAACAATAAAAATACTTTTATTAAAATCAGGATTAATCCAGTAGTTCACATACACAGCCCCAGTAATCATTACATACCTTGTCTAAATATTACAATCCAAATTATAAAATAATCAATATAATCTCCCTTAGAGTAAATACCCTAAGCCGTAGTTCAGTGATGATTATCCTCAAGTCTTGAGCTTTCAATCTTCCTTAACTGTATCTGAGATATTGTAAGCATTCAAAAAATTATAATATCTTAGCAAGCTATGCTTGGTAGGAGATATAAGAAATATATTCAATATATCTCAAAATTAATAATTTATTATATCCATGATATAAATCAATTTATACAATTGGATAACCATTTAATCCTTCACTCATCATATGAAATATATGTATGTATTACATATAAAGAAAATGGCTGAAAATCATGAGTATAGTCAATATCATCAACAATATCTCATTTTCAAACTGATTTTAATATTAGCACTAGGTGTTAATATATAATCATAATGTATTGGAAATCATCCTATAATACAAAATCAATAATAACTTTTACCAGGCATCTCATTATGCCATAAAATAAAGCATCTCATCATGCCATAACATAGGCATCTCATCATGCCATAATCAACTGCATCATAATGCAAAATATCAAAAGATTACCATGCCTATAGTCTCAATCCGTACAGCACGCCTAGATAACTACATAATACTCCACTGATACCATGGTGAAAAATACAGATCCATGTTCATATGGGGGGAACCATGGCTATCACAGTGGAAGCCTTCCCATAATTGCCCCACCTGACGTTTTGCCTCTCTTTGGGCACAGTATCATCATCATAATCAGTTTCAGAGAGCGGGTGACCAAACCCTCATAACTCTCCTAGCATTGGCATCCCCAGGCCTAAGCCTGTTTTCAAATAAAACCACAAGCCTCCATGCTTGCATGAAAAATATTATTTTATACTTACAGACTATGTGTCTTGTTATAATAGGACATGCCTATAACTTATTTCCTTAAGATTTGGGGGTCCAACTTATATAGTTCAAATCTTTCCATTCTACTCATTATGTAATTTCATAATTACTTAATCAATCCCTTTATATTTATCTCAACATCATTTGTGGTCTTAAGTAATTTCTTAATTACTAAAGCAATCCCTTTGTATTCATTTCAATATCATTTGTTGATTCATAACAATTCCAAGGCAATTATAATCAAAACTCATTTATCAAAATAAGATCATGTGTAAAATACATGTATTTTATATATTGAATATATTCTTAAGGTCCACCTACCTTTAGTTTCAACCATCCATCTTCTCATTGATTTTGATCATCATATCCTTCATGTATCTATCAAATCATATGTATACAGTCATTCCTCAACTCATTTATAATTCCTAATTGTTCCTTTCATCATCCTAACATAAGATGATTTGGATCTTGTTCCTTTGATTATATTGATCAAGGGTCTAATATATTGATCTACATTTAAATCTAATATTTATACTACTTCAAAACATACATACAATATTATGATTCTTATTATTCTTGATCATTCAAAATCTCCCTATGGATCTTGTTTGATCTTTGATTATCTTAATTACCATTTTTATTAGGATTAGATAGTTTATTATCCTTTTATAATCTTATTATTATTCAACCAGTTAATGTCTTACTGGTTGAAGATAGTTTATTTCTTTCCTAATACTAAATAGCTCCTCCTTATTTTAAAATTGACTAACGCTTACTAGTTAAAAGCTGCTCACAGAGTGGTTAATTCAATCCTCATGTAAGGAGGCATGCAGACCTCACATACATCATTAGAAGGTGGGGGAAGAGAGAGGCTTTATTAGAGAACCCCCATAACCACTATGTTTAGCATTTACTGAGGTGACCTTAACTCAACCTTCATAAGGTTCCTATGAACATTAAATCCTAAGTACTCTTGTTATTTGATTTTAATTAAATCCATGAACATTTAAATGTCATTCATGGAGTTTATTATTCTTCTAATTTGGGCCTAGAAAATGATATTCCTTATATTGTCTTACTAAATATAGCCCTTAATATCATTAAGTCCATGTCCATATTCATTGTAAATGTTCATCAATGTCTATTTTTATTTAATTACATTTTCATGTAATTTACATAACATGAACAATTAAAGTGTAATTAAATATACTAAACAAATAAAAGAACATTTACAATAGAATTTAATAATTCACATGCTCATTTGAAAACAACATATTTATTCATTTTGATCAAATGATCATATTTTGATTTCTATTCATTTTTCATCCCATTAAGGGTTTAGATCTCGATCTTTCATTTTTATTCAGATCTATCACATTCTTTTAATTTGATATCATCATTAGATCATTGATGCATCTCATCATATGATATGATCTTTTTTTATCCAACCAATCAAGAAGATCTTAAGTCAATTTTATCCAAATCAAGGGCATAGATTTCAATCTATCCCAAATTAGCCACATCATCATTCATTTCTCATGATCTTATCATTAGATCATCATCCATACTATTTTATGATTTCTGATCATGCTAGATTAGTTAGATCAAGTAAATCCAGGATTATTTTTTAAGATTTCTCTTCCATTAAGGTTAAATTTCTTAATTCATCCCAAATCAATCACATCTAACTCTTGATTCTAGGTTTTCTCAACACTAAATCACTGATGGATCAGAAATCCAAGGTCTAATCATGTCAGATTTGACTGATCTTGGGATTTAGTACCTCTTTTTGTAATTTATAGATTTTTACAATTAATAAAATATAAATTTTATATTTTCATTAGATTCTACTCTTCACCAAGAATCCATAACTTCTTTCCTATCTTAATTTGGAGTTAAAATGAGCTCTAAATTGCATTTTTAAGATTTCAGATCAAAACAAGGGGCCCAGATTCAATCTGAGTTTCCTGGATTGACGGGTTGATCTGTGGCCTATCTCCGCCTCATTCCACCAGTGATAGCTGGTGTACGAGGTGAGTGACCTAGGATAGCCGAGACAATTCGATCTAGACCGTCAAATCAGCTCTTCTCTAGATCAATGCTCAGATCACATGGAAATGGATCTGTGATCTCACATCCTATGGTTTTAGGACCCTCTAAACCAATCTAACGGTTTAGAATTCCCAAAAAGTGTTGATTTATCGATGATTTGATCCTAAGTCACCAATCCAGTTCACCGATGATTTAGTCACTAGCGAACCAAACCAAGGGGGAAACACGTCAAAAAACATGGGGAATGGAAGGACTTACCTGAATTTGGTCTGGAGTAAAGAGGAGAGCTGAAGAAGGAGAAATTTGCTAGATTTTGAAGCCCTAGCCGAACGGCTAGGACTTCTGTAAATTTCTTGCTGCCGGAGTGCTTGCCGGTGCTGAGGAGGAGGAATGGGAGAGGGATTTTGAAGAGGAAGGTTAGAGGAACTAAAATCTGGGGTCAAGTTTCGGTGATTTTACCGAAAAGTGCAGATTAGTGAAGGAATTGCCGAGCTGGGGAAAAAACCCTAGCCGGAAGTTCTTTGGGTGTGACAAGTTGGAAGGTGAGTCCCAGGACGCGCCAACCTGGCATGCCACTACAGTTGGAAAGAGAAAAAGGAAGAAAAAAAAAAAAAAAAAAAGGAGAGAGAGAGAGCCTTAGAGATTTGTGGAATTTCGTAGGAATAGTGGGAGGGGTATTTATTCTTCATCATTGATATTCCTTGAGCTAGCTGTCCACCAACTCACCTAACTTTTGCGGACCCCACACAAAAGTGAAATGGCCATTTTACCCTTATGGGTAAATGAAAATGCCCAAAATTATAAAAAATAGAGATTTTTCACCTGAGTTTAGATTTCAGCATGCTTACAGTCATTTTGACTAATTTCTCATGAATGATTTCAAATATCTACATTTTAAGACCTGATTCTTTTTCTAAAAATTAATATTATATTAAATATAATATTTCACCTCAATTTTTGTAAAAATTCCAATTAATTTAAAATAATTCCAAAAAAACTAAGGTTTTCACATTCTTCCCCCTTATAGAAATTTCATCCTTGAAATTTAATATAACAACTCTCTTATGAGTTATCATCATCTCATTTATAATTTTCCTCGTGTAGCTTGTTTTGTGAAATATTAACACTTAAGGAAATCTTTTATTCCCCTTTTAATTCATCAATCATATTACCTTTTCCATAAAGGTAGACTTTACCAAAGTCATATAACTTGTTGGATAATTTTTTCCATCCAAGCTAAACCATAACTACTAACCTGTCATTTCCTAACATTTCCAAATGACTAATTCATCTGAGTAATCCTATTGTTCAAATTTCACATTTCCTTTGACTGGTGTCATCATCTTTTCTTTACCAGCCAATAAATCTAGTAATATATTTTTGTAATATTGTTACTCCTCATTTCATTCAAATAGAAATACTCCTTAACATAACCTCCAAGGTATGGATAGTTCTTTGACTATCAAAAATGTTAAATCTTAATTGAAATAATTTATGTTCCCAGTATAACCTTCCAACCTTTGGAAGTAAGCATTTCATCTTAATTCAAATTTACTTTCTCTAGCTAGTCTTTACACTTACCAAATTTGGTAAACATTTTACTTCGTGATGTTTCAAAGTAAATCCAGATATAATCAATACATACTATTCCTCATTTATCCAAGAAAACTTTCCTTCCTCAAATTCATAAATATCATAGTTGTTTCCTTCTTAGATAGTTGCTTAGTTTAGTTGTTTAATTTAGTGGTTACTTCTTATATTGGTTGTTTCCTTTTTAATTAATTACTTATTTATTTTTTTCATTTATTAGCTTTATGTGTTTTATTTTCTCTTTACTTTCTTTGTCCTTAGTTTAGTTAGGAATAGTCGTTTTGAATGATTGGCTAAGTTAAAGTAAGATGGCCTAAATTGTAATTAATTAGATTTATCAAAGAGCCTTCATGGGATCGACCCATATTTGCTAATTCTATACTCCAATGGAACCGTGCACTTACTATAACTATTAAGAAGCATCATTTGGCTTGAAATCCTCTTCATAGCCTTCTTTGTTGTATCACTCAACAAGGGCTTGTACACTTCTATTCAACCCTTAATACACTAAAGCTACCACCAAGCTTTTCTCATCTTCACTCCAAAATCCCACTTGCACAAAGTTCAAATCCATATCCAAAAAGTACTACCCTTAAGAGAAGAAAGGAAGAAGGAAAGGAGTGGAAAGGAAAAATAAATTTATGCTTCTCCTTAACTAGATACTCTAAAAAGTATATCTTTTAAGGAAAGAGGCAAAGAGGAGACAAGGAGTTGTTCAACTTAAGCTAGGGACAGCCATAGAAAGATGCACCCTTAATTAAGAAAGAACTAGAAAAAGAGAAAAGAAAAGTGGAGACAGTAGTCCTTAGCTTGGGACTCACCAAATCCAGCCTTAGGGGATGACGAAAAAATTAGGTGCTTACTTGGAAGTCTTCTTATTCTCCAGCACGATGCCTTTAACTAGGAACTTAGATGGCTTACTAGATGGACTTCATTTCCTCAACTATACATTAGGAATGGAAAGAATCGTTAGATGCCATAGAAGTAGCACAAGGCTTCTTCATCTCCTTTTTTTCCCAAAATCCCATAAAGAAAAGAAACATGAAAACAGAAGAAAGCTTATGCATCAAAAATAAAGGGAAGAAGGGCAAAGCAATTGTGCATGGAAGTGAATGGAAGGGCTTTGTGAATGTAAATTAAAAGAAAGGGGAGGGTGCATGTAAGTGAGGAAGAATTGTAGTGAAGTATCCATGACTCTCTAAAGGTTGTGCAAAGCTATGGTGAATGTGTAATGGCTGGCCATGATGGCGAGTGTTATGCATGTAAAAATAAATAGAAATAGAGGGGTTGCTTGCAAAGAAGGCTAGGCCTATGCATGTAATACAAAGGGTGATGCGTGTAACTACTAAGGAACTACTAAGGAGGGAATTTAAGAAGTGAAAACTAGGGAGAATGTTTTCTTGTCTAAGGTGAGTGTGCATAAATAAAAACATGAAAGGGAAGGTGGTAGAGGAAGGTTAAGAAGAGGTGCTATGTGTGTAGTCCTAAGATAGAGGAACAAGAGTAAGGATGCAAAGACAAAGGAAGAGAGGTAGAGGCATGTGTGTGAAAACATAAACAAATAACGTGTGTGCAATGCTATGATACACAAAAAGATGAAAGATAAGGAGAGAATGAGAATGAAGAATGAAACTAAGAAGAGAATTGGGGTTTATGGTCAAGACCCCGAATTTTCAAAGTACTTTTTTTAATACTATTTAGAAATCTAGGATATCCCTTGTTTGAAATTCCCTTTGAAAACAAAATAGTCAAAGTTAAAAAAAAAAAAAAAAAAAAAAAAAAAGAACCTTTTCAAAAATCTAGTGTTTCATTTCTCACATAAACACAAGGATTTTATGATGGAATGAATGCCTTATTCCTATAAAAATAAAATCCAACAGAGTTTCCTCTATTTTTTAGACATATGTGCATTTAATGTATGCAATGCTAAACATCACATAGACACAAATCATTTTTATTGTTTTGAAAAAAAATACTAAAACTCCTAACATCCCAAAACCTCCAATCACAACCACATCATAATATAATCCATTAAATAGAAATGGGTCTACTATTTCCAATGTTGACATACATTCACATTCTCTAGTACATGAAACAAATACTAAGTTCTGAAGCTTACCCTTCAAATATTGGAAATCTCAATCCTCTACAATTATAACTCCACATGTCGTTTTCACATTCTCAGCTCAACTTGTTCATCCTTCCATTCTAATTCTGCAGCTATGAGACATTGTGTCTCAACAAGCTTGCACTTGTGTAGGTGGAATAAGTCAATATTTTAACATGCAGTTCATGATTTTCATAATCAATGTATTTTGATAATTTATCATATCTAAACAAAACTCATAATATTTCAAAAAAGGTACTCATGTCACAATCATAAGTTCTCAAATCATACATCCATGAAATTAGTTTACATGTACTGAACAGTATAGTTGATATATCATTAGACTTCCATGATTTTTGAAGATATCATTACCTTATATTTTCATGAGGATTCAAGCATTCTGTGCCTTTCTCATTTCATAAACATTTAGCCTTACTAAGATCATTTTCCATGCATAAAAACAAAATTATTCTAAATTTATTCATCACATATAGCCCTTCAAGAGAGTTCATAATACATAATTAGTCAAGATATCACTATCCATGTCTAAATTGTTTATCATCCAATGGTTGAATCAATTTATAAAGATTGAGGTATTTAACATTCTTGTTATTATGTGTAAAGGTAGTCATCTAACATATTTTCCTTCATAAACACACTGCATTTCAAATGCATGTATGATTCAATGCATGATCATGCAGAATCGTTCAAAATGCTCAATTAATCCAAGATATTAGTAAGCTAACCATGGTAAAACCATCATTTTAAAAAAATTAATATGTTTCATAATTCTAGTGGTAAAACCATTAACTAAATTTAAGCGTTAAAGCATAATGAATCAGTTGATAAAGTCAAATAGCATACTATATGCTCAAGGTCCAATTATTAGCAAACCAACATTCTACAAATCTTGGAAAAACCAAAAGTCATTCATGTTTCCAAAAGATAATTACCAATTAAAGATGCACATACATTCTCGACATCAAATCAAGCTGAAGGAAATTTGTGAGCTACACTACAATCTTTATTTGGTCACTAATGTACTCATTAGGCATTCCAAATATTGTCATATCAAGTTTATGAGTTCTCAAGTAACAATAGTATGTATAAGGTCAAACCATGTTAAGGTAGGTCAAACCATCAAATGTTAGTGTATGTTTCAACCAAGGTGAGACGTCATATTACTCTTTTGTCCTAATATTATAATTAAGATAAACCAAGCATTTCAAATTCATTTCACATTTGTAGCTAGTCTGAAAGTAAATCATGTTTCTACGTATGTCAATCATCAACTAAAAGTATATATAGTAAGTTACACCCTTTTGTTTGGGTTTTACAACTAAGGCAACATGTGCATTTTCAAGTTTAAGTAGAGTCATTCCATTTTTATTTCAATAAAGAGAAATGTGTCTTGAGATATCACTAAGTTTTTAACATACTTCCATAATATTTGAAATTAAAGATAGTACATGGAAATTAGCATCTACACTAATTCATTCCTATTAAAACATAGCAATTATTAAGCTTTCCAAGATAGCAATCTTAATCCACCTATCTCGTGTGGCACTTATCCTCAATTCACCTATGTACCTCCTTTGGCTCAATTCATTGATTGACCAATCTATAGATTTGGATGTCAACTAATAAGTGGATGCTTTAGATCGAGTGCCTCTCACATTGATTGGTGTATCAGGAATCAAAGATATGTTGATCTACCACTCCAACAGTGGAACCACTACAGATTAGAGAGATTTAATGCCTAATCTCATAGATCTAGCTTTAGATGGTCAATCAATGGTCAAATATGAGGAAATGGCTAGATATGCTGTTGTTCTAATGGTTTGGCGAGGGATCTACAATCATATCAGGATGAATACTCAAATGATATATGAATCTAGGCACTTGTTCACTAATCTACATTTGAATCTGATCACATATTAGTTGATCTAGTGTGAGATCTACATCAAGATCTACGTAAGAGCTTATATTGATTCTAGATCTAGCTACTAAGTTGCTAATTAACAGTCAGATCATCTCACAGGCATGGATCGATCACAGTCCTGATGTTTAATGGTTAACTAATGGTTAAATTATAATGAAGGGATCATATCTATCACATGTCTAAGTTCTGATGACCTCTCAATGGTTGAATTGTGCAAGGGTTCACAAATCTTACTTATGGGGACAGATTGATGGTCTAATCACGATGAATGGTCAGATCCATTACAGATCTTCCATTTGGAGATTGATAAGTGGCCTGATCATGACTAATGGTCAGATCAATTATAGATCTCCCACAATGGAGACAAATCAATGGGAGAATCACTATTCATGGTTGGATTAGTCACAGATCTAGTGATTAGGTGTTCGATTGATAGTCTGATCATGATCAATGGTCGAATATGTGCAACTATTTGCAAATCAAACAAAAGATAGGGATCACTAACATACAATGCCTACTGGGGAGGGGAAATTAGGTGCACCAACATCGCTACTAATCTAGCACCAATGGTGAAGCAGGAGGGGAAGAGGGATATGGTTTGGGCACTCAGGTGGCCTACTTAGACGTTGTCAATGGATTGAGGAAAAGGGGAGAGGGGAAGAGTGGAGGGGAAGCCTAACTGGTGAGGTTGTTCAGGCAGTGCCTGTCAAAGGAGAGCAAAGGGAAGAGAGAGACAAGGAAAAGGGAAGTAGGTTATGGGCGGTGGCCACCAGCCTTGGCTCAGTCATTTCTAGGGCCGCCTGGCTCAATCATCTCCTGGAACTAGATCGAGAAGAGAGGAGAGGGAGAAAAGAAAAGAAAAAAGGGGTTTTGGGGTTTCCCACATGGCAAATTAGAGGGGAAGGAGAAATAGAAGTCTAGTCAGGGAAAATAGGAGATTGGAGAGGGGGGTTTTCTAGGTCTCGATTAGCAATTGAGATGGAGCTCGAGAAGGAGTTTTCACGTGTTTTTCAGCATCTATCACGTTGGACGAAGGAGAGGGTTTCGTTGGGCACAACGAACACCAGTTTAAATGGAGGGGAGTAGGGAGAAAGGTTTTCTGGTGGCTAGCTGACAGTGATAGTCTGGTCACTGTGTCAGTGGAAATCCTAGAAGAGGAGCGATGATGGATTTTTCTCCCTTCCTCCAGCATCCCTCATTCCTTTCTGTTTTGGGAGGGTTGACTCCCCACATGTTGAGCTCAGTTCCATGCATGGCTCATCCAAACTATTGGATCACGTTCAACAAGGTGGGAGTATCATTATCAATTTGGACTCCTTAAGTTAGTAAAAATTTAGGAATTTTTCCACTCAATCTCTATTTTGTTTAAAATTTGGGTCTTTAAAATTATCTTAATGAGTACATTCCAAATATTAAGGTTTTGAGGGTCAACTAAATATCTTTCAAAAGGTCAATTGCTTGGAACTCAAACCTCATTTAGAAATCAGGATTGTTACAACTTCTAGTTGGATTGTTTCGTTGATGATTACTAGTTAGGATTGTTAAGAATTGTGAGATTGGTATGAAAACAAAAGAAAAAAATTACCCCATTTTTTGTAATTGTGATTTGTTTGTTTGTTGTAAATAAGTATCATATCAGTCTGATTAATAGTACTAAGTGGCTGATTAACATTTAGATTGTCTCACAAGGGTAGATCAGTCACAGATCTAATAATTAATGGCCTACCAATGGTTAGATTATGATGAACAGATCATATCAGTCACAGATCTAGGTTATGGTCACCTATTAATGGTTGGATCATGCAGGTGTGCGCAAATCAATCACAAATTTGATTTATGGAATAGATCAACGGTCTGATCGCAATGAATAGTTAGATCCATCTACCATTTGGAGACTGACCAATGGCCTGATCATGATGAATGGTCCGATCAGTTATAGATTTTCCACATTGGAGATAGGTTAAGGTCGGACCATTATGCATGGTCAGATCAGTCACAGATCTAGTGATCTGGTGGCCGGTTGACCGTTCGATTATGATCAATGGTCGGATCTATGCAAATCTGCCCAAATCGGACATAAGACAAGGGTCACTAAGCATACTACGGTTGCTCGGGAGGAGAAATCAGGCACTCCGGCATCATTGCCGGTACGACACCGGTGGAGAAGCTGAAGGGGAAGAAGGATATGGTTTGGGCACTCAGGCAGCCCGCACAGACTTCGTTAGTGGAGCAAGGAAAAGGGGAGGGAAGAAGAGTGGAGGGGAAGCCGGACTGGAGTGGCCAGTCGGGCTACGCTAGTCGACGTAGAATAGAGGGAAGAGAGAGATAGACAAAAGGGAAGTGGGTTTTGGGCAGTGGCCGGGAGCCTTGGCTCAGTTGCCGCCTGGGACAGCTTGGCTCATCCATCACCTAGAACCAGACCAAGAAGAGAGGAGGGGTAGAAAAAAGGAAAGGGGTTTTGGGTTTTCCTTTGTGGTCGACCGAAGGGGAAGGAGAAACAGAAGTCTGGGTCTCGGTCGGCACTCGAGATGGAAGTCGAGAAGGGTTTTTCACGGGTTTTTCTATGTCTTTCACATTGGCCGGAGGAGAGGGTTTTGCTGGGTGCGGCCTACAGTAGTCCAAACAGAGGGGAGCAGGGAGAAGAGTTTTCTGGTGGGGGGCTGACCTTGATAATTCGGTCGCCGTGGTGGGGTAAATCCGAGCAAAGGGGGGTGACACCGGATCTTATACCTCATTCCTTTTTGTTTTCAAGTCGGCACTCCACACGGGGGAGCCAAGCAATAGGTGGTAGGTTGACCCTCCACATGTTGAGCCCAACTCCACGGGGCGTTTTCAAACTATTGGGTCATGTTCAACAAGGTAGGGATGTCATTGTCAATTTGGATCACCCTTAAATTAGTACGGATTTGAGAATTTTTCACCCTCAATCTCTATTTTGTATAAAATTAGTATTTTTAGAATCTTATTAAATGCATACATTCCAAATGTTAAGGTTTTGAGGGTCAACTAAATGTCTTTCAAGAGGTCATTTGCTTGAAACTCAAAACTCGAGATTCCAAATTAGCATTTCATTCAAAATAAAATTAAAAATTTAGATTAAATAGAATTTATATATTGGGATTGTTACAACATCTAGTTGAATAGTTTTGTAGATGATTACTAGTAGAGAGTACTAAGAATTATGACAATGGTATGGAAACAAAAGAAAAAAATTACCCCATTTTTTGCAATTGTGATTTGTTTATTCATTATAAATGAATATTTACATATATCACACTTTTCCCCCTTCCTTACAAAAATTTTGTCCTCAAAATTGATAAGTATGTGTAAACCAGTCAAAACAACTTTAAGAATTGCTATCTCATGTCATCTAGTTGGATTGTTTTCTTGATAATTATTTTTAGTGAATGTTAAGAAATGTGAGATAGGAACGGAAACAAAAGAAAAAAATTACCCTATATTTTTGTATTTGTAATTTGTTTATTCATTGTAAATGAGTACTTACATGTATCACAAGACCCTTAACTCTTCCCCATGGGACTAGAAATGTAGATCTGGGAGTCATTTTGGTGAGGGTGATCTCTCTCCTTATTTCTCCAAGTTATAGATCTAAGGTCTAAGGTAAGTTAGAGATAAAAATCCCTCCTCAACTCTATTAATAGATTTTTGGAGTGAAAGCCCTAGGAAATGAAGAGTGTGGATCATCCTTGAGGGGATGGTTGAGATGAAAGGGAAGTAGATGAAGAAAATAAGGATTTAGGAGCGGGGCATAGGATCCTTTGTGGAATAGAAGGACATTAGGAATGAAGGAGATAAGGTGAAAGGGAAGGAGATATGCTAGGGTGGAAAGGAAGATAGGCTATGATGGGAAAGAGATTGAAAAGTAAGTGAGAATATAAAAGGAAAATGTGGGAAATGGGAAACAACAAGAGAGGAGGCATGGAATTCATTTTGGTGTATGTGAGAAGTTCAGAAAGTCTAAAAGGAATGTGAGCCATTGGATTGAATTGGATAGTGGAGATCTTTCCTCCTTAAGGTCTTTCCTTGAATTCTCATGGAGTGTGTGGAAGGTAAGGTTTGTGGCCTTTAACGACTTCATTCATGGCCTTTAGATGATCATTACCCTAGCTTGAGTGGATGAGATTCTGTTGGACTATTCTTATCTAAAAAGATCTTTGAGGGCTCTTTTTCTCTCCATCATTGGATCAAGATGCCTTAGAGTGGATGACATAGATTCATTTGAGATTTTTTGTATCTAGTCTTGGTCTCCCCTTATTTTTCTCCCAGCCCGCCATTATTTTCTCAAGCCAATAGGCTTCAAGTAGTGTGGGATGTGTCCATGATGGAAGGAGGATATTTTCCTCTTGTTTTGTAGGTGTGCAGCCCACCGAGAATATCTCTACCAATGGGGCTTTAGTCTGGTCGTTATTGTAGTTTATCTTATTGTTGGTTCATCTTTGTTTGAGTGAATGTTCATTGGTTGCTTAGGATATTCATAAACAAGGATAGATCTTAGCCTCTAAAGCTTGAAAAGTAAGGATAATTTTCAACTGTATGTTTCCTATAAATTGTCTCTTTCCTCAACTCCTATACTTTCTCCACTTTCATTCCCTATTTTTCTCTCTTAAAAAAGTGAAATTGAATAGAAGTATAGTTGCTTACATGGATAAATTGTCCACTACCTTAAGTGGTCCCCTCTTTTGGTTGAGTAAGAGAGAGTGTGTAAGGAATGCATCTCATGTAAGAGCTAATCTTCTAACTTGCTTTGTTTCAGAAAAGCTTTCATTGCATGTGCATCCAATGTATGTGATCCCTTGGAAGCTTACTAACTTGGTGGATAGCTTGCATGCATGTATAGGAATTTCTGTCACCTTACTTTCAATATGAACAGCCTATACATATAAGCTTGGTCTTTCACTTGGGGTTTTTGACTGCCCTAACTTTGATAACAGCACCCATTTTCCAATCTAAATTTTGAACCCTCATTTTTGGAATGTGTGGGTCCATGATATAGCTTGGAATATAGTCTTGTTCTTCTTTAGGGTTTAAATTTCTAGAAATATCCTTTTCGCATTTGTACCTTGGACCTACAAAATATAGAATTAACCCTAATGAATGATATTTGTGAAAAGTTCTAGGCTAAAACCTTCTAAATATAGAGGTATGTGTGCCATATATATATATATATATATATATAACTTATGCAGAGAGTAAACCCCACATAGAGTTGTATACACAATAAATATTTTAGGATAGTGATTGGACAATAAGTATACGAAATGTATGAGATATGGAATTTGCATGGCATCTTGAAAAAATATCATTGGTCATGAATTAAGACCAATGTTTTTTATTTCTTTTTTTTTTCTGATACCAAGCATAAATTTATTTACTAGGTAGAGTTACATTGTTCTTAGCATTACAATGAATACATTGTCTTCCAATAACAATTTACACAACCAATAGGGATAGTTTCTGTGCCAAATATAAGAATACATAGAAGATGTTGCATTGGAAGCCATGCTACTAGCAACTCCATTTTTCTGCAATGCATGATCTACCAAGTTAAGAATTGGTCGAGCAAGAGTAAACAATGTAGTCAAATCTAATGGCAGTCATCATATCATATATCTAAAACAACCATTATAAAACATCATAGAAAAATAATTTTATCAATGGGAAACTCCATGGCAAGATCAATCCCCTCAAAAGACCAACAATCAACAATGCTATTAGTATTTTTCTAAATTTATATATTGTATGCCACACAATAAATCCCCTTCCAATCTCTTATAAGCCCACCTACGCCAACATGGAGGAGATTTCCTTTGGCAAAACCATCAAAATAAAAATCAAGACCCCTCTAAAAGAGGATTCAATTTTATGTAGATGGTCATGTTGATTTTAGGCTTGAAATTTTCATCACATGGGAAGAAAGTTGCATTAAGATTAGTAACTAAAATGATTAGAGCCCTTGTTTAAGCTCAAAGCAAAATGGAATCAATATGTTTATAACAAAATAACCACTTGATTTTTTTGGAGCCTAAGCATGCAAGTGACATGGGCAAATTATTTAGTAGTAAACCACTTAATCCTGTAATAACCCCAATTTTTGTAATATTAAAAGCCCATAAAAAGTTCAGTTTTAAAGATAAGGGCATTTTGGTCATTTCACTAGTCGCCTTGACTAAACCCAGAAATTTGGTCCTAAAATTGGTTCCATTAGATGCATCTCGGAAAAAGGAATCCAACGAGACCAAAATCACCCAAAACGGAGTTAAAATGAGCAAGATATGGCCCTTTGAAGTTCAGGGGCAAAACTGTAAATTTCACAAAAACGACTTAACCTGAAAAACACAGGTGCCCATTTTGATACGGGCACCCCGTCGTCTTCAACCTCCTAGAGGCTTCTAGAACGGCAGTGTTTCAAGGAGGAACTACCGCCATTCTGGAGGTTTCTCCACTGTCATTCAAAGGCAATTAGAACCCCTTCAGAACCCTCTTTAAAAGCTCTATAAATAGAGCTCTTGGGTGCCTCTAATGGCAGCCCAAAACCTTGGAGAAAACCCATCGCGGAGCAGTGACCAAGAGGGGAAAACGTGGAGAGAAAACCAGCCATGAAGCAGGTATGCTCAAAAACTCTCCAAACCCATCTCACCCATAGTCCTAGGCTCAATTCCCCTAAGTTTTTGCATGAAAAACCATGCAAAACGGAGCCTGGGAGAGCCACCAAGGACCCTAGGACGTCCCCAGGGCCGCACTGGTTTGACAGGGTCGAACCAGGGTGACCTGAGGACGACCCAGGTCTCTAACGGGCGGGACGATCCAATAGGAACGTCCCACGTCGACGTCCGTTTGAAAAACCAAACTGACGCGCCCGCTAAAGGGACAGACGGGCGGAGTTGTTGCGTGCGTCTGAAGACGCGCCCGCCGAGGCACACGCCGTAGACGCATAGCGTGCTAGCGCATGTCGAATTTTTCTGTTACTTAAGGAAGCAGGGCGCACGTCGCAGACGCGCAGCGCCCTAGCATTCCGGTTTTTTGTCTTTAAGACTCTATGTACACACAATACTAAAACGCTTATAACTTGAGATCTAGAGCTCCGATTGAGGGGCCACAAAAGGCGTTGTTTCCGTATCGACGACGCGGACACATCTAATCATAAAATCCCTGATCAAGGCACAATCAAAGTAGGGCATGACCCTTAGAATAGGATGGTGGCGCGTGGCCACTAGAACTTTGGAAAACTGAGGATACCAAGGCCCAATTAGGACCTTAGGATACCCATAGGCATAGGGATGGACCCCTAATGCCTAAGTAATAAGACCCAACTACTCTAAACCCATAAAAGATAGGCTAAACTAACCTTGAGTCCCCAAACCATGTTCAGGAGCGTACGAGGACAAAAGGGTTAACGCGACCTAGTCAGGTAGGTGCTCTATCACTATTAGATTCTTTTAAAAGATCTATTATTGTTTTGAGAACATATGTTATAAGTATATGACTTGTTTAGCATGACTTGATTCAGCATGCATGTGATAAACGTTTTGTACATAGACATGTTTCATAAATGATTGCATATACATTACACACATATATGTTTTGCAAACAAGTGTCATATGCCCCGTGGAGGTATATGATCCTATGTCCTTAGGTACCCGGGGACCACACGGCGGTGAGGTCGTGGGCATAGTGGGACCCTATGGTTTCGTGGATTTATGTGCATTGCATGTGGCATGATATAAGGTTGGTCGACCATACCATGATAGATATCCATGAGTTGGATTCCATGAAGCATCTGATGCATATCATGATGTTATAACATATTTTTATGATTATGATATATGATACTTTCGACTTGGATTATGATATTTCTTTAAGTCATCAGTATTTCGGTTTGACAGTGGCTTTTAATATCGATATTGAACGTGATTATTCGTACAACATGCATATGTTTTTATGAGCACATGATTTTAAAGATCGCATGCATTATAAAACTAAGAGTGATGGACTCCTACTGAGTATAGTATATACTCACCCTATCCTTAACATTTTTCAGGATGATTCTATCCATGAGTAGAGGACATCTATGTTAGTGCTACAAGCAAGTGAATCAAAAAGGAAACACTTATATATGTAAGTAAATTCTCAACCCTTTGGACATGTATTTGTATTTAATTACAGTTGAAATTTGTGTCTTGTGTTGGATAGACCTGGGGAAAAGCAATTGTGATTTCTAAAGCTGTTCAAGAACTACCTTAGTTGTTGTGAAAGCAAATGACACTCGGGGTTTTCAAATTGGATTTTTAAATAAAAGATTTTTCTGCTGCATTGCATTGTTTTTCAAATAGGGATCCAGCCTTAGGAATTTAGATTTTTCATTTAAAAATGCATGGGAAAACCCGGGTCGTCACAAATCTACTACTTCAAAAGATGCTTTGAGCCCAACTTGAAAGAGATCTGGGAATCTGTAGCAATCTTGGTTTTAAAAATACAACTTTAATATTTAAATTTATTTTGAAAGGTGGGATCCCTATTTTGAAATTTTCTTTTATAAAACCATTTATATAGAAGAATATTTTTCCTAAAAATTATTTCAAAATAATAGTCATGTGTTATTCATTCAAACTCATAAAGAATATGAAACTTATGTCTGAGTCATATAACATTTGATTTACTTTCAAAACAATCCCAAGGTGTATCAGTCACAATCCAATTATAAATGTAAAGTTTAATAAACATCATCTAGCACTTAGGGCTTGAGTACATTCATTGTTAACAAAATAAAAATAAAAAAATAAATTCCAATTTGTCTGGTGTCTAAATTTTGTGCTTTGCTTCTTATTATGATGGTCTTTCATGCCTCACTCATATGCTTTCTGAAATGATCTACAATGTTTAATGGGTTGAGTATATGGGTATACTCAGTAGATAGAACTAAAACTACAAACTAAAAATTTATGGCATAACTACATAGTTGCACACTCAAGTGATTTAAAAACAGGTTTCTAATGTGTGAAACCACTCAACTAACTTCTTATTAGTTGTTTCATGTAATGCGTCATAACCACTCATTTGCATACACATGCATCTATATACATATGTATCTATGAGAATAAATATCACAACTTAATAGTTTAAAGTAAAATCCATGGCATTATTCTGATTGTGGTGGTCATGGCCCACTTTTGATGAACATCTATAGTTCCCCCTCAAATACTGGTGACACACAATTCGATCAAGATGTTGGTTAGCATAGTTTGGATTCCATAAAATTTTGTTTTGATACTCCTAAGGAGTAGGATGATGGTTCAAAAAATGAACCTAGATTATGGTTGCTAGATGGTGTACTCTTGACTTGATTGGTAGATATTTCAACTGATAGTTGGAACACCTATTGGCACAAGAGAGATCCTTAAGCATGCATGCATGAAGAGTACGCATGAATCAAAGGAGAGTGCACATTGAATATAAACTTTCTTTATAAAAAGTAAAATCGTACAAGAATGGAGCGTGGATACAATAGAGATTTAAACTTGAAACATTCATAAAAATTGTTCACAACATTCTTTAACATGTTGACTTCAATCTTCAAGGTTATCCAACAACCACTCTTCGATGCATACAAAAGATGGCATGCGTGTGATAAAAAAGAATCAAAGATAGAATGAATAAAAGATGGGAATGAATCCAAAGAGAGGCAAAGAAGATGACGATGGACGATAACTAGAAAAGAACAAGCAACAAAACAAGGCAAGCAACTAAAGAAAATCAAAGAACCACTAATCCTGAAATAAGTTGATTCAAAGGTTACTCTCTCTTGGTTATGACTACAAGATATTATAACCCTTGATAAAAAAATAACTAGATCACAAAATAGAAGCAAAATAACATGGTAAGAAATCAAGGTAGAGTGCGCATGAACCAAGAGAACAAGACCGTGCAAAAGTAAGAAAAAATTTGCATGGAACTTAGCTTGAAGATGCTATGGGGAGAGAGAGAGAGAGAGAGAGAGAGAGAGAGAGAGAGAGAGAGAGAGAGAGAGAGAGAGAGAGAGAGAGAGAGAGAGAGAGAGAGGAGTGGAAAACCCCCTTGCAAGATGTGTGGAAATCCCTTGAAGGATACATGGAAAACCCCCTATGAAAGATATGTAAAAACCCTATAAATAGATGGTGGAGAGGCTCTCTATTTGGATACGATTTTCACCATCTAAAACAGATATATCTTGGGATAAGAATTGAGGAAAGAATGAGATAACATAAGGAGGGACTTAGGAAGGTTAAACCATAAAGGAAATTCCTTGGAACTCCCTTCCCAAATAGTTCACAATGGGGGAAAGAGGAGGAGAGAGCAAAATAAATTTAAAGAGGTACGTCTCTTCTATGATTGGTCCTAATGCACATGCCACCTACAATATTGATAGAGTCCATGTTTCTTCCTTTATTTTCCCTTTAGAACACATTTTTTGCCAGCTGGAGAATCACATTTTCTTCCTCAAAACATGTGGACCCATGTTGGATGGCTTAAGTGTCTTCTCTTTTATGGATATGACTTGATAGCTTCAATGGCTTGCATCCTTAGCTTTATGGCTTGAAATCTCATCCAAAGGTGGTAGAATTCTACTACCTTTTGCATGGGCCCATTTCCAGCCACCTTGACTTCTACCAATTGTTTCTAAGACTCATCCGATTGCTTTGGAATGATCCTAACCCTTACTTGAACTTTGAAATGATGGAAAATAGGTCTATGCTCTCTAGTTTGATCTAGATCATCGATTATCATCTAAGGCAATATGGATCATTCTTTTAACACCTACAAAAGATTAAAAATATTATTTAATACCTAAAAAATTATGATAGATCACACACTTACTTTGGATTAGCTTTTGCACCTGTAAAACATCAAATTTTTTAATTATCAATTTAGAACTGCACGTGTCATGAATTTGGGGAAAATCCTAAAATAATGCCCTATAGTCTATGACACATGTACTACTAATTGGGTACATTGTATGCAAAACTGACTATTTGTCACACCCTCCAACCAATATTTTGCTTGTCCTAAGCAAAATATGTAAAACTCATGAAAACACGAATGATTATCATTTTTGTAAGTACTCATGATTGCATTTTACATATGTAACAAGCCCTTAAACCCTTAGGTTACCCTTAGTGGATAAGTTAAGCCTCGTAAGGGTTTGCAAAGAATATACCTGCAAAATTTAATAAGGCTACGTTCCTTAGATTCTATTAAAGAATTCTCATCCTTTAGTACTTTATTGGCTTTAATAACTTAATAAAGATGAATGAAAATTTCATCAAGTTACACACATGCCAAAGCCGTTTTACTATAATTATATCTCGTAGTGTAATGTGTGTACAAGCTACATAAGTTAGGACTTCTAAATAGAAATGCATATACTCCATTGGAAAAATATCTTGACCTCAAATCTCACTGGTATACACTAAAAAATGAAGCTCTCTGAAAAGGTTCAAACAAAATTCTCTCATTATGTGACCAGATCCAACAACACATGGTTCAGATAAGCTTATGCGCATAGATGATACAAAGAATTGTGATCCCGAAGAATAGATGCCATTATAAATACCAAAAGGGATAGTTCACCTTAATTCCTTAATATTCATATTCTCGTTAAGACTATCTTCCACCTTAGATCATTAGGACTTTAGATGGGACAAAACTTAGGTTTAGGGTCAATTCTGAAAGAAAGGGTAAAATGATTCAAAGTCTTCAAATCTGAGTAGAGGTCTTCAATGAATGCTAGACAACTTTTCTTTTGAGTGCATTGAAGTGAATATTTTTTATACTTTTCCTTTCTCTTGTCATTCACAACTTTTCTATTCTCTTTTGATAATTCTTTGAATGAAGGCTTTTTCTACGTAAATACTTTGATATTTTTCACTTCTTAGACTTTTGTCATTTTTGAACTTTTTGTAACATCTCTACTCATTTTTGAATGATGGGTAATGGATATTCAATTAGGTTTCTAGGTTAAGATAGATAGGTTTTGAAAATAAAAACCTTACCAAGAGGCTTAAAGGGTCTAACTAGCAGTATAATATAGTTGGTAGGCTTTATGTCTATAGGGTAAAACAATGATAGCCTATAGCATTTCCTAAGTTTCTTAAAGCCTATCAAATTCGATAAATGTTTAGGAAAGTTAATATTCCCATTGGTGATTCTTAGAAATTGACCAAAACAAAGATACTGGGATCTTTCAAAGTTGATGTTCGCTGAAGAAAATATAGATTTATACATAACCGTTAGAAAGATCATCATCATCATCAAGACCTTATCGCAATTACGGCTCGGCCAATAACCGTCAAAAAGATGATAGTCTTTAATACTCACTAGGTATATGTCTCTATTAATTTTTCTAAGAGTCTCTGAGTCATAGCCATCTATCTGTCTATATTATGCATTGTGTGTGTTCCAAGATTTAACTTCATAAATACTTTAGAACATGAATAAAATGAATAATTAAACATATGCATGTCTATGAATAAGCTAAAGTGGGAGAAATGCTAAGACTTGAAATATCTCATTCTCATCATAGTAAAGTAACTTGACCTTCAAAACTTAAAAGCTCAAAAAATAAAATTTTTGGAAACCAAGAAAAAATCAAAATTCCCATGCATATCTACACCACCAACCTAAACTACACATTGTCCCCATTGTTTTGAAACATGGGACTCCTATATTCTGACTAAGTAATCTAGAAAAATGAGACTCTAAAAACACTATGTTGCCTCCCAATGAGTGCTAAGTTTAACGTCTTCAACTAAACATACAACATTAGTATAATGGTAAATGCATGATGGACTCATGATGAATGTAGATGTCATAGATCATGTAGTGGTGGGTCTTAATAAACAGGGTCCTCTAGAAAAATTTCCTCCACTTCAAGGTTGACCAATTCTAAAAAGTGTTTTAACCTTTGACCATTTAGTTTAAAAATCTCCCCATCCTTTTTTATCTCAACTACCCCATGAGGATAAATAGTGTGAACAATGTAGGGTCTAGTCCATCGAGAGCGAAGCTTGCCAGGAAAGAGATGCAACCTAGAGTTGTACAAGAGGACCTTTCTTCTTAGTGTGAAGGACTTATGCAAGATGTGCTTATTATGATGAGCTTTCATTTGGTCCTTGTATATCTTAGCAGTCTCGTATGCATCTTTCCTAAGTTTATCCAACTCATTGAGTTAGAGCTTTCTGTGGGTCCTAGCACTATCTGTGTTAAAATTGAGTTTTTTAATGGCCCAATATGTTTTATGCTCAAGTTCAACTAGGAGATGACAGGCCTTTCCATAGACTAGACAATAAGGTGACATGCCTTTAAGGGTTTTGAATGCAAAATAATAAGCCCATAATGCATTACTAAGCCTAAGTGACCAGTCTCTCCTACTAAATTAACTCTCTTTTCTAAGATCTGCTTAGTTTCCCTATTGGACACTTCTACTTGTCCACTAGTCTAAGGGTGGTATGGGGTAGCAATTTTATGGTTCACACCATATTTCTTCATTAGATATTTGAACACTATTATAGAAGTGTTTTACCCTATCACCAATAATGGCCTATGGAGTACCAAAGAGTGCAAACATATTTTCCTTCAAAAACTAGATCACCACTTTGTTGTTATTGGTCTTACATGTTATGGCTTCCACCCATCTAACATGTAGTCCACTTCTATAAGGATGTAAAGGTGGCCAAAGGAATTGGAAAAAGGTCCCATAAAGTTGATGCCCCAAACATCAAAATGCTCAATTATCATAATGGGGTTTAGGAGCATCGTATCTCTTTTACAATGACTCCCTAACTGCTAACATCTTGCACATACTATGCAATAAGCATGTGAATACCTAAAGATGGTAGGCCAGTAGAAACCGCACTGCAAAAAAAATTTAGCCATTTTCTTTTCATTGAAGTGACCCCCGCATGCATGGTTATGGCTAAAGGAGATGATTTGTTAATGCTCACTATCTAGCATGCATCTCTTAATTACCTAATTGAAATAGTACTTGAATAAATATAGATCATTCCATGAAAAATGTTTGACCTAAACAAGAAATCTATGCCTATCTAGTTTGGACCAATGATCTGGAATTTGATGAGTGATAAGATAGTTTACAATCTTCATACTAAGGTCATTGAGATATAATCATCAATGTTCATCTGGAAATGGCTTAGTGATAGGGCTAGACTCATTATTAGATTGAATGACTAACCTAGACAAATGATTTGTTACTACATTCTCAGAGTCTTTCTTATCATAGATCTTAATGTTGAACTCCTATAGAAATAGAATTCATCTAATGAGCCTAGGTTTAGCATCCTTCTTGGAAAGAAGGTGCTTTGATACAGCATGGTTAGAATAGATGATAACTTTAGACAATAAAAGGTAGGATCTAAATTTGTTTAAGGCAAACACAACTACTAACAACTCTTTCTCTATAGTGGAATAATTGAGTTATGTGTCATTCAATGTTCTATTTACGCAATAGATCACATGGGGAAGTTTATCTACATGTTGTCCCAAGACAGTACCTATTGCATAACTAAAGGCATTACACATAATTTTAAATGGTTCACTCCAATCTAGTGGTTGAATAATGGGTCCTCAAAGCTCTTAAGTAGTCTTCATAAAATTCAAATATAGCCTCCTTAGCAAGTGAGTTGCATAAGGGCCTAAAGATTTTCCTAAAATCTTTAATGAACGTAGGTAAAATCTAGCATGGCAAAAAAATGAAAGAATTTCCTTTAGCATCCTAGGAGGAAAAAGGTTAGCAATTAAATCTACTTTGGCTTTATCGATCTCCATCCCATTAGCTGAATCACATGCCCTAAAGCATTGCCACTTGTCACCATAAAGTGGCATTTCTCCTAGTTAAGCACTAAATTTTATCATGACACCTATCAAAACTAACTTCAAATGGTGTAGGCATTAATAAAAAGAAGACCCAAACACTAAAAAATTGCCCCAAACACTTCTAAGAACCTCTTCACCATATAAAAAAAAATGCTCATCATACACCTTTGGAAAGTAATTGTAGCATTACACAATCCAAAGGGCATATGATGGTTGGCAAAGGTCCCAAAAGGGCAGGTGAAGGTAATCTTCTCATGGTCCTCAAGTGATATGTGGATTTGGTTATAACCAAAATAACCATCAAGAACACAATATTATTTATAGATGGCTAACCTTTCCAACATCTATTAAATGAAAGGAAGAGGAAAGTGATCTTTCATCATGGATGAGTTTAGTTTACTATAATCAATATAGACTCTCCACCCGGTTGTCATGTGAGTGGGGATCAGTTCGTTGTCCTCATTGTGGACTACCGTGACACCAAATTTCTTGGGTACATCCTGAACTGGGCTGACCCGAGTGCTATCATAAATAGGGTATATTACACCAATGTCTAGCAACTTAAGCCTTCTCTGTGTTTCCCTAGATGGTTTAACATTTACACACAGTAGGGCTTACCCCTATTATGTATTCTATTGTCCACTCCAAAGCTGTCTTATGTTCACATAAACATTAAGTAGCTTTCCTTCATGTTCTTAATTGATGTTTGAGGCAATGATCATGGGCAAGGATTCATCAGGTCCCAAGTATGAGTATTTCTATTTTTCAGGCAATGATTTTAGAACTAAAATGGGTGGTTTGTCAACTGAAGGTACAAGAATAGATTTGAACAAGGGAAGAGGACTTGAGGTCCCATTTAGAGTTGTCTACGATTAGTGCATCATCTAGGAGAGCTTTCACTTCATCTACAGATCTATCTATATCAAAATCTATATTAAAATGTCCAAAATGGGCTTGAAGTGGATGTAAGGTAGATGACAGTGGAAAAGCATCTAGAATTAGACCTGCAATCAGGTTGACTATGAAGAAGCCATCAAGATCCAGATGCTGGTGATTGGCATTAAATACATTAAGTTTCACTTTCATGTTGTCAAAGAAAAGTTTCATCACACCGTTATGACAATTGATGATGCCATTAGATGTTCGCAAGAAAGGATATCCAAGAATAATTGGGATCCAACTATTGGGGTCTGATAGAGGTTGGGTGTCTAAGACAATGAAATCTACAAGGAAATAAAACTAGCCCACCAGTATCAGGACATCTTCAAGTATACTACGTGGAATTTTAACTGATGTGTCTACAAACTATAACATGGTGTTGGTTGGTTTTAATTCACCAAGCCTTAGGTGCACATAGACAGAGTCTTGCAATAGGTTCATACTAGCACCTAAATCTATCAATGCTCTATCAATGACATGGTCTCCAATAACACATGATATAATAGAACAACCTAGAATTCTAAACTTTGGAGGGGTATTGTGCTAAAGCAAAGAGCTTACCTGCTCCATGAGGAAGGCTTTCTTTTGCACATAAGGTGCCTCCACTATGGGTTCTGAGAGATTTTGAGATTTTAGTCCCTTCTCCTTTTCCTTAGTTATAGTTATGTCATTCTCCTCTAATTTATTCTCAGTCTGCCCTATGTTGTTGCCTATTTGACTGCCACTCCTAAGGGTGGTTATGGATTTGGCTTTCTTAGGTGGTCTCTATGAATTTGAGGTGGAGCTCTTTCAAACTATAACCTAGCATTTGGGATTGGGTAACTGGAATGTTCCCTTATCTCTATCATTAAGGGAAGCAGACAACTAACTCATTTGCATCTCTAATTTACAAATAGCTTAGGAATTAACATAGGAGTTTTTCCAACTCTCATTCTAGAGATGGATTATGGTTTTTCTAATCTCATCCTGGTGTTTAAAAGTTTTCTCTATAAACAACTGCATGGTTTTCTCAAATGTTGATTTCTTTGGTTGCTGGGAAAACTACTGAAAACTAGGAGGTTGTTCAGGAACTGAAGTTCTAGGGAAATTTAGATCAAGGGGTTCATAGATGGACCTACCTAATGAGTGTTCTTCGACCATAAGAAATTATGATGCCTTGCCCATCCTAGATTATAGGTCTCAGAGTTAGGGTTATTGCTAGGATTGTGATATGCATTCATAGTATTTGCTTGTTCAAAAAGATATTTAGGATGCATAGATTAGATGGACACTGTGAAGATAAATGTGTTGTGCTGGAACAAGTAGAATAAACTTCCTCTGGGGGTTTCATGGATGAACTTCAAGCCATGAAGGCATCTATTCTCTCGAACATGGTATCAAACTTATCCAATCATTGAGCCGAGTCTAGTTCATTGGACACATCTGGGGTTACTTATATTTCATACAGGCCTCCTTCCTTAGATGCTAGGAATTTTTAGCTAAGGTTTCAAAGGATTCCCAGGCCTCTATCTCATTTTTCGTCATGAGGGCCCCTCTATTAATGGCATCAACCATTCTTCTGTTTTGAGACGTAAGTACTTCATAAAAGTACTAAACTTGCTACTACTTCTCAAATCAGTGGTAAGGAGCAGCAATTCATTCCACCATTCCTAGTACTCATAGTATTGTTCATTTTCTTGCCACTAGAAATTTATGATTTCCCTACAGATGGCATTGGTTTTTTGTATGTGGAAGAACTTATTTAGAAACTTTTTCAATAATTGGTCCTATGTGGTAATGGAACCGAGCTCTAATGAGTTCAGAAAAGATTTGGCCCTATCTTTCAAGGAGAATGGAAACAATCTAAGTCAAATGAAATTATTCAAAAAGTTTTGAAACTTGAAGGTGGTACATATATCAAGGAATTCCTTGATGTGTATGTATGGATCCTTTCTCCCTAGACTGTAACAAGATGGGAGTAATTGAATGATTGGTATAAGTAAAGGTGACTAGAAATGGGCCCATGCAAAATCTATGCAAAAGTTAGTAGCATTCAACCACCTTTGCATGAGATTTCAAGCCATGCAAGCCACATGAGCCATGAAATAATGGCTAGGAGAAGTCAAGTTATGTGAGCCATGAAGCCAAGGATGCAAGCCATTTAAGCCATCTAAGCTAATGGGTCCACATGTTTTGAGGAAGAAAATGCAATTCTCCAACTTGGAAAAAATGTGTTTTGAAGAGAAAAAAATAGGTGGAAACAAGTAGGACTCTATCAACATGGGTAGGTGGCATGTTAGATGGACCAATAAAAGAAGAGACCTAAATCCTTTAAACTTTTCTCTCTCTTTCTCTCCCTCCTTCCATCCTATTACACTTAAAAAGGATGATCACGAACAAAATTTTGTGCGATCTCCCCTTCTCATCCCACCTTCCTAGTTTCCCACTTTCTAATCTCCCATCCCTATCCTTATCTTATCTCATTCTTCCCCAATTCTTAACCCATCTTTCCATCTTCCTAAGGAAAGCAATTAGCAAGAGACCTATCACTTTAGAATGGTGAAAATCATACATAAATAGGACTCTCTCCACCATCTTTAAAAAGCTATCTCTCAACGCAATTTTCATGTAGAGTTTTATTCTCAACTTATATTGGAGCTAGGTTTTTAAGCATTCTTCCTTGGAATTTTCCTTTTACACACATCTTTCATTCAAGGATTTCCACATCATTCCCATCTAAGGAATTCCATGCCATCTTCCATACTAGCCATCTAGCTTCTCTATGCAAATTGTAAGGGAGTTCGCCATGCCTCCCTATATCTTAGATTTCAATGCAATTTTCATTGGAGTTCTAGGCATCCTTTCAAGCTAGATTTCCAAGCCATCCTCAGCTACGTTTCCAAGCATGTTTTCTTTTCTTTCTGCTAAGCTTTGTTCCTTTGATTCATGTGCATAATTCTTTGGTGTTTTTCTTGATTGTTTTCTTCTATTTTGTGCTCTATTTCTTCTTCATCCAAAGCCATCAATCTCTTATAGTGACAACTAAGAGAAATTAGCCTTTGGATCATCTTTTTCCTTGTTAGTGGTTCTTTGATTTTTCTCTATTTGCTTGCCTATTGTTGTTGCTTGTTCTTTTCCTAGTTACCATTATGAATCATCTTATTTGCCTCTCTTTTGAATTTGTTCCCAACTTGCTTTTATTATTTCTCTTTGATTCTCTCCATTGATTCACTCACATGCCATCTTGGACACCTATTGATGAGAGATTGTTGAATTGCACAAGATGTTGAAGATTGAAATCAAGTTCTCTTGAGCGCTGCGCACCTTTGGATGTTATAAGTTTAAATATTTAGTATCATGCACACCACTCTTTCAAGGGTTTTGCTTTAATAAAATGAATTTTGTTTCATGCACACTCTCCTTTGATTCATGCACACTCTTCATGCATGCCTTGTTAATAATCTTATCTAGTTGAATGTTAGATTTTGTTTGCTCAAGTTTAGTTGAATGCTTATATTATATGTTAGTTTTTAAGAAGTTTCTAATTTCAGTTTTAGAAGTTTTAATCTTAGGAATTTCATTATGGATTTAGGTTTCTAAGTTATTCATGTTTCTAATTTTGCATTAGTTTCTTTTCTTATATTATTTGCTTAAGAAAAAAAAAATTTATTTAAGTTTTAAATTTTATGCATATTCTTAATTCCACATTCTTTTAATTTCTAGAAATAATCAAAATACAATCTTTCTTTGGCTAGAATAATTAATCTAAATAGATTCCAATTGAATACATTTATGTGAGATTCCTCGTGGTATCAACCTCACTTATGTGAAATCATACTATTTTGATTCATGCAATTGTGAGTACTATTTTGAATTACACCAACCAACCTGTAATCCACAAACTTAAAGCATGGTAATTGTGATGTCCCATTGGAAACTTCTTTTTAGTTGTCTCTTCTTCAAGATAGAGAATATCCCATAACTCTTTCATTGACTAGTGGTTTTGAATCATGATCATAATGCTTATCAAATAATGCATTGAGAATAATGGTGCATACTTTTTGTGCTCTTCTTTCCACTTTTGGATCATAGCGAATAGATAATCATTTTCTTTCCGTGTTGTTTTTGTATAATAGGTTTCAATAACATGAGTTTCAAAAAACTCAATGCACGGCTCTGCAATACATACTTAACTTTGAAAGTCTTTAGAAGATAGATCATCTTCAACCCACATTTCCTAAAATCGTTGCCATCAAATCTTTGAACTATTGCCATACTTTGATACGCCATAGCAAAATTTAGGATGTTCATTCCAGTTGTCACTAAGTTTGTAGAATCCATGGAGGTAATGTTCATATTGTTAGAAAATATATAAATTACACAAATAAAATTTTTTGAACCTAACTTAAATTTTCTTTGCAAATGTTACTTCTTGAAGATAGTTGATGCCTCCAAAAAGTGCAAGGGATCTCAATAGCTCTATTTCCAGGATTTAACTAAGCCATACTCAACATTTGTCTTCACTAATTTGCACTCTCAATTAAGACCAATACTTTTGTCTCCAATTTATGAATACTTTTCGTAAATAAAAAAAATCAATTAATACCAGTACTTTTGTCTTCATCTAAATTGATCTAGATACAAAACCAACTTGCACCTATATTCCAAGGCAATTATCTCATGAAAAATTGAAGAACTTGTAACTAGAAAAGTGGATTAGAAAGTATGAAAAGATTCATGAAGAATCTTAGGCAGTTTAGTCATCTACTTCTTTCATCACCAGGAGAGCAGATAGACTAGAAGAAACCAAGTTCATTAAAGATTGTCAAAAGTGTTCCTCTTCAAATACCTTAAGAATCTTCCACACAAAACACAACCTTATTGAATCTGCGTCATATACTAATAATTTTATTCCCATTATATCCTTTAACAATGAAGGAAAACCAATCTTCTAACGCAAAGATCCAGAAACAGGTCACATGTGGTGGGATATCTGTAATTGTTAAGAATGTCAAGAAGAACCATTAATCCAACAGAATATGAACCGAGAAAAAAGAAAAAAAAAAAAATCCTTCTAGTAAAAACTCAAAGAAAGATATGAGGTAGGTGATCCAACTATTTGAACTCTTAAAGAACCATCAAGTAAATTTGATTAATACTAGCAATGACACTCCTACCAAAAACTTCTCAAAATAAACCTCATTAGAACCATCTTTTATCTAGAAAATCACCTTCTAAACCTCAGACAATTTTATCTAAATATTATCAAAAGGCACTATCCCTTATATTGATAACCCAAAAAGTCATTTTCAACTAAAACCATTATCAAAACCTTCTCAAATCAAGAAACCAAAGAACCCACAACCATCAAAAGTCTAGAAAGCAATATGATCACTTCAGCAGAATTTCCTCCATTGATTATTCATAGCAAAACACAACTCATGCTTGAAAAATAAAAAATCTTAAAGAAAGAAATGCAAAAGGAGATCCAAAGAAAATCTTAGTAGCAGAAGCAGCTCTAAATTGGCAAGCAGAAAATACAAGAGCATAGAACAAAGCCTTTCAAGAAATCCTATGAAATTAAAAGGCTTCATCTACTACACTCAGAAGTTATCTTTCATGGACACTCTTATTCTTGAATTAAGAAGAAAGTTAGAAGCTCTTCACAAAGAATGCTACATATCAGTCAAATATTTCTCTCTTTGAAGTAGATTACTCAAGGAAAAAAAGGCAGAAAAAAGGTTCTTATAAACTCATCTCAGATCCATTGAAGCATTAGAGAAAAAAGAAGCATCTTAGGTACAAAATGACTCAATCTTCAATCTACCACCAAAAATTTACACTGTCTCACAATAACCTCTCTCCCCATCCATTACCCTACCAGATTATCCACACATGCTACAACCTCTCCAACCAATTTCCCTCTCCATAGAAATGCCAACTCCAACAACAACCTTTACCAAGAGCATAAAGTCCTTTCAACCCTTTCATAGAAGATATCTTCACAAAAATGCACAATTTGTTTTTAGACCAAATCCAAAATAAAAAAGAAAAATATATTTTCCATCATCCTCTACCAAACCATCTTCATCAACATCTCCACAAAGCACTCTTAATCCCATCATGGTGCTTCAAAAGGTGATCGTGGCTCTCTCAAATTATGAAGGAGATTCTTGATTCTGAACAGCATGAAGGACCATTGGAAATAGTGATCTCGAATAAAAGATGTAATTTTTTTATGTTCTTGAGGATGAACTCCTAAGTGCTAAAATCCTACTTTGAGATCAAATTTTGAGAAAATTTTGGCATTAGAAAGATGTTAGAAGAGGCATGTTTTTGGGGAAGAGGAAACTTGTCATCTACAAGAAAATGGTTTAGCCGTTGGTAATTGATAACAAACCTAAGCTTTCCTCTGATTAGTTCAACTCTTTTATGACATTAAAGAATTCACATGCCCATGGAGAAGAAATGGATCAATGAGACCTTGGGATTGTATTTTAGATATTTCTTGAACAACTAGGCTCATGATTCATTCCCATGAGACTAGCTTTTGTGGGATTGATGTCCTCATTTTTCTTAAATGGAAGAGAAACAAAGAATAATGAATTAGTCTAAAGATGTGATGCACATTTTGTAAGAAATTTTTTGTGATTTTTTGTACAACAATCTCTGACTAATTGGGATTTTATGTTGTGAAAGGTTTCTACAAGATAAAGGTTTGGGATTTTGGACCAAGTAAGAAAGTTTTGTTTATTAGAAAGGCATTTCTCTAACCGGTGGAGGTTGAAAATTTTGTGAAGGATGTCAAAACCAAGGATTAGATCTTTGCCTGATAAGGGAGATCCTAAGACTTTGTATTTGATAGCAAGGTTAGGAAAGGCTTGATGAGTATGGATTTGCTAATTGAACCTATGGTGATAATGTTTCCATTGGCAGCTCTAAAGTCATGGCTGTGGGGACACCAAAATTTCTTAGGAAGGATTTTAGGGTTGAGGATAGTTGCAATTGCACCTATGTCAAAAAGAGCAATGACATAGATAGGTTTAGAATATGAGTCAGTAAGAAGGTTTACTTGAGCTATTGGTGTTGGTTGGTTTGAGGAATACAAAAAATCTAGAGGAGATGGAGAAATTGGAGTGGGAAATATTTTGTCAATTTTAGAAGTGGTAAACTACTCATAAGAGCTTTTAGAATCACTTTCACTATTAGTATAACCAATAGTTCATAGTGTTTCTAGTGAGTATTCTTCATCAAGAGAGAACACAAATTCAACATTTGAGAAGTTTGTGCCTGTGTATGCTATACCTACTAAAGCAGTTTGATGCTCTTCCATTTCTTTTTACATTGTTTTGCAAAGTACCTGACTATTGACAAGCATAACATTTGTTTGTAGATTTTCTTTTGAATTTCTGTTAAGCATTTAATTTTGGTCAAAATACCCCTAATTTAGCATTTAATTAGATCAACTAACCAATCAAATTTGCAATTTTTATCTTAATTTTGAGTTTAGTTCTAATTAATCATCTAACCATTAACTTGCAAATTTTAATGATTAGGTGATCATTAAGAGCTAATCTATAGATTAAAGTATGATCTGTGACGGCCCGGGTTTTTGAAAACATGATTTGTAAAGTATTTTGAAAGGCAAGGCCCTTAAAAGTGTAAAAAAAATTTTGCAAAACAAAGCAGCGGAAATTCTTTTCTTTAGAACTTGTTTTGAAAACCCAAGTCACCACTTCATACATAACATAAGTACAATTTGTGTACAAAATAAAATTCCATTGAAGGAATATACTTTTGTTAAAACTCCAGGATCCATCCAGTGGTTCACAGTACAGCCAAATCTAGTACAATACTTGTCCAAATTACATAATCCAAAACTCAAGCTCACCATACAATAAAACTCTCAACAAATAAAAATACATGTCTTCAAGGGTATACCTTGAAGATTATTCTCTTCAAGTCTTCTATAGTCTTCAGCTCCTAACTCTCCTTCCCTGGATCTGAGATATTGCAACAAGTACAATATCTCAGCAAGCAATGCTTGGTAGGGGATTCAAGAAACATAATATTTGACAATGTAATTCCAATACTTCATAATCTTAATATCCTTGAACATATTCTTTACTTTGTAAGTTATGTATATCTATATACATACATACCCTTCATGGGTAAACCAGTTAAATTCGTGAAAATAGTAAAATATCACTCCCAACTAAGCTGATCAATTCTCTTCATTTTGAGAATTTAGTATTACAGCTAATCTCATACTAGGAATTTTCCTTCTTGGGAAACATTGGTAATATACAATTACCTAGCATTTCAATATGCTATAACATAAGGCATTTCACTATGCCTATTCCCATATGCATCATAGTGCAAAATAATCAGAAAGGTTGCTATGCTGCAGTCTGATCCGTACTAACGCGCTCGGATAACTGCCCTGTTTACCACTGATACCACGGTGGAAAATATTATGTCACTGCCTACATGGGGGGCAAGACTTTCACAGTGGTGGCCTTCCCATAATTGCCACCACCCGACTTTTAGCCTCTCATTGGGCAAGGTATCATCATCTCATCAAATTTCAAGGAGCGGGTGGCCAAACCCTCATAACTCCTCTAGCAATAGCATCCCCTAGGCTCATGCCTATTAAAACAAACTCACAAGCCTCCAAGCTTGTATCTAAAATAGATTCCATATACTTCAGACCATATGTCTGTTTACTTAGGGCTAAAATATTTTCTGGTTCCCTATTCACTTATAGTTTAGTCCTTAACCATCTTATAGGTGTTTGGTTGGATCATAAGGTTTTCAAGAGATTTAATACGAGTATTATCATTACTCTTGTCAACATAAGATCATGAGTAAAATCATGTATGTATTCATCAAGTCCTCCTACCTTTAAGGATTGATCTCTTTTCCCCAATCTTCCATGATCTTGACCGATGTATGTAATCTGTACATCCATACATATTGTTAATATATAAATTATGAACAATCTTATTGATCACTAGATCTAATGTTTAAAATGATCTTTAGATCATTCATATCTAAGTATTTTTCTATCTCTAAGTCTTTGTATGTTCATCTCCTTGATCTTGATCTTTCATAGACCCTTTGATTGATAATCTAAACATGTTGATAAAGATCAAGGTCCTAGATCTTCTATCATCTAGTTCTTCTTTGATCTAAGTTCAGTTCTTGGATCATCCCTATGGAGGATGATCTTGGTTTTCTTCCTTGAATCACCTTTGATCAAGGGTTTGGATTATCTAATCTAATAAACTATAATAAGTATACTACTAAACATACATACTAAGTACAATATAGTGTTCTTATTCTTATTATTCTTGATCATCCAAGATCTAATGGATCTTGTTTGATCATCCTTATCTTACTTACTATTTTTATTAGGGTTAGGTAATTTACTAACCTTTTATGCTCTTATTATTATTATTATTCAACCAGTTATTGTGTTGGTTGAAGGTAGCTTATTCAAGCCTAAATCTAGACTAGTCCTCTTATTTCCAATTGGCTAAGGCTTACTAACTGAATGGGTGAACACAAAGTGGTTACTTTAGTCCTCATGTAAGGAGGCGTTTAGACCTCACAAACGTCAACAGAGGTAAGGGAAGAGCGAGGCTCTATTAGATAACCCCCTTAACCACTATGTTCATCATTCACTAGAATGACCATAGCTCAACCTTTCATAAGGTTCCTATAAGCATGTTTACCCTAAGTACTCTTTCTAATGGATTTTAATTAAGTTCATGAATATTTATAATGTCATTCATGGGGTTTATTATTCTTTTCCTAATTTGGGCCAAGGAAATGATAAATCATTCCTTATATTGTCCTACTAACTATAGCCCTTATTAAGTCAAAATCATTCATTCATCTTAGTTGTCCATGAATTTCTATATTTCATTAGTTTACATTTTTGGTGATTTATGCTCCTTGTATCTTAACAATTGAATAAAATTTGACAATAAGTAAATCATCAACTTGAAAGCATAAATCAAATATAAGTTTAACAACTATATACTAACATTCTTCCTATGAATGTAACTTAAGCTAGTGAAATAAAACTAACATGATCCTAAGTTATGAAACACATCTTCTATCATAATGAAATCATGTTTAAATCCTAATTTACACTAACATAATCCTAAGATAATCAAATCTACTAACAAATTACTCATTTAGGGCATATCATACTAAAATATAAAGATTACACTATCATGCTTTCTAACTTAGAACATAAATCACATTTACACTTCTATATCCAATAAAAGACAATTAAAACTTAAAACATAAATCACATTTACACTTCTATATCCAATAAAAGACAATTAAACTAATTTTATTAAGATTATTATAAACCTTTAAATATGATCCAACCATTAGGTCTTAGGTGTTTTCCTTTAGATTAAGGGTTTTAATTACCTTTAGGGCTTTTAATCCATTAAGATCCAAAAATCATATCCACTTGATTTTGTTACATTTCCACCATGATCTAACTGGATTCCATCATAATATCATCCCTTTAATCCATCCCAAGGATCTGATCATACTTGATCTCATTGATCAAGTGGGTTCCTTTGTATTTTTATTTTTTTTTTAGGGTTTTTCTACCATAAAGGGTAAATCCCCTATTTTATCCAAGATCTGTCCAAATTAACCATAGATATTACTTTATTACATTATTATATCATCACTAAAATAAATTTCCAAGATCTGATCACCTCAGATCTTGAGGATCTTAGAAATTGGACACTTATTTCCAAAATACAGAAAAATACAGAAATAAATTTTAGAAATATTATGGTTTAATTAGAAATTAGACATTACAAGCTTTCCATAGCTTCTTTCTGATCTCAATTTGGAGTTCATATGACTCCACAATTTTAAATTGAAGTTTTCAGCCGTTCCTAGGGTCCAGATTTGATCTAGGCCCACTAGAATTAATCTCTCTCAATTGAGGGTCCAAAACTGCTCAGATCTTTCTAAAAACTTCTACCTTAGAGGTTTTGGACCATTCTGGATTGATTGGTGGAGTTAGATTTTTCATCTGAGCACTCCATCATCATGAATTAAGGGTTCTATTGTTTACTTTATTTTTACCTTTTTATTACCAAAATTAATTACATTAAAATAAAATTTACATAAAACATTACTAAACATATATGAAAAGGATTTCCACTTACTTGATTGGAGAGAAAACCTCATTTATATGCCCAATTTAAAAAAATACCTTGTTGATGAAGATATAGCCTAAAATCCACCTTTCTTGCAAACACCGTTGTTTGAACCGTTGGATCTTGAAATTTCTTTGGGGGTTTTGTAGAATAGATATGTTGGGAAGTTTTGGATAGTGGAATTGATCAAATTAGATCTGGAACAGAGTGCCTAATTGATTTTAGGTCTCTTGTTCCAATCTAAAAAGAAAAACAAGTTGAAAAGAGATCTAACTCTTGGAAATTTTGGGTTTTTGGGGAGGGATCTAGATCTAATTTTTCAAGGAGATTGAAGAGAATTTCGTGGGGATTTTATGAGGATTTTTGGAGGATTTTTGGGGTTATATTTATAGGCATTTTAGGTCTTTTTCCATGATTATAATATGTTATTTTTTTAATATAAAATGGCATGAAAGTCTTCAATGCTCTCATGCCTAATTTTTCTTCCCCATGACTAGCTGATCTTTGTTGACCCATGTTTCACATGGGCTGCTGATCAAATTGGTTGTTGGGGACGTGGTGGTCCCCATGTGGGCCCCACATGGTGTAAAAAGTCCGTTTTGCCCTTTATGCATAAAATTTTGGGTTTTATTCCCATGATCTCGGATTTGAGTGTACTTAGTGGCGTTGGATTCATATTTCTCAGTACATTCTAAATTTTGATGTTTCATATTTTGATTTTTGAAATATTTTGATTTTTGGGTAAAATTACTATTTTACCCCTTTTATCCAAAAAATGAAAAACTTAAGGATTTCTCATCCGAATTCAAAATTTGTCGTGCTTACAATCATTTTGAAGGGTTTGCTAAGTTTAATTTAAATTTTACATATCTTATGATTTGATTATACTTTTATAAAAAGTATATTTTAAGTAACCCTAATATTTCAGCCCGAAATATCTAAAACTCAAACTTTATTGATTTTTCTCAATCAATTTACAAAAATTGGGGTTATTACATGATCAAGATGAATCCAATTGAATTTTGTTTGGTACAAATCAACCAAATTGAATATTTAATGGCTTGGATCAAATCAAAGAATTAGAACACCATCAAGGAACAAAAGGGACATGAGCAATTGATAAAGTATTTCTATTTGAAAAAGGGCAAAACTAAAGTAGGAATGTTGAAGAGGAATGGAAAGATGCAAATTGGTGAATTTTAAAATGTGGAGATTGCTAAACCATAGAGGAAAGCTGCTTAAAGGAAAGTGGGGGGCGGAAACCAAAATTAGAAGTGAAGAACCAAAGAGGAAGGTGGAGATAGTTATAAGAAGAAGACAGCAGCCAAAGACCAACCTCCCTCCTCCTGTCCCTAGTTTTGACTTTTTAGCTTATTCTAGTTTTGCTTTATCATTTTTCTGTCTATCCAGAAATTGCACAATTCAAGCTAGTTTGATTAAGGCTTAACATAATCAACGGTTTGGCCTTAACAAACAAGATCTCTCTATTTTCTCATCTGTTTCTCCTCAAATTTTCAATTAATTTTTATATTTTTTTAAGGACATCTATTAGCTTATTCAATGTCTCTGATCTTCAATATAAAATCTAGAAATCAATCTAAACCATCCAAAACCTAAAATCCTTCTTTAGTCCAGATCTTTAAAATTTTGAAGAATCTAAATAATCTAGCCATTGGATCTTTAATCAAGGGCATGTTGGAGAGATTGATGAAGTCCAATCAACATTAATAATATCATATTCAAAGAAATTGGTTGCGATCAAGCTAGGGAAGTAGATTTTATACTTTTTTAGTTAATTTTCTATATTTTTGAATTTGAAATTCTATAATTTCCATCAGTTAAATAGATCTGATTTTTTATTTCACTGCTAATTAATTTCTATGAATTATTTTAATTTTTGAACAATTAAATTTTATATAAAGTCCATCTTTTTAAGTTGAGTCCTCGTGGGATCAACCCATACTTGCATCAACTATACTACAATAACCCGTGCACTTGCAATAAAACAATCAATTAGTTTTTTGCATCATTGCCAAGGACCCTCAATGGAGTTTTCATAAATTTTAATAAAAATCTAAAAAATATAAAATAATTAGATAATTCAAAAAATTAAAAATTTTAGGAATTGCATTGTTTTAGCATTCTAGGAATTTTTAGGTGCATTTTTTAATTTTTCTTAATTCATAATTACTCTATTTCCTGGTTATGGTACTTATTGCTATTTTTATTTTTTAGGAAATTAGAAAGTGGAAAAATTGGCAAGTAGAGCTTCATCAAATAAATAGAATTTTCCTGCTTTCCTAAAATAGAAATTTCCCTTTTTTTGAGTGAATCTTGTAGTGAGGTTCACTATAATTTGCAATTTTTATTTCAATTTTAAAAGGGTTGTATTAAAATAGAGCAAGTATGGGATAAGGTGGCCACACTTGTTCTTCATCAGAAGCCCCGCTATGAGTTTCCCTCACTCTCTTTACTTTCTTAGTTTAGTTGCATTTAAAATAATTCTAAATTGTTTGTTAGTATAATTGCATATAGAAAACATCTTTGATAACTGTTGCATCGTTAGGGTTTGCAATAATTTATTATTTTTAATTGCATTCTCAAGGCACGTTTATTGCTTTAAGGTGATTTATATGTTGATTGAACTACAATGAAGTGTGGAAATTAATTCGTAAGGGCACCTAACCCCATAAGATCAAGTGTGGATTTCATCACCACCTCTTGGCCCATCTAGAATAATTACCAAAAGCGCACAACCCTACCTCTTAAATTAATTTAAAATTAATTAGAAGAAACCTATAGAGACCATCACATGGTCGTAGGACCCTTAATGGGACACAATCTATTGTCACTCCAATTACTTCTAAGCACTGCGATTATAATGGGTGTCTTAAAATCCAAGCGATTTTCCCATGCCTTCCATTGATGTCAAATAAGGTCTAAACACCTCCTAACATGAGGATTGTATTAACCACCTTAGAGCAAAACCTAACTGGTAAGCAATAGTCAAATCTAAAAGAGAAGATGAGCACTAGATTAGGCTAATGTAAAAGCATTGTCCTCACATAAATTCAAGAAATTCAAAATATTGCTGCTTATTAGCCTCAAGGATTATTTGATTGTGCCCTTTGTTTGTGCATCATTCTAGAAAGTTAGGTTGTATCATTTAGGGTAGTTTTCCCAACAACAGAAAACACAAAAGAAAAAAAGAAAAAAGAAGCATTTATTATATGCACTTTTGGAGATGTAACAAAACTAGTAGGTTAGTTAAGCATAACCAAAAAGATATACAACCAGATCAATCCAAATCAATGATCAAGGGGTAACTCACCTCATGGTAGTCAAGGCCCTGTATTCATCATGAATGAGGACCCACCACCTCTAATGGATGCTGAATATCAACCTCCACCAAGGAGGAATATTCATCTACCAAATAGGGATTGGAGAAGAAATAATAATAGGAAGTGGGACCAACAGAGTGAACATGGGGATAATAATGATAGTTATCAAAACTTTTGTGGCAGAACTTTAAAAGACTACCTTCAGCCTACATCATAGGTACTCCATCTAGTGTCATTCTTCTTCAGAATGCTTGTGCATTAGAATAAAAAATGAGAGTAATCCAATTACTTCCTAAATTTCATGGGTTAAGCAATGAGTCTCCTTACTTGCACCTTAAAGAATTTGATGAGGTGTGTAGTACTCAAAGTTCACAAGACATTGGTCTAGATAATGTAAGGCTTAAATTTTTTTCTTTCTCTTTAAAGGAAAAAGAAAAAATGTGGTTTAATGCACTGCCAGCAAGTTCCAGAAGAACCTACACTAAAATGACTAAGGACTTCTTTAAAAAGTTTTTCCCTACGCATAAAACAAATACACTTCGTAGTAAGATAATGAACTTTACCCAGAAGGATAAAGAGTCATTCTATCAATGCTAAGAATGGTTCAAGGATCTTTTACTCACTTGCCCACATCATGGCCATGAACCATGGAGCATCATCAGCTTCTTTTGTGAAGGACTTAATTCTAACATGGGCCAGTTTGTAGAAATGATGTGCAATGGTAACTTTCTAAACAAATAACCAGATGAAGTGAAGGAGTATTTATAATGGCTAGTTGAAAATGTACAAATCTAGGCTAACTCGAAAAAAATAGCACATATAGATAAACCTAAGCCCACTACCACCCATGCCAGGGTCTTTTCTATCAATGCTAGGAAAGGTTCAAGGATCTTTTACTCACTTGCCCACATATAGATAGACATATTGCCAATGTTTCACAACCTGGACCATGTCAACCTCACCAATAAAACCAATGACTTCTTACCCTACATACCAAACTCATCAACCACTTTTTGGACTTTACTTGCCCCACCCAAAAGGCCTACAGAGGATAATAACAATCAACTTGTTCAAAACCAGGCGAGGAAAATATCTCAATTAGAAGTTCAATTGAAATAAAGCAATCAGCCTGTTAATGAAATAAAAAATATGACAAGTTAAATGATGCAAAATATAGAAAAAGAAAATTTTTTAACTCAACCACAAGCAAACCCTAAGGGAGTGCATGTGATTAGCACTAATGCACCATCCAGCTCTACTATGGAATAGATCACGGCTATCACCATTCTTAAGAGTGGTAAAAGAATTGAGAAGGATGAGCTACAAAAGATTGAACATGTAGAAATTTCCAATAATGTTAAAGAAAATTCTAAACAGAAGGACCCATCTTCACTTGTTGACCCATGTATTATTCCTACTCCATTTCCCCAAAGGTTGTGTCAAGCTTCAAAGTCTACATCTAATGATGAGATTTTAGATATTTTCAAACAAATCAAGATCAATATACAGATCTTAAATGCAATAAAACAAATCTCATCATATGCCAAATTCTTAAAAGATCTATGCACCATAAAAAGAAAACTAAATGTTCAAAAGAAAGCATCTTTAACTAAACAAGTTAATTCTATTCTTCAACATCATACACCACCAAAATACAAGGATCCAGGTTGCCCCACTCTTATTTGCATTATTGGCAATTATAAGATTAACCAAGCTTTGCTTGATTTGGGATCTAGTATGAACCTACTACCATACTCAGTATATGAAATAGTTAGGTCTAGGTGAACTGACACCTGCTTCTACTATGCTCTAACTAGCTGATCATTCTGTGAAGATGCCGGGAGGGGTAGTAGAAGATGTGCTTGTCCATGTAGAACAAATTTTCTTCCCTATAGTTTTTCTAGTTCTAGATACACAACCAGTGGTGAATGAGAGGAATGAAATACCAATCATCCTAGGATGGCCATTTTTTTTTATGTCCAATGCCTTAATTAACTGTAAAAATGGTGTCATGAAACTATCTCTTGGTAATATGATATTAGAGCTAAACATCTTCAACATTGTTAAGCAACCTGGTGAACCCGCTAATGACTTGCACAGTGTCAACATGATAAATTCAATCATGCAAGATCATTTTTAATCATCTTCCTTGTTGAACCCACTTGAGGCTTGTTTAGCCCATTTTAATGAGTTTAATGAGGATGCATTAATAGAGAAGTTAATGTCCTCCTTGAGTCTATTCCTGTCAGGGATATAGAAAAATGGAAACCTCATTTTGAGGAACTTCCATTGAGGGAGTCCACTTCCCTTCCATCATCAATAGAATGCTTTATAGAACCTGATACTCCAATTGAGCCTTGTAATGTAGAATATGTATCTGAATGGGACCTATATACCTTATTTGAACAACCATTAGATATTAATTTAGGCCCACCTGAAATCTTATATGTATCTGTAGAACAGCAAGGGAAAGAGACCGTTAATGTACTATCTCTGCATCAACTAACTCTAAGGTACACATTAAAATATAATCAGGGATTAAGCCAAACCATATCTCTCCCTCTGAAAAAATAAGAACAACCTTTTAGGGAACTACGAGTCAACTTATACCACAATTTCAGAAAAATGTAAGGGAAAAGGAGAACCATCCATCTCCATATTGTCCAATAGAATTTAAATTCCTGGTAGTTCACATTGTTATAATGCTACCATCACTAGGAATTTCATGGTGGAGGAAAAATATTGACTATAGCGAGATTCTAAAGTGGCGTGAGAAATCTTACCATTTGATTGTTAGGATTAGGAAAACTCAGTACCAGCTAGGTGTAGATTAAGGTACATTAGGATATATTTGGCTGAAGATGTTAAACTTAGTGCTTACTAGGAGGCAACCCAAAGTTTTTAAAAAATCTCAATTTTCGACATCACCCAAATTTATTTTAGGTCCTACTTTTTAAACATTGAGGCAATATTTCTTTCAGGGTATGGGGTGTAGAATTCTAACAAATTCTAGTTTTTATTTTTTTTCTTAATTTAATAAAAAATTTTAAAAATTTACATCCAAAAAAAATTGATTGAAAATTTTTGGGTCAATTCCTACACTATGATGAGAATTGAATTTTTTAAAGTATAGTCTAGATAACTTTGGCTTCTTAATAGAATTAAACAAGATTAAATCATCATTTTACTCAATTAATAAAGTATTCCATGAAAGTTGTCTCATATCACGTCTGTACACGCATTTGAATATACATAATCTAAATTGATAAGTAGTTATAATTTAGAGATCCTAAAGAAATTCAGTGGAGACCAATAACCTAAGTGAGTTTTAGAGCCATTCATTCTTTTTGAGAGGTTATATTTGTTCCTAATTTTCTTCAGTGTACTTAAAGTAAATTTGATCCTATCAACTGTCAAAATTGGCTAATTACCTGAATTAATAGAGTGTTACCTTTTAAATTCTAAAATTTCATTGAATTTGATAGATTATAGGAAACCTATACAAGGATTTAGGACATCCTTGTTGTTAACGTAGAGATATAAAGTCTACCCTAAAAGTATTTTTACCACTAGTTAGCCAACTTAGGCTTTTTATATAAGCCTTTTCTTTTGTCACCCAAATAACCTTTAGCCATATGAACACAATATAAATTATCCATTACCTATTTTCTTAAAAGATAAGTTAGAGATGTATGAAGATATACTTTTTAGTTGCAACAAAAGTAGAAAAGTGAATACCAAGAAAGAAATACCCTTCAAAGTAATTCAAAAGCGTTGAAAAGAAAGAAAAAAAATACTAAGAGAAAGAGAGAGAGAGTTTGAAGAATGCAAAGAAAAGTAGAAAAAGAAATATTCACATCAGTACAAACAAGTAAAGAAAGAATCATCAACTTTAAAAGACCTGTACTTATTTTTGAAGAATTTTTTAACACCCTTTATACCCTTTCTTTGGTACCCTGTCCTAAGCCTAAGTTTTGTTCCAGTTAAAGAGCTATTGATTCTAGGATAAACATAGTCTTGATGAGGATATGGATGAATAGGATATAAAGAGTAATATTTCTAAATATTCAAAGGTAATGGCATCTATTCTAAAGGGATCAAAAATTAAATTCCTTAGTAACTCTCATTCTTCATGAGTATATGTGAGATGACTTTGTTTTTATTAACTTGGCTCACATATTTAAAAGCGAGATATAATTTGAACATCTCGTGGATTTTATTTCTTAATGTATGTCATTATTGAGGATCGAGGTCAAAATATATTTCAAATGGTGTTCAAAAGTTAGAAGTCTACTTAGAGATAAAGATTATTCTATATGTAGATTGTACACACACTCACTTTGAGATCTAACCTTACTTGGAATGTTTTTAGCATATGGGTAGGGTTTTAAATTCTTCATTCATTTTTATTTGTATGCCAAAGTAGGTGATTTGTTAAAGATAATTCTCTGAGGAAAAAGTAAAGTGACTTGAAAATAATTTTTGAAATTTGTTTTTCACATGTTTTGCTCGGAACTAGCAAAATGCTAGCTGGGGGTGTGTTAAGTGTTTAATTTTGGTGAAAATACCCCTAATTTAACATTTAATTAGATCATATAAAAGATCAATTTGTAATTTTTAGCTTAATTTTGATTTTAATTTCAATTAATCATCTAACCATTAATTTGTAAAATTTAATGGTCAAATGGTCATTAAGAGCTAATCTGTGGATTAAAGTATGATCAAGATTAATCTAATTGAGTTTTGTATGGTACAGATCAACCAAATTGAACATTGAATGGCCTGAATCAAATCAATGGACTAGATCACCATTAAGGAACAAAAGGGACATGGGCAATTGATTAAGGAAGTATTTCTATTTGAAAAATGGAAAAACTAAAGGAGGAATGTTGAAGAAGAATGGAAAGATGCAAATTAGTGATTTTCCAAAGGTGGAGATTGTTAAACCATAGAGGAAAGCTGCTTGAAGGAAAGTGGGGGGAGGAAACCAAAACTAGAAGTGAAGAACCAAAGAGGAAGGTGGAGATAGTTATAAGAAGAAGAAGGCAGCCAAAGACCAACCTCTCTCCTCCTAGACCGTAGGAGGTAGCCGTAGGACTCCTCAATCACCCCCTCTCTTCTTCTCTTCTCTCTCTTCCCCCCTAGACCGTACGAGGCAGACCCTTCTTCCCTCTTCTCCCCCCTCTCTCCACCTTACCTCTTCCCATCTCTTTTCTCTCTCCCCTTTACTTCACACTTTCCCCTCTTCCTTATCCATCTCGATTTCCAGTAGGAAACCAAACACCTCCTCTATCTGCTCCTCTTCACCACATCCTGCCCCTTCACTGCAGCACCCTGTCTCCCCCATCCCTCTCTTCCTCTTTTCCTTTCATTATCCCTCTCCCTCTCCATTTTTCTCTCTGCTCCTCTCTTCCCACCACTTCTATCATCTCTCCCTCTTTTTGTTTCACCACACTAAGCTGGCAACCACCCTCCTCTATCTTCCTTCCCTAACTTGTTGAAAATTTCAAAACCAACACTGTTCCTTTCTCCCTCTCTTCTCAACCCAGTCACACTACTTCTCCATCTCCAGCTCTGTCTCCTCTCTCCATCTCTCCTCTAGCTAGTCTTCACCATAGGACACCACCATTGTTCCTAGCAAGTATCCTCGGTTCTTCCATCTCTTCCCAGTTATCTCCACTGTAGGCCTTTTTAGACAAAAACCCAACCCTTGGCATTCCCCTCTGTTGTCTCCCTCTCTTCACTATCTACACCACTACACTGCTCCAACACAGGCCTTCACCCAACTCTACTCGCTACTTCGCCCTCTTCACCTATCTACCATCACCACCACACCGCACAATTCCTCCTCTTCCCTCTACCCTAGCTCCTTTTTTCGTCGTTCTTCCCTTCCTTCTCCTCATCTTCCTCACCTTAACTGGCACTTTCCTATTTTTGACTAAAAATCAGATTTTTTTTCTTTACTTTCACTTTTGCCCTTGGTGTCTTTTCCTAAATTCCCATTATGTCCTTAGTTTTGTCTTTTTAGCTTATTCTAGTTTTTCTTTATCTTTGCTCTGTCTATCTAGAAATTGCACAATTCGAGCCAATTTGATTAAGGCTTAACCTAGTCAACAGTTTGGCCTTAACAAACAAGATCTCTCTCTTTTCTCATCTGTTTCTAATCAGATTTTCAATTAATTTTTAGATTTTATTTTGAGGACATCTATTAGCTTATTCAACACCTCTGATCTTTAATCTAAAATCCAAAAATCAATCTAAGTCATCCAAAATCCTTCTTTAGTCCATATCTTTAAAATTTTGAGGAATCTGAGCAATCTAGCCATTGGATCTTTAATCAAGGACATGTTTGAGAGATTGTTAAAGGCCAATCGACATTGATAATATTAAAATTGAAGAAATTGGTTGTGATCAAGCTAGGGGAAGTAGATTTTATTTTTTTAGTTAATTTGATGTATTTTTTAATTTGGAATTCTAAAATTTCTGACAGTTAAATAGATCTAAATTTTTATCATTTTTTAATTTTTGAACAATTAAATTTTATTTAAACTCTTATCTTTTTAAGTCGAGTCTCCATAGGATCAACTCATACTTGCATCAGCTACATTACAATAGCATGTGCACTTGTGGTAAAACAATCAACAATTTCTTTTTTCTCAAATATAGCAATTTTCCTCCTTTTTTGAATTTTGTCTTCTGATGATACTCTTCTAGATTTTTGTTAAACTTTCTCCTATGATATTTCTTCTTAGAGCTACAAGAACAATCTTTATCTTTTATTTAGTTGATAGCAAGATCTAGCCTCTCACATGCAATTCCAATCTTTTTGTCTATTTTTTCTATTTCTGCAAGAAATTTTCTTTGATTGTGTAATCGCTGTAAAGTAAGTTGAGCATGCTCCCAAATAACTCCTAAGGATGAATTTTGAAGAGATAACTTCATAATTTTCATTAGCTTGTGAGTTTCATTTTCAAGAAGTTCAAACAATGAGTTGAGGAATACCTGTTTGAGGTTAACATCATCCATATCATTGATGACATAATATCTCCAAGACATCTTGTCAAAATGCTTTTCTAGATCCTTGATATTGAATGAACATCATTTCTTCTTCTAGTATTCATCTTTGTATGTTTATATTTGTTGATGCCAAGATCTAGCAAATTCTGTTTGCAAATGGATGAATGATCCTTCAAGATAAGGGGCACAGAAAAACTTGTAATTGGTAGTATTCTTCAAGTGATATCCACCAATCTCTTAATCTACATATGAATAGTGGGATGAGTCTTTTTATGACCTTTGCAACCGTTATTTGAAATGTTTCTAATTATGTTTTCCACCAAGGATGGATTTCTCTAATTCTTTCATGTCATTTTGAAGAAGGAACATCATCAATTGTGAATAACCTTTTTATATCTGTTGTTGGAGGAACATAAAATGCTTTTAGTGGATCTAAAGATTCTTCAACCATACATTCTTCATAAGGTTTTCTATTAGTAGTATCTTGTATAAAAGCATCATGAATAATTTCTGGGTCTGACTTAAGGAATTTTGAAGAAATGTCTGAAATGAAAATTTCTTATAAGAGTTCAAGAATTGAAAGTGTAAGTTTTGAGAGATTTTTTAGAAAGCCTTCAATTGGATTAGGGGTTTTAAGAGGAAACATTTTTGTTGGTTGAGGTTCTGAAGCACCTACAATGGGATCAAGAGTGTTTTATGGAGATGTTGATGATGGTTTGGTAGAGGATGATGGAATAGATATTTTTTATTTTTGTTTGTGTGGATTTGGACTAAGAACATTTTTGTGCGTTTTTTCGATGATATCTTTTCTAAAAGGGTTGAAAGGACTTTGTATTCCTTGTAAAGGTTGTTGTTGGAGAGGTTAGAAATTTTGTAGAGAGGCAAATTGGGTTCCTTCGAGAGGTTGTAGCATGTGTTGATAGCCTAGTTGGGTAATGGATGGAGAGAGGTTGTTGTGAGGTAGGATAAATTTTTTGTGGAAGGCTGAAAATTGAGTCATTTAATACTTGAGATGTTTCAATGAATCTGAGTTCAGCTTGTAAGAACCTTTTTCTGCCTCTTTTTCACTAAGTAATCTACTTTCAAGATAGAAATATTTGATTGATTTGGAAATGGGGTAGCGTTCGTGTAAAGAGCCTTTATCTTTCCTCTTCATTTAAGAATAAGAGTAGAAAATAAAACCTTTTGATTTTCAAGGTTTCTTGAAGGGCTTGGTTCTGTGCTTTTGCATATTCTACTTGCCAATTTAGAACTGCTTCTACTGCTAAGATTTTCTTTAGATGTCCTTGTGCATTTCTTTCTATAGGATTTTTAATTTTTCAAGCAGAGTTGTGTTTTGGTCTAGATAATCAAAGTCTGAGAATGGAAAAAATTCTACAAAAGTCATCATATTGATTTATGGGACTTTTGATGGTTGTGGTTTCTTTGGTTTCCAAATTTGAGAAGGTTTTTTGTAATGGTTTTGGTGGATGAGGATTTTTTGGGTTATCAGTAAGGGACAATGCCTTTTGATAATATTTTGGTAAAGGTATCTGAGGTTTCGAAGGTGAATTAATGGGTGGAAGATGGTTCTTATTAGATTTATTTTGAGAAGAGTTTTTTGCAAGAGTGTCACTGCTAGTATAAATGACATAGTAATCAAATTTACTTGATGATTCTCCAAGAGTTTCAACAGTTGGATCACCTACCTCATATCTTTCTTTTGAGTTTTTGCTGGAAAGGATTTTTCTTCTTTTTCTCCCTTCATATTTTATTAGATCAAGTGGTTCTTCATAACATTCTTAACAATCATAGATATCCCACTATATGTGACCTATTTTTGGATCTTTGTCTTGGAAGATTTTTTTCCTTCATTATTAAGGGATATAATGGGAATTGGATCATGAGTATATGGCTCAGGTTCAATAAGATTGAGTACTGTGTAGAAGACAGTTGAAGTATTTGAATAGGAAGACTCTTGAGAATCTTTAATGAACTTGGTTTCTATAGTCTATCTGCTCGCCTAGTGAAGACAGGACTAGATGACTGAACTGGCTAAGAGTCTTCATAAATCTTTTCATACTTTGTAATCCACCTTCCTGGTAATACATTCTTCAATTCTACATAGATAACTATCTTAGAACATAAGTGCATGTTGGTTTTGCATCTTGATTAATTTGGATAAAGAGGGCATGATCTGTCTTGCATGATCTGGAACTACAAAATCATTTACATGGTTTAGCGATCTATATATCATATGTTAATGAAGAGTTACTGCAAATGTTGATTCCAATTGGGGTATTCTAATAATTTGAACTTGAACTTTCAATGCATCAAAAAGTAAGGATCTGTAGTTAACATATTGAAGTTTGAAAAGAAAGTTATCAAAACAGTGCTAACATTCACTGTTGTTTGAATTGTAGCAATATAGGCATGTTTGTATTCTTTAAAACAAGAATCAAGTAATACAATCTTGGAGACAACTGGAATACCTTTTCTACCGTGAAAAGTAAGAGCAAATTTAACAACACCAAAATAAATATTTGTAAATCTTTGATGTTTTTATAATGAAAGTAATGATAAATGCCTAAAGTAATGAAATTTTCAAATTCAATAAAAAATTGATCAAACTTGAAAGCTTGAATATATTCCTTAACTGCAACTGGTTGTTTTTACCTATTAATTCTTTTATGAATTTTTTGACTAAAGAATTAGTTGATTTATCAAAGACTTTATAAGAATTTACAAAAGGTAAAGAAGTAATAGGAATTTTACAATCTTCAAGAAGATAATCTACTTCATATAAACAACCTAATTTATTGGAAGGAACATATTCTAAAGACTTACAAGAAGAAAAAGGCAACAACTGACCAGAGAATTTCATGAATTATAAGTATTTCTATTCTCTCATTTAGTTCCCATCAACTAGGACTTTTCGTATTCACTGTTAAGCTTTTAAAAAAGACAGAATTTGATAGTGTCTTTCATAAGGTACATTGGTGACATAGAACATAGCCTTCCCTCAGCACAAAGTCTCTTTGACCTCTTATGTGAAAAGACTAACCAAATAAACATAACAAAAATTTCTATAGCCTGATCTCGTATTTAGTTATCCATTATGAGTCTTGTCTTTTTATGTGAAGGATCTACTTAAAGTGACAACTACAGAGCTTACTACTCGAGATGGTATAGAAACATTACTCTATTTTGAAAACTAATTAAATGAATCTAAATGAACTTAAGAACGGAATAAATTAAAAAGTTAAAAGACATAATTAAATCATAGAAACAGATTGGAGAGAAATTAGAAAGAAACTAGTTCTTGACAGAATCTCACAATCTTCAAATGGAGTCTAATTTCAATCGTTAGGCATACATGGTTGTACCCTTGCCAGCCTACTTTAACTAAAGACATGCACCTCACATCTTATATAAAAACATGTACTAACTGATAAAAGTAAGAAAGAATATTGGTCATTCCTGGGGACATGATTCCACTAATCTGTGAGTTTCTTCATGGAGTACTTCAATTTGAACCCAATCGATATTGGTCATGAATTCCCTAAAAGATTGAACCCATAAAGAATTGGACCATCTCGGATTTACAGGGGGCCGACACCGAGACTGCAGTTATACTAACAAATATACATTGCTTAACACTTACGGTCGAACCAAGATTATCATATGAAGTAAAAGCATTCAAGTAATGGAATGAAACTCAGCAGCTGACTCACTGCAAGTTCGGGTGATGTTTTCTTCAAATGAAACTTCACTACAAAATTTGTCTATACAATGATTTTCGTACCTTATCATAGCATTTATCACATAACAGAGGGCTCGAGATGGCTCCCTGATCTTTTTCTTCAAAATTGGATCAAGCTTGTGCCCAACACCATTGAAATAGAGAGAGGGTAGAAAAAATGAAAGAATTTAATGCCGCAAGCACTTTCCACGAAGACGTGAACCTGTACAATCTAAAAAGATGGAGAAAATACAGGGAGGGAACACTAGTCTTCAGGGCGTTGAATCTCACCCATCATGATACGGTTGCTAGAAACCTTGAAACCAAGAAGAGTAGGGTCAATCTGCCTGCCCTTTTTCCCTTTCTTCTTGCCACTCTTACCCGCTTGTCCAGCATCCAAATTGTCTGATGCAGAAGCATCAGATTCAGGTGCTGGCTTCTTCGTGCTCTTCAGCATGTCTATGAATGATGTCTCTGACACATCTGCATCACTGCAAGACGAGGTCCGGCGGAAACGCATGTCCATCTTGACAGAGGCCGTACTTTCAGAAATCTGATTTGTCAGATTCCCTCCAGATTCCCGTCTACCTGAGATCCATCAAACAACAGGTCAAGTTATGTTCAAACAGCTAATAAAGATGAAGTGAATATGCTACATCAGCATCTTCTACACGGGCACCTCATGAGAGCAAGGAATGATCCAGTCAAACTAGAGCAGCAGTATTTTTCTAGACCATGTAACTTAATAGCATTTGACTGTAACCAAACTGATTGGATGGGAAAACTTCTGATTTGAGTAGAGTATTTTATAACCATAGGCCTGGATTAGAATTTACACACCATCTGAGGCTGTAAGGTTTACTTGGTTTTTCCCTTTGACAGTTAGGGCAGAAGCCAGCTCAGACAATGCATCTTGTGATGACAATGGGCGTGAGACATTTGGGCGTTTCAGAAAAGAGCTATTGACTCCTTTGGAAAGGAAGGCAGACATCCTGTCAGAAAAAACAAATTGAAGATGTTAGCATAAGCACAATGCCATTTTAGTGAATCCGGCACTACAATCTGTAGTTTTACTAATGGATTCTGCCTTATGCCGGCTGTTGGCATGACTTTTAACTAATCAGTTAGTTTCCAAAAATTGCCCAGTGCAATAGATAATAATCAATAAGACGGGAACTATAAATACGTTTCATCTCCTTTGTCTTTTTCTTGGATCGACGACTTGGCAGAGTGACTAGTTTCATATATATGGTTATACATGTACATGATTAGTATTTGAAAGAAGTTCCAACAACCTCAATACTTAGAGGTGAGGCCATGTTTTCATATGTTACTCAGCCACGTTGGGGATTCAAGAAGAAAATTAGGAGAACTAAAAGGCAAATATGACATGTTTCAAACATAACTCTTCTACTCAATCAGTAATTTTTTCTCTCAAATGCCAACTTTTGTCAGTTTAAAATTCCAACTAAGACAAAACAAGTTTAGACTTTAGATGACACGAAAGAAAAGCAAACCGTTCCAAAGGTGTTAAAACCATCATTTGAAGAGGATGAAACCATAACCTAAGAAGTCGCAGGTGCGACTAGTCGCTAGGCACAAAAAGGCGCTGGCCATGCGACTCGACTCCAAGTAGGCGCAGCGACATAAGTCGCGCACCTGGATGCGCCTTGCGCCTAATGCACCCCCGATTCCAAGCGCAGCCACAAGCACTTAAAACGCTACTTTCGGTTTTTTTTTTTCGTTCTTCTTCTTCCCCATTCCACTACTTCCTTTTTAAACGAGTAATCTTCCATCCAAATCCAAGTAATTGAGGTAAGATTGTAACTTCTATTTACTTTCTTTTTTTCTTTTTTTCTTTTTTGTAAAAATACGATAAAACCAGTATCGTTTTTTCATTTTTTTTGCATAATACTTCATTTTTCTTTGAAAACTCAACATATGTATACTCAAAGGTAAAAACGAAACTCCATTTCATTCTTTCCAACTGTTTTCATTGATTTAGTGTATTATGCACTATATTTGTAGTTTTTTGTAATTTTTTTCTAAAATGTAAAATACATCAGTAATCCGTCTTTTTTTATTCTCACCATCATAATGCTAAAAATGATTGACCCATGAGCTTAATTGACTATTTTTGTTACTGTCCTTTTTTTCTTTTTCTTTTTTTAAAACAATGAAAAACAATAAGGGTTCTTTTTTCCGTTTTTGTAGCAAATGTGTAAATGTCATCATAGGAATGCTAAAAACAACTTAATATCAAATAAAATCTTTTGATGTTTTTTCTTACCGTTTTTTTTTTTTTCACTAACAAAAGTAATTTTTTTATTTTGTACCGTTACTAATTTTATTTTGTTGTTAATTTTTTTGTTCTATTTGTTTGCGGGTTTCCTCTTCTGAAACTCTGATTGCTTGATTTGTTTCCATTCCACTCTAGTAGTTTCTTGTATTCCTATTTTCTATTGATACTAAAATATGTCATCATCAAGGGGCTCCACCAATGCTGCTTCTAGAGTAACAGATCCAAGGTGGGAAAATGCACAGGCACGGGATCCAAATGATAAAAAGTTGATATGGTGCACGCTTTGTGGGAATAGATATAGTAGTGGAATATTTAGATTAAAGCAACATTTGACAGGTGGACATAGGAATGCCAAAAAATGCTCGTCACTCCTACGATATCTAAAAAAAATTTAAATTATATGAATGAAACAAAGAAGAAGAAAGAGACTAGAAAGAGAATAACAAGTGAAATGGAATAGCAAGAAAATTTGTTTGGCTTGCCTGATGATGAGGTTGAGGTGCAGGAGATTGATAGTACCAGGGCTGCTGGTATTTCCATTGGGGGTAAGAGGTGTAGGATGCCCACACGACAAACAAAAGGGCCTATTGATTATCTCTTTGCACCTAACCCTGAGGCCCAGGGTAAGGGAAAGGCACCCACGCAACAAACGACAATGAATAGAGCATACAAGAGTTGCACAACATGGTCGAGGTATATAGCTTATATTTTTTTATAATAAATATTTATATACTTATTTTAGCCTTTTACCTAATCTTATATTGTATAATTTTATGTGACTAAGGTTTCAAGGCACCCTCATATCACGAGTTAAAGGTGAATCTTCTTCAAAAGCAAGTAAAGGCGACAAAAGAGTGCACAGATCAGCATAGAGGTGATCGGATTATGTGTTCAGTGTCTTTTTTCGCATCCTTGTATTGTTGTATATTACTTTTAAGTCTCAACGTGACACTAACACTAACAACACGAGTGATCCAGGGTATTATACCTTTATAGGTATGGGTGCTCCATCATATCAGATTGGTGAACCGATGGCAAAGGTCGCACCCTTGTTAACTTTTTGGTGAACTGACCAAATGGGACAGTTTTTTTGAAATCTATTGATGGGTCTACACATGTCAAGAGTGCAAGCCTAATACTTGACATGTTGGAGGAGGTGATGGATGAAGTTGGAGAGAACAACGTGGTTCAGGTAATAATTTAATTTTATATCTACAAGTTGTTAAGTATTTTAAATTGTTTAGAAGCATATAATGCAAGTTCATCCTATATAATTTTACCTTTTTTTGTATTTTAGGTCATAACTGACAATGCCTCCAACTACGTGGAGACGGGAATGGAGTTGATGATGAAGAGGCCACATTTATATTGGACCCCCTGTGCAGCTCACTGCATTGATTTGATGTTGGAGGACATAGGAAAATTACTAGTTGTGAAGAAAACTATGGTAAAAGCTAGGGCAATGACGGTTTTTATATATAACCACACACATGTCCTTCATCTTATGAGAATATTTACAAAAAAGAGGGATTTGGTCAGACCTGCAATAATGCGCTTTGTATCAACTTCTTAAGCCTAGAGAGCATTCACAATTTCAAGACAGAGTTGAGGGCAATGTTCCACTATTCAGAGTGGATGAACAATAAATGGCCAAAAAGGCCTGAGGGTAAAAGAGCTAAAAAGATTGTATAGCGCACCATCTTCTGGAACCACATCCTCTTCTGTTTGAAGATTATGGCTCCACTCGTAGAGGTTTTGAGGGTGGTAGATAGTGAGGAAAAGCCAACAATGGGATACATCTTTGAAGCTATAGTCAGAGGGCCAAAGACAAGATTCAAGCCAATCTAGTAGGGGATGAGTGCCAGGCTACTCATGTTTGGGGGATTATAAACAGTAGATGGAATTCTCACCTTCACCAGCCTTTGCATGCATCGGGATATTACCTCAACCCGTCATTCTATTATGACCATGACATTAAAATTGAGCGTAACAATGATATCAAGAATGGTCTAATGCATGCCATTAGTAGGTTATATGATGGAGATGAGGCTGACATGGTGATAGATCAGATATCTATCTACAGGCATGCTAGAGGCTTGTTTGGCAATGACCTAGTAATACGCAAAAGAAAAACCCTAGCCCTTTGTAAGTATTTTATGTTATTCTATGTTTTAAGTTTTAACTTCTAAATTTTATTTATTTTTCTAACTTTAATTTTTTTCAACTTTTGTAGGTGAGTGGTGGATTACCTTTGGGGCTGAAGCCCCACATCTTCAAACATTCGCCATTAAGGTCCTCTCTCAAATATGCAGTGCATCTCCTTACGAGCACAGCTAGAGTGTCTTCGAGAACACAAGCTACTTAGATATTAATATGTAGTACTAGTAGTTAGTTATTAGTAATTTAGTATAACATTCATTGTATTCTAAATTTATATATATATATATATATATATATATTTTTTTTTATTTTTTTTTTTATTTTCAGATCCAGGCTAAGAAGAGGATAGGCTGCACTCTAAGGCATTGAACGATCTAGTATATGTTCAATATAATCAGTGCCTTCGTCTTCGACATGAGGATCGTTTGAAAATGCAAAAATGTATATAGATCCTATTCTATTACGAGAGGTCGACGAAAGTGATGAGTGGATTGTCCAAGAAGATGTTGGAGATGATCTAGTGCATCAAGGTGATGACCTCACCTGGTTATATGTTGAGCTTGCCGAAAGATCAAGTGAACATGATGCTCCATCTATTAGGCAATACAAGAGGCTAGGGAGGGGGCAAAGGGGGAGCCACATTTCTCAATCTCAAGCTCATACTCATCAAGAACTAGATGAGGATGTTGGAGAAGAGCAGGGCAATGAGGAGACCGAAGAGGATGATGTCTACATCTCTCAAGGAGATGATTCTGATGATGGTCTTCATCTTCCTGATGAGGAAAAGGTGTAGGAAAATGGTTCTTAAGTCTTAATAGTTAACTTTAGCATTTGCTTTACTTCATTTACAAAACCGTTTTTTGATTGTTTATTGTTTTTGGATTTACAAGAAGATGGTGATGATGACAAGACCATGGCAGATTGAGGGAGTAATCCCTCCCTGCTAGGCTGCTACTCCCTGTTTCATTGTTTATTGTATTTGTATGTTTCTCATATCTCAACTTACCTCTTTGTGTATAACTAACTGTATGATTGATTATTTGATTTAACCTTAGGTCCTTACTCCTTAGGTTGTTATTGCTGATAAGTATTTGTTCATATATTTATAGTTCTATATTTCCTTATTTTTAGGATTTTTTAATAATTTTTGGATTTTTTTCTTTTTAAAAAATTTAAAATACTAAATTTTGCGCCTTGATGCATGGTCACGCGACTAGGTGCGCCTAGTCCCTCTAGGTGTAAGTCACGCCCCTTGCGCCTGGGTGCGCCTTGCGCTCGCGACTACATAGACCATGACTACTAAAAGCTCCAATCATTTTACTGAAAGTGGTGGCGCACTGGGTGGGACTCAAGTCCAGCCAGTGCCCATCACAAATGAGAAGCCACTTAGCAAATTCATCCATAGCACATGGTTTCATAAAACCCTTATGATTTTCCACATCATCAGTTTCATTAAAATTTCATCCACCAATTCTTCAGTACCAACTATTGCAGAATATCCATGTGGTAACACCTCAGAAACTACACTTGTGATACATGTTCACAGAACAGTTAGAACACATACCTCTCTTTGGACATCTCATCACCATACGCATTATTCACCACCATCTCATAATTGTAGAAGCCAATATTTCCACCTATGTCATATTATAGAGACAATCTGTGGTTAAGACATGCACATAATAAATGACCACACAGACCAACTAATAATAGAATATTTACCACCACTGCTGAGTGAGGCATGCCTAACAAGGGCATTACCTGGTAGCTCCCCATGCTCAGTTACAGCTGCTCCTAGCTCAACTAGATTTTCTCGAGTCTCAGCACTTAATTTGTTAACCACCTTTCCCTTAGAAGCCCTCTTCTTTGCTTTCTTCCCTTCCTTTCCCTCTGAGAAATCCATTCTGTCAGCAGCTGGCTTGCCAATCATGTCAGAATCTGCATACATGCTCCGAGTTGTCTCATTCCTACCTGGAAAGAACTGTTTATCTTCTATAAATGCTTCAGAATTGGATCTTAAACACAATCTTTCGCTATTTTCTATACTGCTAGCTTGCTCATCCATGCCAACATTCACCAATCGTTCTGGCAGTCCATGGCCTAAATTTGAACCACGAGGCCCTTCCACAAAAGAATCACCCAAACCCCCTTGATCTGTAAGAAGATTATAAGGACAATCTGAAGCAGACCCAGACACAAGCCAAGAGGGATCTCTTCTTTCATAAGATGATGAAGCACCGTTGCCCATCTCCAATGACTGATTAGGATGAAAGCCCAACTTCTGACGAAGGAAGTCCATTACCATTTGCTTTGAATTCTCATCATTCCCCATTGCTGATACCCAAGAGCTTGAATCCTCAGAAATGAGTTTAACTTCTGAATCCCTCTTATTTCGCTCAGCTTCAAGATGCATCTGCTGAATCTGTGATTCCATCCAGTCATTAGGCTGCCCATTGCACTCAGGCCAACCACCATCTATCGCATCCAGATGTGAAGCTTGAATCTGGTTAAGAATTTGAGGATGATGAGACTGAATGCCAGACGAGAATGAGCCCATCTGACCAGCAGAATGCAGCTGCGCATGCCTTTCCTGTATATCTAGCCCTTGAACGCGTGCTCGAAAGTCCATGTTCATCCCAGGAGCACCATCAGGCAAAAAGATTGACCTCTCAAAAGGTAAAGAGTTTGGTTCAAAAAATTCTCGTTGAAGGCGCTCATTTAAAGCAAGATTTTGCTCAAGTTTGCTAGGTTGCTCGTAAGAAGGCCTCTGCTGAGGCTGGTAAAATTCAAATGGGCTAAACCCTGCAGATTGAGACCGGTGAGCATTAGCAGTGGCCCTGACAAACTGACCAGATTCATCAACTGACCACACTCCTCCAATTTGTCTCTCTTCTTCCATTCCTGGTTGCTGCCTTGATGACCTAGCAAGCTGTCGTGCCTGTTGTTGCTCTTGCTGCATACCTTGAATAAGCTGTTGCTCCAGAGGAAACATCTGCCCCTGCTTTGCTTGTGATAATAATTCCAACAGATCATTGTGATGATCTGGATGTAGGTTTTGGCCAAATTTCGCTTGGATGACCTGCTCTAAAGATGGTTCGTGATGCCTTGGAGGATGCGCTTGTTGTTGCAGTTCATGTAGAAGATGCTGCCTGAATAAAGCTTGATCGAGTACATTGTTACCCCTGAGGGGATCAACTTGTGAATGTGCAAGGTCAGCATCTTGCATCTGATGATGTAGGAACTGCTCAAGAAGCAACTGCTGCTGCTGCTGCTGCAATTGCATTTGATGATGAAGCTGCTGCTGCTGCTGCAACTGATGTTGCAGCTGTTGCTGCTGTTGGAGTTGAAATTGCCGCTGCTGCTGCAGCTTCAGAAGATGCTCCAAATCTGGCACCGGTTGATTGATTGATTGCTGATGAACAGGATTCAAGCCCTTGCGACCACCAGAACCCAACAACTGCTCCAGAGGAGACCCATTCAAATGCATAGAGGGATGAACCGACAATAAATTTTGCTGCTGAAGCTGCTGCTTCTGCAACTGTTGTGAAAGCAGATGCTCTGCTAGATCAAACCGGTTGGCTTCCTGCTCTATACGTGACAAGTGGCAGGCCTCCATAGCATCCTGAAGTATGTTAGAGCTACCAAGAGCACTTCTTCTATAGCTATCAGACCAGGCCTCCCCAACAGCAGTAGAGTGAGGGGCATCTCTTCCAACAGCAGTATTGACAAGGTGGCCCTGATCACCAATGCCAGATGCAATATTAGATGATTGGATCGGCCTAAGATGGGTCCCTTCCAGTTCGGACCATGATAGACCAAGAGGATGAAGACTATTATCCCTTAAAATTTTATGATTGAGTGAAACAGTTTCTGCCATCTCATTTGCCAGAAAATGGTGGCTTGTAGGAGTTCCTAAAGGATCATGAAGATTATTAGCTGGTTTCCCCAGAGAATTACCACTGCTACTTCCAGGCCTCCCTGAAAACAACACTTCTGCAATAGCAAGACAAGAAAAGACAAATCAGCAAGACAATTGACAGCACAACCACATCAATAAGTCACAGTGAGGTTAGAAAAGCCAAAGGAAGGAACAACTAACCTTCTGCATTTTGTGCACTAAATTCGTGAAAATTTTGCCTTTCAGAGCTGGCAATGCTAGCCATAGTTTCTGAGTCAGACCGCGACAATGCACCATACTGGTGTGCCAACTGATCTTTATATTTGGATATTCTTGGCTGAACGTGACCACCAGAAGGACCATCAAAGTCATTTGATGCCAATTCTTGATCATTTGTGGCAGAGGGAATATAATCGGGAGAGAGTTTACTTGCAGCCACATTGCCATCCACAATATTAGATACATTGAGGTTATCACCAGCGATTACACTGGAAGTGGACCTAGCCTTGACTTTCAAATGTGGCATGACTTCTCCAAGCTCTTGAAAAGCTGTTCCTTCTGGGGCATCTGACAGACAGACAGGTAAGTCGGTGCCAAAAAAGCCTTGTTCAAACCACGATATAATGTCAACACCCAGAAAAGGACCCTGTATCTCTCCTTGAGGATCCTGGTAAAACAAACTCAACTCCTCAGGCAAGGATGTCCGTGCTGACAACTTTAATTCACCATTACTCTCTACAAATTGATCATTGTGCGGAATCTCTTGGGGAGATAATAGATCAAACAAAGAACTTGAATCATCTGGTAGTTTGGTATGAATATTAAAAGCAGCAGCTGAGTCATTGTTGTCAAACTTCTGGTGCTTGATAAAAGCAGAGCTTCCAAGTTTCACATCACCATTTACCAAGCTAGCTTCACCAGGTACATGTTCAGAGTCAACTTGGAAAATTTCAAACTCCCTGCTAAAACCAATATCTTTGCCCTTGGAAAGGACAGGAGTCAAAACAACAGAGTTTAACCCATCAATTGGGATTGTAACCTTATTTACACATTCTTCAAGATCAGTACCTCTCTCTGAAACAACACATATAACATCCTTTCAGAAAGAGAATATGGGATACCAAGACAAGGCATCTGCCTCAAATTCTAGTAAATCATAGAAAGCATCAAAGAGTCAGTCGAAGTTTACCTCTAGCATCTAGCAAGTTATTTCCTGCATGACTTAGAGAAGCATCATGAGTTCCAACTCCTGACAAACACTCAATGTTCTCATCTGTTTTACCAGTAGAGAGCAAACCATGTTTGTTGTCAGCTGATGTCAAATCTGCAACACCTGAACAGAAAAATTGCTCAGAGATGCAGATCAGCTTTACCAAAGCAGGCAAAAATTGAGATAAATGATAACTTTATTACCAGCATCATAGTCATTGGCTCTTCCCGTCTTCTCTCTAGTTGAATTGAGAAAAGCTCCACTGCTAACAATTTTTCCCTTCCAGATATCTTCTAAAACAGCCTGCCACCACATTTGTTAAAAAAAGTTTACTGATAGATCGGTGCACTGACACATAAGAAAGAAAAACATATGTCGTAGAAAGTTAGAATTGACAATTTTGGTTAGCAAATAATACCTTAGAAAATAAACAGATATCTGTTACAAACAGCATTATCTTCTCTGTAACAGAGAAACACCTTAAACAGGCTTTACCAAAAAGCACTCTGGTTAATCACATAGGTGTCAAATAATCAGATAAAGGTACAATGGCAAATGATGTAACGTTAGGAAATAGCTACCTAACCGCTTCCTGAACAAGACAAGCACACAAATATGAAGAACGTACATCAATTGAATGGATGTCTATTGTGAGTAGATAATGACAGTTACCCTAACGAGTAGGGCGACTGGAAAACATGTTTCCATTAAATGTGCCAAAGACTCAGAAATTATGCCCATTAAAGAATTGCAGGAAACATGTAGGAATTATGTCTGATTTTACAAAGGTCAAAAGTTTATAAAGACAAAAAATGGGACTAACTTCATATAGGTTGATCCATAACCAACTGAATGCGAAACAAGCAGATGACTAGGAACAATAGGAAAGCAGTGCACACAAATAATCAAGAAAAAGCTTCTCTGGAAAATCCATGAATTCCTCGAATTTTTTCAGTAAGAACAAAAGAGAGAATATGTTTATGCCTAATGACTTGCAAAGAAATAATTAAACATACTTGACAATCAGAAACTAGAGGTAAGCAACTTCTGAAAAATGAAAATTTTAAGCTGCATGCTCTACAGGCGCTCATACACAAAATTAGAGCTGTTTATCACTTTATATTATGTGAAGCATCTTTCACAAGTCACAAGAGTTCTCCACACCTTTGACCTGTGGACACAGATGTGGATGTTTGGACATGACAGATATGGGTGTCAGACACTGCAGCTCATAAAAAACCAGGCAGGGGACACCGCAAATAAACAAATAAATATTGTAAAAAAGGCTAAATTAAACAAAGTCCTGAGAAGAAGCCAAGTAAAATGCAGCTGCTCCATTGAAAGTTATAGTGAGAGTCCAAAGTCCCACACGAAAGGCAGCTTTTGAGTTGGATTCTTGTTGGTATAATTGAAAGTGTCAAGACAAGTGTTGACATGGGTGTCAAGTCGATGAGTGTCCAACACGGATACAGACAGAAAATAGAAGTATCCAACAAATCATAGCCCCACACGCTTCAGTTTCAAGTGTTGCAACACTTACAGCCATTCCTTATGCAAGTTGTTGATGTATCTTACTGTGTTTCTCACACAATTTTCCTTGTCTTCCTCTAGCTTTATTTCTGAAATTTCCTACTTTTCTTACACAATTTTGCTTCTCAACCTGGTAACTACGTGACAGATGAGACAATTAGGTCCAGAATTTGAAGAACTAACACAATCTCCAAAATCGCCCTTGTAAGCCATTTTCAAATTTTGATTAATGAATAATGCCCCACAACAAATGCTCCCCCTACCTCCCACAAGGTACTTTATATGTTTTTCACATGATTTACTAGGTTTTCAATTGCTTATTTCCCCTTTCCTTCCAATCTTTCCCTGCTTCTGTTACAGATTTCACTCAACCTGGTAATAGACATGATCACTGGGCAGAGAATTTAAAAAGAGAGTGGAAACCGCCAAAATCACAGCTTCTAATATTTTTAAGCTGATTTAAGAGCCCAACATAACTACTCCCTTTTCCTCCCCATTTATAAGTCTTGGTAACAACCTTCACAGTTCTAGGAGACTATATTAATAACTAAAGCATCCACTGATATGCACATTCCAAGGATGGTTTAGATTTCAATGATGTATCAAAAGTGGCCGTTGGGCTTTCACCATATCAGCTGATGCCACAGCAACATAAGCAACATCTTCAGTAAATGAGAAAGATCATGGGAAGGACATCAGAAATTTCTACTCATCCAGACTGTTCAGTCAGATTAGATTAAGATAAGCACAACACACATCTGAACTAAGTAATGAAAAAAATAAATAAACTAGAGAGAGAGAGAGAGAGAGAGAGAGAGAGAGAGAGAGAGAGAGCACTTATACAACTGCCGTTCATCTATGTCCAACAAAAAAAATGAGCATACCTGACCAACTAGCATTTATGATGGATACCATATATCCTAAGACTTTCTCCAATGATTTACACTTGACCACAGCTTAAAATTTGATGGGAATGGAACTTGGACTCAGTCCATTTTTTCCAGTATTCCATTCTACTTTCTAAACCCACAAAAAAACACATTAGATGCATATAACCATCACTAAAATAGCATTGCTGCTTTGTCTCAGTCAAGTTCATACCCCGTGTCCAAATATGAGACTACCAAGAAGAAGTTGCAGAAATGTTTCTTGGTTGCATTCGTACAACAGACCCTGGTGTGCCCACACTCTCCCTAAGAAAATAATGCAGGCCTAAAGAGGGACTTACTAAGCACCTAAGCGCAATGAAAAAGACTGCAATTGACGGATTTGGTATAATATGGAGTAAAGACTAAATATCAATCAATTTAATGGTTAATTCCAGAAGTCAAAGCATTCTGGAAGCAGGAGATCGATCCACTCTTTGCAACAGCCAAGGTCAGGGAAGCTATGGGATCGAACTCTAAGGAAAGAAGGCCCACCAGAAAGAGGGAAAGGGAATGGTGTATGAAAGACTCTTGAAAGCTATGGAAGTGGACAACAAAGTGACGCTTCTTATGAAAAAACCCTCCATGCGATGTGAAAGAATGGCAGGGAATGACTCTTCTAACATCATCTCTTGAGTCTTCAAACCATGGGAAGCAGCCAAACATGCCATCAAATGTAATTAGGAGAGCCAGGCCCTGCTTAGTAGACAGTTTGGCCAGGGGGGGATTCTTAAAGAAACCTAATGTATTGGAAGATCATTGCAACTTCAGTTTAGCCTCATTTTTTTACAAGAGACCCACCACCCTTTCAACACTTTCACTTTTTACAATAGGTTTGATGCTTCCATAGATATTTAGACAAGGTTTACCCAAAATATCATGCTTCTAAGATCGCCATACCAAATGCCAACGCAGGAAGAGAGCAAAGGCTTCAGAAAACAGATAATGCAGGAAACCATATCTAAGCAATGAAAAAGCAAGAGAAAGTATACAAGAAGCATGAGGGGAGATGATCAGAACCATGTAGGGAACACACAGTAGCAAGCTAAAACAGGCATAACATATATGGTTATTGTAAGTTAGAGGACTCTTAACATAGTTTAGGGCCTTTAGCCCATTAGGTTCATAAACTAAACTTGAGACGATTTTATGGTTAATTAGTTACTAATCGTAACAGATTTATAGCTCCATAAATTCAACTCAGGTACTAGACCTGAAATTAAACTTTACCACACAATTATCTTTAGGAGCTTGTAAGTATCCTAGGAAGCACAATACAAGTCCCACAGAATGCACTTTCAAAAACTCCAAATAAGCTCTACTTATAGCATACCTAGAGGGGCATTTCAAGTTCTAAATATACTCCTTTGGAACTGCCAAAAGGAACAAACAATCCTTTAAATTTTAGAAATAAGAAGAATCAAAAGATTCTTAAGTAAGCTCCCACAGCCTGCTGGAAAGCTTCTGTTTTTTTTCTCTGACAAGAATTTAAAAGACTCCTTCACAAACAAAGTAACTCAGATGTAATACCACATGCATGCACTGATTTTTTTTTTTAACTTAAGTAGAACTTTAATTGTCAGCACATCTGGCCAACCTACAAATACTTCAGAATGAGATTTACAACAGAAAAAATTAGAGAAAAACATTACCTCCTCCTCTGTGTCAGGCATAACAAAGGCCAATGGCTCTATAGAATGTGATTGTGTAATTTGGGGAACTTCCTCGAGCCCGTTGGGCATTTTTTCCAAGGGAGGAAAGGGCTTCTGCTTCCTGTAAATATCAAGAAGTTTTCCCCTAGGGTAGGAAAATGTATCCACTGATAGGCCTGACTTTCCTTGTCCCAGTTCACTCTTTTCTGCAGGTACAGCACCAATAGGACCTGCAGACAAAGGCCTGTAAGGTGATAGAATTCCAGTACTGTTTGCCCTCCCTCGTCCTGGAGCAAATCCTACATTTGAACCCTCAAGCCTTCCTCTCTCAAGGCCAAACCCTGGAGCAGCACGGTAAACTGCTGAACCAGCAGAATGACCCTCTTGTCGATGGCGCGGCCTCCACTTATCACGAGAATCAGTCTCACGCTCAGAAGTGGCACGATTAATACCCATAAAGGATTGCTTTTCACTGTGAGAATCCACCTTCTCTACATCCAACCTTTTCTCGATTCGTGTGTCCTTCTCTTTGTCATCTGGACCCCACCTCAATGACCATTTGCTCTCTCTCCGTGGTTCATGTCCAGAACTACGGTTACTAGCATCATGCCATCGATCAGAAGATGGTGTGGCTCTGCTTTCAGTGTTTTCTCTTGATGAAACGCTGTCAGCACGGCGCTCAGCCTTGCGGTATTCATTTTCTCTTTCCTCTTTTCTGCGGTCTCTCCTACCAAGTATGCTAGTTTCCCTCTCCTCTTCACGCCAGCGACGGCTACTTTCAATCTCAGGGGCATTTCTTCGCCATTCTTTCTTGTCCTGAGATCCATCCAAACGCCACGCATCTTTCTGAAGTGGATCAACAGAGTTTCCATGAGGTAAGGAGCTTGGTGTATGCATGTCCTGCCAGAAAAATAAAGAACAGCCAATCAATTTTTTAGTAAGGAACAGCCAAACCATTAACATTATAAAAACCAAACATTCAGAGATAATCATTAAAAGTGTGCATCTGTGTTGACAGAAAAAACAGAATTTATTTTTCAACTAAAGAAGTGCTTATAGCATTCAGAAATATGTCTCTCTTAAATTTTAAGTTCCTTACTGAATATGCACACAGCTATCCGCTCCAAACAAACATGTGAGCAGTTTCAAGTGTTTTTCAAGTAGCATGAACAGAAGAAAAAGAAATAGAAACAGAAAGTAAAGAGATGATATGCAACAAAATAAGTTGCAAATAAAACCAAACAAGGACCAACAAGGGAAAGAAAGCATCGATTACAAGAAAAGAGCAATCTGCAAAATTCTGTGCAGAGCAACAAACTACTCATCTCTGCATGATGAACTTGTCACAAAAGATACCACGTTATTCACCAAATAATTTAAACAGCCTGTGTGAAAGCCAGCTAGAGTTGTTCTGCTCATATTAGTCTAACAGCCGAATTTTGATAGTTTATGACTCAAAACATGCAACATGTATATGGCTATTTCAAATGCTTGACAGGAACATTTTCCTGACAATGCCACATTGCTGACAATGTCAGTCACTACAGTAAATGATTCAAAGTTCTCCCAGCATGATTAAAAAAATGACAGTTTCCCTTCTTTTCATTGGTAATTGAACATTTTGTTTAAGGCGCACCAAAACATGAATCTCCCTTAGAGCAACATCCTTCTCAGGAGTCCACCATATTACTCTGTCAATATTCCCATGTTTACTCCTCCTGGAAGCAATGTTTTTGGTCCATACATGAGTTGTTCCTAACAAATTCACCAGTTTAATTGTAACTCAATCCAGCCATCCAAGTACTTGGTCAAGTGGATCTGAATCAAAATCCTTTCACTCAAAGCCGCTTTTGATACCCATTCCATTTTTTCTGCACAATGCTCTATATTTTTAACTTTAAAGTACATAACTACATGATACAAATGAAAGTTCTTTCATCTGAAAAAAATAAAATAAAACACAATACAATGTAACCTGCAGCAAGCAATGCCAAGCTACCCACTTGAATTCAATAAGCCTCTTCAACCAATAACCCCAACCTAACTTAATATGGAAACACAATCCCAGAAGGTTAAGCAGTTGGAATGGAGAACAATTAAAACAAAATAAAGCCATAGTAACACAAAGTAAATGATGCATAAACAGCTTCTTTAGCCATGCAGTATGTGCAAGTCCTTTATGTATAAGGACAAAACGATGTTAGCAATCAACAATAGAATCCAAAGATGGCTGAGATCTATGGTCCTTGTTACCAAGCTGTCAATTCAAGAGGAGGAAAAGTAAAAATTACCTCCAGGAATGGAACACCACACACAGATTATCCAGCTATAAGAACTCAAATTTCTTTAGTACGACAATATGCTGACTGCACCAATCTACTACCATCTAAAGAGGACCAAAAAATAGAAAAAAATTTATGGGACACCAGACACATTTGCACCATCACTTGTTTCCCAACAAAATGATTGCCAGGCTAACATACATACATTGGCAGTAAGAAGATAAATTGGCAACTGAGTTTATTTCAAGAATTGGTATCAGGGTAGTGTTGTAGAAAAGGAACAAACAATTAACACAAGTGATGATTAGCAAGAATATAAAAATTACAGGGAACAATCTGAAAGATATTCAAAGCAACTACAGTGACAAATGTTGTATAGCTACATGGCAACACATTGATAACAAAGAACATATTCAAAACAATTACAAAGAGAAAGCTAACACAAACTCATGCATTATATTCTTCAAACTCTAAGTTAGATGCTTTGAATAAAGGAACTTGGTCCACATTTGCAAGTAAAATAGAAGTACCTAACATATGGAAAGTGATGCATAAAGGATTTGAAAGTTATCACAGCATCCTCATACCACTTCCATATTGGAAAAAGAAAAAAGAGGAGAAGCAAGATAAGAACGTTAACATTGAGCTTGAGATTCTATACCCCTGGCACAGCTGAAAGACCAGCCTTACTGTCACTGGGTTTTGCATACAGCCATTGAGGAGACAATGGTATACTGCTCTCCGAAGTTGCTTGATCTGTAATATTCCCAATTAAAAAGTCAAACTAACAGGAATGTGTAATCATACATAAAAAAGGACCCAATATATGCAGATGTCTGAATGGAAAGAAAAATTTTGATAGAAAAACAATTACTCAAGCGGAAATGAATGAAACTAACATCATGAATCGTTATAAGACCAAATTAACCAACACCATAACCTCAACTTTTCAGTTTGTCTTAGATCATCATGACAGCCACATGTAACATATTGAAAGTGTCCCACCTGTATTTTGCCGATATGTGAACACGTTCATTAATATTCTGACTCCTCAGTTCTCAATAACTACAATAGTCCAAATCCAACACATTTTCTAAACTTTTTCCTCTCCTAGTTATTGTCTAATTAAGTCTACTGTAGTCCTATTCACAAATTTTGTGGCATTATGTGCACAATGAAGCTCCTTGAGCGCTTCATACCAGCAAAATCAGAAACCTTACACCCACAAACCAGGTGCTACTACTAGATGTGCCATCATTCCTCAGTATGAGATGAAACACTTATTGGCTAATACGAAGCCATTTATTGGAGAATAGGCAACTTCATTCCTTTACTAATGGTATTGGCATCATTTTTCTTTCTACATAAGTATCTAGATTGGTCTCTGAATCTACCACAATATCATTTCTGATCTGCCTACATTACGACATCAATAGACATTACTGTCATCAGCTTTAGTACCAACTATTGGAAATGATTACATAATTAAGAAGGTAAAGAAGAAAGACAACGAAGCAAAGCTAAAGTAAGTCTTCAAGATACTAAAATGATTTTCAGAAGAGTAAGAAATGGCTTGGCAAATGTTGCCATTTTTGAGAAGAAAGAGAAGGCCAAAGGAAAACTGTGACAGTAATTCCTTAAGATACTGACATAATCACAGAAGAGAAAGGACAGTTCCCAAATTTTGCAACTGTAGCTCTCAACTCAAATCAAGTAAACATACTTCTTTCAGATAATAGTCTCATCTAAACAGAAAAGATTTCTGGATAACTACACCTTAAGACAATATCAAAAACCAGTAGAACAGTTTATTGCTAAATTACCTTTGGGATCATCAAGAAAACCCACAAGCATCTTTTCACCATCATTTCCTACAGCGGCATCGCCTAGGATGGCAGCAAAATAAGAAAAGCCACCATAAGTTCCTTGACGAAATTTGGTAAACAGCAATTCAGAGTTAAAGATACAAGCCAGGTGTAACAAAACAATTTGTTTAGTGAATAGCTCAAACATTGCACTAGTTTGTAGGCTTCCAAAGCAGTGTGAGAACTAGAATTCTAGCCAAGAGACAACAGAAACAACAATGACAATAGTCTACTTTGAACGGGGGAAAATAGTCATATGCCCACCTACAACATTTTTATACTAAATAATCTAGTAGCACTTCAGTTGCTTCAGCGCCAAACACAGAAGAAAGGATATAAAATACAAGTTTATTGAAACCTCAATGTAGCTCAAACCCAGAAGTTAAGTGGCACAGCTCATAACCAAGTAGAGGCATGGATCTTAACAAGGTCAAATAGCAAAGGAATAAAATGCATAAGATTTTCCTTTCATTTGACGGTCCTAAAAATTCTCGGTGTAACTTATGCCCTATCAGTGTGTTCAAATGAGGTACGCTATGTCTTGAGTGAAAAAGAAACGCTTCAAATACCCTAAAACATAACTTGCAACTTCCTATAAACCAAAGTAAGCAATCCTCTCTCGGGAGTACAAAAGAAGAATTCAATTTTCAAAAAATAAAACTAAAAACGAAGAATTTGAAGAAAATTTGAACAAATCAGATTTTTGCAGAAGCTTTTTACCATCTAACACAAACTGCCAAGAGGATAAACAACGACCACACATGAGGACATATAAAATCGCACAAGCATCATATTATGCCATTCAAGTATAGAGCTCGACTAGTTCCTCAAGTGAAGAGAGCCTAAGAAGACATCCAGCAGAACTAGTTGTCTTTATCGAGAGATCACAACAAAAACGAATCCAGGAACAAACAGATGATGAAATATACAAAAACAAAATCTCGATCTGAAGCAAAACTAGAAAAGGAAAGTCGAATCGCTTCACATGAAGATCTGCAAAATCAGAGGCCAAAAAAATGATATTTTAACAGCCAAACAAATCAACGCCTGCAACTAAAACCTCATCAGATGACCGAAAACAGGCAAAAACCTCCAGCAACCAATAGCAGAGAAACACACAAGAAAATGGCACCAAACACGGCATCCCATTAAAGGAAAATCACATTATCAACACTTCAGATCGAGCAAATGACACTCGACAGTAACTCGGTCAAAGAGAAATCAGTCAAAAGAAGAAAACAGGGGCAGGGAAAAGCATAAGAATGCCCTAATTACCTTTATCGGACCATGTTTCGGCGGGAGATTTCAGCGGCAGGAGATCCTCTGGCAGATCGACCTTTCCTTCAGCCATCGTTATGCAGAATCGGCGAGCAGAAATCGAGGAATTCGGATTTCAAGGAACTGATCAGAGGTGCGAGAACGGAGAAACGGAATACTACAGAATCAGGGACGCCGGCCGGCCGGAAAATCGCACGGGCAAGAGAAAGGAATCAGAGGAATCGAATTAGGGCTGGAATGTTTGGGGTTTTGAGGGTTTCATGAAGGGAAGCAATTGTAGAAAGAGAAAGTGAATGCAGAAGAACGATAGAATGAGGACTACTAGAGAGAGAAAGCTAATGAGACGGGTGAGGGTTTGGTTGGTCAGAAAAGCGAAAATGTAAGGTGATTTCGGGGAGCTTATTAGAAAAATAAGGATACCGATGGTCTCTATGCACAAGAAATCTGGTGTATGCGCGAGACGGAGCGTAAGTATCGAAGTGAACGTGAAAATGGGCGGCTCACTCTAATTAACCTAATCTTAACCTGATTTTTAAGAGGATACGAGGAATGGCATACTTACTGATTGTATCCAAGTGTAGGGTCTCTCTTGATCAATCTTAGCCGTCTATCATGTGGGTCCAATTTTAGATTGACTTGTCCTCTTGATCAAACTGAGATGCTAGAATCATCTGATATGCATGACTGGTCATCTGGTAGACATGAAAAACTAGAGCAATAACACATGCGTCAGTGTCATAAAAAAGTGAGTTCCAACAAAACTAGTCACTTACATTATTAAATAGTGCTATATTGAGCCCTTTGATTTTCCTTATGCGCCCTTCACTAACTGGTACAAATCCTCCAACAATAGCTGGGCCTAGATTTCTGAAGATTGAAATCGATTAAATTGTTAGTCATCGTTAGATGCAATAAGCTCCAAAATTCTCATCCTTTGCGGGATCTTAGCTACTAGAGCCCTTGGTTCTTAAGTGACGGCAAAACTTTTTGCCATCTTTTTAAGTCAAACAAAAGTAGTCACGATCATCCAATGGATAAGAAATTTGGGGTGTGTCCCGTCTATGTCAAAGACAACATTATCAATTATTTGAATCTCCAAAATATGAGACCATCTCCGTACATTTATTAAGAGGTTTATCTAGGAAAGTAAGGTGCAAATATATCACTATCGAGAAATTTTAATCATCATTATTTATGTTCACTTTTTCTTCATTGATATTGTGTAAACTTGGTTTATACTCCACATCTCCCCTAAAGTACACTTGGTTGTAGGTTCGAGTCTCTACTTTCTTCTTTGATCGATGATTAGATTTAGGAGTGTGTGTAATTGAGAGTATGTGAGTAATTTGCTTGTAATTCTTTATTTGTTAAAAAAATAATAAATAAATAAGTTTATAAGCATAAGTAGTTAACCTAATGAACTCTTCTTTACATGGTTGGCCTCACCTCTATTTGGTCCGGCCCATTGACATGATTATTTGATATTGGAAATTTAGATCGGTCATGCCAAAAAGCAAAAAGAAAGATGTACTAATCCAAGATAACTCTATGGCATTTAATACCGATTTGTCCATGGAGCATGCACATATATGGAAACAACAGAAGTTGGATAATGTACAAGTAGGCTCCATATTTCAAATACTCTTGGCCATTTACCTAGTTGAAGATCAAAACTCAAAAGCAAATCATGTTTAGTGCTTGTTTCGATGGTAAGAAAGTAATGGAAATTAATTTTCATAGAAAAATAATTCTCCATTGAAAGTGCTTTACACCTTCAAATTAAAATACACCAAAGACCCAAAAATCTTACATGTAGTAAAATTTTAAGGTCTTTTGCAAAATTCAATTTGAGAGCATAAAATCCTTTCCCTGGAGGATTCTTTTTTACGTGAAAATTTCCATCACTATCCTACTTACCAAAAAAGGCTTAAGATGCATTTAATTTTGGCTCTTGTCAAACCAACCATAGTGGGAACCACAAGATAGATTGTTCTAATTACTAAAAACTAATAGGCCCCACTTTTGTGCTCTTGCCTAAGAAGTAAGAAGAACTCAGTGTTAATATCCAACGAGATGCTTAGGAAATATGATAGGGTAAAAGTACAAATGGGAGACATTTCTTTAATCATACAAACTATTTTTCTTGTAGATTTTTTTTAAATACAAGTAAATAATTACAAAGCAAATCAATAACACTCATTCACATCTACTATATACTAAAGCAATACAATTTTCAACCAACTCTCTATTATTTTTCCATGTGGCAATTTTATCATTTATTTTTGTCCTCCTTTTTGTGAGTGTTTAAAGTTTTTTTCCATCTTGTTTCTCTACCACAAATCCTTAAATTTTTCTCTCTTTAACCTTTTTAACTTATTTTCTTCTAACTTTTAGTTATTCTCATATTGTAATACTAAGTCCTAATGCTTATTTTTCATATAACTAAACCTCACTTAAATCCCTAAAATCTCTCTTTCTCCCCTTTCTTACTTATCTTCTTCTAACTTTTAGTTATCCTCATATTATAATATTAAGTTCTAGTGCTTATTTTTAAAATAAGTAGGCCTCACTTGAATCCCTAAACTACCTCTTGCTCTCTAATTTATCCTATCTATATTATTCTAATTCTAATTTTCCTTTGTCAAGTTTTAGTATTGTTGTTTTGGTTTTAGTACTATTATTTTCAAACTCTTTGACACATTCATTTTTCATACCCATTTGATACATCAAAGCTCTACTGTGAAAGAGAAAAGTAGCTAAAAATACAATGTGGTACCTAGGTAGACGATGATTCAAACCATATATATTTTGAGTTTCAATCTAAATACCTAATATGATCTTAACTATGGGATTGGTTAATCAAATCGAGAATTTTTTCACATAGCCAAACTTATTATAGTTTAGAAGATGACAACTAAGGATCACTACAAATTTGGGATCTACTTAAATCGACATACTGGATTGCATGTGTAAACATTATAACAACTTGAAAATGAAATATTCAAAGAATATTGGAAAGAAAATGGAGAAATTATTTTGTATTTCAATAAGAAATAGGAGAGGGGGCTTGAGAAAAGTAATGATAAAGATTTAAAACTACAAAGCTGTAGTAAGCCTAATCTAATCAAGCTTGAAAATGTAATAGAATTTAAGAGTGGATGGTAATAACATATTTGTCATGATTTCTCGTGCATCACTCAGACACCTTGCTAGTACCCCCTAAATCTAATTCATAGCCAGAGGGGAAAGCAGCTACTCGAACCTATGACGAAGGGTATTTCCAAGGAGATGTTGAGTTGTTTGCAAACAACTATGCTATCCATTTGTTGGCCTTTTTCTTATAGAGTTTGCTATGAATAAATTACAAGGACATCATGCATTGGATACACAATATTACATAATTGGAAATAGCCAAAGGAGTTCATAGCTATAACAACTCTAAAATTTAGGTCATTTTCCATGATTTTAAATTATAACTTTAATGGGGATAAGAAAATTTAAACTAATTCCATGGAAATTAAGTTTATGAAAATGACCTCTTTATAGGCTTTGAAATTTGGACTTGAGATTATCAAATTTGGAACGTACGCATCAACACGATTCAAACGACACTAATTTCACTCGAAATGGAGATCGGGAGTGAAAATTCCAAATGTTTACAAATTGATGGGGGCTAAAATTGATAATGGCACCCCCTTGTGCTTGTCTGTTGTGACAAGGTGTTTGAGAACAAGATAAGATGGGGGGACACAAGGATGCGAAACCCTCGCAACTCACATCGTCCCATGTACTCATGCGATGCGATCTCTCCCTAGCGATCTCTCCCTAAATTGGCAGCGGCACCAATGATGGCCTCTGACCATCGGCGCACTGAACCTTTCCTGGGGCAGACTCCTCTTCCCCGCCACCGGCATTGATGGAAACCAATGGGCCAGCCAGACTGCCACCCGCTCCCATCTCTCTCTCTCTCTCTCTCTCTCTCTCTCTCTCTCTCTCTCTCTCTCTCTCTCTCTCTCTCTCAAGTGTCAATGGAAACCAAATCAGGTTTCCCTTCTGGCCACGTGGCCCAAGTTTTTCCCCCCTTCTACCCACTCATGCAGAAACCCCCCACTAGCATGACCCTCTTCCACTGGCACAACCCACTTGCCGGAGAAGCCACCCACTCCCTCATCTCCTTTTTCTCTCCCTATCAGGGTTCTTCATGACGCAACCAGCGTGGGATGCTAGTGCGCACAAGCCTACCTTGTCTACTCCTATTTTACCCCTCTCCTCTCTTCCGTGTCGGAATTGGGTGGTGACCGAATAAATCAGCCGCTTGGGTTTCTTCCCCTACCCTTTTTGCCGTCATCAGCTAAGCCTAGCAGGCATGTCGGGATCCCTACCATCACCTTCCCTATTCCCCTTTCCACTTGGCGAGTTAGGCAGAGTTGACTCATGAGTCAACTCATTCCCGACTCGTTTTGTGGGAACCGAGTAAACTCAGAACGCCCTATCATGCCTTTGAGCTTCAACCCTAATTTTTGGACGATCTAGGAAGAATCTCAAAGATCCGAGAGTACCCCTGTGATCCTGGCAATGTAGGGAATGAAACGAAACCCATCTTCCGATTCTTCGATCAGGAAAGATCTAACCATCGATTTTACCAGACCATTGATCAGACTTCAAAACATCTGATCTGAGACGATCAGGCTTTATTATCATATTTAAATATATCATTACAATCCTCACAAGGTGTGAATTATGATCCATAGAAGATATTTTGAATATGGGATGTCTACGGAGGTGATTTAGCTGATTGTAATCAACGGCTGAGATCAACTGAAGATTCATGTATGAAATTGGATCCAAATTGATGATCCGAACTGTTTAGAATTCTTTATTTGATTAATTGACTTGAATTAGTAAAGTTTTCTGTGATCTGGGACAATCATGTTAAGAAATTTTATGAGATCAGCATGGATATTTAATGATTAGGGACAATTAATGCGATCGATGGATGATCCAACCAAGCAGACATTTAGATGTTGTTCAGAGTAACTAGTACAAGGTAAGATTACTATCTTAGCCATTTGATTGGTTTATCTGATCGTGATTATACACGATTGAGCATGAGATCATATCCTAATACTTGATTAGTTTATTTAAATGATAAATTACCCAAGATTGAGATGATCTGAGCTTAATAGCTCTAAGATATGTAATGATACAATTAAGAAAAATGATTAAATGGTTGTGAGTATGCCAATTAAGTATGATTCGAATTATTAGCCAATTAAGGCTGAACCTGCCTTAGGATTCCATGGTTGGGAATCATTGGAATGTCTTATACGTGATGTATTGAAAGACAAAAGCGTCATGATGTGTAATTGAGAATCTAAGTTAAATAAAGTGGATTATGAGCATGACTGAATGTGATATGTATCCATGTGATGGAATTGTGGTGGATCGCACTAGAGATGGGTTTGACTAAACTGGGAGGTACAGATGAGTAGTACGTCGTCTGAGGTAGGTAATTTCATTCTAAATTTCTCCGTGATTTCATTGGTCATGACCTGTTGTCTAAAGTTCTTGAGGCATGTGTTTTGCATCTTACCATGTTTACATAAAGGTGTTCCCTACTTCTTGTTGATAGCATGACATCAATTATATGAATAATCGTGTTTTACATGTGATGGACTGTACTTTATCATGGTCTTTGATAGTAGCTATTGATGTTATTTTACATGAGAGTTTTTCATGATTTCAAGGATCATGACATATTATTTGGAAACTTCAAAGATGGGTTTTATGCGGTATCATGTTTTTATGAAAATTCCTTTATCATACATGGTTGATATTACGATATCTTGATTTACATGATTTAGCCCTATATTTCACTATATGACCTATATTGTACCACCATTGTCCTAGACTGGATCTTATGGAGATGGTTACTCATTGGAGTTTCTATGCTTTGTCGATTGGAATAATTGAGGTTGTGATGGGATGCATCCCCCCTTGAGTGCCTGAGTGGTCATGTGGGTGAAAGGGTGAAAGAGGGATTAGAATGCGTCTTTCCGTGAATGCTTGAGTGCCCTATGTGGGTGAAGGGGTGAAAGGGTGAAAACAGGATTGGAAAGCATCTTTCTGTGAGTGCCTCATCGTGGGTGAAAGGGTGAAAGTAGAAAGTACTAAGAGTTAGGCCCATGTTACCATGAGTGTACTTGAGATACTCATAGAGCTTGACTGTGCACGATGTTCTGTTAATTTTTTACATGCATTACATTATTCTATGGACACATATTTTCATTATTTTGATGGATGTATATTGATGTATTTATCTCATGCCTTGCATGTTGTGATGGTTTGACTTGATATCGATTTGTCTAGACATGATTTTCATGTGTTATTCAGCATGAACGTCTGACTACTTGATGTGCCTCGTACTTGTTTTCTCTTTTGAAATTTACCATGATCTTATTGCCATATGATTTTATTTCATTTGTTATTGAATGTTAATTACCTACACAAGCATAGCTTGCTGAGGCATTTCTTTGTTTACAATGCCTCAGATATAGAGAGTCATAACAGGTGGATACACTAATATAGCAAGCAAAAGTGATTGCAGTTTCTTGTGAAGTATTGAAGACATCTCAAAGATGATAAGGTTTGTTCAGGACCTTACTTTAGTCATTGTTTATGGATTGTACTTCAATATAAATTGCAAAGTAACCTGTGAGTGAGGATATGAATTCATGTTGAACGTGATGGCTGTATGGAGGGACCTTGGCTATTTCGTCATAGCTTGATTTTCTTATCAATTGTTGGAGTATACATTTTATTGAAAATAGTATTTGATTTTGTGAATGGGTGTGGAGGCTGAGTCTCCTATATGTCATGTCTTACACTATGTTTATTAGGTTATTTTGTATTACACTGGTCATGTGCAATGGTCCAAAATATAGAGGAGACTCTGCCGGATTTTTAGTAGAAATGGTATTTCATTTCACCATTAAATCTGTGGTTTTGTGGTTATATGACTCTTAGGATTTTGAAATACAAGTTTTTGTTTTTGGTCACTTTAAAAATCAAAGTTTTTAAAATAGGGATCCTGACTATTTTTATAAATTATTATTTTATTGTTGGTAAAACTGGAGGCGTCACAGTTTGGTATCAGAGCCCAGGTCTACTCCATCACAGCCATTCCAACAGATTCAAAGGTCACATACAGTTCAGAAGGTGAGGTGATTTTCCTAAATATGAGTTACAAAGATAACTCATATGGAGGATATTGATATAGAATAATTTTCATTGGGTGTGAAAGTAATAGAGTTGTAAATGATATTGATTGATACGACCATGAAATAATTCATTAGTTCAAGAAAGTGAAATAGTGGAAGTGAGGATACCGAAAATATAATTACGAGGATTTTAAGAATGGTTAATTAAGAAGATGTGTTCCTCTATCACTAAGACTTTTATCTAAAAGGCCCTTGGGAAGGCCTATGATAATTAGTATTTTTGAAAACTAAGAGAGTTTACCACTTAAAGCAAAGAAATAGACGGTTCAACAATATTGAACCAATATACTCAGTTGAAGAGACTTGCCCTAACTCATATACCATGATGAAGGAGATTGTGGATAGATTGTGATATGTTGACACCTGTATTGAGGGATCAAGTGATTGTGTCATGTTCTACACTGGTAGCTAGGTTGCAGACATAACCTCTATATAAAGAGGGATCCTCCTAGGATTAAGGCTGACAGCATAAACTTGAACATGGGTAGTTTGAGTCAACCTAGTAAGGGCAAGAGTCATTGACACAATGGCAGAGGCCATTGAGCCAGCAACTTTTGATCAGGTAGTGTGGTGATACGAATGAGAGAAGGTTTACTGGTTAGTAAGGACAGACACTTGGACAATTATATCTTAGAGTTAGTGGACCAGTGCAGTAGTGGTAATGGCATCAGTAGCCACCATCACAGTGGCAACCCTTTAAATGTTTTGACTGTGGAGAGTTAAGATATTCCATTAGAGATTGTCCTAGTGAACAATGAGTCAGACTAATTGACATTGGAGACAGGGCAGAGATGGCCCTACATTGGTAATGATGGATTTCTGCCACCATTTGGAGGCAAGTATAGGCCTCAAATTTGGGTGGTGGAAAAATATTTTTCTGATTGCTGGTGAGTAATGTTAGGACCCTCCTTGATCTAGGATCCAGCCATTATTGTAATTTATGTGTTAGCACCTTGATGATTGTGCCCTGTATTTATATGAAAATCTCTGGGCTGGAAGTTAAGAAGCTGATAAGAGAGTTATTAAAACTTGTAAGTACTTTCAATGGTTATTAGTGGAGATGATGAGTAAGAGGATAGATGCTAATCTTATTCCACTCGATTTGATTAATTATGGTATCATCCTTGGGATGGATTCTATTTGATGGAGGGCAGTTGATTGCAATGAGGAAAAGATCACTTTTAGTGTACTTGGACAATCAATGACCTTGTTTCTATTTAGGAAGAGCATCACTGAGGTTTGTGTTATTTTTGCCTTAAAGGTAGTGCAGTGCTTCCTGAGATGCCAAGTACTTGTGAGGGTAATAGTGGATGACAAAGAGCGGCCACAGATTGAGCATGCATGTGGTGTGCAAGTGTTCATAATCTTTCCTAAAGAGGTTTCAAGATTTTAGGCCTCGAGAGATGGATTTTTATATTAATTTGGCATCAAACAGTGTCATTTTCTAAGGTGCCATATCGAATGGCCCCATTTGAGTTGAAGGGTTCCAACTACGATAGTTTTTTACGATGGTCTATTAGACTTGATAGGTCGTCATTGGGTGCATTAAACCTCTTTATGAGAAGAGAGATAGATCCCTATTGCTATGCACAGATTATTAATTGTGTGACAGCACCATAGTGGGGAACTGATAGAGATATTCTCTATCAAGTATTGATGATCTATATGATCAACTTTTGATACCCATGGTATTGGTGGATATTGATTTGAGGATTGTGACTAAGATGTCTTTAAGACAATTTTTAGAACTTGTTATGATTGTTACAAGTTCTGGGTGATATTAATTGATAGAATACGTACACTGATAGTATGTATGTATGTATGTATGTATGTATGTATGTATGTATATGATGGGCTAGATTTCTAAAGATTACTTGGATAAGTCATGATTATGTTAGTGGATGGTGTTTTTGTGTATTTCATGGCTAGGACGACCACAAGAAATCCTTGTGCATTATTATACATATCTGAAAGGCTCATCTTTTGTAGTGAATGCATGTGAGTATGAATTATGGTCAAAGAAGATGAATTTTCTTGACTGCGATATCTCTATTGACAGTGAAATTGTTTATCAAGACTGTAATAAATTGGGACTAGCTAAACTACTGACTAAGGTTGATAGTTTCCTTAGTCTGTTGAACTGTTATCACTGGATGATTGAGTTTTCCAAGATAGCAATGACATGGATATTGTCTATATTACAAATATGAGCCTGATTTCCAATAAAGTTGAGAAGTGTGACAGTAAAGTAAGTGAGTATGAAAGCATTTTCTTATGTGTAATTTGGTTCTAGATTATGGCATATGCTTGTGAGTAGCAGATGAGGGTGACCTAAGAGGGCAGCCGATGATGGCGGGTGCATGAGGCACTGGCAGGCTTCTAAATGGCAGGCTTTTAAGTACTCATAGTATAATCATACTGTGGATCTTATTCTGATTGGCATATGATTGCCTAATATTGAGCTGGTATGCTCTGATTGGCATATAATTGCCTGTTATTGAGCCGGTATGCTCTGATCTTGATTGGCATATGATTGCCCATTATTAAGCTGTTATGCTCTAATTTTGATTGGGATATGATTGCCCGTTATTGAGCTGGTATGCTCTTATTTTGATTGGCATATGATTGTCTATTACTGAGCTAGTGAGTTCTAATTTTGTTTAAGCATGGATTGCTTGTTGATGAGTAGTTGTGTTCTAATTTAATTGGCATGTATTGCCTATTCAGAAGTTAATATTATATGGTGTGATTGATATACATTGCTCAGTAGAGAGGTAATGTGCTGTGGTGTAGACTTGGCATAGAATTTCGTATGTATGAGCCAAGATGCTCTAATTGTATCGTTATGGTGATTTACTTATATTATTAAAATTTCATGCAATGATTAGCTCTTAGATGAGAGTGGTTTATGTTAACTACATTATACGTGGTTATGACACGTTCTAACTATAATATGACTTACATAATCTGGAGTGGCTCAAAATATACATTGGTTTTTATATATGAGTTGCTATATGAGGGGATAATATGATATTGAAATTTCTATTGGCATTGATTTTGGAAATTTTTGGTATGAATTATAAATCTTGAGATATGAGGATGTTTTAAAATTATTTGAAGAATAATATGTAAAGAATTTTGGCCAAGAAATTCCAATAAGGAGGGAAGAATGTAACAACTCTAAAATTTACGCCACTTTCCATTATTTTAAATTATAATTTTAATGGGATAAGAAAATTTAAACTAATTTTATGAAAATGACCTCTTTATGGGCTTGAAATTTGGACTTGAGACTATTGAATTTGGAATGTACGCATCGACATGATTCGAACGACACTAATTTTGAGCTAAATAGAGATCAGGAGTGAAAATTCTGAATGTTTTACAAATTGAAGGGGACTAAAATTGATAACAACGCCCCCCCCTTGTGTTTGTTTGTTGTGACAAGGTGTTTAAGAATGAGATAAGATGGGGGGACGCAGGGATGCAAAACCCTCGCGACTCACATAGTCCCTTGTACTCCCATGCGATCTCTTCCTCTCTTGGCAGTGGCACTAGTGATGGCCTCTGACCACCAGCGTGATGAACCTTTCCCTGGGCAGACTCCTCTTCCCTGGCTCCGGCATTAATGGAAACCTAGGTCTGGTTTCCCTCCATGTCACCTGAAACCCTTTCACTTGATTTCCATTTTTTCACGCTCTGGCACAACCAACGAGCCAGCTAGACTGCCACCCGCTCCCATTTCTCTCTCCCTCTTCGGGGTCAACAGAAACCCAGATCGGGTTTCCCTTCCAGCCACCCAACCCGAGTTTTTCCCCCTTCAGCCACACACTCAGAAACCCCTTCCACCAACTCGCGTGACCCTCTTCCACCAACACAGGCCACCCACTCCCTCACCTCCTTTTTCCCTCCCTATTAGGGTTCTTCACAATGCAACTAGCCTGGGATGGCGGTGCGCACAAGCTGGCCTTGTTGGCTCTGATTTTACCCCTCCCCTCTTCCCTGTTGGAATTGGATGGTGACCAGACAAATCGGCTGCCTAGGTTTCTTCCCTTGCCCTTTTTGCCGTCATCAAATAAGCTTGACTGGCATGCCAGACCCCCACCGTCACCTTCCCTATTCCCCATTTCACCTGGCGAGTTAGGCAGAGTTGACTCACTAGTCAACTTGTGATTTATCATGGGCTTTGATAGTACCTATTGAGGTTATTTTATATGAGAGTTTTCCATGATTTCACAGATCATGACATATTATTTGGGAACTTCGAAGCATGAGTTTTATGCATTATCATGTTTCCATGAAAATTCCTTTATCATACATGGTTGATATTACAATATCTTGATTTACATGATTTAGCCCTATATTTCACTATATGACTAATATTGCACCACCATTGTCCTGGACTGGATCTTATGGAGATGATTACTCATTGGAGTTTTTATGCTTTGTCTATTAGAATAATTGAGGTTGTGATGGGATGCATTTCCCCCCCCCCCCCCCCCCCATGAGTGCCTGAGTGCCCATGTGGGTGAAAGCGGGATTAGAATGCGTCTTTCAGTGAGTGCCTGAGTACCCCGTGTGGGTGAAAGGGTGAAAACGGGATTGGAGGGTCTTTCCATGAGTGCCTAAGTGTCTTGTCATGAGTGAAAGGGTGGAAGGGTGAAAGCAAAAAGTACTGAGAGTTAGGCCCACGTTACTGTGAGTGTACTTGAGACACTCATAGAGCTTGACTATGCGTAATGTTCTGTTGATTTTTAACATTCATTACATTATTTTATGGACATAGATTTTCATTATTTTGATGGACGTATATCCACATATTTATCTCATGCCTTGCATGTTGTGATGGTTCGACTTGATATCGATTTGTCCAGACTTATGATTTTCATGTGTTATTCAACATAGATGTCTGACTATTTGACATGCATCGTACATGTTTTCCCTTATGAGATTTACCATGATCTAATACTCTACACCATATGATTTTATTTCATTTGTTATTGAATGTGAATCACCTACACAAGCATAGCTTACTGAGGCATTGCTTTGTTTAGAATGCCTTAGATTTAGAGAGTCACAACAGGTAGACGCGTTGATAGAGCAAGCAAAAGTAATTATGGTTTCCAGTGAAGTATTGAAGACATTTCAAAGATGATAAGGTTTGTTCAGGGCCTCGCTTTAGTCATTGTTTATGGACTATACTTCAATATAAATTGCAGTGTGACCTGTGCATGAGGATATGAATTCATGTTGGATGTAATAGCTGTATGGAAGGACCCTGGGTATTTCATTATGACTTGATTTTCTTAACAATTGTTGGAGTATACATTTTATTGAAATTAGTATTTGATTGTGTGGATGGGTGTGGAGACTGAGTCTCTTATATGTCATGTCTTACATTATGTTTATTAGATTATTTTGTATTGCACTTGTCATGTGCAATGATCCAAACTACAGAGGAGACTCTGCCAGATTTTTGGTAGAAATGGTATTTCATTTCATCATTAAATCCGTGGTTTTGTGATTGTATAACTCTCGGAATTTTGAAACACAAGTTTTATTTTTTGGTCACTTTAAAAATCAAAGTTTTTAAAATAGGGATCCCGACTATTTTTATAAATTATTATTTTATTGTTGGTAAAACCCGAGGTGTCACAATAGCATAGTCATAAAGTTTAGATTCATAAATAAATCATCAAGCCAAATATTCAAAAGTTCTAAGAAGCATTTTAGAAGAGCTCAACAAAAAGAAATTGATGAAAAAGCTCCATTAGGAAGTGAATATAATTTTGAATTAGATTCACCAAAAAATTTAAGAATTTGACATATACTAATGAAAATTTCATCTTCAACTTGGTCAAAATGTGTTTAGTTTGGAAAATGTCTATAAACATGAAGACTTCTATATTATTCAAGACCAAATTGAAACATTCCTAAAGATGTCCAAAAGATTTTCAACTATTTCGAGGCTTTTGTAACTATTATCCACATCAATTAAATTAAAAGTTACACATAAAAAAGTTATGTACTAATACATGTGCTATGTACATAGGAAGGAATTTCGTGGTGTGATGGAGGTTTATCAATTAAAGAGTAACATACAATTAACGATAGTTGGGTTAAGGAGCAGATTTATCAAACCCTTTGTCTAAAGGGTTCATCAAGTAAAAGTAAGAGAGGAATTAATTTACTCAGTCTAACCAAAATACCAATATCCACTAGATACAAATGGTCCACTCCTCTATAGGACTAATCCCACACCCCATTTGGGTTTTTCTACTATTTTCTCCCAAGGGGACTATAAGTATCCAAATTTGTCTTAGAACAATCAAATGAGGGCCTTTTGCTACACTTATTTTCCCAATGATAAACAATGTGTTGAACATTTTGAGCCAAGGAAAAGACTTAAAAAGGAAGATAAACTCTTGATTATACACCTTTCAACATGTTAGTTACTCAATTCATTTTTCTATTGCCCATTTCTTGTGATATTGAATTTATTGAATCATATTTTAGCGTTGCGCAACATTTCACTCTAATGACATCAAGATAACTTATACTGATAGTTGTATTCTTTCCTAACGAGGAATTTTAGTCTCAAATCAATGTGACACTCTAAACTACTTGGTTTCTAGTGTTATAAAAGGAAAGTACCTAACAACAAGAGTACACAAGCGTGCCCACTTCCCATAGGTTTTCTTCACCCACATCCACTCAAAACATGAAAAGACCAAAATGGTTTTCTACCAAGAGTGTAGAAAATGACCTTTCTAACAAAGATAGAATTAGATCAATTCCAAAAATGCCTTGTTGGATATTCCTCAATGTCCTTACTATTCACAGAACATGAGAAGCAAATGTATAATCATTTGCTTCAAGAAGAAATTGAAGAATTTCTTGGGAATCCTACATGGTCAATTCATTTTTTTTTTCTCTAGTAGATGGTCAGAACTTTATCTGGGCTCGAATCCTTGTAGACTAGGATTTTGTTTAGAGATTGGCACGCCAATGGGTGAGTTTGTGATTACACAGGAATTCTTACAGGACGTCCCCATAGTTATGATAGATAGGAGGCTTATAGCCAATCTACTCATCCTAGAGATGACTAACTTTGATAGCAAGTGCATTAAACAAACTTGAGATCAAGTACATTAACTCAAGGGAGTTAGTTTGACTACATTACAAAGGCAATTACATTTTAACCAAATCTCCCAATTGGCTAATCAAGTGTTCAAGATATCTCAAAGTCCTCTTGAGCTTAGAAAAAGCTAGAAAAGACTTTCCATCAAAGGATAGGGGTTAATAGAAACCTCTAAGGTAACTATTTTAGCGTTGTTTTTGTTTCAATTAGTTCAATTTACTTTATTTTTTAATACAGTTTAGTTTAGTTCATCTCAAGTAATTTCACTAGTTTAGTTTCAATCTCAATTTAATTTAATGGACTTCTAAATTTTAATGTCTTTTATGCCTTTTACATGATTGTCTTTTGGATTCTGTGCTAATATTAGCACTACACAATTGTCCAAGGAGAGAATTAGTACTGTACTTATATATTTGGTTTCCTAGGAGTAATTCTTTCTTAGAATTCCTCAAACCTTAATCTCAAGTTCTTGTACTGTGACTCCGTATGATAGCCTTCAATGATCCATCATTGAAGAATTAGAACTTAGGTCACTAGTTATTTTGCCTTGGATAGGCTAGGTCTTGTATCCAAACCCACAAGTGGCCATTTTCATGGTTTCTAGTACAAATAGCTAAAGGATTTTCATTAATTATAGTCCTTGAACTACTTCTTGTGAAACCATTAGGTAGTCCTTCCATAGTGATCTTAATATCTATTTATCTAATGTTAAATTCATGCCCTTACCCTCTTCACAAACTTCTATAATATCCCAAATGGCATCACAAGGCCCATATTTGTGGCGATCTAAACCATTCATATTAATTATCTTACCACAAATAAGCCTCAACTAGAAAGTCATATACTTTAGATGAACCTACTATTGTTTTTCTAAAGCGTTTTAATTTCTAAATAGACAAATAATAGGATTGGCCACACTCAATCACCTCATAAAGGTCAATGATAGAATCTTCTAAAGCAAATGATTTTTTTGATAGGGCTCATGTACAATAAGACAATAAACATCAACATTTTAGATCATTAAAAAATGTGAACCCCACTTGTACTTTATCATAAACAATGAGATCATGGTATCAGTTAAAAGGTGTTGTATTCAAATAGCCACTGCACCTTTTTTGTTTAATCATTGTTTGGATATTTTTCAAAACTATTGCACCTTACTCCTTACATTTTACATGAATACCAATTGCATCCCTTTCAAATTCATCCATCCTGGGGGATTGTACCATGACTTGGTGAATGGTTTGGAGAAATGAAATAGTAGGACTCACTTGTACATTTTATTATCATGTTTTGGCAAGTGAAAATATATGTTGAACATGGTGAAATTGGTCTAAAGTGCATTGTGGCCTCTCTCTCTTTTTGGTAATCCATGTCATATTAATAACTAAACCAAAATAAAAAGTGACCCATCAATAAGTTCTAGGGGATTGCCTTTCCTTGACATCATCCAAGCAAATGATGGAAAAAGGCACAAAAGTAGTCCACACATTTGGATAGAAAGTTTCAGTAGCATGTGTGCACGATGATCAACAGTAAGATTTCTTTCATAGTAGATATGATTAGATCCCACAAGAGAAATCGAGGGGAGTACCTTCATGTAATAACCCTAAATTTTGTACCTTTTTTTTTTTTTTTTAAATCATTGATAAAAAATAATATTTCTTTCCTAAACTATGAAAATAGAATTTTTTGAAACTCAATAATTTGATAATGAGATCTTAATGAATGGATGGAGCTTGGAAAGATCTCTGTAACAACGTTTATAAAATGAAAATCCGGCATTGGAGATCCATGTGATGAATAAATCAACTTTTTGGATTATTAATGGTACTCCTTTCTATATATAATTAGGTACATTGATTTAATAGGAACCTACATGTAGCTGTCAATCTTGGCAGCCAAATAACTTTAGGAAACCATCATACTATCTACATGAGAGAGTATGACATGTTTAATTAGGAAGGATGTTGTATGGATGGGCAGAAAAGTAATAAGATGTTATGTGTTTGGAAATGCGCTAGGGTGGTGTCGTGTTTGGAAATGGGCTAGGGTGGTGTCATGTTTGGAAAAGAGGCAAGTCATACAAGAGGAAGCAAACAAGGAGTGCTTTTTGAAATGGTGGTTGTGCTATTATTAAGTGTGTAATTTTTTCCAATACACCCTTACTTTAGCATATGGATAGCTCATCTAATTGATCAATTTTGTAATTTTTAGATAAAAAATGCATTTAGCTCCAATTGGCCATCCAATAGTTTATTTGTAAAATTTAACTGCTAGATGATCATCAGAGCTGATCAGATGTATAAAGCACAGTTTAGATGATTCTAATTTAGTTTATATGTTGCAGATCAACTAGATTGAGAATTGGATGGTTCATATTGAGCTGATCGGTACTAAATCATCTTCATCTCATAAGAGCACTACAAGGCAAGATGGACCTAGGAGAGCCAATGAAAATAAAGTGTAAATGAATAGGGTTTCTAACGTGATCTTAATAAAGATCCATGAAAGGAGGGAAAGAGATGTGTTATAATTAAAGAAAGAGACAGGCTACATAAGGAGATTATATGGGCTATATAACAAAGACGGAGCATTTTATAAAAAGGAGGAAAAATATAAGACAGAGAGAGGCCACTTTGTGGAAGCCTTCTCTTCTTCTCCTCGACCCATCTCTTACCCTCTTATCCTCTGTCTCTCTTTGTCTCTCTCGCCTTCTCTTTCCCTATCTCCCTACAAGGAAAACCCAACCCATCTTCTTCCCTACATATTTCTATGTGTCTCTTTATATCTCTCTGGTTTGGGTTATCTCCATTGTAGGGATGACCCAAACCATTGCTCTTTTTCTTCCCCAGCTCCCTACCTCTAGTCCTCTCACTATCTTTTCCTCATAGGAAAAACCTGTAACCCATCTCCTTCCTAGTACTCATCTATCTCTATCTCTCATTCCTTGTTCACTGTTTAAGACTGAAGAGAAAGAAGGGGGAGTCACCATGACTCTCTCTCTGGGGTTGAACATCTTCACCGCACACTACAATAGAAAGGAAACTATCCCCTAGCAACCTCCCTTTCATCTATCTAACTCCTAGTCTCTCTCTCAACCTCAACGTCTTTTCTAATTTGTTGCTAGTTAGTTTTCTCTTCTATTCTTGCTGATCGTCAGTTTATTCTTCTTTTCATCATGTTTGACTCACCTGATTCCCTATGTTTCCCAATTCAGTTCAGCCACTACTTCTCATTTGTTACTATTAAATCCCATGTTTTTAGCTATTTTTCTCTTTGCTTTCGTCTGTTTTACCTTTGTTTTTCATAATGTTTTAATTCTTTTTGCTTTATTTGCAATCCATCATTACTTTGAAGCAAAACACAAAGCAGGTTTTCTCCCAATTCTTCTCCTTTTCCTACATTCTCTTCTCCCCTACATCATTATCTTCCTCTACTTGCTTTTCCTATTTTCGATTAGAACCAAAAAAATAGATTAGTTCCATTTTTGCCCTTAACTCTCTTCCTTAATTTCAGTTTTGTCTTTTCCTTAATTTGTCTTATTCTTATTTAAGTTTTGGGTTATCTAGGTTTTGTGCTATTCTCAGACTATCCCAAGAATAATATAATCTAAACATATTTGATTAAATCCTAACCAAATCAATGGTTTAGCTTTAACCCATATAATCAATTGTGTTCTTGATCTTTTCCATCTTAGTTTCCAATTAATTTCTAGATCTTTATCTTAGGATAATTCTTAGCTAATCCATATGTCTTGATCTTCAATCTAAAATCCAAAAATTTAATTGAAGCCGTCCAAATCTCCCACTCTTTCCTTAGCCCAAATTATTAATTATTTTTTTATACATCTATTCAATCCAATCATTGAATCCTTAATCAGAGATATTAGTGAGGAATTGATGAAGGCCAATTGACTCTGATGTGACTAGATTTGAAGAAAATTTTCATGATCAAGCTAGAAAAGTAGATTTTAGTTGTTATTTCATTTAATTTTCTGTCTTTCTTTAGTTTAGAGTTTTGTAATCTTCATTAAATTAATAGGTCTGAATTGTGAGTTCATTTTTATTTAAATTTTGAATAATTAAATTTTATTTAAACTTTATTTTCAATTAGTCGAGTCCCTGTGGGATCGGCTCGTATTTTCATAAGCTATACTATAATAGCCAGCACTTGTAGAAAACAATCAACAGTTGTAGTGTGTTGTGTTTAGCAAAGTTTTAGGAGGGTGATAGGAGGGTGGTTGGCAAGAGTAATACTTACTATTTAGGAAAGCATTAGGCTGGTAGTAGAAAAACATATTAAGCTAGTGGTTAAATAGTGGAAAGACATTGTTTCTTTTTTAAAAGTGTAGGCTGCCTTAGGCAGCATAGATACTAAATAGAAAATATATAAGAGAAAAAGAGAAGAAAATAGTGGGAGAGGAAGAAAAAGTTAGGTGAAAGCACAAGATATCTACTGAAAGGTAGGTGGTTCCAAAACTACTAAGTTTTCAACATGTTTTTCGCAAGTTTCTGGAGATTTTTAATAAGCGTTTGTTCCTTTGCATCATTACGTAAATAGAACATATTGAATCCCTATGATTCGAATAAAAATGATCATTGGAGTTATGTGCATTCATCATGAATGTTATTTAGTATATTTTGTACACTATTTTTGACATTTTCTAGCATGAAATTATGTCTGGCCATAGATGTTTTGGTTGAGTAGGAATTTATGCTATCCTAATGATAATTTTTCTTAAGAAAAAAAAAGTCATGCTCTACTATGGATAGTTTTCTAGCATGTATTCATGTTCTTTCATAGACGGTTTATAATATGCTCTTCATGCTTTGATTTAGGATGTTTTCTACCCAATTGTCAAGATTTGTTCAGAAGTTATCTAGTATGAATTGATGCATGGCTATAGGTGTTGGTTTTAGCATGTTTTCATGGATTCATTTTTTAGGTGTAAATCATGTACTTTATGTTCCTTGGCTTTGGCTGGAAATATATTAAGTATAAGACATTTATTGAGTTTCAAAAAGAACCATATTTGAAATTATTTAAGAACATTAAAAATTTTAATCCATCAACATGTTTTTCTTTGGTTTTGTGTGAAATGTGTTAATCACTATTTTGGCATCTTAATATGTTATCTTAACTTGAATTTGATCCAAATAGAAATTCAAAAAATCGATGTTTCCAAGCTGCTATATATGTGTGAAAGCTAATGGTTTTTAAAGATGGATTTTGAAACATATCAATGCACTATAAAGGATTGTTTTGGGGTTTAAAGTGTGACTTACAAATCACAATTTTGGAATGGTAAACTATGCTTGTAAATTTTTGCCAAATCATAGTTTTTGTACAATTGATTTTGCAAAGGAATTTTCAAAATAGGGATCCCATCTTTCAAAATGAATTTAAAATATTAAAATGTGTTCTAAACACCTGGGTCATTACACTCCATGACCACCATCATCATCTTTCTTGTCTCCCAATGTAGATCCAATTGAGGATGAGTAAAATCTGTAACAAGTCCTTACTCCAATCTAAACTTTATTTTTTTAATAAAAAGCATGTTATCCATAGTTCAGAACAATTATAGCTATAAAAATTGACCTCAGATTTCTCCCTCTGGAACAACATGGATATCATTTTTGCACAAAGCACAAACAAGTACAGAGAGAAAGATCTCATCATTTGAGTCCATGAGATAATTTGAAAAACAAGGTGAGTTCCACATTGACCAGAACCAAGAAGGATATAGCTGACACACATAGGATAAGGTCAATCCATTTAGAATGGCAACTAAATCTATGATAAGTTTTCTTAAGAATTCCCATCTCAAGCTATCATTGGCCCTTTGTTGTGCATTTGATAGAGGAATTATAAAACAAATGACTCATACACTCGCACTCGTATAGGCACTCTTAAATCTATTTCATGGCCAAAGGTAAAATGGCAACTTAAACTTATGAAGGGTACTTCTAGAGAGATGTTGAATTGTCTGTGACCAACTATGCGACACATTTGTTGACCAATTAGAGGTCTTTTGAAGGTCCATTTTAAGATATAAATTTCCCTTTTTTGTCTTTTTGGTGACAAAATATGGTGAGGGTCTCATTATTTAAAAGGATATCATCCTCAATATTTCTCCTCAAAAGAAAAGCCACTAGTTTATATTGATGAGACTTGATAAAACAAATCTAAGTGTATTAGCCAAAAGTTTCATCAAAATATGACAGATAACTTTACAAAGGCTGTGGCTTAAATATATATATATATATATATATATAATTTATTAGTCTCTTATTCTTTTATGATAAGAACAATGAAAGTTTGATTTATCTCTCTGTAGATATGGCCTAAGGACAGACATGAATTAATTGATTATAGGATATGATCATTAATAGAATCTAATGACACTTTAAAGAAACCAACATTAAATCCATTTGGTTTGCGAGCCTTATTGGATTTAATTGAGGACATGGCCTTCCAAAAGTAGATACACCAGAGTGATTGAGCTATTCTACTATCTTAGAAGAAAACCTAGAGTAAGTTTGAAATGGAAGGGAGATATCATATTCCATAGAGAAGTCATTGAAGAAATCACGAAAGTGAGAAAAATATGGGATGAGATATCTTATTGTGATACACTGGTTCTCTCTTTTTCCTTTTGAAGGACTCTAATGTTACTTTTGGTTTTAATCACTATAATGACCATGTGAGGCAACCTAGTGTTCCAATCACCCTAAGTGATTCATTGGACACGGGCCTTTTGGGCCCATTGATTTTTCGTACATAAGCAAATCACTATGCAACCTAACAAGGATATTAGTTTCCTTATTGTCAAGTTTCCTTATTGTCAAGCATTTTGCAAGGTTTTTTAGCAGACAATTTTTAGACAATATTCAACTCATTGAAAAGAGAATCAATAGAGGACTGGATATATCCATAAGTCCTATGGTTCCATGCTCTAAGAGTTTTCCTAACAAAATCCAAATTTCTACAAAAAGACAAAGTATGTGAGCTATAAAGTTTCCAATTATTTGAAACCAAAGAAGAAAAGTCCAGGAGATCCAACCACAAATTTCCAAAACAAAAGGGATATATCACAATGTGATGATTTTGGAAGCCCAGATTTTGCTTTGAATGGTGATCAAAACTAATTTTAGTGAGGTGGATGATATGAACATTTGGAAATGAATCTAGATAATGATAATTAACAAGCTTCCTTTCCACACGCTCCTTCATATTCACTCTACATTTCTAGAGGATTGTCCATGTAAACTTAGGTCATTGGAACCCAATATCAATGAGGCCTAATTCATTTGCAATATCAAAAAGATAAACATGTGCTTCACCAATGCTTCACCCTCTTCTCCATGGAATCCATAATTGAATTAAGGTCCCTAAGAATGGCCCATGGGTAGGAGTAATTATTAAAATTTTCTCAAAGATGGACCCACAACTATTTACACCCATGAGAATCCATGGGGATGGAGAGAAAAGACACATAACATGGAAGATTTTGGTGGTTAGTAAAAGAATCCGCTGATGGAACAATCAACCTATTAGGATTATGAGAATGGAATTTTTGCATGAGCTTCCTATCTTGAGGGTTAGATATTTTTGTTTCAGATAAAAAGAATGTTAGAGTATAAAGATCAAGAATAAGGTCTTTGGGCTGCTTGCCAAAAAGTCGAGCATCTAACCCTCCTAACATTCCATTCGAGAACACTCATTGATAAGAATAAGGAGTAAAGTGTTACTTGCCATAGCTATGCAATGTTTTTGAAGGATAGTGCTTGCCACACGTTATCTCTTGTTTTCAATCTTTCCCCTAAAATGTTTTGCCCCCTTGGTTTCATTCTCATATTGCGAAGTAATACGTTTGGAGTAGTGTCTCAACACTGAAGATTCATCACTTCCCTCCCCTACGACCTAGTAACCCCTCATCTGGAGATATTATAATTCACTTTGGGTCAACATAATTCAACACTAGGAATTTTGAACATATGTTGCACCAATGACTTTGAGGACATGGAAACTAATACTTGATGTAAAGATCTTATGAGAATGAAGGCCAAGAGGAGAAATAGCAGGACAATTAAGGATTGAGAACATGTAAATGTGTGTGTGCGTGTACGCTTGTGTGAAGTCAGTTAGTATTGTAGATAGGTTTGCTAATAATGACACTAGGCCGTCTAGTAGTGTCTTGGGTACATACTCCACCATCTTTTGTTATTAATGTATTATAATACTATCGTAGAGTTTTAGGTGTTAGTAAACATGAATGATACTTAGTTGTTTGGGATTCATTATTTGTTCTACTCTTTTCATTAATGAATTTTTGCATTCAACAAAAAAAAGCAAAAAAATCATCTTTGTTGGATCATGCTAGCCCTCCAATTTTTGAAGTTTCTACACTTTAAGGATGTTCAATATGCAATTATAGACCCCACCATAGCTGTTTAGGAGGAGTGCACCAGCTTAAATAAGGAACATCCAGCAGAATAAAATAATGCATGTAGCCCACCATGCATGTGATAATTACCGAACACTTCATTGATCTGGTCAGCACCATTGTACAAACTATTTCCTACATATTTTAGGTATAACAAACAAAGGACATGAACTAGTCAACCAAACCTTTGCTTTACCTCTCACAAGGGTAGAACAGAAAGATAAGATGATAGAGTTCTTCTAACTGGATGCTGGAAAATGATACTGAAATAGATGGAACTAGATGACATTTGGTTTATCTAAACTGTTCATCACATTTGATATTTGAAATCATGACCATCTGAGGCTTCTAGCTACTAAATTTTTTTGTTAAAGATTTTGTTAAGAAACCAGATCCATAATCATTGGGCGATTACGGCTAGATCCACAATCATCAGCTCTTACGGCTATCCATAGTCAATAGTTGGATATTGACTATCATCCTACAATCATGCCCTAACTCATTGCAAATCATTGACTTTTCTTTATGCAAATTGTATATATATACGTAGAAGATGAATTGAAAGAATGTGAAGAACAATAGAAATTTTACATGGTATCAGAGGAGCAAGGTTGAGGGACTCTTGTTCTATACTCTTGTATGTTCAAGATCTTTCTAAACTACTATCGATATTGTTCTTGGCCAAAGATAATCACCAACAATTTGCTTGCCGTTGTGGTTTGGTCTAGCCCAGATCCACCCGTCTTCTCTTAAAACATCTACGATTCAACCCAGCTCAACAACTTCACCGGAAGAGGAATTTCTCCTATCAACAACGACATCACTCCCGCATATATCATCTCTGTGTATTTCATCCTCCTTCATCTCCTTTCTCTCTGGATTTGACAAGAAGGGGATTAAACAAAAACAAAACAAAGAAGCTTTCTTTTCAGCCAATCTAGTTCAACTTTGGACAGAACTTGATTGCAGCCATTTCTGCAACAAAATTCAGCTATCACCGGCTCCTCTCCAATTGTTGAACGTCTCTCTTTGCACGAAACCTCACCGAAAAACTCTAATTCCAATCACCAGACAACGTGACAACAACTTCGGCAACTAAAGCAATGAAGCACTAACGGCGAGGATTGTTTGCTTCGGGATTTTCTCAACGGTTAAGATCTTTCCATGTGACGGATTCTCCTTCACTAGTGCCAGATCTCGAATTAGAACAACAAAATTTCACAAGGCTTCCTCTCTTCACTCCATTTCCTGCCAGTGAACATTGCCCATAATTGAAAATCGACTCTCTCACCCGCTGGAGATTATCCAGCTCCTGATTCTTACAATCTGTTACCACTACTCGGCTTGACCAAAAGGCAATGGCAAGCAATGTACATACATTTTGGTCATCAAGAAAGTTGCCTCTCACCTGAGTCACTTGTCATTGCAATCCTGGTCGGCCCATCACCTTGGCCACCATTCTTATGTAGGAGTAAGAGTGCACCCCTCATTTCTGCCTCTAAGAAGCCCCCTTGTTCTCCTTCCAACAAGAACACATCTTTTGAGATCAATGCATAGTTGGAAAAAAATAAAAATAAAAATCCACCAAGTACTCGGTCACACCTACAGTAGAAAGAAAATCTCAAATTTCAGTCATGACTGAGACCAACAAGTATGATAATTCCAATGACCCCTTTTTCATTCATCATTCTGATCAACCTATACTTGTTGTTGTTACACAACTATTAAATGGAGACAACTATGGTACTTGGAGTTGTGCCATGTTCATGGCCTTGAGTGTTAAGAACAAGGAAGGTTTTGTTACAGGTACTATTCAACAACCACCAGTAACATCCACTGCAAAGTTTCAACAATGGAAACGTTGCAACAATCTTATAAAAGCATGCTTTTCAATTCTATCTCACATGAGATAGGAGCAAGTATAATATATAATAAAAATGCTCATGACATCTGGTCTGATTTGAAGGACCATTTTCACGAACCAATAGTGTTCACCTCTTTCATGTTGAAGAAACCATTCATGATTGTAGGCAAGACAACATGACTATTAGCAATTATTATACTAAGCTAAAAGGACTCTGAGACGAAAAAGAAGCATTATATCCAATTCCAACATGCACTTGTGGTGCTATAAAGGAAGTTTTGCAGTTTCAGGAAAGTCAAAAGACTATGAAGTTCCTCATGGGTCTAAATGAGGATTATGCTGCGATCAGAAGACAAATCCTACTTATGGAAGCTCTTCCTACAGACAGCAAGGCTTACTCGCTTATCCTCTAGGATGAAAAGCAAGGAACAATATCCAAATCAAGTACTTCATCGATGGAGATTTTAGGATTTGCCGTGCGAAGTAAACCAGGAAATTTTGGTAAGAATTCCACACTTAAAATTTCTAACTTGAAGTGTGGAACCTGTGATAGAATGGGTCACACCTTAGCAACATGCCGATCACATCTTAAGTGTAATTATTGCTGCTCCAAAGGTCACAATATTGATGCTTGTCGTAAGTTACGAAGGAACTATTCTACTGGTGAAAAATATGATCAAATAGAGCATAAAAATTCTAGCTCTAAAGCCAATTATGCTAATGACAGTATGTCAACTTAGAATTCCTTCACCCTCACATTAGAACAATATCAAGGTTTGATTGAAATTCTTAATGGTCAAAAGCAGAATTCCATGGCCAATCATGTTCATAATACATCTGCCATAAGTGATCTCTCAGGTAAATTTTTTTGTGCTTTTGTTTCTTACAAAAAAATGTGTTGGATTCTTAACACGAGCAATTGCTCACATGGTTTGCCCTCCTGACTTCTTGACTGAAAATTTTCAAGTCATCAATCAAAAGGTGCAATTCCCCAATGGAACAATGGCTACTATCACACATACATGCAGCATTTCCTTTGATGGTTTCACATTAAATAATGTGCTTTGTGTTCCATCTTTTCAACTGAATTTGATCTCCATTAGCAAGCTTGTTCATAGCTCCCATTATATTGTCATGTTTAGTGCTAATGGCTGCCTACTACAGGATCATTGATCGGGAAAGATGATTAGGACGGGAATTGAATGAGGAGAACTATACTATCTTGATACTCCATAGAAAATTTCATGTAGCTCAGCCATCAACATGGTACCTTACCCTTCATGTCTTTAGCACCAATGCCTTGGTCATCCCCAAATAAAATTCTTCATGTACTTTTTCCTTTCATCACAAACAAACATTCCTATAACAGTTCTAATTATTTAATATGTCCATTAGCTAAACAAACTCGCTCTCCTTTTTCATTGAGCTCTATTCACACTTACATACCTTTTGAGCTCATTCATGTTGATATATGGGGAGAATATCATATTCCTGCAATCAATGGGGCACGATATTTTATTACAATTGTTGATGATTATACTCGATGCACATGAGTCTATCTAATGCATCATAAATCTGACACCCAAAGATACATCATCACATTTGTTAATCTCGTAGAGACACAATTTTCTCTAAATATTAAGACTATTCACAGCAACAATGGTCTTGAATTTACAATGACAAAGTTTTATTCTGATAAAGGGATCATACATCAAACTGGTTGTGTTTCCACTCCACAACAAAATGAAGTGGCAGAATGAAAACATCGCCACCTTCTTAATATGGCACGATCTTTGCTATTTCAAGCTAACCTTCCTAAACATTTTTTGGGGGAAGCTATCTTAACTGCCACGTATCTCATTAATCAAACAACTACTCCAATCCTCAAAAACAAAACTCCCTTTGAAGTGCTTTTTCAGAAATCGCCAACATATGATTATTTATGAGTTTTTGGATGCTTATGTTTTGCTTCAACATATCACCATCGCCCTTCAAAATTTGATGCTAGAGCCATACTATGCATCTTTCTTGGATATTCATATGGTCAGAAAGGTTATCGACTTTACAACTTATCACAGAACAAAATTTTTGTCTCACGAGATGTTGATTTTCATGAAATAATTTTTCCTTATCCATCTTAATCCCCAAATACTCCTCTAGTACTTCCTTGTTCCCAATCATCAATTTATGATGATGATTCTAACAATGACTCTCCCTCATCAAATAATCCATCTTCCAACATTGAAAATTCTTCATCAGATATTTCTCTAGTTCCATCAACCTCTCAATTGTCTCCTTCACAAAACCCTTCAAATTTATCTTCTCGATTGACTTGCCCCACAAAAATGCCTAGCCATCACTTGAGTATCATGTTGGGATTCCTCTTCCTTTAAGAAATGTTTCAACATCTAACTCAAATTTGGTAAACACTACTTATCCATTATCTGATGTGCTTTCCTATGTGAGATTATCATCAAAGCACTGTGCTTTCACTGTTTCTCTTTCAGTTGAGATGGAACCACAGACTTTTACACAGGCAGCTTGAGACCCAAAATGGTGTCTTGCCATGCAACACGAACTCATTGCTCTCGAAGCAAATAAGATATGGTCACTTCAACCTTTACCTCTTGGCAAAAGACCCATTGGATGTAAATGAGTATACAAAATCAAATTCAAACTGGACGGAATTGTCGAAAGGTACAAGGCCCGCTTGGTCGCAAAATGATACAATCAAATCGAAGGACTCAATTATCACGAGACTTTCACTCCTGTTGCCAACCTTGTGACTGTTCACCTCATCCTTGCTATTGCATCCATCCAAAATTAGCACCTCTATCAACTTGATGTCAATAATGCTTTTCTACATGGCTACCTTAATGAAGAAGTTTACATGTCTTTACCTCTTGGTCTAGGACGAAAGAGGGAGACACGTGTTTGCAAACTCCACAAATCCCTTTATGGTTTCAAACAAGCTTCTCACCAATGGTTTATAAAATTATCAATTGCTCTTAAGCACGCTGGCTACCAACAATCAAAAGGCATCTATTCATTATTTGTCCGATTCCAAGATGGTAAAATCACCACCCTTCTCATTGATGTTGATGATGTCATCTTAGCAGGAAACAGCCTTCAAGATATTGAAGATACCAAGTCATTTCTCAAAGCTCGTTTTAAATTGAAGGATCTTGTGTATTAAAATACTTTCTAGGCATTAAAGTTGCTCAATCCAATAAAGGCATTATCCTTTCACAACGAAAGTATGCTCTTGAAATCTTAGAAGATAGAGGACACCTAGGTGCTAAACCAGTTTCATTCCTTATGGAATAAAACTTGTCTCTCAGCAGATTTGAAGGTAAATACATCAGTGATCCTTCTTCATATCGAAGGCTTGTTGGACGGCTAATTTATTTGACCATTATACAACTGGATATAATATATGCAGTGAACATCCTAAGCCAATTCATGAATAAGCCATGAGTTCCTCATTTAGAAGCAGCTCATCGCATCTTACAATATATCAAACATGCACCAGGGTAAGGCATTCTTCTCTCTTCAAATAGTCAAATTCAATTAAATGCTTTTTGCAATGCAGATTGGGCTAGATGTCGTGATACTCGACGTTCTATTACTAGATACTGTATATTTCTTGGAAAACCAAAAAGCAAACTACTGTATCACGATTAAGTGCAGAAGCAGAATATCGATCCATGGGTACCGCTTGTTGTGAGATTGTTTGGTTGAAGTATATTCTACAAGACTTGGGCATTAATCATCATCGTCCTACCAATGTGTACTGTGACAACCAAGCAGCACTCCATATTGCTTCAAACCCCGTCTTTCATGAACGAACAAAACATATTGAGATTGATTGTCACCTGGTACAAGAAAAAATTCAAGATGGAGTAGTGAAGCCAACCCATATACATACATCTCATCAACTACCTGACATCTTTACAAAACCCTTAAGTTCTTTACAATTCTCAACTTTAATCAACAAATTAGGAATTATCAACATACATTCCAAACTTGAGGGGGAGTGTTAAGAAACCAGATCCATAATCATTAGGTGATTACGGCTAGATCCACATTCATCAGCTCTTACGACTATCCATAGTCAATAGCCGGATATTGACTATCATCCTACAATCACGCCCTAACTCATTGTAAATCATTGACTTTTCTTTTTGTAAATTGTATATATATACGTAGAAGATGAATTGAAAGAATGTGAAGAACAATAGAAATTTTATAGATTTCAATGAAGATGATTTGAAAACCAAAAAGGGCACCACTCCTGTTGAAGTTTGTGAGTTGCCAATCTAAGGCAGGACGATCATGACAAATGAATCTAATTATGCATAGAATGTCCCAGGAATGTAGCGTAATTTTTCCGCATTCAAAAGGCATTTCCAAAGAAGATAAGCTGTTGCGCATATTATCTAGTATTGAAAGTATTGGTCATACATTGAGGCACTAAATAGCAGGAGATCGGAACACAAAAATAACTTGGTCCATGGGATTTATCCCATTGAATCTTCCCCTTTGATGCCTTTTCGCTCAAGGTCTAGTCAATAGCTTAGGCCCATCCCGCAATCAGAAAACACTATCAGCCAAACCAGTGGTGACCAACTAGTTCAACACCATCCACAATGAAAATGTTCGCGTAAACAGGATCCAACTGATCGGTAGTGCCCAACGTTTTCTCTATCATGTCTGTGTCCAATATTGTGCTTACGCCAATTACACGTGCTACAGACAACCGTTGCGCACTAACCTCAACGGTTAACTAAACAAGTGGACTCTCGTAATCGCTCAACACCTGACCCGGCATGGGTCAGGACAGTACCATCAAACAGTCGGTTAAACATATCGTAACCTAATCACGCAGAGATGGAAGTACACACCAACTAGTTCAACATTGCCAATCACCATCCAATCTAGGAAGAGGAGCGGCTGATCAAGAAGCACCCGACTTTTGTAGCATGTCTGGATCCAATTATCATGTGCTTGATTTGATTAGGTATCGCACAGGGCGGTTTAAATTAGAGGCCCGCTCCAATCACATAAGCAATGAAAGAAATCAGTGACCTTCAAATGCGGTGGACAAAAAGTATGACCCAAGATGGTTTAAGTATCAAATTTTATGCCCCATTAGATACTTTATCCTAGATATTTTTGCTATGATTATTTAAAAAACATAAAATAAAATACGAATATTATTTAAACATAGAAAATAAGAAAAATGTCGAATGCGTGAATTTTTAAAGCATTTATTAACAGTTTAAAGATTTGCAAGTATTTTGCTAAAGAATTATAATGTATTCTTTTTAAAAAATTACAGGCATTTCATCCATTGCTCGGTGACTCCACCCGGCCCATTATAGGTGATGGGGCGGGCGGGTAAAGACAGATTCTTCACATTCTGCCCCACCGCGGGGTAAGGGGTATGTTAGTGACTCGTAGTGGGGCAAAGCAGGGCAGGTGAACATACGCTCCGGCCCGTCACATAGCCATCCCTGACATCGGGTACTACAGTTACAAATAACCATTGTCCTAGCTCACCAGGCAACAAGTAGTCTCTTAGGGATGCACTCTGAAAACATCCGGTGTAATCACCTCCTGTTACGCTCAACACTTGTCCAGCCTGGCTTCAACGCAGCAGGGTATTATCACGAAACAGCCGGGAAACCATATCACAGCCTATTCGCGCAGGGATGGAAGTAGATGTAAATGATCGATATGATCATGATTAAGACTGTTGACGATTATCCGCACCCACAGATAAGACGCAAACTAACCAGATCAAATTTTCAAGCATCTGAACCGGTAATCTGAATCTCTCATAATTTACCGCTATGCTTGTAAGTTAAGCCATTCGGAAACGGCATTCCACCCCCTACTGAGATGGGGAATATAACAAATACCTTAAGTGCTGTTTATTTTAACTCACAGAACAACCCTAAATACTAGATTATTTACTGAGATTCTGAGAATGCTAGGTGTAATCAGTAAGTTGCTTTTTCACAATCAACACAAAAAAGTCTTCTTTTCTAATCCATGAAAAATATATTCATACAACTAAAAAGCAAAATCTCTATGGTTCTACCGAATGCCTCCAGGTAGCAAAAATATTATCCACTTGCAACATGGTTGAAAGACAAAATGCAAAGTGGTAAAAGCTAAGACAAGATAAAGAAGTAATGAAACAGAATGTTGGTGACAAAAGGGAAATAGTTCTGACTGTATGGAAGGACAACCTAGGTCATCCTCTGGGCAGCTTCCTTGGCCAGCAGCTTCTCCTTGGCCTTTGTCTTGGCCTGAGATTTTGAGCCCATTATCCCCCCTCCCCATTTCTTCCGGTACTCTTCATACTTGTCATTGAAGTTAGCCTGCAGAAGTATTAGTTATTCAATATAAAATGTAGTAAAAAACACGAAGAAGAATGGTGCAAAGGGTTTGTTCTCCACCTTAATTGCTTCCAAAATTTTACTGAACTCAAGCTTATCCTCATTTTTAACAGTGGTAAGACACAAAGCAGCTGCAGTTTTCTTGTGAACAATCTGGTGAAACAAAGAAACAATACCAAATAAATCCATGATCGGTCCAATTCACTCTCAGAAATTAGCTGAAGATGGCTAGTCAGTCAGAAAGGATCCCATACTGCTCCCAAGCGTGCTTTTCCTTTCACAATGCAGTAGGGGATCTCCATCTTTCGGCACAATGCCGGAAGCCATACAACCAGTTCGATTGGGTCCACATCATGAGCAATGACTACCAATTGCGCCTTGTTCTGTAAAGAGAAAAAGGAAATATGCAATCAATAGACTCGTGTAAAATGATTTGCAGTAATACATATTAATGAACTTTGATTTTAAGGAATATAATGTATAAACTTCCAGAAACTTTCATAATTTTCTTTCAGTCAGAAAATCAGCAAAGAACATAGAGCCTAGGGAGTAAGAATCATTTTGCATCAAGATTTCGTTCATTTATAAATAAGGAGAAATTAGTGCGGGGAATCACAAAGCAGTGTTATAAGTAAAGAAGATTCGCAAACCTGCTCAATAAGGTAGGTGATATGATTAAGCCCATACTTAACAACAATAGGCTTCTTAACCTCAACAGTCTTCCCTTCAGCTTCTGCCTGGGCCCTTTTCAGAAGACGTTCTTTCTTTGTGGCCTTGTCTTCAGGCCTGTACTTCAGAAGCATCTTAAAGAGGTTTGTTGCTGCAGAGAAGTTAAGGAAAGGCAAACATAAAAACAAAATGAAATAGTGTATGCGTGTGTGTGTGTAGGCATAGACGCTTTTAAGAGAGAAGAAACCCATGCCCTTTTTTCAAGGATGGGAAAGCTTTGTTCTACAGATGTAATCCATTCATCATTTTGGAATGGTCTAGATAGGCTAGAGATCAAAGTTCATTTTCATTGGATGCTTTTAGCCTATGTTTTCATGACAAAAGACATAGTAACCATCCATATTTATAAAAAAAAATTTAAAGATCCAAAACAAATAGCTAGGATCATTAAAATGCATTGGTTTATATTGGATTACCTATTTTTGGCATGAAGAATGTGACGAACGGCTAAGATCAACAAATGAAATTTCATCATGCACGAAAAAAGGAAGGGCATGGACTTCAATCATAGAAAAGGCTGAAGTTGGCCATGGGTCACGGTAATAGCTAAAAATAACAGTGCCTAAAACAAGAAACTGGCATTGGCTATGATAACTTCCTTAGAAGCACATCTGAGCATCAGACTTCTTACAAGATAAAGATGGAAGGGTACCACATGCTTACAAGAAGAATAAAAGGTAATGCTGTCTACTAATAATAACAACAACACAACTGTAATGTACACATAGATGCATATGTATATACACATTATCTAATAAGAGGATATAAAGAAAAGTATAACCTTGAGGAAAAGATCGTCAAACTTAAGCTTCTGTTCATCATAAAAAACAAATAAGACCATTTGCACAAGTTCAGGAGTTGAAGAAAGAACAAATAGGTCATAACTTAACCAGAGTCAAGCTACAAATGAATAAATAGATTTCTCCAAAAGAATCAAGCCAAACACGTACAAGAACATACTTCTAACATCATAACCATGTTATCATAACATCACTAAAACTAGGCCATTGTTGCATTACCTAAGTTCTTGTCTAGCGTTTTGGTGAACTGGTTCAAGGCCGGTGGGACCTTCAACCGTTGCTTGAGAATCCTCCTCTGTCTCTGAATGCGAACAACCTTAGGCCACTTCACAAATCTGTGCAAATCCCTCTTCGGAGGCAAGGCCCCCCCAATTCCGAACTGCTTTGGGCGCTTCTCGAATAACGGATTGACAACCTTCTCCTGAGCCAAATTGAAACCAACGTAGAATGAATAATCTTCGAACTTAGATTGAAGATAAATTAACTATCCACCAAACAAACATACCATTTTCTTCTTTGCCGCTGCAACTGGAGCCTTTCCACCTCGTTTTGGGGTCTAACAACATTTCAATTACGAAAAATGAATAAGCAGACTACCGAGCTAACTAAACGACTACATAAAACATGTAATGCTATAAAAATCTGAGGAATCCTCAAGAGCTATCTATGAACTGAAAGAAAGAGGAAAATACTGAATAGGAATTTCAGCAGATAGGCAAATATACCAAGTGCAGTCTACAAAATACTACATTCATTAAACCACGCAATCACCAGATTTGAACTTAAAAAAGAAAAGAGTGAACAAGGAAACAAATCCATCAATCTAAAAAAACACGGTTAAGAGAAAATCGATACAGAAATACTACTCTACTGCTGCAAACGGCGTCCAAAAAAATGCCTTGAAATTATCTGAAACTAGGGTTTTGAAGAATCTATTAACAAATGACCGAAAAGGAAGAGAGGGATGTACCATAGCTGTTCTTTCCTGCTGGAATGCGAGGGTTTGAGAGAAGGAGAAACCCTAGAAACAGACCCCCAACACTTTGAGTCACGGAGTGAAGAACAATATATAGTCGTAAGTACCCCACTCATGGCCCTTGTCCGAAGTTTCAAGTGGCTCCCTATGGAACTTTTGAAGCATGTATTTCTAGCATAGTCACAAGTAGTGTGCGTGGCGTGTCGAGTCTGACCTAGTAGAGTCCATGGGTCGATACTAACATAACCCAATTAATAATATTTTCAAGCACTCATGATTTAAACATGACCAGATTATTGAACAGTAAACACGGCACAAAATGAGTCATATTTGGGTGATACGACGCAACTGTGTGACACAATTATGAAATTTGTGTTTGGGTCACACGATTCATTAACACTTGTTTATTAAACAAGTCATCGCAACTCATGTAACAAGATAATGACTGACACATCACTATATGGAACGACCTGTCTGACATGACATGATTTAGTATTAGTGTACCCAACCAATAAAATTCTTGTAATGTTTTATTTAGCAACTATCCTACTAGCACATAAATAAAAACTTTGTAAAAAAAAAAAAAAAAGACTTCAAAAAGGGTTACAAACTAAACATAACAGATTAATACAAACTATTTAAAAAGAAAAAAAAAAGAGAAATAGAGACAAAAAAATCCAACCAAAAATATAAATATGCTAAACATCATACATGTCCCGTTACTAATTAAGTTATGAAAAATACAAAAGTAAAATTAATGTAAATGAACTGTTCTATAGCTTTCAGTTGGTTAAGGTACTTGTGAACTGTTACTTATGCTTGTAATGTCTTCACTCTTAAGTAAGCTCATCCATACCATATGTGCCTCCTTTAGTAAATAGCTGGTTGAGATGATTCTAGAAGTTCCACCATTTGCAAGGCAGCTTCCTCAGGCATTTGTTCCTCCTCTAATCTCCTGTTTTCCTCCATCTTCAAGTGAGTGGCTCCTATATAGAAATTTCAAAAATAAATGATTTTCATTTCAAGGAACAAATAACAAAAGATGCAATTCATAAGCAAAACCATTAAATTAAACACAAGGTGATTCAACAAGCACCAGCCAACACCCTTTTAAGTTGAACCATTGACTACTTAGCCCCTTCTCCCATGACAACTCCAATCAATATAATTTCAATTGAATTGGTTAACTGAATAATTTTGATTAGTCCAAGAGGTTGTCCTACACGGTCATCCAGAGATTATATTTGTGCTAATTAGAACAAAGATAATGACCATAGTATCCATGCTATCATCGTTGTTAATAGAAAATGGATAAGGCATAATATAGTTCAATTCACATGATTACAGTTGCAAGAGTCATTACAAGCTTGGGCCCCTTAACTAGTCTCCTTTCTTCCTCCATCTTCCAGTGCTGGAGTTCTGCTACTTGTTATGAAATAGGGTTTTTGGCTGAATATTTAATCCAAAAAGGCTTTCATAGACAGAGACACATAAGATATTTCACCTTTTTGTTTGCATTGAGTGCCTCTTTGCAAGTGGTACTATACAGATCCTTAGTCAATTTTAAGTTCTAGCTTTAAGCTCTTTGCAAATAAACTTCAACAAGGGGTACAAACCAAACACAAGAAATTAATACAACCCAACAAATATGAAGACTAAATGGTCCTTCAATGAAATGCAAATTAAAGTAACTTGTTCAGTTATGGTATAGAGAAGTTTTAGGGTTCAAGACATTGGGAGATGAAAACGAGACACAGTATTGTGTAAAAATTGGTAATTTATAGTGCATTCCTCTTCAACAAATGCTTCGGATCTGAGTGGTTTTGCTAAAACAGTGTACTTTCTGATCTTACTCAGAAATATATGAATATTATTGGCTTCACAAGAAAAGTCAGAAAGTCAAAATGAAGTTGTCTTTTAGTGTCACAACTAGAAGAGCAATACCTTAGTGACGCATGACAACATTGGGTTGACTACTAACTTTATTACTAGTATTCATCTTAGATGGTCCTGGAAATGTAATTAAGAAAAAAGTATGATTACATGTGCAACTTTGAAAGATATATCTTGCTAAAATATGAACATGAAGTAGCACTGGATGATACTTACTCTCGTTCCAAACATGATAGACATTTGATACTTTATCTTCCATGATCTCCTTTTGAACTGAAGTTCAAGCTTAAGATACAAAGATTTCTAAGAAATGGAGGATTTGAATAAATATGATCATGAGTACCTTGAAACAGAAGCAACACCATTTACACCACTAATAAGGTACTAAAAGAGCATAATAGAATTCAAATGAATCAAATGGCCGCAATAGCAACTGACTAGCAACTAACCAGCACATAAGAGAAATCCACTTCCATCAATATCAAACACAACAAATTAATGTAAGTTATGAAAAGTACAGAAGTACAAATGAATTAAAATGAACTATTTTAGAGTCTTTAGTTGGTTGAGGTGATCCTACATTATTACTTATGCTTACAAAATCTTCAGCAAACTCATCCATAGCAACTGTAATGGCAAAGTCAACAATGATATTGAATAAACATGCATTAGTCATTACTTAGCTCTAAAAATATAATATAATATATACGTATATATATGTATAAAATAAAATATAGTTTAAATATAAAATCATAAATTATTACCTTTCAATCCATATAATCAATCTCTTGCACAAATCAATGCTTGCATTGTATTTGGCTTTAAAGCAGTCTTATATTGGTCAAGAATCTGACCATCAACGCTAAAAGCAAACTCTGATGCAACTATAGATATAGGAATGCTCAAGACATTACAAGTCATGGCAGCAAGTTTAGGATACCTGAAATCAACATTTTCATCAAATATAAATGTAAATAAGATTATAAAAAAAATAATGCTTGTTTGAGATGAGAGATTATTAATCAACCAATCTGTATTGGTTGTAGTTCTAGAATGCAACAATATCTAGCTTTGACCTTGCAATCTTGGTTCATCCAAATAAAGCTCCAATTGTGATTTTTGCATAGGGAAAGAACATTCTTCACTTTCAAATGAATCAAATTCCTAATGCAAATGTAATAATATTATTCAACTCAATGTAAGACAATTCATAATAAATTATAATATCCTAAGCGACATATGAAAGATATAAATATAATTACCTTCATAATATTTAAAACCTCTTGACTATATGACAAGTTCTATCTATCATCAACATCAAGAGCACTACCTCTAGACGTAGAGGAAGATGAGGAAGGAATGTGAGAACTCTTGACCATATATTCATTGAAGAGAGAGAGAGAGAGAGAGAGAGAGAGAGAGAGAGTAGCTTCCTGAACTCGAGCAAACTCCAAGCAATCATTACCAAACAATTTCTTATATGAGAATTCCACAAATGAGAGCTTACATCGAGGATCCAACACACATGCAATTGCTAAAATGGTGCCAAATTAAGACTAATACTTTGAAAACTTAGCAAACATTTGAGTCGACATACTCTTGATATAGTCATCATCACTTCTCATGTATTGTGTTAAACTCAATTACAAATCCTACACGAAAGTGGAGATTTGTTGTAGGATACTTGGATATAGAAAACATGCAGGTAGCATCATAAAAAAAGAACTAAAAACTTTGAAATTTTTGTAGCATTTTTCTATTCATCAATAGAAGGATAGTGCTTATAATTTGAGTCACTTAGTTCTAAGTGAGTACTTTCAAGCATCACATAAGTTGAATTCCATCTTATAGGACAATTTGCCTTAAGCCCTTTTTGGTCTCAATTGACATGTGATTTGTACTCTCTAAATTTTTTTGCTTTTTACCTTACGATGCTTTGACATACTTGATGCTCTCTTGAATATTTTGAATATCATCATCTATTTCTTTCAAACCATTTTGCATAATCAAATTCAAAACATAACAACAAATATGAAAGAACTCTCTACCACAAACAAGTGTGTTTATGATATTCAATTAATGCCTTAACAGCTTAACAGAAGAATAATTAATAGAAGCATTGTCCAAAGTGATTGAATTTTTTTTTTTTCTCAATCCCACATTCTCCCAAAATTCATATACTTTTTCTGCTAATGATAGTCCATTATGTGAAGATGGTATGAAACAAAATTTTAATATCCTCTTATATAGGACCCATTCACTATCTAAAAAATGTGTTGCAAGACTTATATAACTTTTAATAGTACAAGAAGTTCACAAATTAGATGTCAAACTTATCCTCCCAAGTGCCAACTCTAACATCTCTTTTATCTTTTCTTTTTCTCTTCTATACATTCTTAGTACATCTGCTTTTACTATATTTCTATTAATCAAATGCAAATCTACAAGCAAATATTTTAGTACAAATATAATTCCATCATATTCAACAAATTGAAAAGGCAAATCATGCATAACAACTGCAGCTACTACTAACTTAGGAAAAACTTCAAGATCAAACTTTTCAGAATTTAGTGGCATACCCTATATCACGAGAGTAGCTCCGTTAACAAGTCTTTAAATAATGTTTTAAATTACCTATACTAAATTTATATAGGAAATATATATTGGAGAGCACTTCTTGCATTTACACTTTTTCCTTCCATCTTCTGATATTAGAAGGTGTTAAAAAAAAAATAATCTAAATTTGAGACATTAGCTTCCTATGTTTTTTACCTTTGTTGGATTTCAAAACTAACTCAACATTTTACAAATCAGTAAGCTCATCATCATCCTCATTGTCGTGCACTAGATTCAAATTACCAAATATATTATTGCTCCTAATTTGTGCCTATATTTCAATTGATAAGAAAAACTTAGTTTATAATAACACTAATTACTTCATTAAAAGTCATACTAATAAGAATATGGAACAAGCATAGAAACATAGAATCAAACAAACAAAAATCAAATTATATAACGAATCACACAAACAAGAATCATAGAATAAATAAGCAAAGAAAAACATATTGCTCAAGTGAGGAATAAAGAGAGAAACAAAATGCTAAAAAAAGAACAAATAAGAAACACATACTTGTGATACTGTAGGTATGCTTATTACATAAGAATTGTTAAAGATATTTGGGGAAAAGGGGCAAAAATTCATGAGCAACCATCGATAGTCTAAAAGATGAGAATAAACAATTTTTTGTTTCACAACCTTTTATAATTTAAAAATCTTTTTAGTAAATAGTTTTCAACTTTCCATCAGTTAATCTCCTCTTTCTCCTTAATAATACTTCCACCTAAAATTGTTAGTTGTAAGGGGTGAGTACGAGTATGATAGCTGACAGTAATAGTTTACTCGGTTAGGATAAACCATCATGTCAAAACAAAACAAAGCCCATATCTACTATGACAAGTAAGCAACAAAAACTAAGAGAACAATTAATGGTGTTATGCATTGAAATTTGAAAGGAAAGAAAAACTTGTTAGGGCTTCCACGCAAAAGCTCTAAATCTATCCCTCTCTACTCAAGGTTATCTTCCATTTTGGTATTTTTTCTAGGGTTTGCAGTTTTCAAAATTTCAACTTCCACGCAATGCAAGGAGCCCTAGCTCCTTTTTTTTTCCCCTTTCTTCTTCAGTCTTTCCTTCTTCTTCTCCACTTTCGTACTTTGGACTTTTGTATTGCATTCGAAAAATTGGATGCCCACAAAAATGAACAAATAAAACATACAATAATATAGGATGGTTCGATGATAACCGTCCTACATTATCACTAAATATAGGTCAATTAAAGATAATCATCCTATATTATTACAAAATATAGAACAATTAAAGAATAATCATCCTATTTTAATAATAAATGTAAGATGGTTATATAATAATCTTTCTATATTTAACGATAAGTATAAGACAGTTCTTAATGAACCATCCTTGTTTTTATTTACAAAAAATTGTCTCAACTCCAACTTGTTATTTGTTAACATCACATGAGGTTTGGACTTCAAGACACCTCACTGACAAAAGGACACCAAATATAGGATGGTTACCTCAAAACCATCCTGTATATTGTGATAAATATAGGACGATTATCTCGTAACTATCCTATATTTGTTTCCTTTCTTAAAAAGTTGTTGGTTAGGTGGGTCGAACTGCAGGCCTCATGATAACAAGTTGTTGTTAGGACTGCTTGGCTACACTTATCTTAGGTCGTCAAGTCGTACCAGATTAAGTTTTTATTCATAACTACATTCAATTAGAAGTTCATAACTTAGAAGGATTGCCCCAACAACAAACTACAAGTCTACAACTTATTATTTGTTAATATCATGTGAGGTCTAGACTTCACTGAAGCCACCTCACTATCACTGATAATTTTTAAGGAAATGACACACAATATAGGATGGTTATTTTAGAACCGTCCTATATTTGCTTAGATATATAAGATGGTTATGCAAGAACTACCTATATTTGGTTAGATATATAGGACGGTTCTCAAGGAACCATCCTATATTATTTTTCCCATATTGAAAAAGTTATCGGGGAGGTGGCTTGAAGTCCAGACCTCATGTTAACAAGTTGATGTTGGGACCACTTAGCTACACTTAGCTTTGGTCATCAAATCATAGTAGATTAAATTTTTAATCATTATAACTACATAAATGCTGAAAAGCAATCATGCCAGTGGCAGTGGAGTCTTCTTCATGAGAAAACCTTGAAAAACCTTCATCTTCAAGATCACTGAGGCTGTTTCAGGCTTCCAGCGAGCAGAACAGCAGCAATCAACAGCAGCCCATTCATTCCTTCTCTGCTTCTCCCTCCCCATGTTCCGTGGTCATCAAACGTGTCATGTGTGGCATCCACGATCTATGAGAACATTCTAAAAAGGCAAAAGGATATTAGCGGCAGTGAATAATTGTTTTCCTTTCCTTTGCATAAAAATTTGTTAGGGAGGTGGTTTCAAGTCCAATCCTCACCTTTACAAATTGTAGTAGGGACTACTTAGCTACATTTAGCTTAGGTTGTTAAGTCATGCCAACTTAAATTATTATTACATGACTTACTAGAATCAAACCAATCCTCAAAAATTACATGATTCCCAACTTCAAACTCTAAAGTCTAAACATTTGCTCACTTATTAACATCGATATTTTATTCCTATATGCTTTAGCGAATTAGCCTTTATGCTTTAAGCAATAAAGAGCTGCTTTCAATTTCACTATGCCCTGTAATACTTGGTCTTTAATTGCTAACAATGATCAATTTTAGGTCATATAGATAATGTCTCCACAAAATTTTAAGATGACTACAACAATTATCAATTTGGGATCATTTGCAGTAAGTTTGACCAATTGACCTTGAGATATAGATAATGTCTTCGAATCTATATTTTTGTCTTACTAAATTTCTTTGTTTGTTATCATACTTTATACTTTATAACTTAAGGTCAAAGCATTCTAATTAGAAAAACTTCAAGAGGATAGCCAAATTCAAAATGTCTATCTAATGACATCTCTAAACATCAACTACACTAAGACTCCAATATGTATTAACATTCTTACTTTTGTCTTTAGCAATATATGAATATAATGCATGTACATATAGCCAACTACAAATGGAATTGCTTGCCATTCATATTTGATAAATTTGCTCTAAATAACAGCAACATTGCTAATTTTCATTCATAATTTCTTGCCATTCATAATTTGTTATTATAGAGAACATAGTAAAGAAATACTTAAGTTAAATATAGGACAGTTTCTGAATAACCATCATATATTTAGAAAATATAGGACCATTAATAGAAAACAGTCTTTTATACTCTAAACAATATAAGACAGGTATGTACTAACCATCCTATATTTTTTATGATTATAGGACGGTTATCAAATAACCATCCTATATTCTAATTCTAACATGTATCACTGATATAGGATGGTTATTTTAGAACTGTCCTATAATTATTATAAATATAGGATGGTTTATAGATAGCCATCCTATATTTGTCATAATCATAGGACAGTTATGCAATAACCATCCTATATTTATTACATAATATAGGATGGTTCTCATAGAACCTTCCTATATTTCCTTTTCTTTATAAACCCCTCTCACACCTTTCACCCTACTAAAATTTCTCCAAATCCTCCCTCAACCAGAGCAAAAACACAAACCAAAAGAAAAAGGAGTGAGAGAAGGAGAGCACAAGAGAAACCAACCACACAAACTTGCCTGGCTATGCTACTGATACCTCAAGCAAGAAGAAGGAGAGAGATAGTGAAAAGAAGAATTGTAGAAGAAGAAGACAAACATAAGAAAAAGGATAAGAGGAAATGAAAGGAGGCAACCTAACTGCTCTTGGAATTTCTCTGTCATCATTTTCTACCCCTATTTTTGTTATGTAACGACCATATTATAGTAAATCTCACAAGATAGGGTTAAGGTTAATAATATTTTTTAGTTATAGGTTTTTTAAATTCATTCCCTTTGTCCTTTGATTTCTTAGCTTGCATTTGCTAACTGCATGGAGTCTCTTACATGATTGCATCATCCAAATGGCTTGGCATTGTTAGCAAGTCTATGAAAATAGAATAGTACCTATTTGAAATATAACACTTGCTTTTTTTCTTATTAGCAAGAGAGATTTGTTGTTGAAAACTTGGAAGGTGGTGTGAACAAGCTTATTGTCAGTCTGTCACATGACTCATGCCTCATGGAAACTTAGTGAGAAATTAAGAATCAAAATAGTACCTTTCTCATGTAGCTTTTAGATAACCTTAAACTAATGAGCATGAAATTGAGACCATTCCAAGATTCCCAACTAATGTTCAGTTCTTTTTCTTACTAACACCATTTTGAAATGTAACCTCTTTGATTTCAGACCTCAGTTCAGTTAGAATAGTGCCTCTCTCACATAGCTTTTAAATAAACCTAGACTAGTTATCTAGTTTTCACCTTCACTTGTTTGTTGTTTAATTGAATTACCATTATTTCCAACTGATCTAATTGTAGTGTTTTCACTTGTGAAGCAAACATAGAACATGAAGAATATGAACAAGAACAACATGAAGAACAATTGAGCACATGTACATTTGTCAAGAGAAAGGGAAGAGGCTTAACAAAAATGAAAAATATAAATAAGAGATCGTCAAAGGGAATAAAAGAGACTGTACAATTTAACAATAGAGGGTAAAAGATAAGTGCTAGTGCATGTTCTTATTCTAGTTTCATATGCTACATAGTTAGAAGAATGATGTCAGTCTCAGTGATTGATTAGAGACATGTGTCACCAACAGTCAAAGATGCAATATGGGAAATGGTCAAGGTATATAAATTCTTCCTACATACAACATAATATGTCCCTTATATTGTTTTTGTTTGCATAGACTAACTTGCTTCTTTTTTTATCTTGTAGTCTACCTTTGCTGTCTCTTATGAGTGCAAGAAGCATGCGTTGCAGGGGTCTATGAACAATGGAGAAGATGGAAGAGTAAGCTTGCAAGGAAGTATATACTTCCAAATGCTAATGATCCTTTCAGGCTTAACATCGTCCCTGAATTGTATTCCTACTTCATTGACCAGGAAGCATGGAATCAATTTGTATAGTTTAGGCTCTCACCTGATTTTGAGGTAATTACAACTAGGCATATTTTAATTCCTCTACTTATTAAAGTTGATTGTATTTTGATTACATTCCTTTGATGTGCAGGCAAAGTGTATAAAAGAACACCTAGTGTGTGCAGCTAATCATGTTCAGCACCACCTTTCCAGGATTGGTTACACACTGTTAAAGGAAGAATAAGTAAGTATATGTGATCATTCATTTATATCTAAATGTAGTAGATTTTTATTTCATTAACTCAGACTTAATGTCTCTCTTAAAAGTAAAAGAAGGCTGAGACAACAGAGCCCATTGACTGCGCTCTTATCTAGAAAATGGCACATTTGAAAGGGCATAACTCCCAGACCTTCACTAACAAAACAATTGTAGTAATTGCATCACAAATTGTAACTGGTTTTATACTTTTTTGTGCATAGTACTGCTGCCACTGTCTACCTTTGTATCTCTTAGATTATATTATATATATAGTATGGATTTGATCATATTGTGATAATTACATGTGTAGGAAGATTTGACCTAAGAAAGTGCAACTGTAGCTACAGGGACTCTAAGCAACACTGCTACAAAGGATGACATCCTATATAGGGCTATGGGAAACAAGGACGAGCACTCTGGCCAAGTAAGGGGCCAAGGCCACAATATGGTTCCTTGCAAGTTCTTCCTTAAAAAAAAAGACTACTACAGTAGAAGAATTGGAAGCATGGAAGGAGAAAACCTTCATGGAGATATATATTAAGGTGAAGAATGATTTGTATATGGACTTCTGTAGTTGCAAAAGAAATTAATGTCAAGATATTGTTCCTCGACCACCCCAATCTAACAATAGTTGGACTCCTCCATCCGAAGAAGAGGTGGCAGAGCAAGTATTTGAAGGTAATTTCCCAATCAGTGAGGTATATATATTGACATTTTTACTTTTGTAATATTGAATTATTTAGTAACCTTTTCATCATTAATCATTATATATATATGTTATTTCTAAATTGTAGGTGGGTCAGTGCATGTTGTAGCTGCATACATTTGAGAACTATGTCATTGTGGCAACACTATATAAGGTTCATTCCATGACTTTCACCTCTTTGCATGGCAAGTTTGATGCATCCACACATTAAGCGTGTGTTACTATCGCCATCCAACCAGATGCCCCCTACCATTTCCAATGCAAGAGGATGATATTGAAACTATTGGGGATGCAATTGGATATCATATGGCTTGACCAGAGAAATTTATCAAACCAATGATATGCAAGGTATGTATATGGTATCATGACATCATTTTTAACTACATTTTTTTTTAAGTCTTCTCTTAAATTGTTAATTGATTAATATTGTCTACAACATGTCGGGTCATTAGAAGTAGCATAAGGGGCCATTGAGGCGGACCTTCCCGATAGCAAATTCCGACGTAGCCCCATCCCAGTCTTCTTAGGTAGTTATATATACTTGTATGATAAAATTTTCTCTCTCTCTCTCTCTCTCTCTCTCTCTATTTCTCTTCTTATATATACATATATTCATTACTAATTTCTAGAATGTTACATCTATAGTGTAGGGGTCAGGTGGAGGTTACACCTAACACGCCTCCATTCCTGAGGGGACTATATAGATTGGTCAATAAAGATAAGGAAACCAACCACGTAAGGATAGAGGTGGGTGTGCTTGTAGACGACATGGTTGAGGTTCCACTCTTGAAGGAGGACCTCTTAACCATATGTAATATGGCTCAACTGGAACACATGCACATCATCGTCTAATCAGGCATGTTGTGTAACTACTCTATTAAAAATCAAAGTGACACTACTTGTTTTTTAATAAGACTTGATAATTATTTAAAATTAACCCAAATTACTAATGCAAGTCTTTGCATGATAAATTGTAAAGATTAGATGTCAAGGATATTTACAAGTTACTTGACCCTATTGTTGTCTTTTGATTAGAGCATTTACCCATGGAGAAACAAATTGATGATATCATATTGGCTCATGCGTTGTGTGAAGGGGCAAGCCTTACTGATTCCCTATAATAACGAGCAAGTTATAACATACGTTGCTAAATTATGTCATTTCATACACATGAATATCTATATCAGTTAAGATTTAAGAACTTACAATTGAATTATTGTTTTTATAAGTCCCGTTAGATGCTGCTAACTTTGGATGTGCATGGTTGGCATGCAATATTTTTCGATTCTTGTGGAGCGCACATTCGAAAATACTTGATAGGAATGATTAGCAAGCAAGTCTTTATTATTTCTTTCATTATAATATCTACATGCCTGATAAGTGATAACTATCATATTATTCATAATCTAATGCTTTTCAATTATATGTGTGTAGTGCATGGTATAAATGGGTTGAGTGGGAAGGTATTGAGCACCCAGCAAACTCAATTGGAAAAAGGTCAAAGGAAGGTTTACTAATTACTAGTTTTTTATTATAATTTATGACTTGAACTTATTTGACATGATATTTGAACCTTTTCTATTGTCTTTGGTGACATTGGTGTGCAGTTTCCTAAACAAAATTTGATTGGAAGTGTGGGTATTATGTTATTAGATATATGAGAACCCTCATTTGCAATAGATTTATAATCTCACAATTGAGAAAGGTAAGACAATTACTAATCCATGTTATAGTTTTGTACATTTTCTGATTGAATCCAAGATTACTTGTATGAAATAATTTATTATATGTTTCTTGTATGAAGATTTAGGAAGCAAGAGTTACTCCCAGTTAGTTCTAGATGATATTAGAATGGAATGGAAAGAATATATTATGAATTTAAATTTATAGTTCATTGATGTAAATGAATGCATCAATCATGTATGCACTTTTTACTAAAATAAAACACAAAAATAAGTTGATTTTTATGGATATATTCCATTTTTCTTTTGATTGAAGTATACTATGTATCAATGTCTGTGCTTTCTTTGTTTCAATGATGGAAAGTTGGTGTTTTGAACTAGACATATGACTGTCTATGGAGAAGAGTGAATGTATGGGTGATTGGGTGCGTTTTCTTTAGTTCAATTCAATGTGAACTATATGGAGAAGTTATAGAATGTTGGAAGTGATTGTATACAATTATTGTAAATGTTGAGTATAGGTTATAGAAGTAAAGTGAATGTATTATTTTGTCACATATTGATTGATGAATTAATGTACTTTTTACTCAAATGAAATACAAACATAAGTTTGTTTCTATGGATGCATTCCATTTTTCTTTTGATTGAAGTATGTTTCAATGTGTGCACTTTCTTTATTTCAATGATGGGAGCTTGGTGTATTCAACTAGACATAGGGTTGTCTATAGAGGAGAAGTGTGGAGTTGTGAATGTATTATGTGGGTATGCTTTCTTTACTTCACCTACTCAAATGTTCAATTCAATGTGAAGTGAATGTACGGGGAAGTTAAATGTGCAATGTTTGAGCTTGCAAGCAAATGTGCAATGATTGTAAATGCATTCCATTTTTCTTTAGTGCAAATGCTAAATTCAATGTCAAGTGTATAGGAAAGTTAAAAATGTTTAATGTTGGAAGTGAATATGTACAACTACAATGATTGTAAATGTAGCATAAAGAATGGAGTGAATGTGTTATTTTGTCACACTCACATTACTGATTGTTGAATTAATGTACTTTAATAAATATAACTACAAGAATAATGTATAGGTAACAAATAGAAACCAGTAAAAAAAATAGAGAAACTGGTCAATGGTTAAGATTAGAAAGATGTACAATAAAGGATGGTTATTTTAAAAACCATCTTATATTAAAGATCTTATCGGTAGGTTATTCATAAACCATCCTCTATTTCTATAAGAATATAGGGCAGCTCCCAATAATGGTCCTATATTACCAAAAAATATAGGACGGTTACCAAATAACGGTCATATATCCCATCCTATATTATTGTGATATAGGACCATTATTGATAACCATCTTATATTATACATTATACTTTCTAAGTTTCTCAAAGGCTAACAGCTTAGTGGTACAGCAATTAGTACCACACTATTACTAATGTCTAGTGGGCAATCTTATAAGAATAAAGGACGGTTACTCAGCAACCATCCTATACTTTAAATAACATAGGATGGTTAACCATCCTATCTTTTAAGATAATAAAGGATGGTTACTAACTGTCCTTTATTATCACAGTAATATAGGATGGTCTTTTAGAACCGTCTTATATATTCAATTTATGAATTATATAATCAAACTTATCATTTTACTTACTGATTAGTGGTGGTTACCAACTTACCATCAACAAAGGATGGTTTTTAAGGAACTGTTCTATATCAATCTAAATTAGTAAGAATAAAGGATGGGTTTTTAGTAACCATCCTTTTTATTAAGATAGATAAATCAAGTTATGTTTGTTACACAAGTCAAATGGCTCAACATGATAGGTTATTAGGTGGTGAGTCAGACATCTCAACACAACGTGTTAACAAGTCATGTGTCACACAAGTCAACACGAAGGGTTAGAAGGTCGCATGTCAGACGAGTCAACACGATAGGTCCTCATGGTTGACACAAACATGACACAATTTGGGTTGACCCAATAAATGACACAAATAAGATAGGACTCGATCCTAACCTGCTATATCAGTGTCCAGTTCGAGTCATATTATCATGTCGTGTCGTATTTTGCCACCTCTAGTCATAAGGTTTGAATTGGTAAAAATTTTATGAAAAAAAAAAGATAGTCATTTTTTATATATGAGTTTCAGTTTTTAATTTGATTTTTGAACTAGATTTATAAATACTATTGGCAAATTATTTGTGAAATTTGAGTTTTATTAGGTAAATTTGTCTTAGTCTCTAGAAATTTACCTTGAATTAAAAAATTGTAGAAACTTATGATTTGTTTAGCAAAAAGTTAGGGCATCAAAAAGTTGGGATTTTTTTTGAAAATTTACAATCATTCAAAGAATTATGTGACTATGGTTTGTAGATATATGAATGAAGATAAAATAGGTTAATTCTAAACAAATTAATACTAAGCAACGCCTTTGGCACCTAAAAGTGAAGGGGTAACATAAGATGAGCAAGGCATTGTGAAAAAGTAAGTTTCAATAGATTGAGTGGGAGGAGATATTGTTTATGCATATTTATATCACTTGAGTCTCAGTAGGAGTTGACACCTAAGGCGTGTGAAGAAAGCGACCGTTCATTTTGTGATGGTGGCTGACTTCTTTTGGAAGATCTAATAATATTTTAAGATTATTAATTATTGTTTATTAAGTCTTTAAAAAGATAGTTTCAATCTTATAAGCAAGTTAAGTAGGATTTTCAAAACTACTAGTTTGTTGGTGGGAGCATTTTTTTATTTTTCTTTTGAATGGTAGACACGCATAATGTTGAGTTTTCCACAAGTGCACGTCTATTATAATCTAGCTAGTGCAAGTCCGAGTCGATTCCATAGGGACTCGACTTGAAAGTGGAGTTTACGTAAACTTTAATTATCTAAAGTTGAAAAGAAATAACATTGCAGAAATAAACTAACAACAAGAAAAAAATACATACATAATAAGTTGATGCAATTTACAGAAATTTGAGTTCCAAAAGTTAGATTATTAAACTAAATAAATAGTCTCAGATTACACTATCCTCAGATGAACCAAGCATGGGTAAACTAGAACTGAAATAAAATAGGATACAACTGTCATCACATTTGGGACACAAATGTACTTATCTTTAAAGATTAAAGGATAAAAGTGGAATCTTTCCATTGTAATGTTTTTTTTTTTAACCAAGAAAAGAAAGAGGGCTGTAGAGAAAACAAAGTAGAGAAGAAGTAGAAGATGGGGAGGAAGAGAAGGAGAGGAAGAAGATGGGGGAGAAGGAGGAAAACGTAGGAAACTTGTGTCAGGTTTCCTCCTATTGGCCGGTTGGTAACTAGAAAGATGTCAAAGAAGGAAGAAAGGAGACTGGGGTAGCTGGGAAGACCGAAGATGGGAGAGGAGGAAAAGATGAAAGTGTCAATTGCCGATGGATAGAGGAAGAGGGGAAGAGAAAAGAAAGTAAATTTGGGTTTTTCTCAAGCACTGGTGATGGGTACTGGTGAAAGCCTATGGAGATGGGTTTGGTGAACAGAGGAGGAAGCCGATCTAGGAGATAAGCATGTGCTCAGGCCGGTGACAATAAAGATGGCTGGAAATGGGATGGCCTGGCTTGTGCAATGAAGGGGCAGAGTGCAATTGAGCCGTGTCGGTGGGTAGACTGGGTTCAGGTGATGTTGGGGCAAGGTGGATTCTAAGCGATTCTCATTTCCGATGTGGAGAAAAGCCGGAGACGGAATGGAGAGAAGAAAGGAGGGGGAAATCTGGGTTGCTGGTGTTGAGGTAGATCGGCAGTAGAAGAGAAAAAGATAGAGGGACTGATGGCTTGACTGAAGCAGTTAGGGCAGTGAAGGTGGGTAGTGCCTAGCAACGTTGCCGGTAGGGAAAGGGGACTTCTACTAGTCAGTGCAGAGGAGGGAGATTGACTGATCTATGGCCGATGAAAGAGGAGATGAGGAAGAAGGAAAAGAGGGAAGAAGAAGAAGAGGGGGAAAAGGAGGGTGTGATGAAGGGGCAGAGCAAATAGTGTCAGTGACGGGAGTTGGGAATACGATCCGGCTGGTGGGTGGCTCTGTTGAAGAGACGATGCCTAGGCTAGGTAGAAACAAAGAAGGATCCGGTGCTCTGGGAATCTGAGGAAAGGAGAGGACGTCGGTGATCTGGGTAGAAGATGTCAGAATGGAGAAGTGGGCGAAATCAGGATGTAGGATTGGAGTAGTCCGATGCCGGAATAGGTGGGGTGTAGTCCATTAGTTTGTGCTGTCCAGATGAGAAGGGTCTGGTTGGGGTTGTTTTTCAGCATCTAGAAGAGTAGTCGACGTGGAGAAGAGAGGGCCAGATGACCAAGAGAAAGAGAGAGATGGGTGGAAGAGAGTAGAGAAGAAGAAAGAGAAGGAGGGGAAGAATGAGAGAGACTAGAGAAGAAGTGATCTTCCTCTTTCTTGTTCAATGGAAGAGCAGCTACCCCTTAGCCCTCTCTATCGACACCCTTTTATCACAAAATTTAATCCCTTTTTTTTATTGGCTTGCCCATGTTCCTCCCATCCTGACTTTCAGCTTGCCATGATGTGCCCATGCGATGTGCCAGCTACTCATGATGTGCCATGCGCTATGCATTAGCATATTCCATTGTAGAGTGGGATCCATCGAGTCTTTGATGATCTGGTCTGATCAAGTCAATCTTAGGATGAGGTACAAAAGAAGAGATATAAGGGTATTCAAAGTTTCCTAAAAAATAAGTAGAGGTCTTCTAAAGTTGACAATTCTTTCTTTACTTTGATTGTACTGAAGTGAGTATTTCTTTTTCCTCGTTTCTTTGCATTCTTCAAACTTTTCTTTTATTCATCTTTTTTTTTTTTTTACACTTGAATCTCTTTTGAAGAAAATTTCTTTCCTCAATATTCACTTTTTTGCTTTGATTGCAACTAAAAAGTGTATTTTCATTCATCTCTAACTTATCTTTTGAAAAAATAGGTAATGGATATATTATAATGGGTTAATATGGGTTAAGGTTAGTTGGGTGAGAAAAGAAAAAGGCTTATATAAAGGTTAAAATTGGTTGACTAGTGGTAAAAATATTTTTTGGGTAGGCTTTATGTTCTAGGTTAACAAAGATGGCTTAAATTATTTTCTAGATTTTTTATAATCTATCAGATTCAATGAACTCCTAGAATTTCAAAGTTAATACTCTAACAATTCAGGTAATTAGCCAAATTTAAAAGTTAATGGGATCAAGTTTCTTTAAGCACGCTGAAGAAAATTAGAAATATTTATAACCTCTCAGAAAGAATGAACAGCTCTAAAGCTCACTTAGGTTATAGGTCTTCACTAAATGTCTTCAGGATTTTTAAGTCATGGCTACTCATCAATTTAGACTATCTATATACAACTGCGTGTACAGATGTGATTTGAGGCTTAGCTTTCATGGAATACCTTAGAAAATGAGTGAAAAGATGAATCAATCATGTTGAGGTCCATTAATAAGCCAAAGTTGTCATGGTGTAGGAATTAACCTAAAATTTGTTTATTGTTTTTTTTTTTAATCAAGAAAATCACTTAAAAACTTAAAAAATCTAGAATTTGTTAGAATTCTATAACCCCAACCTGAAAGAAACATTGCCCTCAATGTTTAAAATGTAGGACCTAAAATGAATATGGTTGAGAAAACAAAAAGAAAAATACAAGTAATGGTACAGAGGGATCAAATCTACTCAATCTTGATAAACAAGATCTTCCAGAGTTGTGGACTCAACTTCTAAATTTACATATTCTAGGAAAGGCTTTAAACATTGGCCATTTATGACCAGACCTAGTATCTTCAATCTCAACAGTCCCATATGAAAAAACTTCTTTTACTATATATGGACTAATTCATCGAGATCTAAGCTTACTTAGAAATAGGTGGAGCTTAGAATTGTAAAGTAAGACCTTCTGGTTTGGAGTAAAGGATTTCCTCATTATGTTTTTATTATGAAAAACTTTGATCTTTTCTTTATATATCCTATTACTCTCATAAGCTTCTTTCCTAATCTCTTCCATCTCATTAAGTTGGAGTTTTCCATGTGAACCTACTTTATTCATATTGAAATTAAAGGTCCTTATTGCCTCGTTGGCTCTATGTTCCAATTCCACAGGCAAATGGCAAGCTTTACCATACACAATACGATAAGGTGACATACCATTCAGGATGCGATGTGCAGTCCTGTAAGCCTAAAGCGCATCAATTAGTCGAAGAGACCAATCTTTACCTTCTGGATTAACAGTTTTTTTTAGAATTTGTTTTGTGGCCTAATTTGACACTTCTACTTGTCCACTTGTTTGTGGGTGATACGGTGTTGCAACTTTATGTGTAATATTATATTTTTTTATAAGTGCTTCAAATGGTTTGTTGCAAAAGTGTGTACCGTTATCACTTATAATGGCTTGAGGTGCCCCAAATCTAGAGAAAATATTTTCTTTTAAGAATTTAAGAAATATTTTGCGATCATTTTGCCTACATTGGATAGCCTCAATCCATTTTGAAACATAGTCTACAGCCACTCATGAGGTCTATAACCCAACAATCAAAAACTTCTATAATAATGATAGGGTTTAAAGGCATCATATTTGTACAGTTTATTCCTCCTAACTTTTAACATTGCTCATAAGATTTACAGAACACGTGTATCATGAACAATGACGACCAATAGAAACCACACTGCAAAATCTTTGCAGTTGTTTTCTAAGTAGAAAAATATCCACTACATGCTCCTGAGTGGCAAAAGGAGATGATACTATGTTGTTCTAATTCAGGGACACATCTCCTAATGATTTGATCTGGATAGTACTTAAACAAATATGGATCATCCCAGAAGTAGTGCTTAACATTGGAAAAGAATTATTGCTTTTCTTGTTTAGTCCAATGTTTAGGAATCTTCCCTATGACTAAATAATTTGCAATATCAGCAAACTAGGGAGGATGGGAAATATGAAAAAGCTGCTCATTAGGAAAAGTGTCTTTAATTGGCAACTCATTCAAAGGCTTTGCTAGGACTAGGCGAGACAAATGGTCAGCTACAACATTCTCTACTCCCTTTTTATCTTTTATTTCAATGTCAAATTCTTGGAGTAAAAGAATCCATCTAATTAGTCTAGGCTTAGCATCCTTCTTAGAAAGAAGATACTTAAGGGCCGAATAGTCAATGAATATGACTATTTTAGATCTAACTTAGTAAGACCTGAATTTGTCCAATGCGAAGACAACTGCTAAGAGTTCTTTCTCCGTAGTGGAATAGTTCATTTGGGTGCTATTTAGTGTCCTACTGGCATAGTAGATGACGTATGACTTCTTCTCTTTCCTTTGCCTTAACACCACTCCTATAGCACAGTCACTAACATCACACATGATTTCAAAGGGTAGACTCCAGTCAGGTGGCTGCATGATAGGTGCAGTGGTCAACTTGTCTTTTAGCTTTATAAAAGCTTCTTGACAGTCCTCAGTCCACTCAAAAGGGGTATCCTTTGTAAGGAGGTGACATAATGGTCTTGATGTTGCACTAAAATCTTTGATGAACCTCCTATAGAATCCTGCATGACCTAGGAAAGAGAGAATGTCCTTAACAGATTTTAGTATCGAAAAATTAGTAATTAGCTCAACTTTGGCTCTATCTACCTCTATACCTTTAGGAACCATGAAATGACATTTTTCCCAATTAAGCAGCAGGTTCTTTTCTTTACAACGAGTTAAGACTTTTCTTAAGTTTTCAAGACATATCTCAAATGATTTATCAAAAATAGAAAAGTCATCCATAAACACCTATAATATTATCTCTATCATATCATTAAAGATACTCAACATACATCGTTGAAATGTGGCAGGAACATTACACAATCCAAATGGCGTTCTTTTGTAAGCAAAAGTACTAAAGGGACATGTAAATGTGGTCTTTTCCTGATCTTCGGGTGCAATTTCTATTTTATTATACCCTGAATAACCATATAGGAAATAATAATACTGATGTCCTGCAACCCTTTCTAACATTTGATCTACAAAGGGTAAAGGAAAATGGTCTTTTCTTATGAGAGTATTCAACTTTCTATAGTCGATACACATGCGCTAACCAGTGGTAACTCTAGTGGGGATCAATTCATTGTTGGCGTTAGTTATTACTATTACTCCAAACTTCTTTGGAACCACTTGAGTAGAACTTACCCATTTCCTATCACTTATAGGATAGATGATTCCCACATCAGGCAACCTTAGGACTTCTGCTCTAACAACATCTTTCATATTAGGATTTAATCTTCTTTGCATTTGATGACATGGTTTAGCTTCATCCTCTAGATATATCCTATGAATGCAAATTAAAGGATTAATGCCCTTTATATCAGCTATGGTCCATCCTATAACACCTTTGTGTTCTTTTAAGGTGTCTATTAACTTTTCCTCCTGAGATGCTTCTACTTGTGAGGAAATTATTACAGGAAAGGTCTCTTTTTCTCCTAAATAGGCATATTTTAAATCTGATAGTAGAGATTTCAATTCAAGCTTAGGAGGTTCTATTGATGTTGGAAGGGGAGTGGACTCTCTTTGTGGAAGGTCCTCAAATTGAGGTTTTCATTCTTCTGTATTCATTGAAGGAATAGAATCAAGGAGGGCATTAACTTCCTCTGTTAATGCATCCTCATCAAATTTGTTAAAATGGGCCACACAGGCCTCAAGTGGGTTTACTAAGGAAGATGACTAAAAGTGATCTTGCACAATTATATCTATCATGTTGATAGTGTGCAAGTCTACGTTAGGTTCACCAGGTTTCTTACAAATGTTGAATAAATTAAGCTCTAATGTCATAATCCCAAAAGATAATTTCATGACACCATTTCTACAATTGATTAAGGCATTGGACGTGGCCAAGAATGAGCATCCTAAGATTACTGGTATCTCATTTTTCACATTCACCACTGGTTGTGTATCCAGGACTAGAAAATCTACGGAAAAGCAAAATTGTTCCACCTGGACAAGCACATCTTCTATCACTCCTCTTGGTATTTTCATAGATCGATCAGCTAGCTAGAGTGTAGTAAAAGTAAGTCTCAATTCTCTCATACCTAACTATTCATATACCGAGTATGGTAATAGGTTCACACTAAATCCCAGACCAATAATGCAAGTAAGAGTAGGGCAACTTGGATCCTTGTATTTTGGTGGTGTATGATGCTGAAGAATAGAACTCACTTGTTCAATCGAAAATGCCTTCTTTTGCACATTGAGTTTTCTTTTAATGGTACATAGGTCTTTTAAGAATTTGGCATATGATGGGATCTGTTTTATTGCATCTAAAATCAATATGTTGATCTTGACCTGCTTGAAAATCTCTAAGATCTCATCATTGGATGCAGACTTTGAAGCTTGACATAACCTTTGAGGAAATGGAGTAGGCATAGGGCATGGGTCAACAGGTGAGGTAGGGTCCTTCTGTTTAGAATTTTCTATAACCTTAGTGAATTTTTCTACTTGTTCAAGCTTTTGCGGCCATCCTTCTCAATTGTTTTACCACTCCTAAGAATGGTGACAGCCTTGGTCTGTTCTATGGTAGAGCTAGATGATGCTTCAGAGACATTAATGTTAACTGCATGCACTCCCTTAAGATTTGCTTGTGGTTGAGCTGGAAACTTTTCTTTTTCCATGTTTTGCATCATCTGACTCATCATATTTTTTATTTCATCCATAGACTAGTTGATTTGTCTCAATTGAGCTTCTAATTGAGAAATTTTTCTCTCTTAGTTTTAGAAGGTTTGACTATCCTCCCCGGGTCTTTTGGATGGGGGCACATAAGGTCTAGGAGTAGGAGGGTGATGCGTTTGGTATGGTAGGGCAAGGAGTCCTTGGTTTTGTTGGTGAGGCTGGTGTGAAACATTGGCAGTGCGTCCATTTCTCCAACTAAAGTTGGGGTGCTTTGTCCATTTGGGAGTGTATGTTTCAGAATAAGGGGAAAAGGGTCGTTTATAAGAATTCAAGGCATTTGCCTGTTCATGAAGCACATCCTGAAATGTCGGGATTGTTGGACATTCCTAAGTAGGGTGTGCAGTACTTTCACAAATACCACATGCCTGTTCGACCTTCTTTGAGACAATTTTTCCCATTTCTATGGCCTCTATCTTTCTAATAAGGGAAGTTATCTTTGCATTGATGTCATCTTTTTCATTTAAGGCATAGATACCTCCCTTAGAAGATGTGGTGGGCTTTGTTCTATCTAAATGATCAACTTTTTCTGAATCTGCCCAGGTGTGAGCTCTCTTAGCTAACCATTCTAAGTACTCTTGCACCTCTTCTGGTTATTTGTTTAGGAAATTACCATTGCACATCATTTCCACAAACTAATGCATATCAGAGTTGAGTCCTTCATAAAAGAAGCTGGTAATGTGCCAGGGCTCATATCCATGATGTGGACATGTCAACAACAGATCCTTGAATATTTCCTAGCATTAATAGAAGGTATCTTTGTCATTCTGGGTGAAATTCATGATCTTTCGGTGAAAAGTGTTGGTTTTATGAGTTAGGAAGAACTCTTTTAAGAACTCCCTTGTCATATCTTGCCAGATTCATATTGAACTTGTTAGCAGTTCATTGAACCACATCTTAGCTTTTTGCCTTAAAGAGAAAGGAAAAAGCTTCAGCCTTACTATATCTAATCCAATATTTTATGTGCGCTGTGTAGTACACACTTTGTCGAATTCTTTTAGGTGTGAGTAAGGACTTTTACTGTCCAACCCATGATATTTCGGGAGTAATTGAATTACTCTCATTTTCAGCTCTATGGTATCTGCATTCTGAGGTAGAACGACACAAGATGGCGTACTTGTACGAGTTGGCTAAAGGTAATCCCTTAGTGTTCTACCATGAGGGTTTTGATAAAAATCATTATCCCCATGGTCACTTTGCTGGTCCCACTCTACATTTTCATTTCTTCTCTAGTTCCTAAGGATGGGTGGATGATTATTCCTCCTTGGTGGAGGTTGATGCTCTTCATCTATTAAAGGTGGTGGGTCCTCATTCATAATGAGTGTGGGGCCCTAATCTCCTCTAACACTGCCTAGGGGTGTGTTACCTCTTAATCTTTGTTCAGTCATTGACTAAATTTGTTGTATGTCATTTTTTACTAAATGTCCAGTTTTATTGCATGTCCATAAGTGCATACAACAAGGGTTTTTTTTTTTTTTAGCTACCTAACTAATGCAACCTAAATGCTAATGATAAGGCACAAAAATTCAAACACCCCTAAGGCCAGCAAGCGGACAATTTGATTATCTTAGAATTGTGTGGGGGGGAAGCTTTTAGATTGACCTAATCTAATGCCCCTCATCTTTTTCAGATTTGTACTACTGCTTACCAGTTAGATCATACCTAATCAACCACTTCACACCCTCCTCAACTAACCGCAGGTAGTCTAAGTTATAGAATGTGCTGGCAGAGCTAATCAGTTAAATAGGGGCCACTTGGGTGTCAATAGGTCCCCTCCTTCCAAGAGGGTCCTATGAGCATGTGGTGGGCCCTATAGGTCTCTTCTAATTAATTTTGAAGGTTGGGTTACGTGCTTGTGGTGATTATCTTAAGTGGGTCATGAGATGGTGATGAAATTCACCCTTGATCTTATGGGGTTAGGTGTGCTTACTAATTAATTTTTTTCATTCCATGGCAATTCGATCAACATATAATCACCTTAAAGTAGTTAAACATGCCCTAAAAATGCAAAAAATAATAAATTAATGAGATTCTTAAAAATGCAACATATATCAAATGTATTCTATACGATTTTTATACTAACAACCAATGCAAATTTAATCTATAATGCATAACCTAAACTAGAACTTTTAAGGAGTTTAGAAATTTCTCACAACGGCGTCCTAGAAAATGTCTTCTCGTACAAGGGTGGAACCATTTACATTCCACCTCCACTTCTAGGTTATGATGGCCCACCCTTGACCTGTATTATTACAACCTTTTAAATGAATTGTAGAAATAAAATAATTATATGAAATCCTCACTACAATTCACTCAAAATTAACTGCAATTATCCTAATTAAACTCCTTGAATTTCTCCTTTCTTTTCCAATTTTTCCTGCAAAACAAAAAATATCAATAAGTACCAAAAATTAGGAGAAATTGAATTTATGTACTTTTTTTTTAAAAAAATGCACCTAAAATGCCTAAAATGTTAAAACAATGCAACTCCTAAAAAATTTTATTTTTTAAAATTTTAGGATTTTTTTGAAAATTTTAATTTTCTTGAATTTTTTAATTAAAATTTATGAAAACACCATAGCGGGTCCCCGACAATGGTGCCAAAAACTTGTTGAGTTTTTTGCAAGTGCATGACTGTTGTAGTCTAGCTAGTGCAAGTCCAGGTCGATTCCACGGAGACTCGACTTGAAAGTGGAGTTTACATATACTTTAATTATCTAAAGTTGAAAAGAAATAACATTGCAGAAATAAACTAATAACAAGATAAAAATACAAACATAATAAGTTGGTGCAAATTACAGAATTTTGAGTTCCAAAAGTTAGATTATTAAACTAAATAAACAGTTTTGGATTATGTTGTCCTTAGATGAACCAAACATGGATAAAATAGAACTGAAATAAAATAGGATACAATTGTCATTACATTCAGGACACAAATGTACTTATCTTTAAAGACTATCGGATAAAAGTGGAATCTTTCCATTGTAATTTTTTTTTTTTTAACTAAGAAAAGAAAGAGGGCTGCGGAGAAAACAAACCATAGAAGAAGAAGAGGGGGAAAAGGAGGGCGTGATGAAGGGGCAGAGCAGATAATGCTGGTGGCGGGAGCTAGGAATGTGATCCGGCAAGTGGGCGTGCTGAAGAGGCGATGCCTAGACTGGGTAGAAGTAGAGAAGGAGCTTGTGCTATGGGAATCTGAGCAATGGAGAGGATGCCGATGATCTGGGCAGAAGATGCTAGAATGGAGAAGTGGGGGAAATCAGGCCAGAGGATTGGAGCAGTTCGGTGCCGAAATACGTGGGGTGCGATTCGGTGGTTTGTGCTGTCTAGATGAGAAAGCTATGGTTGGGGTTGTTTTTCGATGTCTAGAAGAGTAGTTGACGTGGAGAAGAGAGGGGTAGATGGCTAAGAGAGAGAGTGAGAGTAGACAAGAAGAAAGAGGAGGGAGAGAACGAGAGAGACTAGAGAGGAAGTCCTTCCTCTCTCTCGTTCAATAGAAGAGCAGCCATCCCCCAACCATCTCCGTCGACACCCTTTTGTCACAAAATTTAATCCCTTTTTTATTGGCTTGCCCCATGTTCCTCCCATCATGACTTTCAGCTTGCCATGATGTGCCCATGCAGTGTGCCAGCTGCTTATGATGTGCCATGCATATTCCATTGTGGAGTGGGGTCCATCGAGTCTTTGATGGTTTGGTCCAATCAAGTCAATCTGAAGCCGTCCAAATTATTTTAGGATTATCTAAACAAAGTACTAATTTAGGATTATCTAAACTATGTATCTAATTAGCTGTAATGATCATCTGATCGTTAACTTTTTTAAATTAATGATCGGATGATCAATTAAAGCTAAATTTAACTTAAAATTACAAAATTATTTAATTAAATAATCTAATAAAATGTTAATATAAGTTTATTTTAGGAAAAATTAAACACTCAACACATAACCATGCACAGCCTTGAACCTTGATTGCCCAATTGAGAGACTCCTTGTTATGCCATTATGCTAAAAGGGTTTGGTGTTTTGTGGTGGGAGCTTTTAATAATGATAACTAGAAAAAAGTCTCAGGAGGGACACATGGAAAAAGATGTAATGGTGGTTTTGCCTTGATTGCTTGATCATCCCACTACCATTTAAACAAAGGTGCCCTAAACCATTCTAACATTTTGGCTAGCACCATTCATTCCAAGGGGACCAAGAAAAGGAAGATAGCATAATAAAGTGGAAGTAAGAGTGCATAAATCGCATACATACTATACTTTAATACAACACCTAATTTTGGCCAATGATTCACGCATATAGTTGATATTAATGTGCTTAATAGGGGAGATAAGTATAGAAACCGAATCATAAAGTATGATAATCCAAATTTGGGGAAAAAAAAATTGGTTGGGCAGTACTCATCCTTCTCATTTTTGTACTTATCTTTCCCAAAAGCAAGTCAATCTCAGTCATTCTACAAACTAATGGTCAAAAAGAGGTGTTATGCAATGTATCAATATACTATAACATTTCTTATTAAAATACCAAACTTAGTAGATGGATATTCTTATTCTCAGATGGAAAACATGGAGAAAAGTGATGAAGAGGCTTTGATCTACATGGAAATTATAATAATAACTTGAGGGATAAAATAAAAATGCAAATATGCATATTAGAAAAGTTCTTCAAGCAATAATTACTCCTTTAGGAAAAAAAAATCCTTAGCACATGAAAGTTCGAGGATTTTTAAAAGTGCTATTTATGGGGGGGGTTTTTTTTTTTTAATCGCTGCTTGCAAAATATAAGTGAGTTAAAGTACTAGTAGAGTCCACTATATCAAATGATCCAAATTACTGATATACTAGGCCATGCTATGGATGAGTAGTGCTCCAAATTTTGAAGCCATGTCATCCTTCAAGGCCTTTGATTCTTTACCTTTGAATGAATGGTTAGAAAAGGAAATTGATTAATCAACAAAACTACAAAAATTGCTTATAGTCATCAACTAAAGGATAACTTTTATATATCACTCACTCAATTTGAGCCAAGTGAATGGTCTGGATAATTATATAGTAGGTCTTGCTTAATTTCTTATTGTTGGACATGATACCCATGGGCAACCTTGATCTCTGGTCACTCAAAAGAGAAGCTCCTTCTTGTGCCATTGTGCTAGAAGACCTTTGCCCTAATATCAGTAGTAATTTTCTAACACAAATGTCCTTTACCTCATTGCCTTTTCCTTATCTTCGTACAAGGGAGTTTATTTTGGTATGCATGAAAGGGTTTACTTGCATTAGAAATACTTTTCCAAATAATCATATTGTAATCTTGTAGATTTTGAGTTTGCAGTTTTAGTTCTATCCACTGAGTATAGTATATCCCATGCACTCGACCTACCAACAATATTATAGATCAACTCGAAAAGTGTAGGAGCTATGAGTGAAGATTCCTAGGAACAAGAAGCAAAACTGTAAGTGAGACACCAGGCTAATTGGAGATTATCCATCTTACTTATGTTTCGTTGACTATTGACATATTCAAGCACTAAGTGCTAAATAATATTTTTATTGAGCTGTGATTGATAAACCATGGAAATAATATTTTTGAAATTGAATGGAATATATTATGACTCAAACATGACTCAAAATAATGATACTGTCTTTCAAAGTGAACTTAAAAGCACTATAATTGTGTTTCAAAAGCTTGGGTCGTTACACTCCGTGGCTGCCATCATCACCTTCTTGCCTTTTAGTGCAGATCCTAATGCACAGCAGTCATTGTTGTAATACATACCATTGTTGGTCTTTGTCCCTAAAAACATAATGAAAGAGTTAACTATTTGACCCTACTACTCACAAATGAGGCCCTCATCACTCACAAGTTTATGAGTACCTCTGTTAACACCATCAAAATTGAGCTTTAAAACTCCATGTAGAGGTGGCTCCCATTGAATCCAAATCACATAGGAGAGCTCATTTTGAAAAAGCAAACCAATATGGTAGGAAAAATCATGGAAAAATGAGCATTTTTTGCCACTTGATGAACCTAAGAAGAAACCAAAAGCCAAATACAATCCATAGAGAAATGGGTCAATTGATAACAAGCTCATTTTGGAGCTTTCCAAATATATCAAGTAAGGTAATTGTTGGCAAGATAGAAAAAATTGTCACGCCTATTGAGAAAATGAGACTTTTTGCCAATTTTTTCATTTAGGATAAGCTCTCTAAGCATTCAAGGCTAATTGGCAATAAATCCCTTATCACATCTATTCGACCATAACTTAACAAATGTCTCCTTACCAATAATAAATTTGAGACTAGAACTAAGAAAATTTCTATTCATAAGCATGTCGTTCCACATAATTAAATCAGTCAATTTGGTTTAACATCTAAGAAACTATTTTTGATGAGTTTTTTTTAGTTTATTAATTTTATTATTATTATTATTTTTATGGTGTTTGTCCAAATGGATCTTTGTCAACAAAGAAATATCTATCCAACTTTGCTTGAGAAGCATTAAAAGCCCCAACCCTCCATCCCAACCCTTTTGAAAGTTTTATTGTACAAACATCCTATCACACATCGTAATTTGATCGTTTTCCAATAGAGATTTTTCAAATAAAATATCTCTAAACTTTTCACATTCAATCATGATGATTTTGGTAGGGCAAAACAAGACATTTTAATTTGGCATACTCTCTTGACAAATTCAAAGTGCTAAACTCAGCTAGCTCAAGACAGAAGTTTAGCTCTCCATCCAGTGAATCTAAATTTAATTCTATTCCTGACTATATGAAAAGACACTTATGAATGGTGAGAAAGAAATTGAGAACTAGCCAAATTTGTAATAAGTTTTGACTCCAATTTGAACTAAAATTTTAATTAAAAGCACATTATCCATAATAGCAAATGCAAAGATGAGATGATCATCTTTATAGAACTAATGTAAGTGTGCAAATTATTTTGGAACAATTTTAGCAGCAAAAAATGACCTCAAATGTCTCCTAATGGAACAACAAGGATATCATTTCTTCACAAAGCACAAGCAAGTAGGGAGAGAAAGATCTCCTCGTCTGAGTCCACAATCTAATTTGAAAAATAGGGTGGGTTCCCCATTGACCAAAACCAAGAAGGACGCAATTGACACAAATAGGATAAGGTTAATTAATCTAGAATGGAAACTAAATCCATGAAAAATTTTCTTAAGAAATTTCCATCTCGAGCTATTATTGGCCTTTTTTGTGTGTAAGTGCGTATACAAGCGAAGAATTATAAAGCAAATGGCTCATATACTCTTAATTGTAGGAAGTCCTAAATCTATTTCCTACTAAAGGGAAAAATGGCAACTTGCACTTATGACTAATGGTACTTTTGAAGAGATGTCAAGTTGTCTGTTGCCAATTGTACATATTTATTGACCAATCATAGGCCTTTTGAAGGTCCATTTTAAGATAGAAATTCACCCCTTGTTGTTTTTCAAAGATAAAATAAGGTGAGAATTGCATGATTCAAAAGGATAGCATCCTTTATATTTCTCCTCAAAACAAAAGCCGCTTGATTTATATTGATGAGACTTAATAAAACAAATATAAGTGTATTAGCCAAAAGTTTCGCCAAAATATATCAAATAACATTGTAAAGACTAATTGGCCTAAATCTAGGTAAATCATTAGCCCCTTATTCTTTTGTGATAAGAACAATGAAAGTTTCATTTATCTCTTTGAGGATATGACTTGAAGAGAAACATGAATTAACCAAGTGAAGGATATGATCTCCAATTGAATTCAATGATGCATTAAAGAAGCAACATTAAATCCATCTAGTCCATGAGCCTTGTTGGATTTAATGGAGGCAAGGCCTTCCAAAAGTAGATACGCCAGAGTGATTGACCTATTCGACTATCTTAGGAGAAAGCTTAGACTAGGTTGGAAATGGAAGGGAGATATCATCTTCCATAGAGAAGTCATTAAAGAAATCACTAAAGTGAGAAATATGAGATTAGATATCTTGCTATGATTTTTTGGTCCTCTTCTCTTCCTTTCAAAGGATTCTAATTTTACCTTTGTCTTTACACACTATAATGACCATGTGAGACAACCTAGTGTTCAAATCACCCTAAGTAATTCATTGGACATGGGCCCATTGCTTTTCCTACATAAGCAAAGCACTACGCAACCTAGCAAGGATGTCAATTTCCTCATTGTCAAGCATTTTGCTAGGACTTTTAGCAAACAATTTTTAGACAATATTTAACTCATTGAAAAGAGAACCAATGGAGGAACGGATATTTCCATAAGTCCTACAGTTTCATGCTTTAAGAGTTTTCCTAACAAAATCCAAATTTCTATGAAAAGTAAAACTATGTGATCCTATGTAGTTCTAGAGTTATTTGAAACCAAAGAAGCAAAGTTTTGGAGATACAATTGCATATTCTCAAAACAAAAAGGATATATGGCAATGCAATGATTTTGAAAATGCATGTTTTGATTTGGAAGATGACTTGAGCTAATCTTAGGGAGGTGGATGAGATGAACAATTGGAAATGAATCTAAACAATGATAATTAGCAAGCTCCCTTTTTGTGTGTTCATTAATAATGACTCTATGTTTCCTAATTTTTGTCCAGGCAAACTTAAGTCATTGGAATCCAATATCAATTGAGACCCAATTCATTTACAACATCACAAAGATCAAATTGTGCTTCATCAATATTTTCCCCTCTTCTCCATGGAACTCATCATGGAATTAAGGTCCCTAAGTGCAACTCATAGGTAGAAGTTATTATTAAAGTTTGCTCCAAGATGGCCCCACAATTGTTCACACCTATGGGAATCCATGAAGACATAGAGAAGAAGATAAATTACATGGAAGATTTTAGGGGTTAGTAAAATGACTTACGAATGGAACAATCAACCTATTAGGATTATAAGAATGGAGTTTTTGCATGAGCCTCCTATCTTGAATGTTAGAGATTTTATTTTAGATTTAATAATAATAAAAAGAAAAGAAAAAGAATGTCATGATAAGATCAAGAATAAGGCCTTTGGCTTCCAGTTGAGAACACTCATAGATGATGATAAGTAATAAAGTGTTACTTGACATAGCTACATGATGCTTTTTAATGGTAATGCTTGTCACACATTTTCCCTTCTATTCAATCTTTGCCTTAACATATTTTGCCTCCTTGGGTTCATTCTCATGTTACGAAGTAATACCATTTGAAGTAGTGTTGCAATCCTAAATATTCACCATTCCATTCCTAAACAACCTAGTAACCTCTCATTTAGAGATGTCTTCACTTTGGATCAACATATATTCAACACCAAGAATTCTGAACCTATCTTGTACGAATGACTTTCAGGACATGGAAGCTATTACTTGATGTAAAGGTCTCATGAGGACCAAGGTCAAGACAAGAAATAATAGAAGAATTTGCTGACATATTGAAAACTAAACATGACATAGCCTCAAGTCATAGTTTAGAACTTGGCCATTTTTTAGCATAAAAGCATGCTCAAAGACCAGCTTGGTTAAGGTTCTCAAAGTCCTATCTTTTTATAGTTTAGCAACTTGCTAAAAATCAATCTATCAAACCTCAACTTTGGAGTTTTAAAACATGCTTTCAAGTATGATTTACAATTGAAAAATCATAATATCATGGTAATATTTTCAATGTAAAAATCATCCAAAAAAATATCAGTTTTCATGGATGTAAAACAACTTTAAAATGCCAACTTCTTGAATTCCTAAATGGTTCAAAATCAAGTTTAGAATAATAAGGACCATGATTCATTTAAAAATCAAGGGAAAACTTGTTAGAATACTTAGGTGTTTACACTTGCTAAAACTATGCAACTATGCACCTCTTCTAAACTCATAGAAAAAGATCTTTTACATGGTCTATTTATAATCAAAGTCAAATCCTACATATGTATAACTTCATGGTACAATATAGCTTTACCAAGATAGGAAAAATAATGCTAAACTCGTAGTCCAAATCCAGGCAAGATCTCATGCATTTGCTAAATAATGTCTCAGATTAGTACTCACCTAGTACTTTGTGAATCATTTGAAATCGAGCATGATCATGTCCTAAAACACATCTCAATCTAAGCATTGAAACATGTTATAATATACCATACCAAAGTATGAAATTTTTTTATTGAAATGTTAGAAGATTGATCATGAAATCTTGCTAGAAATTGTCAAAAAAAGGGCGTAAAAGCTATGATATAAAGCATTCATCTTGAGACATGATAATCTACCATAAACATTTAATACCAATACACAATAGTGTGCTAAAACAGTATATTCAAGCATCTTCTAGAAGATACAAAATCATCTTTGTGAGACATACTACATGCAAGAAAATGTGTAGGATGGAGCATGAAAATACCCTAAAAATCACTCATATAGATCCGCATAATTCATAAAAAATGGGCTTACTTATCAAAGCTTTCCCTGCTAACTCTTTTGTAAAAGAGAAATTTAAAACTTCCCCTTATAACTCATGTTCCCCATCTTCCGCTTCTTGATGAGAGTGGGAGGCAAATCAACCATTGTCATCCTCCAATGTCTAGTGAGGGGGAGGAAGGGATCATCAAACTCATCTAAAGAGTCATATCTCATGTCAGAATACGGATTTGGAAAATTTCTATCCAGTTGATTCACTTCATCGAACTAATTATTTGGGTCCAAATCAAATGAGTGACAGGTGGTGGTGTATTTGAAAAAACTATTCATGATCTTAGAAAATCTAAAAAATGGTGAGATGAAATCAAGTTTTCCAAGTCATTTAGGGATTGTGAGAGTGATAGAGCTTAGGGTGATGGGAATGCTATTAAAAGTTCATGAAGAGCTTGAGAAAAGGGGACAGAGATGAAGGGTTGGGTAACTAAAGATGTGGAGGGAGTTAATGTAATTATTTTGAAAGGGAAGTAATTGTAGCAAGGTAGGTTTTGACCAATGGTAGGGATGAAAACATTCTACACGGTATAAGTTTCTATCCAGCTAATTCACTTCATTGAACCAATTATTTGGGTCCAAATCAAATGAATGATAGGTTGTAACACCCTAGGTTTTTAAAACATTTTTTTATATAATAATAGTCATAGTCAGGATCCCAAAATAAAAAGATTCTATTAATTATTTTATTATAACATTTACTAAAAACCTCCAGGTGTTATTTTCTTTTTCCAAAGCATCACGACTATGATTTAAAACATAAATATAAACACGTAGTAATACATTTAAGACAATACACATATCAAATCCAATGTCAAAATCATCGGCGCCTTGATTTTCAAACCAATAAATATCCAAAACATATTAATGTGGCCCAGGGTCTATCCATCATAACATCCTACTATACTTAAATCAATGTCCATAATATGTATAACTGTCATAATCAATTCCATATAATAAAAGTATATAGTCCATAAGGAAAGTTCAAATGGCAGTCCGTTTATTAACTTATGTCATTGTCTATTAGTCAAAGTAAAGTAATCTCCCACTGCTATCACAGTCTCTCAACGGTCTTGCCCTTCCTGTTATCACGCTCGAGATCTAAGGCATTGCAAAACAAGGCAATGCCTCAACAAGCTATTGCTTGTGTAGGTACATAGACATTTAATGTAATGACAATAGAACAAAATTGAATAGCAGTGCTGATACAATGAGTAGATCGATATAAGGATTACAAGCAATGTTAATAAAATCTTAAAATATCATATACGATAAAACATGCATCTCATGGATTTAAAACATGATATGATCTAATATAAATGAGCATGCAATAACAACAGGGCACCCCAAGGTACGTGGGTTCCACGAGTATCCCATACATTCGTATCACAGATCATGAGTACTCATATCAAATCTCTGAGTGTCGTCACACCTAGACATACAATCACATATCCATGCTCATCATGCAAGCATACAGAACAAGAATATGGATCGTCATGCCATAGTGGCAACCCTCCAGGGTCTTAACCACCGCCGCTCCCCATCAACACCATAACAGGAAACTTAACATCCGTCCCCATGGAAAGGTCAGGACCGGTAGTGTGGACTATCCATGTTACCAAACCCCTATCGAAAGTCATATGTGGGTAGGTGTCTATCACATTACAATCATATCACAAATTTTGGAGGGTGGGTGGCGGCCCTACTCCCTCCTAACATGACATCCATCGGGTGAGAGCACCCGTCATAAATCACAAAACATGAAAATCGTATATCACGTAAAACCAGGAGCACTCATGGCTCACAATCCCTAAGGCACACCCCTCATCCCGGAGTTAGCCTTTCAAAGGCCTAGCCACCAAGCCTCCACCTCCATCCTTATGACAACCCACTGTTCCAAAAGTGCAATAAGGAAAGATAATGACTAATCATATATATATATGCGGTATTAATCTCATAAAATAATCGATCATAAACATATTCTATACATTATTGAAATCAAATATTGATCATAGCATAAAACTTGAGTTTCACAAAATCATAGACTAAGCAAACAAGTGTAATTAAATCATAATCGAACATGATGTTATGATAATGCAAGGTTTTAGAAATCAAAACATAACATTAAATGTCGTCACCTACCTCAATGTGAGATCACCCAATTTAAGCATGTATTCCTCTTAGCTCGCACGCTCAAATGTACCTGTTAGTATCATAGTGTTGATGTTTAACCACAAGTGCATGGGTTATTGTAGTGTAGCTTATGCAAGTACATGTCAATTCCACGGAGACTTGACTTAAAAAGTAAGAATTTCAATAAAATTTAAGTATCTAAAATTAAAAAGAAATCACTCAAAATTACTAGAATTATTGAAATGATAATCAAAGTTCAGATCTAATCAACTTCTCAAAATTATAGAATTTTTAGTTCCTAAATAAAACAAATAAAATCAAATAACAAGAAAAAACTACTTTCCTAGATTAATCACTATCAAAATCTTCAAATCTGATAGATGATCAACCTTCATATATATCTTCAGCACATCCTTGATTATAGATTCACCGGTCAGATTTGTCAGATTCATCAAAATCAGAGAGATCTGGGCTAAATTGTAATTTCAAGATATGGACAGTTCAGATTGCTTTTTGGATTTTAGATTGAAGATCAAAAATGTCAATTAGATCTATTGATATCCTAAGAATGAACTTGTAAAATTAATTTGAAATATGCTAAGAAACAAAGGAGAAATTGAAGATTTTTGTTTGATTAAGGCTAACCCGTTAATTGGGTTAGACCTTAATTGATATGGCTTGGATTGAGATGTTCCTGGATAAGCGAAAGGTGGATAAAATAGAACTGGAATAAAAGAGGACACATATGTAAATAAAAAGAGGACATAGATATAATATTTCTTTAAATGACCATGGGCAGAACTGGAATTTTGTTAAAAAATCTGGTTTTTAAGAAAAAACCAAACGAAGAAGAAAGTCGGAGGAGGGATAAGAAGAAGGAAGAAAGGGAAGAGAGGAGGAAGGAGGAGAGGGGAAAGGAAACACTTGGAAACCCATTTCGGGTTTCTGTCTCCGGGACGTTCGACGACGACGCCTAGGCCGCCAAAAGCATGGAGGAAGAACTAGGCGTCAGGTGCAATGGAGAAGCAGTGGGCTGCCAAAGATGACGAGGGACAGAGGGATAGAGCTCGTGCTATGCCGGTGAAGATTGACTGGAGATGGGGAAGAAGTTGGCGTCTGTGCTAATGGCTTGGATAGATGGTGCGGTGTTGGAATCGAGTGCGTTGAGATCAATGACTGGTTTTGAACATGGAGTTAGATGAAGAAGAAATAGAGGGGATAGTGATAGGAGAAGGATGAGAGAGAGATGAGAGAATACGGTTGAGAAGGGGAGATAGAGAGGGAGAATGGGCGAGAAATAGAGGCAGAGGTAGAGGGAGGGAGAAATACAGATCAAGAGGAGAAGGAGAAGGAGAGAGATGGGAAGAGAAGAGAAGAAGTGGGTGAGAGCGAAGGGAGCCATGGGAAAGAGAGTAGAGAAGGAGAAGTAGCGTGGAGGAGAAGATGAAGAGAGAAGGAAAGAGGGAATAGAGAGTGAGGAGAAAAGAAGGAAAGGGAGAGAAGGGGGGTGACGGGTCTTGCCTGGGCCTTGAAGAGAATAGAGAGTAGATAGAGGGAGAAGATGAGATCGGAAGTGGGAGACAGAGAAGGTGGGAGAGTTGGAAGAGGGGAAGAAAGACGTGAGAGAGAATGGAGAAGAAGAGAAAAGAGAATGGGAGAGTGGAGAAGAAGAGAAGAGAGAATGGAGGGGGAGAGGAGAATAATAGAGATGGAGAATTAGAGAAAGAAAGAGATGGGAATGGAAGAGAAGGGGGACTGTCTTGTACAACCCAGCCAAGGGAGAGAAGAGAAGAGAGAATGGGGTTGAGAAGAAGAAGTAGGACGTGAGGGAGTGGGAAAGGAAACAGAGAATAAAAGAAAGAGAGAATGAGGGAAAGAGAGTGGGAGATGATGGTTTTGCTTGCCTCCTACAGGTCAGCCAAAAAGAGAGAGAGAAGGAGAGTTTTGAGAAGGGATATAAAAGTGGGGAGAATAGGAAAGAGAGAAGTAGGGAAAGAGGGAGTAAGGGAATGCTAATTTGGGTCTGTCCCCTCCTTGTACTTTGTAAACTCTTTCATAATTGCAAGTTGCCTTCTCCATGTTATTTCTATGTTGTCCATTGTCTTCTAGGAAACTATCCCATCTTTCTTTATGAGTGATCTTGCCTATCCAATCATCTTTAAGATGATCTGCACTGTTAACTTTTAATTGCAACCATCCATGCATTTTTTGGTTGATCTACAAAAGAAAAGACTAAATTAGAATCATCTGAACTGTACATTAGCCATTTAATGAGCTCTAATGATCATCTGACTGTTGATTTTGAAAAATTAAGGTTTAGATGGTCAATTGGAGCTAAATTTAAAATCAAGCTAAAATTTACAAATATGCACAGTTAGATGATCTAATTGAATACTAAATTAGGGGTATTTTGACCAAAATTGAACACTTAACACACCCCCCAACCAGCATTTTGCTAGTCCGGAGCAAAACATGTGAAAACTAAATTTTAAGATTTCAAAAATTATTTTTAAGTCAACTCCTCTTTTTTCTTAGAGAATTATCTTCAATAAATCACATCAACTTTAGCATACTAATAAAAATAACTAAAGAATTCAAAACCCTACCCATATGCCAAAGTCATTCCACTTAAGCTCAGATCAGAGTGAGTGTGTGAGTATACAATCTACACAGAATAATCTTTATCTCTAAGTAGACTTCTAACTTTTGAACTCAATCTGAAATATGTTTTGACCTCAATCCTCACTAATGACATATGCTCAGAAATAACATCTCTCAGATTGAGGGGTCAAATTATATCTCTCTTTTAATTATGTGAGAAAATTCAATAAAAGCACATGTATCTCACATATACTCCTGAAAAACGGGAAATGTCTTCCTTATTGATTTCTATATCTTACTATTCCCTCTATTGGAATTCTTACTTGCTAAGTAGTATTCCTAGTCCTTTCACTAGGTAATATCTACTTATACTATACTTATTCCTTCATTATACAACTCTTTTGTTTTTTATACTCATTCTCAACTAATGAGTTTAACTCTTTCTATACTCATCCTTCACTAATGAGTTAACTCTTTCTTCACAAAAGAGTCAACTCTTTCAAGACTTATCCTTCACTAATGAGTCAACTCCTTCTATACTTATCTCTTAGCTAATGAGTTTATTCCATAACTCATTCTCATAAAATAATAACTTATCTCTTATTCACTCACTAATCCTCATCCTTGAATTGGATATTCATCTTCATATTAGACATGATGGTACTGTACTGTGATTGGATGAATAGCTTTAATACCAACTGTGATGGCCTAGGTTTTTGAAACACATTTTATAATATATTTTTCAAAGGCAAGGGCATCCCCTCAGTAAAAAAATTTCACAAAACAAAGCAGCGGAAATTCTTTTCTTTTTAAACTTGTTTTGAAAACCCAAGTCACCACTTCATACATAACATCAGTACAATTTGTGTACAAAATAAAATTCCATTGAAGGAATATGATTTTATTAAACTTCCAAGATCCATCCAGTGGTTCACAGTACAGCACGGTATCAGTACAATACATGTCCAAATTACATGATCCAAAATTTACAAACCTCACCATACATTAAAACTCTCAGTACAATACAATTCCCTCAAATAAAATACATGTCTTTAAGAGGAGGTATCTTGTTTGATTATTCATCCACATCTTCTTAAGTCTTCTATAGTCTTGAGCTTCTAACCCTCCTTCTCTATATCTGAGGTATTGTAAACATGGAAACATGTACAATACCTTAGCAAGCTATGCTTGGTAGGGGAATACAAAAACACACTACTTCATCAACATAAGAGTACATACCTCAGTCCTTATTTCATCATAGTTATCCATTCATAAGATATCTCCACATAGGGTACATATGTTATTTATGTAGTACATGACAAATTAGTTAATATAGTGAAGATTGCTCAAAACTTGTTACTTTCCCTGGCTATACTCCCACTTAGGAGAGCAATACCTAGCCAAAGATTACTCAACACTTGTTGCTTCCCCTCACTATACTCCCACTTAGGAGAGCAATACCTAGCCAATCCTCATACAGGGTTTTTATTCTAGGAACTCATATAATAGCATATCATCATGCCATACTTGTTCCTTCCCCTGGCTATACTCCCACTTAGGAAAGCAATACCTAGCCAATTATCATATGGGGTGTTCATTCTAAGAACTCATGTAATGGCATATCATCATGCCATGGCATCATACTATGCCTATCATATGTGCATCATAATGCAAAATACATTAGGACTACTATGCTTATAGCCTCAATCCGTACAGCGCGCCCGGATAACTGTATAATCCTCCACTGACACCAACTGTGGAATAATCAATCCATGTCCTCATGGGGTGGACCATGGCTGTTACAGTGGGGCCTTTCCATTATTGCCCCACCCAACATTTAGCCTCTTTTTGGGCATGGTATCCATCATATAAATTTCAGGAAGTGGGTGGTCAAACCCTCATAACTTCCCTAGCATAGCATCCCCAATCTCTATCTCTGTGTAAATCAAAATCCACAAGTCTCCATACTTGTATGAAAAATATATTGTACATATCAGACAGTCTGTCTGTTTAACTAAGGCTGTAATATTGTGCATACCCTATTCTTAGGGTTTCCTTAGTCTTCATATCTTAATACTTTCTCCTCATTATACTTGATCATTAAATTAGATCAAGTGGATTAGATTATGAGGTTAGATCACTTTGTTTGATCATTTGGTTAGATCCCATGTTTTGGATCACTTTGTTTGATCATTTGGTTAGATCCTTTGTTTTAGATCCCTTAATTGGATCATATGTTTTGGATCCCTTAATTGGATCATATGTTTTGGATCCCTTAGTTTGATCATATGTTTTTGGATCACTTAGTTGGATCATGTATTTTGGATCACTTGGTTGGATCATCTATTTTGGATCATAAGTTTTGTATCACTTGTTTGGATCATTTGTTTTGGATCATAAGTTTTGGATCACTTGTTTGGATCATGACTATGCTAAGGTACTAAGCATACTGATATAATGAAGGTTTATATTTTTAGACAGATAATCATGTATATCTATACATGAATCTCTAATATATCATTGTATATCCACCTACCTCAAAGTAGTATCTTGATTCATACATCTCCAATGTATTCTTCCACAATGTCCATCATGGTCTGGATTCATCCATCTGTCATACCATATATACAAGGTTATCTCCCTATTCAAGTATGTATTCCTATAGATGATACCCTAATTTTTCTTGAATCAAATTTGATCAAGGGTTTGGGATTCTCTATCTATGTTCTTCTACATACACATACATACTATACAATACTACATTCGTATTTGTTTTTGATCATCCAAGATCCTATGGATCTTGTTTGATCATCCTTATCTTGATTTCCAAATTTTATCAAGATTAGATGCTTTACTACATTTTATGCTCTCATTATTATTACTCAACCAATTAATGTTTTATTGGTTGAGGGTAGCTTATTTCATTCTAAGTCTAGATTGCTCCTCTTATGTCAAATTGGCTAAGGCTTACTAGTTAAACGGTTAAACACAAAGTGGCTACTTCAATCCTCATGTAAGGAGGCGTTTAAACCTCACAAACGTCAACGGAAGGTGGGGGGAGACCGTGGCTCTATTAGATAACCCCCTTAACCACTATGTCCATCATTCACTAGCTTGACCCTAACTCAACCTTTCATAAGGTTCTTATGAACATTTAATCCTAAGTATTCTTTCTAATTGTTTTTAATTAAATCCATGAATTAAAATGTCATTCATGGAGATTTATTATTCTCCTAAGTTGGACCAAGGAATTTATATTCCTTGTATTATCCTACTAACTATGGTCCTTACTATCATTAAGTCCAAGTCATACATTCCATGTGAATGTCCTTCCTTCTAATTTCATTTAATTTCCATTTCAATGAAATTACAACTACTTAAGCCTTGAAGTATAAATTTAAAGCATGAATAAACAATTAACTAAACACTTAAATAAACAATTAAATAACCAATTAAATAAATAATTCAACTAAGAAATGAAAGACAATTATCATAATGTTCAATAATTTAAATAGAAATCTAACATGTTATCATGATCCAAGGGTCTTAATTGATCCATAGTCATCCTTCATCTTTTTAAGGTTTAGATCTTGATCCTTCATTTTATTTTAGATCCAACATATTATATTGATGTAATTTAATTATTAAATCATAGATTTATCTCTTCCATTGATTTGATCTTCCTTGATTTACCCGATCAAGGAGATCTTAGGTTACTTTGTACCATTTAAGGGCATAGATCTTGATCTAGCCCAAATCCACATCATCCATTCATTAAATCTCTATGATCTTATCTCAAGATCATCATCAAAATACATCCATGCTGTCCAATCATCCTGGATCATCTTGATCTAGGAGATACCATTCATTTTTAGGGATTTTCGTAACTCTTAAGGCCAGATCTCTTAAGATCTGCCTAATCAATACAATTTAATCAATTGATATTATTTATTATGTTATAAAATCATCATCCAACAAGATATTAGTGGTCTGATCATCCTAGATCTTATAGATCAAGGATGTTAGTTACTTATCCACTTAATTACAGAAATTTTAATTAATTAAATTTAAAATTTTATAAGTTCAGTACATTTCAATTATAACAAGGAATCCATCACAACTTTTTGATCTCAATGGAGATCGAAAATGAAATTTTAAAATTTCAGCCCTTTTTAAGGGCTGCATTTCACCTTACTGTTTTGAGTTAATTGGACTGACATAGAGACATAAAAATTCTACTATGAACATGATTTTTAAGGTTTTGGAACCTTATAAACATATCCAACGGTTTCGATTTTAAGTTTGGGGTCATGTGGGCCATGATCCATAATCAATGGCACGGATTTGATTGAATAGATCATGTAGATACTACTTAAAAACATGATCTAAGATGTTAAGTGTATTCTTAGCGTCAATATGAATCTGAGAAAAGCTTCAGATCTAAATTTAAAGGTCAATTACCATCAGAATTAAGATTTTAAGATTTCAGCCCGTTTTAAGGGCTAAATTCCATCTTTACTGTTTTTTATCAATTCATTCATATATAAGAACATAAATCCAACTGTCAACATGAACCCAAAGTATTAGAGTGTCTCTGAAGTCATCCATCGGTTTAGATTTGTCTTTTAAAGTCATCTGGTCCATGATTTATGATCATGGATACTGATTTTACAAAATAACTATGTAAATAAAACTTAAAACATAGATCTAATAATTTCAGTACATGATAAATGATACAAGGAATCCATATAATTTTTCAGATCTAAAATCAGAGTCCTATAGAGCTTTGAATTGAAGAAATACAAATTTCAGTTAAAAAAATAGACGATCCCGATTAAATCTGGGTTACAGGCAGCGTCCCGCGCCTGTAACCGCCTATCCCAAGTGTCTGGGCAGTGGTGACCGGCTACAAGTGAGACGGTCTGATCCAGAGCGTCGGATCGCCTGTGGCTAGATCTCCTCCGTCTGTTAACATCAAACGCCCAGATTTCATGTCCTGGGGTTTTTCGTCCCCAAGAATCCATCCAACAGCTCAAAATTCACATCTGAGCTATGGATGGATGGGATCTCAACCATCCAAGCCGGATCCATCGTTTCTGATGGATCAATGGCAGGGAGATCCCTCCTTTGCCGGAAAACCCAAGATACCAACTGGAAATGAAAGAGGGGAGTGACAATGGCCTACCTGAGCTATTCTGGGGAGAAAGTGCTCACTGGAGAAGGACAAAAATGCCGAAGAAATTGTAGATAAAACCCTAGCTTCCGAAAAAATATATAGGCGGAAAATTATCCGTTTCCGTTGCCGGAGAAGGTGAAAAAACATAGGGGTTTTGTAGATCACCCCATTCTGGAGATGACCAACAGTTCCAAATCACCGTTGAATGGTCGGATTGGCTGGAATATCATGAAGAACATGCCGGAAATGATAACCCTTACTGGGTTAAATTTCGTTTTCATTTTTCCGGAGATCCAAGATGTGGATCATCCTAAAATTAAGGGGCTTTTGTAAAGATCCCTTGTCCGAACATATCCAATGGTGAAGATGGTATTTCAACGGTTCAAACTTGATGGGTAATTGAAATAGGGTTTCCTGGGTGGAAACCCATTTCCATCGGGGACGACGCGTCCCTGGACGCGCCCGACGTCTCCACTGAGTCTAGAGAGACAGGTGTGTCTGTGGACGCGCCTTGAGTGAAAAAAACTAGTGAAGAAGAAGAAGAAATTGGGGGAGTTTGGGGAGGTTTCTGGAACTAAATTTTTGCAGCATAATAGGGGACCTCGTGAATGATTTTTGGAACATTTTTGAGAATTTTTCTGAGGTCTATTTATAGGTGTTTTGGGTGGTTTTCATAATAACATGCAATAATTTTGTTTTCTCCTTTTTATTATTTAATGTATATTAGATTCCCACTACCACCTCCTTCTCCACTAGCAGGTGGTAGTGGTTTGACTAATGACTGCATGTTTTCCAGACATTGGATCCCTTTGTGGGTCCCTTGTGGGCCCCATGTGGGCCCCACATGAGTGTGAAAAGACCAAATTGCCCTTTTATGGAGAAAAATTCATTTTATTCTCCCGAGCTCGGAATTGAGCGTACTTAGTGGCGTTGGATTCGTATTTCCAAGTACATTCCAGATTTTGAGGTCTCAAGTCTTGGTTATTTGTGAGATTACCATTTTTCCCTTTCATTCATTAAAATGAAGAAAAATACAGATTTTTCATCCGTATTCAGAAATTGTCGTGCTTACAGTCATTTTGAAGCGTTCGTCGCATATGTTTTCAATTACACATCTCTCATACCTTAATTCCACTTCTATGAGAAGTGCATATTTTATAACCCTAATATTCCAGCCTGATTTTCATTGAAATTCTCAATTTCAATATTTTTTAAATTTTATTATAAAAAATTAGGGGTGTTACAAAGGACATGGATCAACAGGTGGAACAAGGTCCTTCTATTTTGAGTTTTCTTTAGCTTTTGTGGATTTTTCTACCTTTTTAGTCTTTTGAAGCTCATCTTTCTCAATTGTTTTACCACTCCTAAGAATGGTGATAACCTTAGTCTGTTCCATGGTAGAGCTAGATGTTTCATCAGATGCATTAGTGCTAATCGCATGCACTCCCTTAGGGTTTGCTTGTGATTGAGCTAAGAACTTTCCTTTTTCCATACTTTGCATCATTTGACTCATCATATTTTTTAATTCATTCATGGATTGGTTGGTTTGTTTTATTTGACTTTCTAATTGAGAAATTTTCCTTTCCTGATTTTGAACGTATTGATTATTCTCTACATGCCTTTTAGGTGGGGGCAAGTAAGGTCTAGAAGAAGGAGGTTGATGAGTTTGATAAGGTAAGGTAAGAAGTCCTTGGTTTTGTTGATGAGGTTGATATGGTCCTGGTTGAGGAACATTAGCAGTAGGTCCATTTTTCCAACTGAAGTTTGGATGGTTTCTCCAGTTGGAATTATAAGTCTCTCAATAGGGGAGAAAGGTCTTTTATATGTGTTAAGTGCATTAGCTTGATCAAGAAGTACCTCTTGGAATGCTGGAATGGTAGGACATTCCTGAGTAAGATGGGTCGTACTCTCACAAATGCTACACAGTTGTTCTTCTTTATTTGTGTTTTTCTTTCCCATTTCTATTGCTTCTACTTTTCTCAGTAGGGATGCTACTTTGGCATTGATATCATCTTTTTCAGACATAGCATACATGCCTCCCCTAGCATGGGTGTTATTGGGCTTAGGTCTATCTACATGTTCTATTCTTTCTAAGTCAGCCTAGGTCTGTGCACTTTCAGCTTGCCATTCCAAATACTCCTCTGCTCATCTGGTTATTTGTTGAGAAAGTTTCCATTACACATCATCTCTACAAACTAGTGCATGTCAGAATTTAGTCCTTCATAAAAGAAGCTGATGATGCACCATGATTCATAACCATGATGTGGGCAAGTGAGTTGTAGTTCTTTGAACCTTTTCCACCATCAAAGAGAAAGGAAATAGCTTAAGCCTAACAGTATCTAGACCTATATTTTGTGTTCTTTGGGTACTACATACCTCATCAAATTCTTTAAGGTGCAAGTAAGGATTCTCACTATCTAAACCATGGAATTTGGAAAGTAATTGGATTACTCCTATTTTTAATTCTAATGCACCAGCATTCTGAGGAAGAATTACACAGGATGGTGTGCTGCAGCGTGTAGGCAGAAGGTAGTCTTTTAAAGTTCTACCATGAAAGTTTTGATAATTCTCAATATTATCATCCCCATGTTCACTCTGTTGGTCCCACTCTCTATTGTTTCTTCTCCAATCTCTATTTGGTTGATGATTATTCCTCCTTGGTGGAGGTTGATATGCATCATCCATCAGGGGTGGTGGGTCCTCATTCATAATGAGTGGAGGCCCTTAACTTCCATGGGGTGAATTATCCCTTGAGTGTTGATTAGTCATAGATGTGGCATGATCTTGTTGTATGTCTCTTTTGTCGTACTTGACTAACCTTCTGATTTTGTTGTGTCTCCAAAAGTGCATACAACGGAAGCTTCTTTTTTTTCTTTTTCTTTCTTTTTCTTTTTTTTATATTTATTTTTAGAAAACTAACCTAAATGATGCAACCTAACTTCTAGAATGATGCACAAACGAAAGGGCACACTCAAATAATCCTGAGGCTAATAAGCAGTAATATATTTGACTCTTTTGGATTTGTGTGGGGATGACATTTTTTTATTAGCCTAGACTAGCGCTCCTCCTCTCTTTAGGAGTTGACAACTGCTTACCAATTAAGTTCTATCCAAAGTGGTTAATACAATCCTCGTGTAAGGAGGCGTTTAGACCTCAACAAACGTCAATAGGAGGTGGGGGAAGAGTGATGCTCTATTAGATAACCCCCAATAACCACAGTGATCAAAAGCCACTAGAGTGACAGTAAATTGTGTCCTATTAAGAGTGTCCTATGAACATGTGATGACCCTATAGGTCTCTTCTGATTGATTTTAAATTAATATAAAAGGAAGGGTTGCACGCTTGAGGTGATTATCCTAAATGAGCTAAGAGGTGGTGTTGAAATCCACCCTTAATCTTATGGGGGTAGGGTGCCCTTACTAATTAATTTTCACACACTATGGCACTTCGATCAACATATAAATCACCTTAAAGCATTGAACGTGCCCTAAGAATGCAATTAAAAGAAGTAAACTAATGCAAAATCCTAAAATGCAACAATTATAAAAAATGCTTTTTATATGAGTTACACGACCAAACAATGCAAATTATTCTAAATGCAAAGCCTAATCTAAGAAATAAATGAGTGAGGAAACTTACAGTGGGGTTTCTGATGGAGATCAAGTGCGGGCCACCTTATCCCACACTTTCCCTGTATTATAACCCTTTAAAAATGAAAATTAAAAGTGCAAATTACAAAGGGGCCTCACTACAAGATTCACTCAAAAAGAAAAAAAGAAAAAAAAAAGTCTATTCTAGGAAAGCAGGGAAATTTTCATTTTGGTGAAGATCCACATACTCAATTCCTTCACCATCCAATTTCCTAAAAAATAAAATTAGAAATGAGTACCAAATTTAGGAAACAAGGTGATTATACCCTAAAAACAATTGAAAAATGCACCTAAAATTGCAATTCCTAATTTATTTATTTATTTTGGATTTTTAATTAAATTTTATGAAAACTCCTTTCCAAGTCCCCGATAACGGTGCCAAAAACTTGTTGATGTTTAACTGCAAGTGCACGGGCTATTGTAGTGTAGCTTATGTAAGTACGGGTCAATCCCACAGAGACTTAACTTAAAAAGTAGGAATTTCAATAAAATTTAATTATCTAAAATTAAAAAGAAATCACTCAAAATTACTGGAATTATTAAAATGATAATCAAAGTTCATATCTAATCAACTTCTCAAAATTACAGAATTTTCAGTTCCTAAATAAAGCAAATAAAATATAATAACAAGGGAAAACTACTTCCTTAGATTAATCACTATCAAAATCTTCAAATCTGATAGATGATTGGCCTTCATATATATCTTCAGCTCGTCCTTGATTAGAGATCCACGGGTCGGATTTGTCAGATTCATCAAAATCAGAGAGATCTGGGCTAAATTGTAATTTCAAGATTTGGACAGTTCACATTGCTTTCTGGATTTTAGATCGAAGATCAGAAATGTCAATTAGATCTAGGGATGTCCTAAGAATGAACTTGTAAAATTAATTTGAAATCTGCTAAGAAACAAAGGAGAAATTGAAGATTTTTATTTGATTAAGGCTAACCCATTAATTGGATTAGACTTAATTGATGTGGCTGAGATTGAGCTATTCCTGGATAAGCTAAAGACGGATAAACAGAACCAGGATAAATTGGGACACAGATGTAAATAAAAAGAGGACACAGATATGAGATTTCTTTAAATGACCATGGGAAGAACTGGAATTTCGTTAAAAAATCTGGTTTTTAAGAAAAAACCAAATGAAGAAGAAAGCCGGAGGAGGGATAAGAAGAAGGAAGAAAGGGAAGAGAGGAGGAAGGAGGAGAGGGGAAGGGAAAAACTTGGAAACCCGTTTCAGGTTTCTGTCTTCGGGACGTCCGACAACGATGCCTAGGCCGCCAGAAGTGTGGAGGAAGAACTGGGCTTTTGGTGAGATGGAGAAGCAAGGGGCTTCCGAAGATAATGAGGGACAGAGGGATAGAGCCGGTGCTAGGCCGGTGAAGATTGACCGGAGATGGGGAAGAAGTTGACGTCTGTGCTAATGGCTTGGACAGATGGTGCGGTGTTGGAATCGAGTGCGTTGAGATCAACAACTAGTTTTGAACGTGGAGATTAGATGAAGAAGAAATATAGGGGATAGTGATAGGAGAAGGACAAGAGAGAGATGAGAGAATATGATTGAGAAGGGGAGATAGAGAGGGAGAATGGGCGAGAAACAGAGGCAGAGGTAGAGGGAGGGAGAAATAGAGAGCAAGAGGAGAAGGAGAAAGAGAGAGATGGGAAGAGAAGAAGTGGGTGAGAGGGAAGGGAGCCATGGGAAAGAGAGTAGAGAAGGAGAAGTAGCATGGAGGTGAAGATGAAGAGAGAAGGAAAGAGGGAATAGAGAGTGGGGAGAAAAGAAGGAAAGGGAGAGAAAGGGGGTGATCGGTCTTGCCTGGGCCTTGAAGAGAATAGAGAGTAGATAGAGGGAGAAGATGAGATGGGAAGTGGGAGAGAGAGAGAGAAGGTGGGAGAGTTGGAAGAGGGGGAGAAAGACGTGAGAGAGAATGGAGAAGAAGAGAAAAGAGAATGGGAGAGTGGAGAAGAAGAGAAGAGAGAATGGAGGGGGAGAGGAGAATAATAGAGATGGAGAATTAGAGAAAGAAAGAGACGGGAATGGAAGAGAAGGGGGGACTGTCTTGAACAACCCAGCCAAGGGAGAGAAGAGAAGAGAGAATGGGGTTGAGAAGGGGAAGGTGGTGAGAAGAAGAAGTAGGATGTGAGTGAGTGGGAAAGGAAACAGAGAATAAAAGAAAGAAAGTAAAAGAGTAAAAGAGTAAAGGAGGAAAGAGAGTGGGAGATGATGGCTTTGCTTTCCTCCTACGGGTCAGCCAAAAAGAGAGAGAGAAGGAGAGTTTTGAGAAGGGATAGAAAAGTGGGGAGAAAGAGAGGGTAGAAGTGGAAAGAGGAAGATTTGGGAAAGAGAGTGAATAGGAAGTAGGTAGAGAGGGAAGAATAGGAAAAAGAGTAGGGAAAGAGGGAGTAAGGGAATGCTAATTTGGGTCCCCTCCTTATACTTTGTAAACTCTTCCATAATTGCAAGTTGCCTTCTCCATGTGATTTCTATGTTGTCCATGATTCCAAATTAAGCTCCATTGTCTAATAAACTATTCCATCTTTCTTTATGAGTGATTTGGCCCATCCAATCCTCTTTAAGATGATCTTCACTATTAACTTTTAATCGCAGCCGTTCATGCATCTTTTGGTTGATCTGCAAAAGAAAAGACTAAATTAGAATCATCTGAACCGTACATTAGTCATTTAATGAGCTCTAATGATCATCTAACAATTGATTTTGAAAAATTAATATTTGGATAGTCAATTGGAGCTAAATTTAAAATCAAGCTAAATTTTACAAATATGCACGATTAGATGATCTAATTGAATACTAAATTAGGGGTATTTTGACCAAAATTAAACACTTAACATACAGTACTATTTTGTGTTATTTATTTCATCATAATGGAATCTATGGCAGCCAACTGTTGGATCGTTCTCTAAGATCTCTATTTATAATTTGGTCCTTAATCCCAAAGTTACTTGTTATAATTTAGTCCTATCTCATGTCCATCTGTTAGTTTTTGTGTGTATCTAATGTTTATACCTGAATCTGACTATCAGATAATCCTTAAATCAATAATTTTCCAAGATCTGGTTCACACCAATGGTCTAGATCAATTTCTAGTGTAATCACACCTAATATGATCCTTAAAACCCTTATTTATTGTCATACGTTATCTCGTTATTCAAGTCCTAGGGCCTGATCACCCTTTGATCGGCTTGATCTAAGTTATTGAATAATATTTTATGATTTGACTAATTTAAAAGTGGTCAAATTATAAGCTTTCAGGTTAAATCTAGGTCCATGTCGTCAAGACGATCACAATAGATGTTGTCGATCATGATTTGGACCTCTGTAGCTCCCAAAATAAGGTTTCTAGTAAAAAAGACTTTATAATTTAATACATATTAATTTATATGGGGTCAGGCAGGTTGTTTGCACCGATTTATACTGGCAGCTAAGTTTTCACCGAGTTACACCGGCGTAAACAGGCGTCCCCAAGACGCTCAGCTTCCAGGACACACTGCGGGACGCGCCGCGTGCATCCTGGTCACCAGGACGCTCCTCTGCTTACGTCCAAGACGCCGGGCGTCCGGCTTCCCATGACTGCGTACAAGAACACTCCCGCACATGTGTGTGTTCCACGTGCACGCGACGATGAACGCCCATGCGTCATTTGCATGGGGCGTTCGGCACGGCAACCCAGCGTCAGTGACAGGGCACCAACATGGGTGCCGTTGCTGAAGACGACCGAACTTCGGTCGTCACCGGTGACTGCCCCAGTGCCCAAAGATGGCAATTTTTCCACCCTTTTGCTCGAAATTTCATGTACTTTCAGTTTTTCACTCCTGTAGATGGATTTTGCCAAAAAAAAAAAAAAAAAAACTAGGGTTTTACATTAATTGTTTTCTCTTTTTTTTTATTTCTCAACAGATTCGACGAATCTGTTTTCATCGTCGATTTGCCAGTCGGAGAAAACAGATCTAGCCTGAATCTAGGTAAAGGACTCTAGAGGGGGAAAAGAATGAAAAGGGGGATGAGAACTCACCTAGATCTACCGGTGGCGTTGGATTTGGGTTAGTCGGTGTTTTCCACTGCATCTCTGCCAACGTCTCTGTCATGTGTAGATAGCAAGGAGCAAGGGGAAAACTAGAGAGAGAGATCATGCTGGGGAGGAGGAAGGGAAGCTTTTCCCTTTATATGCTACCCACCGACCCTTCTCCTCCGGTGGCATCAGCATCAGAGTGGAAGAGGGTAGAAGGGGGTGTCGTTATCAAAACAACCCCCTCTGTTTTGGGTCCTCCTCACCTATTTATAATTTTGCCCCTTGACTTCAAACGCACGTATCTTCCTCATACTCTGTTTTGGGTTTTCTTTATGTCATTGGAATTCTATCAATGCGTACTTTTAGTTTTTGGGTTTTCAAAACCAAATTCTTTGCATAAATTTTTTTTATTTAATTTATTACTAATTTAGGGTTTTAAATTTGAGGATATTACATAGGTGGTGGATTTGAAAAAACTGTTCATGATCTCAAAAAATCTAAAAAATGGCGAGATGAACTCAGGTTTTCCAAGTCATTTTGGGATGGTGAGAGTGACAATGCTGAAGGTGATGGCAATGTAGTTAAAAGTTATGTAGAGCTCAAGAAAAAGGGATAAAGAGATGAAGGTGGTTGGGTAATTGAAGATGTGGAGGGAGTTAATGCAATTATTTTGAAAGGAAAGTAATTGTAGTTGCGTAGGTTCTGACCAATGGTAGGGCCAAAGACATTGTGCGTGGTTTAAGTTTGTGATGCTAAACTTATGTGTATGGTGTAATTTTATTTAAAACTGTCTACATGTTAGTCAAACAAAAGATTGGATATATTTGTATGACAACTCTGATTATTCGTAGTTCTTATACAATGCTTTGCATTTACAGATCATTGCAATAACATGCTCTTTCATTTATAAATCTTTACAAATTAACATGCTATGAAAGGGACTCAAATGGTTGATGTTAGACCCAATCCAACTCTAGGCCACATCTTAGCAACATTAGACCTCCAAATGGGTTGATAGAACTTGCCTTTGATGGGTATGCATTAGACTAGCGAAGCTAGCGCAGGAGCATTCCTAGGGACACCTAGGATGATTTCTGGCTGACCTATGGCATTTAGCTTGAAAAACAAAGCAAAACTAGCCAGAGTGGTTATCATTTCTATATGGTCTCCAATAAGTTGCTAATCCGGACAATATTGTATTGCAAAGTAGGCTAATGAGATAGTGTACCCAGATATTAAATAACCTTGTCAATGTCGAGAGAGAGAGAGAGAGAGAGAGAGAGAGAGAGAGAGAGAGAGAGAGAGAGAGAGAGTGTGTGTGTGTGTGTGTGTGTGTGTGTGTGTGTGTGTGTGTGTGTGTGTGTGTGTGTGTGTGTGTGTGTGTGTGTGTGTTTCCCTTCTTAGATCTTGTATAGTAACATTATTTAAAATTGGAGGTTTGTTATTTAACCTTCTCATTACTTCTAACATCTTGTAGACCTTGTCTGTGTCAATAACTTTATTTTCATCTTCCTTATTATCTGAAGCAATTTTTAAGTATTTTTTTCAAGTATTATTTTCCTGAAATTTTTATCTTCTACCTGATCTACTATATCTAGTAGATCTTGTTGAGATTGTGAAAGGACAATGATGGTTAGATTATTCATTTCAATAATTGCTTTGCAATAGTTTGCATCTCTATTATTTCTAAATATATTACATAATGAAAGCAAACAAAGTAATTATACTAACCTTTACCTACAAATTGTAGGAGAACAAGTACTAAAAATAGAAGAAGGAATTAATAAAATTCTAGACCAGGTTGCCTGATCTTCCCCCCCCTATTCATGATCCCTGTAAAAACTCATGAGTGAGAAAGTCAGGTAAAGAATTATATTCACCCTTAATACACTGAAAATAAAAAACAGATAATTGTGCTTGCTATCCTACAAAATTTTGTTTTCAAACTATATTTTTGACATCTTTTTCAATAACTTGTTTAGCATCACTACAATCAATTCTAAGAAAAAACCTTTAATTTAAAAGATCACCTTGAAATTTTGAAATGCATTTGTCAATTGAAAGAATTTCTTTTTTAATTGTAGAATATCTTTCTTGAGTAGTATTCCACTTACTTGAGTAGAACCAAACTATTCTTTGTTTATTTGTCTCTGGGTTTTCTATTTTAAAATATCCCTAAATCCAATATTAGAAGCATCAGTTTCAACAATTTTAAACCATTCAATATTTGCCAAATTTAGGCAAGGGAGTCTATAAACTTTTGATTTTGATTTTGATTTTATTTTTTTGGAACAGCTTTAGTATAGTCTAAAGTCCATGATTTTGGATTCTTCTTTAGCCTATTATAAAGAATAGCAGTATCTTGTACAAGATTTTGATAGTATTCAAAAATATAATTTAAAAATCCTAGAAATTTCTGAAGTTGTTTATTATCAATAATTTCATCAGAAAATTTGGAAGCAAATTCAATACTCTTTTGTATCGAAATAATTTTCCCTTGGCAAATATTATGTCCTAAAAATCTTACTTCATCTTAAACAAAATTTATCTTTGGGCAAATAAAACAAGACCATTCTAGCCAAATCAATAAAATGAAATTCTGTCCAGAATTAAAATTGAACCTGATACAAGTCAACCTAGAGAAGACTTAGTTTATACTCTGGTTTGTACAATTGTAGAATATTTCACTGTATTAAAATCTAGTTTGAAAACTCTAGAGCTTTATTACATAACCTAAGATGTCTTGGTCTCATGATGTTAGTGTATAGTCTAGAATTATCTTTAATAGTCTAAGTATAGTTTTATAATAATCTATTCTCATATATTACTCAACTATCAACAATTTATGGCAAACCCTTCTATAGTCACTATCAAGGGAACAAAGGCCTAAGCGACTTTGGTGTCGATCCATAAGACATTTTGAAGGATCTACTGAATAGACTACAAGGTGTTATAATATTTTTTAAATTTGATCTAAAATCTGAATATTGGCAAATTCAAATTATTGAAACCAATGGATATAAAACTGCATTTACAGTCCCTTATGGACATTTTGAATGGAATGTTATACATTTTCTTTTGGAATGTTATACATTTTCTTCTGTATTAGAACTTGTTCCTTTTTTAGCAATCTTGTCATTTTCAAGATTATTTAATCTTTTATTTATTAGACTTTTTATATTTTTTTATTAAAGCTATTTCTGTTTTGAGAATAATAATTTTCCTTCTTAGATTTTGTATAGTAATATTATTTGAAATTGGAGGTTTGTTATTTAGCTTTCTCGTTACTTTTGACATTCTGTAGACATTGTCTATGTCAATAACTTTATATAAAATACATGAAGGTCAAAATAAAGACTCTAGGCCGTCTAGTTGTGAGTCTTGGGTATATACTCCATAGAAGCAAGATCTTAGAGTTTTGGGTGTCAGTAAACGTGATAAGTGATACTTGAGTTGTTTGGGACTTGTTATTTGTTCTGCTCTTTTCATTAATGAATCTTTGCATTGAACAAAAAAACTCCAAAAATCATCATTATTAGATCGTGCTAACCCTCCAATCTTTTAAGTTTTTACACTTTTACGGATGCTTAATATGTAATTGTACACCACATGATAGCCGTTTTCGGGGAGTGCATCAGTTTAAATATTCTCATTCGTTTTTAACCGGTGACTATCGAGCCCATTATGCGTGTGATAATCACCGAACATTTCATTGATCTGGGCGGCACCATCGTGCATACCCGTGTCCCCACCTGTCTCAGGTATAACAAAATTTGTAGCTATATGAAATTTTGAGCGATCTAAATTTGGTACCCAATATCATGACCATTCAAGGCTTCTAGCTACGAGCTTTTATAGTTAAAGATTTTAATAAACCAAATTTCTAAAGAAAAAAGAGCATAAATCTTGTTATGAAATCATTATCTAGCCAATCTAACACAACCAAAATGATTAATTGATCTAATTATCCAAAGGAGGGCCCCAGGTATGTAGAGTCCTTTTTCCTCATTCAAAAAGCATTTTCCAAAGACGATAAGCTGTTGCGGAGATTAATTGGTCTTGAAATTATTGATTGATAATTTAGGGTAATGAAATAGCAGGAGACCTGAACATAAGGATAACTTGGTCCATGGTATTCATCCCATTGAATCTTCCCCTTGGATGCCTTTTCGCTCAAGGTCCAAGTCAATTGCTTACGCCCATCACACAATCAGAAGAAACTCTCAGCCAAACGACTAACTAGTTCAACATTGCCTCGCATCTTCACACCAAAAATGTTCTTATGAACGGAATCACCTGATCAGCAGCGTCCGACGTTTTTTCTTGCATTCCTGTATCCAATATTATGTGCTTACTCCAATTACTAAAAAGTGCTACAGTTACAACACTTGCGCACTGACCTCAACGGTCAGGTAAGCAAGCGGACTCTTGGGAATGCACACCCACAAGTGTAATCGCGCAACAACTTGTCCAGCATGGTTTCACTTAGCAGGCAAGAAGCATCAAACAATCGATTAGAAATATCACAACCTAATCACGCAAAGATTGAAGTACACACCAATTAGTTTAAGATTGATTGTTCTTGGAAGCAGGATCAGCTGTTCAGAAGTACCGTAGCATGGCTACATCCGAATATCATGTACCCAATTACGAATGAAAATGTTCCAGGTTAAACTGCAACCCCACACCAATCCACACAAAGCACGGCAAGAACCAGTAACCCGCAACCGCTGTAGGCAAAAGAGCGTGCGCCAAGGTGGATCCAAAGCAGTATGAAGAACCCATCAGCCCAACCCGCAAAGTACAGAGTACTTCGGACTTCTTTTTTTTAAGATCTAAGCCGTTCACCCCTATTAAATACGTTATCCCGTGTATTTTTTGCTATGATTTATATCTTAAGAAACACAATCATTTATAACTTAAGAAATACAAAGTTAACTCGGACTGTGATTTTGAACATACAAAAGGATAAATACCAAATCTTGCATCTTCAAGAATTTGTATTGTGCCAAACAATTACATGCACACCTTTTCCACCCTCTACTGAGATGGGTAAAGGATGTTAACCTGTGACAACACCTTAAGTGGAGTTTATTTGATAACTGTCAGCTGGGAACTCACACAACAACCCTAAATACAGGGTATTATCTGAGATTCTGAGAATGCTAAGTGTAATCAGTAAGTTGCTGCACAAAAAAGTCCCCTTCTCTTCTCATCCATGAAAAATATATTCATGCAACTAAAAGGCTCTCTATGGTTCTACCGAGTGCTCCAACTAGCGAAAATATTATCCACTTGCAACATAGTTGAAAGACTATATGCAAAGTGGTAAAAGCTGAGACAAAAAAACCAGGAAAGAAATAATGAAACAGAACCTTGGCGAAAATTGTGACTGTCCGAAAAGAAATACCCTAGGTCATCCTCTGAGCAGCTTCCTTGGCCAGCAGCTTCTCCTTGGCCTTTGTCTTGGCCTGAGATTTCGAGCCCATTATCCCGCCTCCCCATTTTTTACGGTACTCTTCATACTTGTCATTGAAGTTAGCCTGCAGAAGTATTAGTTATTCAACATAAAATAAATATAAAGTTTTCGTTTTGAATGGGACAATGGTATGTAGTCAATAAAAAGGAAAAATGGTGCAAAGGGTTTGTTTTCCACCTTAATAGCTTCCAAAATTTTACTGAACTCAAGCTTATCCTCATTTTTAACTGTGGTAAGACACAAAGCAGTTGCAGTTTTCTTGTGAACAATCTGGTGAAACAAAGAAACAAAACCAAATAAATCCATGGTAGGTTCAATTCCCTTTCAGAAATTAGCTGAAACTGACAAATCAGAAAGGAGCCCATACCGCTCCCAAGCGTGCTTTTCCTTTCACAATGCAGTAGGGGATCTCCATCTTTCGGCACAATGCCGGAAGCCATACAACCAATTCGATTGGGTCCACATCATGAGCAATGACTACCAATTGTGCCTTGTTCTGTAAAGAGAGAAAGGAAATAGGAAATCAATAGAGATTCGTGTGAAATGATTTGCAGCACTACACATTAATGAACTTTAATTTTAAGAAATAAAATGTATAAGCTTCTAGCAACTTATTCATATTTTACTCTCAGTGAGAAAATCAGCAGAGAACTTAGAGCTCAGAGAGTAAGAAACATTTTGCATCGAAATTTTGCTCATTTGTAAATAAGGAGTTAGTGCAGGGCACTATGAAGCAGATTTTGCTATTTTATAAGAGCAGCCTGGTGCACGAAGCTCCTGCATATGCGGGGTCCGGGGAAGGGGTGGACCACAAGGTAGGTGACATGATTGGGGTTGGGTCTTATGAAGCAGTGTTATATGTAAAGAAAATTTGCAAACCTGCTCAATAAGGTAGGTGATATGATTGAGCCCATACTTAACAACAATAGGCTTCTTAACCTCAACGGTCTTGCCTTCAGCTTCTGCCTGGGCCCTTTTCAGAAGACGTTCCTTCTTCTCAGCTTTGTCTTCAGGCCTGTACTTCAGAAGCATCTTAAAGAGGTTTGTTGCTGCAGAGAAGTTAAGGAGAGGCAAATGTAAGAACAAAATGAAACAGAAATACATAGATACACACACATATAGGCAAAGTCCATGCCTTTTTTTCAAGGGTGGAGAAGCTTTATTCTATAGATATAATCCACTCATCATATTTAGAATGGTCTAGATAGGCTAGAGATCAAAGTTCATATTCATTGGATGCTTTTAGCCAATGTTTTCATGATAAAAATTTAGTAGCCATCCATTTTTATTATTTTTTTCCAAGGGCCCAAAACAAATAGCTAGAATTATCCAAATGCATTGATTTATATTATGTTACCTATTTTTGGTATGAAGAACATGATGACCGGCTAAGATCTACAAAACAAAAAATTCATCACGCATGAAAAGAGGAAGGGCATGGACTTCACTTATAGAAAAGGCTGAAGTTGGCCATGGGTCACCGTAATAGCTAAAAATAAAAGTGCCTAAAACAAGAAACTGGCATTAGCTATGATAACTTCCTTAGAAACACATCTGGGCATCAGACTTCTTACAAGATAAAGATGGAATCTTCAACATGCTTACAAGAAGAATAAAAGGTCATGATGTCTCACAACAACACAACTGTAATGTACACATACATGCATATGCATATACACATTATATAATAAAGGGATAGAAAGAACACTATAACCTTGAGGAACAACTGGTCAAACTTAAGCTTCTCTTCATCACCAAAAACACCTCAGACCATTAACACATGTTCAGGAGTCAAATAAAAAACAAGTAGGTCACAACTTAACCAGAGTCAAGCTACAAATTAATAAATAGATACAGATGCCATCATCACAAATCTGCATTAGTTCATTAGGTGCTCACTTGTTCCAAAGGTGTGGATCACCAAAAAAAGGGGCTAACAGCTATATTTCTTAAGTGTCCACACAACCAGACTTGCACGGACACATTCATGCTTGGAAAAAATGAAGATAAAATACACATATAATGATACTAAGTGCATACTTAGCTACAGTGCTGTTATGTGCATGAGCATCCCCCTTCAAAGATATGTAGCTGATTAGTAGATGTCAGCATCTGAACTCAGACATGACAAACATCCACACACACAGAGTTGTATGCATAAAGATAAATGCATACACAATAACACTGAGGTGCAGACCAAGCTACAATTCTGTTGTTATGTGGACGACCATTCCTAAGAGAAGTGTAGCAGATCAAATGACAGCATCTGCCAAGCAAAATCAAATCTATCATACCGTTCCTTAAACCAACAAGCATTTAGAAAATCTTTTCTGCATATGATAAGTCAATGGGGCATGGCACATTTCTAGAAGGTTAAACCAACATTGAATCACATGAAAGTACAAGATGCTTGTGCAAAAATGTACGAAACTTGCCGGAATTAGTTGCCAGTCACACCATCCAAAGTGGATTAATGAGAATTACCATCAAAATACAGTATTCAAAACCAGAACAAAGGACTAAACCATCCATTAATAAATATGGGACAAAACCCTAAAACCATTTTTTTCCAGAAGGAACAAAACCCTGAATCTTCATCAACCTAACTAACACTCTCACCATTAAATCTTTCTCCAAGATAATCGAGCCAAACACATACAACAACAGACTTCTAACAGCAAAATCATGTTACCATAATATCACTAAAACTAGGCCATTTTTGCATTACCTAAGTTCTTATCCAGCGTTTTGGTGAACTGGTTCAAGGCCGGTGGGACCTTCAACCGCTGCTTGAGAATCCTCCTCTGCCTCTGAATGCGAACAACCTTAGGCCACTTCACAAATCTGTGCAAATCCCTCTTTGGAGGCAAGGCCCCCCCAATTCCGAACTGCTTTGGACGCTTCTCGAATAACGGATTCACAATCTTCTCCTGAGCCCAAATTGAAAGCAACGTAGAATGAATAATCTTCGAACTTAGATTGAAGATAATTTGACTTTCCACTAGATAAACGTACCGTTTTCTTCTTTGCCGCTGCTGGAGCCTTTCCACCTCGTTTTGGAGCCTAACAACATTTCAATTACGAAAATGAATAAGCCGACTAACGAGCTAACTAAATGATTACATAAAACACGTAATGCTATCAAAATCTGAGGAATCCTCAAGACCCATCTATGAACTAAAAGAAAGAGGAATATACTAAATAAGAATAAAAGCAGATAGGCAAATATACCAAATACAGTCTACAAAATACCAAAGTCATTAAACCAGGCAATCATCAGATCAGGACTTAAACAAGCAAAAACTGCCCAAGGAAACAAATCAATCTATGAAAAAACGGTAAAGAGAAAATCGAAGCAGAAATACTAATCTCTGCTGCTGCAAACGACGTCACGGAAAATGCACTTTAATGCTCCGAAAACTACGGCTTTGAGGAACTTATTGACGAATGAAGGAAAAGGAAGAGAGGGAGATACCATTCTGCAGAAGAACTAGTTTCTGTCCTAGTGGAATGCGAGGGTTTGAGAGAAGGTGAAACCCTAGAAACAGACTGCCCAACCTTAACGAGTCACAGATGAGGCACAATATATAGCCGTAAGTACCCGCTCATTACCGGGGCATTATCGACCTTTTAGGGAATATGCGGGAAAATGAAGCAAGAAAGAAAATGTACCCTCATCCACTCTTTCCTTACTGGCCCCGTGGCCTGAAATTTGAGTTTCATCGGATAAATTTGTGTTAATTTCTTGAAATTTACGTTGAACTAAAAAATGTAAAAACTTATTATTTGTTCAGGAAAAGTTGGGGCATCAAAAAGTTGGGACTTTGTCGAAACATTTCGATTATTCAAGGAACTTTGTCACTATGATTTTTAGATAGTTTAATAAAGATAAAAAAAGGTTAATTCTAGACAAATTGATCAAAGGCAAGGGGTAACATGAGATTAGCAAGGCCTTGTGAAAAAGTGAGTTTTAACAGATTAAGTGAGAAGAGATATCATTTATGCATGTTGATAATAGTTCAGTCTCAGTAAGAGTTGACACACTAAGGCATTTGAAGAAATCAACCCTTCATTTTGTGATGGAGGGTAACTTCTTTTGGAAGATCTAATGCATTCACCTTATTTGGCTTACCAAAATTAGAGGCCCTACAAAAAATGGATGCATTTAGATGATTCTAACATATTGTTTTTAATCTCTAAAAAAACTAAAAGAATTTAATTGTTGTGATTTCAACTCCACATAAAATAGGCTATAAGCATCTAATGATCATGAAATTTGGTTTCCAGCTCATCCATGTCATTTGAACAAGACAAATGGCTTAAGTCTTCCAAAAGAAGTAACCTTCTATCACTAAATGGAAGGTTGACTTCTTCACAAGATTTAGTGCACTGACTCTTAATGGGACTTGTAATATTTTAAAATTATTATTTTTGTTTATTAACTCTGCTGATGCTAATCCCAAACCCAGATAAAAAAGGAGGAGGCTTTTGTAGCAGGTGCCAGTTGGTAAGTAAAATCTTTTTGAAGAAGTTGAAAGTGATTTTGTTATTTTCTCTTCTTATTTGTAAATGAATATGCATATGTATATTAGTTTGTGAATATGAAAAAAGATAATAAAAACCATCTTCAGCTTCTTCAAAGTATGACAACCCTAACATGACATGAATCGATCACTGACATTCTCTCAAGCTAGGGCATCTCGGGTAAGTGATGCCCTGCATTGAATCCTAAGTGCAGTGAAAAATGGGCAAGGGGTTGATAAGGTATTCCCCCAAAAGCTACAAGCTAGATCGAATCCGGTGTGTAGTGAAAAATGGGCAAGGGTTGTTAAAGAGTTCCATAAGAAGTGATGTCCTGCATCAGAACCCAAGTGCAGTAGAAAGTAGACATGGGATCATGTCACAGAGGTCGAGAAGTGCGTACGTAAATAGGCTATCTCAAGAGCATAAGATTTGTATTACCACATGGAATATAGAGACATTAGCAAGTAAGAGTTTAGAGTTAGTAGATACGATAAAACGTAGGAGAGTCAACATATCTTATATCTAAGAAACCAAGTGGAAAGGGACTAAAATTAGAGAAATCATGGGTATAAAGCTCTGGTACGTAAGAAAGAATAGTAACAAAAATGGCTTAGGAATAATGGTAGATAAAGAATTAAAGGATAAAGTTGTAGATGCTAAAAGATCCAGTAATAGAATTATAATACTAAAACTTGTTCTAGGAGAACAGATCATAATTGTTGTAAGGCATACGCACCATAAGTAGGTTTAGAAGATATAATCAAGAGACAATTTTGAAAAGATATAGAGGGAGTCATGCAAGAAATTTCCAACACATAGGGGATATTTATAGGAGTAGACTTAAATGACCATGTAAGAAAAGAAAAGGAAGGATATGATAGTGTTCATGGAGGGTATGGTATTTGAGAACAAAATGAGATGGAGGAAGATATCTTCTATTTTGCTTTAGCATATAACCTAGCCCTTGCAAACACATTCTTTTAGAAGAGGGATGAACACTTAATAACCTTTAAAAGTAGACTACATAAAAGCCAAATAGACTTTGTGTCACTTAGGAATACCGAAAGATCAATGTGTAAGGATTATAAGGTGATAACTTGTGAGAGTTTAACCTTACAACACAGGTTAATGGTTATAGATATCTGCATTAAAAGATGGAAGAAATGAAATGAATTTAATAGGTATACAAAAACAAAGTGGAGGAACTTAAAAGTAGAGAAAATAACCTCACTCACAAATAAGTTGATGGTAGAAGGAAATTGGAACAATGGAACAGAAGTAAACACTATGTGGATTAATGTGGCCAAGTCCATTGAGAAAGCGACAAAAGATATCCTAGGAGTATATAAAGGTAAAAGGCAATTAGTAAAGGAAACTTGGTGGTAGAGTGAAACAGTGCAAAAAGTTATTAAAGAAAATTAGATGTGTTTAAAAGCATGGCAAAGGACTAGAAATAATGAAAACTATAAACAATATAAGAATGTTAAAAAGGTTGCTAAGAGAATAGGAAGTGAGGCTAAACTTAAGGCATATGATGATCTCTCTAATAGACTAGGATCAAGAGAAGTTGAGAAAGATGTGTTTAAACTTGTAAAAATAAGACAACAAAAGGGTAAGGTCTTAAACCACGTTAAGTGCATTAGAAGCGATGATCAAAGGGTACTAGTCAAAGATGACGAGATCAAACAAAGGTGGGAAAGTTACTTTCAAAAATTGTTAAATGAGAATTGCCTTAAGAATATAGGGGTTGAAAGTTATGTAAACCTAAATAACATTGGATATTATAGATATAACCATAAGACTAGAATACCTAAAGTAAAAGAGGCCTTGAAAAAGATGAAATCTAATAGAGGTTTAGAAACATATGAGAGATAGTGGAGTAGTTTGATTGACCAAGTTGTTTACCAAGATTATAAACTTAAAGAAAATGTTGGATGAATGGAGAAAGGGCTCTATTGTACCAATTTATAAGAATAAAGGAGACATATAGAGATGTACTAATAATCAAATGACCAAATTTATGAGCCACACTATAAAACTTTTTAAAAGAGTAATTGAAAAGAGGCTACGACATAAGACAAGTGTATTGGAGAACCAATTTGGTTTTATGCTTAGAAGGTCTACCATGGAAGCTATTTTCTTACTAAGACAATTAATAGAGAAATATAGGGAGAGGAGGAAGGCCTTACACGTGGTCTTTATTGACTTAGAGAAAGCTTGTGATAGGGTCCTTAGAGAGTTAATATGGAGGGTGTTGGGCGAGAAAGGGGTTTCGCGAGGGTATATACAAAATTAAAAATATGTATAAGGGAACGTAACAAATGTTAAGACCACTAGTGGAGAGACCAGTGATTTTTTTATCACTATAGGATTACACCAAAGATCGGCATTGAGCCCATACCTTTTCACGTTGGTTATGGATGAGTTAACAAAACATCTACACAAGAAGATTCTATAGTGCATGCTATTTGTAGATGATAAAGCTTTAATTAATGAGACAAGGGAGGGCGTAAACACAAAGCTAGAATTATGGAGAGAAGCTTTAGAACTTAAAGGATTTAAAATCAACTAAACTAAGACAGAGTACATGGAATGCAATTTTAGTAAGGAGAGGAGTGAGGGTAGAGCACCGATAAAGATTGATAACCAAGAAGTCACTGTAAAAGACAACTTTTGGTACTTAGGATCAATGATTCATGAGAGTGGATAGATTGAGAGAAAAGTTACCTAGAGAATCCAAGTGGGTTGAAACAAATGGAGATGTGCATCTGGAGTTTTGTGTGATTTGTAGGTGCTATTCAAACTAAAAGAAAATTTTTGTAGTATGTCTATAAGGCTAGCTGTTAAGTGTTCAATTTTAGTCAAAATACCCCTAATTTAGCATTCAATTAAATCATCTAACTGTTCAATTTTACAAAACTTAGCTTGATTTTGAATTTAACTCCAATTGACCATCCAAACCTTAATTTGTCAAAATCAACGGTTAGATGATCATTAGAGTTCATTAAATGACTAATGTACGGTTCAGATGATTGTAATTTAGTCTTTTCTTTTGTAGATCAACCAAAGGATGCACGGATGACTAAGATTAAAAGTTAACGATGCAGATCATCTTAAACGGCAATGGATGGGCCAGATCACCCATGAAGATGGAAGTGATAGTTTCCTAGAAGATAATTGAGCTCAAGTGAAAATCATTGACAAAAAGGGCAACTTTCAAATCTGTAGGAGTTTCCAAAGTCAAGAGAGGGGACCCAAATTAGCAAGGAGCAAAAAGTAACCCCTTCCCCCACTTCTTTCCTTCTTTTTCTTTTTTCTTTTGCCTCCTTTTCCTTTTTCCTTCTTTCCTTCCTTTTCCTTTTTCTTCTTTCTTTCCTTTTCATTTTCCCTTCCTCACTCTCACGTACCCACTTTCCTTACTCCCTTTTTGGCCTTCCTTCTTAACGTTCCCAACTTCCCCATTTCTCTCACTTTTTTCTCTCTATCTCCTCTTCTCTCCCAACATTCTCCTCTCTTCCTCTTAGGCTGGGTTGAAAGGAGGAACCGTGTTCCCCCCTTCTCCCACTTCTTTCTTCTCCTCTTAATCTCTCTTTCTTCTCCCCTCTTCTCTTCCCATTCTTCTTCTTCTTCTCTAATTTCTTTCCCACCTTCCTCTTCCCTCTCTCTCGAACTACCTTTTCTCTCACCACACTCCCCTCCTCTTGATTTCCTCCTCCTTCCCCTTGTTCTGTCCGCATAACCCAATCACTTTCCTCCTCTCTTTCCCCACTCTCATCCCTGTCTTTTTCCCCTATCTGGTTTCTACCTAATTTCCTCCTCGTCTCCTTTGTCCGCACCAAAGCAGACCACCAACCAGTGACGCCCACCTCCTCTCATCACTAACACATCACCTGTCAGCCAACCACACTGATCTGCCCAGCTGCATCAATCAACCAGAGCACCTAGCATCGCCTCTTCCTCCCTTCTCCATTTCTATTTTCCTTCTCCCCCACATTCACCGGCCCAGCACCAGCTCTCTCTCTTCCTCTATTCTCTATCCATCTTCGGCATTCTCGGCTGACTGGACGACCCAGGCATCATCGCCGGAAGTCCCGGAGACGGAAACCCAAGTTGGGTTTCCCCTCCTTTCCTTTCTTCTTCTTTCCCTTCTATCTTTCCTCTTCTCCCTCTTCTTCCTCCTCCATTTCTCCCTTTTTCATCTGGTTTTTCTCTTAAAAACCAGATTTTTATCAAATTCCAGTTCTGCCCTTGTTCATTTAACAAAATTGCAAATCTGGTCTTTTTCGTTAATTCCATCTGTGTCCTGTGCTATTTTGATTTTGTTTTATCTGCATTTTTCTTATCCAGGAACTGTCCAATCTGAATCAGATCAATTAAGGCTTAACCCATCAACAGGTTAGCCTTAATCAAAACCAAATCTTCAATTTCTCCTTCATTTCTTCTCAGATTTCAAATTAATTTTACAGGTTCATTCTTAGGACATCCCTAGAGATAATCAACATCTCTGATCTTCAATATGAGATCCAGAAACCAATATGAACCGTCCAAATCTTGAAATTACAATTTAGCCCAGATCTTGACCATTTTGAAGAATCTGTCAAATCCGACCGGTGGATCACTAATCAAGGACGTGATGAAGACATATATGAAGGCTAATCATCTCTCAAGACATCAGAGTTGAAGATTTTGAAAGTGTTTGATCTAGGGAAGTAGTTTTTTCTCATTATTTGATTTTGTTTGTTTTCTTTAGGAACTGGAAATTCTATATTCTTGAGAAGTTGATTAGATCTGAACATTGATTCTCATTTCAATAATTTCAATAATTTTGAGTGATTTATTTTTAATTTTACATAATTAAATTTTATTCAAACTCCATCATTTTAAATCAAGTCCTCGTGGGATCGACCCGTTTTTGCATAAGCTGCACTACAATAGCCCGTGCACTTGCGGTTAAACAATCAACAAGTTTTTGGCGCCGTTGCCGGGGACTTGGAAAGGAGTTTTCATAAAATTTAATTAAAAATCCAAAAAAAATTCAAAAAAATTAGAAAAATTCAAAAAAAAAAAAAAAGAATTGCAAATTTTAGCATTTTAGAAAATTTTAGGTTCATTTTTTCAATTGTTTTTAGGGCTTAATCACCTTGTTTCCTAAATTTGGTACTAATTTCTAATTTTATTTTTCAGGAAATTGGAAAGTGGAGGAATTGGGCAAAAAGATCTTCACCAAAATGGAAACTTCCCTAATTTCCTAGATAGGACTTTCTTCTTTCTTTTGAGTGAATCTTGTAGTGAGGATCCTTGTAAATTGCAATTTTCATTTTAAAATTTAAAGGGTTGTATAATACAGGACAAGTGTGGGATAAGGTGGCCCAAACTTGATTTTCATCAGAAACCCCACTGTGAGTTTCCTCACTCATTTATTTCCTAGATTATGTTTTGTATTTAGAATAATTTGCATTGTTTGGTAGTGTAACTCATATAGAAGCATCTTTTATAATTGTTGCATTTTAGGATTTTGCATTAGTTTACTACTTTTAATTGCATTCTTAGGGCATGTTTAATGTTTTAAGGTGATTTATATGTTGATCGAATTGCCATGGTGTGTGAAATTAATTAGTAAGGGCACCCTACCCCCATAAGATCAAGGGTGGATTTCATCACCACCGCTTGGCCCACTTAGGATAATCACCTCAAGCACGCAAACCTTCCTTTCACATTAATTTAAAATCAATCAAATGAGACCTATAGGGCCATCACATGCTCATAGGACCCTCTTAATAGGATGCGATTTGTTGTCAGTCCAGTGGCTTTTGATCACTGTGGTTATTGGGGGTATTGACGTTTGTTGAGGTTTAAACGCCTCCTTACACGAGGGTTGTATTAACCACCTTGGTTAGAACCTAATTGGTAAGCAGTAATCAATTCCTAAAGAGAGGAGGAGTGCTAGTCTAGGCTAATAAAAGCATTGTCCCCATAGAAAATCAAGAAAATCAAATATATTGCTGCTTATTAGCCTTATGATTATTTGAGTGTGCCCTTTTGTTTGTGCATCATTCTAAAAGTTAGGTTGCATCATTTAGGTTAGTTTTCTCAAAGAAAAAAAAAACAAAAAAAGAAGCTTACCTTGTATGCACTTTTGGAGACGCGACAAAACCAGAAGGTTAGTCAAGTACAACCAAAAAGACGTACAACAAGATCAGGCCACATCTATGACTCATCAACGCTCCAGGGGTAATTCACCCCATGGAAGTCAAGGGGCTCCACTCATCATGAATGAGGACCCACCACCCCTGATGGACGATGAATATCAACCTCCACCAAGGAGGAATAATCATCAACCAAATAGAGATTGGAGAAGAAACAATAGGGAGTGGGACCAACAGAGTGAACATAGGGATGATAATATTGAGGGTTATCAAAACTTTCGTGGTAGAACTTTAAAAGACTACCTTCAGCCTACACACACCAACACACCATCCTGTCTAATTCTTCCTCAAAATGCTAGTGCGTTAGAATTAAAAACGGGAGTAATCTAATTACTTCCCAAATTCCATGGTCTAGATAGTGAGAGCCCCTTACTTGCACCTTAAAGAATTTGATGAGGTATGTAGTACCCAAAGAACTCAAAATATAGGTCTAGATACTGTCAAGCTTAAACTTTTTCCTTTTTCTTTAAAGCAAAAAGAAAAAATGTGGTTTAATGCACTGCCATCAGGTTCCATAAGAACCTGGAATGAAATGACTAGGGAATTCTTAAAAAAGTTTTTCCCTACCCATAAAACAAATACGTCACGCAAGATAATGAACTTTACCCAAAAGGATAAAGAATCATTCTATCAATGCTGGGAAAGGTTCAAAGAACTACAACTCACTTGCCCACATCATGGCTATGAACCATGGCGCATCATCAGCTTCTTTTATGAAGGACTAAATTCTAACATGCGCCAGTTTGTAGAGATGATGTGTAATGGTAACTTTCTCAACAAACAACCAGATAAGGCGGAGGAGTATTTGGAATGGCTAGCTGAAAGTGCACAAACCTGGGCTGATTCAGAAAGAATAGAACATGTAGATAGACCTAAGACCAATAACACCCAGGCTAGGGGAGGCATGTATGCCATGTCTGAAAAAGATGAAATCAGTGCCAAAGTGGCAACCCTAACTAGAAAAGTAGAAGCCATGGAAATGGGGAAGAAAACCTCAATTAATGAAGAACAAGTGTGTAGCATTTGTGAAAGTACGTCACATCTTACTCAGGAATGTCCTACAATCCCTGCTTTTCAAGATTTACTTCATGATCAGGCTAATGCACTTAACACATATAAAAGACCTTTCTCCCCATATTCAGACACTTATAATCCCAACTGGAGAAACCATCTGAACTTTAGTTGGAAAAATGGACCTACTGCTAATGTTCCACAACCGGGACAATATCAACCTCATCAACAAAAGTAAGGACTTCTTACCTTACCTTATCAAACTCATCAACCTTCTCCTTCTAGACCTTACTTGCCCTCACCTAAAAGGCATGTTGAGGATAATCAAAACGTTCAAAACCAAGAAAGGAAAATTTCTCAATTAGAAAGTCAAATAAAACAAACCAATCAGTCCATGAATGAATTAAAAAACATGATAAGTCAAATGATGCAAAGTATGGAAAAAGGAAAGTTCCTAGCTCAACTACAAGCAAACCCTAAGGGAGTTCATGCGGTTAGCACTAATGCATCTGATGAAACATCTAGCTCTACCATGGAACAGACTAAGGCTGTTACCATTCTTAGGAGTGGTAAAAGAATTGAGAAAGATGAGCTTCAAAAGACTGAAAAGGTAGAAAAATCTACGAAAGTTAAAGAAAACTCTAAACAAAAGGACCCTGTTTCACCTGTTGATCCATGTCCTATACCTGCTCCATTTCCTCAAAGGTTGCGTCAAGCCCCAAAGTCTGCTTCTAATGATAAGATTTTAGAGATTTTCAAGCAAGTCAAGATCAACATACCGATCTTGGATGCTATAAAACAAATCCCATCATATGCCAAATTCTTAAAAGACTTATGCACCATAAAGAGAAAATTGAATGTCCAGAAGAAGGCATTTTTGACTGAACAAGTTAGTTCTATTCTTCAACACCATACACCACCAAAGTACAAAGATCCTGGTTGCCCACTCTTACTTGCATTATTGGCAGCTACAAGATTAACCAAGCTCTTCTTGATTTAGGATCTAGTGTAAACTTATTACCATACTCGGTATACGAACAGTTAAGTTTGGGTGAACTGAAACCTACATCTACTACACTCCAGCTAGTTGATCGTTCTGTAAAAATAGCGAGAGGGGTAATAGAGGATGTGTTAGTCTAGGTGGAACAATCTTACTTCCCTGTCAATTTTCTAGTTCTAAATACACAACCAGTGGTGAATGAGAAGAATGAAATACCAGTCATCTTGGGACGACCATTTTTGGCTACGTCCAATGCCTTAATCAACTGTAGAAATGGTCTCATGAAATTGTCCTTTGGCAATATGACATTAGAGATAAATATCTTTAACATTTGTAAGCAACCTGGTGAAACTACTGATGATTTGCATAGTGTTAACACGATCAATTCAGTTGTGCAAGATCAGTTTTAGTCATCTTCCTTGTCGGACCCACTAGAGGCCTGTTTGGCCCATTTTAATGAGTCTAATGAGGATGCATTAATATAGGAAGTTAATGCCCTCCTTAATTCTATTCCTATCATGGATACAGAAAAATGGAAGCCTCATTTTGAGGAGCTTCCATTAAGTGAGATTACTCCCCTCCCATCATTAGTAGAACCACTTACAGAGCCTGAAATTCCAAATAAGCCTTTTAATGCAGAATATGTACCCAATTAGGACCTACAGCCTTCATTTGAACAATCATTAAATAAGAAATTAGGCCCACCTGATTTGTTGCATGTGCCAATAGAACAGGAAAAGAAAGAGCCCATTGATATATTATTCGTACATCAACTGACTCTAAGGTACACACTAGAAGATAACCAGGATGAAAGCAAAACCATGCTTCCTCCTCTATTAACACAAGAACAACCTTTTTGGGAAGTGCATGGTCAGCTTAAACCTCAATTTCAGGAAAATGTAAGGAAAAAGGAGAATAATCAATCTTTATTTGGTTCAATAGAATTCAAATTTGCGGTAGTTCACATTGTTATAGAGATTCCACCACCCAAATTTTCCAAGTGGAGAAGTTATATTGATTACCGTGAAATTTTGAAGATAGGAGATCATCAGAGTGGTCTCATTCAATTTACATTCATGGTAGTCTATTGTGTTATAATTCTACCATCACCAAAAATTTCAGGGTGGATGAAATATATAAACTATTGTGAGATTTGGAAGTGGCGTGAGAAATCTTGCCATTTCATTATTGGAATTAGAAAAACTCAAAGATAAATGAGGATATGTTTGGCTGAAGACGTTAAACTTAGCGCTCACTGGGAGGCAACCCAGTGTTTTTCATTTTTGTTGTTTTTTGCATCACCCATATTCATTTTAGGTCCTACTTTTTAAACATTGAGGGCAATGTTTCTCTTAGGTTGGGGGGTGTAGAATTTTAGTAAATTCTAGTTTTTTTTAGGATTTTAGGTGCTTTCATTGATTTAAAAAAAAAAAAATTTAGGTCATTTCCTACACTATGATGAGAATTGGATTTTCTGAAATATAATCTAGATAACTTTAGCTTATTAATGGAATTGAATATGATTAATTCATCTTTTTACTCATTTTCTAAAACATTCTATGAAAGTAAAGTTTCAGATCACATCTGTACACGCAGTTGCATATAGATAGTCTAGATTAATAAGTGGCTATAACTTAGAGATTCTAAAGAAATTCAGTGGCGACCTATAACCTAAGTGAGTTTTTTAAGCTATTCATCTTTTTTGAGTGGTTATAAATGTTTCTAATTTTCTTCAGTGTGCTTAAAGAAAATTGATCCCAAACTCTTAAATTTGGCTAATTACCTGAATAATTAGAATATTACCTTTAAAATTCTAGAAGTTCATTGAATATGATAGATTATAAGAAACCTAGAAAATGATTTAAGCCATTCTTGTTGTTAACCTAGAGACATAAAGCCTACCTAGAAGTATTTTTACCACTAGTTACCCAAATTGAGCCTTTTATAAAGCCTTTTCTTTTGTCACACAAATTACCCTTTACCCATATTAACCCAGTATAAATTATCCATTACCCATTTTCTTTGAAAAATAAGTTAAATAAGAATGAAGAAATACCTTTTAGTTGTAATGAAAGTAGAAAAGTGGATATCAAGAAAAGAAATATTCTTCAAAGTGATTCAAAAGTACTGAAATAGTCTGAAAAAAAAATAAAAAGTTTGAAGAATGCAAAGAAAAAAGAAATATTCACTTCATCAAAAGAAAGAAAGAATTATCAACTTTAGAAGACCTCTACTTATTTTCTGAAGAAACTTTGAATACCCTTATACCCTTTCTTTGGTACCTTGTCCTAAGCCTACGTTTCGTCCCAGTTAAAGACCTATTGATTCTAGGATGAATATAGTCTTGATAAAGAAATGAATGAATATGATCTAAAAGAGTAGTATTTCTAAATATTCAAAGGTAATGGCATCCATTCCAAAGGGATCAAAACAATAAAATTCCTTAGTAATTCCCGTTTTTCATGAGTATATGTGAGGTAAATTTGTTTTTATTGACTTTTCTCACATAATTAAAAGAGATATATGATTTGACCCCTTTATCTGAGAGATTTTGTTTCTAAGTGTATATCATTAGTGAGGATTGAGGTCAAAACATATTTCAGATGGAGTTCAAAAGTTAGAAGTTTACTTAGAGATTAAGATGATTCTATATGTAAACTGTACACACACACACACACTCTGAGATTTGAGCTTAATTGGAATTACTTTGGCATATGGGTAGGGTTTTGAATTTTTCAGTCATTTTTATTAGTATGCTAAAGTGATGTGATTTATTGAAGATAATTCTCTGAGAAAAAAAAAAAAGGAGTTGACTTAAAAATAAAATTTGAAATCTTGACATTTGGTTTTTTGCATGTTTTGCTTGGGACTAGCAAAATGCTAGTTGGGGGGTGTGTTAAGTGTTCAATTTTGGTCAAAATACTCCTAATTTAGCATTCAAGATCATTTAATCGTTCAATTTTACAAAACTTAGCTTGATTTAGAATTTAACTCCAATTGACCATCCAAACCTTAATTTGTCAAAATCAACGGTCAGATGATCATTAGAGTTCATTAAATGACTAATGTACAGCTCAGATGATTGTAATTTAGTCTTTTCTTTTGCAGATCAACCAAAGGACGCACGGATGACTAAGATTAAAAGTTAACGGTGCAGATCACCTTAAAGGGCAATGGATGGGCCAGATCACCCATGAAGATGGATGTGATAGTTTCCTAAAAGATAATTGAGCTCAAGTGGAAATCATGGACAAAAAGGGCAACTTACAAATCTATAGGAGTTTCCAAAGTCAAGAGAGGGGACCCAAATTAGCAAGGAGCAAAAGGCAACCCCTTCCCCCACTTATTTCCTTCCTTTCCTTCTTTTTCTTTTTTCTTTTTTCTTTTTCCTCCTTTTTCTTTTTCCTTCCTTTTCTCTTTTCTTTCTTTTTACTTCTTTTCTTCCTTTTCCTTATTTCTTTCCTTTTCGTTTTCCCTTCCTCACTCTCACATACCTACTTTCCTTACTCCCTTTTTGGCCTTCCTTCTTAACGTTCCCAACTTCCCCATTTCTCTCACTTTTTTCTCTCTATCTCCTCTTCTCTCCCAACGTTCTCCTCTCTTCCTCTTAGGCTGGGTTGAAAGGAGGAACCGTGTTCCCCCCTTCTCCCACTTCTCTCTTCTCCTCTTAATCTCTCTTTCTTCTCCCCTCTTCTCTTCCCATTCTTCTTCTTCTCTAATTTCTTTCCCACCTTCCTCTTCCCTCTTCCCTCGAACTCCCTTTTCTCTCACCACACTCCCCTCCTCTTGATTTCCTCCTCCTTCCCCTTGTTCTGTCTACATAACCTAATCACTTTCCTTCTCTCTTTCCCCACTCTCATCCCTCTGTCTTTTTGCCCTATCTGGTTTCTACCTAATTTCCTCCTCGTCTCCTTTGTCCGCACCAAAGCAGACCACCAACCAGTGACGCCCACCTCCTCTCACGGCCACCCGCCGCCCAACCGCACCTCGTCTCGCCCACCGCATCAATCAACCGAGCACCCAGCATGGCCTCTTCCTCCCTTCTCCCTTTCTATTTTCCTTCTCCCCCACATTCACCGGCCCAACACCAGCTCTCTCTCTTCCTCTGTTCTCTATCCATCTCCGGCGTTCTCGGTCGACTGGACTGCCCAGGCGTCGTCGCCGGACGTCTCGGAGACGAAAACCCAAGTCGGGTTTCCCCTCCTTTCCTTTCTTCTTCTTTCCCTTCTATCTTTCCTCTTCTCCCTCTTCTTCCTCCTCCGTTTCTCCCTTTTTCATCGGGTTTTTCGTCTGGTTTTTCTCTTAAAAACTAGATTTTTATCAAATTCCAGTTCTGCCCTTGTTCATTTAACAAAATTACAAATCTATTCTTTTTCGTTAATTCCATCTGTGTCCCCAGTTTAATTCCATCTGTGTCCCGTGCTATTCCGATTTTGTTTTATGTACGTTTTTCTTATCCAGGAACTGTCCAATCTGAATCAGATCAATTAAGGCTTAACCCATCAATAGGTTAGCCTTAATCAAAACCAAATCTTCAATTTCTCCTTCGTTTCTTCTCAAATTTTAAATTAATTTTACAGGTTCATTCTTAGGACATCCCTAGAGATAATCAACATCTCTGATCTTCAATATGAAATCCAGAAATCAATCTGAGCCGTCCAAATATTGAAATTACAATTTAGCCCAGATCTTGACCATTTTGAAGAATCTGTCAAATCCGACCGGTGGATCACTAATCAAGAATGTGTTGAACATATCTGTAAAGGTGGATCAGATTTTAGAAGACCAGAAGTGAAGATTTTGATGAAGATTGATCTAAGGAAGTAGTTTTTTCTCATTATTTGATTTTGTTTATTTTCTTTAGGAACTGAAAATTCTGTATTTTTGAGAAGTTGATTAGATCTGAACATTGATTCTCATTTCAATAATTCCAGTAATTTTAAGTGATTTCTTTTTAATTTTACATAATTGAATTTTATTCAAACTCCATTATTTTAAATCAAGTCCTTGTGGGATCGACCCGTACTGCATAAGCTACACTAGAATAGCCCGTGTACTTGCGGTTAAACAATCAACACCATCCATGCTCTACGAATTAGAGTGTTGAACTGTTAGAGAACATCATGTTCATAGGTTAAGCGTGGCAAAAATGAGAATGTTAATAGGTGAGTGGCAAGACAAGAAAGGATAGAATTAAAAATGAAAACACTAGAGAAAACTTACTGGATAGCACCAATAGGTAACAATATGAAGGAGATTAGACTTCAATGGTTTGGACATGTTCAATGAAGACTAAAAATGGCACTAGTTAGAAGGAGTGAGGCAATGCAAGTAGAAGGTTCTAAAAAGGGCAAGAGAAAGGCCCAAAAGAACATTGATAGAAGTGGTGAGAAATTATTTAAAAACCTTGGGCCTAAATGAAGTCATGGTACTTAATAGAGGGGAATGGAGGAACAAGATTCATGTGGCTGACCCTTAATTGGGATAAGGTCTTAACAATGATTATTATTATTATTATTATTATTTTTGTTTATTATGTCTCTAAGAAGAGAGTTCAAGCGCGCGCACACACACACACGCACACACAAACATATACATACATCTGATTATTAATTATTGTTTGTTAAGTCTTTAAGAAGATAGTTCCAATCTTATAACCAAGCTAAGTAGGATTTTCAAAATTACTAGTTTATTGGTGAGAGGGTTTTTTCTTCTTCTTTTTTTCTTTTGAATGGTAGACACTCATACTTTTGCACAGCCTCAAACCCTAGTCACCCAAGTGAGATACTCTTTATTGTACCATTTTGCTACAAGGGTTTGGTGTTTCATGATGGGAGCTTTTAATAATGACAACTAGAAAAAATCTCAAGAGGGACATAACCAATGAAATGGTGGTGGTGCCTTAATGGCTCAATCATCCCACTAACATATAAACAAAGGAGGCTTAAACCATTCTAACATTTGGCTTAGATAATCCATTCTAAGGGGACCAAGAAAAAGAAGATAGCTCAATAAAGTGAAAGCAACTAGGGAGAAGATGACTATAAAAACAAAATCACAAGGTATGATAGCCCAAATTTGGTAGAAAATCTTGGTTTGGTGGTACTCATCCTTCTCCTTCTACTACTTATCTTCACTAAAAGCAAGTTAGTCTTAGTCATTCTTACAAATCATTGTTCAAAAAGAGGTGTTATACTATGTATCATGATACTATAGTATTCATCATTAAAATACCAAATTTAGTAGAAAGATGATCTAGTCATGGATGGAAAACATGGAGGATAAGTGATGAAGAGGCTCTCAATTACATAGGAATTATAATAATGACTCAAGGGTTAAAGTAAAAATGTGTGTATGCATATTAGAATAGTTCTTCAAGCAATAATTACTAATTTAGAGAAAAAACTCCTTGACCTTTGAAATTTTGAGGTCTTATAGAAGAGCTTTTTTATGGAATATTTGTTTTTGAATGGCCGCTTGCAAAATATAAGTGAGTTAAAGTAATAGTAGAGTCCACTATATCCAATAATCTAAACTACCGATATACTAGGACATGTTATGGATGGGCAATGCTCCAAAAGTTGAAGCTATGTCATCCCCTTTAATTCTTGGCCTTAAATGAATGGTTAGAAAAGAAAATTGATTAATCAACAAAAAGACAAAAATGGTTATAGTCATCATATAATGGATAACTTTTACATATCACTCGTTCACTTTGAGCGAAGTGAATGGTTTGGATCATTAAATAGTGGGTCTAGTTTAGTTTAAGCTTCTTCTTTTTCCTTAATGTTGGACACTATACCCATGAGCGACCTTGATCTATGGTCACTTAGAAGAGAGTCACTTTCTTGTACCACTATGTTAGAAGACTTTTGCCCTAATATAAGCTTTCTAACACAAACCACCTTCACGTTATTGCCTTTTCGTTAACTTTGATTAAGGGAGTTTATTTTGGTAGGCATGAAGGGGTTTAGATGAGGTTTTAGTCTTTCATGCATTGGGACAATGCTATAGGCTTTAAGGCTAGTGTTTTTCTTGGTATAAAAATAGTGCACACGCTATCCCTTTCGTTGTTAGCCAAACACAATCCTATCCAAGGGTAGATTTTTCTTAATAATGGAATGTTTTATATTCTTGGAATAGGAATTCCCCTACCAAACACCCCCTCTCCCTATTGTACACTTACTTCCATCACTATAGTAGCTATAGCACTTGTATAACACTAATGCCTTACTATGTGTGTATTCTTGCATTCTATATCTAGTAAGTAAGCAAGCAAAGAGCAAAAGAGGGCTCATGTTGGGATACTACCAAAGGTTGTAAGATCTTATTGTCCTTTTACCCCTAAACCTTGCCTACATAGCCATGTTGCTCTCCCATTCTCTTCCTTGTCAGAAAGCCATTCAATTGGCATAGTTTTGTGTGGACTCACCACTCTTAGAGTATTTTTTTTATATATCTCTTTAATGTATTTAAATATCCTTATTTTCTTCTACTTTTTTACCTAATTGAAGCAAGGATAGCTCTCATGTAACTAACATGACTATCTTGAGAATATGATCCCAAGGCAAAGAGTCGATTGGCTTCCTTTATCTTTTTACAAGGTTGGAGGGTATTGAGCTAGGATGTTGCTACAATGAGTGAGGTGTAAAGTTGGTTGTGAGTGAGTAGGCAGTTATTCTTCTTACAGCAAACCAACCAATAACGTGTGTGAAACTTGACGATGCCCCAAATCAAGCAATTGAATGAAGTTTGTAAACAACCTTTGAGCATACTTATGAGTCCTCTCTTTTTTAATGTGTAAACTCCCCTACCTTGATTTGTTGCCCTATCATTAAGATGGTGGATAGAGTTAAGGAATGCTCTCATGATTAATCTGCACTTTAATGAGGTCATCCAATTAAATACGTTATCTACAATAATGAATAACATACTAAACACCTCTCTTCTTGTTTCACTAAAAAGGAAAAGAGAATATTGAGATTAGACTGATTATAAGAGAACAACCCTTCTGTATCCCCTTGAGGGGACTCTGCATCTCTAATTGTGAATCTTTTTGCTCCTCGCCCTTCATGCTTCATTAATCATGAAAAATGACTAAAAAGTGAACTAGTAATGATCACTAGAGATCATCTTCCCCCAACATGTTTTGCCATAAGGAATAGTAACCTAAGATGGGTTCTACTCAACTACATGAGAAGATCACTTCTACTTTTAGGGTAGTGACATTAGGCAGATAAAGCGGAGGGCCAAAGTAACGACAAGATGCATCATGATAAGGACATGACAATTGATGTATTGATACCTACTAGAGTGAGACCTACCACTTAAGTGTAGAACTTATCACAAATGATGAACTGCACTCACAAATCCTACTTGCTCTTTCACTCAAGCTCCTTAGCTATTAACCTGAGACTTATTACTATGACAACAACATGATGAGGCCATAGCAATGGCGCACATGACAGAGAGAGCAAAGAAGATACTGGAAATGATCAATCAAAAGATATATGGTGAAAAAAAATAAGGAAATTAGGTATTTCTCCCTCATTAAGATCCTTCTCCTCTCCCATTTTGAATATGTGCAACCACCATTTAAGAGCTCCTTTTGAAGTTAGTACAATTATATGATGAATTAAGAAATGTCAAATTTGCAAAAAAGTGCTCAACTCTTAGCAAATTTGGCCTTGCATGAGCACACCTTAAACATCAAATTGTTCCTTGTTTCTTCTCCTATTTCCTTTTTGTTGTGCAATACCTATAAGCAGGAACACTACTAGGATACCAAAAAAAGCTTTTGAAATAGGAAACTACTAGCAGTACAAGGGTTTTTGCTAGCCAAGAATTGTCAACCACAAAATAAGTAAAACTTTCTTTTTTACTTTTCACCTCATGTGGATCCCACCATTAGTTGAAAAAGTCAAAATACAACATTTTGTGTGTGTGTGTGTGTTGTGTTCAAGGTGGTTGTGGCTGAACAAGAGCCATCCTTCACCCATCACGGCCTTCATATTCTTTCCTTCACACTTAAAATGGATTCATCAATAGGAATCATAATCTAGTTCAACATTTATAGGAATATCTGATAAAAAACCATATATGAATAGTACATTAAAAGATGAGATTGTGTGGCTAAGCATATTCTATAAAAGAACAAAAAAATTTAAATGATCAAACAAAAGCAAAGAGAAAACAACTCAATAGAGGGTTTATCCATAAATCAACTCACTGAAGATAAATTTGAATGGTTTTGTAGTTTTCTTCATCATTTTTGAATTAAAAATAAATTAAAAGTAAATTATTTTCATGCTCACTATATGTTAGAAAACTTTTCAAGGGGAAGACTTTATCATGGGTGCAACTTTTCCCTTTTTGTTTTTCATTGGATATGGAATGGAATAAGAGAGCAAGATCATCAAGTTTGAGAAATGAAATCAAAGGGTTTATTCTAACTTTATTGTGTATAAAACATGTTGTTGAATTTCCACTTTTACCAATTAGAGAGTTGTCAAGCTAAGGGAGAAGAAAGAAAAAGAGAGAAAGAATTTTCTTTTTCAACTACAGGTGGGACACAAATAAGGTGAAAGGGAAAAAAAGAAAGAAAAGAAGGTAATTTACTAACCTTACCCTCAAAAGTTATGCTCAATGGCATTTCTTTTTAAATAAAAGGACAAGGCATTCTAGTGGTATCAAGAGAAAAATAATTTCAAAGATGAAGGGTAGATATAACAGTATTCATATTATCAAGGATCTTGATATAAAAAATAAGATAGAAAGAGAAACTTTGGCACATATATCAACTTAGTTTCACAATCTATTTTATGTACTCTTTTGATCAAGATTGATTTTTTAGTGTCAATTTTGTTATTATAAATCATATTTTGCATCTCAATCATCCTTCCAATTGGTGTTAGTTAGAGGTTTCAGCCATGTTCTTTGTTTTCTATCTTTTTGTAGCATATGTTTAAGATATATTTTACGGTTGTTTTGACTGCTTAGCCATCTAATATTGTAACTCTTTAGTGTTTGGTGGAAGAGCATAGAGGAGAGTGTTGGAGGGGTATTTTTTCACTCCACTTCTTTTTCTAAAGTAATAAAAAGCCCACCATGGAGCCCACCTTTGTTTAAAATTTTTTTAGGAGTCTTCTAGAGAGAGAGAGAAAGAGAGTCTTATCCAATGCTTATCCCAGAGTTCATCTTCAATGGGATTTTTTTAGGTTTCTTAGAAGCTTCGAATAGATAACCTAAGGTCGGGCCCACGTTTTTCCCAAACAAGTGAGCCCCTCAATATGAATAAATCCCCCATTGGTGCTTACTCTAGTTTGAATATGTTCATTTCAAAAAAGGAGTCTATCAAATCTCCTAAAATCCTATGATCCTTCCAAGATTATTTGAGATAAGACCCAATTTATCCACACAAGTGAGGCCCATCAACTAAGCAAAAAAGAAAAAATCGCTAAGAGGTTGTCTATGTTTGAAATTTTTAGGACTCTCAGTGAGTCCCTTATATTTTAAACTTTACAGAAAGTATCCTTTGTGGAAAGGACTCTTATGATGGTTTAAAACTTTAAGAATCTTTTAAACCTCCATAAAGGAACCCACTTTATCCAAATAAGGCTAGGCAACAATATGAAAAAGGCTCCTATGATCAAAAGGGTTTAAGACTCTTAGAGAGAGTCCTTTATCTTTGAAATTTCCTTAGAGTTTCTTAATTTAAAGATCTTTTTCGAAGAAACTTTAGGTCTCTCACAAGTTTTAAAAACTTTTCATTGATCAATTAAGAGTTTAGATAATTTGTAGGAGGCACCTTTTAATGAGGAGAAAGACTCACTAAAACATCTAATTTCTTTCAAACTTGTTCTTTATCCTAAAATTTAGGGGAATCCCACATAAACTAGGCTATCCATTTTCCCTGCTTTTCTCTTCAAAATTCTACCTTATTGAAAGATGATAAATGTATAAAACACGGGGCCACTTAAGAGTCCTATCTTTCTAAAATTTCTGAATCATTCAAAAAGTTTAAGTTTCCTACAAGAGCTTTATTTTAAATTATATGGGGGAAACACAAATAGATAAGTAGGACCCACTTAGGAATTCCATTATCCTAGAGTTTTCAAAACTTAGGTCTCCTATGAAGAGTTTTATTTAAAAATATGTTAAACTCTTCTAGGGATTTGACAATAAGTAGGTCACACTTGAGAGTCCTACTTTTCTTAACTTTAATCTTTTAAAAGACTTATATTTTCCTATAGGAACATTATTTCAAATGTTAAAACTCTTTTAGAGAAATATGAATGAATAAGAAAGTCCCACATAAAAGATATAGGAGTCTTAACCATCTAAGAGTCTTGAATCCTAAGAGTCCAAACTTCTAAGAATTTTAGATAGTCTCACTTTTTCTAAAATTAAGGCTGCGTGCCTAGTTCTCTGTTGTAGTTGGGATTCTCCTAGAAAACTAGAAGAACTAGAAGAATCCTCTCTCTCTCTCTCTCTCTCTCTCTCTCTCTCTCTCTCTCTCTCTCTCTCTCTCTCTCTCTCTCTCTCTCTCTCTCTCTCTCATGTTTCCTAGGAATCCCCTACTACACTTCTATCTCATATTCTCACTCCTACTGTAACCCTCTTACTCTCTTTCCTAACCAGGCTCCTCCTAAGCTCATAACCCTAACTTTCTTGCCACTATCTCTTCTCATATGCCATCCAATTATGTATTCATGTTTTTTAGTTTCTCTCCATCTACATCCCCATGTTTTCTAACTTCTTACTTCTCTCTGGTTCTCAGGCAAGCACAATTCACCATCTATGTCCCTATTGCATATTCCCTTCTCTTAAACAACTCCATGTAAGACCCCTCATTTTTTTAGACTTCATTTTATGTAATTATTAGTAGGAATTTGAATGAAATGACATTATGGGTTTTAAAATGAATTTCAAAGAAAATGATTTTTGTTGTTTGATTCTATGTCTTTTTCCAAATTTGGGGTCCCACCTTTCAAAAATAATTAGGAAAAAGTGTTATAAATATCGTGTTGTCACAATTGGTATCAAAGCAAGGTTTAGCTACTCACTGCCAGTCTTAGAAGTCCAAAGTTGAGATGACAATCCAAACTAAAAATTAAAAATAACATGTGTTAAATGGTTAACTCATGTAGAAAATGTTGAATTGTGAATATATGTTGCTTAAGAGAACAACTAGGAGAGTAGCTCAAGGGGCTGTAGATTCCAACATGGAGAATTCATGACAAGGGAATCCAATAGCTAAGATAGTGACATAAGTGATACAGGGCACTATAATTTACTTGCAACATATGTAGACTCCATTATAGCTTGTAGTAGCACCAAGTACATCAACCCAAACACAACTTACGACAGTACCTAGTACATTGGTTCACCATCAAGACTTACCTATGCTAGATCAGAATTAGACCTCACATATGCCTAGTACATGTGAAGGTAGTTCAAAGGGTACTACTAAGAAGATAGACAAGATAATAGAAAGATCTCAAAAAATGGTCCCTAAGTTTATAGGGAAGAAAGATCTAGTGACTATAGAGAAATGAATCTTTGAGGTAGAGAAAACTTTTGGTGTTATGAAAATCTTGGAAGAAGGAAAGTGAAGATTGCTACCCATATCTTAAAGCAGGAAGCAGCATTCTGGTGAAGATTAGCCCAGAGAACCTATTTTCCTAACCCAAAGGATATTAAACGGGATGAAGTCAAGGAAGTATTCAATGAAAAGTATTTCCCTCATGTGTAGACAATGAAGGAAAGGGAATTTTTGAACTTACAATAGAGGAATCTCATGGTATTGGAGTATCAAAATAGATTTGTGCAATTAAAGAGGTTTGCCCCAATGTTTGTACTACTAATAGATAGATAGATTTCTTGAAGGTTTGAACCTTGGATTGAGGATGAAGGTCTTGGGTACATGACCTAAGTCCTTGGCATATGCTTTAGAGATGGCATCACGTTTTGAGGAAGACTATAGAAAGAATTAGACAATAAGATTAGAGAAGATAGGGAGTACCAACACTGGACCCTTTAGGAAGGGAAAACGACCCTTCTCAACACTCAATCTCAAAGATCCCAAAGACAATAGGTAACAAATTAGAACTTGATGCTGAATAATGTCATGATGAAGAATAAGTACCCTCTACCACACATTGATGACTTGTTTCATTAGCTTTAATTAGCTAAGGTCTTTTCCAAGATAGACTTAAGATTAGGGTACCACTAGTTGAGGATAAGAGATGATGATATGTTGAAGATTGCATTCAGGACTTCGTATGGACACTATAAGTTCTTGGTTAATCTATTTGACTTAACAAATGAGCTTGTAGTATATATGGATGTGACGAATTAGCTCTTCCAGGCTTATTTAGATAAGTTCGTAATTGTGTTTGTCGACGACATCTTAGTATTTTCCATCAATGTTGAGGAACATAGGGGACACTTATGAATTATGTTGAACACTCTTTAAAAACATCAGGTGCTCGCCAAATTCAATAAGTGTAATTTCTAGTTGGAACAAGTTAACTTTTTAGGTTATGTAATTTTGAAGGATGATATTGCAATGAACCCCACGAAAGTGAAAGCAGTGATGAATTGGAAAAGACCAAAGTCTATTATAGGTATTTGTAGTTTCTTCAATCTTGTAGTATATTATCGTAGACTTATTGAAGGTTTTTCTTGCATTGACTACATTGACCAGAAAGGAAGTGAAATTCATTTGGAGTATGCATGTGAAGTAAGTTTTCAAGAGTTGAAGAAAAGGCTTACTACAATACTAGTTTTGACACTACCTAAAGGTAATGGAGGAATGTGATCTTTTGTGATGCATCTGATAAGGTTTTGGGATATGTGTTGATGCAATATGAGAAGGTCATCCCTTATGCTTCTCAAGAACTAAAGAAGCATGAGGAGAATTATCCCATACATGAACTAGAACTCACTACAATGGTATTTACCTTGAAGATCTAGTCACACTATCTATATGGAGGTTTTCACTGATCATAAAAGCCTCAAATATATTTTCTCACAAACCGATCTAAACATGACACAGTGGAGATGGATGGAATACCTTAAGGAATATGATTTTACCAACCAACATCACCCAGAAAAAGGAAATGTGGTAGCTGATGCATTGAGTAGGAAATTGAGAGCAGTGCTTGTAACATCACCTTCAGATCAGCATTTGTCTATTGTGGTCTATGAGCACAGATAGATGATGTTGAAACTCAAGCATTGCATAAGAAGAATGGGTTCTGTAAGGGAAAGATGGAGGAGTTCATTTTCAGGACAAACTAATGGTTCTAGTAGTTGCAAAGTTGAGGAAGGAACTATCACTTGAGGCACACTAGTCATTATTTTCTATTCATCCTATAGATAAGACGATGTCTCAGGACTTAAAGAGAAATTTATGATGGAATGGAATGAAGAGAGAAATTGGTGATTATGTAGCTAGATGTTTGACATGCCAACAAGTGAAAGTTAAACATCAAAGACTTGTAGAGATGTTGCATACTTTGAAACTTCTTGAGTGGAAGTGGGACCACATTGCCATGGATTTTATTATAGAATTACTTAAGGCAAAGAGTAGTCCTGATATAATTTTGGTGATAGTGGACAAATTAACTAAGTTAACACATTTTCTTCCAATAAGGTAGCATAAATTAGCTGATAGCTTAGCTAAACTATATGTGAAGGAGATTGTAAGTCTTCATTGGGTGTCATTATCCATCATTTCGGATAGAGAAGGTAGGTTTACTTCCAGGTGTTAGGAGAGTATTTAGGAAGCATTTGGTGCATCTTTGCCATTCATTACATCATTTCACCTTCAGATGGATGGTCAATGAGGAAGGACCATTCAAACCATGGATGATATGCTAAGGGCATGTGCATTATATTGGAAGAGAATAGGGATGAGTATGTCCCATTAGTTGAGTTCACTCACAACAACAATTTTCATACAATTATTGGAATGGCATCATATGAGGCATTGTATGGATGACCTTGTCAATCACTGACTTGTTGGAGCAATGTAGGAGAAAGAAGATTTCTAGAGTTAGAGTTTGTTGAGCAATGTGCTGAGAAGGTTAAACTCATTAAGAAGAGAATATTAATTGTTGAAAGCCATTAGAAAATTTAAGCTAATAGGAGACGCTAAGGTTCAGAGTTTAATGTGGTGGATCATGTTTTTTTTGAAAATCTCACCAACTAAGGGTATTATGAGATTTGGAGTGAAAGGGAAGCTTAGCCCTAGGTTTATCGAAACTTTTGAGATCTTAGAAAGGATTGGCCCAATTGCTTACAAGTTAGCTTTACCACCACAGTTAGTTGAAGTACACAATGTCTTTCACATCTCCATGTTACGAAAATACATGTTAGATCCTAACCCTGTGCTTGAAAAAGTACTGGTTAAGTTAAAATCGAATTTAACCTTTGAAGAAAAAGCTATACTGATTCTTGATTCTAGACAAGAAAATGTAGAAGTTGAGGACAAAGACTATTCCATCGATCAAGGTATTATGACATCATCATTTTATGGAAGAAGCCACTTGGGAGACGGAGGATAAAATGAGGAAAATGCATACATAATTATTTGTTTAGGTATGTAATGAAAATTTTTTGAGGATGAAATTTCTGTAAGGGGAGATGGATGTAATACCCTTAATTTTGTTAGACTTCATTTTATGTAATTATTAGTATGAATTTGAATGAAATGAAACTTGAGGTTTTCAAATTAATTCCAAAGAAAATGATTTTCACTGTTTGATTTCTATGTGCTTTAAAAAAGAATTGGGAAAAAGTGTTATAAAAACTCATATTGCCACAGTCCATCATGCTCCCTCTTTCCTAAACCTTCCATAACACCTTACTTATTTATATCTATAAATATTCCTTCATACCCATCTGTCGACTGTTTTCTACAAGTGCACGACTATTCCCGCGAGGAATCGACTTAATGAAAATGGAGTTTGAATAAAATTTAATTACCCACTAATTGAAAGAAATAATAGAAATTAAATAACAAGGAACTCAAAAATTCAAGTATATTAATTTAATGAAGATTATAAAAATTTGAACTAAAAAGATAAAATAAAATAAAATAAAATAACAACTAAAATCTACTTTCCTACCTTGATTATGGCAATTTTCTTCAAATTTGGTCACATCAAAGTTGATGGGCTTTCATCAACCTATCATTCATATCTCTAATTAAGGATTCAATGGCCAGATTAAATAGATCTTTCAAAATTTTGATAATTTGGACTAGGAAAAGAAATTGGATTTGGATGACTTACATTGAGTATCTAGATCTCAAATTGAAGATTAGGATTGATGGATCAGCTAGGAATTATCCTAAGGTGAAGATTTGAGAAATAATTAGAAATCTGATGAGAAAAAGATCAGGAAATAAACTTATCCTATTGGTTAAATCTAAATTATTGATTTGGTTATGCTTTGATCAAAAAGGGATTGGATTAACATAAAACCTAGATAGCCCAAAACATGTATAAGAGTAAGACGAAATAAGGAAAAATACAAAATTAGGATATGAATGGAATTAAAATGGGAACTCAAAGGGCAAAACCAAAAATTTTCCTAAATTTTTGGTTTTGACAGTAACAAAGGAGGAACTTACCCAAGGAAGACAATGATGCGCAGGGAATGGGAACCGAAGTGAGTGAGCAGAATTTGGGAAAAACTTGAATTGGGTTTTCTCCTTAACAATGAAGGCTTGGTAAAAGATGAAGTTTTAGTGAGAATTCTGTAAAAAACAGAGCAAAAAATTTATTGAGAAAAATCATGATTAAAGAATAGGGTATAACAATTGGGAATGGAGGATGATGAGAGCTAAGAATGAAGAAGAAACTGTGGATGGTAAAAGAGAGCCCAAAAGAGAGGGGAAAAAAATTAAAGGGAGAGAAAGAGTAGGGGCAAGAGAGAGATATGCAGATGAGGAAGAGAGATATAATGAAGGAGATGGAGGTCTTCAGTTTGGGTTTCTACTAGAAGCCAAGAGAGGGTGAGAATAAGAGAGATGGACAAGAAGAAATAGAGGCAAGAGAGAGAATATTGGGGTATAGGTCTTCCTTGCGGCTGCTCTCCCTCGACTTCTCCTTCCTTCTTCCCTTGGTGCTACTACTGTCTAAAGCTCTCCTTTTACAAACTCCTTCTAATTTTGTTTCCCTACTTTCCTTACTTAGTTTCTCCTTTCAATATAACCCTTTCTATTTTCAAAGCTATCCTTCTTTATATGATATGGTGATGCCTTTCTCTTTAGGTGCATTCTTTTCAATCCATTCCTCTTTTCCTTAATAATTTCCCATTCCTTCTTAGTCTTCAATTAGAAATTATTCCCTCTTGCCTTGTAATGGTCTTTAGGATGATCTATCATCGTTAAATTTTATCCACTTCTCAATTTGGTTGATCTGCAAAACATAAGCTAAATTAGAATTGTCTAAATTGTACATTACACTTCTAGTTAGTTCTAATGATCACCTAACTATTAAATTTTGCAAACCAGCATTTGGATGTTCAATTGATGTTAAAATTAACAATTAATTTAAAATTACAAAATTGATAAGTAAATGATTTAATTAAATGCTAAATTGAGGGTATTTTGGCCAAAATTGAACACTTAACACAGCCTTAACCAACATTTTGCTAGTCCCAAGCAAAACATGCGAAAAACAATTTACATACTTTTTACAAATTGCCACTTTTGTAGGCACTTATGATTGCATTTAGCATATGCAACAAGCCCTTAAACCCATATGTTACCCATAGTGGATGAGTTAAGCCTCGTGAGGGTTTGTAGTGAATATATCCACAAAATTTCAAAAATCATTTTTCAAGGCAATTTTTACTTTTTCTTCAGAGAATTATCTTCAATAAATCTATGAACTTTAGCAGACTAATAAAAATAAATGAAAAAAAAATCAAAACCCTACCCTTATGCTAAATACATTCCACTTAAGCTCAGATATCAGAGTGAGTGTGTGAGTATATAGTCTACCTATACAATAATCCTTATCTCTAAGTAGGCTATAACTTTTGAACTCCATCTGAAATATATTTTAACCTCAATCCCCACTAATGACATACACTCAGAAATATAATCTCTCAGATAAAGGGTTCAATTCATATCTCTCTTTTAAATATGTGAGCATAGTCAATAAAAGCAATTTTTTCTCACAAATATTCATGAAGAACAGGAGTTATTAAGGAATTTAATTTTGATTCTTACCTTTGAACTTTTAATAATACTACTCTTTAAATCCTATCTTTTTATATCCTCATCAAGACTATATTCCTCTTAGAATCAATAGGTCTTTCAATTGGGATGAAATGTATGCTTAGGATAGGGTATAAAAGAAAGGGTAAAAAGGGTATTCAAATTTCTTCAAAAATAAGTAGATGTCTTCTACTAAAGTTGACAATTCTTCTTTACTTTGTTGCTTGAAGTGAATTTTCTTGTCCCACTTTTCTACTTTCTTCAACCTTTTTTTAGTACTTTTTCTTTCTTTTCAACACTTTTGAATTACTTCGAAGAACATTTTTTTCTTAATATTCACTTTTCTACTTTTAGTGCAACTAAAAAGTATATCTTCATTCATCTCCAACATATCTTTAAAAAGAATAGATAATGAATATATTATACTAGGTTAATATGGGTAAAGTGATAATTTGGGTGAGAAAAGAAAAGGCATATAAAAGGCTTAAATTGGCTAACTAGTAGTAAAAATACTCTTTTGGATAGGCTTTATATTTCTAAGTTAACAACAAGGATGACCTAAATCATTTTCTAGATTTTATATAACCTATCAGATTAAATGAACTTTTATAAATTTAAAGGTAATATTCTATTCATTCAGGTAGCTAGCCAAATTTAAGAATTGATGGGACCAATTTTTGCTTTATGAACACTGAAGAAAATTTTGCAACACATTTATAACCTCTCAAAAAGAATGAATGGCTCTAAAACTCACTTATGTTATAGGTTTTCACTGAATTTCTTCACAATCTCTAAGTTATAACTACTTATCAATTTAGACTATATATATGTATGTAATTGCGTGTACAGATGTGATCCGAGAATTAGCTTTCATGGAATACTTTAGATAATAAGTAAAATGATGAATTAATTATGTTCAATTCCATCAGTAAGCCAAAATTATATAGACTATACTTTAGAAAAATCCAATTCTCATCATAGTATAGGAATTGACTTAAAAATTTTCAAATTTTTTAAGCAAAAATTTTATTTTTTAGTTTTTTAAAAATTAAGAAAATTTTAAAAAACTAGAATTTGCTAGAATTCTACACCCCGAACCTAAAAAAAAAAAAGTGTACCCAATGCTTAAATTGTAGTACCTAAAATGAATATAAGTGATGTAGAAAACAACAAATAGAAAAGATGATACAAAGGAATCAAATCTACTTAATCCTGATAAGCAGGACCCTTTAGAGTTGTGGACTCAACTTCTGGATTCTAATATTCTAGGAAGAGCTTTAAATGTTGACCATTCACTTTAAAAATATAGCTAGTCTTAGCATCCTCAATCTTGATGGTCTTAAATGGAAAAACTTCTTTGATTATATATAGAAATAAGTGGAGCTTAGAATTGTAAAGTAGACCTTTCTGGTTTGGGGTAAAGGATTTTCTCATTATGTTTTTATCATGAAACTTTTATCTTTTCCTTATAAATCATATTATTTTTATAAGCTTCTTGCCTGATCTCTTCCAACTCATTAAGTTGGTGAGTCTGCTTTATCCATGTTGAAATTAAAGGTCATTATTGCCTAGTAGAGACAAACCTTACCATATACAATACAATAAGGAGACATTCCAATCAAGTTTCTGTGTGCAGTCCTATAAGCCCAGAGTGCTTCAGTCAATCTAGGAGACCAATCCTTACAACCAAAATTAATAGTTATTTGAAGAATTTGTTTTATAGCTTGATTAGATACTTTTACTTGTCCACTTTTTTGTGGGTGATATAGTATTGAAACTTTATGTGTAATGTTATATTTTTTCATAAGTGTTTCAAAAGGCTTGCTATAAAAATGTGTACCATTATAACTTATAATGGCTTGAGGGGTCCCAAATATAGAAAAAGGTATTTTCTTTTAAGAATTTAACAACTATTTTGTGATCATTAGCCTCAATCCATTTAGATACATAGTCTACTGCTAATAAGATGTACATGAAGCCAAAAGAAGGTGGGAATGGCCCCATGGAATCAATACCCCAGCAATAAAAAACTTTTATGACAAGGATAGGGTTTAGAGGCATCATATACCTTCAAGTTATTTCTCTTAACTTTTGACATCTCTCACATGATTTACAAAACACATGTGTGTCTTTAAATAATAAAGGCCAGTAGAAACCACATTGCAAAATCTTTGCAGCTTTTTTTTGTGCAGTCCACCACATGCTTCTAAGTGACAAAAGGAGATGACACTATTTTACTCTAACTCAGGTATGCATCTCCTAATTATTTGATTTTTATAGTACTTAAACAGGTATGAATCATCCCGAAAGTAGTGCTTAACATTGTAAAAGAATTTTATATTTTCTTATTTATTCCAATGTTAAGGAATCTTCCCTGATACTAAATAATTAGCAATATCAGCAAACTAAGGAGGATGAAAAACATGAAAAAGTTGCTTATTAGGGAAAGTGTCTTTAATTGGCAATTCATCTAAAGGTTTTGTCAGGACTAGGCGAGACAAGTGGTCTGTTACAACATTCTCTACTCCTTTTTTTTATTATATATCTTTTATCTCAATGTCAAACTCTTGGAGTAGAAGAATCCTTCTAATTAGTCTAGGTTTAGCATCTTTCTTAGAAAGAAGAAACTTAAACGTCGAATGATCAGTGAATATGACTATTTTAGATCCAACCAAGTAAAACCTAAACTTATCCAACACGAAGACAACTGCTAAGAGTTCTTTCTCTGTAGTATAATAGTTCATCTGAGTGCTATTTAGGGTCATACTTGCATAGTAGATGACATATGACTTTTTCTCTTTTCTTTGCCCTAGTACAACTCTTACAGCATAATCACTAGCATCAGACATAATTTCAAAGGGCAGACTCGAGTCAAGTGGCTGAATGATAGGTGTAGTGATAAACTTGTCTTTCAGCTTTGTAAAAGATTCCTGACAATCATCAGTCCACTCAAAAGGGGAATCCTTCGTAAGGAGGTGATACATTTGGTTTGTATATTACATTAAAAACTTTAATAAACCTCCTATAGAATCATGTATGACCTAGGAAGGAGCAAATGTCGCTAATAGATTTGGGGATGGGTAGATTGGTAATTAGATAATCTTTGGCTCCATCTACCTCTATACCTTTGAATGACACTATGTGGCCAAGGAAAATTCCCTTAAGAAACATGAAATGACACTTTTTTCAATTAAGCACTAAGTTTTGTTCTTTACAACGACTTAAGACTTTTCTTCAATTTTCAATACATGTAAAATGAATCACCAAAAATAAAAAAAATTGTCCATGAAAACCCTAAGATTCTCTCTACCATATCACTAAAGATACTCAACATGTAGCATTGAAATGTGGTATGAGCATTATATAGGTCAAATGGCATTCTTTTGTAAGCAAAAGTGCCAAAAGTACATGTAAAGGTGCTCTTTTCCTAATCTCCGGGTGCAATTTCTATCAAGTTATACCCTAAGTAACCATTTAGAGAACAATAATACGGATGTCCTGCAACCCTTTCTAACATCTAATCAATAAAGAGCATAGGAAAATGGTCCTTCCTCAAACTACATTCAGTTTTCTATAATTAATGCACATACGCCAACCAATGGTAACACTAGTAAGAATTAATTCACTATTGGAATTAGTTATTACTGTCACTTCAGACTTCTTTAGAATTGCTTGAGTTGGACTTACCCATTTGTTATCACTTATGAGATAGATGATTCTCACATCAAGCAACTTAAAGACTTCTGCTCTAACCACTTCTTTTATATTATGATTTAACCTTCTCTGCAATTGATAACATGGTTTAGCTTCATCCTCCAAATATATCCTATGAGTATAGATTAAAGGGTTAATGCCTTTCATATCAGCAATGGTCCACCCTATAGCACCTTTGTGTTCCTTTAAAGTGTCTATTAACTTTTCTTCCTGAGATGTTTCTAATTAGGAGGAAATTATCACAGGAAAAGTCTCATTTTCTCTTAAATAGGCATATTTTAAATCTGATGGTAGAGATTTCAATTCAAGCATAGGAGGTTCTACTGATGATGGAAGAGGAGTAGACTCCCTCGATGGAAGTTACTCGAAGTGAGGTTTCTATTTTTCAGTATCCATAATAGGAACATAATCAAGGAGGACATTAACTTCCTCTATTAATGTATCCTCATTAAACTCATTAAAGCCGCCCAAACAAACCTCAAGTGGGTCTGATAAGGAAAATGAAAGAAATTGATCTTGTACAATTGAATTTATCATGTTTACACTGTGCAAGTCATCAGTGATTTCACCAAATTGCTTACAAATGTTGAAATTTTTTAGCTCTAATGTCATATTACCAAAGGACAGTTTCATGAAACCATTTCTATAGTTAATTAAGGTATTAGACGTAGCTAGGAATGGTCGTCCCAGGATGATTGGTATTTCATTCGTCTCATTCACTACTGCTTGTGTATCCAAAACTAGAAAATCCATAAGAAAGTAGAACTGTTCTACATGGATAAGCACATCTTCTATTACCCCTCTTGGTATCTTCATAGAACGTTTAGCTAGCTGGAGTGTAGTAGAAGTAGGTTTAAGCACACCCAAACTTAATTGTCCATATATCAAGTATTGTAGTAGGTTCACACCAGATTCTAAATCAAGCAATGCTTGATTAATTTTATAGTTTCCAACAATGCAAGTAAGCGTGAGACAACTTGGATCCTTGTATTTTGATGGTGTATGATGTTGAAGAATGGAACTAACTTGCTCAATCAAATACCTTCTTTTGAACATTTAATCTTCTTTTTATGGTGGAAAGGTCTTTTAGGAATTTGGCATATGATGGGATTTGTTGTATTGCATCTAATATTGGTATGTTGATCTTGACTTGCTTGAAAATCTCTAAAATCTCATCATTAGAGACATACTTTAGAGCTTAACACAACCTCTGAGGGAATGGAGCAGGAATACGACATGGTTCAACAGGTGAAGTGGGGTACTTCTATTTGGAATTAACTTTAGCTTTAGTAGATTTTTCTACCTATTCAGTCTTTTGTGACTCATCTTTCTCACTTTTTTACCACTCCTAAGAATGGTGACAGCCTTAGTCTATTCCATGGTAGAGCTCGATGATGCATTAGATGTATTGTTGCTAAATGCATGCACACCCTTAGGGTTTGCTTATGGTTGAGCGAATTTTTTTTCCTTTTTCATAGTTTGCATCATTTGACTCATCATATTTTTCATTTCATTCATAGACTAGTTAATTTGTTTCAATTAAACTTCTAATTGAGAAGTTTTTCTCTCTTATTTTGAGTAAGTTGATGGATATTATCATCTAGGGGCCTTTTAGGTGGGGGCAAGTAAGGTCGAGGAGCAGGAGGTTGATGAGTTTGGTATGAGGGTAGGGCAAGAAGTGCTTGATTTTATTGGTGAGGCTAGTATGGGCTAGGTTGTGAGACATTGGCATTTGGTCCATTTCTCCAACTAAAATTTAGATGATTTCTCTAGTTGGGGTTATATGTCTCTAAGTATGGTTATTAAGCGCATTAGCTTGATCGTGAAGTACCTCTTGAAATGCTGGAATGGTAGGACATTTACTGAGTAAGATGTATAGTACTTTCATAGTTGATATGCATTGTTCATCCTTTTTAGAATTATTCTTCCTTATTTTCATAGCTTCTACCTTTTGGGCTAGGGATGCTATTTTTACATTGACATCGTCTCTTTTAAACATGTCATACATGCCTCCCCTAGCAGATGTGGTAGTAGGCTTGGGTCTATCTAGATGTTCTACTCTTTTTTAGTTAGCCCAAATCTGTGCACTTTCAGCTCGCCATTCCAAATATTCTTCTACCTCATCTTGTTGTTTATTTAAGAAGTTACCATTACACATCATCTGTATGAATTAAGTGAATATCAGAATGAAGTCTCTCATAGAAGAAGCTAATGATGTCTCATGGTTTATATCCATGATGTGGGCATGTGAGTAAAAGATCTTTGAACCTTTTTCAGTATTAGTAAAATGATTCTTTATCCTTTTGAGTAAAGTTCATGATCTTTTGGTAAAGTGTATTTGTTTAATGTGTAGGGAAAAAATTTTCTAAGAATTTCCTAGCAATTTCATTCCAGGCCCTTATGGGACCTATCGACAATGTATTAAACCACATTTTAGCCTTTTCTTTTAAAGAAAAAGGAACTAGCTTAAGTCTCGTTGTATCTAGACCAATGTTCTATATTCATTGTGTATTGCATACCTCATCAAATTTTTTAAGGTGCAAGTAAGGACTTTCATTGTCTAACCCATGAAATTTGCGAAGTAATTGGATTACTCCTATTTTTAATTCTAATGCACCAGCATTCTGAGTAACAATGACACATGATGGGGTATTGGTGTGTGTAGGTTGTAGGTAGTCTTTTAGAGTTCTGCCATGAAAGTTTTGATATACATCCTTATCCCCATGTTCACTCTATTGGTCCCATTCCCTATTATTATTTCTTCTCCAATCCTTGTTTGGTAGATGATTATTCCTTCTTAGTGGAGGTTGATATTCATCATCCATTAAAGGTGGAGGGTCCTCATTCATGATAAGTGGAGGGCCTTGATCACTTCTAATACTACCACATGGTGAGTTCCCCTTGATTATTGATCGATCATTGATGATGACTGATATGGTTGTATGTCATGTTGGTCATACTTGACTAACCTTCCAGTTTTGTCATGTATCCAAAAGTGCACACAATGAAAGCTCTTCTTTCTTTTCTTTTTTTTTGAAATGGGAAAAACTACCCTAACTAATGCAACCTAACTGCTAATGATGGACAATGATAGAGCACAAAATTCAAATAACCCCAAGGCTACTAGGAAGACATTTGATTGTCTTGAATTTGTGTGGGGGAGTAGCTTTTAGATTGGCCTAGTATAATGCTCTTCCTCTCTTTAAGACTTGCCCCACTACTTACTAGTTAGATCCTAACCTAACTAATTGCTTCACACCCTCCTCAGTTAGCTATAAGTAGTCTAGTTAATAGAATGTGTTGGCAGAGCTAATCATTTAAATACTAGTGTAGTCAACTAAGGGTCATTGGAGTGGCAATGAGTCGCCTCCTTCCAATCTTAAAGCATGGTTGAGAAGAATCAAGTCCACTCAATATGTCATCCAAGTTCCTATTTAAAGGTATCATGTTGTGAGTAGGAAGACTTTCAAGTAAGTATCTAGTGCCTTCATCATCTCCTAAGGCTTGAATCGATGAGTTCTAAGCCAAGGGCCACTATCTCCATTTTATTTTTCTTTTCTCTAGTTCATTTTTAAGGTAAGAAGACTGTTCTATGGCTAACCCTTCCTTGGGATGCACAATCCTTTCTCCTCTTTGTGTTCTCCTTAAAAAGCTATCCTCTTTATAGAGTTTCTAGCCAAGGAGAAGAATAAATTTCTTTTACTTTTTCCACTCTATACCTTCTTCCCTTCTTCTTTTAAGGGTGATATTTTTTGGATTTGGAACTTGAACTTTGGTTTAGTGGCAGGTTGGGTAGAGATGAGAAAGCTTGGTGGTAGATTTAGTATATTATGGGTTGAATAGAAGTGTACATGTACTTGTTGAGTGACCCAATGAAGAGAGCCATAAGGTAGAATTCAAGCCTAGGAAAAGAAGATGATATCTAAAGAGCCTAGTTGGGTGACACAATTAAGGACTCCTATAATAGACAATTCAAGGAAGTTTATTGTTTTATTTCTTTTACTTGCTTTATTGTATTTCAATTCATTGTAAACAACACATTCATGAAATATTGCTTTCCTTTTCTTATTTAGTTTACTTTGCTTGCTTTGTTTTCTTAGTTTCCATGCATTGTTTTATTTACTTGCTTAGAATATTTACTTTCCTTGAATGTTAGCTAGGTTAGAGTATAGTAACTTATGTTTTAATTAACTCCATTTTATTAAAGCATCCTTATGGGGTCAATACGTATTTGCAGCTTCTATACTCTAATAGAATTGTGCATTTTTTGTAATAATAATATCCACACAAAGTTTTTGGCATCGTTACCAGAGACTACTTATATATCTCAAAAAGGATGTGGTGAACATCTACAATGATCATTCCTTACCACAGTAGTCAAGAAAGATAAATCCCTTCTTTGGGCATGGATACCTCCACACTTGGTGATAAGAGCTCAGGAGGTTACCCCGTACATCCTCTTAGCATAGTGTCCTCCAGACTTATTAGCCCGAATATATATATATATATATATCTAAATTCAAATATCAGTAAATTATATGACATTTATTACATTCCAAAATCCTGCATTTATGTAACTTGTGTCAAAACATGGGATTGATACATCTTACAAATCATCTTTTCTCTTGAAGACAAACAATTGCATGTAATAGAGTAAAAAATGCCATCTTTATTCTCTAGATAAAAGAATGCATCATGATAAAACCATACAAATTTGTATGCTCAATTGTAAGAATGTCATAGTTTCAATACATGGACAACATAGAATTTGACAAAACATAAATCCCATGAAAATCATGTACGCTCAAATTGCATGCACAGTTATCAATCGTTGTCATCTTAAAACCATACTACATCTGGAAATAATTTCAAGAGACACTTTTCATGAGCCCCACTTGTACGTCTTTATTGTAATTGGACACAAAGACTATTAGAAGTTAAACCTTAAAAGATAACTCATCAAACATTCATCCGCGACAGAGCATGGAACTCGGATGAAGAACGTCTTTCTATTGCTCACAGGAGAAGAAACACAAAATCAATCACTGTGAGCTCAGAATTAAGAACTCCAATATCCAAATTCACAGGTAGTTTCAGATCTCCATTGGAGTGGGGCAGAAATAGAACTCTACGTACCAAAACTATATTCCCCTTTCTAGAACTTGGCCTTTCAATTTTGAGTTCTACCTGTAAGTCCCAAAAACTCCACACCCCCTGAGATAGGACCAATAACTATTTTGTTTTTAGAAGTTTGTCGGATTTTATTAAGGTAGCATGAGAAATGATAAAAATAGAAAAGAACAATAGTCTCATCAAAGAAAAATGGATAGGATGGACAGAGCGCTCCATGACCCGTTCGAATATCATGAAACCTAATTTGTCCAAATTAGGCATTGATTTGCTGGGTTGAATGCACCTAATTGCTGGCGCTATCAATGGGTTGAATTTGGGTTGATCCACCCGAGTGACAATCAAATTAACAAGCATAGAGGTAAACATGGTGTTAGTGGTGCTTGAGATGTCATGAGATGAAAAATGGCTTCAGATGATTTGAGCTAGGTTGAGATGATGTAAAATTGGCATGTAATAATGTAAAATGACTGAAAATATCACTGGGTTAAGAAAAGTTGGAGTAGAAGGATTTAGATGAGACGAAGGATATGGTTTAAGATGAGTTAGAGGAGATAGTTGAGATGACATGATAAGACTCCTCTCCATCTCATGTAGAATACAGGCCTAGGACTGAATTTTGGGAGGAGAAGACATGACTCTTTTTTACATTGGAAACAAAATAAAATGGCTTGAGATGGAAGTAACATGCAAACCACTAACAGTGAGCTGAAATGATAATAAGTTTCTCATCTCGTCTCCTCTCATCTCTAGCACACAAACACCCAGCAAGGATCCAAATTAAACTCTGAGTAGACGCCGGATAAATATTTAAATGAAATTATTAATATAATCTTCTACTAAAATTTGCATCAGCCGTTGTTAGACGATCTGTCCTGATCCAACCTCTCAAACTTTGCATCCTAAAATTGCATTCTGAATGCCGTCCACTAGATGTGATGTCCAAATCCCATTACATCATGACGATCGGAGCGTCCAACTTCCCCAAAGTGCTGTTGACTGGATTCATCATCCTGGTGGCCATGATAATTGATTCCCCGGCTGTCCCCCGCTTAAGCGGGAAAAACGTCCGAGAACCCATGACTTGTACGACCAAACCCGGAGTATGTCTCAATTCGTCGCCACTAATCTCTCACAACAAAGTCGATCGGAAAAGTAGTAGTAGTAGAAGAAGAAGAACAGTAACGTGACAATGGCACCGGGGTAATTTTCCACGTTCGTGATTTTCCTTACCTTTTCCATCAAACCCAAGAGGAAATCAGGATAAAACATGATTTTGTTGTTTCTGATTTTACTCATTCTGATGCATGCGATCGTTATTCATGTGTTTCTGAACTTGGATCTATCGCCAAACCAGTAGTGAATTCCCGTACAGCATCAAAGGGCGTTTCTGGAATTGATGCTCTAATTGTATTCTGCTGCTTTTTACTTCCTAGTTTGTTGGGCTGCGTGGAAAAAAATTATTCGAAATGTCTATGATAGAGGTATGATTTAGTCAAGGACCGTACTGGTTTTCATTGTTGGGTTTCTTTTTTTTCTATTTATGCGGAATGACAAATTATTGCCACCAGTAGTAAAATGAAAATGATAGCTAGCTATTCCTACCTAGTTTTGGAATGACAATAATTTGGTGTTGGATTAATGTAGTAGCAATAAGTTGGTCTATATTACTCGATTTTCTGTTGGTGCATATGTAGCAACAGAAATTTATAACTTCATGAATTCTGCTTAAAATTTGCCACAGTTTTCTCTACTTTAATGAGATTACCAATACTAAAAGCCTTCTTTGTCTTTAATCTTTCCGGCCGTAGTTTTAGGAGAAGCATGTGCAGACTTACGGCATCAGAGCTAGATATTTCTTACCCTGTTAACTATGATATTGTGCAGAACTGGGATGATATGGTCTATGTCTGGGATCGTGCATTTTATAATGAACTGAAGGTATCCTTTAATGCTTTTGCTCTCTATGCTATTTTTGTTTACACTCACTAGTCACGATTTCTCTATCACTTGCTGTCGGTCTCTTAGCCATTACTCATACGATTTTGTAATGTTCACTTTGTCTTGTAACAGATCAATCCAACAGAATGTAAGATTTTACTCACAGACCCGCCTCTTAATCCTTCAAAGAAACATGAGAAAATGGTAGGTGACTTATCATGAATTGATAATATTAAAATGCTACAGGCTGCAATTCTTTCTTGAATATTTCTAAATTTTTGAAATTAGGAGGTGCTTAGTTATCATCCAATTGGTTCTTATAAGTTGGACATAATGTTTTTTAGATAGAGACCATGTTTGAGAAGTACAACTTTGCGGGCATCTTCATTCAAATTCAAGCTGTTTTAACATTGTACGCTCAAGGTTCTTATAAAGATAATAGAAGTTTAAGACTACAAATTATCTCCATTTACAAACACAACTCTGGGATTGTGCAGCACTTAAAAGATATTGTTTTACATTCAAAATTGTTCTTTCTATGATTGCTTGCAATATCTTTTTCATCAGTTGTTTGGATTCTTGACAGGTTTGTTGACTGGTCTGGTTGTCAACTCCGAAGACGGTGTAACCCATATGGTAAGAGTCCTTGTTTGTGGAGCTAAAATTATCTGGGTGTTACCATTCAAAATAGAAAGAAAATACTGGGTGTTGTTCATTATGTCTTGTCACTATGAATGGATGTGCTTCTGTTGAGATACAGTGTTGCAGGATCAACCTCATCTGTCCTGCTAAGGACTGGTGTTACTCTGACTTACTCTAATCAATACTAGTGACATGCTCTTGAAGTTGTCTATTCTTTTATAGGATCTTGCACCAAGAGCCACATGTACCTTGCGCAGAACCACAAAATTTGTGATTTTTTGGATTGCCATGTTTCACATTTTCTATCTACCCTCTGCAAGGAGATAATAGTCTCTAGAATTTTTGCTAGAAACAATCATTTCCTAGGGGAAATTTGAACAAAATGAGTGGCCAAAACTGCTTATTGCAATAGTGGCGGATCCTGGTCTCAAGTCTCTAAAATGGGTGGTCTTGATCATTCGGTATTGCTTATTGCTGTCTTGTGATCTTATTCAAAGAGAGGTAAAAGTTAAATCCCTCATTCGTGTAAATGGCGATATGTTAGAATACCAAAGAAATCACTGCCATTACCATCCACACTACACAAAGTTAATCTACATGGTTGCTAAGGAATATTACTTCATGTTCTTGTGCAGGTCCCAGTTGTTGATGGCTACTCATTCCCTTACCTTATGAACCAAATAAATGTTGCTGGCAGGCACATAACATCTTATCTTGGAGATCTGCTGCTACGTTGAGGGTAAGACCTTATCCTTAATGAAACCAGCCTATCAAGGAACTTGCGTTATCTCAATGGTTCTCTCATTTATTAACCAGAGAATTAGCCGTTCTGCTTCTAAGGTATGCAGTGTATAGGACGTCAAACTTTGAGACAGACAGGGAAATTAAAGAGAAGCTATTTTATATCAGGTCAACTTCCATTATCTTTCTCAAGACATGCTAGCTCCTGGTTTGGATTTTATGAAAGTTCTTGTGCTTTTTACCGGATCATGAATTTGGCTTCATCAAAGCTATGATTACAAAAAGGAGTACCAAAAAGAGAAGCTATTTTATATCAGGTCAACTTCCATTATCTTTCTCAAGACATGCTAGCTCCTGGTTTGGATTTTATGAAAGTTCTTGTGCTTTTTACCGGATCATGAATTTGGCTTCATCACAGCTATGATTACAAAAAGGAGTACCAATTGGGTCTGGAGACTACCATTCTGGTTAAGAATTACAAAGTAAGTCTTATTACATTGTACTAGATGTTGCCTACTTGAAAAGTTTATTCAACTCATTAATTGAAAGCATATTGGTGTTCCATGCTTAAATTAAGTTAGGCTCCTGTCATACTTGATTGTTCTACAATTTCTGGCTTCATTCTGCTTCACATTTGTAAATGTTCTTTCCAATCTAATTAAATACTTTGACTCCCCCTAGTGAACCACTTTTGGGCACAGCAACAGTTTTGTTCTGTGACTGTGTCAGTTATCAGAGTAATCGACTGAGCTGACTAATTGGTTTTTTCCTGCGAATGTTTTGTGCCCACCTTTTGCCTTCTTGTACACGGCTGAAAACTATACACAAGAACTTCATGTGTCAAAAGTTGTTGCTGATACTATAACATGAACAATACAGTACACTTAATGTTCAGGAAAGTGAATTTATAGAATACACCACCCATCAGGGCACATGATATTCAGGCAAGAGGCCATGGGACTAAGCAAGGCATGGCAAGTAATACAGATGGGCGACAATAATATGAGGACATGATCCTTACCCTCTGCACAATATCCTTCTCCCTATTGGGGCAAGATCCCGTACTTCTTCAGAAACAGTCCCTCTATATGCTATGAGTGTTAATTTCTGTATATTAACATCAATATGCTAAAGCTAATGCATCTTATGTTCTACAAATCATACAGTCAAATTGAATGCTAGTTATAGAAAATTTGTTCAATAATACGTTTGTGATGTCAAGTGACATGAATGAACCTTTTAATATATAACTGAAAGACCCAATATCAAGTTACAATAGATCCATATTAATATACATCAAATTGTAATAAATTAATTCTGTGAGCCTTTTCTTTGCATGTTTCCTTAATATATTGAGTGGGACAACTATGAACTGTCATTTTGTTTGTTTATATGTGTGCCTATCTCTAGAATATATACACATTACGGATAGCAACTTGCTTATATATCTTTGGGTTTGAACGGTTCATGTTCAGACAGAAACAGAGAGAGTTAAATTAAATTGAATAAGCAGTTCCTAGCAATAGTATTTATGTTGATAAATCCTGAAGATCAGATTACCTCAGAGCCATAAGTGAAGCTAAGCATTTGCACAAGTGTATTTCAATGCTTCAATAGCAAGCTTTTTATCATCCATGTTACCTTTGCTATGCAGGATAAATATTTGCAATTTATTGTCTTTTCTTAATGATAATTTGCAATATATTGTTCTATGATAATAATCCACTGCTACAAATATATTTAATCTCACTAATGGGATCCTTTTACATTGAACCAGTGACAAGATCTTTGTGTTGTGCTATCTTTAATTAACCTTATTAAATTTGTTCTTTTCTCATTACTTCTTTGTATGATCGGCTCCCAGATGAAAGGGTTATTAAAGTTGGCACTGACAGGTTCCAAGCCCCTTAGGCTCTTTTCACTCTGGTAACTTGATTTTCTTTTAGTTTGTAAATAGTGAAGTCTAGAGTCCATGAGAATCTATTTGCGGTCATATCCTCTTGCTGCATCCAGAGATTTTCTGATACAATTTTGCATGATTTTGTGTTTCCTTTCTCTGCTTATCATTGTGTAAAAAAAAGGGCAGCCCCGGTGCACGAAGCTCCCGCCTATGCGGGGTCCGGGGAAGGGGCGGGCCACAATGGTCTGCTTATCATTGTGTCAGTTTTTAAAATTTGTACATGCTGAGGCTTGTGCAGAGTTTCATGTATGTGTAACTAGGAAATGATTTTAAAGAAACTCATGGCTTCTAATTATCAAATTAAAGCAAATTCCCTAACTGCTGATTAACTTGGGTTTTCAGTTGCCAGCAATTGAATTAACAGTATCCTATTACCCATTGGTGAAACGGGAAATGATTAACAGATAAAGGTAGCATAGTGGTGAAACTGGGAAATGAGTCACTTATGGTCTTTTTCTTACCATCTTAAGCATGTTCAATACATATATGCCAATTATATATGTGTTTTTCATTAACCTGCTTCTTGATAAAGGTATTTGATGCAATGCCAATTGATATGGTTATGAAACCAGAAAGTGGAGAATGACCAATGTAGAAGGAAACATATCAAAGAAATTTTACTTTTATGATTTATGTTTGAGTACTCTGAATATTTTTCTATGCTTTTTGAAAATAATTTTTTTTTGGAGTTGGGTCTTTTTGAAGCTTCCAAGTTTTGAGGATATTCAAATTGAAACAGGAGAATCGATAAAGGACTTGCTTATAGCTAGAAACAGTTTATGTTCATGGCATTGCATTTTCAGAGAAGAATGAGGTTACTAGACCTTCAGAACTTTCTACTGTAGACAGGATCTGTTTAAATACAAGCTCTTCGGGGCTCTTTAAGCTTAGAAAGTCACTACAAAGACCTTATAAATGTTTTTGAGTTGGAAGAGGACAATCAATTAGGTAAGAGACTAGTCCATTCTTTTCTGTATTGAATGTTTTGGTGTTCTGTCTGATGAGCATGCTGCAAAAACAAAAAAAAAGTTAAAGCAAGTGAAAAGATCAGGAGGTTGAATCATTTGTAGAAGTTTCAGTAAAGCAGTATAACTATATATGACAGATAGAACACACACACGAGATTGGGTGTTGATGAGCATAGCTAATATCACAATTGTTAATGCCAAACTGTGAAACTGGAAACTAAAATTCTCATCAATAAACCAGATACATTTTCACAAAGATAATCAAGTTTTTTTTTTTTTCTACATGCCTGTCTTTTCTAGTCCTCCCACACTTCTGTGTCATTTTCTCCATCTCCAAGAGGAACAAAACCATCCTCGTGCTCCTTGTCATTGATGTCTACATGCTTTGCCTCTTTTATACTAGCATCTCTTGTTTGTCCAATAAAGTGCCACCATTGTCATCCTTGCTTGTATGACCAGGGTCCCATGAGTATCTACTCATAGACGACATTGCTGTTCTCAGACTACCAAGGCTTGTAGTGTTTTAATCTCCTCTTCTTTATATATCTGTTAGACTATGAGATAGACTTAAAAAATGAATGCATTATACTGGCATACCTTTTTCAAAACTTCAAGTTATAGGGAACAAAGATCAGATCGTTAATCTCTGATACTCCAATCTATCTCTTCTCTGAGAGTGGATTTCTTTGAAGGCACTCAATTTTTTTTACTGTTTCACATCTTGTTGAACTGCAACCCTGACTGAGAATTCAAATAGCAAAGGTTTGCAGTTGCATAAATCCCAGATTGGGACCATAATGAAATTGCAATTATAAGTAAAGCCAGCAATCTTATTAAAACTTAAAAATAATAAATAAGAAAAGTCAAAGTAAAGATAAGAACATAATTAACAGTAAAAGTGACCTTAAATTTAGCTTGTTATGGTTGTGAATGCCATAGGCAACCCAAGTCACCTCAGGCATTATGTTACTTTTCAATCTTAGAATTGATTAAAACTTGTGTAATCAAGGTTCTTTACAAGTCTATCTTGACATTGGTAAACCTCTTTACCTCTCCATACCTCTAGAAAGGGAACACGAAAATAAGTTGTGTGAAGAAAGTTTTTTGCTGCTTGATGCAGTCTATGAGGTTGATTATCTGATGAAACAATCAGAAACATAAAGCTATTTCAAGCATAAAATTAGAGTACAAATCACTGGCAAATTTCCAAAACTTACTAGCAATAGCACTTGAGTCAAAAATTGAGGTTAGAGCTGAGCTGTGTATTCTTGACTGCCACAACCAAGCTCCAACTAAACAATGCCCAAGTCTAGATTTCCATGCATAAACTATGGATGCGAGATTGATTGCCATTACAAAATGTTGAAGATGGAGAAGTGCCGCTAGTATTGTTTGTTCATTTGATCAAGTTGCTTGTATTTTTCCAGGAGTTGTTGAATAATGAGATTATCAAGGAAACATTTTGAGAGTAGTTTTAGAAATGTTTTTATTTGTTTATTGTTTTATAATTTTCACCTAATCGATGGTAGTCTATCAAATTGCCATGAATTGCTTTAAGTTCCTTGAACATGATTCATTTTTGGTTTTTGTTTTTTTAATGGAATATGCGAATGCCTGGAGACCGAAAATGGCATCGGTTAGAAGGAGTGAGGCAATGCAAGTTGAAGGTTCTAAAAGGACAACGGAAAGGCTCAAAAGAACGTGGATAGAAGTGATAAGAAAAGATTTAAAAACTTTGGGACTAAATGAAGTCATGATATTTAATAGAGGGGAATGGAGGAACAAGATTCATGTGGCCGACCCCTAATTAGGATAAGGTCTTGATGATGATGATGATGATGATGATGATGATGAAGAATATGTGAATGTCTCGTCTCCATTGTTTTAATGCAGCTTGAAGCCGAAAACTTTGTGTATTGTATTATAGTTTTACCTAAGATATCCTCTCCACTTCTGTCATAGGGATGCTTAAAAGTCAAAATACCGAAAACACAGGATCTCCTGGAGTTGAGTTTCCAAAAGCCCCTATATGAATTTCTTGGCTTTTGACACACACCGACCCTTCAATCAGATAAGGTATAAGGAAACCATTTTTCATATACAGGTTTTGAGGATGAAAGCTTCTAAAATGGATACGTGGTCTGATGTTGTTTCCTCATAACTATGAGCTGCAATGATGCTGCCTGCATGTCATATATGCAGATATCATGCAATGGAAAATACTATCATAATGTCAACTACGGGATATGATAGGCTTACTCTACCTCTTTTATTAATCACTTCATTAGTATGCATATATTTCATCTCAGAAAGAACAAAAGCTAATTAAGCTAACAATTTATGAAGATTGCTGTCTTCCCTTGTGCTATATTTTATGTCATAAGTTGTCGAGCCTGTCTGTAGTTAATAAATATAATATATGTGAAATATATAAAAAAAGGGCAGCCTCATGCTGAAGGCTCTCACGTATTTGGGGTTAGGAAATGGGTGGACCACAAAAGGTCTACAATATGCAGCCTTACCTTGCATTTTTGCAAGAGGCTGTTTCTATGGCTTGAACCCATGACCTCAAGGCCAAGGCCACATGATGACAACTTTACTGTTGTGCGCGCGCGCGCACACACACACACACACACACACACTGCAACTTCTGTTAGTTATATGAATATGAATCATCATCATCAAGACCTTATCCCAATTAGGGGTCGGCCACATGAATCTTATTCCTCCATTCCACTCTATTAAATACCATGTCTTCATTTAGTCCCAAAGTTTTTAAATCTGTTCTCACCACTTCTATCAACGTTCTTTTGGGCCTTCCCCTTGCCCTTTTAAAACTTTCTACTTGTATTGCCTCACTTCTTCTAACTGGTGCCATTGTTGGTCTCCTTTGAACATGTCCAAACCATCTAAGTCTAGTCTCCCTCATCTTATTACCTATTGGTGCTATCCCTAAATTTCCTCAAATATTTTCATTTCGAATTCTATCTTTTCTTGTCTTACCACTCATCCATCTCAATATCCTCATTTCTGCGACGCTCATCCTATGAATATGATGTTCCTTAACTGTCCAACATTCTGATCCATAGAGCATGGCCGGTCTTATAGCCATCCTATAGAATTTTCCTTTTAGTTTGAGTGGCACCCGCCGATCACACAAAACTCCAGATGCACATCTCCATTTGTTCCAACCCGCTTGAATTCTCTGGATAACCTCCCTCTCAATCTCTCCACTTCTATGAATTATTGATCCTAAGTACCGAAAGTGGTCTTTGACGAAGACTTCTTGGTTATCAATCTTGACTGGTGTTCTACTCCTACTCTCCTTGCTAAAATTACATTCCATATATTCTGTCTTAGTTCAACTAATTTTAAATCCTTCAGATTCTAATGCTTCTCTCCATAATGCTAGCTTTATGTTTACACCCTCCCTTGTCTCATCAAGTAAGACTATTCCTCATGCAGATGTTTTGTTAGCTCATCCATAACCAATGTGAAAAGGTATGGACTCAATGCCGATCCTTGGTGCAATCCTATAGTGACAGAAAAATCACCAGTCACACCACTAGTGGTCTTAACATTTGTTACCGCTCCCTCATACATATCTTTAATTATGTCTATATATCCTTGCAAAACCCCTTTACCACCCAACACTCTCCATATGAACTCTCTAGGGACTCTATCATAAGCTTTCTCTAAATCGATAAAGACCATGTGGAGGTCTTTCCTCCTCTCCCTATATTTCTCTATTAATTGTCTTAGTAAGAAAATAGCCTCCATGGTAGACCTCCCAGGCATGAAACCAAACTGATTCTCCGATACACTTGTTTCATGACCCAGCCTCTTCTCAATCACTCTTTCAAAAAGTTTCATAGTGTGGCTCATAAGTTTGATCCCTTTATAATTAGTGCAGCTCTGTATGTCTCCTTTATTCTTATAAATTGGTACAATAGAGCTTTTTCTCCACTTATCAAGCATTTTCTTTGATTTTATAATCTTGTTAAACAACTTGGTCAACAAAACTACCCCAATATCTCCCATATGTTTCCAAACCTCTATTAGTATACCATTAGGCCCCATGGCCTTTCCTGATTTCATCTTTTTCAAGGCCTCTTTTATTTCAGGTATTCTAATCCTACGTTCATACCTATAATATCCAATGTTATTTTGATTTATAGTATTTTCAATCCCTATATTCTCAGGGCCATTGTCATTTAACAATTTTTGAAAGTATGTTTCCCACCTTTGTTTGATCTCATCATCTTTGACTAATATCCTTTGATCATCGCTTCTAATACACCTAACATGATCTAAGTCCTTACCCTTCTATTCTCTTACTTTTGCAAGTTTATACACATCTTTCTCACCTTCTCTTGTTCCTAGTCTATTGTAGAGCTCATCATATGCTTTAAGTTTAGCTTCACTTACTATTCTCTTAGCAACGTTTTTAGCATTCTTATATTGTTCATAGTTTTCATTATTTCTAATCTTCTGCCATGCTTTAAAACGCATCCGTTTTTCTTTAATAACTTTTTGAACTGTTTCACTCCACCTCCATGTTTCCTTTGCTAATACCCTTTTACCTTTAGATACTCCTAAGACATCTTTTGCCACTTTCTTAATGCACTTAGCCATATTAGTCCACATAGTATTTACTTCTGTTTCATAGTTCCACTTTCCTTCTACCATCAACTTATTTTTGAAGGAGGTTATTTTCTCTCCTTTTAAGTTCCACCACTTAGTTTTTGGGTGTGTATTAAGCCTAGTTCTTTTACTCCATCTTTTGATATGGATATCCATAACCATTAACCTATGTTGTGAGGTCAAACTCTCACCAGGTATCACCTTAAAATCCTTACATGTAGATTGTTCATTATTCCTAAGTAGAAAAAAGTCTATTTGGCTTTTATAAAGTCCACTTTTAAAGGTTATTAAATGTTCATCCCTCTTCTTAAAGAGTGTATTTGCAATGGATAGGTTATATGACAAAGCAAAATCGAGGATATTCTCCCCCATCTCATTTCGTTCACCTATACCATATCCACCGTGTATTCTATCATATCCTTCCTTATCTTTTCCTACATGGCTGTTTAAGTCTGCACCTATAAATATCCGCTCAGTGTTGGGAATTTCTTGCATGACTCCCTCCATATCTTCCCAAAACTGTTTCTTGATTATCTCTTGTAACCCTACTTGTGGTGCGTATGCACTTATAACATTTATAATCTGCTCTCCTAGAACAATTTTTGTTATTATAATTCTATCGCTGATTCTTTTAACATCCACAACTTTATCCTTTAATTCCTTATCCACTATTATTCCTACACTATTTCTGTTATTTTCCTTTCCTACGTACCATAATTTATACCCATCTATTTCTCATGCTTTAGCCCCTTTCCACTTGGTTTCTTGGATACAAGCGATGTTGACTCTCCTACGTTTCATCGCGTCTACTAACTCCAAACTCTTGCCAGTTAGTGTCCCTATATTCCATGTGGCGATATGAATCTTATGTTCTGGTGATACCCTATTTACCATTGCCTTTCTTGACCTCCATGGTATGAACCCATGTCCACTTTTCACTGCACATGGGTTTTGATATAGTGCGTCGCTTCTGAGGGGACGCTCTAGCAGCCCTTGCCCATTTTTCACTACACTCGGGATCCGATGTAGCACATCGCTTCTGGGAGAACGCCCTAGCAGCCCTTGCCTATTTTTCATTGCACCCGGGATCCGATGCAACTCGTCGCTTATGGGGAACGCCCTAGCTTGAGGGAATGTTTGTTTTCGATTCATGTCAAATTTGGGTTGCCGCATTTCTTAAAAGCTGAAGATGATTTTCATTTCTTCCTTACAAACGAATATACATTCATTTGCAAGCAAAAAAGAAATAACAAAACCATCTTCAGCTTCACCCTTGTTAGCTGGCTACCTGACGCAAGGGTTGCCATATTTAAGAAGAGGGAGATGATTTTCATTTCTTCCTCACAAACTAATATACAAATGCATATTCATTTGTAAGAAAGAAATAACAAAATCATTTTCAACTTCTCCCCTGCCAGCTAGCACCTGACACAGGACCCTCCTCCTTTTTCATCCGGGCTTGGGACCGTTATTGGCGGAGTTAGTTATATGAATATGAATAAATTACTAAAATTTAGTTTGCTTTGATGTTTCAGCCATTGGCTGCATATATTAATTTTATAATAAAATAATTTATAACTAAAATGTTTCTGGCACTTTCATGAGACCCCACATCTGTCCCTGACCCCATCTCAGCTCCTCGTTTCTCACTTCTGATAACTATCACACACATGCATGCTCAAAAAAGGCCCATCAATCTTCGGTAGGGATGACAATAGGTCAGGTCAGTTTGGGTTTAAGCCAAACATAACTTGTGGAACCTGGCATTCATCTCCACCTGTGCCATGATGGGTCACCAATTTATAAAACTTGTCATGGTTCAGGTCTAACTTATGACAACCACCCTACCCTGCCCCACCCCTTTTTAACTGCAATGTGGTTGAGTGGGTTTGGGTGGTGTTATCTTGATGTATTTCTAATCACAATCCAAATCACAATCCTACCTTGCAGTTCATGTTTTGATTACATAATATCCGAACGTGTTTTAGTTATTGTCATTAATATAATTGAGATGGGTGGGTCAGGTCTTCACGACACTGTCTCGTCCCAGCCCAGACCTGCACCAGGTTGCTTTGGCTGGTGGTAGGGGGGTCACTTTTTCTATTGATGCTGCACTCGTAATGGGTGCAGGCTGGGGTAGTGCCCCAGTTAAACCCGCCCTCCTTCCATCCTTGCACACACACAGATATGGATAGTATTTATGCTCCCTTTCTTACTCTGGCAAAATCTGCAGTAACCAAGACAATATGCTTAACACTCAAAAAGTAAGTTAGTCAATCTGCTTAAAAGGATTTACATCCAGAACTTTCATGCGATGGGCATTTGAGAGTTTGGACATAATGAATTGTTAGATTCAAAAACTCTATGTACAGATATATACATAGTTACATCATCAAGCTAACATGTCCACCTGAAAATGCACCAAATTCTTGCATAAACACATCCTTGCTGTAGCCACTGGTGTTTGGAATAGATTCATTTGACTCGGGAGTTAAAAAAGTTTCAGTTTTCTGTCACTTGTTCTTGTTCATGTTTTCATTCAGTAGATGTCTTCAGCATACATTTTTCACATCTCACTCATTATTGCAATGCAAAAATTACGTAAATTTTCATATGTCAAACCTCCATATGAAAAGAGTCCTAGAAGGGGAGCCTTGGTGCAACGGTAAAAGTTGTTGTCATGTGACCTTGAGGTCACGGGTTCAAGGCGTGGAATCAGCCTCTTGCAAAAATGCAAGATAAGGCTGCCTACTTTAGGCCATTGTGGTCCGCCCCTTCCCTGGACCCCGCATAGGCGGGGGCTTCCTGGGCTACCCTTTTATGCTTTTGGTATTCTAATTATGATTACCTAGACAGAATATAAAGGCATCAATCATACTTACTTCTTGTGTTGCATATTATTCAGAGCCTTGTGCATGATATTCTTCTAAAGTTCTGGAATAATATGCAATTATACTGGTTTTGGTAGAGTGAGTCATATGTAAGCAATTCCTACAAGGTGAGCAATCACCTATCTCAGGAACCCCTAGTTATTTTCTCAATTGAATCCCACCTATACTGTCACATGGTAGAACATTTGCTGTCTGTTTATTTCATAGTCCGTCAAAAGCTTTAATAAATTCCATCTTTGATGCAGGAACTCATGGATGTTGAAGGTGAAGGGATGGCTGCTATGTTATTCGGCTGCATTCAGGAAATGGATATAGACAATCAAATGATGGTACTGAACTCAATATTTTCTCATAATTTTTATCTGAATTGGATGGGAAATGATACCCAATGCTCCTTTGTGACTTTTGCCTTACCCTCAATTGGGGTTTTATGGTAAAAGTACAAGAGGCTGCACCCTTACGATAAGTGACATGGGTCTTATTATGGATGAGCCCTGTCCCAAAAGTTACATACTTGTGATGATCTGACCATTGCTTTTCTCAGTTTTGATCTCTAAAAATAATGGTAATAAAATAAACAGTACTCAGAACAGCTAAGAAAAATCAATGCCAACATAGTATGTTAATTTTGGATATAGTGCATCTATGGGACGACGGTTAAGTTGAACAGATCAGATCATTCAGAAAGGTAGGCTTCTGTTGTACTATAATCACATAACTCCAAATGAGGGTTGGAGCAACAGTTTTAGAGGGGCTTGGGAATATCATTTCCTGTCGGATGTAGTCAGTTTAAGTGTCAAACCTGAGCTTTGTACCAGCTCTTCTACCAAGTTACTGTCAATTAATTTGCTTGTCATTTTGTTAATATTATCAAAATATTCTCCTTTAGATTCTCTCAGCTAGAATACCAGTTTTAGATTGGGAAATGATACCTCCTTAACCTAACTTACTCCAAAAGCCTTCTAGTGCAGTGGTCCAAGAATGAGTCTCTCACCTGGATCACTAGGGTTTGAGGCTGTGCATCGCACGTGTGTGTGTGTGTCTAACTTTCAAAGGAAAATAAAAAATAAAAAACTTCTGTGCGCTTCGTGGTCTTTTGGTATTTTAATTTACTTTAACTAGTTGTGAAGCTCACAACGAATGAAATACCCACAAAACCAAAAGGGGGCAGGAATAAGGTAAGTTGAAGGGGAATATCATTTCCCTTTCAGACTGATGTTGGTGATGTCTGTTTTCATAGATAGCTTGTGTTCTAAAGTCCAAACAGCTTAGGAGGTATTCATTTTCTAAATGGAGTCTGGTCTTTCTGGAGGTCCTTGCGTTGCTTTGTTGCTCTTTTTTTCTTTTTTCCAATTGTAAATATCTATATATTGTGAAGTATCACCTTACTTTATGAGTTATACACGGGCATAGGCGAATTATTAGGCGAAGTAACTCTTGTTTGACTTATATTTAGTAGTGTCCTGGTTTCCAATCAAGTTCTTACAAAATTTTGAAGTAATCACAATTAATCATCATATGTTATGAATTTGTTATTATCATAACAAGGGTTCAGTGTTTTCTGCATGGGAAATTTATCTTGTATGTGATTAAAGAAATCCGCTGTATGATCTTCGCATAACACTTTTCTTTTATTATTTACAGCTCTACCAGCATATTGTTCTAAGTGGAGGGAGTACAATGTATCCTGGATTGCCAAGTCGGTAATATTCTGAAAATTTCTTTCAGAACAATTTAAGAGCCAATATCCCTTCTTTCTTGTGATTTTATATCTTTTAACAGTCTACTAATTGCCTCCCATTTATCCTGTAGTCATCCTCCAGAACCAAGTAGTCATATTTATGGCAAACTCTTCTGTTTATGAAATGCATAATTTTAACAGTGATTATTTTTGGGGTTCATTGCTGTAACTCATGCTAATAGATCCAGTTGAATAAATGACAGTAAATTGTTCCCATCTGTGGGAAACAATGTCACAAGAATGTAGTTGCAGCTTCCAATTATAGTAGGAGGTAGGAACAGACCCTTTTTGCAAGTACATTGATGTTCATCTCTGTTCATTTCTGTAATCATCTTATATTGTATAATATATTTGACCAGTTTGGAGAAAGAAATACTTGACCATTATCTTGAAGTCGTCTTGACAGGAAACAAGGATAGACTAAAGGTAACTCTGATAGTTGACTTTCCTGGTCCTGCCTCCCTTTTTCATGCCTGCTTTTGATCTTATACGAATGGCTCATTACATTCCAGCTCACTTTGGTTTCAACTTTTTCTAGTCGAAAAATCTTTAGGATCCTCTATAATTCTGTTTGCTTATGTTCCTCAATGACCATGACATTATAAATGATGCAGTAGAGGTTTAAAAGCACGTCTTCTGTATTCAGAATCTGAAAGGTCAAATCAAGTTCCTCCTGAGCACAACCTTACAATGCAGATAGTCACAAGCTTATAGTTGTGGACCAGGGGGCTAATTTTAACTGGTTTTTTCTAGGTCTTGGATAAATGGGATTTAACTCAAAAGATTCCTATTGGTTTTGCCTGCTTCGTGCTAAATGAGTTTCATTTGAAGGAAAGCAGATGGGTAAGGACTGAACCATTAAAAATTCCATTAAAAATTGATATGGTAAAAACTACCAACTTCTTTGGGCTTATAGGGCAGACCTCTTCTAAGCTGGTAACTTGTTTGTGAAGCCCCTTTGATTCTCTTATCCTCGTTAGAAATATCAAGTCTATATGCTTTATGTTTCACAAGTTGAGGGGATAATGTTTGAGTTACATTTTATCTGGTAATCCTTATCGACACAAATAGCATACTCTCTCCAATCTCTTTCCCTATGACTTCTAAGGAGACTGCCTGCTGGAACCTTCCCTGGGACTGCTCATGGCTGGTTGTCACATCAGCTTGCATAAATGCAAGCCTATCCTTCTGTTATGGATCCCATAAATGCAGGTGATGTGATAGGCAGTCCATAGAAGGACCTTGGGAACTGTCTCCTTATCATTTTCCTAAGTTAATATCAATATTTTACTAAATACAGAAAAATTATTTTGTAAATATTTATTTATGTAAATGCTTCCTTCTTGTGCCTTTTCTGAATCTTCTTCTATTGCTGCTTTAACTCTTTGAAATTTAAAGGTTCTCCAGGCCATTATTCTTGTTCCTATAAAGAGTTTGATATATGAGCAACGGTCCGCCTAACCCAGTAATACGAATAAGTGATCATACTGCTGGTGAGCTCTCTGTGCTGGACTTCAAACCAATGTGCATGACTCGAAACAATCGCCAACATGCTAATCCTCGGGTGTATGGCAGCACCATGGGCTTATGACCTGCCCTTGTCTAATGACAACTCATACTAACAGTAAAAATGCAGACTGGAATTGGTTGGTACATTGCCCATGCTTAATGCCCATGCATCGAGTTTGAATGTATGCTTCCAAACCCCCTAATTACCTTATTGCACATGGTTGGATTTCTACGAAAGATGGTATGGTTTTCAATTTTTCTAAGGAGGTTTGATCTTGATGATTTTACCTGACTTGGATGCTCTTATCTTTAACTAGTTGAATCCCAGTAAGAGTCCACATCCATAGTGTGGAAGGAATCTACACCACCTACTGGGCCTGCCTCTTATTTTTTGAGTGATGCAACCCGTGAATCAGATTTGCAGCAACTGCATCATTGGTGGTTCTTTTTTCTTCAAATATAGACGGTATTGCACTTCCTCATATTATCGACTAGAAAGGTTTTTGTTGGATTAGATTTCTGGTATCCTCACATCTTGAGGTGCTATGGATCCAACAAACTGGCTGGTTCACTCAAAAAATTAAGGGATGGCTCCCAACAGGTGGGGTGGACTCCTTCCACACTTGGAGCGTGGACTCCCGCTGGCACTCAAACCCAGATTATGGAAAGTCGGTAAAAACCAGTCTTAAAAAGAGAGGAGAAGCTAATAATAGAATGTAAAAAAAACATACAATTAAACAAAACAAAAAAAAGCAGTCACAAAATATCAGTATGATTTTAAAAGACACGTTTGAAATGAAAAGATCAGAAACAAACGAAAAACAGCAGCAGCATATTTTAAGATTCGATGTACCTCATGAAAAAGACGTGATTTATGTAAGGAAAGACAAAAAGTAGTTGTTTGTGACTCTAGATTTTGAAGCTAAGATTGATCTTATGACCATCCATTTTCTGGATGGACCAGAATTCCGGATAAGCAGGCAAGATTATGAAGAAGAGGGAGTAGAATGCTTAAGAAAATGTGGGCAAGCATAATCATCTTGAAAGAGGCAATGTGTGATGGAGCAACAGCATGGCACCAAAGTGTCTACAAATTAAAAGGTGCAACGTATGCTGAGACGTGCCTGCTGCCTGCCTTTGGTGGCAAGGTATGACAAAGAGATTCCATAACTCATATAGGTTCTTTGATCATGTCTGTTTGTGCAGCTGCACGATTAGGTTCTTTGATAATGTCTGTTTATTAATGAGTTGGATCTACAAAAGGGATCCATCGTTACACTATATCCAAGTCACATCTGAATTCGGTTAGATCTTTTAAATCTGTCAAACTGTCTAGATCCATTTATGCCTTGTGTATTTGTCAATGTAATTCATCATCATTATCAAGATATTATCCTAATAAAGGATTGGCTACATAAATCTTTTTTCTCTATTCTTCTCTATTAACTTCCATAGCTTTATTTAGTCACAAAGTTTTTAACTAATGAAAACCATCTTAAACTTCTTTAAAATATGACAACCATAACATGTCATCTATTGAATATTTGTCAATATAGTTAAAAGTTCAAATTAAAGGGTTGTATCCCCACAACCAACATTTTTTCTAAAAATTTCTTGAAAGTTGTATTGAAATTTTCAATATATTATCCTTTTAGCCAACAATTATTATTATTATTTTCCTACTAACGCTAGTAGGTTTGAAAACAAGGCCACTTAACCAATTGGCACAAGTACTTGAACCGAAATTCAGCCAGGCTAAAGATTCCTGGGAAGGTGAGCGAGGCCGGTTTATAAAATGATGGAGAAACGCTCTCCTGATTGAGTCCTGCGACTTACTCTGAACGTTTCCCGGATGATCTGACTTATTCATCTCGACGGACTCAGTCCGGATAGCGTTCTGAAAATGATAATTTTCACAAGTGTCCCTGGGCAATATCATCCTCTAAAGTCTCAAACTTCACATTGCCACCGAAAGAACAAAGCAAACAATCAAAAGATCACACAAATTACAGACTGATTACAATCTCCTCCCGTCGGTAACCATCTCCAGCCTTTTCTTCTTCTTCATCTTGCTCCTCTCAGTCCTGGCAACCAGTCTTTCCAGCTGCTCCACTCTCTGAGTCAAAGCGCTTACCATCCGGCACTGAACAATGTTCCTTTCGCAAAGCTCTGAAAACAATCTCTTCAGTTTCTCATTCTCCTCTATCATCTTTTGCACCATATCCATACCTACATCATTTACCCTCGTCGTCTCTTCGCTCCTCTGAACCACCATTGCGTCTTGCGTTTCTCGATCTTCTCTCTCGTCGTCTTCGATCGAACTCTGGGGAATTTCCGTCGACTCGACTTGATTCGACATCTCATTGATCATTTTTTCTTCTGATGGAGCTTGTACACCATTTTCAGGGGTTTCTTCCATCGGATCTACCACAATATCTTCCTCTTTTTGTATCTTATCCGTATATTCAGCAGAATGTGGTTGTGGCGGCGTCTCTTCATCACATGAACCTTGCATTTCTACGCTTTGATCAACAGCATTGGATAGCGCTTCACAACTGTCAGCACTAGTTCTTCCTTGATTTTGTATCTCTAGCTTCTGACTGACAGCATCGGAAATTTTTTCACAACTGTCAGCAGATTCAATCGCTTTTTCTGTTTCTATGTTTTTATCGACGGTGATTTCGGTTTCTTCAAGCATCATGTCCGAATTACCTGCTGAATTGGAGTTTTCCATATTTTCTTCGGATTCATCTTTCATCCCATTGGAGTCAGCATCAGCTTCATTTTCCCTCTCCAAATCCGCAGATTCTACTGCGACAATTGCATCCACTGCCTCCTGCAAGGCAATCACTCTCCGAATCACCGCCTTCAGGAAATCCCTCACACCGGAATCAACTCCCCGAACAGAATCCAGTCTAATCAACAAGGCCATAAGCGTCTCATTCACCTTCAACCGTTCCTTCGCATCTCGCCGCATCAGTTCCGCAGTTTCATTCTGTGAAATTCTCCGTTGGATTTCATCGACTTCCCTTCCTATTCCACAAATCTTTTTCACATTCTTTCTCACCGTGAATCCCCGGAAAACCTTCTGGATCTTGATCGCAGCGGCAGATCTGGATTTCTCAGATCCGACGAAGTCAACGGGAATGGAAACGACCTTGGGAGGGGTAGAGGGTTTTGTTTGTTGACGAAGGATTGGGATTTCCAGCGGAGTTGCAGAGTAGCGAGGGCGAGACCCGTTCCAGTAATTACCCAAGAAGGGATTTTCCATCATTGTCTCTGAAAATCGCTGACTTCGGCAAAGAAGAGACTTGCGATTGGGATCTTAGAAATAAGATCTTGGCAAAGGTATGATGGTTTGGACTTCGATTTTCAATCTTCTGCGGTGTGGGTTGTGAACTTCGGAGGGTTTTTGGAAGTTATATATAGGGAGGGAGTTTGTCCAGAAGTTTCTGTTAGATATTTTGCCGACCTGCGTTTCTCCAGAAGTTTGCTATCTAGAAGGCGGAAGAAGCTCCCTCTGTGAAACCATTTTCCAAATAACGCCTCTTATCTTTCATTGGAGAATACTAAAATAGGGAACACATTTTATGGGACCCTTTCGACTCGTTCATCCCGTTTCTCTATATTTAAATGTTTAAATTTAAAAATTCATGTCATTTAGGTGACTATAGCATCTAAAGACATCTTGAAATGCTGTGCTCATAAATGAATAGTTCAAGATTTTAACATGAAATATACAGTATAACCGTTAACTGCTAGAATCATCTAAATCGTACGCCTTTTAATCTGAAAATAGTTCATCTCATTCATCTAACTTACTTTCTTATATTATAGATAAAAAAAGATCATATGGTATGTTCTAATTTCTAAGAAACTGTCTATTATTTATAAAGGTTTTTAACTGTTCATTTATAAGTAGATGCTAAAATCATTTAAACCACATGATTTTTAATTTATAGGACATCTAAATTTAGAGCAATGAGATGAACAAGTTGGATCATTTAAAAGTAGACTCCAGAAAATGTGATTGTTTGACCACACCCATATTGAAGTCAATTTGGCATTCCTCTTCTATCATAAAGAAAGACGAATGGTTGGCATCACTAAACTTATAATCCCTTTCTATACTTTCGAAGCTCGTATCATTTGGTCAATGGTAGTCTTGAAACTCATTGGGTAGCTAGGCCCAAAATTTTAAAGATCTAAGCGGTTCACAATGATTCCCTTGACTTGTCAAAAATCTTTGAGTTGTGAAATCAATATTTAAAAGTTTAAGTGTCCATTTCATAATTAAAAACTAAGATTATCCAGTGGATGAGAATTTTGGAGTAGGACCCATCTAGTCAAAGACAAAGTTGTGAATGAGTTCGATCTTAAAAAATCTGGGCCGACTAGGATTTGTAGCCATTCTTAACATTTAGTGAGCGGCTTGTGATTAAAAATACAAGACGCACATATACCAGTACTCTCTCTTACTGTAGCTTTGCAATTAAAAAAGCGCCTACTTTTATTTTCTTAGTTATTCGAGCTGTTCATTCAATTTAGCCTGTCCCAAACGGCCTAAATGCCGAATATTTCATCTATTGGATGCAAGGCATGTTTATTTAGTCTTGTGGTCTAGAAATAGACGGCGTAGAACCAAAACAACTCAAAACCATCTTTTTTGCAAATGCAAAAGGCCCAGGTAACAGGTATTAGAGGTATCAAGTAGATAAGATATTTGATACGGCCATCTGGGACATGCCGAGTTCAATGGATAGCTTGGATCTTTTAAAAATAAAACAAGTGGGTCCAACACGTATATTTTTTTAAAGCAAAGCTTTGCATGATATGAATTCATTGAAAAATGAAAGAAATATTCCCAATATGCTCTCTCTCTCACACACACATCGTTACATGCCCTTCAAGTAAATGTATCTTTTTTCTTCTTTTTAGTGTGGTGTCGGGTTAATGCAGGACAAAGTTTTAGCCAGTCCAAACCAATCAGCCTAAAGCTGCAAAGCACAAACTCAACCAGGTACCTATGTCTTGAAAATGAAAGACTGGCAATTCATACTCAAGAAGATGATGTTCAAGTGAGGATGGAAGCAGGAATCTTTGAGATTACCATTAGACAAATAAAGAAGCATGTCACGACCCTAGCTTCTCCTAAGCCTCTTGACCATGCATTTCTCCCGCTAAGTACATCACCTTAGCCTCGAGTCAACCTACTCCAAGCTAGCCAGGTACCTCACCTTAGTTATCTCAAACCTAAGCACTTTTATTACTCTCAATAAATGCTTACCAACTCTGGATGGTTTACCAATGAATGGCCTAGCTTATTTACACTTGCTCTTCCCATTCACCTATAGCCAGGATTATTACTTGTGGCTTACAACCAACGGTCTAAATCACCTTCTGGAACTCTCTTACATAACATCCTAGTTCTATTACCTTTTATACCTATCTCTAAACTCTTCTGAAACATCTACGGATTTACATGGAATACTATACCACATAGGTCTTAGACTATGGGTCTTCCAGAACCAAGTCATGCTCTGCAGATCTTGCACAATTGACCTAGGTCCTTAGACCAAGTCCACAAACCAAACAGGCTTCTTCTAGGCCAAAAGCCTTGGACATGGGCTAGGACAATGAGTACCGTGACATTTTTCCCCACCTGATAATGTTGATGTCCTCATCAACACACCAACCATAGTGCTGCAAACCCTATCACATGCCACCACAATCTGAGTTTATATGTCATGCACGTCACGCACACTCTTGTACTCCTCATGAGCTTAAACATGTGTGCCGCCTTACACATCCATTCCTAGCTTGTCTTGTGCACCTCCATGCACTCCGTAACTCAGTCCATGCCGTGTGCCTTTATGCACGTCTGAACATCTCTGAGCAACCGCAAGTCATCGCGCCTCCTGTACATCTTCGCGGCCACCATAAGCCATTGCGCCTCTTGCACATCCGCATGGTACTATAAGCCATCATGCCTCCTGCATGTCCATGCTCGATCATACTTCATATGGAGTTCTCTAGTGTTAGCTTGTTCCTCTCCGTGCCCTCGTGTGTGGCAACTCTTTCGTTGGCCACTAGCGTCTCTTGGAGCACCTCCTTGCTTCTTGGCTCATCAACGTGTTTTGTTGTTGTCGTCTTGACGTGCCAGGGTCTGCCTCGCCAATTGGTTCACATCTTGCCTCATCTTTGGGAAGGCACTCATCCTTCCAATGAGATGCCTCATGGTGTTCTAAATTGAACTCATAACCTCGAACTTGAAGTCTTCTATGGCAGCTCTCATCTCCTCTTCGAGCTCATCTATGCGCGCCTGCACATGTGGCACTACGCTATCCATGTTTCTAGCCTCCATGCGAGCAACCTCGCTTGTCATCGTGCTCCCACTTAGAAAGGCACCAAGTCTCGAATCCACTCTAATACCACTTGCGACATCCTGAGCTTCTCCTAAGCCTCTCGACTGTGTGGCTCCTGTGCCAAGTACCTCACCTTAGCCCTGAATCAACCTACTCCAAGCTAGCCAAGTACCTCACCCTAGCTACAAGCACACTCAAAGATGATCTCAAAGCAAAGCACTCTTTATTATTCCCAAGAAATGCTTACAACTCTGGATGGCCTACAAATGAATGGCCTAGCCCATTTATACTTGTTCTCTACCATTCACCACCTTAATGGATGACGAAGATCATTACTTATGTCCCAGAACCGGTGGTCTAGATCATCTTCTGGAGGTCGCTTACGAAATATCCTAGCTGTACTACCTTTTACACCTATCCCTGTATTCTTCCAAAATATCTACATATTCACATGGAATATTCTACATATATCTTCTAAACTACAGGCTTTCCAAAACCAGGCCATGCTCGACGGATCTTGTACAATGGACCTAAGTCCTTGGGCCAAGGCCACAAACCAAACATCGTCTTACGAAAAGCCTTGGTCATGGGACAGGAGAGTCAGCCAGTGACAAGCAGCATTGTTATGTGTTAACCCTTGTCTGACAAGAACACTTTCCGCAATTCATTAGCCATGATAAAGCCAGGGCCAGAATGCCTTCTGTCCTGATTAGAAGATCCTAGTCAGCAACAAGACATTATGATGAATGCAGCCAACGGCACCTGTGAGTTCAAGGTGATCCTCACAGTTAATCTCTGGCCCACACTACTGAAATCTTTTCATTAAGTGCTCACCAGTTATGTCTGAACTCTCTAGGCCGTCTATATTCTCAACGACTAAGTTAATATAGACAAGATTTATGACACATGACATTTCCCAGACGTGGACATGAAGTTGAGCCATTTAGGTCACCAAACTTCTTGGGCCCGACGGTACTCCATTGGCGCGTAAATTTGTTTATATAGAAGAGCACACCCAGAAAGTTGTTCTGCAGAAAATCCAAACCGATCAGCTGCCACATTTATACAATTGCTGCTCCATGGAAGATCAAGAATGCGTCCAAATACTTCAGTATCGGCGTATACACGTCTATTGCAATTAATTAGGCTTGTATTGCTAATAACAAATTTTTAATTTTCTTGTCTTGAGCTAAATTAAGGAGATCTTCCTTTCAAACCCTGAAATTAGCAGCCCCGTACACCCAAATTCAGACAAGCCTCGTTCTGAGAAACAATTTCCGTCAACTTCTGGGAAAATAAATAGAAAATTGCCAAAACCAACAAAATAAACACTACCACACAACTGGAACGCAACAACACGGCTGAAGAAAAAACACATAATCGCACACTATTCGTTGAAAGAAATACAATTGCCCAATCCTTTCTCTGTGCAGAACAAGTCTGCAAAGGCATAAATATGCAGTGGAAGCTGCATTTGAAGCCAAACCAACCCACTCCAAACCCAAGATCCTTCTTGTCTTCTCTTATAGCCTGGTTTCTGTTCAAGAGCCTTCTAGTTTCCAGCTGCTCTACTTCCACTCCCACTCCCACTGCCGATACGATTTGATTCCCCAACTCCAGCTGCCAAAGCAAGAACTTCTGGTGATATTTCCCAGCTTCCGCTTTTCCTTCCCCAGCTAGAGCGCCTTGGATGCATTCCTGCACGGCCCTCCATACCTTCTGCCGGAAGGCCCTGGCTTAAATCTGGGGAAGCATCACCAAAGCCCCCATCCTTGTTGTCCATACCATCATTGCCTGCTTCAAAATCAGCAACTCCTGGCCCGGTGTTTCCCCATGCCGGCTTCCGACCCATCTCCAGATCTCCAACAGTTTTCCCCATATTTGGGCTAATAAAACCCCCACCAACAGAGCGTGCCTGTAGACCCATCTCTAGTGGCACCCTTGACCTGAATTTGTTCTTAGAGTGGGGAATACTGGTGCAGAAGATTTCTTTGAAGTTCTCCACCACTCCTCTGTTATAGGGGTTGGCCCGCCGATCATATCTGTATCTGAAGTTCTCATAAGTTGTCTGCCCAAAAACAAAAGTTCTTGGTCAATGGATAAGTTTCTGAATTTGCAGTCTGTTCTGAGTATCAATACCTGGTTAATGCTGAGAAGATAGAGATGGAAGACAGTGAGACCACCAACGAACCAGACTGATATAAAGGTGTAAACTATCAGCACGATAGATGCAGGACTCTTGGTCATTGCCTTCCAGATAGTTGTGTCTTCGGACCTCATGATCCTAGTGATATAGACCCAGCAGAACCCAAAAACATATATGCACAGGAGAGTCGTTGAGAAGATGAACATGAAGAAAAAGCGGTAATTCCGCTGCATCCATAATTGTAATACATGTGAGAAATATCTATCAGAAAGTATAGTAGAACTTCAAAAAAGCAAATAGATTGACACCTCCATAAGGCTTGCTACAGGAAGAAATACTCTGCTTGTTTTTCTTTTCTATTTATTTTGACAACTACTTTTCTTGGATTCTATTTTCCAACTTCCACAAGAACGTATAACTAGCATACTACCAAAAGATAAAAGATTCACAGGCCTCTTTCTGAAAGTTTTGTTCCTTACCAGCCCAATACACTGTCCAACCCAAGGACAGTGATGATCAAACCGTTCTACACAATTATTGCAGATTGAACAATGTGAACAGCGAGGGGGTCGATATAACATACAAGTATCACAGTATTTGACCTTTATTGTGAATCCATTAACAACAACATCCTTCATGCGAGGTAAAAGTAACTGAGGAGTTTGGCCACCCCCAACTTCAGCACTCCCATCATAGCCTTCTGGCTCTGGAGGATGGGCATTACGAGGAATTATACCGGGATCTCTTCCAGAAGTGAGCAGAAGAAGAGTTAAGATCTGTGAAACCAAAATGCTTAGTTTAGATTCCAAAACCAGGAAATGAATGGATACAGAGCGAGTGAAATCAAGGCACACAAGTTCAATCATTCTAGACACTATAATGTTTAACTCTTTTAATTTCTTTTTCTTTTTATCTTCCTTTTCTTTTCTCCTAAGAAAGATAATAGATATTTTATTAGAATCAAAATAACAGCTCAGGCATCAAATGTTACCAGGGACGGATACAAAGAGATACTGATGTCTATAAATCTTGCACACAAACAATTTCCATCGACATATCCACAACATAATTCTCTTCCCGCATGAAAGTAAGGCCTTCTCAAGTCAGTGCTAGTAGTAGAACTCATACCACATGCTCGAAAACCATTTTGATACAACTATGATCTGTGTTTGTAAAAGTTGTCTGTAACAGAATCAGTAAGTAGATTAGCACAACCAAGGCTAATGAAGGGGTTGAACCCTCCTTACAATCAGCTAAATTTTCACTAGTCCTATGTCTCCATGTTTTCATCTCCTTTCAGAAGGAGCTAATTCTGTAGAACTCACCACTATGCATTAATTGTATTCATAGTGTGTACAAGGGTCCAAAAGTTGAACCCTTGCATCCATATGCAAGTTTCTGTTGCTCAATAGTACGTTCATCTTTAGCCATGATCAAAGGAAAAGATTATTTGCTATCAAAATATGCAAATCAAATCAAAATATTATAATAACAGCAAGATGTTTCTTGATCAACCCCTTTGTCTCTTATCTTCAAGAATAGAAAATTCCTTTTCGAAGTATGTTCTTCATTAAGAATCTGGTTCCTCTATTTATTTATTTAGTTAGTAGGACAAAATTGGTGGTTCAAGCTCTTCCAAATGCAGTTGTAAGAAGCAAAGTGGGGCTCCTTTATGTATTCTATGGTTCCCATGGCATAGGAAAAATGTCATCATCATCAAGACCTTATCCAGATTAGGGGTCAGTACAGGAAAAACCTCATGCACATGCATATTTGTTAGAGCTCTAAACTGTAAATCTCAAGAACATTCCAAACCTTGTGGCATCTGCAAATCGTGTATTGCACATGAATTAGTTAAGAGTCAAAAGTATGGAAAGTGACACCGGTCAGTAACTTCAACTTCGAGAATATGATTTCCTCGCAGTTGCCATCTCAGTACAGTGTTGATTATTGATGACTGTGATACTTTGCACCCTGATTCCTCGAGTGCCATCTCTTAGGTCATTGACCTAGCACCCAACGTGTGGTATTATCCTTATCAGCACAAGTCTCAATCATCTTCCACATGTCATCATATCCAGGTTCCAGAAATTCAAAAAATAAAAATAAAAAATCTGAAATTGAAGGAAGCAGATATCATCTATAATTTGCAGTTGATTGAGACGAAAGGTCTAGAAATTGATTAGGATGTATTGAAACTTACAGCATCACAGTCAGATGGATCTTTGAGGAATGCTCAGATGAGTCTTGACCAACTGAGTTCGCTTGGGCAGGGAATCTCTGTTGCCCTGGTCCAGGAGCTCGCAAGTTCTTTATTGCTACTAACACATTACTACTTAAATGTCTCTAATAGCATGTTTTTCGCTCTGATACCTTGTGAGCTTATGAAGTCTCAGTTACATTTTTATGATTCGGTCCTGAGTTACCTTACTGTCTCAAAATCGGCACATTTATTTAACACCTGGAAAGCTTATAATGATTTCTGATGTACATAAATATCACATTTGTGAGGTCTGTTTTGAAAAAACAAGCAACACTCCTCAATGCCTTCGGCTTGCTGCATTGGCTTCTTGAATTGTAAGAGAACTTTTTCAATACTCAGTTTTAATTTCCAGGGTCTATCATTGGCATTATGAGGTGATTATGAAAGGCAAGTGAATTAGCTTTTAGATTTGTTAGATCTTTTGTTTATATGGAAACTTCTTTCAGCCAACCCCTAATTGGGATAAGGCTTTGATGATGATGATTAATTGCTTTGGTTGGTTTCCTTTGCCTCATGGAAACTTCTTTCAGCCGACCCCTAATCAGGATAAGGCTTTGATGATGATGATGATGATGATGATGAGTAATTGCTTTGGTTGGTTTCCTTTCCGTTGCATTTTTTCTTTTGTTCCCTTCCATGACCCATTGGCTTGATACTAAAGAATGTGACTAATTTTCTCATTGAGCAAAGAGTACAAAAATAAATCAGATTGATTTTTCGACCAGAAGTACTATGTGAAATCTTTACGTTTTTCTATAGTTATCTATCCCTATCGCACTGGTATAGTGATTGAATCGATATAGAGAACCTAGCCTTCTACATTAATTGACAAGAATTATTCCAAATTCTTCGTAAAACCTACCAAGTAAAATCCCAAATTGGATACTGAATTCTTGTGGCAACTTAGGAATTTCTAAAATTTCTAAGCAAGAATATATTTAACCAGGGAAGATCCTTTTTCATCTCATCATTAGATCATTGGCAGAGATTGTTCCCAAGGGTTTGTGATTACAATATGATGCAGGATCGTTTCAAAATCCTTCTGATATTGCAGAAGTCAAATTTAAGTACAAAATAACTCGGAACTATCAGAAATCAAGGAACTACACAGAAAGAGTAAGCTTAACTAAAAGAAAATTCGGTTTTAGAGAAAGCAAACTGTATTTTTGCAAGAATTCAAATATCCACTTGGAGAAGATTTACAGGAATGAAACAACGCCAGTTGAGAGTTTTTTGATAGATAAACTAAACATAAATTTCAAATGTCCAGATACTATTTGCTGAGAAATCCCCTATAATTTTGAAACACTTTAAAAACAAGGTTCCTCGGCAGATATTGGATTCTAACAGAATCTGAACTGGAAATAACTTCAAAATAAAGACTCCATGATGAATTTTAGGTTGCAGGAACTTAACTAGGAAGAAACAAACTACGTTTTGGGTGTTTTGAATATGAACAAATGAAAATTACCAGATAGACTCGACTGCCATGCTCAGACATGGCACCTAGAGCATTGGCAAGGTTTTCATAAGTGGTGCACTTAGAAATAAGATGAGAGTTGCACCCATGTGTAGAAACAGCCACAGTTCACAAGCAGATACAAATTTCTCCAGAAATTCAATTCATTCAACGGCAATACCAGAACTCTGAAACTGCACCATACGTAGATTGTTATATCGGAAAAGGTTCCTCTCAAAACTCAGCCCATTAGGTGCCTGAGCTGCAAGAATTTCTGATTCTCACTTTTCCTAAACTCTATCAACTTAAGAACACAACTTAAAAAAAACAAAAACAAATACAACTCCCAAACTTGCTTCTGCAACTAGAAATCACACAAGCCTTTTCATTAAAGATTCACTGTTATTTGCTGCAGAAACACGAAATCCCCATCCCAAGTTTTTTTTATTAGCCTGTAATGCATCATGATTTCAAGCTTTTTTCAATTGATTTACTGCACTAGGTCTTCTGGTTATGATTGTTATCCCTACTAATTATGCTGCTTTTTTGTCCACTTTCTTCCATTTAATATCTAGCATCACATAAGAATGGAAAAGTTTGTTATTTTCTATTTTCCAATTTACATTTGGCACAATTGGAACAAAACAAGCCCAGGATCTTGAGCATAAGGTGCATGTGGACAATCCACCATACTCTTAAAATCCTAACAGGGGCATCATAGGCTTGATCTCTTGTTCACTATACTTCACATAAATAAATACCCAACTAAATCAAAGACTTTGACCTATGCACATTGCACGTGTTAATATTCAACACAAGGGTCCCAAACTGAGCCACTTTCTTGGCCGGGAGTTGCCATCTTAAATTTCATGATAGTTTTTCCCTCTAAGATTGTGGAACTGATAAGCCTAGATAATGTCTTTTATTATGGTATTTTCTGCTTGTATCACAGTGCCATCTAGGTCTCAACAAGCTTCCTACTTGTCTGTAACAAAAGCATCACCACTATTGGAACTCCATTTGCTCCCAAAATATTTTGTCAAGGTCCAAATATTTCAATCACAGCCCTCTTGTTGTCATTTGATCTTCTAGACATACAATAATGGCATCTCCACTGCTAAAAAGTTGTGCTTATGAAATACAACTTCTCATATTTAGCAACATATCTTGAAAAATGCTATTTTAATGTGTCAACTATGGCATATGATGATCTCTATAACAGATTAGGATCAAGAGAAGGTTAGAAAGGCGTGTTTAAACTTGCAAAAATAAGAGAACAGAAGGTTAAGGACTTAAACCACATTAAGTGCATTAGAAGTGATGACCAAATGGCACTAGTTAAAGATGATGAGATCAAACAAAGGTGGGAAAGTTACTCCTAAAAATTGGTAAATGACAATTTCCCTAAGAATATAGGGATTGAAAGTACTGTAAACCCAATCAACATTGGACATTATAGATATGACCGTAGGATTAGATTCCCTAAAGTAAAAGAGGCCTTGAAAAAGATAAATCAAGAAAGGCCTTGGGGCCTAATGGTAATACCAATAGAGGCTTGAAAGCATATGAGAGATACTGAAGTAGTTTGGTTGACAAAGTTGTTTAACAAGATTGTAAAAGCAAACAAAATGCCGAATGAATGGAGGAAGAGCTCTAAAGTACCAATTTATAAGAATAAAGGAGACATACAGAGCTGCAATAATTATCGTGGGATCAAACTTATGAGCCACACTATAAAACCTTTTGAAAGAGTGATTGAGAAGAGGATACAGTATGGGACAAGTGTATAGGAAAACCAGTTTGCTTTCATGCCTAGGAGGTCTACCATGGAAGCTACTTTCCTTAGACAATGGATAAAGAAATATAGAGAGAGGAGGAAAGACCTCGACATGGTCTTTATTGACTTAAAAAGCTTATGATAGGGTCTCTAGAGAGTTAATATGGTAGGTAGGTGTTGGGCGAGAAAGGAGTTTCACGGGAGTATACAGGCATAATTAAAATATATGGGGGAGTGGTAACAAATGTTAGGACCACCAACAGAGAGACCAATGATTTTCTTATCACTATGGGATTGCACTAAGGACCAACATTGAACTCGTACATTTTCATGTTGGTTATGGATGAGTTAACACAACATCTGCACGAGGAGATTTCATGATGCATGATATTTGCAAATGATATAGTTTTAATTGATAAGACAAGGAAGGGCGTAAACACAAAAGCCAAAGTTATGGAGAGAATCATTAGAATCTAAAGGATTTAAAATCAGCCGAACTAAGACGGAGTATATGAATGCAATTTTAGCAAGGAGAGAAGCGAGAGTGGAGCACCAATAAAGATTGATAGCCAAGAAGTCCCCCTAAAAGACCACTTTTGTTACTTAGGATCGATGAATCATGAGGTGGAGAAATTGAGAGAGAGCTTAACCAGAGAGTCCAAGCAGATTGTAATAAATGGAGATGCATCTTTGGAGTTTTGCGTGATCGGTGGGTGCTACTCGAATTGAAAGAAAAATTTTATAAGAGGGCTATAAGGCCAGCCATGCTCTATGGATCAGAAAGTTGGGCAGTTAAGTAATATCATGTACATAGGATGAACGTAACTAAAATGAGGATGTTGAGATGGATGAGTGGAAAGACAAGAAATGATAGAATTAGGAATGAAAACATTAGAGGAAACTTAGGAGTAGCACCAATAAGTAACAAGATGGGGGAGATTAGACTTAAATGATTTAGACATGTCCATCAAAGACTGAAAACGGCACCGGTTAGGAGTGAGGCAATGTAAGTTGAAGGTTCTCAAAGGGCAAGGGGAAAGCCCAAAAGAATGTGGATAGAAGAGATGAGAAAATATTTAAAAACTTTGACACTAAATGAAGCCATAATACTCAATAGAGGGGAAGGAAGGAACAAGATTTATGTGGCCAACCCCTAATCGGGATAAGGTCTTGATGATGATGATGATGAATGTCAAGTATTTGAGAATGGGATATTGAATGTGTAGACTGAACATGTAGTTGGAACTGGACACATGGCAACTAAGTTATAAATAGCCAAGGGCATAAGACCCTAAACAAATAAGAGCACAAGATAATTACTTCCAAAGTGTGTGATTTAGATAGTAAGAGATTGTTTTCCACTAAGAAACATGAATTCCTAGCAAAGTGCAGTACCAAGCAAATCACCTATTAATTCATCAGATAACCATCATGATGTCATGATATAAGCATCAACTATAGTATAGTTGTAAGCAACAAATGCCAAAAGAGACAACTTTCCATTAAACATCAAACTTACATGGCAAAAAGAACTGTATGAATGCAGTAGATGCAATATGAGATTCAGACAGAGATGATACTCACATATAATGTGAATGCAACGGCAAGCACCATTATTGAAATTCCTAGATGGTGAGAGAAGTCATCCATTAATTTTCTTGCAACAAATACACAGAAAACAGTGACTGGAGCAACAATGAGGAATATGGTCAGCACCAGAGATCTCACGTCTGGTCCAAATAAAAACCTTCCCTGTAGAAAAAATATCTGCAAAAATGCAATTAACCATGTGCCATAAGAAACATAAGATAACATAATGGCTACGCCAATGCAAAATCAGAAGACATCTAAATTCCAAAAGCCTATAATAGATTCCACTACCCCAATGCCACTTTTATCAATTAAAAGTAATTTCAATTGAATCCAAGTCGTTTTGATTGCAGGAAATATGATTGATGATGAGATACCCAATATATCGTATGTGATAAATTCAACAGCCATACCAAATCCCCATCAGAAGATGTCAAATAAACTAATTCAGTGAGAACTCACTGCAGAATGTATTCTGAGGTCCCTAGACAAGCAGCTTCAGTAACATTTGTAGTGAGATGGAACAGACTAAAATTGGAATGTTTTGCTCTACAGAAATTACAAAACTGACCAGATTCTGACATGAATGCAGATATCTTAATGAACGTATGTTAAGGGAGCTGATAAGTTTTTTGATCTTTCAAAATAAATATGTTTAGTTTATTATTGGATATTTTGCAGATCTTCAGCTCAGGTACAGTCAAATGTGGTGAAAGTGGAAACACTTGAACTACCCGGAACAGGACTTTTCCAAATCAAACAAAACTAGATAAACGGTAATATAACACAACTCAATGAGGTGTTCTTTTGCAGCTGCCAACAACACAGTCATTGGTGTAGCACAAATGGAGAAATCCAGTCCCTCAAGGATTCAGTTTATTAACCATGACAAGTGACAATATCAATTTCTGAGAATAAATTCATCCTAGAAACAAGAGGACAAAAGGATCATGAAAATTCACCAATTAAAGATAGTATATTGACCTCACCGTCACTGTTATCTTTTCAACTTCCCTTTACAGGAATCATTGCCACCATTCAATCATACCTGTGTGAACGGTCATAACTTATTTCCAATTTATTCAAAGTTATTTGGAGCATAAATCTAGACATGGAGAACCTAAAAGGAACTGCAAATTCGAAGAACCAAATTGGCAGGAAAGATGGCTACACCTGACTGGTAAAGTTTAACCCGATTAAATGGAATTAATGTGGTTGAGGTACACTATGGGGCATTAGATTCTGGAAAACAAGTGTCCAGAAATCAGAAAAAAGGTATTATGATGACAGGAGAGGAAGAAACTTATAATATGAAGCAGTAGCCCAGAGTAAATTATCAAGAGCATCAAATAATTAAACCTGCAAATTTCAGTGAAATTTACATGCAGAAATCTAGTAAAGCCTATGATAACCGTTTAAAACAAAAACTTACCTTGCCTGTAACATTATAAAAACATAATTTTTCCTACAAAAGCCTAACACAATTAGAAACAACAAGATTCATCCCAACACTTTCTGTGCTTGCCAAAAGAGGGACTGCTATATACACAGATTCATAAATTGGAATATAATTTGCAAAAAACCAAAAGGTGCTGGGACATATTCCGCCCTCTCAAAACTCAAAATGTTTTCTCCATGTCTAACTTTCAAGTCAGATTTCACTACATATCTCTTACTTGAGAAGTTCCCATATGAGAAGCAAAGTCCAATTCCCCATGCTATGTGCCATATTATTAGAGCTAATGGGCTTTCAACTTCTTTTTTCTGATAAAAGATTTCATAATTGAAACAAGCAAATAACAAGGCTTTGCTATAAGAGAAACCTGAAACCAACATCAGATCAAGAACAAAGTAAAAGAATACACAAGTCAAAACTGGTTTCTATCAGCAAAGCTCACTGACTAAAAGGGTCAAGAGGGTCACGATGACGGGCAAGAGCCTGCCCTAAGTGGTAGCAGCTTCCAAATCGCACAAAAAGAATTAAGTCTTCTATTCAGGTGGTGACTTCTACAATCACTCCAAAACTGTGTGTGTGTGTGTCTATATATAAGGGAGCATCAAGATAGCAATACTTATAGAGTAGAGACGACTCTCATGCGCAAAGGCACCAATACAGAAGAAACTTCAAAAAAATTTATTGAAAGGTAGAGAGGACTACAAAGAAGTAGATTTACAGTGAAACTGGGCAAAGGAAAGGCATACTTAAGCAGATGACTCAAGCTACCAATGTCCAAACAGAAAGACAGACTCACCATTTATAGACTTCAAAACTTGGACATAATTGCCTCTAAAGTCCGTTATAATTATTTATGGACATAAAGTAAAAGATAGACACAAAGAAAAGTAAAGGTAAAAGGAGATTCTCCTGTGTGCTTTGTGCCGATGTTGACCGAAAGTGGGCTTAAAGTAAATTCTCTATATTATTATTGGTGCTAACTCATTCTTCTTTTATTAAAGTGGCTTTTGATAAGAAGATTTTTCTTTTGAATGATTGCTGGTGTAGTCATTTCTACATGGAAAGTGGATTCTTCATCATTAGATTGTTGATTCAATCGAACCGAAGTTTATATGAAGACATATTCTTTTTCTCTCCTGTTGATGTCTTCAGTCATTCTTAGACTGTAGAAATTGAGAGAGCATCATCATTAATGCATCCCAATAATCTACAAAATTAGTGTCCCCATTTGGGTCTTGGCTATCTTAAAGGATACGCCAATAATCTTCAAAATTAGTGTCTTTGTTTGGGTCTTGGCTATCTTGAAGGATATTATCTTCTGACACTAATTTTGTTGATGATGATCATGCAACTGAGGATAATTTCTCTGCTAAAATATTGAATGATGTCATAATTTGATTCTTTGTATAATCCATACATTTAACCAAAATTTGATCTTTTGTATCCACTAGATATTTCTATTAGAGCATCGTCTTGACTTCTTCAATTGATGAAGACGATTTGGTGACTGGAATATTATCAATTAAGGCTTTATTGGACTCAATTGCCTAAGATATTTCCTTAGCCTTACTTTCTGAGTAGAATTTCAACCACTATTTAATGAAATGTCTCCGTTTAAGAGTTACAATATTCAACTCATCTGATTCTACTATCATGGACCATTTCCATATCTAAGAAATCTTAAATTTAGTAAAAAAGAAAAATTCACAATACCCTTCAATTAATTCATTAGAAGGGATCTTATATATTTAGGGTTCAAATTCAACCCATGTATTATAAAGAGATTTTATTGACTGGTAATATTTCTAGAGTAGGCCCAATCTTTCGCCACTGGTGAGAGAATCAAGTAGGAACATTGAAAGCAAGTTGGGGATTCATTTTTAGAAACCAGGAGTGCTTTTTCTGGTCATTCTTAAGGTACATTACAAGAGTTTTTAGCTCAGTATAATCCCAATAATTGTAGGGATACCTGGTTCTTTATTTTCCCTCGATCCATTTAAATTGACTAAGATTAATATCCCATTCTAGAGGAAAAATTGTTTTATTAATCACACACTTACTGAAATTTACAGCAGTACGATTACTGTTATAAAAGTGATTAAGTTCCACACAATTCATTTCTTTGAGTAATTTCTCCATCATATATTGGTTTTTTCCTACCCTCATTGGGTAAGGATGATTTTGCATGTAACAAACAGCTATATCTCAAGGATTTAACGAGTCCAACCACTATAAATCATTATTATTAACGTTAAGGATATTATCCCGGTATTTCTTCTAAATATAATTTTTAGGAAACATTGTCATTACCTCTTTTATTGATTTCTAAGGTATAAATTGAGATTTTGGAATATTTTCCAAGGATAATTATGAAAGGATATTACTTAGAGATATTTGGTTCGGAGTATTCTCCTTTTCCATTGGAGCAAATTCCTCATAAGATATTATTGATTGTCCCTTCAGGTTTTGGATATTGCCTCGACCATTTCCTTTTCCTTGATCTCGGGTATTACCATGGCTGGATCTATCTTTGCCACTACTCATAATCCCTGCAAAAATTCTCAAAGGAAGACAAGCAGGGAGTTAAGTCTCCCTTCATATATTCTATATCAAAATCAAAGATTGATAATTATATGTGCCAGCAAAGAAAATTTTGTTTAGAAACAATATTTTCAACATCTTTTTCTATAATTTGTTTAGCTGTTTAGCTGTGCTGGAATCAATTCGTAAGAGGAACTTAGGATTTAAAAGGTCATCTTGAAATATTTATAACAATTGAAAGCATTTCTTTCTTGATTGTAGAATATTTTTTCCATTTTCCAGAATAAAATCTAACACTCTTCTCTGTTAGTTTTAGGATTTTTTTGTTTAAGAATTCCTTCAAAACCAATATTAGAAGCATCCATTTCGACAATTTTAGACCATTATGTATTTGCCAAATTAAGGCAAGGGAGTCTCTGGACTTTTGATTTTATTTTCCAGATTGCTTCAGTATGTTCAATAGTCCATGGCTTTGCATTTTTCTTTAATCTATTAAAAAGAATAGTAGTATCATATGCAAAGGTTATTTTAATAATCAACAATGTAATTTAAAGACCCTAAGAATCTTTGAAGCTATTTATTATTAGTAATTTTGTCAGGAAATTTAGAAGCAAATTAAATACTCCTCTGTATTGGAATAATTTTTCCTTAACAAATATTATGTTCAAGAAATCTGACTTCTTCTTGATAAAGTCTTATTTTCGAGGCAAATAAAACAAGACCATTCTTTTTCACTAGGCATTTGAAGCTTTCTAAATGTTTGAAATGTTGGTCAATTGATTTCAAAAATATAATCACATCATCAATATAAGTAATGATAAATTGGATGTAAGGATTAAAAATATCATTCATAATATTCTAAAACTCAGAAGGAGCATTTTCTAAACCGAAAGGCATAATATTCCATTCAAAGTGTCCAAATAGAACTATGAATGCAGTTTTATACCTATCTATTTGTTTTATCTGGATTTACCAATATCTAGATTTCAAGTCAAATTTGGAAAATATTAATGCATTCTGTAGTCTATTAAGCAAATCTCTTTTATTTAGTTAGGGATATCTATCCATTTAAGAGCTTTATTAAGAGGTCTATAGTTTATAACTAATCTAGGTTTACCTCTCTCTTACTCTATTGCTTTATTGACATAAAAAGCAATGCAACTCCATGGAGTAAAAGATTTTCTTATTAATTTGTTGTCTATTAAATAATTTAACTTATTTTGACATAGCTCTAAATAGCATGCATTTGGGCTGGTCTTGTTTTTGTTGGAATATTTTTCTCATTAAAAGATTCTTCGTATGGAAGAGATACAAAATGTTTCTTCCTATTCCAAAAAGCATTAGGAAGGTCATTATGACTCATCATCATCAAGACCTTATCCCAATTAGGGGTTGGCCACATGAATCTTATTCCTCCATTCCTCTCTATTAAGTATCATGGCTTCATTTAGTCTCAAAGTTTTTAAATCTTTCCTCACCACTTCTATCCACGTTCTTTTGGGCCTTCCCCTTGCCATTTTAAAACCTTCTACTTGCTTTGCCTCACTCCTAACCGATGCTGTTTTTGGTCTCCTTTAGACATGTCCAAACCATCTAAGTCTAGTCTCCCTCATCTTGTTATCTATTGGTGCTACCCCTAGATTTCCTCTAATATTTTCATTCCTAATTCTATCCTTTCGTGTCTTACCACTCATCTATCTTAACATCCTCACTTCTGCGACGCTCATCCTATGAGCATGATGTTCCTTAATTGCTCAACACTCTGATCCATAGAGCAGAGCTAGCCTTATGGCCATCCTATAGAATTTTCCTTTTAGTTTGAGCGGCACCCGACAATCACACGAAACTCCCGATGCACATCTCCATTTGTTCCAACCCGCTTGGATTCTTTGGGTAGCCTCCCTCTCAATCTCTCCACTCTGATGAATCATTAATCCTAAGTACCGAAAGTGGTCTTTTACGAGGGCTTCTTGGTTATCAATCTTGATTGGTGCTCCACTCCTACTCTCCTTGCTAAAATTGCATTCCATATATTCTTAGTTCTGCTGATTTTAAACCCTTTAGATTCTAATGCTTCTCTCTATAACTCTAGCTTTGTATTTACACCCTTCCTTGTCTCATCAATTAAGACTATATCATTTGCAAATAGCATGCACCAGGGAATCTCCTTGTGCAGATGTTTTGTCAACTCATCCATAACCAACGTGAAAAGGTATCGACTCAATACTATCCTTGGTGCAATCCTACAGTGATAGGAAAATCACCAGTCTCGCCACTAGCGGTCTTAACATTTGTTACCGCTCCCTCATACATATCTTTAATTATGTCTAGATACCCTCGCAAAACCCCTTTCTCGCCTAACACCCTCCATATTAACTCTTTAGGAACTCTATCATAAGCTTTCTCTAAGTTGACAAAGACCACGTTGAGGTCTTTCCTCCTCTCCCTATGTTTCTTTACCAATTGTCTTAGTAAGAAAATAACTTCCATGGTAGACCTCCTAGGCATGAAACCAAATTGATTCTCCGATACACTTGTCTCATGCCGTAGCCTCTTCTCAATCACTTTTTCAAAAAGTTTCATAGTGTGGCTCATAAGTTTGATCCCTAGATAATAAGTGCAGCTCTATATGTCTCCTTTGTTCTTATAAATTGGTACAATAGAGCTTTCCCTCCACTCATGCGGCATTTTCTTTGATTTTATAATCTTGTTAAACAACTTGGTCAACCAAACTACCCCAATATCTCCCATATGCTTCCAAATCTCTATTGGTATACCATCAGGCCCCATGGCCTTTCCTAATTTCATTTTTTTCAAGGCCTCTTTCACTTTAGGTATTCTAATCCTACGTTCATATCTATAACATCCAATGTTATTTAAGTTTATAGTATTTTCAATCCCTATATTCTCAGAGCCATTGTCATTTAACAATTTTTGAAAGAACGTCTCCCACCTTTGTTTAATCTCATTATCTTTGACTAATACCCTTTGATCATCACTTCTAATGCACCTAACATGATCCTTCTGTTCTCTTACTTTTGCAAGTTTAAACACATATTTCTCACTTTCTCTTGTTCCTAGTCTATTATATAGCTCATCATATGCCTTAAGTTTAACCTTACTATTCTCTTAGCAACCTTTTTAGCATTCTTATATTGTTCATAGTTTTCATTATTTTTAGTCTTCTGCCATGCTTTAAAACATATCCGTTTTTCTTTAATAATTTTTTGCACAGTTTCACTCTACCACTATGTTTCCTTTACTAATTGCCTTTTACCTTTAGATACTCCTAAGACATCTTTTACCACTTTCTTAATGGACTCAGCAATATTAATTCACATGGCATTTACTTTTGTTTCATAGTTCCAGTTTTCTTCTACCATCAACTTATTTTTGAATGAGGTCATTTTCTCTCTTTTTAAGTTCCATCACTTAGTTTTTGGATACCTATTATTATCTAACCTTTGCCATTTTTCAACGCACCCAGGATTCATTTGCAAGAAGGTCATTATGACTATGAAACATAAATAAAGATAAACATATTAAGAATACCAATATGACAGAATACACTACCGATTCTTAGGTTACTTACAAATGGATTATTCCTAATGTCAAACCTAAGAAAATCAATAATATAGGTAGATTTGATTTTACTTCTACCAAAATAATCAAGAATATGGAACAGACAATTAGTCTGGATAATACATAACAGATAATTAATTTGTTTCAAGAAAGAAATTTGAAATTTTTTTTTTCAAGTAAACATAAGTTTATACATGTTGGTTTGATTCAAATAAGATTTAAACCTCTTACTTTAAATTATTTGAATGCTTCAATTCTTGTGATCTTGAGAGATGCGCGATGTCTAAACTAGCTACCCTCTCTTTTGCTTGTCTTACAGACTAGCCTCTGTCATGGCCCTGTTTATATTAATATTTTCCTTAATTTCAATTTATTTCTGACTGATCCTAATATATTTGATGATTTAAGTTTATATGTTAAGACTCGTGGATATAATTTTAAGGTAGGTTTTGCAACAATAGCTTTGACATATAGAGTTCATTTTGAAATCCTTCCTACTCTTGTCACAAATGCTAAACAAAAATCACCTAGAGACAAGATTGTTTTAATAGAAACAAACTTATTACCATCTGACATAGCAATCAATAGAACTCTCAAATGGGATGATATTAGCTTCCACGAATCTTGGCAACTATCCAAAGCCATCCTGCCAAGCCAAATAGTTGATCAAAATCTACATTAGATAATACTGACTGATGATGGTGCCGTAAAGATTTTGATAATAGAAGATCTTTTATACATCCCAGAATCACTTCTTGTTCATCTAGATCATCTAGGTTATCTTCGAATAATATCCGAAAAGAAAAACCAAGTTCTAGTTCAATAGATAAACTAAGAATCTCAAATAGCAATATTGTACATCCAATTTACAAGAAACCCCAAGACAATACTCCTCCATTTGAGATGGATTTTAATCTTTAAATTTATCAATTTTAGTCCCAAAAGCGATCTCAGAAAAATAATAAGTAAACAATTCCAATTAGAGAACAAAAATTTTAGAGATTGGTATTTTAAAAATTTTAAAGACCATCTTCACTTTTATAAAGATGAATTGTATAGACATCTACAAAGAACTCAGAAGCCAATGTTTCTTATTCCATGGTTTTTAACCTATTTTTTGAGTAATGAATTTAATACTATCACCAGAGAATGGAAAACTCTTAATGGCAGAAAGGTTTCCTCGGTCTATCCTCCTATAGGTTCATTAAGAATACCTACCCAAGATAGAAACCTTGAGTCTGTAGCCTATGCTAGACAAGGAAATTTTCAAATAATTTATGATCATAATGTTATAACAAGACAAACAAATTATACTAATCTTTACCTACAAATTGTTGATGAACAAGTAATAAAAATTGAAAAAGGAATTAATAAGGTCCTTAAATATATGAAGGAAGTTGATAAAAGTGAAAAAACTCCTTCAAAAATTGAACCCTCCTTAAAGCCTCCTCCTGAAATTAATAATTTCAAAATAAAGAAGCAACTGACATAATAATAGCCATTAATGAAGAGTTGAAAATTTAAAACTTAGCACTCTATCCATTTAAGGGTCCGAAATTGAATCAGCCAAGTTAGAATATGAAATAGAAACCTCTAGAGAACTGAATTCGGTAATATGTTTGAAACATCATTAATGTAGGTACAAATGCAATTCTCAAAAATTAATAAAATTAAAAGAAAACCTACAAGGTTAGATAGGTTTTATTACAAAAGGCCAACACCTGCAAATGTCTTAATAGAAGATACTAATGTTCACATTCAAAATGATTACAAGGCCAATTCTATCTATGAATGGAACATAGATGGAATGACAAATAATCAGAACTTTCAAATAATGTATAGAAAACTAATGTACTCTATTGTATGTAAACAGAAATAAAATTAAGACAGAAATATAGCTAATATGATCATAGCTGGTCTCACAGGAAATCTAAAAGGATTGTGGGATAATTGTATCTCTCCAATTCAACAAAATGAAATCTTGTCCACAGTCAAGATTGAACCTCATACAAGTCAACCTAAAGAAGACTCAGTATATACAATGGTATGTACAATCATAGAACACTTTACTAGTACCATATTAAAAGCCAGTTTGAAAATTCTAACGCCTTGTTACAAAATCTTAGGTGTCCTACACTTACCCATTTTAGGTAGTATAACCAGAAATTCATTGAAGGTCTTCCATATTTACTTGCTGAAAGGGTTAAGAGAACTCTTAAGAATAAATTTGAAGATAATATACCCTATAAACAATTAACCTATAGACAATTAGTTCATTCATGCAGCAGTGAAGGTTTAACTTTGTGTAATGAAATAAGAAGGGCAACCCCAGCGCATGAACACTCCCACATATGAGGGGTCTGGGGAAGGGGGGGACCACAAGGGTCAATAGTATACAGCCTTACCTTGTATTTTGCAAGAGGCTATTTCCACGCCTTGAACCCGTGACCTCAAGGTCATATGATGACAACTCTACCTTTGTGCTAGGGCTCTGTTCAACTCTATGTAATGAAATAAGACTTAGAAATCAATTAAAAAGAGAAAGAATTAACAATTAGGAGAATTTTGCCAAAATTTGCAGTGCACATGCCCAAAATAAAAACACCAAATAAGGGAAAAATGAAACAACCTAATAATAGAAAGTATAAGTATAAGAACTACAGAGATTCTAATAAATTCTCAAAAAGAAAAGATAATAAAAACTATAATAAATATCCTAAGAAGGATAAATCAAAAATCAAATGTTATAAATGTGGAAAACCAGGTCATTATGCCAGTAAATGTTACATGAAAAAGAAATTTCAAGAACTTGATATTGATAAAGGATTGAATAGATCCTTATGTAAAATTATGCTTAATTCTTCAAGCTCAGAATTTTCTAATATATCAGTTTATGAGTCGTCGTCATCTTCAGAATATGAAGATAACAATAATTCAAGCTATAAAGGAAAGTGTAATACACTTAGGAATAATAAAAATAAAGAATATGGAAAGCAACTATTGAGATGAATAATCTATCTATAAATGTTGTCACAGAGTTTGAACAGGATCTACTAGACTTAGCTAATCAAGTAGAAGATAAAAGTCTTAGGAAAATAATACTTGAAAAATTACTCAGAATTGCTTTAGATAATAAAGAAGAAGACAATACAATTATTGACACTGACAAAGTCCATCAAAATGTCAAAAATGACTCGAACGTTAAATAACAAACCAATAATATCCAGAGATGTTACTGTCCAAGATCTTAAGAAAGAAATTAATCCCTTGAGACAGAGATTTGCTCTGTTAAAATGTAAAAACACTCTACTTCGCAAAAGACTAAGCAATCTTGAAAACAAAAAGAATGTTGAAAAAGGAGAAACTTCTATATAGAAGAAAATGTATTATCTCCTCAATCCTTAGATACAATACGACAAATAACCTCTCAAAAATGGTATATTAATATAATCCTTTCTATTGGTACATAATGGTGCCATACAGATGTAATAGATCTCGTAGATCGTGGTGCAAATATCAATTTTATGCAAGAAGGGTTGGCTCCCACAAAATATTTCCAAAAGGCTTCTCAAAGTTTAACCTCAATAAGTAATAATAAGCTGAAGATAAATCACAAGCTAACAAATTCAGTTGTTTGTAATGAAGACATTTGTAATCCAACCTCATTTCCTTTGATCAAGGACCTTCATCATTATGTCATCTTAGGCACTCCATTTTTGTATCAATTAATGCTTATAGATAAAATTGATCCTTCAGGAATTTATTTTCAAAGGAAGGAAAGCAGTTTTCTTTTAAATTTTATTACAGATGCAAAAACACACTTGCTTAATGAAGCAAGAAAATTTTTGGTAAAAGAACGACAAATCAATTTTATTCGTGAAGAAATAGACTATCTTGATATCAAGAAAACTCTTCAAAATATTGACTTCCAAAATAAAGTCAAGGAACTTCTCAATTCTTTTTTAAATAATTTATGTAATGACCTCCATAATGCTTTCTGGAATAGGAAGAAACACATTGTCTCTCTTTCATACGAAGAATCCTTTGATAAGAAAAATATTCCAACAAAAGCAAGACTAGCCCAAATGAATGCTACTTAGAGCAGGGTCAAAATGAGATAAATTATTTAGTAGACAAAAAATCAATAAGAAAATCTTTTTCTCCATGAAGCTGTACTGGCTTTTATGTCAATAAGGCAACAGTGCAAGAGAGAGGTAAACTTAGATTAGTTATAAACTAGAGACCTTTTAATAAAGCTCTTAAATGGATTAAATATCCCATCCTAATAAAAGGGATTTGCTCAATAGACTACAAAATGCATTAATATTTTCCAAATTTGACTTGAAGTCTGAATATTGGCAAATCTAGATAACAATAACAGATAGGTATATAACTTCATTCACAGTTCCATTTGGACACTTTGAATGGAATGTTATGCCTTTTAGTTTTGAAAATGCTCTTTCTGAGTTCCAAAATATTATGAATAATATTTCAATCCTTACATCAAATTAATCATTACTTATATTGATGATGTGCTTATATTTTTAAAATCAATTGACTAGCACTTCGAACATTTAGAAATTTTCAAATGGCTGGTGAAAAATAATAATCTTGTTTTATTTGCCTCAAAAATAAAACTTTTTCAGGAAGCAATCAAATTTCTTTGACATAATATTTGTCAACGAAAAAGTTTTCCAGTACAGAGAAGTATTGAATTTGCTTCTAAATTTCCTAACGAAATTACTGACAATAAACAGTTTCAAAGATTCTTAGGGTCTTTAAGTTACATTGCCGATTATTACCACAACCTTGCACAGGATACTGCTATTCTTTTTAATAGATTAATGAAAAATGCAAAGCCATGGACTATTGAACACATTAAAGCAGTTCAGAAAATAAAATCAATAGTCCAGAGACTCCCTTGCCTTAATTTGGCAAATATAGAATGGTCTAAATTGTTGAAACAGATGCTTCTAATATTGGTTTCAGAGGAATTCTTAAACAGAAAAATTCTAAAACTAACAAAGAAGAGTTAGTTAGATTTTATTTTAGAAAATAGAATAAATATTCTACAATTAAAAAAGAAAAGATTTCAATTGTTAAAAATATTTCAAGATGACCTTTTAAATCAAAAGTTCCTCTTACGAATTGGTTACAGTGTAACTAAATAAATTATAAAAAAAGATGTTAAAAATATTGTTTCAAAACAAATTTTTGATGGCTGCCAAGCACAATTGTCATCCTTTGATTTTGATATAAAATATATCAAGGAAGAATATAACTCTCTGCTTGACTTTCTTAGTTGAGAATTTTTTCAAGGATTATTAGTAGAAGAAATAGATTTGGCCGTGGTAATATCCAAGACCTGAAGGGAAAATCAATAATATCTTGTGAGGAATTTTCTCCAAAGAAAACGGAGAATACTCCAAACCAAATATCTTTAGGTATTTCTCAATTTTCCCTAGAAAATATTCCAAAATCTCAATTAACACCTCAAAAATCACTAAAAGAGGTAATGACAATGTCTCCTGAAAATTATATTCAAAAGAAATATTGGAATAATATCCTAAACATTAATAATGATGATTTATAGTGGTTGGACCCGTCAAATCCTTGGGATATGGTAGTTCGTAATATGCAAAATCATTCATACCCAATAAGGGCAAGAAAAAGCGAATATATGGTGGAGAAATTACTCCAAGAAATAAATTGTGTGAAAATTAGCCACTTTTATAATAGTGATCGCACTACTGTGAATTTCAATGTGTGAGATTAATAAATCAATTTTTCCTCAAGAATGGGGCATTAATCTTGGTCAATTTAAATGGATCGAGGGAAACCAAGGATCCAGGTATCCCTACAATTATTGGGATTATAATGAGTAAATGACTCTTGTAATGTACCTTGAGATTGACTAGAAGAAGCACTCCTAGTTTCTTAAAATGTATTATCAGCTTTCTTCTCATAGAGTTCCTACTTGGTTCTTTCACTGGTGGCCAAAGATTGGGCCTACTCTAAAAATATTACCGGAGTCAATAAAATCTCTTATAATACGGGTTGAATGTGAACCCCAAATATATAAGATCTCTTTTAATGAATTAATTGAAGGGTATTGTGAATTTCTATTATTTACTAAATTTGAGATTCTTTGGATATGAAAATAGTCCATGATAGTGGAATAAGATGACTTAAATATTACAACTCTTAAACAAATTTATTTCGTTAAATGGTGGTTAAAATTTGACTCAAAAAGCAAGGCTAAGGAAATATCTCAGGCAATTGAGTCCAATAAAGCCTTAATGGATAATATTCCAATCACCAGATCATCTTCCTCAATTGAAAAAGTCAAGAAAGTGTTCCAACAGAAATATTCGGCAGATACAAAAGATCAAATTTTGGTTAAATGCATAGATTGTATGAAGAATCAGATTATGACATCATTCAATACTTCAACAAAGAAATTATCCTTATTTGCAAAATCATCATCAACAAAACCAGTGTCAGAAGATAATATCTTCCAAAATAGACAAGACCCAAATGAAGACACTAATTTTGAAGATTATTAGAATGCATCAATGATGATGCTCTCTCAATTTGTACAGTCGAAGGATGATCAAGGACATCAGTAGGAGAGAGGAGAAAAAGAATATGCCTTCAAATAAACCTCGGTTCGATTGAATCAACAATCTAATAATGAAGAATCCACTTTGCAAAATGACTAACCAGCAATCAGTCAAAAGAAAAATCTTCTTTTCAAAAGCCATTTTAATAAAAGAAGAATGAGTCAAAATCAACAATAATACAGAGAATCTACTTTAAGCCAATTTTTAGTTGACATTGGCACAAAGCACACCGGAGAATCTCCTTTTACCTTTACTTTTCTTTATGTCTCTCTTTTACTTTATGTCAGTCATCTTTAAGTCCGAGGTCCAAAGTCTATAAATAATATGTCTATTTGTTTGGACATCAATGGCTTAAGTCCTCTGCTTAAGTGTGCCTTCCTTTGTCCAATTTCCCTGTAAATCTACCTGTAGTCCTCCCTACCTTTCAATAAAAATTTCTGAAGTTTCTTTCATATTGGTGCCTTTGCACATGAGAGTCGTCTTCACTCTGTAAGTATTGCCATCCTGATCCTCCCTATCTTACATTTAAATGATGCAAACTATAGTCATTGGAAGCAGAAATTTATTGAAGGTCTTCCATACTTATTTGCTGAAAGGTTTAAGAGACCTCTTAAAAATAAATTTGAAGATAATATATCCTACGAACAATTATCACATGGACAATTAGTTCATTCATGCATCAATGAAGGTTTAGCTCTATGTAATGAAATAAGACCTAGAAATCAATTAAAAAGAGAAAGAATTACATAGAGAAAATAATTGGGAGAATTCTACCAACAATTTGTGATGAGAGTCATCTTCACTCTGTAAGTATTGCCATCCTAATCCTTCCTATCTTACATTTAAATGATGCAAACTATAGTCATTGGAAGCAGAAATTCATTGAAGGTCTTCCATACTTATTCGCTGAAAGGTTTAGGAGACCTTTTAAGAATAAATTTGAAGATAATATATCCTATGAACAATTAACCCATGGACAATTAGTTCATTCATGCATCAATGAAGGTTTAACTCCATGTAATGAAATAAGACCTAGATATCAATTAAAAAGAGAAAGAATTACATAGAGAAAATAATTGGGAGAATTCTACCAACAATTTGCAATGAACAAAAATAAAAACATCTAAGAAGGGAAAAATGAAACAACCTAATAATAGAAGGTATAAGTATAAGAACTACAAAGACTATAATAAATACTCAAAGAGAAAATATAATAAAAACTATAATAAATATCCTAAGAAGGATAAATCAAAAATCAAATGTTATAAATGTGAAAAACCTGGTCATTATGCCTAAATTAGTTATAAATTATAAACCTCTTAATAAAGCTCTTAATTGGATTAGATATCCCCTCCCTAAAAAAGGGATTTGCTTAATAGACTGCAGAATGCAGTAATATTTTTCTAAATTGACTTGAAGTCTAGGTACTGGCCAATCTAGATAACAAAAATAGATAGGTATAAAACTGGATTCATAGTTCCTTTTGGACACTTTGAATGGAATGTTATGCCTTTCGGTTTAAAAAAACATGCAAATTGTTGGCAGAATTCTCCCAATTGTTTTTTCTTTGTAATTCTTTCTCTTTTTAATTGATTTCTAAGTCCTATTTCATTACATAGAGTTAAACCTTCACGAATGCATGAATGAACTAATTGTCCATGGGTTAATTGTTCACATATCTTATCCTCAAATTTATTATATATATATATATATATATAATTCACCCATAAGGAATATTTTTCACTGTATTCTACCTTCTGGGAGAACTGTTGGGTGAGTAATTGCTGGTGTAATCATGATATCATGCATAGGTGGGTAATTTTCACATCTCTTTTAGCTTATAGCTAAAAATGCAGAGTAAAAGCTCCAATAAAATGACAGACTCATCAATACTAAAAAACATCCACGCAACTAACCTCTTTTGTAAGGGAATTATCCACATCATGAGAATCATAGAAACATGAAAATTGAAAATGCTAATTGACAAATACCCCCTCTTCAAAACAATGTTAGTCAAGTTTTGTTCATAGTTTTCTTCATCACCAAATTTCATTGAATAAGTTTTCTTCTACAACTTGACAAAATCCTCTCATCTTAGCAGTACTCAACCTTAGTTATTCCTTGCACCTTCCAAATCCTTCACCCCAAGCTCCTTCATTTCATTTCTTGTTTATAGTGTGTTTCTAGAGAATCTAAAGTGCTACTGTCTCTCCATCTAGCACTACCTACCAGCTTGTCAAAATTTGAGACTTACAATCATCCATGTTTTGAACATAAGTGGGACTAACCTTGAGAGAGCCAAAGAATAACCTAGAGTCCTTTCCAGCATGTTGTTGGGGTCTAGCTGCGGGAATTATAATCATTCATGTTTCAAGCATAAGTGGGACTAGCCTAAAGAGAGCCAAAGAATAAAGTAGAGTTCTTTCCAGCATGTATTGTCAAGCATAGATCCCCATCCCACCTCACATGGCCTAAAATCAGAGAAATGTATCCAAATTCATCACTAGAATCACCTTCATGTCTGATGAATATTTCTGCTCCCTCTCCACAACTCTAAATAATGAATCCACAAACTATTAATATTTATGAAATCACTGAAGTTGCTCATGAAAGGGGGCCTTGGAACAGTAGTAGAGTTGTCGTCGTGTGACCTTGAGGTCATGGGATCGAGGCGTCAAAACAGTCTCTTGCAAAAATGCAAGGTAAGGCTGCGTACTATAGACCCTTTGTGGCCAACTCCTTCCCCAGACCCCACATACGCGGGAGCTTCGTGCACCGGGCCCTTTATTGAAGTTGCTCTTGCTGATTGGGACTCTTATTCTCCCTCACTTTTATAATGTTAAAATGTGGATACTTAATCCAAACGTCTAAACTCCCAGGGACAATTTTTGGCTTCCCTTAATCAACCAGGGATTCACTTTGTTGAGTATGAGCACACTTTTCGAGATGCTAATCGGTCCTTTACTCATTTTAGTAGATGAAAAATTAACTAACCCAAAAACTTGGGCTAGTTCTCATTCGAGCCCAACATTCTAGAAAGAGCTTTGCCCTCTTATTGGTAAATTTTTTATTTGACTGTAAGATGTTTTGTTTTATAAGTTCGAAAGAGTATCTTAATCATCAAGGCACAAAAATCTTCAATCACTTCCAACTTGGAAGTACAGATCCATGCACCAAAGTATATATTTCTTCACTATATCGTCTCTTCCAAAAGGTGAGGATTGATGAAGAAAGGTTGATTGCAATTGCTGAAATGGTAGCTAGTGAAGTATGAAGTTCCATTCATTGGTAACATTAGACCAATTCATTGGAAATTTCATCATTGTCAATAGTCTTGCAACTGAATGCATGAAGAAGAAACAATATTTGGCCTAAAACGGTGAAAAATATGACCAGGACATGGATACTTCTTAACTCTTAAAAGATTCCTCAAAATGGAGTCCAAAAATTCACAACCAAAGTGGTCCTAGCCAAGTTTCTTAGTGAAAATCTAAATGATGTACTCAAATAATATCTCATGTATGGCTTTGAGTTCATGCTATCATACAAGTCCTAAAGCATTGAAACATTACCTTATATGGAGTTCATATTTTAGGTAAAGAGACAATGTGGCAGATAAGAGTTAGGTCTTGGGAAGACTAGTGTCTAATAAGGTACTTTGAATTTGATATTTTGGGTGTTGCTTGGTGTAAAAAGTTTAGTCAACAAGTACTTAGAAAGAAGAGATGAACATTGGTTTTAACTCCTATTTCTTGAGGAACTTTAAAGAATGTGAGCTTTGAAGTGTTTTAGGAGGTTTTCTCAATTGAATACATGTCTTGGTGGGGCATTGGTCGTGTTAAGGGTTTGAGTTTATCACATTAAACTTTCTCAACTAAGTCATTTTGTATGTGTCTGGTTGGAAGTTATGGTCTTTAGTCCACTTCATAGGTTGTGGTCTTTCCCGTGTACCTCTAAGAATCCCATATTTTTGTTGGACTGTAGGTTTGCATAGGATGTCGATGGTTGACCACTTCATTCACCAAAGCAAACAAACTCCTAACTAGTATAACGTTAAACAACATAAAAAATTGTGAATCACTAATCACTTTCTTGTCCGTTATTGCATTGTTAAGGCATTCCATTTAGCCTTGTTTTTAAGTACATAGTCCATGCAGAGGAGGTGGCAAAAAAATTTGATGTGTGGCATGGCAAAGTTCTTCCCATCAAATGGAGTTTGTCGTCTTTGTGCCTGATTGCAATCTAGTAGGCCAATTGTAAACAAAGCAACAACAACTTTTTATGAAAAAATTGAATAGTTACTAGGAACCTTTTACAGATATTAGGAAGTGACCTTATCTTGTCTAACTAGGGTGAAAGATGCATGTCAAGTAGAGATTCTTGCCTTTGTTTGAGATTATCTTCTCCAGTGAACAACTGTCCTTTGGTAGTGGAAGCTATTGAAAGTGATCTGCTAGACTTAAGAGGGCAGAGACATCCGCAATGACAAACTAGGTTGAGCATTCTTGACATGCTTGATTTTTGGATACTTCCTTTCAATATGTCTTATACCACAAAGAAGAAGCTCCTAGATGCTTTAGTAGGGACAAATGCAGATTTGTAAAACATTAGTTGATGGGATTAAGTTCCCTTTGCATTGTTGTCATTCCATGTTTTCTAGTCCTTTTGGTCATCCTATTTGTTTGTTTTTGCACCTTCAACAAGGCTGATATAGCCAGATAATAAATAAGCAAATTAATAAAAAAAATAGAAAGGGCAGCCCAATGCATGAAGCTCCCGCATATGCAGGGTTCGAGGAAAGGGCAAACCACAAAGGGCCTATAATAAATTGATAATAAAAGTAAGTAGAACATGCAAGAATTCTGCCATAGGTTTGTAATTTCAAAATCCCTATTAGGGAGTGCACTCCCTAAAACACAAGTCTAGCAAAGTTGCCATGTTGCATAAGCCTCTCTCATAGTACAAATAAATTCCTAGGTTTTTTGTTACAAAGAAGTTCCCCAACCATAAGGAAACAACGGAGCTTGAGTTTTGAATAGAGAACACAAGGGTATAGATTAAAGTTTTATTTTCTTATTCTTTAACCAAAGGAGTCGGATCTTCAACTTTATGTGGAACATATTGCACTCACCCAGACTTCTATCTCTTCTTTAACATTCTTGGCATATTGTCCTTAATAAACACATAATTTTTTCTTGTTTCAAATGGTAATACGAGGAATATCACCTGTGCAAGCTTTTTCTGAATCAGTTGGTATTAGCAAACTCGATTAGAGTCCACAATTTCGGTGTTTCATATCAACACCAAAAGGGAGAATAGCAAGACATGCACTAAGATGAAGAAGCAATAGAAACTAACACCGCAAGTGAAGATGTAGGAATTAGTAACGAACTCTTATGATTGTTTTCATATGTAAGACGATCATATAAAGTCTTTTCCACCATACTTCATAGATGAGTCAGATTAAGAAGGATAACTCAAATTTCAAAATCATGGTCCGAGAGCAAATAGTGACAACATGGTTATATGAGATCCACCAATGGCAAAGACTACCATTTTGAGTCCATCTCACTTCAGGTTAACGAAGGGGAGCCTTGGCACAACGGTAAAAGTAGTCGTCATATGACCTTGAGGTCACAGGTTCAAGGCGTGGAAGCAGCCTCTTGCAAATGCAAGGTAAGGTTGTGTACTTTAGGCCCTTGTGGTACGCCCTTTCCCCAAACCCTGCATAGGCGGGAGCTTCATGCACTGGGGCTGCCCTTTTTTTTTCACTTCAGGTTAACCCATAAGCCTACCATCAAGACATAGCAAATTTAAAGCAGTCTCCTCAACCAACCAAGTTACTTTCCTCCATCTAGCAAGTCCTTGTTCCAATCATTCTAAGTGTCGGTAACATAGGAAACCAAAACATGTTCTCATTTATATGGAATTCTGCATACATTTGAAGCTCATCTTGATCCACAAAACAATCCAAAGGCAGGAGAATATGACATGCGACAAAAGAATTTCTTCTCCCAATCCCAATCCCAACCTGAAGCTGCAGTGAGTTGGCTGGTGAAAATCAACCCGAACTAATTTTCTTGCAACTCCACGTACAACTTCCTTCCAACACTATGAGAAGGTGGAGGAGAAGCATCATTACCAGCAAGTAGTACTGAGTCAGCATCTACCACCGTTAGTCCCAAAAGAGAACTTACAAAACTAACATATCATACATGAATGGTATGCTGTACTAAGCTTACCAAAATGGGATACTGAGATATAAAAACATAAAGCTAACCCTAAAGAGCGAACACTTGTTTTGTTTGAAGTTTTGAGCACCAGAAGCTCCAGACTTTGCACAAGACAAATATACAACCCAAAAAACTAGAGTTAAATCTCCAAAATATAGTTACCTCAAACTCAACCTAGCTCCTAAAAATAGGGAACATATAATAGAGAGATCTCAACATCATAGCTGTCTCCAAAACCTATTAAAGTTTGCCTCAGTTCCTACACACCCTTCACATTGTTCTGCTAGCCAAGCCACCCTTTCTGATATCTCAGTTCCTCACAGAACACCAGAAAAGGCAATACTCAGTAGCATATTGAAAACCAATTACCCACAACTACGCAGCAAACTGTTCAAAAACCCACTCAGTTAATCTCAGAAACAACAGGCAGGTTTACATTGAAAGACAACATATTAAGAAGCAAGCAAAAATAGAACTCCGAAGTCTTCCCAGAAATTGCGGAGAAACAATTATAGATACAGAAGATTTAGTTTAGCAATTCCATTGTTATCATGACAAAAGAAAATCAAACTATCAAACAAGAAAGAAATCAAAGGAAAGCTCATCTGAAAACCCTAACTCCGCCCCAACAAAACCCTAAATTCTCAGCTGAAAACAAACTGATGACGGAAGAAAAGAAGCAAATAAAACCCTACAAAAGGAAAATCCAGCACTCACATTGCTGCCTTTCCAGGTCTGATATGTTCTGGGCGCCGCCGCATCTGTAGCTCCAGCAGCGGCATTCGGATCGGAGCCATGAGGTGGAGGAACGACGTACATTTCTCTCTGTCTCTTGATCGGAAATTGGGTGCAGATATCAAAAGATAAGACAAGAGAGAAAGAAAACGAAGCAGCTTTTTTGGTAGCCTAGAGCTTTGACCGTGCCGGCGTGACTATCAGCTGCCGAGATGCGTCAGATTCCGGCGATCCCCGTCGTCGAAAAACGATGGAGCGACGGCGAACATTGAGATTGAGGGCTCCGATTTTTCTTTTACGGCAGAAGAAAGACATGGAATGGAAGAGAATGAGCGAGACAAGAATTTTAGTTTTTGTGTATTTTTTAGTTGGAGCTTTCTTTTTCGTTCTTCCACCTTGTCTGCGGTAAAGCTTTAGAGGAGGAAGTGTGTTTTTTCTTATATTAGTTTGGAGTACGTGGCAGATTTCTATTGGATGCATCAGCTTGCGGTCAGGTGGTTTTCTTCTGCAACTTTTAACGCTTAAGAGAAGGGACTACCAATTCAAATAGTATGCCCACTTCCTCCGCACATATGACGCGTGACGATGGGTCCAGCTGGATGGATGAACGAATGAAGTAGGACATGGCTCCATCGGAAGAACTACCTGAAGTGGTAGTCTACAATTCCACGTTGTGCTTGATGTTCGCTGGGTATCGAATTGCCCTTGCTGTTCGGAACAATATCGAAAATATGATATACCTTGCATGAGCAGAAGTACATAAAGTATGCGTCTAGTTTCCCCCTTTTAGCAGGAGATTCTCTGCTGTGCAGTGCTTCCTTTCTAGGCGTCACTCATGCCTTTTCCTCTACTAGTCTATGTAGAGTTATTTCCCCAAAAAAAGGGAAAACAAAATGTCTAAAGGGGTTTTAGTCAATGGTGATATCGAGCAGCGTCCATTTAGATCCATGATATGAATATTTCTTCGCTCTTTTGACTAATAACATGTCTATTCCATAGATATTACCACCAAGTGATTTTTGCCGTGTTGTTGTGATAATGCATGGGTTTCTTAGGTGACATGAATATTAGATGGAGCTTTTTTAATAATATAAAATTAAAAAGCAACCAATTAGAAGAGAGATGGGCGACCCTAATATAATAATAAAAAATGTAGCTTAGTTGAGCCAAATCTCCATAGATCGAAGTGTAGGTTTGGGCTTTTGATTGAAGCACAGTGGGTATATAATATTAACCTTGTTCAACTTAGAACAATCCATTGATGAGGATACAGGTTCATTGATGTCCAACTTTGTGCTAATTACCAATCAAGTCTAGCATAGTGTATTTGTTCATTCTTCTCAATTGATCTAGTGGGCCATTAGTGGCAGTTGCGTTCCTAAACTTTAAGATAAATACTTTCTTTTTATGAAAGTTATAATTAATCTTGTGTAAGTGGAGCCTCTATGACAATCCTGTGCAAGTGGAGCCTATATGATGTCTTATTGATGAAGTAGTTAGTATCACGTAATTAAGGTGGACAGTTGGATGGATTTATGTTTGTCTACCCAATCAACGAGCCAATCGCATACAGTAGACATCTAGACTATGATTATATGAGAAAATCAATTGGGATAATTCCCTCAGTTCTCACAAGTCAAAAGTTGCATCTTATCTCTTCTTTATTTTGTCTTGTTATTCTTCTAACAAGATGTTCTATACGAACGGCACAAATTGATACATGAACAAACTTTTGGCGATTTAATCATGTCATTAACTACAATTTCTGACCAAAGTATAAGATAATGATCTTTCATTTTTTACGTTACAAGGTAGATCTCTTATAGGTGTTGATTTTGTTCCAAACCATGGTCAATATTGATGGCAATCCACAATTTGTTGAAGAAAGTGCAGCTATATGGAGATGAAAAAGAGACGAAGAAGAAGCGTAAGGGGAATGGTCAAAGAAAGTAAAAAGAAGGGGATATAATAGTAACAAAATGGTGGTTTTTTTAACTACCACTTTCTCTTTGTAAAAGTTCATGGTTTCATGGTTTGAGATGGAGTTTTCTCACACTAAAAACTCCCAAATGACAACTACAATTCTAAAAAATCCATGATTTCAAAACATCTCCATTTCAAGTAGAAATTTGGCTAACAAGGACATTCCATGGAGAAATTAGATAACTAAAAAAAATTCCAATAAGGTGGATGTTTGACCAACTTCTAAATGTCCCTGCCAATATCATCAACCAACAAGGCCAATCTTCAATTTCTCCATGGTTATTTACATAACCATTCAATATCATCTCTAACTAAACCCCTGTATGTAAAAGTTGTTTTCCTTGTCTTCCTTTACCATTTATTCTTATTTTGGGGTTTAATGCCGCATATTCTTTTGCTACAAGCTATTTTGCATTATTGCCATTGGTGGAGTATATTATGTGACACTTTCTCATTGTTAACTTTTTGTGTTTTAGTTTTGCTTTCAATGCTAACTAGGTTGCCTTCGTTTGGACTCAATGTTCCTTAACCATATGAGGCTCTTGTGTTCTTTCGTCTTTATGTGGATGTTCACATAGTGAATTCCTTCCTTTTGGGGATTGGGTTCTTTGTTTTTGCCTTTTGTTGCTTCATCCGTTTGAATCTAGTTGGTCTTTGTGTCTGTCTTTTGTTGTTCACCTTGACATTTTTGTCTTATAATGTTTGATTATAAGGAAACTGATGGAAATTGAAATTCATTTCTATTAATTGAATTTCATTTGTTTGGTTTGATATCGAAAGCCATATTTAATTGAAAGTATAGGTCCTTAATAAATCAATTAGACATTGCTTAATTATCAAGAACTTCATTCTTATTACATGTTTTCATGTCAAGTACTAAGTGCTTTTCTAAAAAAGTGAAAGACGTGGAAATTGATTTCCTAGGAAATGCAGTTCTATAAATAAAAATTGCTTTCTTGCTAACAAAACATAATTGGCATATTTTCTTTGCTACCCATTTGTCTTTTGAAGTTGGAATTGTTGGGCACTTGTTCTCCATTTTTAAACTTTTGCTCAATTGCTTGGTTCATTGGATTGAGGTAGTCATGTAAAGATAACCAACACACTCTCCAACAGTCAATGTCTTTGCCATTATTGGTTCTTTATCATGGCTAGTCCCAATCTTGTTCTAGATAATTTTGGCATTGTTTTATTATGGCTGGTACTCAATTGCCTAAATGGTTAGGAAGATAGTTGGTAATGGATCTAGTTTTTCTACATGGACTGTCATTTTCTACTTCTTTGTAGTGAGCCAACACTTTGGCTGTCTCTTTGCTTTAGTTTTCTCTTACCCACAATATTTTTCATGTAAAACAGATTACCAATAATTTATAAACAAGAACAATAAATTCTAATTAATCCAAATTATGGTTTTCTAATTTATAAGATCTGAAGGCCATCACTTAAGATAGAGTCAAACACATAATGGTCTTAAGCACTAACATATGAGTCCATGTAATTCTTGGAATTGAACTAGCATACAATATATAGTCTCTTAGCAATAACCACTTCTCTCCTTGAAGAGGATATCATACCACAATAGGAAAACCTCTAGTTTGATTCTTTTGTCTTCAATGTTGAGGCCCTCTAAGGATGTGAACCCAAATGTTAGGGCAATCTAAGCCATTCAGGGAAAAAGAAAATTGGTAAAAGAAGAAATTTTTTAAGTCCCTACTGATATATTCTAAAATTGTCATCTTGGATAATTTATGGTTTATATTATTCATTTAAATAAAAAGAAGTATTCATAATATTAAAAGATAGTTACTATTATGTGGTTAAACATATGGTGTTATAAATAAGGGTCTCAAGAATAGTCTTGACAAGGGCATTGCCTTCATAATGATTCTCTGTTTAGGGTTGTTAAATGATGCAATGTATATGCATTATTCTTTTAGAAAAAGATGAGATAGTTGACTTCATTAAAGAAGATTCTATATATGATGAGTAGGCAAGGATGCAACTTGAATCAACTTGTTCAATTAATGAACCAATTAAATTAGTAGGCCTTACTCTCAAATGAGACACACAAAAAAATCTCCATGATTCCATTGATTTGTGGAGATTTCAAGCCGCTGAAGTCATACTCACAATTGCTCCAATTCTAATTGGATTGGATCTTAATTGAGAAATTCCCTAGATGCCCTAATTTAACAACTTTGTCTAGGGTTAGTAAATGATACAGTGTATATGCATTCTTCTTTTTGAAAAAGATGAGAGAGTCATCTTCTTTAAAAGAAGTTTCTATATATGATAAGTAGGTAGGAATGCAACTGGGATCAACTTGTTCAATCAATGAACCAAGTAAATTAGTAGGCCTTAATCTCAAATGAGAACACAACAAAAAGATCTCCTTGATTCAAAGCCTTTAATTATGCCTTGGTGCAAGGCCTCTACATGTGCTCTCAAATACAGTTGATGTGATTAGAGTGGGGTGTTTTTAACCCATATCCTTTAGCAACTACTTTTTTTGCTTGCAATGATGAGTACGATCATTCCTTTGGCTATCACCTCTATGAGTAGTTTCCAAAGGAATTGATTCTCATGTAAGAGTACTACATGGTTGATCTTGCCCCTAATCATATGCTTGTCTCAAAGATTAAGCCACTCATGTGTAAATATGAAGTGCTTTAGTATATGAAACTGTGAATGGCTCATTATATCAGCTATAGTTTGTTTGATGGTACCTACAGCTCATATAATCGTAGTAATTCTAGAGCTAATATTCAACCTAGACAAGTCATACTCACAAATGCTCCAATTCTAATTGGATTGGATCTTAATTGAGAAATTCAGTAGATCCCCTAATTGATAACTAAATTGATTATGTATCTATTAGACTATCCACAATATGGGGATAGCAAATTTATTTCACTACTAGAACAATGTTTCTCATATTTTTCAACATTGGTCCTTTAGTGCATTCTAGATAGCTTAGGTTGTGTAAATGAATATTAATCAACAAATGAGATAGTTATGCATTTAGATTAAATATATTATTAACCATCAACATTTTACAAATATATATTATATAGTTATATATATATATATTATATAGTTATATATATATATAACCTTGTGGTCTGCTCCTTCCCCAGACCCTGCATAGGTAGGAGCTTCGTGCACTCGGGCTGCCCCACACACACACACACACACATATATATCTAGTAGAGAGAGAGAGAGAGAGAGAGAGAGAGAGAGAGAGAGAGAGAGAGAGAGAGAGAGAGAGAGAGAGAGAGAGAGAGAGAGAGAGAGAGAGAGAGAGGTGGTAAGCAATGAGTTAAACAAGTTCTCAACAATAGGGTTGGGGACTTATGATTAAGGTAACAGAGAAATAGGGTAAGGACTTGCTTTTAGGGAACAACATAAAGGGGTAGTAGGGTTATAGCGTTTAGAGAACAATAAAGGAGCAATAGGGTTACATATTTGTGTTTGTGGAACAACATAAGACATCATGAAACAAAATGTTACAGGCAAAATTAGGATATCCAATCTAAACTGATATTTACAACCCATTTAACTGGCCTATCATCCACACACTTAACTCCCTAAACACATGAAAAATAAAAATAAAAAATTGAACTCTCTAATCAGCTTAGTGCATCATCCTTGTCTAATGAGTCAACCAAGATTAGTTCTTTTCCTTTCCCTTCAACATTTTGTCCATTGTGCTGATCATCCATCCTTAACACAAGACCTTCAAAACATCAATAGCACTTCCTAAGCAACCCGCCTACCAATCATTTGAAAATACAAAGTCAAAATAGTAAGTATAAATAGATGTCAAATTTTTTTATTCAAAATCCTACTTGAACATTTTCGAGTCACCCATGGCTTGCCTAGCTTTCTAGTTCAGTTAAATTTTTGGGTTGTTAAACTATGGTCCAAATTTAACTCCTTGCCCAATCTTCAATGACAAATTTGAACATTTTTATTTTATTTTTAATGCATTTTAAATTTTGGTATATAATTCATCTATAGCAATGACTTAGCAAAATAAATGACTTGTATTAATGAAATAGTGAATCCACTTTGTTTCTCATAGTTGCCCTTCATGCATGTAACAATGTCTCCTTTTATGTTGTTATAACTTATAGCATATATGCTTAATAATTAGGCTAAGCCCTTCGACCACTTACTACAGGGTACTAGAATAGCCTATCTTATGTCAGGCGGCAAGTTGAAGGTGCTCATGGTTTATCCCTGGAAACCCAAGTTGCTTGAAAAATAAAAAATAACTATATATTTTATATGTTAGATCAAATCACTACTAAAGAAAAAGCAAACAAGTTACATTTCCTACTTTTGAAGGCTAATAAAGGTAGCCCAATGCATGGAGCACCCATGTATGCATGGTCCAAGGAAGGGGCAAAGCACGAAGGGTCTATAGTACATAGCCTTACCTTGTATTTTTGTGAGAGGTTGTTTCCAAGCCTCAAACCGATGACCTCTAGGTCACACGATGAGAACTCTACCATTGCCTCAAAGGCTCCTTTTGAAGGATGATATAGTATATATGAAGTTAAGCATCAAATATATTGATTTATCTTACTACTATAAAGGAAACAGCAAATCAAATAAAACAAATGACAATATTGAGTTCTTAAATGATGGAGGTCAAGAAACAAAATCTACCCATACTTACACACAGAGAGAGAGAGAGAGAGAGAGAGAGAGAGAGAGAGAGAGAGAGAGAGAGAGAGAGAGAGAGAGAGAGAGAGAGAGAGAGAGAGAGAGAGAGAGAGAGAGAGAGAGAGAGAGAGAGAGAGAGAGAGAGAGAATTCTTATTAGGGAAGATTTCAAATACCCAACCAACTTTTAAGAAATATCTAATACGATCTTCTCTTTTATAAAATTTCAAATGCCCAATCATGTTTGTTCACTTTTCTTCAATGACCCAACTATAGTTAAGTTGGGATAAAATCTCCATTTAATAGGATCAATTTTTTTCATGAAAATACAATAAATGTCCCTCTTAAGGTTCTTACTTGATTAGTTTTGGCTCAGTAACCACCACATAGAAATCCAAATAAGAATTGTTTTTATGAATCCACCCTTCATTTTAGTTGACTCTTTTTTATTGGACTTAAATACACAAGTACTCTAAATGGGTTATAAGATGTCTGACTAAAGGTTAGGCCTTTCATGTAAAGGTGTAGCATGCATCCTATACCATTCCTCATAAGATATGAGAAGTGCTCATTAAGGATGACTTTAATGATAAAGCATAACGAATTAGAACACATGATTTTTTTTGTGATGGGTCATAAGGATTAGCATGTGGAGAGTCTTCCTCTTTCTACAAAAGATAATAATGAAATAAAAAAAGAAGTAAAGAAGGGCATTATTATATTTTCTTAAAAAATCAACCCTATTAAATGCAAATTCATCCCAACTTAATGGTAGCTAGAATGTTGACAAGAAGTTAAAAAGCATGGCTAGATTTTTGAAGTTTTATAAAAGATGAGATGGTATTAGATATCTCTTAATATGTTGATTGGATATTTGAAAATTTTTCCTATAATATATCACCTGGTTTATATATTTTTGGGTGACAAAGGCATTTCATAGCCTATGCTAAAAAATGTCACCTTTGATGATCTTAGTCATTTTCTTTTCCTAATATGTAAAATAAATGATAGTATAAGTTAAGAAATAATATATCAAAATATTAATCAATAGAAGGTAATTAATATTGTTTGGTGCATGGGTCAACCTATCCAAGCAAAAATTAATGGATGAAAATTTTCAGTCATTAAAAATTTCAAGCTCAACTAGACATTTTGCTTGCATGCATTTCCTTGAGTCTACATATGGAACCACAACATAGTTTCTTATCAAAAACAAGTTCCCTTGGTTAGACTTTTCTTTTTTCACAAATTACTTCCAATACTTTTTAGTAGGTTAATTCAATATATATGACAAAGCCAAGTATTATATTACCTTGTATAGATTCACTAGGTAACATGTACTTATAATGAAGAACATAAAAAGATGAATCGTAAGACTATTATTCTATGATCATTGGATCTCTCATTTATAGTATTTAAATCCAACATAAATTGTTAGATTTTTGTTTTAAAGTTAAAGAGACAATAGTCCGACATTGGTTTTATCATTTATGGAGGAGAAGAAGCACCCTTTTATAAGTGTTTGCCTCCTTGAAATTTCAATATAATAGGAGAACTTGCAGTTCAGTGGGATTGTACATGTGTGGGTGTGAATGGTACATAGGCCCACTGATGCAAAGATGGTACAAAGCTAGAAGACCTAATCTCTCTAGTAGATCTCGCTAGTGTGAATGGAAAGAGAAAAGATGGTTTATAGTGACTTAAGGGCCAAGCTAAGTACCTTGTCCACCAAGCAAGGAAGTTATACTTGAGGGCCATGCTAAGAGTCTTGCCCGCCATGCAAGGCAACTGCCCAACCAAGCATGCTTAGCCTTTTAAGTTAAGTTTTTGTCTCTACTCTCTCTCTCTCTCTCTCTCTCTCTCTCTCTCTCTCTCTCTCTCTCTCTCTCTCTCTCTCTCTCTCTCTCTCTCTCTCTCTCTCTAAGTCTTGGAATTGCTCATTAGGCTTTTGTGGTTATTCTTCTTGTTTGGAAATTAGAGAAGGTTTCTTTGGGATCACTCTTCTCTCTCTATATATATATATTTGGTGTTGTCCTTAGTTTGAGAATTAAAGCAAGTCATTTGGGAACACTCTTTTTCTCTCTATCACTAAGTTCCTTTGGTTTCTCTAAGATCTTAGTGTTTGGCTAGTTTCTTAGGATTTTTTAGGACTTGGCTCTAGGAGCAAGTTTCTGCTATCTTTATATTTAGAACTTGTTGTGCTTTACCCAAAATAGATTAATTAACTTTTACATGCATTCAAAGTCAAGAGACCAAAGTAGGAACTATTTCTAATCTTGAAAATCAACTACCTGAAGACAGATCTCCCATATCCCTTGCACAATTAGGGGGGCTTCAACTATCTTCAGTAGGCTACTATGAGCACCTCTAAGCTAAGATTCATTGAATTTAGTTTGCGGAAGATTTCTAACAATTCAAAGTTAGTACATAGTTTTTAAGATCTTTGATTTATTTCTTTCAATATGTGGAATATCATTATGTATTTTGAAGGAAAAATAGAATTTTCCATAGAGATCAAATGAATTTAATTTCACTCAATTCAGATATATTTTTATGGATTTCTTCAAAATAATAAGGAAGAAATTAATATTCTTCTTTTCTAAGGATTAGAAAAAAATTGAGATGGGTCTTCCAACCATGATTAAAACATGTACTCCAAATTTTTCATGTTTTTCTATGACGACCCAGGTTTTCTCATGCATTTTTAAATGCAATACCTAATTTCCTAAGGCGGGATGCATCCCTATTTGAAAACCATTCTATAAAAACTCTTACTTAACTTTGACTTTCAACTGTCTTGTCGTTTTCCATATGTGACTTGATTTCCTTGACCAAGGTTACATTCGAAAATGAAAGCCAATTAGTAGCATCTTCCATCGAGGACCTTGTCATATACTGAAAGTAAAATGTCCTAACTCCATATCCAGTTTCATAATTATTGAATTCATTAACGCTTTCCTCTGTGAAGATTTTATCCAAACTCAAGTCGATTCATCATCATGGGTCAAATGTTCTTGTCCAGAGGCCTATCTCACTATTCACATCAATTTGTCATTTGGATTTTCAATAATGTTCCTATTCATGCAAAGCAAAAAGTCTCTTATTCATAACCGGATACCCTTACTAGGTCATGGTTGGATCCTTTGTCATCATCCTCTTTGTCCTTTCTTTGCTTGATGGTTTTCTTCATTACTTTCTAGTTCAAAAGTTCTATACTCAATCCAGTCGGGTTAGTCCTTAAGAAATTCCTTTAATTGATTTTTAGTACTTGGTATATGCTTATAACAACTAACTATTTGTCTATAGGCAATGTAACATCAAATCTCACCTTATAGTGTGCTAGCCATCTCACCTTTTCTCCTTCCATCCCCTATGTCAATATATCGTGCAATCTTTTATCAAGGTTTTATTGTCAATCATGCCGTCTATATTGTCAGGAGGTACACTCGTAAGTAGTGATTTTCTCAATTCCTCAAATTTTATTCTTCAAGTGCCTACTTATTTTATCTTTCAAGTGCCTTCTTATACTTAGTTTATAATAGCAATAATTCTCTTTCAATAGCAATTATATCAAATTATACTGAAGTTGTTAACTCCACAAGTTTTACAATACTCAGATAAGCATAAATATTTTCTTAGACATAGAAAGACTTTATTTGATTGCCTATTGATCTCTTCCCATATGCGTTATAAGCTCAAGGGCCTCTAGAGTGATCGGTACTTATCTACCTTTCTTTCAATCCAAGTCTGTAGTATTTTTCAGACCAAAATTTCTTTACCTTGTCATGGTAGCCACTAAGGTTTGAAAAACCTTTCACATTGGTTTAGATCACTTCTTATTTTTGCTCCTATCTCAGTTGTTACTATATTTATTGTACTTGTAGCTCTTCATGATGTGGCCTAATCAATTGCATGATGTGGCCTAATCAACTGGCCTTTATACCCTCAAATGACTTAGCCTATCAAGTACTCAAGTCTAAAGACTTATAACATCCTTCTGAGTATATAACTTCAACTACTAACTCATAGATATTAACATACCTGATTAATTAGGGTGGGATGCCTCTATTTAGTTAACAACACTCAATGATGGTCTTAAGATATTTGGTCTTCCAATTGATGATAGTAAGACCTTCATTTGATCCTTGATGGTACCCTTCTTGCTGAAGATAGATAGATGGACAAGTCACTGTCCTGGCCTAATTCCTTTTTACTTACTCATGTAGTGGCAAGGTGAGATATCACCAAATTTTCCTTTTTATTACATCCATTGGTGTTCCCCATAAGCTAATGGATCCGATAAGAATCTAATTGTAATAATTGATATCAAACCATTTGTAGAATTTTAATTTCTAGTTGGTCACTATTCCTTTTCGAAACTTTCTTGTTGCATAATCTCCTGAAATTCGATACTTTTACTCAAAATCTTAAATCCCATATGCTTTCTCTCTATTATACGTATCCTTACCAACTCAACTATTATTATTCCTTTGTATTTGTTTGATCTTCCCTCCTATAGGATTCAAGATGTTAGAATTGTATGTATCTTCATAGAGTCATGATCTTCTTCTTTTGATTATTCAATATTCATCAAATATTTATGGTTACATCTCTATCTCTTTCTCTCTTTTCTTCAATATCCATTTGGTCTACCTGGATCAATGTCTCTATATGCGTTGTTGCATATATTTGATACTGCATCTACTCCTTTACTTAACAGATATGATAAACTGAATGCTTCTCAGAAATTCTAAACCGTCTTAAGATTATTGAAATCCTCAGTTGCCTATAGCCTCAATAAAATTCATACAATGTCTTAATAATGGCATTGACATTTTGGTCATGCTACACTTCTCTTACAAGTTCATGTTAGGATCAATCTATTATCATCCTTAGTATTATCATTAAAATCTTTTGATAACTTGGTCGAATTCATTTCCTTATCATATTCGTGTTATATTTCTCTTATTCACATAATCTGTTACTTGTATACATCTTCTGATTTGCTCCATAATACTTAGGCAATTATTATTTGATAGCACTTTACTCTTCATAAGACCCCAATTAAGGTATCCAAAATTGAGCTAAGTTTTTTCAGGATCCATACCTTTGTGATCTAGTACGAGTCACATTTATCTCCTAATATCATCTTATATGTTCATCCCTATTAGATTATTATCAAAATCTTCTCAAAGTCTGTCTTTTACATCCCCTATCATACTCATATCATATCCTTGTGATAGTGTACTCATATTCTGATATTCTTTATGATGGTAAGATAGCCATCTAGGTTCTTTGATTTTCTCACCCTTAATAAGATTACTTTATTACAGGTCAGAACTATCTACTAACAAGTCCATTAATCATCTTCATTCATTCATTCTCATCATAATATGATCCTTATATGAGATTTCATCTTTGCACCACTGCACAACAATCCTTATTTCCTATGCTTTTTATAGGATTCAGGCAATCCAATCTTTAAATATTTGCTAGGACTATCTCCTTTTTCACCTATGTGTTTATGGTGAAATGGCTTGAGCATTAATATTGTAATCCTTAAATAGAAGTAGTCATCTCTACTACTCCTTTTTATACTACTTATTCTTAATTTTCTCTATTGTCCATGACCCTTGGACATGCTGGACTGGCTGTGAAAGGATAAAATTGGGCTTTGATACCAACTGTGACGACCCGGGTTTTCTCATGCATTTTTAAATGCAATACCTAATTTCCTAAGGCGGGATACATCCCTATTTGAAAACCATTCTATAAAAACCATGCAATGCAGCGGAAAACCTTTAGTTTTAAACTCATTTTGAAAACCCCGAGTGTCATTTGCCTTCACAACAACCAAAGTGGTTTTTGAAAAACTTCAGAAATCATAAATGTTTTTCCCCAGGTCTATCCAGTCATAGCACACAGCCCAACTGTAATTAAATACAACTTCATGTCCAAAGAGTTGAGAGTTTACTTACATGTATAACTTTCTTCTTTTTGATTCACTTGCTCGTAGCACTAATATCTCCTAAGACGTCTTCTATTTATGGTGGAACTATCCTGAAAAAATGTTAAGGATAGGGTGAGTATATACTATACTCAGTAGGAGTCTATCACTACTAGTTTTATAATGCATGCGATGTTTTTAAAATCATATGCTCTTTCCAAAACATGTGCATGTCTGAATACTCAAGTTCAATATTGACATCAAAATCCATTGTCAAACTGAAATACTAACGACTTAAAGGATCATATAATCCAATATCGAAAGTATCATATATATATATATATATCATAGCATTATGATATGCATAAAATGCTTCATGGAATCCAACTCATGGATCTCTAGTATGGTATGGTCGACAATCTCATATCATGCCATATACAATGCACATAAATCATCAAACCATAGGGTCCACTATGCTCACGACCTCCTTGCCGTGTGATCCCCGGGTACCTGAGGACACTCGGTCATAGCCTCCACAAGGCCTATGACACGTCGACCCAGTGTCGTGACACCAGTGGTAGCCCCCTGTACCACATGCAGTCGATGTAGGGACTTGCCTCTTTTTTAACGTGGTACCCATCCACCTAATAGTGGTAGAGGCCGGGTGGCCAACCCAGACCCCTCGGCAGAGCACCCACGGGCTTTCTAGCCCAAATCACATAAGATCAAATAAGCCAAAACCTCTTTTCAAAACCTGTCCTCTTTGGGTCCCTCACAACTGCCTGGCCCTCGGCACTCCAGTGTCTTTTGGCAACCCTCAAGGACATGCGATTTATGCAAGAACTTAATGCTCACAAATCGTGCAATGTATGCAATAGTTTGCAAAACATATATGTGCATAATGTATATGTAATCATTTACAAAACATGTTTATGTATAAAGCATTTATCACATGCATGCTGAATTAAGTTATGCTAAACAAGTCATATACTTAAAACATATGTTTCCAAAGCAATAATAGTTCTTTTAAAAGAATCTAATAGTGATAGAGCACCTACCTGGCTAGGTCGCGCTAACCCTTTTGTCCTCGGACACTCCTGATCATGGTTTGGGGAATCAAGGTTAGTTTGGCCTATATTTTATAGGTTTTAGAGTAATTGGTCTTTTTACTTAGGCATTAGGGGTCCATCCCTATGCCTATGTGTAATATCCTTAATTTTTAGGATAAAATAGGAAATTAATAAATAAATTAAAATAAAAATTTATGGATGAAATTTTTTCCTAAAAATATAAGAATTAGAAAGTGCTCATCGATACGAATCCAACGCCACCAAGAATGCAAAAAATGGAGCTCAAACGAGGGAGTTATGAGCCGTCAAAGTTGGAAGGGCAAATTGGTCATTTGATAGAGACGTGTTAGACAGGGGTCCAAATTGATACTGGCACCCCCGTCTTCCACACGTCTCTACCAGTGCCGGAAAAATCACCGGAGAGACGTGGAAAGAGACGTGTGGGGAAGAGTTTCTCTTCCCCAAGACTCTAAAACCCTATATCTATGCTCCTCTAGGAGCCAAAACGCTCCACTTTGAGCGTTTTCTCTGAGTTTTTACGCAAAACCCTAGCCCTGCAAAACTTGGATTTTTCGGCGAGTGGAACCCCGGCAACACGAGCAACACCAGCCAGGCGCAAGGTAAGCCTCAAATCCATGTTTTTATGTATTTATTAATTAGAAAATTTATTAGGAAAGTATTTAAAAAATTAGGAAAAATCAGATTTTTGGGAACCTGTGTGCACGCTACTGTTGGAGCGTGATTTCATGGATCAGACCTAGTCCGTTTGAAAATCACACCGTCCAACTAGTGCACAAGAGACCCAAGAGCATACCCTTTAAATTTGGGAGTGATCCAACGTTGGATTTTTCTAGAAAACCCAAAAACCAGTACCTAGGGATGATTTTAGGAACTTGGGAAAATCATTTAAAAACCATGGTTTTTGGTAAAATCAGTGCAAAATGAGGGCATAAATGGATTCTAGAGAGAATTCTGAAGAAAATGGCGCAAAAATCACACAAAACGGAGCTCTGTAGCTCCGCCGGAGGCGACCGGAATCCGGTCGTCTTCTCCGACGTCGGCGCCCTGGCGCTAACGCCAGGACGCACTCGGTGACGCCCAAGGGACAACGTCACACAACGTCGTCGTCGTCGCGTGCGGCGCGGCGCCACGCGCGTGCGGGGGAGAAACCAGATGGCGGTCGAGGCGAGGCCGGGACGCGTCCTGGCGACCGTGACGCATGCACGCGTGCGTCACGGTGCCGAAGACGCACGGCGCGCGTCCCGTGCGACGTCTGCGTCGGCGTGCGCCAGTGTACGCCGGTGTAAACCGGCGGAAAAGGGGCGCCGCCGGTATAAACCACCTTATGGTGGTCCGGCAGGCCCCATTTAAGCGTAGTTTTCACTAAAACTTGATTTTTGGGAGCTAAAGAGGTCCAAATCAAGATCCGGAAGAGGCGTTGTGACCGTATTGATGACGCGGACCTAGTTTTAACTTAAAAACTTAGAAATGACAACTTTTTCTTTAGAAAAATTTTAAAATAGCGATGTGACATGTACAAGTGCACGTGAATATACCAGTTAAAGGGAGTTATTAGCAAGCTAGTGGTCTCACACTGAGGTAGGTGAAGACAACTAATGTTTTGCCTTGATTTTTAAACCATGTTTAAACATAGCATCATGTGTGATTGTGTTTTAAAATGCAATTATTATTTACCGTGGATTTCATGCGACATTGCGTACAGTATGGTTATTCCAAATTAAAATCTTTTACTCAATAAACTTATTTAAAATGTTTTTACAAGCATGATGTTAATTAGTTATGCTTAGTTAGAGACTTATTTCTTATTATATATATAAAAAATGCATGGATTACATGGAAATGAAAATAGAGGCTTATTAGCTGGTCCTTTTATAGGCTACCCCCAGGATGAGGGGCATGTCTTGGGGATTTCAAGCTATAAGTACTCTTGAGTTTTAGCATATACATATGATTTCCGTGTTTTATATTTGATGACGGGTGCTCTCACCCGGTGGGCGTCATGTTAGGAGGGATAGGGCCGGCCACCCAACTTCCGAGATTTTGATGTGATGAGTTTGTGATATGATAGACACCTGCCCATAGATGGCATTCGGTAGGGGTTTGGTAACATGGATAGTCCACACTACCGGTCTGAGCCTTTCCATGGGGACAGACGCTAAGTCTCCCGTTATGGTGTCGACGGGGAGCGGCGGTGGTTGATACTCATGGAGGGTTGCCACTGCAGCATGATGGCCCATATTTTTATTATGTGTGCATGTATGATGAGCATGGTTATGGATGATATGCCTGGGTGTGACGACACTCAGAGGTTGACTACGTGTACTCCTGATCAGGGATGTTAGTGCGATATGGTGGGACCCATTACCTTAGGGTGCCCTTATTCTTGTTGTATGCTCCATTTTATTGATTCATGTCATGTTTTAACTCCTTGAATTTTATGTTTTAGCATATGGAATAAATTGGCATTTATTGAATATGGCATTATGATATCACTATTTTCATAAATGTTAGATTTTTCATCAGTACTGTTCATTATTTCTTTCATTTATTACATTAATTGTCTATGTACCTACACAAGTGATAGCTTGCTGAGGCATTGCTTTGTTTTGCAATGCCTTAAATCTCGAGCGCGACACCAGGAAAGGAAAAGCGGTTGATAAACCTTGAGAGCTGTTGAAGACTAGTTTTCCCTATAGTTTTAGACAGTAATGTGAGTCATTAGAGTGGATTATCATTTGAATTTTATTATGGACTACATACTTTATAATTGGATGTGATTTAAATCTTTGGACATATGTTGGACATTTATATGGGATGTTATGATGGATAGACCCTGGGCCATATTATTATTGTCTTTTGGACGTTTATTTGATTTAAAATAAAGGCGCCTATTTATTTGAGGTTGATTTATACGTGGATTATTTATTTATGTTTAAATTACATGTACGCCATTTTGAGAAAGGAAAATTAACACCCGGAGTTTTAAGATAGGTTTAGTAAAATGTTAAATAAATCTTTTCTCATGGGATCCCAAAATGCTCTTATTTAAAATGCCATTATTATAAAAAAAAGAAAAATGTCTTAAAAATCCGGGGTGTTACACTATGGGTGTCCTAAGGTCCTAATTGGGCCTTGGTATCCTCAGTTTTCCAATGTTTTAGTGGCCACGCGCCACCATCCTATTCTAAGGGTCATGCCCACCTTTTATTGGGCCTTGATCAGGGATTTTATAGTTTGGATGTGTCCGCTCCGTCGACATGGACACAACGCCTTTTGCGGCACCTCAATCGGAGCTCTAGATCTCAAGTTATAAGCGTTTTTAGTGTCGTATGTACATAGAGTCTTAAAAATGAAAAAAAAATGGAATGCTAGGGCGCTGCGCGACTGCGTCGTGCGCCCTGGCTTCCTTAAGGAACCAAAAAATGACGCACTGCTAGCGTGTTGCGCGTCTGTCGCGTGCGCCTCAGCGGGCACGTCTGTAGACGCACGGTACTCTTCGCCCGTCTTCCTCTTTAGCAGGCGCGTCTACGAACGCACTCGTTGGTTTCCTCTCAGACGCATTCGACGCGTCTCGTCCGTCTGGGGCGTTTCGGTCGTTGGGGGACCAGGGCGTCCTTAGGATGCCCTGGTTCGTCCCTGAGGAACCACTTATTAGACTTTCTAATGAAAGAAAAGGAAAGGAATACAAAACACTTTTGAAAAAATGTCAACTTGAGAATGGTCCTAAGTTTAATTATTCTACAAAAGTTGGGATGAACTGTTTCTCGATACTATGTAATTTTTTGTAAACATTATTTGATTAGAGAGATTGTGGTTTGAGATTGGTGTACAAGGCATGATTTTGTGATTGAAAATAAGAAAGGTTCAAGATGTACATATCAGCGGGGGTCAGCACCGTGGAGGGTTATTATGAAATGTTCTAATGAAATAAGATAACATTTATAATGATTGAACAATCTAAGTCTCACCTCTTGAAAAAGGGCTATGACCTTAATGTGACAAGAACACATGATGATTCTAATACAAAGAACTACTTTTTACTATTTTTGAGTTTCAAATGATGTTTGAATCTAGTAATTTGGACACAGGTACCTAGCAAGACTGTAGAGGTAGAAAAGGTAATTGTGTGACTTCAATGGAAAGCCAATCAGTTGGAGTTAAGAATATGACATGCTTAAAGGAGTAATAATTCTTTTTTATTTTCACTTGAATAATAAGTGGCTTGTGTCGTCTTATTATCTACAAATATTCGAAGGTGGTAAAATGAGGAACATGTTGAACTTTTATTAGTTAAATTTGAAAATTTGTGAGGATAACCAATGTCTAATTTATTATTGAGAGTTTATTTCCTTCCAAAACTAGTCAACATGATGCAAAAACACTACCTCATCTAGTATAAGGACACCTTAGAAACTAGTCAAAATGAAACAGAAAAAATTTCTTCATCTAGTAAAAGGATAAATTCTTTATGGACTAATGTTACTATATTATGATAGACAATAACCCTACCAACAAGAGTAGTCACTTGACAAATGATGAAATACATAACAAAAAATTGATGAATTAAGTTGATTACTTACTCAAAATACAGAGTGAGAGAGTCTGATGGTGAACATATGAGATCTACAATTTTGAAAAGAAAAATTCACTATTGGAGATTAAATCGAGTAATTTTGTGAAGTAGATTGGCACATCAACTTGGGATTTAAAATTTTTTTAATTGGCATTATTTGTTAGAATGTAGGTATACATACTTGAAAGGGATTGTTATGATCATATTCACATCAAAATTACTAAATAAAAGAATGGGCTACTTATTAGGTTAGTTGTCCTCTACTTACATGCGTTCAACTTGCCTACTACAAACTTAGTTTCCATGAGTTTAACTAGTGAAATCTGATAAGGACATATGAGATTATTTTAGGCATTGGAGGTTGAAAAAGATATTGAAATTTGATTAAGAATTGATTGCGAAGCTGATGCCTCACAAATGAATATCAAGACACTGAAATCTGATTCAAGAAATATTTGAAATACTTTAAAAGAATTTGTTCCTCTAATTTTAAAAGTTTGGGATACCTAGTATACGTGTTGTTGTTGGTGACAAAGAATTAAATTTAGGATGTCAAAAATTCTCATACAAATAAGGCTATGAAAATAACGAAGTTGCACATAGATAAGGAAATCTCCAAACAATTTTGTCAAACAAAGGGCTATATCTTAGGTTACCATGATAAGATGGTTTTGCCTTTACAATGCAATTATTTTAGCTACATGTGAGTGTTATGGTACATACTACTACTGAGTAAAAGTGAGTATGTGGTTATTAGATCTTGGGTTCAAACAAATGCATGAGGTTGTTAACCACTAGGTGTTGGTTGGTCAAGATCATTAAAATAGTTTGATCAATTTTGTGGTTGTTTAGACAGCGCCAATGAACAAAGTCTTCATAGACATCTATAATACCTAACCTAAAGGTTTTGTGAATCCCAAACACAAGGATATTTTTATGGGCCAATCTTATATTGAAATACATACTAAGGCAATTTTTTAAGAAGCAATCTCAAAGTGAGGTTTACCCAATGGAGGAGATATTTTGAGTATATAGTATGCATAATGGGTTATGATATGCAAATAATATTTTAATCCATGAGAAGAATTTGTTAAAACATTATTATACATGAATTAAGGTGCATTTGATATGATTATAGGAATCAATATTATCAAAGAAGATAATAACTAATCCATGCATTATCTAGCTACTGTGAAAAATCCTTAGCGGTTTAGTGAACTCCACTTATGACAATCACACTAATTATTTTGAATGAGATGGTGTTAAAGCATATTGAAAGCATGTTTATTTATATTGAGTACTTCAAGTATATATTAGTCTAATGTAAGACATGATTCTTTAATCACAGTTGAATAATTAATCTATGTGGTGAGCTTGGATAGTTTTATGAGAATTAGCTTTTGTCTTCAATGACTATGCATTGTAGACCACACTATAATAAGATTTTGGATAAACTGAGTTAATGATAGCATGTACTTTTACCCAAGAGATGAAGTAGGAAAATTGTGAAGCCCTAAGTAGCAATTTTAGAAATGACCACGTATATGAGAATCTACTATAAGCAAGGTTTTGCTTAGTGGATTGTGATAAGCACTTGATTTTATTTGGTGGATTGTGATAGCCGCCTGATCTTTTGTTTGATGGAGTGTGATAACTTCCTTAACCAAATGGCGTTGGATAAGCCCAATTCAAAGAGTGGTTCATTTAGGACCTGAACTCCATTGATTGTGTGGGAGGAGTCCCATGGGGAAATGGCTTTATTTGGGATCTAGACTCCTCGGAATGAAATGCTTTTGGTAGATGTACCATTTATGTGAATTATAATCGCAACTATTTGATCCTCTCTCCAAAGGTCCAGGAAGAGCTAGTGAGTGTTACATCAAGGGATTGGGTTAAAAAACCTTTATTTGACCAATTGTGGCAACCCTACCTTTTGTTATTGGCCAATTTCTATGAGGACCTGGATTTATAGAAATAATTTTTCTTAAACTTAGTTAGAAAATATCAGGATGCTCAAGAAAATTTTTCCTTTTTAAAAATATTTAGAAGATAATAAATGTAAGTAATATATTTTAAAACTACATCTCAGTCATCAAAAACAAAACTCCACATAATATTAAAATAATCATCGAACATTAAAATTATCAAAATCTAATCCCAAAACCCAATAAATTAAACCACCATCCAATGTAAATGAAAGTTTAATATTCCATTACAAGTTTGTCAATAGTAGCAAAATAAAAAGGATAACTAATCCTAAAAGAAGTTTTCATACTTATGAAATCTAAATCAAAAGTCTCCCCTAGACTCCAACTCAAAGTCACTCCTTTTGTATATCACAAGTGGGGTTGACGGGGTAAGTAATGTTATCTAGTAGGAAATCCAAGACTAGTCAAAATTTTGAAAAAATGATGTGCACTTCAATACAAATACAAGTTATTTGTTTATCATAACATCTCATTATCAAACCTGTCATATCAAAATGAAACTCAATCGGTGTGCTAAAATCCATAGATGTATCAAATATATATATATATATATATATATATGAATGAACTCCGTATCATATACATCAATTGATCAGCTCACCAGTCAATCAGTCAATCAATCCATCCATCAGTAAGTGGCACTTACCCACCTGCAACTAACACTGGCCAATATTCTAGATAAATCAATTGATAATGCAAATAGCATTTACAATATCAAATTAGAAGTATATGAGTTCTCAAATCTCTTAGTACAATTGAGTAGAATCAATTGATCATATAAATCATTTTCATAAACACACAATAATGGGAATGCATTAATAAACCAAGAGAAATGCATGACAAGTAATGCATCTGTTTTAAGATTGTGTGCGTGTGTGTGTGTTTTTTTTACAAATAAAAGTTCATGAACTTTAGAAAGTTTAAAAAATTCATGGGAATTCAAAACATGATGTTTACTATTATGTACAATTTGTGCATCTTATCACTCATAATCAATAGCATAGCGAAGTCTATGATCATGAAACACATGTTTCTACATGCTCGTACATTGCCATGTGCATTAGTGCATTGTTGTGTGCAATGTACATAGCTAGTGCATCACGCACACTGGCCTATGCATAGTGCACTATGAGCGCTGTTCAGTGTCTTTTCTGCCATTGTACATACCCCAAAACATATCATGTACATACTATTTTACTTGTCTTAGGCATCATGCTCATTGCTGGCGCATCATATGCACTGCTTGTGCACTACGTGCCATTGCCCGTGTGCTGTCTAGTGCACTATGTGCCCTATGCACTATCCAGTGCACTATGTACCGAGGCTTAGTTTAGTGCCTTGTGTGTCATGGCTTGGTTTGGTGCCCTATGTGCCAAGGCACTACCTGGCGCCCAGTATCCCAATGCATTGCCTGGTGCCCAGTATGCCAACACACTGCCTGGTGCCTAGTATGTTAGTGCATTGCCTAGTGCCAAGTATGCCAACACACTGCCTGGTGCCTAGTATGCCTAAGCACTACTTGGTGCTCTATGCACCTAAGTACCCATTCAAAATATTCAAAAACCAAAGAATTTGGTGTACAGTTCCATGTTTTTTCATCATACAAAATTTTCCACAAATGTGTGCGTGATAACTCATGATGGAAAATATATTTTTCCAACAAAAACTATAAATTTCCATATTATAAAAATCAAGATTTATACATTAAAGGATACGCCTGACACATGCATTTTCTCCCATATAAAACCAGGGATTTAATATCATATTAAGCAAACTGAAATCATATAATTTCGTGCTTCATTTTTAACCAACATAAAACTAGACATTTGAGTAAATTTCCATAGATTCATGCCTCAAATTGAACGTTATTTTAGTTAGAGTTTGAAGCATAACAAAAGCATATTAATCATTCATCAGTATGCCTCAAAACTCCAAAATGAAACGTCAAAAGTAGTCCCAATTCACTTCAAAATTTCCAAAAAACTAACACTTAAACATTTGATCAATTAATGCACTAATTTTTCAAGGATCAATATGCTTAAAACCTATGCCAAATTCACTTCAAAATGCATCAAATAGACATGAAATCTAGCATAAAATGAAGCATGAAAAAGTAAGGACTCATGCACCATAATCCAGTCCAAAGATATTCTAAAATCAAAATGAGTTTCCATGAACTTTTTATGCACAAATCAAATATGAAAATACGTGAGAATTCCAGCAAAATAGAAGTGGTTAAGCATCAGTGGTTTTTTTTTCTTCTTCTTAAGATAAATATGTGATCTAGATTCAAAATTCCTACCTTGATACACTTCCAAAAGAATTCAGTGAATCTATGCTTTTGCTGCAATCTAGGTTTCCTTTCTTTCTTCGTTTTTTCTTCCTCTATTTCTCCTTCTGTCTCCTTATTTTCTCTTTCTCTCTTTTCTTTCTTGGCTGGGTGCAAGGTGCTTGCTGCCTAGCCCAAAACATCCCTTAAATTTGAGGCATTGGGTATGGTGCAACAACCATCAAAGATAGCTTGGTGTCCGGGCATTTCCCAGTCTTCCAAGATTTGCTTTGCTTGTTGATTAACTCCAGCTTGCTCTCCTGTTACAAGCTGTCGAGTAGTATTAATCTCATCTTAGTTTCATTTTTGGGACATATGCTTTCTTGTATGTTTCACTCTCCCAAATGCTGCCACACATTTTTCCCATAATTGGATCATTCCATGATCAGAAATAATATGAGACATGCAATTATGGTTCAAAAAGTCACAAAATTTTTAATTGATTTTGTTTGGTTGGAGATTTGAACCCATGACTAAGAGTTATTATATTGGCATCCAAACGATCAAGGCAACTTGGTTTAGTTGCTAAGAAATTGCAAGAAAAATCTAGGTCATCACATCCTTCCCTCCTTTAAGAAATTACATCCTCGAAATTTTTGGTACAATTCAAGGAAATAATTATGAAAAATTCTACCTCATTTCATCCTTTACTTCCCAAGTGGCTTCTTCAATTGAGTGGTGTTGCCACTAAACATTGACTAATGGAATAGTATTATTCCTCAAAATCTTTTCCCTTCCATCCAAATTTTGAGCTGGCCTCTCTTTAAAGATGTGACACCCCGGGTTTTCTAAAATCTTTTTCCAATACATATATTAATGGTAAAAAGTTTATTATTATAAAGTAGGCAAGATCCCTTAAATGAAACTCAATAAGAAAAAACCTGAGGGTCATCTACACCCCAAAACCACTAGGCTAAACCAAAAGCGCTTTTGGACACTCTGAGCATACTCAAATAATATGAAGATAATAATAAAAATCCCAAAGCTCCAGGGTCCATCCAAGATCACCACATCATCCATGAGTGAGCGTATGCACACTATACAGTAGTATGAGTCTAATCTATCAAAATATACAATATCTAGATAGAGTACCAAAAGTCCGACACCAGTTTAGAAACGTACAATACTGTCTCCGACGATAAAAAGTATGGGGTCCTCAGATCCTCGTCCAGATCCACGCTACTCCACCTGCTTTCCTCTCTGACTGTCACGCTCCAACTCTGAGGCATTGCAAGACAAGCCAATGCCTCAGCAAGCTAGGCTTGTGGAGGTGATTAACATTCAATATAAAGCAATAAGAAATAACATGGTACAAAAACCTCATATTCATACGATGCAGAATACACCAATTCCATGATATAAATACGGCAACATAAGTCATAGTGTCAAGACATGAAAATTTCAAAAAGATATGCAGATACAAGTAGCCATAACCACGTGAGTCAATATCCAAGAACCACATGAATGCATACCAAAAGTATCGAAACATCATACATAATGAAGCCCTATAAGTGTCTCAAGCACACTCACGGCAACGTGGGGTCAACTCTCAATACCATCCGCTTTCACCCACAATGGGCACTCAGGCACTCACAGAAAGGCGCGTTCTAGTTCCGCTTTCACCTTTCACCTTTCACCCTTTCACCCACACGGGCACTCAGGCACTCAGCACTCACGGAAAGACGTGTTTCACACCCGCTTTCACCCTTTTACTCGCAAGGGGCACTCAGACACTCATGGGGGAATAGGGGATACATGCCATCACTAGCTCAAAAGCCTCAATTGTCAAGACATAGAGACTCCCACGTGTCAACATCTCGGTAGTCAAGTCAATGTAACTAAAATATACAAAAAACAATGTATAAAACACATACAAGGGAAGTAGCACACATATCGATAATACATAGTGAAAAACGATCTCCTGCAACATGCTAGGGCTTACAACCCTATGCCTCAAAGTTCCAATCACTAAGTCATAATTTGAGAAATCAAGAAAAATTGCAAATGAAATCACCTACCTCAATAATGCCGAACTCCAGTCAGGTGCGTAGGTGATATCAAGTCGCACGCTTTGACGTATTTGTCACATTATAAGTCATTATTGCTTGTTAGACCTCTCATTTTCATCATGATCCATAAAATTTCTATTTTTTCTAGTGTGTCACATGTATCTCTATGATCAGCACCTCCTAAGGTAGTTGCCTAAATTGATCATCAAGATCATTTTTCTTAGTAATTCCATGAGATCTGCCCTTCAAATCTCCTAGATCATCTCATGTTTGATGTGTACAACCAAAGTCTAAGGCTTGATCATCTATTGATCGGCTTGATCTGAATCATCTAATAGCATTTAGTGATTTGGCTATTAAAAAGTTACTCTAAACTAGATTTTTATCTTAAATCTAGGTCCTCCTTGTTGAGACGATCACAACGTATCTTTTGGATCATGATTTGGACCTCTATAGTTCCTAGAATCACGTTTTTTGTGAATAGACGGTAAAAAACCCTCAGAATTGAGAAAAAGGGCCCGCCGCACGCGCGGCGTGTGTGGAGTCCGCGAGTGCATGTACGCTGCACGCATGTCACACACGTGGCGCATTGCAAGTTGCGCGCGTGGCGCAACGCGTGGCGCGTGCGCGGCATGCTGCGCGTCCCACACGTGGTGCTCACAGGTCGCACAGTGTGGCATGCGCGTGGCCCGTCCTATGTCCCCATGTGTGGGATGCGCCTGCAGCGCCGCATGGTGCGCACGTCGCACTAGGCGTTGTGCCTGGCCGTGATGCTTCTCGTGCATGTCGGCTGCGTCTCGTGCGTGTCGCGAGTGTGCTTCCCGCCCGGCATGCTCGCCGTCCTATCACGGGTCACCGTTGACGGGGACGGTGACCAGATTGGTTCACCATCGCTAGAGACGACTGCCGGAATTCGGTCGTCGGCGACCTTAGGTGCTCCGTTTTTTGTGATTTTTACACCTATTTTGTCCAGTTTTTCACGTACGTTCCATTTCCACCCTCCATTTTCACAAATTCATTCATTATCTATCGTTTTTTCCATGATTTTTATTACATTTTTAAAAACCCTCACATACTATTTTGGGGGGTTTTCAGCGTCCCTAGTCGTCCAATCACCCTGAAACTTTATGAGTGTGTCCCTTGCATTGTCATGTTCAAGATGAACGGTCCAGATCGTCATCTGACATTGTTACATCTACTTATTCCCAGGGCCACAGTAACGCCTAAACTTTATCAGAAAACGGCAAGTTCACACATTTTTTTGGCGTTTACCAGTTGATAAACTTGGAAAAAGGCATATAGAAAAGAGTGGGGTGAGCCTACCTTGGTCTGGCTAGTCAGAGGAAGGTAAGAGCCCGTCGCATTCGTTCAGTTGCCGGGAATGCCTGTCGCCGGAAGGTCGTTGCCTGTGGCTCAATCACGGGAAACGAGAGGAGGGGGAGGGAAGTGCATTTAAGGCACTCCCCCCTCTTAATTACACCTATATATCATCATCATCATCATCATTATTATTATTTCTTTTTAAATTATTATTATTATTATTACTATTTATTATTATTATTATTCTCAAAAATGAATTTTTCCTAAAATTCTAAAATGGTGAATGTTACAAAAGGTGAGGTCTGGTTGCAACACTATTGTCACTTATTTAAGTGCATAAGTGGGGTTTGGAATGTGCTTCCTCCACATGGATACATGGAAAACATTATGGACTTCTGATAGTTGTGGTGGTGATGTGAGTAGATATGCTTCATGCCCAATCCTTTCAAGAATTTTGAATGGTCCAATAAATCTTAGACTCAACTTCCCTTTCAAACCAAATTACATCACCCCCTTGGAAAATTTTGCACATAACTTGTATGCCTAAAGGGTGCTTAACACGATTCACAAATGCTCTGTATGCTCTAAAGTATATAAGGATATCATCAACAAAAATAATGATGAACTTGTTGAGATATTTCTTAAATACATTAATTATAAGATCCATAAAAATTGCAGGTGCATTTGTCAGTCAAAATGGCATCACAAGGAACTCATAATGACCATAATGTGTTCTAAAGGCTATCTTAGGTATGTCCCTATCTTGAATTGTCAACCAATGGTAACCATATCCCAAGTCAATCTTTGAAAACATCCTTGCCAATTGCAACTCACTGAAGAGGTCGTCAATGCAAGGCCATGGGTACTTGCTCATGATAGTAACCTCGTTCGACGTTCGATAGTCAATACACAACTTCATTGATGGACCCTTCTTCTTAACAAACAACATTGGAGGTCTCCAAGGTGATACAATTGGGCAAATGAGCCCCTGATTCAAAAGCTCCTACAATTGGATCTTTGGCTCCATTAATTCTGCTAGAGCCATACAAAATGGAGCCTTAGAGATGGGAGCTGTTCTAAGAATTAGCTCAATAGTAAAGTCCATCTCTCACTTAAGTGGTAATCTAGGTAATTCCTTTGGGAATACATCATGAAACTCATGAACAATATCAATCTCCTCAATCTCGGGCCCCCATTCTCCTTAGCCACAACACTTACCAAAAAAGCTTGGCAACCTGTGGCTATGAGTCATGCTACTCTCATCGCTGAAATGATACTCGTCCCTAAAGTGTCAAGTCTTCCCTAGAAGACAAAGGTTTTCTTTCTTGGGCTATTAAATGAGACTCTCTTCTTTTTGTAGTTATTTACTACTACCTAATTTGATAACTAATTGATGCCCAAGGACATCAAAATATGTCGTCCATCGGAGAATCAGGTCAGTGTTAAGTTCCTTGTATGATAAACTGATCGGTACATCTTGAAGGAACTCTTATGCAATCATCGATTCTCCAACTAGAGTGCTAACCTCTAAGTAGAAACTCAATTGATGGGTAGTGTAGTCCATGTATGAGTTGCAAAGTCACAAGATACGAAATAATGTGTGGAAGCAGGGTCAATCAGAACTTTGACAAGTCTACCATCAATTAAAAAAGCACCTTCTACAATTGCTTTGGAGGTATGAGCCTACTCAGTAGTCAATGCAAAAACTCTCCCCCAATTCCTCTAGATAGGTTCTTGTCAATGCTACTCATCCTTCTTTGGGCAATTGCGAAGATAATGCCCTTTCTCTCCACACTAGAAATACTTATTTTACTAAACAAAACATGTCTTTCTTGGATGCAACTTCATGCAAAATGAACACCACAAGAGATTCTCCTCTCTTTTTGGATCTAGAAAACAATGGTCTTTGAGGCTTTGAAAACCTTGATAGTGTAATAGGTTTCTTCCCTTTCCAATTAGGTTTTGACATGCTCATGATCCTTCACAGACTCCTTAAAGTTTCTCTCCAAAATAGAAGCCAATTCCATAACCTTTGTAAGTGTAGTGAGTTGGGTGGTCAAAGTCTTACTTCTCAAAGTTTAACCCTCGAACAAATTGCTGAGCTGCTTGTAACTCATTGGCACAAACTTTTGGGGCAAACTTTCACAACTTCATAAACTTGTTTTCATATTGCTATACTATCATAGAGCCCTACTTCAACTTCAAATGCTTCTATTCCTAATTCTCCTTCACATGCTGGTAGAAGTATTTCTCACCAAAAACAATCTTGGAGTTAGACCATTGAATTTCCTCCACATCACCAAAGTAGGTCCAACACAAATGTCACAACTAGGGACCTACGTATCGCTATGGCTTTGAGTGTCTTTTCAATTTCATAAAGCCATGTCTCAATTGCTTCTGGACCTACTTCCCCAATGAACTAAGGGGCAATCTTCTTGAATCTCTCCAGAAGAGTATCACTCTTTCTCTCATTTCCCTCAGTCTCAACTCCTACAGAATGCTCTCCTAATTGGCTGGGAGTCTAAAGTTGTTGCTTCAACCTTTGGAAAAGAAGCTTGGCCATGTCATTCATTGTGCCACTTGGAGCCCTAACATTCTCTTTGGCTTCAGTAGTAGCACATTGATTGTAGATCCTTGTCTCTCTAGTAGCATCTAAGTGGTCATAAAAAAGTTTGATGAGTTTTCAATGAAGTTATCTAGTGAACCTAAGCTATGTTTTTCTTACTATTGACACTTGGTTTTTCCTAGCTGTTTGGCTATGAGCAGTCCTAAAAGAAGTATTCATACTTCAATCCAATGTCTCTCCTACTTGCTAAGTCAAAGTCATTCTTTTTGTGTATCACACGTGAGGTTGGTGGGGTGAGTAATATTAGAAATCCGAGACTAGTCAAAACCGCAAAACGCAATGTTTTGTAATTCAAAACAGACACAAGTTGTTTGTTTGTAAAACATGTTGCTGTTGAACTTGTCATATCAGAATAAAACTCACCAACTCGTCGGTCAATTAAGCAATCCATCGATGAGTGGCACTTACCATCTGGCCACAGGCACTAATCAAAATTCTTGATAAATCAATCAATAACACAAATAAAATTTAGAATATCAAATCAAAATTATATGAGTACTCAAATCTCTTGGTACAATTGAATAGAATCACTTGATCATATAAACCATTTTGATAAATTCACAAAAAAATAGACATGCATTAATAAACCAAGAGAAATGTATGAAAGGTAATGTATCCATTTCGACTTCGTATTTTCTTACAAATCAAGGATCATGAACTTTACAAAGTTTCCAAATTCGTGGGCAATCAAAAGCCTCATATTTTCTATTGCGTACGGCTTGTGCTTCTTGTCACTCATAATCAGTAGGATAGCCCAAGTCCATGATCATCAAACATAAGCCCTATATGCTAGCACACTACCGGGTCCACTGCATGTGCATTAGTGCACTGTGTGCGCATAGCCAGCTCACCCTGCGCATTGGCTTGTGCACGGTGAACTATAAGCATTATTCAGTGCCTTTTTTTGATATTGTACATACATCAAAACATATCACCTGCATGCTATTTTTGCTTGTCTAGGGCGTCATGCTCACTGCTTGTGTACCATGTGCATTAGCTGTGCAAGCCATAACCTGTGGGCTACCTAGTGCACTATGTGCCTTGGACACTGCTCACTGCACTATGTGTTGTGCACTAGCTAGTGCACTATATCCCAAGGCTTAGCCTGGTGGCCTGTGTCATGGCTTGGTCTGATGCCTTGTGTGCCAAGGCATTGCCTTGTACCCGGTATGCTAGTGTTACTACCTAGTGCCTGGTGCTTGGTGTGCCAGCACATTGACTGGTGTTTGGTGCGCCTTAGCACAACTTAGTACGTGATGCGCCTAGGCATTGCTCAGTGCGCTGTGCACTAGGTATGCACCGTGCCACTAAGCATTGCCGGCTGCACTGTGCGCCTCAACACCCATTCAAAACGTTCATAAAGGTACATTTTCCATGTTTTCCCATCATACAATTTTCCAAAAAGCATGTGCATGAAAATTCATGATAGAAGATATCTTTTTTGAACAAAAATTGTAAATTTCCATATGCATAAAATTCAGGATTTAAACTTTCATGGATATGTTTGACACCATGCATTTGCCCCCATATAAAACAAAGGATTTATTATCGAATTAAGCAACTAAAAATCATATAATTTCATGCGTCATTTTAACCAACATTAAAACTACACATTTGATTAAATTTCCACAGGTTCATGCCTTAAATTGAACAAATTTTAGACATAATTTGAAGTATATAAAAAGCAGATTAACCGTCCATTCATGCCTGAGAACTCCAAAATGAAACATCAAAACCAGTCCTGATTCACTTCAAAATTTCTAAAAATTTGACGCGTAAACAATTTATCTATTCATGCACTAAATTTTCATGGATCAATATGCTTCAAACATATGCCTAAGTCATTCCAAAATGGTTCAAATAGACATGCAATTCAAGATAGAATCTGTGACGACCCGGGTTTTTGAAAATATGATTTGTAAAGTATTTTGAAAGGCAGGGCCCTTAAGAGTGTAAATTTTTTTCGCAAAACAAAGCAGCGGAAATTCTTTTCTTTAGAACTTGTTTTGAAAACCCAAGTCACCACTTCATACATAACATAAGTACAATTTGTGTACAAAATAAAATTCCATTGAAGGAATATACTTTTATTAAACTCCAGGATCCATCCAGTGGTTCACAGTACAGCCAAATCTAGTACAATACTTGTCCAAATTACATAATCCAAAACTCAAGCTCACCATACAATAAAACTCTCAACAAATAAAAATACATGTCTTCAAGGGTATACCTTGAAGAATATTTTCTTCAAGTCTTTTATAGTCTTCAGCTCCTAACTCTCCTTCCCTGAATCTGAGATATTGCAACAAGTACAATATCTCAAAGAAGCAATGCTTGGTAGGGGATTCAAGAAACATAATAATTGACAATGTAATTCCAATACTTCATAATCTCAATATCCTTGAACATACTCTTTACTTTGTAAGTTATGTATATCTATATACATACATACCCTTCATGGGTAAACCAGTTAAATTCGTGAAAATAGTCAAATATCACTCCCAACTAAGTTGATCAATTCTCTTCATTTTGAGAATTTAGTATTACAGCTAATCTCATATTGGGAATTTCCCTTATTGGGAAACATTGGTAATATACAATTACCTAGCATTTCATTATGCTATAGCATAAGGCATTTCACTATGCCTATTCCCATATGCATCATAGTGCAAAATAATCAGAAAGGTTGCTATGTCATAGCCTCGATCCGTACCAGCGCGCTCGGATAACTGCCCTGTTCACCACTGATACCAAGGTGGAAAATATTATGTCACTGCCCATATGGGGGGGCAAGACTTTCATAGTGGTGGCCTTCCCATAATTGCCACCACCCAACTTTTAGCCTCTCATTAGGCAAGGTATCATCATATCATCAAATTTCAAGGAGCGGGTGGCCAAACCCTCATAACTCCTCTAGCAATAGCATCCCCTAAGCTCATGCCTATTAAAACAAACTCGTAAGCCTCCAAGCTTATATGTAAAATAGATTTCATATATATATATCAGACCATATGTCTGTTTACTTAGGGCTGAAATATTTTCTAGTTCCCTATTCACTTATAGTTTAGTCCTTAACCATCTTATAGGTGTTTGGTTGGATCATAAGGTTTTCAAGAGATTCAGTACAAGTATTATCATTACTCTTGTCAACATAAGATCATGAGTACAATCATGAATATCTCATGTAAATGCATTCATCAAATCCTCCTACCTTCAAGAATTGATCTCTTTTCCCCAATCTTCCATGATCTTGACCGATGTATGTAATCTGTACATCCATACATATCATCAATATATAAATTATGAACAATCCTATTGATCACTAGATCTGATGTTTAGAATGATCTTTAGATCATTCATATCTAAGTATTTTTCTAAGTCTTTGTATGTTCATCTCCTTGATCTTGATTTTTCATAGATCCTTTGATTGACAATCTACACATGTTGATAAAGATCAAGGTCCTAGATCTTCTATCATCTAGTTCTTCTTTGATCTAAGTTCAGTTCTTGGATCATCCCTATGGAGGATGATCTTGGTTTTCTTCCTTGAATCACCTTTGATCAAGGGTTTGGATTATCTAATCTAATGAACTATAACAAGTATATACTAAACATACATACTAAGTATAATAGAGTGTTCTTATTCTTATTGTTCTTGATCATCCAAGATCTAATGAATCTTGTTTGATCATCCTTATCTTACTTACTGTTTTTATTAGGGTTAGGTAATTTACTAACCTTTTATGCTCTTATTATTATTATTCAACCAGTTAATGTGCTGGTTGAAGGTAGCTTATTCAAGGCTAAATCTAGACTGCTCCTCTTATTTCCAATTGGCTAAGGCTTACTAGCTGAATGGGTGAACACAAAGTGGTTACTTCAATCCTCATGTAAGGAGGCGTTTAGACCTCACAAACGTCAACAGAAGGTAGGGGAAGAGCGAGGCTCTATTAGATAACCCCCTTAACCACTATGTTCATCATTCACTAGAATGACCATAGCTCAACCTTTCATAAGGTTCCTATAAGCATGTTTACCCTAAGTACTCTTTCTAATGGATTTTAATTAAGTCCATGAATATTTATAATGTCATTCATGGGGTTTATTATTCTTTTCCTAATTTGGGCCAAGGATTGGATAGTCCTTATATTGTCCTACTAACTATAGCCCTTACTAATTAAGTCCAAAGTATTCCATTCTTATTTGTGTAATGAAACTCTACTTTCTTATTAGAATACATTTTTGATGTTTTATGCTCTTTATCTCATAACAAGTAAATCTACTACTAACATTCAACCATAAATGAATTATAAATTTAAAGCATAAAACTACCTAATTTAACATTCAATGAAAATGAGGCAAGGTACTTAAATTAAATCTAGCACCTTATGATAAGAATGAAACATATATCATACTAAACTCTAAATGTTATACTAGCATGCTTTATAACATAATAATATAAAAAGAAACTAATTACATTTACATTTTTAGAAACCTTTACGTATGATCCAACCATTTGATCTTAGATCTTTTCCTTTGATTAAGGATTTTAGTTAGATTTAGGGAATTTTCTCTATTAAGGTCAAACGATCACATTGATCTATTTTTATCATAATCCATCCATGATTTCCTTGGATTTTATCATATAAATATTTATTCTTTCCATCTCAAGGATCTGATCACACTTGATCTCATTGATCAAGTGGGTCTCTTTGTATTTTTAGGGTTTTTCTACCATAAAGGGTAGATCACTTAATATATCTCATATCTATCCAATTTAAACATAGATCTCACTTTATTTAAGTAGTATATTATTATTAAAATGTGTTTCTAAGATCTGATCATCTTAGATCTTGAAAATCTATGTAATTGGAATCTTATTTCTTTAATACAGAAATTTTTTACTGAATAATATGTATTTTTTATTATTCCATAAGAAAATAGAGGTTTCAAGCTTTTCGTAGCATCTTTCCGATCTCAATTTGGAGTTCAGATGACTCCGGAATTGAATCGGGAAGTTTATAGTCTTCCTATGGCCTGTATTTGATCTGGGCCCAGGAACGGACGGCCCAGATCGTTCGGACGGAAAACCAAACCAGGCGGACCTAGTTGGGCACTTCTGCTGCGCTGAAATATCAAAGTGCCCGCATGGGGAGTACATGGAAGCGCGCGGGACATCGTCTGTCCGATCTGGAAATCAGACAGTCCGTTTAGACCGTCCAATCAATCCCTTCTCAATTGAGTGACCAAAACTGCTCAGATCTTTCTGAAACTTCTACCCTAGGGGTTTTGGACCATTCTGGATTGATTGGAGTCAAAATTTTCATCTGAGCACTCCATCATCATGAATTAAGTGTTCTGTTGTTTACTTTATTTTTACCTTTTTATTACCAAAATTAATTACAGTAAAATAAAAATTACATAAAAAAATACTAAACATATATGAAAAGGATTTTCACTTACTTGATTGGAGAGAAAACCTCAATTATATGCCCAATTTAAAAAAATACCTTGTTGATGAAGATATAGCCTAAAATCCACCTTTCTTCCAAATACCGTTGTTTGAACCGTTGGATCTTGAAATTGCTTTGGGGGTTTTGTAGAATAGATATCTTGGGAAGTTTTGGATGGTAAAATTGATCAAATTAGATCTGGAACAGAGTGCCTAATTGATTTTAGGTCTCTTGTTCCAATCTAAAAAGAAAAACAAGTTGAAAAGAGATCTAACTCTTGGAAATTTTGGGTTTTTGGGGAGGGATCTAGATCTAATTTTTCAAGGAGATTGAAGAGAATTTCGTGGGGATTTTATGAGGATTTTTATAGGATTTTTTGGGTTGTATTTATAGGCATTTTGGGTATTTTTTCATGATTATAATATGTTATTTTTTAAAATATAAAATGGCATGAAAGTCTTCAATGCTCCCATGCCTAATTTTTCTTCCCCATGACTAGCTGATCTTTGTTGACCCATGTTTCACATGGGCTGCTGATCAAATTGGTTATTGGGGACGTGGTGGTCCCCACGTCGGCCCCCCACATGGTGTAAAAAGTCCGTTTTGCCCTTTATGCATAAAATTTTGGGTTTTATTCTATGATCTCGGATTTGAGTGTACTTAGTGGCGTTAGATTCCTATTTCTTAGTATATTCTAAATTTTGATGTTTCATATTTTGATTTTTGGAATATTTTGATTTTTGGGTAAAATTACTATTTTACCCCTTTTGTCCAAGAAATGAAAAACTTCAGGATTTCTCATCCGAATTCGAAATTTGTTGTGCTTACAGTCATTTTGAAGGGTTTGCTAAGTTTAATTTCAATTTTACATATCTTATGATTTGATTATACTTTTATAAAAAGTATATTTTAAATAACCCTAATATTTCAGCCCGAAATATCTAAAACTCAAACTTTATTGATTTTTCTCAATCAATTTACAAAAATTGGGGTTATTACAGAATCAAACATGAAAAAGCAATGGAATCGTGAACCATAATCCAATCCAACGATAGTCTAAAATCAAAACGAGTTTCCATGAAGTTTTCATGCACAATCATGTACAAACATAGGCAACAATTCTAGCAAAGCACAAGTGGTTAAACAGCCGTATATTTTTCTTTTTCTTTTAAATATATATCCATGATCTAGACTCAGAATTTCTACCTCGATACGCTTCTACAATAATTCGAAAAATCTGCGCTTTTGTTTCGATCTTGGATTCCTTTTTTTCTTTCTTCCTTCCTCTCTTTCTTTACTCTCTCTCTCTCTAGGCTGGTGCAAAGTGGCTTGCTTGCTGCCTAGCTCAAAACGTCCCTTAAATATGAGGCATTTGGTTGGTGCAGTAGCCATCAAAGCCAGCTCGATCTCCTGGGCATTTTCCAGTCTTCCAAGATTTGTTTTGTGCATTGATCAACTCCGACTAGCTTTCTCGTTATTGGTCATTAAGAACACAATCTTTCTTATTTGTTTCACACTCTCCAATGCAGCCACATGTTTTTCCCATAATTGGATCATCCCATGATCAGAAATGATCCGAGACATCCAATTATAGGTAAAAAAATCACAAAATTTTCAATTGATTTTTATTTGGTTGGAGATTTGAACCCATGACCAAGAGTTATTATGTTCACATCTAAACCATCAAGGCAACTTGGTTTAGTTGCTAAGGAATTGCAAAAAAAAAGATCATCACGCGATATAAGGGAAAACAAACTATTTGAATCTACTCATAAAACTATAATTTTATTTTGTTTTTCCATTCCTATGGTGTCTGTAATGTGGCATGTGGTAGTGCGGATGACTTATATGTTGACGAGTCTATAAAATCCACCTAGCCTCTCTTTTTGGATTGTGGTGTATATATGCTCACCATTTATAAACTCACTTATTTTAGATGTGGAGGTTTGGCTGCTTCCTATAGGACTCGGATTGGTCTTTAGAGCATGACAAATTATGAGATTTACGAACGACCAAGCTCTCTCTAGTGGAGCCTAACAGTGTAAAGGAATAGAGTAAGGTTGGTTTAGAGTGACTTGAAGGCCAAGCTAAGTACATTGCCCACTAAGCAAGGAAGCTTAACTTGAGGGCCAAGCTGAATACCTTGCCCACCAAGCAAAGTAGCTTGATGCCCAAGTAAGCGCACACATGTCTATAAACAGGGCACCCTTGCACTTTAAATCAACTTTTTTCTCTCTTCTCATATTTTGAGTCTTGGAATTCCTCAGCTAGCATTTTTGGGTGCTCTTCTTGCTTGGGAATTAGAGAATGTTCTTTAGGATAACTCTTCTTCTCTCTTTTTGGTGCATTTCTTAGTTTGAGAATTAAAGAGGATCCTTTGGGATCACTTTTTTTTTTTTTTTTTTTCTCTATGTTTAAGATCACCCTTGTCGCTTTTGAGATTTTAAGGCCTTGATTGTCTGACACGAAGTGCCTTTGGTTTCTCTAAGATGGTGGCCTTGGACCAGTTGCCTAGCACCTTCAAGGACTTGACTTTGGAACATGTTTTTGGTATCTTTATATTTAAAACCTATTATGCTTCATCCAAGGCAGAGTAATTCACTTTTGCAAGTATTCAGATTTAAGAGACTAAATTACAGACTAATTATGATCATGCAAATCAACTGAGCTACAAATTGAGTCTAACTTGGTTGAATATTAGAGATAGAGCTACCATATCACTTGCACAATTTGAAAAGCTTCAACTACCTTAAAAAAGCTGATATAAGTGCTACTTTAATTTAAGATTCATTGAATTCAGCTTATACAAGATCTCTAACATAATAATGGGTTCAACATTTGTCAATGAAACCCAATAAGGAGAGGCTTTGGATCATTAGACTAGATCATCTGATCAAGTTAATATCAAATGCAATGAATTATTTCATTAGATTAGTAGAGTCGATCATGTAACTCCGTCAATGCTGGTCCTAAGCCCGGCTAAAAAAGGAGGAGGGTCTTGCGTTAAGTGCCAACCGGCAAGGGGGAAGTTGAAGATGATTTTATTATTTCTTTCTTACAAATGAATACGCATCTGTATATTAGTTTGTGAGGAAGAAATGAAAATCATCTCCAGCTTCTTAAAACATGGCAACCCTTGTGTCAGGTAGCTAGCAGGCAAGGGGGAAGTTGAAGATGATTATATTATTTCTTTCTTACAAATAAATATGCATTTGTATATTAGTTTGTGAGGAAGAAATGAAAATCATCTTTAGCTTCTTAAAATATGGCCTCCATTGCGTCAGGTAGCCAGCCGGCAAGGGTGAAGCTGAAGATGATTTTAATAATTTTAATGAAAATCATCTTCAGCTTTTTAAAAATTATGGCAACCCCAACATGACATGAATCGAAAACTGAAATTCGTTCAAGCTAGGGCGTTCCCCATAAGTGATGTGTTGCATCGGATCCCGGATGTGGTGAAAAATAGGTAAGGGTTGCTAGGGCATTCTCTCAGAAGCGACGTGCTACATCGGATCCCGAGTGTAGTGAAAAATGGGCAAGGGCTACTAGAGCGTCCCCTCGGAAGCGACGCGCTGCATCAGAACCTAGGTGCAGTGAAAAGTGGACATGGGTTTATACCATGGAGGTCGAGAAAGGCGATAGTAAATAGGGTATCTCCAAAACATAAGATTCACATTGCTACATGGAATATAGGGACACTGACCGGTAAGAGTTTGGAGTTAGTAGGCACGATGAAACGTAGGAGAGTCAACATCGCTTGTATAAAAGAAACCAAATGGAAAGGGGCTAAAGCTAGAGAAATAGATGGGTATAAATTATGGTACGTAGGAAAGGAAAATAATAGAAATGGCATAGGAACAATAGTGGATAAGGAATTAAAAGATAAAGTTGTGGACGTTAAAAAAATCAGTGATAGAATTATAATAATAAAAATGATTCTAGGAGAGCAGATTATAAATATTATAATTGCATATGCCCCACAAGTAGGGTTACAAGATATAATTAAGAGACAGTTTTGGGAAGATATGGAGGGAGTCATGCAAGAAATTCCCAACACTGAGGGGATATTTATAGGAGCAGACTTAAATGGCCATGTAGGAAAAGATAAGGAAGGATATGATAGAATACATGGAGGGTATGGTATAGGTGAACGAAACTAGATAGGGGAGAATATCCTTGATTTTGCTTTGTCATATAACCTATCCATTGCAAATACACTCTTTACGAAGAGGGATGAACACTTAATAACCTTTAAAAGTGGACTTCATAAAAGCCAAATAGACTTTTTTCTACTTAGGAATAATGAACGATCTATATGTAAGGATTGTAAGGTGATACCCGGTGAGAGTTTAACCTCACAACATAGGTTAATGGTTATGGATAGTCATATCAAAAGATGGAGTAAAAGAACTGAACTTAATACACATCCAAAAACTAAGTGGTGGAACTTAAAAGGAGAGAAAATAACCTCATTAAAAAATAAGTTGATGGTAGAAGGAAATTGGAACTATGAAACAGAAGTAAATACTATGTGGACTAATATGGCTGAGTCCATTAACAAAGTGGCAAAAGATGTCTTAGGAGTATCTAAAGGTAAAAGGCTATTAACAAAGGAAACATGGTGGTGGAATGAAATAGTGCAAAAAGCTATTAAAGAAAAACGAATGCATTTTAAAGCATGACAGAAGATTAGAAATAATGAAAACTATGAACAATATAAGAATGCTAAAAACGTTGCTAAGAGAATAGTAAGTGAGGCTAAACTTAAAGCATATGATGAGCTCTATAATAGACTAGGAACAAGAGAAGGTGAGAAAGATGTGTTTAAACTTCCAAAAGTAAGATAACAGAAGGGTAAGGACTTAGAGCATGTTAGGTGCATTAGAAGTGATGATCAAAGGGTATTAGTCAAAGATGATGAGATCAAATAAAGGTGGGAAATATACTTTCAAAAATTGTTAAATGACAATGGCCCTGAGAATATAGGGATTGAAAATACTATAAATTTAAATAACACTGGATATTATAGATATGAATGTAGGATTAGAATGCTTGAAGTAAAAGAGGCCTTGAGAAAGATAAAATCAGGAAAGGCCATGGGCCTGATGGTATACCAATAGAGGTTTGGAAGCATATGAGAGATATTGGGGTAGTTTGGTTGACCAAGTTGTTTAATAATATTATAAAATCAAAGAAAATGCCTGATGAGTGGAGGAAAAGCTCTATTGTACCAATCTATAAGAATAAAGAAGACATTCATAGCTGCACTAATTATCGAGGGATCAAACTTATGAGCCATACCATAAAACTTTTTGAAAGAGTGATTGAGAAGAGGTTACGACATGAAACAAGTGTATCGGAGAATTAGTTTGGTTTCATGCCTGGGAGGTCTACCATGGAAGCTATTTTCTTACTAAGACAATTAGTAAAGAAATATAGGGAGAGGAGAAAAGACCTACACATGGTCTTTATTGACTTAGAGAAAGCTTATGATAAAGTCCCTAGAGAGTTAATATGGAGGGTGTTGGGTGTTAAAGGGGTTTCTCAAGGGTATATAGACATAATTAAAGATATGTATGAGGGAGTAGTAACAAATGTTAAGACCACTAGTGGCGTGACTGGTGATTTTCCTGTCACTGTCTGATTGCACCAAGGATCGGCATTGAGTCCATACCTTTTCACATTAGTTATGGATGAGTTAACAAAACATCTGCATGAGGAGATTCCCTGGTACATGCTATTTGCAGACGATATAGTCCTACTTGATGAGACAAGGGAGGGTGTAAACATAAAGATAGAGTTATGGAGAGAAGCATTAGAATCGGAAGGATTTAAAATTAGTTGAACTAAGACAGAATATATGGAATGTAATTTTAGCAAGGAGAGTAGGAGTGGAGTACCTGTCAAGATTGATAACCAAGAGGTCCCCATGAGAGACCACTTCCGATACTTAGGATCATTGATTCATGAGAGTGGAGAGATTGAGAGGGAGGTTACCCAGAGAATCCAAGCGGGTTGGAACAAATGAAGATGTGCATCGGCTGTTTTATGTGATCGGCGGGTGCCACTCAAACTAAAGGAAAAATTCTATAGGATGGCTATAAGGTCGGCCATGCTCTATGGATCAGAGTGTTGGGCAGTTAAGGAGCATCATACTCATAGGTTGATTGTCGCAGAAATGAGGATGTTGAGATGGATGAGTGGTAAGATAAGAAAGGATAGAATTAGAAATGAAAATATTAGAGGAAATTTGGGGATAGCACCAATAGGTAACAAAATGAGGGAGATTAGACTTATATGGTTTGAACATGTTCAAAGGAGGCCAACAACGGCACCAGTTAGAAGGAGTGAGGCAACACAAGTTGAAGGTTCTAAAAGGATAAGGGGAAGGCCCAAAAAAACGTGGATAGAAGTGGTGAGGAAAGATTTAAAAATTTTGGGACTAAATGAAGCCATGGTATTTAATAGAGTGGAATGGAGGAATAAGATTCATGTGGCCGACCCCTAATTGGGATAAGGTCTTGATGATGATGATGATGATGATGATGATGAATGAATGAATTATTTCATTAGATTAGTAGAGTCGATCATGTCTTGAGTCAAGTATGGGCTAGGAAAGTAGCTTTTAGGAAACAACCTGAGAAGGGTCCGGATTTGGCCCTTAATGTGGAATTTCATACGGTGGATAAGTATATTTTCATTTGGAAAACAGTAATGGCCCAAAGTACAAATAAAGCCCCGCAGCTTCAATGATCCAAGCCATTAGAATGGTTCAGCTTCCCATGGATGAGCAATTCAAAAAATTCCTTCACCTTAATTTGGATTACTCCAAGTGTTTGACTATCCAGCATTTGTTGGCAAATACATACCACTGCAATTTTCATTTTTATCAGCATGTTTAAAGGCCGCAATCAGAGATGTAAAATTTTAGATGTTTCCAATTTTGCTGCGTCGCTAGCTTAAGTTTATGAGTCGGAACTCATAATTGATGTGTATGTTTAATGAGAATGGATATAAGGGCATTTTTGCCATTTTAATAAGTTGGCAGCGGGTTGAGTTCTGACACTGGCAATGTCACATTCAGTAATTTATCAGAAAAGCAAGGGCGTAGCGTTGCGCCTAGGTGTCCTTTGATTTTGTCACCTGCTTAACTGTGCCAAAATGGTCCCTCCTCACAGTTCAAAACTCCGTTACACAAATAAAAAGTACAGACGCTTGGCGGCGACTCACTTTCGTTTCTCGATTTGCTTCTCCAAGTTATGGACGGACTGGATCATCCTATGTTTGTCTTGTATGTAATGGTGACAGGCGGTCCAACCTTGCTACCCAAAATTGACTGATCTGCCTCCTCTTTAGACTGCATTGTTTTCGGACATTTGACATATCAGATAAAAGTGGCACTCGTTTCTGCAGCACCAGTGTTTGATAGACAATCATAACATCCTCCTCAATCTCTTTGTTCATCGGATCTAACGGTTTCTACTCATCATTCACAGGAGGAGTAGGATAGGACTATAAGTTTGAGATATTCCCTTAAGAGGAATGCTGAGAGGAGTCGGATTATATGTTTATATATTTTCTTAAGAGGAATGCTGGTATAGAGCCCTGAAAACACCCTAAGAGCATGCAAATCCACCACTTTTGCATAATAGCCTATTATACTATACCATTGAGCCATATGGTTCATCTGTCTCTCCTGACCTTGGATATCCAATGGTGGATAGAGAGAGCAAGTAGCATTCTCTGTACAATGTAAACCATTGCTCCCGAAGAGCTTATGACTGTCCATGCCTAATAATATAGAAGCGAAATTTCTTAGGTGTTAGATGTGCTCTTTTAGCATGACTTATGCACCAATAGAATCCAAGGCTAGGGAAGTCAATGAACAGTGTGGACCAATACTATTGTGGGTCTCACTGTACTAGTGGAGGAATATTGCACTACCGCCCTGTATACCAGCATTCATCATCTACCCCTAAATCCGCAAAAGCTGGTTTGCTCCCACGGACACAAGTTCAATTATCTGTTCCTAGTTTAGCCAATGTGCACGGTATGCGAGTGATTGCGGAATCCGCTGAATTAGTCCCACTCTTAATGTGCGGCGCCCTGTGTGATTGGTCAATTGATCAAGAGATCCAGAGAAACTTTTTCAGTCCACAAGGAGACTTGCAATCGAGATTAGTGATGACTTAGTCCCTCATGAGGTTGACCTCACGGTCATGGTCACATACCAAAAGTACCTTTTGTTAAGGCAATACAACGGTTGAGTTCTTATGTGGTGACCGATTGAGAACCAAATGCGGCTAGCTTGATTGCTAGAAAGAAAGTACGACGAAGGTCTAAACTTTTGTCATTCTTTTGTTTTTGGTCTTATTTGAAACAAGTGAAGAAGCTGAGAAATAAACCACTCACACAATATTCTAAATCTAAGAGTTGCCCATGGGTACCATGCGTGTTACATTCACGAACCAAGTCTAAATTGGATGGGATGCAAGATGGAGAATTCTTCAGATCTTATTTTCTCTGTTTATATTCTAATTCATCGAATTGCGGTAGGTCGCAAGGCCCACCTTCCTTCTCTCTCAAACGCAGATAGATACGCATGCTTGCGCGCATGAATGCTTGCAGAAGCTATCATAAGCTAGTATACGGACACTCTTTGACACAGTTTTAGTTTCATTCTATCCTTGCACGAGGATATCTGACAACACTATGAGTGCAAACTGGTAACCATATTTTCTGAAGTCAACTTTTGAATGATTATAGAGTAGAAAGCACGAGATTTAGATGAGTCTGGCATCTAGAAAGCATCTCACTAAATGTGCTCAGTAACATACAATTTAGGAACTTTGTGAACAACACAGAGTTTCTCAGGAGCTAGAATAATTCATACCATATGATTTTTGGTCTATGAGAAAACTAACTTGGAGCAATGATATGAACGATTCCGATCATGCAAACATAGCTCTACAAAATGTAGTTGTCACACCATATCTCATAGCATGGTTAGTTTAGCATTCCTCTCCTTGCATAAGATATCCTTTTTTGTGTCTGTATGTGCATGGTTGTATTATTCACCGCCACACGTGGGGAACACTCCTGATAAGACCTCTTAAAATATTGCCCAATTAATAAATCAAGGGACAGTTTACCTAAGTGAGATTCCTATACTTGCCAGCCAAAAGCATTGGTCTTGAAGAGTAGGTCTCTAAGGGCCCATATAAGCCCATGTATATAAACATTCTCAGCACCACATATTGCTTTGAGTTTGATTCTTCTGGGGTTGAAGGACGGTGACATTGAGTATAGGTGTAATTGGGGTACAGGGGACGGTGTGAGTGAAATCAATTCCTTTCTCCACTCTATTCTCTTGTTAAACTCTCTCATAGCGAAGAAGGATTGAGGACGTTATGGATGTAGGCAAATGTTTACTGAATCGCGTAAAATCTTCAAGTATATTCTATGATTGCTTATTTGCTATGTTTCTCTCTTTAATTTACTCTTTTGATCGTACTAACTTCCTCAAGCACAAGAAGTTGGTATCAGAGATAGGTTCAATTGGTTAGCTTCGTAGAAAATGGGAATTCGATATGATTTTACCGGAAGGGTTGACTTCAGGTGTGAAATTCAAGACTGGGAGATTTGATGGCAAAGTCAATTTCAGTCTTTGGCAGCAAAGGGTAAAGAACTTGGTTGTGCAACAAGGGTTGATTATGAAATCATACTCAATGATAGGCTTAGAGTGGAATGAAATGGACATGAAGGTAACCTGCACCATTCATAGTTGTCTGACGAATGAGGTAATGTACAATGTCATTAATGAAGAATTTGCAGTTGAAATGTGAGAAAAGCTAGAAGATCTGTATATGACATAATCATTAACAGATAAGGTGTTTCTTAAGAGCAACATTATGAGTTGTGCATAGAAGAGGGATCCACTCTCATGAATCATCTCTACACATTCAACAAGGTTATTACAATAATTATTGGATGTAATAGTAAAGATTGATGAGGAAGACAAGCCGTTACTTCTTCTTGTCCCTCCCTCTCTATTTCCTATGCTAGATTGGTGATTACAATGATATTTGGGGAAAATACCTTGAATGAGGTAACCTTTGTTCTATCAAAGAATGACATATGAAAGAAGCCAAATGGTGAGACTTCACAAGTGGAAGAATTGGTGGCTAATGATTCCAAACAAGGAGTAGGAGAAGAGCAAAGGGTGAAATAAGAAGGGTATGGTGTAAGTCAAGAGAGAAAGGGCAACAGAAAGTTTGAGTGTTTATATTGCAAGAAACTAGGTCACATTAAACGGGATTATAAAGTACATCAAAGAGGTTTGAAGGAGAAAAATAAGAAGGAAAGTTCCAACAATCAAGTAAGTACTACATAAATTCAATGGAGGATGATTACCTTCTCTTGGTGATATCAGGTGCAAAATATCTTTTTGATATTTGGATTCTAGACTCTAGTTATTCATATCATATGTTTCCACATAGGGAATAGTTTGACACGTATAAACCCTATAAGGAGATTTTATTCTTATGAGAAATGATGTTGCATATAAGACAATATGAATACTAATACTAGAGATTAAAGTAAATCATGGCAATAATCAAAACATTAGGTGATGTAAGATATGTCTTGGATCTGCATAGCAACATGAAGAAGAGGTGGCCTGAAAACACCATGAAGGAAGCATTGTGGAATTGTGCAATAGCCACTTCTATGAAACAATGCCAAGGAAGATGGAAGCCTTAAAAGAAATAGAACCACATGCCCATGATTGGCTACTTGCCTTACAGTCCCTCATTATGGACTAGAGTTCACTTCACATGTTCGGTTAAGAATGACATATTTGTGAACAATATTGCTGAGTCATTCAACTTATGGGTTAGAGATGCAAGGGACAAACCTATTTTAACAATGATGGAAAGTTTGAGGATCACGATTGAAATTGGTGCTTTTAAAGTTGGCATAAAGAAGTCAAATTTTTTTACTACCAACTTCTAAAATAATTTTTAAGTCGTTTACAAAAAAATGACTTTAAAACCATACTTAAGAAGTTAGTTTGTAAAAGAATGACATCTTTAGTCTATCACGAAGAACCTTTTTTTTTTTTTGTTTGTGGAAAAGCATTTTTAAAGTCATTTTGTGAAAAATGACAAGTTTTAAGAAAACAAGTTTAAAACCATGCACTTTTGAAGTCAATTTTTAGAGAACAACTTTAAAAGTATAGATTTTTAAAGTTGTTTTTATAGAACTAGCTTCTAAAGTCATTAGTTTTATAGCCATTTTCTAAAAATAACTTCAAAATCCACTAACTTACTTTAATTGGAATAATTTTTTTTTTTTTTTTGCAGGAAAAGATTTTAGAAGTCGTTTCCAAAAAAAAAAAAAGATGACTCCAAAAGTGATCGTCTTTTAAAGTCGTTTAACAGAAATGACTTAAAAGTATGTTCTTTTAAAGTCATTTTTCTTGAATGACTTTAAAAGTTTGTACTATTAAAGTCATTTTTGAAAGCAACTTTAAAAGTAATATTTCTGTTATAAGAATTTTGACATCGTATTTTGGTTTTTTGGTTATGAATTTCTTCATATATACACAAAGTAAAGCTCATATAGATTGATTTTCATTGTGGGTATCTTCAACCAAATCAACTGTGAATTGAAATTACATACATATATATTCCTAGTTAATATCAATTTGAGTATTGGTTAGTATCTCTTTATTATTTTCATATATAAGCATTTTTCATATATTTTGCAAGCATGGTTATGGTTACAAACTTTCCTTTTTAAGTTAAATATATTTTTGAATGTATCTGTCATGTTTTGCATCTTTCTTCATCGTTAATTGAATATTTTCGCATGTGTGAATGCATGTAATTTGGTTTTTTTAAATACTTATAATTCTTGTATACTTATTGTTTGGTAAAATACTTAACCAAGCTTCAATTTATTGAAAAATAGACAAATATTCTTGGATGACTGCTACAAGAACGTCAAAAGAATATGAGGGAACAAAAAAGTTGATAGAGTTCGCACTTATGGCAGGTGATGATCATAATCACATGCATTGTGCATCCTCAAAATGTAGAAACTTGAAAAAAGTAATTGTAGGGTGTTTAAAGAACACTTGTGCTTCAATAGAATCAATGAAAGCTCTATGCGCCATGTGCTTGATGTCATGCATATTGAGAAAAATATGTGCGAAAGCTTGACCGGTACCTTGCTTGACATCGTGGGAAAAACAAAGGATAGACGTGTAACTTGAATGAATCTTATGAAGATGGGTTTAAAGAAAAGGTTGCATCCATATGATAGGGGCAGCATAGGAACATATCTACCTAAAGCAAATTATATGCTGATAGAGAGGATAAAAGAATAGTATGTAAAACCCTATCTGAGCTCAAAATCCCATACTCTTGCTCTTAAAACTTTAGAAACATTGTCCCCATTGAAGAGCTGAATGTGTTAAGGCTAATGACCCATAATTGTCATGCATTGATGCAACAACTCTTGCCTGTAGCAATACATTTGGTGTTACTGGATAAAGTAAGAGGATCTATTATAACATTCTGCTACTTCTTCAATGCTTTTTGTAAGAAGGTGGTGAATGTTTAAAATTTCAAGAAATTTAAGAACATCTAGTGACAACTTTATGTAAGCTTGAGATAATCTTCCAACCATCCTTCTTTGACATGATGGTACACTTAAACAATGCACCACATTGATGAGGTCAGACTCTGTGGGTTTGTTTACTTACGATGGATGTACCCGTTTGAGAGGTACATGAAAATTTTAAAAGGGCATGTATGAAATCATTGCCAACCGAGTGTTATATTGTAGAGAAAGTAGTCAAGTTTTGCACAGGATACTTATTAGGAGTGGGTGCAGTTGGAATCGCAAGAAAGAAATAATCAACTAGATCTTAAGATCCTTAGGTTGGCAAACTTCTATCGAGTGGCTGTGTATCCACTGTAGACTATAAAGAGTGGGACTAAGAGCACCTTTATGTCGTGTGAAATGTTGATGAAATCTAGCTATACATTAACTAAGTTGATCATGCACTTTTTTGTTGATCTCTTAATTAGTTTTGTGTGTGTGTGTGTGTGTGTGTGTGTGTGTGTGTGTGTGTGTGTGTGTGTGTGTGTGTGTGTGTGTGTGTGTTTGTAATGTGAGCACATGGATGTCCTCAAAGCAAAGAATCCAAGTTACTCAAAGAAACAGAAGTGACTACAATTTGAGCACTGTCGTACTCTCAATACTTTGCATCGTCAAAATGTAAAATGAATGAATTCATGCTTCTATAAATTGCATTATGTATATGTAATCTTGTTTGCAACAATCATATCCTACTTAATATGCACAAGTTCAAGATCAATGAGAAGTTTTATGCAATAGTATATTGGATTCCTTGGGTTGGATAGCAATGAGACCACGACTAGAAGTAATAAAATATGTTGGATATGCCATCAATGATTATCACTTTTACACAAAAGATCGTGATAACTCAAAAGTACAACATAATAACGAGGTCAACTTAGTTGCCAATGCTACATTCTTTTTCAATTTAAAGGATAATAAGCTAATGTGGCGAATGGTACTTACTACAAGGTTATAAGAGAGATATTAGCCTTGAATTATACTTGTAGAACTGTGGTTGTATTTCAGTGCAATTGGGTGGAACACAATAAAGACAACATCAAAACTGATGCCCTTGGCTTGACATTGGTTGATTTCAACAAGATTGGTTATAAAAATAATCAATTTATTTTGGCATCTCAAGCAAAACAGGTATTTTATGTGGAAGATAGATGTGATAAGAGATGTAACTTTAAAAGACACCAAGGCTTTTAAAGTCGTTCCATAAAATGATTTCAAAAACAATTTTTTAAAGTAATTCTTCAAGAATGACTTTAAATATCTTATTTTTAAAGTTGTTCTAAAAAAAAAGAAGACTTTAAAAACATGTTTCTAAAGTTGTTTAAAAAGAATGACTTTAAAAACATGTTTTAAAGTTGATTATTTCAAGACTTTAAAAGTCCCTTGTTTATAACATTAAAATTTTCATTCATCCCACCAATTTCCTTTTCCATCACTATCATCTACAATTTTCCAACATTGTGTCTCCATCAATCAGCGTTGCACCCTGCTGGAAAGCTTGTAATCTTTGCCTACATGCATAATGTGCTTCCTTTCTCCCTCCCTTCCCCCCCCGCCTCCTCCTCCTCCTCTCTCTCTGTCTCCCTTACGTGGTTGCTTGTTGGTCCTGACTGACTGTGGACACATTTCCTCACCATTCCTCCATTTACCCAACGTGGTAGCTAGCTAGCTTGACCGATTGCACACGCATCCCCTCCCTACCTCCCACCCTCCATCTACCCTGCATGGTTCCTGCTTGCCCTAGTTCACTACGTGCAAATCCCTTCCCTTCCCTTCCCTCCCTCCATCTACCCTGCACAGTTCCCACTTGCCCCAACTCACTACTTGCAAATCCCTTCCCTTCCCTCCTTTCATCTACCCTATGCAATTGCCTCCTGCCTTGACCAACAGCGCGTGCATCCTCTCCCTCCCTCCCTCCCTCCCTCCTTTTGCTTTGTGCGGTTGCCGTCTGCCTCGATTGACTACGCATCCCCACACTCTCTCTACCCTGAATGGTCATTGGCTAGCCCTGACCAACTGCACATCCTCTCTCTTTCTCTACCCTGTGTATTTGCTAGCCAACCTCAAGTGATTGTTTCCCATCACTCTCTCTCTCTCTCTCTCTCTCTCTCTCTCTCTCTCTCTCTCTCTCTCTCTCTCTCTCTCTATATATATATATATATATATATATATGTGTGCCCTGCGAGTCACTGACTGACACTGAGTAGCCATTTCGACTGTAACTACTAAGAAACTAGAAAATGTTTATATTGGAAGTATTATACAATAACATCCAGAAAATGTTTTTAGCATATCTATTCAACGCTTATTGGTATGACATTGGAACCATTAAATCTTTTATTATTATTCAAGTCTAGCCCTCACTCCACATGTAAGTACTAGAAGCATTTTATATTAATTTGCTTTTATTATCATGGCAGGTTTTATAGGTTTTAGTAAACATATTTTCCTTGCAGTTGAGGATATATTTATGTATTATTTGAAACTAATAGAGTTAAGAACTTGCAATCATTTCCATTGCATGTATCTTTGATATAACCTAATTTTGTTTGGATGTTTTCCACATTGAGCCTTATGTTTCCTTCAAATACTTTATCTTTTGGTTGGGACTATTTTCATTTAGTCAGCAATTGACACTTTTGTCTTAGAAAATATATGTCATTCTTACTTATGATCTCCTGTGATCTTGTAATAGATAACACATCATGAAATTGATAAATGCTTTTTGGAACCATTGTTGATCATTTGATGACTTTTGCATAGCTTATGTCTAATCTCACTTTGTTGTGTCAAAGGGGATTCAAATACACCCTTTAAAGGGTGCCCTTAACCATAAAACTTTTTACTTCTTCTTTTTTTCTCCTTATTTAGTATTATTTAAGACTTATTATTTGTTTAAGTTTGAGCTATACCTTTTTTTCTTTTGACTTCACTATACATAGCTGCCTTTATATCTAACTTCATGATGACACTTATTTCTTAACATTATCCCTCAAGTTGGAGTGCACAAATCAAGCACGCATGGCTTGTAAGGAAATGACCTATCCTCTCTCTTACCCAAACTTCATTAGCAAGTTGAATTTCAGAATTATCAGGAGTACAACCATCCAACCAACCACACCAAGGTGTCCAAACCTCTTTACTAACAAACCACGATTAGAGTTGCCCCTCAGAGTTACTTCACTATTCTGAGAGTAGATTCTCAAATGAGTAAATGAGGACTTTGGCAAAAACTATCCCCAAGCACATAATAGAAGCTATTTGAGGTCTAGTTATTGTCACTTGACACATGATCTGGGAGAACACTGTGTTGGTTATGATAAGTGACCACATTAAACCCTGAAATTAGAGTAAGGTTTTTAGAAATTGACTATTACATGGGATTCTTAAATAGCTGAATGGCATAATTGAATGCCTTACAAGGCACAAACACACTTTTCTTCTTTATTGCCTTTTCTTCTTTAAAATCTTGATTTATGTCATAGTATTTATACAAAGTAATTGTTGTTATTTGTCATGTTGTTTTTAGCTTAAAGTTTGTTTCTATGATTCTTTTAATGAAATTGCATGGGATTTAACATACTGATTCATATCCTTGTTGGAACTAGAAAGTTTCCTTAATATCTTATTGTTGGTGAGTTTTGCATTTACATACTCTTATATTATTTATCTTGTACTGAAAAAGCAATTTTCTTATGCTTTATTTAACTTTTGTTTTCTTTAAATGTAGTACATGGACTATTTGATATCATTATGCTCTTGTTATAGTAAAGATGGAACCTGAACAACATCAAAATGAAGAATATGAACAAAATCAAGAGCATGAACAAGAGCTCAACCGAGCAACACTCAAAAGAGAAAGGGCAGATGGCGAACGATGATGGTAGCAATTTTCTCTGCTCCACAGTAAGAAGCATGGTACTTATCACATTTGATGATTGGAGACATATGCTGCAATTAGTAAAAGATTCAATATGGGTGATGGTGAAGGTATGTAAAAATATCATATATTATATAATTTATAACATACCTTTTCTTCTTATTTTCAAATATAGTAGTGTGCTTAGTACTTTATAGACTACCTTTGAGGTGCTTGAGCACATGAAGATGCTTGCTTTACAAAGAGCTAGTGAGCAATGGAGAAAATGGAAGAACTACCTTGTTCACAATTACATAGCTCAATATGTTAATGATCCATCGAGGCTATATACATTGCTCGCCATTTATTCTGACGTTATTGACCAGGACATGTGGAATGCATTTGTAAAGGACCTCACACCCTCGGAATTTGAGATATGTACTAAAATGATGCTTCATTTAACTAATTATATGTAACATCCAATTATTACACTTGATTATATATGTATAAATGTGCAGGTAAAAAATGAAAGAGGAAGAAAGGAGAATAAAACTAATATGCAACACCACCTCCCTAGGTTGGGCTATGCTCGTAAGCATTTGTAATAGTTTATTTCTTTCAAATTATATTGTACTTATGTACGTTTCATTACTTAACTATAGTGTCTTGCTTGATAGTAAAAGAAAGCTGGGACTACAGATCCCACTGACCTTGCCATCCTCTAGAAGATGGCACATTAGGCAAGCTATAATGCGTAAACATTCATAGATGAAGCTATTGCATAAGTTACTTCTCGCATTGTAAGTGGCTCCATTTATTCCACTTGACTACCTTCAATTTTACAAAATTAAATAAATGAACTAATCATATCCTTTTAATTAAATTTTGCAGGACATTTTTACCCAAGAAAGTGCGAGTACATGAACCCTAAGCAGTATCACTGTGAAGATGACATCTTATATAGGGCTATGGGCAAGAAGGACCACTCTAGTCTAGTTAGGGGCATATGGCGTGGTATTGTTCCTTCCATATTCTTTCATAAGAGAATACTTGTAGAAGAAGCTATGGAGGCCTACAATGACTTGTGTGATGAATAAACTTAACCAGCCGTGTGATGAGGATTTGGTGATAATTTCTTTAACCCTTCCATCAGATCTTTGTACCACCCCTATAACTGCATCACATGCTATCTGTAATTCTCCTATTAAAGAAGATCAAGAAGGACAACCTATGCCCTTCGAGATAGAAAATCTAGCCAAGGAGGTATTCATTACACTAGAACTTTTTTTATATTGTCCTTCTATAATTGTCCTATCTCATCCTTTTCAATGCATGATGTATTTATGATTTACAGGTGGGTAAATGCTTATTGACCTTGGATACCCTTCAAAATGTGGTCGTAGTTCGATCATGTTATAAGCATGAATCAAACATTTTGCATGAGATTAGTATGTCTCCACATACTAAGCACGTGTCCATTAACATGACTTTGATTACGACTACCTACCTTCCATTTCCTTTCGAAATGGAAAATATTGTAATTGTTGCACAGGCAGTTGCATATCATGTCAAGGCCAGAGGAATTTATTATTCCCATAGAATCTACAGCATATATCTTTTCACATTACCTTCCTCAACAACATTTTTTAGTTAGAGACCTTAATTTAATTATTTATTAACTATATCTAAGGTTAATCTGCAGAAAAAAGCATCATTGAGGAGGCCCATTGTTGCACCCTTAACTACTGTGGTACCAATTGAACTTGTACTAGTATTTATGTTTATTTTTCATCACGAATTTGAATGGTTCTACAACTTTTACAGCAGTGGTCAAGGATCATGTTGAAGTCCCATCTAACATGCCTTGATCCATAAGGTTACTCTTTGGACTCATCAATGAAGATAAGGCAATTAACCCCATATAGGTCAAGAAGGGAGTGTTGGTCAATGTTGTTATTGAGGGTGCCACTTAAGGTAGAGGACCTATTATGAATTTGCTAATGAGATCAACTCGAGTACCTATATACAAATATCTACTTCTATAGTACTTGACATTTTATGTTATTTTTTCATAATAGGTAATAATTATTTCTTTTATGCAGCTTCCTGAATGATGAAATGAGCCTTTTTGAGGTTGGGGATGTGCTGTACCAATTCCTTGACCTAGACATCATGTGTGGGGTAGCAGAGCAATGGTAAATGGAGAGGCATGTGTATGATATATTACCAGGGTTCTTATGGTGCTCCAAGGGGCAATGCTTAATGATTTCCTGCAATAACAGGTATGTTTTCTTTTCTTTGTTTTCTTGACAACTTTTTCTACACATAAGGATCATAAACTTTAATTGCAATTCATATGATTGTGTATATAGGGCTCATTGGATGTGCATGGTGGGCCAGCAGTCTTTTTTTATTCTTATGGATTGCATGCTTGTCCAACCCTAATAGAAATCATAAATAAGTAAGATTTTAATCTTTTTATGTATTATGTATAGATAAGTAATATTTTATTTGTATGCATTTGAAATTTAAATTTGTAGAGCATAGTCAACATGCCTAATTTGACTGAGACTGTGCAACCACCAAACTCACTTGGAAGAATGTAAAGGTATGAAAAATATTTAATTACTCAATTTTATAAATTAAACTTACAATATTACATATGATATTTATTGATCCTTTTTGTTTTCCTTCTTGTACAATGCCCTAGATAGCAGTTTGTTTGGGAGTGAAGTACTATGTGCTGAGATACATAAGGACCCTAGTATCTGATGGTGTTAGTGTCTCCTAATTAAGAAAGGTAAGATACTTTTTACTTATCATAATCTTATATTTTTCACAATTTTTTATGGATCCCAGCTCAAAAGAATGTGTCAACTAAACAAAAAATATTGTATTGTAGGTTTGTGTACTTTCTCAATGGGCAAACAAGAAGAGTTACTCCAAAGCAACCCTCAAGAAAATATGAAGTGAATGGGCTGAGTATGTATTGAGTTTCAATTAGAGCAATTGGAGTAACTACATGAATGTAAATTACCTTATCCATAATAAAGTATTCTTTTCATTGATATGCATGTTTTCTTCTACTTTTCATTATTTTTCCTAAAGCATATCTATTTTATAATGTGAATGAGGGGAACTTGGACTGTAAATGAAGTGAATGTGGATATGCATGTGTTCTTCTAGTTTTCATTATTTTCATTGAAGCATATATATTTTATGGGATGATGAATAAAGAGAACTTGGCGTGTGGAAGTAAGAGATTGCAATGAATGTGGTGTGGAAGTAAATGTATGTGTGAATGTGTTGTGGTATGGATGGATGAAAAATTTGGATGTTTTATACCCAATGTGAAAGTGAATGTATATTTCTTTTCATGTGTTTAAAGATTCCAAGAATAATGTAGTAGGCCACAATGAATGTATGCAAAATTGTAGGTAGATTGCAACATAAGCAAAAGAAATAAAAAAGGACTTTAAAGTTGTTATGAGAAAATGACTTAAAAAATGGCATCTCTTGAGTCATTTAAAAAACAAAATAACATCAAAAGAGTCAGTTTTTGAAGTTGTTTTTTCATAACAACTTCAAAGGTTGACATTTTTAAAGTCATTTTTTCATAACGACTTCAATTATGGACTCTTTTGGACTCATTTTTTTTTTAGAACAACTTCAAAAGATGTCATTTTTGAAGTAGTTTTTTACAAAACGACTTTAAAAACACTAATTTTTAAAGTCATTATGAAAAAAATGACTTAAAAAACATCAACTTTTGAAGTTGACTTTTTCATATGACTTTTAAAAGTCTCCATTTTTATACTCATTTTTGTTACCAACTTTAAAATTGAGATTTTTAAAATCTTTTCCTCACCAACTTCTTTTTTTTACTGATTTTCCAAGTCGGCTAGATAGAAGTTGCTTTTGTTATCAACTTCTATTAATATTTTTTTACCAACTCTAAAAGCCTCTTGTATAGTAGTGGATGCCACTAATGAAGAGATTCCATATGAAGAGGGAGGAGATGTTGAAATATACTAGGGTTATATGACTAAGAATTCAAAAGAAATTGGACAAGAAGAAGGTGAAGGCTACAAAGTATGTGTGACAGTGGAGGAGCAACCCAAAATTCCATGTGGATCATTACAATGAAGGGCAAAAGGTGAGGGACTTGATGGACCACGCGTGCACTTGTAGACAGTGGACCCTAATTAGCATACTGTGTGCTTATGCATGTGTTGCCATGTACTTTGATGCAAGGTCTTAGCAAGGCCACATTCCTAGACACATATGATCTAGAAGTTCTCCCAATTCCCAAATTGGATGAATGGCCTAAGTGCACATTCACAGAGATATTATCCCCAAGGCTAAGAAGGAAGGCTAGGGAGGTGGATAAACTAGTAATGCTTGGTAAAGTAAGGAGATGGGGAACTCTAATGGGATGGTCAATTTGTGGAGTACCCTAGAAGATCCTAAAAGAGTAAGTTGATTATGGAGAGATGATAATAAAGCGAAGGATAGGAGGAATAAGAGAGGTCGCCAGAGACAAGAGCTAAGAAGAGTGAGAGAGAGAAGCTACTTGTGAGGTGTGAAATTCAAAGCCAAGCTAGTGCAACCATTGCAAGCTAGAGCTAAAGTTCTCTAACCAATGGAAGTCAAAGGCCAATTATACAAGCATTTACTATTACATCTCGGAGTGAAATTGGTCCAACTAATGTAAGTCAAAGGACAATCACACAAGCATCTACTATTGCATTTCAAAGTCAAAGTGCTTGGAGCATTGGAAGTCAGAGACAAGGTATTGCAAGCAATGCAATTCAAAGGCTACTAACATTGACATCTACTATTGCATCAGTGAGACAAGGATAGGCAGTGTTTTGGAAAAGACCTACTAGTGGCTCGACATGTGTTAAGTATTTTAGTTTGCTTTCATTCTTTGAATACTGGTTGAAAGTATGACTGTTTCCAATTTTTTGAATAGTTTTAGGAGTATGGATTTTTCTAGTTTTATGAATAGTTAAGTATGAAAGGAAGGATCTAGCATTTGAATTGTGAAGTATAAATGGTTCCTTTTTTTCTTTTGTAGTTACTCTTGTGAACAACTATTGTTCAATTAAAGGAAGATAATTTTAGTTTTTTTAATGTGATGTGAACATAGTTGTTTGTACATTATGCAAGAAAATGTTCAATGGCCTAAATTTGTAAACCAATCTCAATCCAAATTAAATCTAAATGCTTTGTATAGTCATCTTTTTGGACTCCAAGTGACTTGTATATGTAACTTGGCAAGCATAGAGTGACTTAAGCCACTTTAAAAGTGAAGTATTATAGTATCTGCATAGAGTGACTTAATTAACTTATTTAAGACACTTGAAAAGTGACTTAAGTCAGCCAAGTGCTTCTTCTAATCTTGTTTAAGTGACTTAGCAAAAAGGAAGAAAAAAGCAACTTAACAAATTTTAAAAACAAAAAAATAAGGGTGACTATCATTGGACACATGAAACTCCTTTTAGCATTACAAAATGATGACTATGTCCCTCAATAGAGGGGGTACATGTCAATGGACATAGGGTATAGTTGATGTGCTTTAATTGTTACACAAGTGCATGGCTCTATTGAAGTATTTAATCGACAATTATGGGTCAATCCTAAGAGGATGATACTTGGAGGTGATTCTAGATTCCTCCTGCATTAGTCATCCATACCCAGAGTGTGATCTTTTTTTGACAAAATGACTTGTCTTTTAGATGTCAATGGTTTAGGATAGGTTTCTTGCCCCGCAGGTGACAAACTTGGAACCTTATCAATAGAAGAATGTATGCTAAAGCCTTTACCTTATTACAACAACCATGACAAGCCCCTATTAGTAAGGTGCACCCTATAAGCCTATCTTCTATGATCAAAGTGCTTATGCTATTCTCTAGCCCCTTTAAGAGATAGGGCAGAGCAGTGGCTCCTTCTGCCATGGGCCTACCACTAGATATGCTTGGTGATGTGGGATGGGAAGAGCTCTTTCTTCTCTCTGATCTCTCTCAAATTTGCTAAGATCAGGGCAAATGAGTAAAGGCAGGGGTTCAGGAAAAGAGAAAAAGTTGTGTGCCTAATCTAGTTAAGTCTTAGTCATTTGATTGTAGCATGTCGGCAGTCTTTAGGGTAGCTCACGACAGAGGGTAAGAGGAATCCATCTCTTGTATAGGTTCTTGTTCAATCTGTTATCGTCCTACTCGAGCAATGGATGAACTTGCTATTTAAGTTCTGACAACTTGTTCCCTTTGTTGCTTCACTCTGAGAGAAAGAGGAGAGAAAGCTCTTTGAGCACCCAAATTTGAATGCCTCTCTTCTCTCTATGATATGGTTCAATGCCTATGGTTGATTAAACAGGAACAAAAAGGAAGGGGCAAAACAAGCTCAGTGTTCATCCTTCATTTGAACAACAAGAAAAAGAAAAAGGAAGCTCTTTTTCTTTCATTTTTGACTGAAAAATGCAACTTTCTCTCATCTAAAACTTGCATATCTTTATCCTGCAATACAAGTAAAAAGAATGAGAAAGACATAGTCTTGGTATTGGATTTGCTCTTCTGTTAACATGAATATAAATTAGATTTCTACTCTTATTTAATCTTAAAAAAGAGAACCCCTACCTGAACCATTCTTGAAACCACCAAGACCTCTCAAATGAGTTCTACAATAGAAGCTTTCAACTATTGACTACTCATATTGTTTTATGAATGTTTTTAAGTTTTTTCATTAATCAGTAAGAAGACACTTCTTGTTTCGCTACTAATTTGGAGAATTCAGCATTTGAATTTGAGAGAAATGAAGTAAAGAAACAAACTTATGGGACTGGGATAAATGAATCTATTTATTAAGATTAGATTCAGAATTCTTAGAAGAAATCCTTATGGAGAAAGGACAAGTTCTTTCTTTGATCTTCCCAAGAACCTCTTCTACTTCTTATAGGTCATATAGAGAACAGATTTGGTATTTGGATATTATGTATTCATATATCTCAATCGGAAAAGGATCAATAGAAAAAGAAAAAATCAAAATTGATTGATATCTTTCTCAAAACAAATGAAAAGGAAAAGAAATATGAAACATAAATCATGCATCAACTAAGGTCACTTGGGGACTTGCTTAAGATTAAGAAAAGGAATCTCATGAAAATACGATGGAATAAGGTTAGTGAGAGTTAATTAAAATTAATTTGCTTCACTCTAACCTTGCCAACAAGGAAGGAAAGGAAATAAGTTTAAACTAATAATTTAAGCAAACTAAATCAAAGCAAGTAACCTAATCAATTAATAAAGCAAGTAAACAAGTAAGGAATTAAACTAATTAAAGGAAGAAAAACAACTATTTCATTAATATAACTTAATTATAATGAAAAGTAACTACATGAAGAAAGGAACAACAAAGCAAATAAAGAGACTTTCTTGAAGTGACTGTTATAGGAGTCCTTAGCTATGTCACTCAACAAGTCTCTTTATACTCTTCTCTTTTGGGCTTGAATTTTGGTTTATGGGTTATTTTGTTGTGTCACTCAACATGGGCATATACACTTACATTTAGCCCAAAGTACACTATTTTACAACTAATCTTTTACTTTTCATTAACAAAGCCAAATTGTTTCTCAGTCATGCTTTAAGAATTGGAATTAACCTTGGCTGTCACAAAAGGACATGAGACTTAGATTCCCAAATCCCAAAGAAGAAAAGAAAGTGAAAGGAGAAGGGAAAGTGAGCGTGTAATCTTAGAGTCAAAGGAGGACAGAATTGCATGCTATAGAGAAGTGGGAGAAGGTGGATGTGTGGAATATAAGGATGGTAGAAGGAAGGCATGGAAGAAATGGTGCAAGGATGGGATGTAGAGGGGAAGGTGTGTGATTGTAAGCATGAAAGATGCAAGGCATAAATGGAAAGAGATGGATTGGATGGAGAAAGGTTTGTGTGTAAAAGCGATGTGAGATGATGGAGGGTGCTATTTGGGAGAACAAGGAGAGTATAAGGGGTCAAGAGTAGAAAGAATGGGACAAAGAAAGGGAAGTAGGGATGGAAGAGCTTCCTTACCTCTTCTCCAATGGATTGACTTTCATCTTGGGGGAGCTTTGACAAGGGTGATCTCTCTCCCTTTATTTCTCCTAGGTTTAGCTTTATGATCAAGGAAAAGGTAAGAAAGGTTTTCCTTCTTCTTCACCTCTTATTTACAAAGTTTTAGGAGAGGAAGCCCTAAGGATGGATGGCTAGCATTTAAGAGAGAAATAAGGGTTGAGATGGGATGGATGAGAGAAAGTAAGAAGAAGGGAAACATAGGGGGAAGGAGGCATCTTTTAAAAATTGGAAGGGTAATTGATGTGGAATGCAATTGGGATATGGGATGCGATAGAAAAGTGGGGATGGAAAAGTAAGAAAAGTGACAGGATGGAAAGGAGGGAAGATATGTGTGGTTAGGAAAGAAGATTTCTTAGGAGGGAAGGAAGAGAGGAATATTAAGAAGTTTGGTTGGTTTTAGCCATTGAATAAGGGGGGAAGGAGTCTTTTTCATGTGGGGGAAGTGTAGTGGAAGATGGAAAGATAAAAAAATAACTAATCGGAAGGAAAGGAATATGTGGGCAAGGAAAGAGATGGAAAGGAAAGGGAAAGAAATGTAAAGGAAGATGAGAGAATTAGGGGATTTTTAAAATTTAAAAGTCTAAGGAGGGGGGGCATGAATTCCATTTGGGTATGTGTGTGCTATTTTAAAACATTAAAATGAGATGAACCATTGAATTAAGATGGGTAGTTGAGATATTTTTTTTTGTAGGGCTTTGGGTTAACTTTTCAACATGTGAAAGGTGGCTAGGGTTTGTAACTTTCCTTTACTTCATACCTTGCCCTTCAATCATACTTACCCTATCCTGAATGGATGAGATCCATTATAACATATAGATCTTCCTTAAGCTTCATTTTCTCTCCGCTGTTAGAATGAAGTACTTTAGAATGATTGGCCTTGATTCTTGTAGATCTTTATGTATTTCACATGGTACCAAGTGTGCTTCACCACCCTTGTGTGGATAAGAAATCCAATCATTGAGTGGTCTTCCTTGGTTGAGTAGGAAAGAGAAAGTAAGTAAAAAGTCTTTAGGCCGATCTCAATCTTCTTTTAATTTTGAGAAACTTTTGTTGTATATGATCCCATTATATGTGAATTAAACTTCTCTCATAAGTTTCCTAAGGTGATGAAATACATGCTTGCCTGGAGAATTTGTAAAATTTTTAACTTCATTTGAGTAAAGCATGGTGTTTCTGACTTCTTTGACTTTGACAATGACACCCAATAATTATTTTGAACATCTATGACTTCATTTTTAGCAGTTGGGCTATGTAGCTTGGTTTTAAATTTGCTCTTTCAAGGATAAACTTATCAATTTGTTGCATTTTTTCATTTGTACCCTAAACTTATAAAACATAGAATTAATCCTAATTAGTGATGAGTAAGCAATTTATGGGGCTAAAACATGATAAATATAGATGTATATATGTAATATTTCTATATATGTTAGTAGTTACTTTCTGGCAAAACATAAGGACAACTGTTTCCATCTATGGATGGGATGCCTATTGATTGATGGAACAGTCTGTCGCTGAAAAACAACATAATGATGATTTGGTTGGATGCCACTCATTTATTGTTGTTTCAAGCTAAACTTTGCCAGTACAATTTTTACTTAATGATCTTTAATATGAACAGATTAGATCATTGATTGAATTCATGGATCATAGGTCTTCCAATTTTCAAATGTATGCTATAAAGTCAACATTACATGTGACTCAAGCAAAAATTAAGAACAATGTATTTGATTCAAGAAAAAATGGAGCAATCTCTTAGGTTTTTCATTTACTGACTTAACAACTGAACAAAACAATATCTTAGAGATTCATTTACTAATTAAATTATAACTGATTAAAAGAGATTCAAAACACTATAGATTTGATTATTCAAAACATAATAATGGTAAAATTGATCAAAACATAAGCCATTTGAAATGATGAGAAGGTGTCCCATTACATTCAAACTAATACAAGAAACTACATTACATTCAACTTTGGCAAAGAAATCATCTAGTTACATTCCAAACCAATACAAAGAACCCATTTATTATCAAGGTTACAAAGGAAGGTATCCCATTACATTTAAATCACTACCAAAAAATTCCAACTTCTTCTTTCAATGTCACATCACTTCACATCAATGCCTACAATAATGCCTACCAACAATACCAATAAAACCATAATTTTTGCATAATATCCATGCTTTGCTTCACAGCACCAAACTCACCCTTAGTCACACGTGAGAGCTCCTCCAACTTATGCGTAGCACACACCATGTCTTGTGAACAATGTGACCTCACTTTTCCTTCATTAATGGGAACACACCAGTACAAAAACTCACAACTATCTGGTAATGGAGATATAATATAACTTACCCTTGTTTAATTTAAACTCCAAAATTTCGATGGCCCCTCTTATACCAAAAGGGCAATTAAGGTTGATGAATGTTTGATGTGGTGTAGAATTAGAGTAGTTAGAAAAAGAAGATGAAGCCATTGATGCGGTGTAGAATTAGAATAGTTAGAAAAAGAAGATGAAGGCATTGTAATGAATGAAGGAGCTTCTACAATTGTGCAACTCTAATTTGAAAGATTGATCCACAATTTGGTGTAAGATTGAAGTATGAAAAGAAACCCCAAATTATAATGGCCAAATTGACAACTACACTCTACAATTTAATGGAAATTAGTAAAACAAACAAGCCTTATCCCAACTTGGTTTTCCCCTTTCAATTATCAATTCTACCTAGGCAAAAAATGAGAAGACAGGTCCTTATGGGGCCCACCACACACTTCCGTAAGCAAATTTGATGAAAAAATAGAAGAAAAGGGCATTAAGCATGTACAATAGTTGGGGGTAGCATGTAATGACTCAAAATTTTCAAAATTAGGATATCACTTTTATAACCAAAATTAATCACATTGGTCTCCATGTGCTAGTTCAATTTTGGAGATTAATAAGATATTTAATCATATTACTAGGTGGTTGGATGTTTCACTTTAATTAACCTATGAAACGAAGGAATCTATGAGAAATATCTACGTAATTAGATTCTACGCTCGAAATGCAATCCAACGCCTCAAAGAATGTTGAAAACGGAGCTCGTATGACTAAGTTTTGAGCTTTTAAACATGGGGGGTATTTTTGTATATTATGTTTAAAATCTAAATGACCTAAAAACATAGGGGGGTCATTTTGATAACGACACCCCCACGTCGTCTTCTTCCTCAGGCGTTGTCTTCCTCAGGCCAGGTGGTGCACAACACTGCCATACCTATACCGAACCTGAGTATGGCTCTAAAAAAATTAGAAGAAGCATCAAAAAATGTCAATGCTATGATCAAGTAACTAAAGAGAAGACACGTATACATTATGTGTGTAAGCCTTGGATAAGGAATCAAGTCACATATGAAAGGTGAAAAGCAGTCTCAATTCAAAGTTTGGAGACTAGTAGTCAAACAATTTTCCAGCACAAGGAGCTGGTATGAAGGAAGCTCTTATCATTGATACTGTATCAATTATTGAAGTTTCTTGAAGAACACATAAGTCTAGTGAGACATAATAAGAAAAGAATGTAAACTTTTGGGACTCTTACTAGCAAGGTACAGTCAACACTTAAGAGACTAATGAGTAATAGGTCATTTGATGGAAAAAGACAAAAGGAGACTATCCTATACTATTCAAGATGAAGGATAAGAAATAAGATGATATAGTATCAAAGTAGTGGAGAGTAAATTCTACATGATTAGAGGAGCATGGTCATCTAAGGATTTGTTAGTAATTAAAGTAACAAGATGAACTATAATAAGAAACCAGTATTGACAAGAGAACAAGTAAAGAATGTAGCATCAGAGTATGCAGTGGAAGCAGCTCCTAAGTATGTAAAGTAAGCTAAACTGCAGTTATATTTAAGGCCTTTGTGGAAGGCATTATGAAGAAGAGGATGATAAATTGAGGATGTGCCTAGATTTGATTGCAAGGTAACATGAAGAGAATTTCAAGGACAACATTTCTTTACCTATTAACCCAATTGAGGTATTGGATGAGAGATATATGGGATGAAGCAAAGGAATTTTCTTAGCCAGGATCCTAAGGGAAAATGCATTCATCGAGAAGTTGTCTAAGCGACAAATAACTTGAAGATAATAATTTGTGGAATTTCGAGGACGAAATTCTTTGAAGGGGGTAATGATGTAATGACTCAAAATTTTCAAATTTAGGATATCACTTTTATAAACAAAATCAATCACGTTGGTCTCCATATGCTAGTTCAATTTTGGAGATTAATAAGATATTTAATCATATTAATAGGTGATTGGATGTTTCACTTTAATTAACCTATGAAATGAAGGAATCTATGAGAAATATCTATGTAATTAGATTCTAGGCTCGAAATGAAATCCAACGCCTCAAAGAACATTGAAAACGGAGCTCGTATGACCAAGTTATGGGCTTTTGAACATGGGGGGTATTTTTGTAAATTATGTTTAAAATCTAAATGACCAGAAGACACTAGGGGGTCATTTTGATAATGACACCCCATGAGTCACCTTCTTCGTCAGGCTTTGTCTTTTTCAGGCCAGGCGGTGCACAGCACCACCATACCTGTACGGAGTTGCAAAGAATGGCGGCATCGCCATTTGCAGCACCGCCTTCGCAGGCTATAAAGCCCGCTTTCCCCTCATCTCTGATCATACCTTCTTCTTCACCTCTGGCTACTTCGAGCTAGGGTTTTCGAAAAAATCAAAAAACCCTCCTCTAGTTTTCCTTGCAAATTTCAGCACCGGCCCAGGTCCTCCTTTGGGCCGGCCATCCTCCTCTCTCTTTTTTTCCGCCCTTCTTCCTCTGGTCTCACCGAAAATTTGGTTTTGCCTCTTCTTCGTGTTTTTTAGCAACCTTGGGTTTCAGAGTGGAAAAGGCCGCACCTCCAGTGATGGGCACCTTCCTAGACTACCTAGGTAAGCCCCTTATTCCTCATCTATAATTTTCCCTTCTTCCAGGCTAGATCCATGCTGGATCTAGCATTTCCCGGCCGGAGAACGAGTTGGGGAAGACGGGTTCGTTCTAGAACCCTCGACCTAATCGTCCTAGGGGCGCGGCAGCGATGCAAGCCCAAAAGGTGGTCCTTGGTGTGGCCTTCGGACACGTGCAACACTGTGGGCACGGTCCTAGTTTGACCAGGACGCACGAGCGCCCCGGGAGCCATGACGGGTGCACCCGCATTGAAGATGCGTCCGCCCGATGTCATCCAAGATGCGCTCCCTAGTGTACCATTCCAGCGTGTTCACGCGTGTGAACGTACTCTCGGTTCGACTGTGATGCGCATGCGTTCTAGGAACCATGACGCGCGGGCCCGATATGGACGAATCTGGTTTGTCCATAGGTTAGTGACATTAAAACTGCGATTAAGGAGGCTATATAACTCCAATTGACGATCCGAAAGAACTGTTGCATTTGTAATAATGACGCAGACCTAATGAGACTAAAAATTAGGATTAGAGAACTATTTTATATGACTATAGCCCAAAAACTATAGAAATCTCATAGATCTACCATGTCCAAGATGATCATCTCTCATGACTTGATCCATTTGATATATTAGGAGATCGATATACCTAGATCAACCATAAATTACATAAATCAACCTACAAATTAGAGATCTATAACCTATAGTATAGATCTAGCCGTTGATCTGTAAAATAAGAAATAATATTGGGATTCTATATTTCTAAATAATATCCAGGACTTCACCAAGGTATTATAGGACTCGCATGGAAGAAGGATGCAAGTTAAGTGACGATGTTGAGGTAGGTAGTCTGATACTACTAAGTTTTCAAATACATTCCAAATCCTAATGATTTACTTGACTTATTTATTGTATTTAGTATGCTTTTTAAGATATGATGTTCTTAGCGGAATTGTCTTTATGAATTATGGACTTAAATGCGATTACTGGCATGAACGGATTTATATGCATTGTTTGCATATTTTGAAAATCCTTACACAAATTGCATAATTTATAATATTTTATATATTGCTCGCATGTTTTGAAAATGATTGCATAAATTGCCTGATTTACAATGAGTGAGATTGAGGATTGCCATGTCATATAAATCATCTCATAATACCATCATATGATGCATAACCGTGAGGGTTACCAAAAGATGCTAGTTAGGCAGTTGTGAGGGCCAGGCAGTGTGAGGGACCCAAAGAGGACATTATTTTTTATATTTTTTGGGCTGATGAGCCTGGTGGGCACTATGCTAAGTAGGTAGATTGCCGAATGAGGCAACCTACGGTAGGAACAAACCTTGAGTTCCAAGCGGGTAGATCGCTGAATGAGGCAGCCTGCGGTGGGAATAAAACATGGAATTCCAAGTGGACAGATCGCCGAATGAGGCAGCCTACAGTGGGAACAAAACCCTTGAGTTCTAAGTGGGTAGATCGCCGAATGAGGCAGCTTGCGGAGGAGCATAGTTGACCCTATGATTTCAGTTTTATCGATATGCATATAACATTAAGATGGACGTTACAAGTACTCGTGACCAGTTGGTATGATGTGTTTGCTGAAAGAACATGTGCATGATACTTATCGTAATGCTATCATCTACTTTGAATGATGACTATTTTAAGACTTTCATGATTATTATATTTTACTCGTTGGTTTGATGTGTTGTCGAGATCTTATTATTTGGATATATTGATTTCTACCTTGTGATTTTAGTCATATTTATATAATTGAATACTAGATTTCGGTAAAAGATTCCATGGTTGAATTTGCATCAATGAGCTTATGTTTTATGCATAAACACAAATGAAATCACTGATATTTTGCATAAAAGCTCTTTGAATTATGCATGTTGCCTGCCGTGTTTTCAAAATAGTAGTATTAGATCACCTACTGGGTATGAGGAATACTCATCCAAATATACTATTTTTACAGATTAGCTCCACACAGGATTAGAAGAAATATCAGAAAATGTTAATACTACGATCAAGTAAATGAAGAAGGAACAAGTATGAATGTAAGTAAACTCTCTACCTTTTGGACATGTATCTGTACTTATTACAGTTGGGCTGTAAGCTGTGACTGGACAGACCTGGGAAATATTTATGATTTTTTTTTTCATTTTTCAAAATTTCTTTATTCATCTCGAAAGCAAATGACACTCGGGGTTTTCAAAATGAATTTAAAATAAAAGATTTTCTAACTGCATTGCATTATTTTTCTAAAAGTGTTTTCAAATAGGGATCGATCCTACCCTAGGAATTAATTATTGCATTTAAAAATGCATGAGAAAACTCGGGTCGTCACATAACATATCACAAATCAATAGTTGGATTGGGGGGGTACAAGTGAAAAAAAGATGGTATTTGAGGGGGTATAGTGATAATTTTCCTAAAATTTATATCTTTGCATTTGTTCAAATCTACAAGGAATTGATTCTCATGTCCTTGTTCAAAAATTCAATGTAAAGACTCCTTTTATTTATTATACACCATCTCTCTCTCTCTCTCTCTCTCTCTCTCTCTCTCTCTCTCTCTCTCTCTCTCTCTCTCTCTCTCTCTCTCTCTCTCTCACACACACACACACACACACACACACACACACACAATTAGTGAGAAATTTCTCCTATTGGACTCACTTTTTACACATTTTTGATAATCCAAGCCATTCATTAGACTTTCCTTCTTCAAGATGAACAACTGAATTATAAAAAATGTTATAAAAGTGGGCCCAAAGGGGCAAAATTTATGCCACTGCTACATTAAAGTGTAGTGAATAATTTCTCTCTCTCTCTCTCTCTCTCGCCCCCCCCCCCCCATTTAAGATTGTAATATGATAGTGAGAAAATAGGGACATGCCCACATTTTTATACTTCTTCCATTTTTCACAGATCTAAGAAAATTAAGCTTTACCCCCTTATGGCAATTAATCTGAACAATTGTTTCTATAGGAGCTTAGTTTTATTTTTATTATTTATTTATAATTTCCTAACTTAAGAAGAGAGATTGTCGTTCAACTAATCCTTGTATATAAAAGTTCTTTTTTCTTTTCCCCAACTTTCTTTCCTCTATGGATCCAATGCCCCTCTACTATAAAACTATAGATTTCATGAGTTTTTATTCCCTTCTATGGGTTCCATTTCACCATTCTTCCTTCTTCATCATCTTCTTAGGATTACAATGGAGAAGTCTTTTGATTGTTGCTTTCATTATGGTTTTTGGTTTTTTGGTCCCAGTGAGATGCTCATTTACTCTTTTGATTATTGAATATTCAAGTTAAGGAGGCTATTTGTTCTATATCTGAATTTTGCCTCAAATTTCAGCTGCATTCTGCATCAACATCTACAAATTGGCGAGTTTTGAGATTTGCTTTGTGTCTTTTGATGATTTCCTTTTTATGTTCCTCTTCTTTTTTCTTTTTGTTAAAATGATCATTGTCTAGTTTTGGTAAAAATTGTGAGATTTCATTGATGCTGTTGTTGTTGTTGTTGTTGTTGTTGTTGTTGTTGTGTGTGTGTGGTTATTTATTTATTTATTACTTTTAACTAAAAATGATGTATTCTTTTCCCTTTTTGTGGGTTTTTTTTGTTCATGCAAGGAATCAATTGCTAAATTGATATACAATTGTATTTTTAGCATAGAAGATCTTCTACTTGTTCTATTAAACTCTTTCATTTTTTCAGTCTTTGGTTTATGCTTTTGCAACTTGGATATGATGCGGTAGTGGTTATTTGACAAGTTATAGTTTTCAAACTACATTTAAAAAAAATAAAATCTAATTGAGTTTGGGAGGTTTACTTTGGCTTTTATAGAATGTTGGAGATTGTTTATGTGATGCATATAACATTTTTTTCCTATTTTTGGGTGGATGTAGCGGTAGAACAAGACCCAATTCAAGTGAAGTTTAGCAAAATCAGTTGGAAGAACTTGGATTAGGCAACGAGCTCTTGGTTCCATCTTTCTTATATGGATATGCTTCTCTCTCTCTCTCTCTCTCTCTCTCTCTCTCTCTCTCTCTCTCTCTCTCTCTCTCTCTCTCTCTCTCTCTCTCTCTCATGTTCTTTTTGTTTTTCATGCTCCATTAAGTTCGCTATGTAACGTTGAAATCATGAATGCCAGTGCGTAAAAATAGAAGCTTGTAAAGTGATTGAATTGGTCTAAATGTGGCTTTCATTAGCTGCAGATGTGATCTGAGCATACCACATCACTTTGGTTAAATACACAATGTGCTATGTCAACTTGATTATGGCTATGAGAGATAAGGTAGACACATACGTGTAGTCTTTGATTTGGCTTTAATTGGACCTTAAGAGTGGATGTGAATGTGCTCTTTTCTTCTACTCGAGCTGTTGCTTCTCTCAAGTATCATAACCTATAAATGCCCAAGGACCTTTTAAAGGCTCAGCTATATTTCGTCCTTGGGTTTGTGCTCCATAAAATTGCCTGTTCTTTAGTAAATCTTGTGACTTATAAATTGGAAGGATTAGCTTGGTTTCATATTTTCCTATTTGACATTGGTTGTCCAAATTGTTTGATTTGAGCTAACTTATTTTGCTTGTTGGCCATGCAAGTAAACGCTTGCCCTCTTTTGGTTGTAAGATGGATAGTGCAAAACAAAAAGACTCTTACTGCCTATTAGGCAAAGTACAAGAATGTCATAAATGAAGACTTTAGAGGTTCCCAATAGACTTGAATTTAATACAAAAGACATCTTATTAAGGCTAAATCTGATGGATGTTTTAGATCCATAAAAAAAATATAATAATGTCTCTGTATGTCTGTTTTATTTTTCAATACAACCTGTACAAAGGATTGGTTCTATAGAATTTCTCCTCTCTCCGATCTGGGCCCACGTAAAGAAAAGGCTGTCCGTACCATATGATCACGTCGTGGTCTCTCGGTCTGAAGAGACCATGAGAGATTCTCTCTCTTGCATATGGTGTAAGCTTTGGCCGGTCAAGTAGCTGCGCGCTGTCAACAATATCCTTATGTTACGAACGTCGCTCTCGTCCACTGAAAAAAAAGAAGCAATGCTCATTCGTTTAAATGTACCCTGACCAACCGGTAGGTGGAGACGAGAAGAACACCGCTACGCGTTTACAGATAATAACACGTAAAGGCGGCCGTTGGCTCTGGTTTTTGTGCCGAAAAGGAATCTTAATGGATGTTCTTTCTCAAGTCATCATTATATATTAGCTATCTGATTGATCCACACTTATATATATATATATATATATATATATATATATATATATATATCCTCCGTCCAAACTCAATCGAGGTTTCATCTTTCAACGATATGACTCGTTCATCTTCTTATTCTGCCTTTGATGGCCTACTTTCAAAACTTTATGTCCATTAGTTGTTTTTAGCTAATAGTTTTCTTTACTTTTCTTGGTTGAATAATTCCATGGTCGATTAAAATACCTCTCGACAGAGAACGCCAATAGCTAGAAGATTCTAATGTATATGAATTTTTATGGTGGCCTAAATAAGTGCAAATAAGAAGAATAGGTCAGATCGTTTATTCAAACGTAAAGCCTTAGATGGAAGGGGCATTGAGTCGGTCCCAAAAACTCAATCTGTGTAGCATTTCTAGATATAGAATATATGCATTTTGGTAGTTGAAATGCGGACCTTTCTTAATAAGTAGTTTTTGACTAACCGCGTTCAGCAACAAAACTGCATAATTAGATGGTGTCTTCTTAGAGACCCATTAACAATGCATACGTAATAAAATTCTTTTGTGTCTCTGTATAAATGAAGGGATACAAAGTACGGTGAAAGACAAATATGACTGCCACCCGGGAGCCATGCACTGGTTTGGTCAAATTGTTAATTGAACACTTGTCCAAAGACAGCTACCTTCATTGTCGACTTGGCCCGGCATATCATTTTCGGTGCATACTGCATACACACATAATTTATCTTATAAAGGAATAGTAGGGTTAGAGCAACCGGATCAAATGATCTATTAATATTGATATAAATAATATATATTGTATTCTTTTTATATTATTATATTTACATGAAAGAAGTGAAAAAAATATGTAAAGGCAGTTGAAAAATAACGGAAGGGCATTTTCGGCAAAAGGATAGTTATGTACAAAAGATGGAAAAAGTAGACTTTTATGGGTTAAATAATAGTCGCTAAAAGTGAAAATACATTCTTGTTACTAGTGGATATTTACTGCTGCCAAAAATAAAAAAAGTCAACATAAATACCATTTAATTTTACACATGGACTTTAGTAGTTATATATATTAAGTAAATAAGAATTATAGGAAAGTGCATCACATTAACCCAAGTTAGTGTCGTGTCTCTCATGGCCCCAATTATGGTTAGCCGGACTCGTCCTTCTAATTTCTCTAGTTCTGGATATCACCTAGCCTAAGCATCAAGGTGATTGGATTGGATGATTATCACTTTCAAAAACTCAATTTCTTACTAGTTTATTGTAGACCATTCACTACACGATGTATCCAACCATCCATCTCTAATTTAAAGCATTTTTTTAGAATCTAGGATCCTCCAATCGCTACTATTTTTGAAGCATTTTAATCTCAAGCTAGAGAAATTAGATGGAAAAGTCCAATCAAACATTAGTGGCTCCCATCATGCAAAAGCGGGCATCACTACACTTAGTGTAATGTTGCACACTATCCTATCATTTCTCTTAAGCAAATAGGTTTTTTTTTCCAGCACTTTAAACCCTAACTGCATCATATGACATTTTCCTTGTGCCATTTAGACATTTGAAGACATCTTAATTAATTTTATTTTATATATGTGATTAGTTGAATGAGTGGCCCCTGATGAATTTGCTTTTATCTATACTCTTTTTCAGTCACATGTCATTCATATACTATTTCCTTAGATGTCTAATTCCAATTGAATACCTCCTCTACCATCAATCACTAAAATCTCTCACTCTCCAACCTTTTTTATATTTAAAATCTAATTTTAATCTAATAAATGTCTACTAATAAGTTAATCTATGTAGATGAAATGAGAAAGAGCCTAGAAAGAATCCACGGATATGGAATTCCTAAAATGGATCCATTGAGAAAATTAAACTGCTCAAACTAATGGTACATATTTATATTGTTAAATATAAAAGAAATCACATTGACAGCCAAGCATTCTATCATGGTAATATATATCAACTCAGAAACGCTTATAATGACGTCTACCAATTTTTTCTCTTTTCTTAGAAAATTTATTTGTTTGTTTTGCTATCAAATGAATAGGAAGATACCAAATGGGTGTCTACTCTATGGATAACTTTATCTATGGTTTGTACCGTATTGAAATCAAGATGACAAAAAAATACAAAATGTGCACATACATAAGATATTACCAACTAAAGGCAAAACAACAAAAATAAAATCAGCAGAAATATTTTATCTATATTTTATTGCTTCCAGATAACTTCATGGATGTCGGTCCTAAGCTCGGATAAAAGGAGGAGGGTTTTGCATCAGGTGCTAGCAGGCAAGGAAGACATTGTTAAAGAATTTGGAGATGATTTTGTTATTTTCTCTTTCTTACTTGCAAATGAATATGCATATGTATATTAATTTGTAAGTAAAAAGAGAAGATAATGAAAATCATCTTTAGCTTTTTCAAAATATGGCAAGGCTAACATGACATGACTCGATCTGTGATGCCCCAAATTCTTTTTTTTTTTTTAATACAAAAAATACATATATAGATCATAAATATAAAGTAGGCGAGATCCCTTTTTAAATATCAATAAATTAAAACCTTTTCAAAAGTACAAAAATCTAAGTAACAATACATTTTTCAAACTTTTGGGAGTCAAACGATTCACGAAAACATGTGATAAATGTGAATACAAAGAAATGATGTCAGCGCATGACATGAAACATGTCATGTGTAGCTGTATAAAAGCCACAACAAAATTCACAAGTAATACTACTAGAAATACTAAAATTATAAAGAACCAGGGTCTGTCCATCATGACTCAACTTCCATCTATGAAACCAAGTCTGCAAGTCTATATTAAGTGTAAGGAAACATTTAAATATATATATATATATACACACACATACAACCCATACACAAGTATAAAATAATGTTAAGTCAACTACTTACATAGGTGTGATAGTCTCAGAATGCTATAGTGATCCCCACCACCTTTAATGATCCTCCACCTGTTTGCCCTTCCTGGTGTCCCCCTCTATATCTTAGGCATTATAAGAAAACCATCAATGCCTTAGCAAGCTATTGCTTGTGTAGGTATATAGACAATTAATATTCAACAAATGGACCTTGGTAGTGCAACAAGTAAAATGCATGATCTAGTAATAAAACTCATGGATGCAATAATAGTATAAAACCAAATAGCCAAGTCTCATATACCAAAACAGAATTGACATATAATTCATGTCAAAACCAAAGTCCAGTATGACATGTAAGATCTCATACAAATCATAATAATCACATGAGTCAAATAACATGACATGCATAACATGGTATAAAACAAGACTCATAAATATGATAATACCAAGTATAATCAAATCCATAACATGAAAACACAAGTGCATTTCATGAATAGACGGGCACACAATCCACTCATGTCCATCGAGTGTAGCACACACTCTCATATTCAGTCATGAGTACTCATACCAATCCTTCAAGCATCGTCATGCCATAGGTACATATGGATATGTTAATCCCATCAATAATCATAATGCCACATGAAATTCTAAATAAACATATAACTGACTCTTGAATCTACCAACTGCCTCTCCCCGTCAACATTAGAATGGAAGATTAAGCGTCCATCTCACATGGGTGAGGATTGGAACCATAGTGTGGATAACTCATGATACCACTCCCTACAATATTTGCCCATTTATGGGGTGAGTGTCTAGTCATCTCATCAAGTCAGAGAGCGGGTGACCAACCTTATAACCCTCTTAGCATGGCGTCCACAGGGATGAAAGCACCCGTCATACATTTGCGAAAATGAAAAAATCACTCGTTATCCCAAAATAAGTGATAATAAGTCATGTTTGATGTGTGAAATACAGAAGCACCTGTATCTCACCATCCCTAAGCATTGCCCTCACCACAGGGTTAGTTGCTAAAGGACTGCCACTAAGCCTCCAAAAATAAACCCATGGATAAATAATTCCTATAAATCAAATAAATCAAAGCACCATTATATCCAAATAACATGAGTCTGTGGAAACCATATAAATTAGAATGATCATGCATAAGGATAAACCATACATGTGGAAAAATAATTTCAAAGTTATAAGGTCAAATAGACATGCATCTAATCATCGATATATGAGAAATCATCAAATAAACATCCATGGTTTTTTAATACAAAATATACTAGTATTAAATGTCCTCACCTACCTCAGTAAGAACCAACTCTCTCAGGTGCATTGCCACTCGAATAGTACGTTTGATGCACCTATACAAACCACACATAACATAATCCATCGGTTATTGCTCAACATTCATTGTTTCTATTCAAATCACTCCAGATCCCCCTTGATTTGATGATTTGTGTTCATTCAATACTAGTTAAAGTCTAATTTCCCTTAATATTTTGTCTAATATTTGATCTTGTTCATAGGTTACAAATTAACAGTCTAGATCACTCAATTTGTCGCAATCCACAGTGATCAATGTCTTATAACTAGTCATTCTCCCATTTATACAATAAATCCAACCATCAGATGGTTAGATCAGATCAATAGTCCTAGTGACTTCTAAGGTCCAATTTTACTCAATCAATAATTTCTTAGACATTCCAACCATTGGATCATTCTAAAAATCCTTTTGGGCATCTCATATCCCTCAATTGATCATATTCACAGTGTTTTCATAGCTATATTAATAGTGAATTTGATGATCTGAAGGTTAGATCATTCTCTGATTAGCCAAATCTATGGTTCTTATCCCATTCAATGGTTTGAATCATAATCCAGGTCAATTTGTATAATCTGATCATTAAATCCTTCAGTTTGCTTATTAAATCATATATTGATGAATTTTCAAGGCTTGATCATTCTTTGATTTGGTCAGCCTAGCTCATCCTATGATTTTTAGGTTTTAATCAAGTTAAAATATGTCAAATCTAAGTTTTTACTTCAAAATTAGGTCCACTTCATCAAGACAAATCCAACGGATGCCTCGGATAAAAAATTGGGTTTGTATTGCCTCTAGAATTAAAGATATTCTATTTCAAATCAAAATAAATGATCCAAATAAAAAATCTTCATCAAATAGTACAAAATAGTGTCATTGGGATGCACCACGTCTGTGACGCAAGTCCAGGACACATTCTCATGCATCTTAGTCTCCTGGAAGCATGTGTGTGAGTCTCCATCACTAGGATGCACTCACATCCTTTCTCAGTTATGAATGGCACGTGTGGCACCTGCATGTGCATAGTCATGCCCAGTGCTCGTCCACCATGGTGCGTCCTAGCTGCAACGTCCATCGGGGACAAGGCTCCTTGTGACGACACCCCTTTTTTTATAACACATTTTTGTTCTTTTTCAAATGCAAACAACGGAAGATATTCAAAATTTTTTCAATATAATCTTTCTTTTGCACAAGTTTATCAAAACCTGAGTGTCATCTATACCACAACAATACATTTCAAAGGTTACAAAAACCAATGAGTTTATATTTTACATTTTTCTCATCATTACACCCAGCATAATTTTAGTTGGAGTATATGATTGCTACTCATGGTGTTTGCCAAACATCTCATTACCATCATACTCAGATTTCTGTAAGCAGGGCCCACTAGTGAAATTATAACAATTCCCTTTGCGGGAAAAGTCACAATTTATTTGTTCGAACTTTGATTTCAACAAACTTAGTGTTGTTGGAATCGTCTTTTTGAGTACAGTCCAAATATCAAGGTCTCAACACTTGATTTGATGCTTTTAAGAATTTCCTTTTCTCAAATTCCATAATTTACTTAAATCAAGACTTAAAAATTTAGGGATGTCAAATTCTTCCCTCTTTAGTACAAAACAGTGTCGGGTTTCTCTCATGCGGGTTTTCCCCCGTTTTATTTTTTATTTTTCCTCTTCATCAGGTGTTGTAACTGACCTAACATTTGTTTTAGTTTGACTTAAGGTGGGGGGGGATGCCAATATCAATTCTGGCCCCTACCTTATTTACCTTTTTTGTTATATATTATACCTTTAATGATTTTTTTTTTTTGAAGGTTTTTCACTTCATCAGTGGGATACCTCGGATACTTTGAGCATGCTCAATTTAAAACCATGATAAATACACAAGCTGATTAAAGACAATAATAAATCAAGTAAAAAAAGCCAATAGGTTTCATCCATGATCACCACAACAATTACATATGTAATTAAACGTTCACTACACCATAGTATGGGTCCAATCTATCCAAATATGTAAGCATCCAAGTAAAGTCCCAAAGGTCTAATACAAGTCTAAGAGACGTACACTAATTTGTCTTCGAATACAAAAAGTGGATAGTCTTTAGGTCCTCACCCAAATCAATGCTACTCCACCTGCTTTCCCTTTTGGCTATCACGCTCTAAATATGAGGCATTGCAAAACAAAGCAATGCCTCAGCAAGCTATGCTTGTGTAGGTGATAACACTCAATTAAAGCTTAGTAAATCATGGTGATCACATTTAATTAAAGCTTAATAAAATCACATGGTGAATCTCATGAAATAAACATAATCCATCATATATAAAAGAATGAAGTCAGCATCCATCCTAACACCTGATATCTCCACTGGTACCCTCTCGAAGTACTTCGTTGCCTCCACTGTCTCTCTTGTCTGCATCAATACATCTAACCCAAATGCTAACTCATATGTGCGCAAGTCAAGGCATGATGCAAATGTATATGAAATAAATGAATGTGTAGACCCGGAGTCAAAAAGAACTTTAGCATGTCTATTAGCTGCCAGGAAAGTACCTTCCACCACCTGGTTTAAGGCCTGTGCCTACCCCGAGGTAATGGCGAAGATGCGTCCCTAACTACACAGTGCTATCACTGTAGTGACATTTGTCCTCACTGGCCTATCTCTCTGACCTCTCGGGCAGTCTCTCTTCACATGCCCTACCTCACCACAACTATAACATTTGAATGGCAATCCTAGCTGGAAAGGCTACTGTCGCTGCTGCTGTTGGTGGAACTGCTGTGGGCCCTGATGCTGATGGCCTTGTCCTAGGCATGCTCGCCGCATGTGTCGACCCTTACAACGAGGGCACACTCTCCTACCCTGACCTCTCCGATGTCAAGGAGGGTACTGCTGGTGAGGGCCCCCTTGAGGCTGTGTGGACATGAAGGGTCTCTTGCCCTTAAAGGGCTAACTCATCTCTCCTCTGCTTCGTACCAGGTCTCTCTCAAGCACAAAAGCTGTGTCCATTGCCTGCCTCACCGTGGTCGGGTGTGCAATAAGTAGCTCCTGTCTCAATTATGGCATCAACCCGTAGAAAAATCTATCTGTCACTTCGTGCTCCGAGGCAAATGGGGCAGATGAGAATCTCCGTAGTCTAGTGAATCGGTTCAGATACTGCTAAACCATCATACTCCCCTGTGCTAATGTGACGAACTCCCTCTTCATAGCATGCAGGGCATGAGGAGGGAAGTACTGCTCATCGAAGATCCTCTTAAAATCCTCCAATAAGAGTGGTGCTGAGGATGGAGGGCGTGTTTGATGCTGAGTCTTCCACCAAAACCCAGCCTCTCCAATCAATAAATATGTCACTAGTCTGACCTGATCGTCAGGTGGGACCTCCATCCCCTCAAAGGCCTTCTCTACCTCAAATAGCCATCTCTCCGCCGCTGTTGTATCTCCTTCCCCACAGAAGGTGGGTACCATCCTCTGAAACCTCTCAAGCTACTTAGCTAATGAAACAAGTGTGCTCGAGGATCCTTCCTCTGTAGCTCCTGGCACAGGAGCTGTCAGTACTAGGTGGGATGACTGTACTGACGTGTCCTCCTAGACTGTTGCAGTTATTGCCAGGTGGGTAGAGTGCATAACTTACATTTCTGCCCTAACTTGCTATCTAATCTTGTAATGACTCAAGCACATTACACTATTTTTGCATCACTCTTACTAAATTGATAGAATTTGATTAAATTGTAAGATTATATGTATAATTAACTATATTAGATGTTCTATTTTAATTAAAATATGAAACCAAGAAATTTGTGAGAAAAGTTAGTATCATTGGATTCTACACTCAAAATGGAATCCAACGCCTCAAAGAACACTAAAAACGAAATTTGTATGAAGAAGTTATAAGTGTTGAAAGATGGAGGGCATATCTGTAATTTGTCTATAAAACGAAAAAGGCCTGAAAACGCAGGGGTAGTTTTGATAATGACACCCCTGGTCATCCCCTACCTCCCACCGACTTCCAGCACCATCTCTGCAAGGTGGTGTCGAAGAAATGGCGGCACCACCATTGGGTAGCACCGCCTTCACCCTCTTTAAAAAGCCCTTTCCCCCTCCTCTCCGATCATCCTGTCTCCTCCTACTCCGGCTGCTTCAAGCTAGGGTTCCGATGAGGTTTGCATCAGAAAAACTGCTCCTCCCATTCCCTGCAAATTTCAACGACGGCCTAGGTCTTTCCTTCGGGCTGGCCATCCTCCTCTCTCTCTCTTTTCCCCTTTTCTCACTCCAGTCTCACCAGACATTTGGGTTTTTCCTCTTCTTCGTATTTTTCAGCAAGCAGGGGTTTCAGAATGGAAAAAAGGTGCACCTCCGGCGATGGGCAACTCCTTAGACCACCCAGGTAAGCCCTCTTTCCTCTTCTTTGGTTTTCCCCTTCCCCAGGCCAGATCCATGACCATATTTGGTGTTTCTTAGCTAGAGAATGTGCCTGGGAAAAGCCGGGTTCCATTTGGCTCATGTGATCCAGGCATCCCAAGGACGCAGCGTGTAACACACGCCTAGGATGTACCCATGGGATGGACTTCAAGCGTGTAAGCATCCTGGGAGTCGAGACGCTCTGCGCCTACACTGAAGATGCGTCTGCACAACATAGCTCAGGACACGCTACAATGCGCTGCTCGGGCATACACACATGTGCGATCGCGGTCCTGGTTCAACTGGGATGAGCACGCATCTAGGGAACCGTGATGTGCAGGGCCCGCGTGGACAAATCTGGTTCGTCTATGATGTTACGACACTAAAATTTCAATTACAGGGGCTGTAGGACTTCGATTGACAATCCGAAAAAGCCATTACATCCTTATTGATGACACAGACCTAATGAGATTATAAAAGTTAGGGTTAGAGGCCTATTTAGTATAACTATAGCCTAAACACTATAGAGATCGCATAGATCTACAGGATCAAAGATGATTAAACTTCATAGATTGATTTGTTGGGTCTATTAGGAGACCAATGTGCCTAGATCGAGTCTAAGTTACACATCCACCTTGAACTTATAGATCTGACTATCCAAATTAAGTACAGACTTGTTTTAGGCATCAGGACAGGCGACATGGGAGATCTGACCCTTCAATTACATGATCTTGATGACATGAAAGAGATTAAAGGCAATCTAATCATTAGATGTTAGTACTATACGTGAGATCTAGCCTAGAAGTGCGTTAAGCAAAGACATATAGATCCTAAAAGGCAGATCTAGCTGTTAATCTATAAGTCTAAGTAATGAGCCATAAAGGTTGAAAAATAATACTTGAATCCTTGTTATTAATTGATATTCAAGGTTTCTCAAAGGTAACTCAGGGTCGAGTAATAAAGGATGCGATTCAAGGAACATCGAGGTAGGTAGTCTGATACTACTAAGTTTTCATAAATGCATCTTAAACTCTGACTTGCCTTTATTGCTATTTTTAGCATGCTTTTGAGATATGATGTTTTGATACAAATATGCGAAATTGTCTTCATGTTTTATGGCTTTGAATACGATATTAGCATGAATTGATTTTATACACTGCTCGCATGGTTGAAAATAAATGCATAAATTGCATGATTTCGATGATTGAGATTTGGATTTATCTATATATGCTTTTTGGGCTATTGAGCCTAGTGGGCACTATGCTGAGAGGTTGTGATGTATGGAGTTGGCCTCCTGGCCTCTACTACCAAAAAGGTGGATGGTATCACTGCCAAAAAATGGCATTGTCCCTTCCCTGACTGCTGTGGTAAATAGGGACGACCACTAGAGGTGTCACATCACCCTTTTGGGACATATCCATAGTCACTGTGGAGGCTATGGTGGACAGGTCTCTAGATACCAGAGACACACAATTCAAAGGTGTTCTAGTCATGAGCATAGTTGGCCCTATGATTTCAGTTGTATTGATATGTATATAGCATTGAGATGGTCATATACGAGTACTCGGGACCAGTCGGTTTGATATGGTTATTTACCCATCGGCTCGAGTTCCAAGTGGGCAGATCACCAAATAAGGCAGCCTGCGGTGGGAACAGAATCAAAAGACCATGTGCATGATACTTATAGTAATGTCAGCATTTGCTTGAATGACGACTATTTTAAGAGTTTCATGATTATTATATTTTACTCGTTGGTTTGATGCATTGCTGAGATCTTCTTACATGGATACTATTAATTCCTACTTTATGATGTTAGACATGTCTATGTCGTTGAATACGAGGTTTTGGTAAAGGATTCTATGATTGAAATTGCATAAATGAGCTTATGTTTTATGCATAAATATGCATGTTTGCACAAGATGGAATCACTGATGTTTTACATGAAAAAGCTCTTTGAATTGTGCATGTTGCCTGCCATGTTTTCAAAATAGTAGTATCAGATTCACCTATTGGGTATGAGAAATACTTACCCAAATATATTATTTTTCATATTAGCTCCACACAAGGGTAGAAGAAGCATAAGGGAAAGTTAGTACTATGATCAAGTAAAGGAAGAAAGGACAAGCATAAATGTAATAAACACTCTATCTTTTAGACATGTATCTGTACTTATTTACAGTTGGGCTATGAGCTATGATTGGATAGACCTGGGAAGGCATTTGTGATTTCTGAAAATTTTAATACTACTTTACTCATCTCGAAAGCAAATGACACTCGGGGTTTTCAAAATGAATTTAAAATAAAATATTTTCCACTGCCTTGCATTGATTTTCTAACAGTGTTTTCAAATAGGGATCGATCCGCCCTAGGAATTAGTTATTGCATTTAAAAATGCATGTGAAAACCCGGGTCATCATAAATCTACTCAGTGGGACATGGCTGTAATGACTCCAATTTTGTAATATTAAAATCCCAAGTTAGCAATGAAAAGTTTAGTTTTTGAAGATAAGGGCATTTTGGTCATTTCACTATTCACCTTGACTGAACCCAGAAATTTGGTCCTAAAAATGGTACCATTAGGTGTGTCTCAGAAAAAGGAATCCAACAAGACCAAAATCACCCAAAACAGAGTTAAAATGAGCAACTTATGGCCCTTTGAAGTTCAGGGGCAAAAATGTAATTTTTATTAAAAAACGGATTTAGCCTGTAAAACACAGGGGACCGTTTTGATACGGGCACCCTTCATCTTCAACCTCCTAGAGGGTTCTAGAACGGCGGTGATTGGAGGAGAAATCACTGCCATTCTGGAGGTTTCTCCACCGCCATTCAAGGGCGGTGAGAGCCCCCTCCAGAACCCTATTATAGCCCTATAAATAGAGCTCTTGGGCACCTCTAATGGCAGCCCAAAAGCTTGAAGAAAACCCGTTGTGGAGGAGTAACCTAGAGGGGAAACGAGGAGAAAAACCCAGCAACGAGCCAGGTATGCCCAAGATCCCTCAAAACCCATCTTCACAGTAGTCCTAAGATCAATTTCCCTAGGTTTTTGCATGAAAAACCATGCAAAATGGAGCCCTGGAGACCCACCAAGGACCCAGGGACATCCCTGGGCCGCACTGGTTCGACAGGGTCGAACCAAGGTGTCCTGAGGATGCCCCGGTCCCCTAGACGACGAAACGTTCCAGCCGAAACGTGATGCGTCGATCGTGTCTGAGAAAAACCAACGGACGCGCCTGCAAAAGGGCAGAAAAGTCAGCGCGTCTGCAGACGCGCCCGCTAAGGCGCACGCCATAGATGCGCAGCACGCTAGCAAACTGAGATTTTTCCGTCTTAAGGAAGCCGGTGCGCATGTCGCTGGTGTGCATCACACTAGCATTCCGTATTTTTACCCTTAAGGGCTTATGTACGTGTGATACTAAAACGCTTATAACATGAGATCTAGAGCTCCGATTGAGGCGCCGCAAAAGGAGTTGTGTCTGTGTCGCCGACGCGAACACACTAAAACTATAAAATCCCTGATCAAGGCCCAATCAAAGGTGGGCATGACCCTTAGAATAGGATGGTGGCGCGTGGCCGCTAGACCTTTGGAAAACTAATGATACCAAGGCCCAATTAGGACCTTAGGACACTCATAGGCATAGGGATGGACCCTTAATGCCTAATTAATAAGACCAACCACTCTAAAACCCATAAAAGATAGGCCAAACTAACCTTGATTCCTCAAACCATGTTTAAGAGCATACGAGGACAAAGGGGTTAGCGCGACCTAGCCAGGTAGGTGTTCTATCACTACTAGATTCTTTTAAAAGAACTATTATTGTTTGAGAATACATGTTTTAAGTATATGACTTGTTTAGCATGACTTAATTCAGCATGCATGTGATAAATGCTTTATGCATAGACATGTTTTGTAAATAATTGCATATACATTATGTATAGATATGTTTTGCAAACTATTGCATACATTGCATGATTTGTGAGCATTAAGTTCTTGCAAAAATGGCATGTCCTTGAGGGTTACCAAAAGACGTTGGAGTGCCGAGGGCCAGGCAGTTGTGAGGGACCCAAAGAGGACAGGTTTTGAAAAAGAGATTTTTCGCTTGTTTGATCTCATGTGATTTGGGCTCGTAAGCTCGTGGGTGCTATGCCGAGGGGTTTGGGTTGGCCACCCAGCCTCTACCACTATTAGGTGGATGGGTACCACACCCAAAAAGAGGCAACATCCCTACGTCGACTGCATGTGGTACAGGGAGCTACCACTGGTGTCACGGCACTGGGTTGACGTGTCATAGGCCCCGTGGAGGCTATGACCGAGTGTCCTCAGGTACCCGGAGACCACATGGCAAGGAGGTCGTGGGCATAGTTGGACCCTATGGTTTTGTGGACTTATTTGCATTGCATATGGCATGATATGAGGTTGGTCGACCATACCATACTAGATATCCATGAGTTGGATTCAATGAAGCATCTTATGCATATCATAATGTTATGATATATATGTATATGATCCTTTCGATTTTGGATTATGTGATCCTTTAAGTCGTTAGTATTTCAGTTTGACAATGGATTTTTATATCGATATTGAACTTGAGTATTCAGACATGCACATGTTTTGGAAAGAGCATATGATTTTAAAACATTGCATGCATTATAAAACTAGTAGTGATAGACTCCTACTGAGTATAGTATATACTCACCCTATCCTTAACATTTTTCAGGATAGTTCCACTCATAAATAGAAGACGTCTCAGGAGATATTAGTGCTACAAGCAAGTGAATAAACAAAGGAGACAACTATACATGTGAGTAAACTCTCTACCCTTTGGACATGTATTTGTTTTAATTTACAGTTGGGCTGTGTGTTGTGACTGAATAAACCTGGGGAAAAACACTTATGATTTCTAAAGCTTTTCAAAAACTACCTTGGTTGTTATGAAAGCAAATGACACTCGGGGTTTTCAAAATGAGTTTAAAACTAAAGGTTTTCCACTACATTGCATGGTTTTTATAAAATGGTTTTCAAATAGGGATGCATCCTGCCTTAGGAATTAGATATTGCATTTAAAAATGCATGGAAAAACTTGGGTCGTCACAGTTGGTATCAGAGCCCAGGTTTTATCCTTTCACAGCCAGTCCAGCATGTCCAAGGGTCATGGAGAATTGAGAAAATAAAGAATAAGTAGTATAAAAAGGAGTAGTAGAGATGATTGCTTCTATTTGAGGATTACCATATTGATGCTCAAGGCATTTCACCTTAAATAAATAGGTGAAACACAGCTTGGTTTAACAAATAATTAAGCAAAGGATAGTGCAACCCTTATCCAAAATCCAGCTTAAGACAACTTAAGGATTAAGGATTGTTGTGTGGTGCAAATATAAAAACTCATATATGGATCATATTATGTGAATGATGAATGAGGATGTTAGTAAACTTGTTAGTAGATAGTTTTGACCTGCACTAAAGTAATCTCATCGAAGGTGAGAAAATTGAAGAACCTAGATGACTATCTTACCATCAATAAAGTAATCTCATCAAAGGTGAGAAATTGAAGAACTTAGATGGCTATCTTACTATCATAAAGAATATCAGAATATGAGTACAAGGATATGATATAAGTATGACAGGGGATGTAAAAGACAGACTTTGAAGATTTTAATGATAATCTAAGAGGAATGAGAATGCAAGATGATATTGAGAAATAGCTGTGACTCGAACTAGGTCACAAAGGTAAGGATCTTGAAGGACTTAGCTCAATTTTGGATACTATTCAGGAGAGTAAAATGCTATTGAATAATAATTATGGAGCAAATCAGAAGATGTATACAAGTGATATATTATGTGATAGGGAAATGAATTCGACCGAGTTATCAAAGAATCTTGACGGTAATATTGGGGATGATAGATTTATGATAATAGATTGATCCTAACATGAACTTGTAAGAAAAGTATAGCATGATCAAAACGTCAATGTCGTTATTAAGACATTGTATGAATTTTATTGAGGCTATAGGCAATTGAGGATTTCAATGATCTTAAGACAGTTTAGAATTTCTGAGAAGCATTTAGTTTACCCTATATGTTACGTAAAGGAATAGATGAAGTATCAATTATATGCAACAAAGCACATGAAGACATTGATCTAGGTAGACAAAAATGAGGATTTTGAAGAAAAGAGAGAGAGATAGAGATGTAACTATAAGTATTCAATGAAATATTTAATATTCAAAAGAAGAAGATCATGACTCTATGGAGATGCATACAATTCTATCATCTTAAATCCTATAGGAAGGTAGATCAAACAAATACGAAAGAATGATGATAGATGAGTTGGTGATCTTATTGTAAAAGAGTATAAAAGAGAGAAAGCATATGGGGTTTAAGACTTTGAGTAGAGTATCGAATTTCAGGAGATTATGCAATAAGAAATTTTCGAAGAGGAATGGTGACAAACTAGAAATTAAATTCTACAAATGGTTTGATATCAATTATTACCATTAGATTCTTATCAGATTCATTAGCTTATGGGGAACACCAAAGGATATAATCCATCAAAAGGAAAATTTGGTAATATCCCACCTTGCCAATAAAGTATATTGAAAAAGGAATTAAGCCGGGACAGTGACTTGCCCATTTAGCAAGTAGGGCACCATCAAGGATCAAAATGGAGGTCTTACTATTATAGATTGGAAGACCAAAAATATTAAGACCATTATTTAGTCATTACCTTTAGAGTACTATTGACTAAATAAAGGTATCCCACCCTATTTCATCAATTATGTTAGTATCTATGAGTTAGTAGTTGAAGTTATATACTTGGAGGGATGTTATAAATCTTTTCCTTGAAGGGAAAAGAACTTGTTAGACTAAGTCAATTGAGGGTATGAGGTCAGTTAATAAATACAGTAACAATTGAGATAGAAGAGCAATCTCCACCAATAAGACAGACTTCTAAAACCCGAATAGATACCATGACAAACCATAGAAATTACTTTGGGTCTGAAAGATGCTGATGACTTAGATTAAAAACAAAGGTAGATAAGTACCGATCACCTTAGAGACCCTTGAGCTTACGACAAGGATATATCTGGACAGAGATCAATAGCTAATCAAAGAAAGTCTTTCTATATGTCTACAAAAATTTTCCATGCTTACCTGAGTGTTTTTCAAATTTGATGATTTAATAGCTTCAGCATAACTTGATGAATTAGTTATTGAACGAGAACTGCTATTACAAGCTAAGTATGAAGAGGGACTTGAAGGATGAAATTGGAGGAATAGAGAAAATCACTACTTATGCATGATTGACAATAAAGCCCTGATAAAAGATTGAACAAAATATTGACATAGGGAATGGAAGAAGAAAAGGTGAGATGGCTAGCACACTATAAGGTGAAGATTTAACGTTACGTTACCCTTAGACAAACAGTTAGTTGTTATGAGCATATACCAAGTACGAAAAGTCAATTGAAGGAATTTCCTAAGGACTAACCCTACTGGATTGACTATGGAACTTTTGGACTGAAAGGTTACGAAGAAAACCATCAAGCAAAGAAAAGACAAAGAGGATGATGACAAAGGATTCAACCATGACCTAGTAAGGGTACTCGGTTATGAATAAGAGACTTTTTGTTTTACATAAATGGGAACATTATTGAAAATCCTAATGACAAATTGATGTGAATAAGTGAGATAAGCCTCTGGACAAGAACTTATGACTCATGATGATGAATCGACCATTAACATTTGACATGAGTTTGGATAAGATCCGAAAGTGTTTAATGAATTCAATAATTATGAAACTGGATATAGAGTTAGGACATTTTACTTTCAGTATATAAGGTCTTCAATAGGAAATGCTACTAATTGGCTTTCATGATTTTATTTTGAACATGACTTTGGTCAAGGAATAAAGTCACATATGGAAAATGATAGACAGTTGAAATTCAAAGTTAAGTAAGAGTTTGGCTGTAGAGTACATGGTACCATGTCAATTATTGAAGTATCTTGGGGACAAATATAAAATATAAGAAGCAAAGTTAGACACAATGGAAAGAAGGTAAATTTTTGGGCTCTTACTAATGACATATAACCAACCATTAGAAGGAGATATGGATGATGAAGAGATCATTAGATGAAAGATAAAAAGAAAAAGGGATTATCCTATGATATTCAAAATAGGAGAAATAAATCATATAATTTATACATGAATATAGAAGCATGATCTTACGAGGAGACTATCTTATACATGATGAGATAAGTATAGGAATCTAAGGAATTCAAGATAGATGAAGTACCGCTAGAAATCAGTGTAGTTAAATTGGCACGTATGAGAGTATGCATCAGAGTACGCAGCGAAAACAGCCCTTATAGGTGAGGCCTTATAGGAGGAACAATATAAATGATAAATTGAGGATGAACCTAGATTTGATTCCCAAGGGGGAGAATGCATTCACCAAGAAGTTATCTAAGAGACAAATACTAGGAAGATGATAATTTATGGAATTTTGAGGACGAAATTCCTTTAAGGGGGTAATAATGTAATGACTCTAATTTTGTAATATTAAAATCCCAAGTTAGCAATGAAAATTTCAGTTTTTGAAGATAAGGGCATTTTGGTCATTTTACTATTCACCTTGACCGAACCCAAAAATTTGGTCCTGAAAATGGTACCATTAGGTGCGTCTTAGAAAAAGGAATCCAACAAGACCAAAATCACCCAAAACAAAGTTAAAATGAGCAACTTATGGCCCCTTGAAGTTCAGGGGAAAAAATGTAATTTTTATTAAAAACGGATTTAGCTTGCAAAACACAGGGGCCCGTTTTGATACGGGCACCCTTCATCTTCAACCTCCTAGAGGGTTCTAGAATGGCGGTGATTGGAGGAGAAATCACTGCCATTTTGGAGGTTTCTCCACCGCCATTCAAGGGCGGTGAGTGCCCCCTCCAGAACCCTCTTATAGCCCTATAAATAGAGCTCTTAGGCGCCTCTAATGGCAGCCCAAAAGCTTGAAGAAAACTCGTTGTGGAGGAGTAACCTATAGGGGAAACGAAGAGAAAAACCCAGCAACGAGCCAGGTATGCCCAAGATCCCTCAAAACCCGTCTTCACAGTAGTCCTAAGATCAATTTCCCTAGGTTTTTGCATGAAAAACCATGCAAAATGGAGCCCTGGAGACCCACTAAGGACCCAGGGACGTCCCCTGGGCCACACTGGTTCGACAGGGTTGAACCAGGGTGTCCTGAGGACGTCTCGGTCCCCCATACGAAGAAACGTTCCAGTCGGAACGTGATGCGTCGATTGCTTCTGAGAAAAACCGACGGGCACGTCCAGGGACGCGCCCGCAAAAGGGAAAAACGGGAGGAAAAGTCAGGGCGTCTGCAGACGTGCCCGCTAAGGTGCATGCCATAGACGCGCAGTGCTCTACCAAACTAAGATTTTTCCGTCTTAAGGAAGCCGGTGCGCATGCCGTTGGCGCGCAGCACACTAGCATTCCGTATTTTTACCCTTAAGGGCTTATGTACGTGTGACACTCAAACGCTTATAACTTGAGATCTAGAGCTCCGATTGAGGCGCCGCAAAAGGCATTGTGTCCATGCCGCTGACGCAGACACATCCAAACTATAAAATCCCTGATCAAGGCCCAATCAAAGGTGGGCATGACCCTTAGAATAGGATGGTGGGGCGTGGCTGCTAGACCTTTGGAAAACTAATGATACCAAGGCCCAATTAGGACCTTAGGACGGGATGGACCCTTAATGCCTCATTAATAAGACCAACCACTCTAAAACCCATAAAAGATAGGCCAAACTAACCTTGATTCCCCAAACCATGTTTAAGAGCATACGAGGACAAAGGGGTTAGCGCGACCTAGCCAGGTAGGTGCTCTATCACTACTAGATTCTTTTAAAAGAACTATTATTGTTTGAGAATACATGTTTTAAGTATATGACTTGTTTAGCATGACTTAATTCAGCATGCATGTGATAAATGCTTTATGCATAGACATGTTTTGTAAATAATTGCATATACATTATGTATAGATATGTTTTGCAAACTATTGCATACATTGCATGATTTGTGAGCATTAAGTTCTTGCAAAAATGGCATGTCCTTGAGGGTTACCAAAAGACGTTGGAGTGCCGAGGGCCAGGCAGTTGTGAGGGACACAAAGAGGACAGGTTTTGAAAAAGAGATTTTTCGCTTGTTTGATCTCATGTGATTTGGGCTAGTAAGCTCGTGGGTGCTATGCCGAGGGGTTTGGGTTGGCCACCCAGCCTCTACCACTATTAGGTGGATGGGTACCACGCTCAAAAAGAGGCAATGTCCCTACGTCGACTGCATGTGGTACAGGGGGCTACCACTGGTGTCACGGCACTGGGTCGACGTGTCATAGGCCCCGTGGAGGCTATGACCGAGTGTCCTCAGGTACTCGGGGACCACACGGCGAGGAGGTCGTGGGCATAGTTGGACCTTATGGTTTTGTGGACTTATTTGCATTGCATATGACATGATATGAGGTTGGTCAACCATACCATACTAGATATCCATGAGTTGGATTCAATGAAGCATCTTATGCATATCATAATGTTGTGATATATATGTATATGATACTTTCGATTTTGGATTATGTGATCCTTTAAGTCATTAGTATTTCAGTTTGACAATGGATTTTTATATCGATATTGAACTTGAGTATTCAGACATGCACATGTTTTGGAAAGAGCATATGATTTTAAAACATCGCATGCATTATAAAACTAGTAGTGATAGACTCCTACTGAGTATAGTATATACTCACCCTATCCTTAACATTTTTCAGGATAGTTCCACTCATAAATAGAAGACGTCTTAGGAGATATTAGTGCTACGAGCAAGTGAATAAACAAAAGAGACAACTATACATGTGAGTAAACTCTCTACTCTTTGGACATGTATTTGTTTTAATTCTGATTGGGCTGTGTCTTTGTATTTGGATAGACCTGGGGAAAAACACTTATGATTTCTAAAGCTTTTCAAAAACTACCTTGGTTGTTATGAAAGCAAATGACACTCGGGGTTTTCAAAATGAGTTTAAAACTAAAGGTTTTTCGCTGCATTGCATGGTTTTTATAAAATGGTTTTCAAATAGGGAAGCATCCTGCCTTAGGAATTAGATATTGCATTTAAAAATGCATGGAAAAACCCGAGTCGTCACAATGGCATAAGGCCCTGAACTACAACGGCCACTACATTTACCTCCTTATCTCCTTGCCTTGGTGTCATGGCAGGGGTAGCAACTGGTGGAGCGATAGTGGACCTAGTCCTTTATTGAGGATCTATCTGTTAACAACCCAATAACACATTGTATAAGTATTTCTCTTATCTCTGTCCAAGTCATGAACTTATGGACTGTAACTCTAATTAGACCCTTAAAGTGGTGATGATGGAACAAACCTAAGCTCTAATACCAAACTGTGACACCCTGAGTTTTTATAAACCTTTTCCCCAAAGTAATAATAATAATATGTTTTAAGAAAAATAGATGGGATCCCTAAAAATGAAAACTCAAAATCTATAAATTTTGCACAGTTTTAAAAGAATTAGCCAAAAACGAAAACCTCAGGGGTCAACCACATTCCAAAACTACAACCATAAATAAAATCAAATTTGAGCTTGCTCGATTTAAAACCATGATAAATAAGGTGATTAAAGACAATAATAAATCAAGTAAAAAAAGCCACCAGGTTCCATCCATGATAACCACAACAATTACATATGTAATTAAACATTCACTACAGCATACTATGGGTCCAATCTATCCAAACATGTAAACATCCAAGTAAAGTCCCAAAGGTCTAATACAAGTCTAAGAGACATATACTAATCTATCTCTGAATACAAAAAGTGGATAGTCTTCAGGTCCTCGCCCAAATCAATGCTACTCCACCTGCTTTCCCTTTCGGCTATCGCGCTCCAAATCTGAGGCATTGCAAAACAAAGCAATGCCTCAACAAGCTATGCTTGTGTAGGTGATCACACTCAACTAAAGCTTAATAAATCACAGTGATCACATTCAATTAAAGCTTAATAAAATCACATGGTGAATCTCATGAAATAAACATATATAAGGCATGTCAAATAATCGAATGCTCATAATGGAGTAACATATGAAAATCATAAACCTTCACAAATGGATATCAAGTCAAATCATGATGGCATGTAAGGCATGATCAAAATACAGATGTGCACCCATCAAAACAATACGAGTCCATGTCCACAGAATAATATGCATACAAGTCATGATAAATAGGACACTGTATCAAAAACAATCCTAAGAGTGTCCCATGATGCTCAATCACTGGTGATGAGTACTCATACCAATCCTGGGTCCTCCTGTGCAGCCCACATTAGCCCCCGGAGTCCCTCACGGCCTAGTCTCGGCTTACCCCAGTTCACCCCACATATAAATCCACATGAGCATACAGAATAATAGTATGGGCTACTATGCTACAGTGGTAACCCCACCAGGATCTGAACCACTGGCGTTCCCCATCAACACCCAAATGGGAGACTTTCTCTATCCCCATGGGAAGGAACATACCTGTAGGGGGGACTACCCATGATACCACCACCTACGTACCTGGCCCTATACCACTCAAGGGCGGCGTCTAATCATCATCATCACAAAGTCAAAGGGTGGGGGGACAACCCTACAACCCTCCTAGCATAGTACCCATCAGCTGGAAGCACCCCTCATAAATCAACAAGTTGTAAATCATGGAAAGACTCCATAAAATAATCTCAATAAGTACGATCAAAGCTCATGATAAATACAATACATCATGTGTAAAACATGGTTATTCGAAAAAATGGAATGTCATAATCCAGTAAGAAGGAGGAACACATTTATGAGATCATGAGAGGACACAAAAGCACATGCCTTAAGAACTTTAGAAAACAGGTCATGGTTACTAAAATCATGGTGAAACTTCAAATGGAATCACCTACCTTGATAAATGCGGTGCTCTAATTAGGCGCGTGGGCAATGTCACATCGTGTGCTCTGACATACTTGTCACATCATAAGTCATCTATCACTTGGCTTTCTCACATCTAAAAATAAACAAATTCAAGTGATAACTTCATTGATCTAGCCGTTAATCCCAGATTAACGGTTCACACTCACTGACATCCCTCTTCATCCCATTCCACCAAAAATGCCTTCTAAGATCCTAGTACATCTTCGTACCTCTGTGATGAATAGAATATGGGGATTGGTGTGCCTCCTGGAGCAAATCATGTATCAACTGATCATGATTGGTGCTCCCCAAGGAGACCCACTTGGCCTAATAAAACCCTTATCTAGAAGCTCTTGCAACTGTACCTAGAGCTCTCATAATTCTGCAGGGGCCATCCTATAGGGCACCTTAGAGATATGTGTTGTGCCCAACACCAAGTCTATGGTAAAATCAATCTCCTCGCATGGGGGTAGTCCTGACAGCTTGTTTGAAAATCCATTGGCAGAATCTTGCATCACATCTATCTCCTCAATCAGTGGCTACTCACTGTTAATCATTGTGACGCAGGCCAAGAACACTCGACAGTCTCGAGCATAATATCGAGCCACTCTCATGGCTGAGATAACACAAAGGCTACTAGTGCTCCTCCTACATTGGACTATGACCACTAGTCAATCTGGTACACAATATCTGATCTGCTTCTTACGGCAGTGTGACGACCCGGGTTTTGTCATGCATTTTTAAATGAAAAATCTAAATTCCTAAGGTGGGATCCTGATTTAAAAAACAGTGCAATGCAGTGGAAAAATCTTTTGTTTGAAATTCATTTTGAAAACCTCGAGTGTCATTTTCTTTCACAACAACTAAGGTAGTTTTTGAACAGCTTTAGAAATCACAATTGCTTTTCCCCAGGTCTACTCAGTCACAGTACACAGCCCAACTATAATTAAATACAAATACGTGTCCAAAGGGTTGAGAATTTGCTTACATGTATAATTGTTTCCTTTTTGATTCGCTTCCTAGTAGCAATAACATAGATGTCCTCTACTCATGGATGGAATCATCCTGAAAAATGTTAAGGATAGGGTGAGTATATACTATACTCAGTAGGAGTCTATCACTATTAGTTTTATAATGCATGCGATCTTTAAAACTCATGTGCTCATAAAAACATATGCATGTTGTTCGAATAATCACGTTCAATATCGATATTAAAAGCCACTGTCAAATCGAAAATACTGACGACTTAAAGAAATATCATAATCCAAGTCGAAAGTATCATATATCATAATCATAAAAATATGCATCATATGCTCAACTGAATCCAACTCATGGATATCTATCATGGTATGGTCGACCAACCTTATATCATGCTATATGCAATGCACATAAATTCACGAAACCATAAGGTCCCACTATGCCCACAACCTCACCGCCGTGTGGTCCCCGGGTACCTAGGGACACAGGATCATATACCTCCACGGGGCATATGACACTTTGACCTAGTGCCGTGACACCAGTGGTAGCCCCCTATACCACATGCAGTCGAAGCAGGGACATGCCCTTTTTGGGCGTGGTACCCATCCACCTAATAGTGGTAGGAGTTGGGTGGCCAACCCACACCCCTTGGCATAGCACCCACGAGCTTACTAGCCCAAATCATGTTCGATCAAATAAGCCAAAAACCTTTGTTCAAAACCTGTCCTCTTTGGGTCCCTCACAACTGCCTGGCCCTCGGCACTCCAGCGTCTTTTGGCATCCCTCAAGGACATGTAATCTTTGCAAGTACTTAAATCATGCAATGTATGCACTTGTTTGCAAAACATATATGTGCATAATGTATATGCAATCATTTACGAAACATGTCTATGTACAAAACGTTTATCACATGCATGCTGAATCAAGTCATGCTAAACAAGTCATATACTTATAACATATGTTCTCAAAACAATAATAGATCTTTTAAAAGAATCTAATAGTGATAGAGCACCTACCTGGCTAGGTCGCGTTAACCCTTTTGTCCTTATACGCTCCTGAACATGGTTTGGGGACTCAAGGTTAGTTTAGCCTATTCTTTATGGGTTTAGAGCAGTTAGGTCTTATTACTTAGGCATTAGGGGTCCATCCCTATGCCTATGGGTGTCCTAAGGTCCTAATTGGGCCTTGGTATTCTCAGTTTTCCAAAGTTCTAGTGGTCACGCGCCACCATCTTATTCTAAGGGTCATGCCCTCCTTTTATTAGGCCTTGATCAGGGATTTTATGATTTGATGTGTCCGCGTCGTCGATATAGACACAACGCCTTTTGTGGCACCTCAATCGGAGCTCTAGATCTCAAGTTATAAGCGTTTTAGTATTGTATGTACATAGAGTCTTAAAGACAAAAAAACGGAATGCTAGGGCGCTGCGCGTCTGCGACATGCGCCCTGCTTCCTTAAGTAACAAAAAAGTCGACGTGCACTAGCGCGCTGCACGTCTGCGGCATGAGCCTCAGCCGGCGCATTTGCAGACGGGCGTGACTTCTCCGCTCGTCTGTCCCTTTAGCGGCCCCTGTGTTTTGCCGCTAAACCCGTTTTTGTAAAAATTACAGTTTTGCCCCTAAACTTCAAAGGGCCATAACTTGCTCATTTTAACTCCTTTTTGGGTGATTTTGGTCTCGTTGGATTCCTTTTTCCTAGAAACATTTAATGGAACCAATTTTTGGACCAAATTTATGGGTTCAGTCAAGGCGACTAGTGAAATGACCAAAATGCCCTTATCTTTAAAACTGAACTTTTTCATGGGATTTTAATATTACAAAAATTGGGGTCATTACAGGCAGTCTGTTGTAACCCAAAACGTCGCTAACTAGTCCATCCCTAAGATAATATCATAATCCACCATTTCTAAAAGAATGAAGTCAGCATCCATCCTAACACCTGATATCTCCACTGGTACCCTTTTAAGGTACTTCGTCGCCTCCACTATCTCTCCTATCGGCATCAATACATCTAACCCAAATGCTAACTCATATGTGGCAAGTCAAGGCATGATGCAAATGTATATAAAATAAACAAATTTGTAGACCCAAAGTAAAAAAGAACTCTAGCATGTCTATTAGTTACCAAGAAAGTACCTTCCATCACCTGGTTTGAGGCCTGTGCCTGCCCCGAGGCAATGACGAAGACGCATCCTTGACTATGCGGCGTTGCCTCTATAGTGGCATCTGTCCTCACTGGCCTGTCTCTCTGACCTCTCAGGCAGTCTCTCATCGCATGCCCTACCTCACCACAGCTGTAAGATTTGAATGGCAGTCTGGCTAGAAAGGCTACTGTCACTGCTACTGCTGGTGGAACTGCTGTGGGCCCTAATGCTGATGGCCCTGTCCTGAGCATGCTCGCCCCATGTGTCAGCCCTTACAATGAGGGCACACTTTCCTGCCCTGACCTCTTCTATGTCTAGGAGGGTACTGCTGGTCAAGCCCCCCAGAGGTTGTGTGGACGTGAAGGGTCTCTTGCCCTTAAAGGGCTGACTCATCTCTCCTCTGCTCCGTACCAAGTTTCTCTCTCAAGCACGGAAGCAGTGTCTGCTGACTGTGTCACTGTGATAGAGTGTATAATAAGTATCTCGTGTCTCAACTGCTGCATCAACCTATCGACAAATCTATCTGTCACCACCTGCTCCAAGGCAAATGGGGTAGATGCGAATCTCCATAGTCTTGTGAATAGGTTCAAATAATGCTAAACTGTCACACTCCCCTGTGCTAATGTGCCAAACTCCCTCTTCATAACATGCATGGCATGAGGAGGGAAGTACTGCTTGTCAAAGATCCTCATAAAATCCTTCCATAAGAGTGGTGCTGAGGATGGAGGGTGCGTCTGTTTCTGAGTCTTCCACCAAAACCTAGCCTCTCCAATCAATAAATATGTCTCTAGTTTGACCTGATCCTCAGGTGGGACCTCCATCTCCTCAGAGGCCTTCTCTACCTCAAATAGCCATCTCTCCACCACTGCTATATCTCCTTCCCCACGGAAGGTGGGTACCATGCTATGAAACCTCTCGAGCTACTTAGCCGATGAAACTCATGTGCTCGAGGATCCTTCCTCTGTAGCTCTTGGCATAGGAGCTGTCAATACTGGGAGGGATGACTGTACTGACGTGTCCTCCTGGACTGTTGTAGTTATCGATAGGTGGGCAGACTGCATAGCCTGCATTTATGTCCAGACTTGCTGTGTAATCTGCTCGGTGAGTCCCTTGCCTTGGTGTTACGATAGGGGTAGCAACTGGTGGAGCAGGGGTGGACCTAGTCCTCTGTCAAGGAGCCATCTATTAACAACCCAATAACACATTATATAAGTATTTCTCCTATCTTTGTGCAAGTCATGAACTTATGAGTTGTAACTCTTATTGGACCCTTAAAAAGTGGTGATGATGGAATAGACCTAGGCTCTGATACTAAACTGTGACACTCTGGGTTTTTATAAAACTTTTCTTCAAAGTAATAATAATAATAATAATATATTTTATGAAAAATAGACGAGATCACTGAAAATGAAAACTCAAAAACTATAAATTTTGACAAGTTTTAAAAGAATTAACCAGAAACGAAAACCTTGGGGGTTAACCACATTCCAAAATGTAACAATAAATATAATCAAATCTGGATACTCTGAGCATGCTCGATTTAAAACCATGATAAATACAAAAGCTGATTAAAGACAATAATAAATCAAATAAAAAAAGCTACCAGGTTCCATCCATGATCACCGCAATAATTACATATGCATTTAAACCTTCACTACAACATAGTATAGGTCAAATCTATCCAAATATGTAAATGTCCAAGTAAAGTCCCAAAGGTCTAATACAAGTCTAAGAGATGTACATTAATCTGTCTCTGAATACAAAAGGTGGATAGTCTTCAAGTCCTTGCCCAAATTAATGCTGATCCACCTGCTTTCCCTTATGGCTATCGTGCTCCAAATCTGAGGCATTGCAAAACAAAGCAATGCCTCAGCAAGCTATGCTTGTGTAGGTGATCACACTCAATTAAAGCTTAATAATCATGGTGATCACAGTCAATTAAAGCTTAATAAAATCACACGGCGAATCTCATGAAATAAACATATATAAGGCATGTCAAATAATTGAACACACATAATGGAGTAACATATGAAAATCATAAACCTTTACAAATAGATATCAAGTCAAATCATGATGGCATGCAAGGCATAATCAAAATACAAATGTATGTCCATCAAAACAATACGAGTCCATGTCCACATAATGATATGCATACAAGTCATGATAAATAGGACACTATATCAAAAACAACCCTAAGAGTGTCCCACGACGCTCAATCACTAGTGATGAGTACTCATACCAACCTTGGGTCCGTCCTGTGCAGCCCGCGTCAACCCCAGAATCCTAAATTAACAGCCTAGATTATCTGATAATCCCTCCATTAAAGCAATCCTGAGCTAGATGTTTGTCTTTCTATCATCTAGACTGTCATATGTCATCCTTGATTTCAATCCTACTCATTTCATAATGATCCCTTAAATTTCTATTTCATTTAGTGATTCACATGTATCTTATGATTACGTGTCAATCTGATGGTCAGATTGCTCTCTGATCAACACATCCTAAGGCACTTGCTTAGATCAATGTTCAAGATCACTTTTCTTGGCAATTCAATGAGATCTACTCTTCTAATCCCCCAGATCATCCCATATTTGATGTATACCATCAAGGTCTAAAGCCTGATCATACATTGGTCAGCCTGATCTAGGTCATATAATAGTATTTATTAGTTTAACCATTTAAAAGGTTCTCAAAGCTAGGTTTTTATCTTGAATCTAGGTTCGCATTGTCGAGACAGTTGCAAAGCCTCTTTCAAATCTCGATTTGGACTTTTGTAACTCCTAAAATCATATTTTTTGTGAATGAAAGGCTTAAAAAGATCCAAAAATCAAGAAAAAGCCACGCCGTAGTGACGTGCATGCGCCGCTCATGAGTGTGTTGTGCGCGTTAGCTGTGTGCGTACAATCTCAATGGCTGCGTGTGTCTAGCCTATGTGCGTGCATGTGTCATGCCATGTGTCACCACGTGTCTCAGCGTGTCGTCGCATGCGCTCGTTGCTCGATGCGCCCGTGTGCATTCGCCGCCCAATGCACCTATGTGCACTCGCCCCCCGAGCATCGCTTGTGTGTGCTGTCAAAGATGCCGCTGCTGGGTTCTGTCGTCGAGAACGACGATCGGCTGGCTGTTAGGTTTCCAAATGGTGTAATTTTTGCACCGTTTCACTCATTTTTTCTCGTAGATCCCGTTTTTAAGCACCCTTTTGACAAATTCTATCGTTATCTCTCATTTTTACATGATTTTCATCATGTTCCTAAAAATCTCCTCATTATCATTTTCTCGATTTTTTGACATCCCTAGCCATTTGATTACCATGAAAATTTATGAGTTTGTTCTTTGTTCCATCATACACTAGATGAATGGTTTAGATAATCCATTTGACACCATTTCATCAGGTTATTTTTATAGAAAATTAAAATCATGCAGTCACCTGAAAAATGACATTCCACGTCATTTTTCGGCATTAAAATTGGTAAACTACATGGAGATAAGCAAAAAATGGAGAGAGGAAAAGGGAACAAGGGTCTACCTCAATCAGACTAATTGAAATGAAAGACTTCTCATCCGCGTGCACCTGGGAGGGGGATATCTACATTGTTGATAGCGTTTGGCGTTGTTGCCGTTGTCGGTGACACAGAAGCTAAGGGGAAAAGTTTTTTAGTCATATGGGAAAATAGGGCAGGCCTTTTAAAGCCTCATTCATGGGTTCCTATGCCAAGTCTGTGGGCCCCACGTGTATTTATCATTTTACCCCCTTCTACCATTTAATTAATACAAAAATTAAATTAATTAGCTATCTTTACTCCAATATCTAATTTTAGCGTTTTTAGTGCCGTTGGATTCTATTTTCCAAGCACATCTCAATTATTGAGGTTTTAACCTAAGATTCTATCTTCAAAAATTTCAAATTCTTAATTTTTCAATTTTTTATTTATAATTCTACAAAATTGCATCTTTTTCAGAATTTAAAATTTTGGGTTATTGCAATCAATCGTTGGCTCTTAATGAAATTTAAAGGGTTTGTTCCTGGTGTTGAGGTGCAAAAGATGAACGATTTAGATCAATAATCTAACACAGTCTCATCGACTATTTCTCTCCAAAATAGCAACTCCCTAATAATCACTGGAAAGCGACATTCCACGCCATTTTTTGGTGTCATAGATGTAAAAAAAAATAAATATAAACCACCAAGAATGGAAGGGGAAAGTGGGCGAGGCCTACCTCTAGTCAGTGGCTGGTGAAAATGGGGAAATCCCATCATCAAAGGGGAAAGGGGGTTGCTACGTCATCTCTGTCGGCATCAGATCATCATCGCCGATGGCACGGGAAATGGGAGTGTTAATGGTAGGGGAAAAATGAGGGAAGTATTAAGTCGGGGTGTGGGGTGGGGGGGGGGAGGCGCATTTAAAGTCCCCCATAAATACTATTATATTTTTATTGAAATTTAGTTTTTTATAATTTTTGAAATGATTACCAGCATTTATGGCTAGTAATCATCACCTTACGTATTAAATGCTAGCCAACTATCATTGCTTTCAATGTCCATTCTCATAATTTCTTAAATAAAACAAAAGTCCTCAAAATATAATTGATTTTCATGAGATGTTTGGAAAACACCATGAGTAGCAATCATATACTTTGACTAAAATTATGTTGGGTGTAATGATGAGGAAAATGTAAAATATAAACTCATTGGTTTTCGTGTAACCTCTAAAATGTATTGTTGTGGTGTAGATGACACTTGGATTTTGATAAACTTGTGCAAAAGAAAGATTATATTGAAAATTTTTAAATATCTTTCACTAATTGCATTTGAAAAATAATGAAAAGTGTTATAAAAAAAACCTGGGTTGTCACAGTTGGTACTTAGAGCTACGTGCCTGATTGGAGTACCGCGTTTTGAGGTAGGTGATTATGTTGGGATTTTTCCATGATTTCATAAATCATGATGTGTCATTTGGGAACTTTGAGGCATGTCATTTATGCCCTATCATGTTTTTATTAAAATGTATTCATTATAGATGTTTGATATCTGGACATCTTAATCTATATGATTTCTCATGTTTTGATACATGATTGATGATGTGTATCACGCTTTTGACTTGAGCTTATTGGGATTTATTACACATGAAAGATTCCATGGTTTATATCATGTTTTGATGTTTATGATGGGTGTTTCTACCTAGTGGGTACTATGCCATGAGAGTTGTAGGGTTGGCCACCCGCCCTCTGACTTTATGATATTTATGATTAGACACCAGCCCTAAAAGGTGACAATGTACGTAGGTGGTGGTATCATGGGTAATCCCCACTACGGGTCCATCCCCTCATGTGAGATCGAGGAAGTCTCCTGTTGCAGCGTCAATGAGGAGCGACAGTGGTTGAGACCCTGGAGTGGTCACCACTGCAACATTGTAGGCCATGCTCTTATTTTGTATGCTCATGTGGCATGGATGTGTTGGGTGAAGCCTATGTGGGTGGACCTATGGGCTGAACGAGCTACCTGGTGTGTGAGCTATAGGTGAGGAACCTTGGCATTAGAATGAGTACTCATTGCCAGTGATATGAGTATAGTGAGACACTCCTAGGGCTTGATTATGCACGATGCATTGTTCATCATGACATGCATGTACATTATGATGTGGACACGAATTCATGTTTGCTTTTGTTAGATGCATATCTATGTGTACTCATGCTTTGAATGACATGGTGATTAGATTTGATATTGTTTTATTCAAGTGAAAAGCATGCTTTGATCATTATTGTTTTGTTCAGACTTATGAGTTTTTATGCTTTGTTCATTATAAACGCCTGATGATTTAATGTGTATTGTAAATGATTTACTTTATGAGATTCACCATGAGATTGATATCTTATGCAAACTATTTTTATCGCATGCTTTATTACTTATAATCACCTACACAAGCAATAGCTTGCTAAGGCATTGCTTTGTTTTGCAATGCCTCACATTTGGAGCGCGATAGCGGTAAGGGAAAGCAAGTGGAGTAGTAATGATTGAGTGAGGACCACAAGGACCATTTGCTACTTAGTTATCTAGAGATTGACTTGGTGTGTGTCTCACTGACTTGTGATTAGACTTCTTTTAGTCTATACAAGGATATTATTATGTGGATGGTATTTGACCCACACTTTTTATATAGTGTATATGTACTTACACATGCGTGTGTATTATTTGGTGATCATAGATGGAACCCTGGTGATTATGGACATTTTGCTATTACTATCACTTTCATGGCTGATGTTTTGATTAGACATGGTTTTAAATTGAGAATGCTCTACATATTGATGATATGATTTGTTTATTGCCATGGTCTTGGACTTGGATGACCCTCATGGTTTTGTTTTTGGGCATTTCCCTTGAAACGGTTATGATATCTATATTAAATACGTGTTTTGTATTTTATCAAACATAGTATATATATATATATATATATATATATTGGAAAAAGGTTTTAGAAAACTCAGGGTGTCGCACGCCTGGACCATTCATTCCTTCTCCTTTAATCTATAGTTTAGATTATCCTAAAATTTTATTATTTTCATCGTTCTTAAGGTTTTGAGGGTCCATGAATTTAATGACCGGCTCAGATCATTCATCTGAGTTGTCCTTGTGATGGATTTTCTACTATGACACAGTTTGCTCTTATGAAACTTCCTGGCTAGAAAAACCAATCTGTATGGTGTGGAAAGGAGAAAAAATAGGAGGAAAGAAGGAAAAAAAGAGAAAAGGGGGGAAAGGGAGATACCTATTTAGGCCAGTGAGGGGTTTCTGTTTGGGAAAAGCCTTTGTTAGAGGAGAAGAAGAGACAAGGGGGTTTGCCAATGATATGAAACAGAATCGGGGGTTGGGGGGTGGGAAAAGGCGTTAAAATGCAAAAAATAGCAACAGGGACTGCTACAACAAAGCACCATTTGCCATGTGCTTTAGATGCGATATGATAAAGGGGGTGTCATTATCAAAATGGCCCGTACGCTTGTGGTCTTTTTTGCTTTAAAAATAGGTAAAGGGGCCCTACTTAGAAAATTACCAAAATGGTCCTCTACTTCAAATGCTCATAACTTTTTCATCCGAATTTTGTTTTAGGCATTGTTGATGTCATTGGATTCCATTTTTCTAACATTATCGAATCATCCATGTTTCAACTCTTAATTTGGTCTCTATAATTATCAATTTCCTGAAAACTCAATTTTTTAAATTTCATGAAATTCTCAAATAATATTTCATAATTATGTGTGAAAATTTATAGATATTATATGATAATTGATATTCCCTCGGACTAAGGCATCTCTTGCAAGTGATGCACTACATCGAATCCCAGATGCAGTGAAAAATGGGCAAGGGTTGCTAGTGTGTTCCCCTAGAAGCGATGCAATACATCGAATCCTGAGTGTAGTGAAAAATGGGCAAGGACTGTTAGGGCATCTCCTCTGAAGTGGTGCACTGCATCAGAATCCAGGTGTAGTGAAAAGTATATTGGGTTCATGTCATGGGGGTTGAGAAGTGTGTGGGTAAATGGACTAGTTCAAGAGCATAAGATTTGTATTGTCACATGAAATATAGGGACATTGACATGTAAGAGTCTAGAGTTGGTAGATATGATAAAATGTGGGAGAGCCAACATCGGTTGTATCCAAGAAACCAAGTTGAAAGGGGCTAAAACTAGAGAAATCGATGGATGTAAGCTCTAGTATGTAGGAAAGGATAGTAAGAGAAATGGCATAGGAATAATGGCAGATAAAAAATTAAAGGATAAAGTTGTAGATGTTAAAAGAACTAATGAAAGAATTATAATAATAAAACTTATTCTAGGAGAGCAGATCATAAATGTTATAAGTGCATATGTACCACAAGTAGGGTTAGAAGATATAATCAAAAGATAGTTTTGGAAAGAAATGGAGGAAGTCATGCAAGAAATTCCCAACATAGAGGATATGATAGGTGCATGAAGGGCATGGTATTGAAGAATGAAATGAGATGGGGAAAGCTATTCTCAAATTTGCTTTGGCATATAACCTTGCTCTTGCAACCACATTCTTTAAGAAGATGGATGAACACTTAATAACCTTTAAAAGTGGGCTCCATAAATGCCAAATAAACTTTTTTTACTTAGGGCTACCAAAAGATTAATGTATAAAGATTGCAAGGTGATACCCAATGAGAGTTTAATCTCACAACATAGGTTAATAGTTATTGATATCTACATTAAAAGATGGAAGAAAGAAAGTGAACTTAATAGGTATCCAAAAACTAAGTGGTGGAACTTAAAAGAGTAGAAAATAACATCACTCACTAATAAATTGATGGTAGAAGGAAAATAGAACAATGAAGCAGAAGTAAACACCATGTGGATTAATATGGTCGATTCCATTAAGAAAGTGGCAAAAGATGTCCTAGAAGTATTTAAAGGTAAAAGGAAATTAGTAAAGGAAACTTAGTGGTGAAGTGAAACTATATAGAAAGTTATTAAAGAAAAACAGGTGTGTTTTAAAGCATGATAGGAGATTAGAAATAATGAAAACTGCGAATAGTATAAGAATTCTAAAAATATTGCTAAGAGAATAGTGAGGCTAGACTCAAGGCATATGATGATCTCTATGATAGACTAGGACCAAGAAGAGGTGAGAAAGATGTAGTTAAAATTGCAAAAATATGAGAATAGAATGGTGAGGACTTAGTTCGTGTTAAGTGCATTAGAAGTGATGATGAAAGGGTATTAGTTAAAGATGATGAGATCAAACAAAGGTGGGAAAGTTATTTTCAAAAATTGCTAAATGACAATTTCCTTGAAAATATAGGGATTAAAACTATTATAGACCTAAATAACATTGGACATTATAGATACAATCATAGGATTATAATATTTGAAGTGAAAGAGGCCTTGAAAAAGATGAAATCAGGAAAGGCCCTAGGGCCCGATGCTATACCAATACAGGGTTGGAAGCATATGGGAGATGCTAGAGTAGTTTTGTTGATCGAGTTGTTTAATAAGATTATAAAATCAAACAAAATGTTAAATGGATGGAGAAAAAACTCTATTGTACCAATTTATAAGAATAAAGAAGACATACAGAGCTGCATTAATTATCGAGGGATCAAACTTATGAGCCAGATTATGAAAATTTTTTAAAGAGTGATTGAGAAGAGGCTACGGCATGAAACTAGTGTATTGGAGAACCGATTTAGTTTTATGCTTGGGAAGTCTGGCATGGAAGCTATTTTCTTACTAAGAGCATTGGTAGAGAAATATAGGGAGAGGAGGACGGATCTCCACGTGGTCTTTATTGACATAGAGAAAGCTTATGATAGGGTCCCTAGAGAGAAAATATGGAGGGTGTTGGGTGAGAAATGGGTTTCACAAGGGTACATAGCATAATTAAAGATATGTATTAGGAGCAATAATAAATGTTAAGACAACTAATGGAGAGGTTAGTGATTTTCCTATCATTATAGAATTACACCAAGGATTGGCATTGAGACATACCTTTTCACAGAAAAGGAAAAGGGCCATGCCAATATTCCTTTTTCTCAGATGATGTATGATGCCAAAGAGGAAGGAAAAGAGGTGCCAGTAGAGGGAGAGATAGAATAGAAATATGCCAAATGAAATAGACCAAAAGAGACTTATGTCTCTTTAGCTTCCATATTTGTAAATCTTTTATATTCATAGATTGATCATTTTGTTTGGATGCTTATATCCATGCATTTTCTTTACATGTAGTATAGATTAAGTTTAGCCCCCACTTGAATCAAATCTTATTTTCAAAGTACACTCCACTTTGAGTGCTTTGGATTAATGATTGAATGGGTCACCCCATGCATCGTGCAGGGCAAATATATTAGTATGCATGTAGAGGAATGATAGTATAGTGCACAACACTATAGGTGCTTGCTGGTATGCACCCATATTGGCAGGATGGGCCCCACCTTTGGTTGATTTGAACCAGCCATCTGATTCCTTTTTCCTTGGATATCTTGTATGTCAAACATCAAGTTGGTTGGATGATCTTAAAATCAAAAAGCTTTTTGCACATTAACTATGGACTGTTCTTTAAACAATGTTTTCTATCATCCATATAAGATGATTGAAAGAATATTTTTCAAATTTCATGCTCATTTATCCTCATATATTTTGGACTAGTAGTCATGTAAAAACAGATCAATAAAATGGAAAGGTCTGATCAGCCAAAGGTGGGTCTTATCTTGCCAAAGTGGGGACCATTAAATAAACTTGCTATAGTGTGCGCACTATACTATCATTCCTCATACGCACACATAATAAGCACAACAACCAAGTGAGAGGCATAGATTAATTAGTGCCGCATGACAATTTTTTTTTGAAAACTTAATTCTATTTTTGTTATCCAGTTCTAAGAGCATTATTATAGAAAAACACAATAAAAAGTGTTGCATGGCACTCATTAGTTTTAATTATTCCTTCAGCAAGTAGATGCCTTGTTCTTTATAAATTTTCATATACAGTAAAAAATCTCCTAGCTCTTCCTTTTATAAATTATAGGTATCAATTAGCTTGTGAAAAGTTTGTCATGTCTCATGTGGAACCGTAGATAACTTATGATATTTTATAAGCTAATGAATATCTTAAGAAGATAAATAGAAGTGTAACTTATAAATATAAAAAAAAAAACTAAAAAAATATTGCATTAATGTAATAAAGTAATGGGTGGAGCCTATAGAGTTTCCTACTAATCTCACCAAATTAGCTTCACTAGCTAGTAAGTATAGCTTTTCAAATTGCATTTCCAAGACACCACTAGTGGGTGTACACTCTCTTTTTTATTTTGAGAAGTAGAGACACACATGCATAGTCCTGAACCATGGTCACCTAGGTGAGAGAATCCCCATGCACCACTTCGTTAGAAGGCTTTGGTAGGAATATACCCTCTTTAGTGAGAGAAGAAGTCTACACCCTTCTTTTATGGCAAGCACAGCTTCATTTTGTAGATATAAGCCATTGACTTGCTTGGAATGGCTTCAATAGGCCAGAGATCAAATTTTGCAATGATTGGATGATTTTAGCTTATGTTTTCATGATATAAAATATATTGAGCATCCATTTTTATAAATTTTTTCAAAGACTCAAAAGTACTTAGTATCATCCAAATGCTTTGATTTATACAGGATTATTTATTTTTAGCATGGAGAATACAACGAATGGCTACAAAAAATTAAATTGTACATGAACTAATTAGAGCATGGACTTCTTCTCCTCTTAAAGAGAATGTATGCCTACAGGGATTCATTCTCCTAATGACTATGCTACCTTCATTTAAAAGCCAAATTAATCTCCCTAGATGCCCATATATTCACACGAATCTTTATATTTTCACTTGGGATGATTAGAATGGGTTCACTTTTCAATGATCTTAACCAATTTTCTTATTAAGCATGTTTTGGAGAAATTACACACAAAAATCAACTTCCATTAGATGATTTTAAGCCTTTGATTGTTGAGGTTTTATAGAGGAATCTACACCATTGCTTTTGGTCTTCTAATAATCCATTTAACAAATACAAAATTGATTCTTAAAATTGTCTAAACACTTGAGAGTTGACTCTTTATCTTATCGATGGTACTAGCATATTAATGGTTTGGATCACTAGTCGGGCCCTACTTCAATTTGCTATTGCTCATATTATCCAAAATAAAATATGATGTCCCTCATATTTCCAAGAGAGGATCTCTAGAGGGCACATGCTCAAGTGGAGAGGAAAGACTATATAAACCTTTTTCTACTTATGGTTATTTTATTTTTTTTAAGATCTAAGCTACTCATTATGTTAGTAATAACTTATATATGTTAGATAATAAACTTTGCTGCTATCGGTCCCAAGCCCAAATAAAGGAGGAGCGTTTTGTGTTAGGTGTCATTGGTAAGTAAAACTCTTGGCAAACCCCATGCATAAATCAAATTTTGAGATTCCTTCAAGCTACGGCATTCTCCATAAGCGATGCGCTACATTGGATCCTAGATGCTATGAAAAATGGACAAGGGTTGCTAGGGTATTTCCCTATAAGCGACGTGCATCATCTAATTCTTGGTGTAGTGGAAAATAGGCAAGGTCTACTAGAGTGTTTCTTCCAACGCAACATGATGCATTAGAACCTAGTTGTAGTGGAAATTATACATGGGTTCTTGTGATATTTAGGAAGTGCCAAGACAAATAGGCTAGGTTAGGAGAATAAGATTCATATAGCCACTTGGAATACAAGCACATTGACATGTAAAAGTATAAAGTTAGTAGATATGATAAAACTTAGGAGAGTCAACATCACTTGTATCTAATAAATCAAGTAGAAAGGGGCTAAAACTAGAGAAATCCATTGGTATAAGCTCTAATATGTAGGAGAGGACAATAATAGAAATGATATAGGGACAGTGGTTGATAAATAATCAAAGGACAACGTTGTGGATGCTAGAAGAACCAATGATATAATCATACTAATAAAACTTGTTCGAGAAGTCACAAGTGTTATAAGTGCATACACAACACAAATAGGGCTAGAAGATAAAATCAAGAGATAGTTCTAGGAAGATGTGGAGGTAGTCATACAAGAAATTCCTAACATAGAGGGAATATATATATAGGAGTAGACTTTGATGGTCAAGTAGGAAAAAAAAGAGTAGAGATACAATAGGGTGCATGAAGGGTATGGTATTGGAAAAAGAAAAGAGCTGGGGGAAGCTAACCTTGATTTTGTTTTAGCATATAACCTAGCTATAGCAAACACATACTTTAATAGGAGGGATGAACACGTAATAACCTTTAAAAATGGACCATTTAAAAGCCAAATAGACTTTTTCTACTTAGGATTATTAAAAGATCAATGTGTAAAGGATTGTAAAGTGATACTTGATGACAGTCTAACCTCACAATATACATTAATGATTATGGGCATTTATATTAAGATATGGAAGAAAGGAAATGAACATAATAGATGTGCATAAACCAAGTGGTGGAACTTAAAAGGACAGAAGATAACATCATTTATGAACAATTGATGGTCGAAGGAAACTGGAATAATGAAACAAAAGTAAACATCATGTGGACTAATATGGCTGATTCCATTAAGAAAGAGGCAAAAGATGTCCTCGGAGTATTTAAAGGTAAAAGGCAACCAATAAGGGAAACTTAATGGTGGAATGAATAAGTATAAAATCTTATTAAAGAGAAACGATGGTGTTTTAAAGCATATTAGAGGACTAAAAATAACATAAACTTTGAGCAATATAAGAATGCTAAAAAGTTTCTAAGAGAGTAGCAAGTGAGGCTAAACTCAAGGCATATGATGATCTCTATAGTAGATTAAGATCAAGTGAAGGTGAGAAAGATGCATTTAAAGTCACAAAAGCAAGAGAACAAAACAGTAAGGACTTAGACTACATTAAGTGTATTAGAAGGAATGACCAAAGGGTACAATTCAAAGATGATGTCATTAAACAAAGGAGGGAAAGTTACTCTTAAACATTGCTAAATGACAATCAACCTAGCAATATAGGGATTGAAAGTATTATAAGCCTAATAACATTGGGTATTATAGATATGATCATAAAATTAGAATACTTGAAGTGAAAGAGGCTTAAAAAAGATGAAATGAGGAAAGCCCTAGGACTTGATGTTGTACCAATAGATGTTTGGAAGTATTTTAGAGATACTAGAATAGTTTAGTTGACAAAATGTTTAACAAGAGTGTAAAAATGAAGAAAATGTCGAATGAATGGAGGAAGAGCTCTAGTATATCAACTTATAAGAATAAATGAGACATATAGCGTTGCACTAATTATCAAGGGATCAAACTTATGAGCCATACCATGAAACCTTTTAAAAGAGTGATTGAGAAGAGGGGATGGTCTAAGATGAGTGCATAGGAGTAATAGTTTGGTTTCATGCTTGGGAGATCTACCATGGAAGCTATTTTCCTACTTAAATTATTAATAAAGAAGTATAAGGAGATGAGGAAGGACTTCCACATGGTCTTTATTGACTTAGAAAAAGCTTATGATAGGGTCTTTAGAGAGTTAATATGGTGTGTGTTGGGAAAGAAAGGAGTTTCATGGGAATATATAGACTTAATTTAGGATATGCATGAGGGAATGGTATCAAATGTTAGGACCACTAGTGGAGTGATAGGTGAATTTCCTACATGTATATGATTGCACCAAAGATCAGCATTGAGCCCATACATTTTCATGTTGGCTATGGATGAGTTAACAAAACATCTAAATGAGGTGATTCCATGGTGCATGTTATAATGAATAAACATCAAAGGTAGAGGGTTTTTTAGCAAAAGATTTCTTTTAGAAATGAAGTGTTGAGATTTTGAATTGAGAGAGCTTGTAATATGGAAGATTAGAAATGCATATAAGGTAGGAGATTAATAAAGCTAATCAAATACATTATAATTGGAAGTTGGACCTAAGGAATTATAATAAGAGTGAAAAAATTGGGTAATGATATATGCACCCTTAGTTGTCTTCAAGTTTCCCTTCTTAAAAGTTTCATTAGTTGAAATTATTGATAGCTGAGTCTCCCTCTTGCCATGTGGGCTCATTAAGAATAGTCATTCTGCTTGCATCAAGTAGCTTAGAGTTTAATGTAACTTAACAATGAAATCTCTCTCTCTCTCTCTCTCTCTCTCTCTCTCTCTCTCTCTCTCTCTCTCTCTCTCTCTCTCTCTCTCTCTCTCTCATAGTTGTTTGATGATGGCTAAATAGTTTGATGGAGGCATTCCAAAAATTGTTGTATTCTCCTACTAGAATCCACAATCTAATTTCTTATTGTGCTTAGTGAATCGACCTTCCCTCGACAGTCACTAGACCTAAAGCAACTTCTCCATACAAAACCTATCATCCATTCTATCCCTCTGACAATCACTCATTCTCAATTTATTTGTAAAAATGATTAGCAACTCCCCATTTTATGGATAACAACTACCAAAGACTAATTTTAAGAATAGACAAATAAATTTGTAAAGTGATACAATATGTGGTGAGAAGGAACATGAACTATTGTTGAAAGATGATAAAATGTGGTTAATGTTTAAGTAACTATTGTTTGAATGTGTTGGTCTAGGAGTAAAGCAAGTTGCCACATAACCATTTGAAGCAGCAAGACCTCTCCTTCTTGGACCTAAGTTTTAGTTAAAAAATATCCTCACATCAAAGGGTTTCTCTCATAGAACCATGGATTGAAGGTGATAATTGCCATGATTGTTTTCAGCCGAGGTTAGGCGGACACGTTCTATTGACATAAGTTTTAGCAGGAGAGAGATGTTTGTAATTTTCCTTCAAGTGCATAGTTAATCAGTTGTAGCCTTTGCAAGGTTGAATCCACGTGGATGATATGATGGAAAAATAAAGCATTAACTATTCTAAACCTAAACAAATGCATGAAACATACTAAACAAATAAGAGATGATGAAAATGTAAAATTCTGTGAGAATGAAGCGAATTGAATTAAAAGAAACTAACTTGAAATTCAGAGTTATGATTAAAGATCACCTATCCAAAAAATTAGATCCATCACTTACTTTTTCCTCTTCTTGTAACACACCTAATTTTCTTAGCTCATTTTATGTAAATTGATGGAATTGGAATGAGGACCATGGAATTGAGTTACAAGAAAATTGCTTTTTATAGATATCAAATCATGTGTTGAAGCCTCAATATTTGGATTGTACTAAAAAAAATTAAATTCAACAACACTACGAACACCGAAATTAGAGTTTGGACAAAATATCATAATTAATTTAATTATTTGATTTAATTATTTAATTAAAATTAAATAAAGGAAAAAATATTAAATTTATTTTAAGTAGGACTCACGTGACATGACATGTTATCACGAAATAGAAACGTTGGCCATAAATGTAAGATTTAACCTTCAAAAAATTAATTATAATAATTACTAGCATTTATGGCGAATAATGATTAAAAGAATTTTCAAATTAGCTACGAACCATGAACCATTAACTCTCTCTCTCTCTCTCTCTCTCTCTCTCTCTCTCTCTCTCTCTCTCTCTCTCTCTCTCTCTCTCTCTCTCTCTCTGGCTTCATCAGGTCCATGCAGCATCGAACAGTAGGCCGTAAGCATCAACCGTTGCATCAAGCCTTTAAGGCACCCGACTGGCACTGTTGGCAATGACTGATGCTCCTCCTTCTCCAATGAATCTCACTAGCAACACCTTACACACTTTTTTCTTTGTTTCTTCTTCTTCTTTGATGAATCACACCATTCGGTTTTGCCTACCTAACGTCCCCATCAATAGGACCAATGTACCCTCTTTTCCCTTCTTCCTTTCCTTTCTCTTTTCCCATTGCCAAACTAGTGTTTTGGTTTTGATCTATTAGTGAATGGGTCCAACTGGTTTAGGAGATCCAAGCATTCGATGAAATCGTGGGACCTGGAAACTTAAAAACACTTTGTTACAACGGTGATAAGATGATCTAAATAGAAGATCTGGAGGTAAAGGGATGGGCAATCATGATTGTACCATACATATACCACTGGACATCTTCTCCCATGATCACAAGGTGGACACGGAATGAGAACAAGCGGTCTTGGTGTGCTCCCATTGTGCGAGCGTGTGCATCATTCATGAGACACATGGGACGTAGGTGTGTTTTGGAGACCACGATGCTTGTTGATGCGTCTGGAAGATGGGTCACGAACCTAGTGTATCCTCATTATGCAAATTTTTTGATATTCTTTACATAGATTTAATTTGGACCATTCAAATCAATCTAAACAAAATATCTTAAATTCAAGAGGATAAGAAAACCCAATTTTTGATCTGAGACATCTGTTAAATTTCTATCGATGACACAGATGTAATTATGTAATAAAATTTAAGGCCAGATCACATCTTGAGCTGATAAAAAACAAAAAATCATAGAATGGTTTTGATCTGTCAAATCAAAAGTGATCAGGCCTTATAAGTTGATCAATTAGATGATATAGTAAGGTAAATAGACTAATCTAACTATTAGATCATCCAAATAAACTTAAATTATGATTTGAACTGTTAAATAAAGGAAAAACCATGGATTTGACTGATCAGAATTAGATTTGACCTTTAGATCAATGCATTAGCTCTAGAACATAAATAGATTTTAGAAAACACACTGAAAATATGTAAAATCAAGACATATTAGACTCTTGTATGAACAATTAAGCTACACAACGCAATCATTGGACCAATCTAATGGTTAGATCACTTTAAAAACTCCAAATTGAGTAAGGTTAGAACTTAGGGTAGTCAAGAAACATCAATTTTCTTGATCAAAGTTAAATCCAACTGTTTGATTGATTGATCAACCATTGAAATGCAAGAAAGACTATCTGTTAGACACAAATTAGTATGAATGAAGGGAATAAAGAGATCTCGATTGTTGGTCTTTGATCAATAGCCAAGATTTGAGGATTAGATAAGTGTTAAAGAAACAAATCTATGATCAACGATGAATGAACACAAGATCCCATGGATTAAGAATAATTAAAGACTACATAAATAACAAATGTTGGAAATAGTGCAGAAAATGATGACATGTTGTACATGCTATTTGATAGATGCGCCAATCTACACGAACCTAGGGGATTTAATATTCCAAAGGATTCTTTCTCTCCTTCGAGGTAGGTAGAATTTAAGGTGTAGATTTTCAACTTGCATGATTCCTATCTAAACATGATTTGACTTGAATACTACCATGAGATTTACATTGGATGAATTGTTGAATTTACTACGATTTGTTATACATACAATGGTATATGATAGTATTATTATGATGCATCATGATTTCATGTTTGATATACATGTTATTTATTTAAAAATCATGACTTGAAAGATGCGTTGCATGTTTAGCAATCACATGATTTGAGGTAAAAGCTAGATAGGCTTGATTTTCGTGCAAGCTACTAGTTATGCAGATGATTTATGTATATTTCCATTGGACAAGCATATAGCTTGAGGATTTTGGCATGTTCAGGCATGGAGGATTGACCATTTATTTTTAGATAAGCATGGGCCTGGTGGATACTGTGTTAGGAGGGCAGTAGGGTTGGCTACCTGCCCTTTGATATTTTTGATACATTATGGACAACCTACCCAAGGGGCTAAATTTAGGTGTGGCTATCATGGGTAGGCCACATGTCATGATTCGCTTCCTCCCATGTGATGTAGTGATGGGTATCCCATAGGTGGTAACAACGAGATCATGGCAGTGGATCTTGGCGTACAGGATGGGAACTGCAGTATAATGGTCTATGATTTTAGCATAGTGCTACGAGCACGGCCGAATAACAGCATGTGCGCTTGGTTTTTCTTGGTGACCAGATGCTAAGATCATGACTGAGTGTTAGTAACTATGATTTTGTGGCATGATGATGTTCTTGGTATGTGCTCATGACCATTGTGTATACCTAGTATCAATTAGATGATTGTGGGCCCCTATGTTGGGAGCATGATTGTTGTTGACCATATTCACTAACTTCACATATTTAAGATATTTGATGATATTGATGTTTGTTCGATCTTGAGAACATGAATAAGAATTTCATTGTGATTTTGTTGTTAAATTTTGCATGTGATTTATTGAAGAATATCTTCAAATTTAAATGATAATGTACAATTACTTTTGAATGGGTTATGCAAACTTCATTAGCATATTTGGAAACATATATGCATGACACATTGATTTGAGAGTAGAGAACTTGATAAAACTTCATTTTCATGGTTTCCTTCGCACATGTATCTTAACTTTCCTACCAAGCATAGCTTACTGAGATATTTTAAAAGTTTAAATGTTTATAATATCTCATATTCAGACAGACATGAGTGAAGAAGAATAGGGAGTAGCTAATTGGGACATTGTTATATTGAAGGAATGTTTTAATCCCGCTTGGATTGTTTATGCATAATTGTTGTATGTAGACTTTAATTTGCAACAATGCAGGGTCTGTGATTGTTGATGTAATAGCTCGGGCTCCAATAGTAACCATATTGTTTGCTCTACTTGAAGCCTCAATATTTTTCCCTTCCCAATAGGGAAAACATGTTGTTCTTGGGGGGATAACGCTTGAACCCTTATAACCAACCCAAACTTCTTCTCCTCAGGCAATGCGGGACTAAACTCTCAGGATCACCCAAAGCCTACCATCCTATAACTTGACGTCTTCCCTTTGGGACTGCCCTCTAGGCTCCATTTAATTCTTTCAAATCCAAGTCCTTTTATGTAGGGTTAGCCTAGATATGAAATTTCTGTGGAACTTGCTCTAAGATCCCTTTAGTTTCTTCCCTTTTATAACTTCCATCTCAGTAGATTGACTACTAATTAGCTAATTATTAGAGTGATTTAAATCTTTACTTCTGCATGCATTATCCCTCATTAACAAGATGAGTTATCAATAAGTTCTTCTCTTAGAAAGGAAAAGGTTCTCATTAATTAGACATATAGTTTGCAGAAAATGTAATGCTAAAATGTATTGTCAAAGTAATTACAGTTGAGAAGCAAGCATTTTCTATTTTAGGACCCAAAATAAGGAGATGTTGAGAAGACCTTAAGTTAAAGTAAGTACATTACATAAGTGCAGGATATGTACGGCACAAGTTTTGTCCTACTTGGGCCTTTGCACATGGGAGAAATTTGGGGATTTCTTATGAACTTTGTGTTTAGCACTGCAACTAGCATGTCTACTAAAAGGAATTGGGCAAATAACTCATATACAAGTTTAAGCAAGTGAATAACAATTATACTATCCATAAACCTAAAAAAGGTACTTACTCGAACATCGTCATCATCATTTAGGCCTTGTCCTCATTAGGGGTCAGCCACACCATCTTGTTCCTCCATTCATCTCGCATTTTCTTCCTTTTTATATTCTTGTCAAATAACTTTTTCAACCAAACTACTCTAGCATCTCCTATATACTTTCAAATCTCTACAGGTATACCATCAAGCCCTAGGCCTTTCCTAATTTCATCTTTTTCAAGGCCTCTTTCCCTTTAGGTATCCTAATCCTATGGTCATATCTATAGAGTCTAATATTATCTGAGTTTACGTTTCTTTTAATCTCTATGTTCTGAAGAAAATTATCATTTGGTAATTTTTAGAAGTAACTTTCCTACCTTTGATTGATCATTCCATCTTTGACTATGTAATAACCCAAAATTTTAAAGTTTATTTTATACATTTTTTACTATAAAAAAAGGATAAAATAGAATTTTATGAATGATCTTTTTATAGAATCCAAATAAAGTATTAAAACCTTAATAGTTGAATTGTACTAAAAAAAATAGAATTTAATGACACTAAGAATGCTAAAACTGAGTTCAGATGTGAAAGTTACATGATTTTTTATTGTAGGGGAATTTTAGTAATTTTAAAATGGATCCCATTTATATGTTTTTAAAATAGAAAAGTGTTTAAAATGGAGGGGCCATTTTTTATAATGGCACCCCCTACAATAGTTCTCCCACGCGACCTTATAGCTTACACACCTCCGATTCCCTTGTCGAAAAAATAGGCTGGTGTTCATGCACCAGCCAGCGAGAAGGGCAGACCACCAACGATAAAGGGATCACCCTCCCCAGCCGTTCTCTCTCATTCTCCTTTTCTCTTCCCATCTTCCCCTTCATGCTACTCTCTTTGGCACAATAGGTAGCGCAACCCTGTTGCAACCATTCCCACCATGTTTTGATACATTTTATCTCCCTCACCCATATTCCGTTCCTTTTTCTCTTCTCCTTCTCTGGAAAAAGTCACTGATTTGGACAGATTTTCCCACTAGCCATATAGGTAAGCACTTCTCTTCCTCTCTATTTTCTTTCCTCTTTCTTTTCTCCTTATTTTTCCTCTTTCCTTGCCAGCCAGATGGGTTTTTTTCGGCTAGCGAAGTTCAATTAGGTAAAACCATGTCATAGTAGAAAACCCATCGTAAGGATAGCTCAGATGAATGATTTGAGCTGTTCATTGAATTCATGGACCCTCAAAACCTTAGGAATAGTGAAAATAGTAAAATTTTAGGACCATCTAGACTATAGATTAAAGGGGAAAGGAACGGATGGTCCGAGCACTTCGTCCTCAATAGACATTGTGCCCAGGACACATCCTGGCAGATGTGCACTATGGATGCGACTGCGTGCATGAGTTGTTCACAACTGCGACAGGACACGAGTGTGACCTGGTATGGAGACGCACCCGTGTGTGTCCTGAAGTGTGTCATAGATGCATGTGTCCCAGTGACATAGTTTTACACTATTTTGATCCAGATTCAATTTGAACTATTAAAATTTATCTATAACTTAAAATTTCAATTCAGAGAGCAATACAAATCTGATTTTGAATTCGAGATATATGTTGGATTTGTCTCGATGACGCAGACATAATTGTGCAATAAAATTTAAGATTAGAACACATTTTAAATTGATCCAAACTAAAAAATCATAGAATAACTTACATTCATTGGATCAAAAGTTATCAGACCTTAGTATTTGATTAATTAAATGATTTAGAAAAGTAAATAGATTGATACAATAGTTAGATCATCCAAATAAACTTGAATACAAAATTGGACCATTGAATAAAATGAAAACCATGGATATGATAAACCAAAATTAGATATGACCATCCATCATCATCTAGCCCATGATCTATCACCTAATGTCTATGGTCAAATCAACAAACTCCCACATGATTCAACCATTAATCAATCACCAAATATATAGATATGCAACTGATATGACCTTTTCATCATGATCCTATCATCAATCGGACGCTAGATGTTGGATCTACAACCAATCCATCCTTTTAAGATGATCTAACCCGTGATCAACTACTTAACCCCTTGATCAGCCACTAATTTGAGCTTCCATTTAGATTTGACCATGGATCAAGCACTTGATATAAGTCATTCATTCTCGAATTTTTGATCAAAGGTGATAGAACCTGATCATGCCACATCAGACACAATGTCATACATGGATTTAAGCGATTAGTGGCAGGACTGCTACTGAGTCTTATTTAAATCAATTAAGTTTCATTTTATCTTAGTTATGCCTAAAAAATTTAAAGAAAATTTTGAAAACCAACAAGACGAGAATGAGTTAAATCTTAATAAGAATAATTGAACTATTTATATTAGTATTTAGATTAATCTACCAGTTAGATTGTTCTGATAACCTTAGATTCAAAGATTTGATGTTAGGAAGTATAGATTTGATTGACTAAAATTCTACTTGATCATCAGATCAATAAATTAAACATTGAGATATGAAATAAACTATCTATAAGTCAAAGACTAATAAGAATTTAGGACAATTAGATGATCTAGATCATTGATCTTGAATCAATGGCCAAGCTTTGACATTTCAGCAAAAAAAGAGAAGAGGAATACATATGATCAAAAAATAGTAAAGGCAGGATCACCATGTTAATGGGGATCAAAGGCCCAAATAGGTCGCAATTAAGAAATTGTATATAAGATAATGACATTGTAATGTACATATGTGTTGAGAGAGACATTAACAGATACGAACTAAGCTTATTGAGCATTTCAAGGATTGGGGTAGCCGTGCTTGAGGTAGGTAGTTTTAACATCTATTTGTCATTGGGATTTTGAATATGTCATCAGCTTTGCTAAGACGTGTATATTTTAAATAATCAAATCATTTGATTACGATGCTTTTGATTTGAGACTACTTGACTATCATAAAAACTTATATTTTGTCATGTTACATTATTTTAACTTTTAAAGAATGTAATATTTGCAAATGAGGCATGTGAGCTATATATATGTACCTTCATAACCAATGTGCATACTTTTATATGAAAAATGAAAACAATGTTGCTCATTTTATTACACATAGTTGCATGCTTTTAAAAGAAATGATTATACTTGAAATTGCATCAATCTCATGCATTGAGATGACTCAAGGAAATGCATGAGATATACGATATATGATCTAATGATATTTGAATTGAGATATATGTTTGTTTAGGCTAATGAGCTTAGTGGGCACTATGCTAAGAGGTTGTACGGGTTTGACCTCCTGACCTCTAACCACCAAAGGTGGTAGGTATCCATGCCCAAAGAGGCACCTATTTTTCTCAATTATTGTGGTAGGGAAAAGATCACGGGAGGTATTCATGACACCCTTTTTGATACAAATCCACAATTGCTATGGTGGCCATGGTGGCTGGCCTCTAAATACTAGAGACACAATTTCAGTGAGCTGGTTGTGAGCATGGTGCACCATGAGATTTTTGTTTTATGACCTCACGTAGATGGGCACGATGATGGTCTTTAGTTGAGTACTCATGACCAATCAGTTGAAGTGTTCACTAGGGTGCATATGTGTGCATGTTGATGATGTTGTCGGTTTGGGATTGTCAATGTTCGCAGTTTGCCCAATTACTATTTTAATATTTTAAGGATTTTATAGCATTTGAATTATTAAGTTAAATGGCGGATCTTTCAAATAATTTACAAGTTATGCATTCATCTGATTTTGTAATACATTGTATATTACAATTTATGTGAGATTATTATGCAGATTCGATCATTTGAAAAAATATACATTTAAAGTCGTGCATGTTTTATATTGATATTATCTGAAATTTTTTGGCATGAAACTATAAATTGAGGTCGACATGTAGTTTTAATTTTGTATCCTACCTCTGATATGATCATTATATCCTTTAGAACTACATGAAAAATGATTTAAAATATTTTTAAAAATTGAATTTCAAAATTGGTATAATAGATGTGAAACTACCTATACAAGCACAAGCTTATTGAGACAAAGCAAATTGAGGTGGATGTAAAGTAAGTATATTCAAACTAGCGTAACATACTATAACAACTCCAAAATTTTACTATTTCTTGATCCATATATGAGTTTTCTAAGAGGATAAAGTTTTATGGGATTAGAATCAAGAATTGAAACATAAATATTAGATTTTACTTAGAAATTGGAATCCAATGACCCAAAGAACGCTAAAAACGGAGTTCGGATGAGGATGTTATGGGACTTCAAAGTTAGGGGTCTTTTGATAATTAAAAGTTAGAAAAAAACTTAGAACTTGGATTTGAAAATATCAAATATGGATTCTACTTGTCGATATGAATCCAACGACACTAAGTTTGCTGAAATCGGAGATTGGATGAATAAATGGTAATTTTTTTACAAAAGGGTATTTTAGTAATTTCACTAAATGGGCCTCACTTGTCGGAGTTAGAACTTGACAGTTAATGGAGTTGAAAAACATCATTAGTATGGCTTAGCATTTTCATTGACTGGCATCATGGTGTTCAAAATAGTTGGGACATCATTATTAAACTTTAAAATAAATAAAACAAAACAAAATTAAAATAAGGAAAAGGGTGGGCACATTTGATAATGGCACTGACAAATAGAAGGAAAGAAAGAGAAGAAGAATGAAAAGAAAGAAAAGAAGAAGGAAGGAGAAGAAGAAGAAGAAGAAGAAGAAGAAGAAGAAGAAGAAGAAAAGGAAGGAGAAGAGAGGCGAGAAGAAGAAGAAGGGTGATTTGCTTGTCGGTAAAACCCAGCCACACCAGAGAAGAAGTGCTGGGCTGGGGTTTGCATTTTTTCGAAAAAAGATGGAGCTTGCCGATGAAGATGGAAGCTCAGATTCCAAATCCGAGCCACCCCCTGCTCGCCTCAAATTCCTTTGCTTCCACTGTGATTGGAGAAGAAACGAACATGGATCGGGGCATGAACAATACGCATGTGGCTAGGATGGGGTGTTTTGTGGCAGATCAGAGCCGATTTAGCATGCCTAAATAGGAGAAAAACACGGTGGAGCTCCTAGGAGGTGAGATCTACAGCACCCTATTCTTAATTTGGCCAAATTTGTTAAATCCGTATAGATTAATGCTAGATCTAGATTTATGGATGATCTAACCATCTAGTTCTTAATCTAAACTTAGGGATAGGCAAATACCCGCCAGATAAACCTTAAAATCAACCTAGATTTTTTATCTAGGCTATAAAAATGATTAGATGATCTCAGTCGTCCAATCAAGTACTATTCATATAGGGAAATTTTGGTGTTTGATCACTAATCAGACATGATAGATGGATCATACTACCTTGAAATTACTAGCATATGGGATAAATTGATGAATTTAGATGTAAATTGACTGCGAACCAATCTGACGATCTTAGTTGTCTGATCGGTTAATTTCACACAATAACTTTTTGATGTCTAATCACCGATTAGACACCACGAATGGATTCTAGATCATGGAAAACACTAGGATATGGAATCAATCGAAGAATCTAGCTATGGGATAATATCTAATCTTATGATCCATACTCTTAAATTTGTTTAAAAAGAATTAATTGATTAGAATAATTCATGGTTACTTTATTGGTGGATCCAGGTGAAGAATGAGGATTAGACTAGATTGGATCTGAAAGACTTGGAAAAAGTCGTCGATCAACTAGTGGAAAAATGGATGAACTCGCCACATGAGGTAGGTGAAGAATTAAGAAAGCATGTCTTAATAGTAAGATGCACGTTTTAAACATGATCTTATTCTTATGATAGATATTATATCATTTAAATTGTGTATTTCATATGATATACGATGATGAAATTTTTTTACTTGTGAATGATGAAAATTTGTGATTTGAAATGCTACATTAATGGCATGTTTATAATTGAAGCCTACTGAATGATATTAAAGGATATACACGATCTATTCTAAAAAATATCATAAATATTATGATAAAAAGGCATTTATGGTACATGGGTACCATTACATCATATGTAATATATGAGTGTAGGATTTTACAATACATCATTGGTGGGCGATCACCTAATAAATGAGGATGTTATGATTATGATGAGATATCAGATATATTATGGACAAGCAAGATGCCTATATATTATTATTTTTACTTCCAGGAGTGGTGGCCTCAGAGTTTGCTTTAGATAAGCATAGGTCTGAGAATGCTATGCTAGGAGAATTATGAGGGCTTGACCACCCGCTCTTCGAAATTGTGATGATATGGATACCAAACCCGAAGGGAGGCTAAAAGTTGGGTGGGGCAATCATGGGAAGGCCGCCACTATGACAGCCATGGTGCTCACCCATGCGGACATGGATTTTGTTATTTCCACCTTGGTATCAATGGATTATTATGTAGTTATCTGGGCCCATTGTACGGATTTAGATTGTGGCTTAGTAGTCCTTGTATTTTATGCACTATGGTGCATATACGATAGCATGATGAGATGCTTATATGATGGCATGATGAGATGCCTTATGTGATGGCATGATGAGATGCTTTTATGATGTTACTGACAGCGGTTGGAGTTTTATAAACCCTGTATGGTAAGGGGTATATGTATGAGACCCAGTATAGTCAGGGAATGTAGGTTATAAAACCTAGAGATTATGTTCACAACTTTGTATGAATTTTAACTATTTTAATATATATGATATAGTCCTATATGTATATGTTGGAGGGCATAGTTTTATAAAAGTTTTCGTATAGGGAAGTGAATGGGTAGATATATTATACAGAGTATGGTATCATATGGAAAATGATAATGATAAATATTTAAAATACCAGTGAATTATATATATCAAATATATCATATAAGGTGTAATATCTAAAGTGTGATTATTATATTCATATGAAGAAGAAGAATTATAAATAGTTATTTTATCAATGACTTGCAAATAATTGAATTATTAATGAAATTATTAAATTATAAACTATGTTGTAAACTTCATCCCATATAAGCATCATGATGAAATTGAATATTTTAATTGATGTAAAATGTTTCTTCATATGTAATTAACATGTTTACAATATCTTAGATACAGATAGACAAGAGAAGACATATACAAGCAAGAGGAGTTCAACAACCATACTTTTGTGTTTAGGTATATATTTTATTAAAGTTTTTGTATTGTGTAGTTAGTTATTTGGATTATGCTGCTTGGACATTTAGTATAATGATTATAGGGGCTGTGTATGTGAACCACTGGATGGGTCCTACTGTTTCATAAAATGCATGTCTATCTTCTATAAAAACTATATTATGTATAGTATGGGAGTTGAGGTGACATCTGGGATTTTGGGAAAATGAGTTTCAAAGAAAACTATCTTTCATTGTTTTTGAATTTTAAAATTAGAGGCATACCACCTTTTGAAAATAAACGCGAAAAATTTTCATGAAAAACTCGGGGCGTCACACATACTCTAATCAATGTAAGTATATGACTTATCCTTTTTGGGCATGTGTACGTAGCTATTATAGTTGGACTATGAGCTGTGACTAGCTAGATCTAGGATCCATGTACTTTATTGTAGTTATATATATATAAATATAATTTTCTTAGGTATTTTATTGGAAGTAAATGACACTCTGGATTTTCAAAATGAATTTAAAAGAAAAGATTCTTTTGCTGCACTATATTATTTTTATAAAATTATTTTCAAATAGGGATCGATCTTACTTTAGGAATTTGCTTTGCATTTAAAAATTTATATCCGAACCTAGGTCGTCATAATTGGTATTAGATAACAAAATTTTCCTTTCACAGCCAGTCCTGCATGTCCAAAAGTCATATAAAACTAGAATAATTAAGAACAAGTAGTTTAAATACAAGTTATAGAGATGACTAGTATAGGAAATGGTACCAAATGAGAAAAAAACACACATCATAAGTAAGTTGGTAAAAAATAGATTTGGATTTAACAAATACTTAGGCATTGGAGTATGTGAACCCTATCAATATCAGGCCTAAACTACTTAGGGTTAAGAAGTTATGAGTAGTGGAGTAACAAGGAAACTATTAACCCTTTTAGGTATAAAAGTAAATAAATAAATTAATAATTCTATGAGATTAATATAATTATGAGAGTGAAGAATGAGAATATAGGATCACTCTGATGATATCTTTAATAGATAACCCTGACTTATACTAGATCTATTAAACTGATAATTGTGGACACATTAGCTGAATGCTAGATGAACTACATGGGACTTTGTGAGAAGTAACTGCTATCTTACAATGACAATTAGAGTATAATGGAGTAGATAAAAAAATAATTATAGTAAATGATATTGATGTGATCAAGAAGAACACAACATGAATATAAACATGTTAATGGATGTAAAAAACTGAATTCGAGTGGTACTAGAAGGAATTTGACTCGAACATAATTAATAGAAGATTTTTGAAGATAATTTGCTTGAGGATATTTGATCTGTGATGATAGATTGATCATGGAATTTAAACATGAAAAAGGAATGAGCTTATAAGGTAGAGAAGCATAGTGTGGAGGTAATAGACAAAAAATTCAATGGATTCCTTGAAATATTGCAAGGATTCATTGGAAATACAGACTTTTGAGGATTTTGATGTTGTTATTAGAGAAGTCTAAAGTTATTTGGAAGTATTCAATTCATAATATCTGTTGACCAAAATTATAGACACTGTATTTATCACATACGACAAATTAAGTGAAGATATTAATCTAAATGCACGAAGAAGAAGGATTTTATTTCGAGCAAACATATGATGTAAATACTAGTATTTGATGTACATTGAATAGTTGAAGCAAGAAGATCATGGACTTATTGTGGTTAAGGAAGATAGACATAGATTAAATCTAGACTTTGGGAGCAGTAGAGTTCTGAAACTATGGGTAGTGTATTTTAAGGGATTTCTAGAATTACAAAAGAAGGATTGTGTTTAACGAAGAATACTCTAAAATTAGTTTTAGTTTCAAAATATATCATTGTAGGATGTGAATCTAATTGAAAAATCTTAAGAAAATGATGAGATGAACTGTTGAAATTAGAATTTTATTGGACCCATTGTTTTTATTAGGAGACACCAATGATTCTTGTCAATAAAAAGGATAAGTTGATGATACCCTACATTACGATTACATAATTGAATGGAGTTATAATGAGGAATAAGGAGTATATATATTCAAGAAAAGTGACTTGTCCAATCAAGCTTCACCAACTAGAGCATTGCCAAGGATCAACTTGAGGTCTTGATAACTTAGAGGGGGATTAGAAGAGGAAATATCTCAAGGTCTTGATATCTTAAGTGTCATTACCTTAGAATAATGTCATTTAGGCTGAGAAATATTTATAGGTGGCATGAACTAGGTATTCCAACCATTTCTTAATAAACTTGTTAGTATATTAGTAAGCAATACCCTAAACTATATAATATACTAAGAGGAACATCACAGATGCTTATGCATGAGCCTTCACTAAAGGAAGTTGATCTATTAGGATAAGCCATTTCAAAATTTATAATCGTGTTAAATCTAGTGTTTGCTGAGGTAGAAATGAAATAGCAAAAGATCTAAACAGTGTCAGGATTACAGAATTTCTTAAACCTTACTAGACACTATGATAACGTATTGGATGATTATTACTTTATTGTTAATTAAGATAACTATTGAGGATATAAGATGGTATGAGGTGACACGTGAGAGGCAAATTTATAGAAATTGAAGGAACCAACCATTGCACTGATACTTACGTTACCTCTTGGTAATTGAGGCTTAATGGTTGTTGACGATATCCATTATAAATGATTGATTAATGTATCAATATAGGATAAGAAAAGAGAAAATATGCCTCTGAGAAGTGAAAAGAAGTAGCCTGATACAAGCAAAGTGGTAATGGGGTAAAGCACTCCCTACAGACCTAGTAGTGACACCCACCATTAAAAACACTTACAAACAGATAATGTTGAGGCATAAGCTTTGGTTGAGGAATTAATTCTCATGTGAAAAGTAAAAGATAGCCTTCAAATATATTGAAGGTTGTAGTGTTGACAAATGTAAACAATAATAATAATAATAATAATAGTGATAATAATAATAATAATAGTAATAGTAATTAAATGTTAAAGTTGAAAATTATGATTTTTTGAGGGAGATATTAACTAGAGTATAAAACGAAAGAACAACTGGAACCCCTTAGGTGGAATGTTTGTTATCAAATTATTAATTGAAAATTTAAAAATTAAAATTAATGGTAAAGTAAGAAAGACGCTGGCATAATTATTTGAGGAACGACATAGAAATAATTTTCGATGACGAAAATTTCTTTAAGGTGGAAAGGATCTCATCACCATCATTAAGACCTTATCCAAATTGGGTTCGGCCAAATGAATCTTATTCCCATATTCCTCTCTATTAAGTACCATGACTTCATTTAGTCCCAAAGTTTTTTAATCTTTCCTCACCACTTTTATCCACATTCTTTTGGGACTTTCCCTTGCCCTTTTAGAACCTTCTACTTGCATTACCTCACTCCTTCTAACCTGTGCCATTTTCAGCCTCCTTTGGATATGTCCAAACCATCTAAGTCTAATCTCCCTCATCTTATTACCTATTGGTGCTACCCCTAAATTTTCTCTAATATTTTCATACCTAATTCTATCCTTTCTTGTCTTACCACTCATTCATCTCAACATCCTCATTTTTGTGATGCTTATCTTATGAGCATGATGTTCCTTAATTGCCCAACACTCTAATCCATAAAGCATGACCGATCTTATGACCATCCTATAGAACTTCCCTTTTAGTTTGAGTGGCACCCTCCAATCACACAAAACTATAGATCACATCTCCTTTTGTTCCAACTCGCTTGGATTTTTTGGGTAACCTCCCTCTCAATCTCTCAATCTCTCCACTCTCATAAATCATTGATTGTAAGAACCAAAAGTGGTCTTTTATGGGAACTTCTTGGTTATCAATCTTGACTGGTGTTCCACTCCTACTCTCCTCGCTAAAATTGCATTCCATATATTCTGTATTAGTTCAGCTGATTTTAAATTCTTTAGATTCTAATGTTTCTATCCATAACTCTAGCTTTGTGTTTACACCCTCCTTTGTCTTATTAAGTAAGACTATATCATCTGCAAATAGCATGCACCAGGGAATCTCCTCGTGCAAATGTTTTGTTAACTCATCCAAAACCAATGTGAAATGGGCTCAATGTCGATCCTTTGTGCAATCCTACAATGATAGAGAAATCACCGATCTCGTCATTAGTGGCCATAACATTTGTTACCACTCCCTCATACATGTCTTTAATTATGTCTATATACCTCAACGAAACCCTTTTCTCACCCAACACCCTCCATATTAACTCTTTAGGGACTCTATCATAAGCTTTCTCTAAGTCTATAAAGACCATGTGGAGGTCTTTCCTCCTCTCCCTATATTTCTCTACCAATTGCCTTTGTAAGAAAATAGCTTCCATGGTAGACATCCCAGGCATGAAACCAAACTGATTCTCTGATACACTTGTATCATGCTGTAGCCTCTTCCCAATCACTCTTTCAAAAGGTTTCACAGTGTGACTCATAAGTTTGTTCCCTAAATAATTAGTGCATCTCTGTACGTCTCCCTTATTCTTATGAATTAGTATAATAGAGCTTTTCCTCCACTCATTAGGCATTTTCTTTGATTTTATAATCTTGTTAAACAACTTGGTCAACCAAACTACTCTAATATCTCTCATATGCTTCCAAACCTCTATTGGTATACCATCAAGCCCCATGCCCTTTCTTGATTTCATCCTTTTCAAGGCCTCTTTGGATCCAAGTATTCTAATCCTATGTTCATATTTATAATAACCAATGTTATTTAGATTATAGTATTTTCAATCCTTATATTCTCAGAGCCATTGTCATTTAATAATTTTTGAAAGTACATTTCCCATCTCTGTTTGATCTCATCATCTTTGACTAATACCCTTTGATCATCACTTCTAATGCGCTTAACATGATCTAAGTCCTTACCCTTCTATTCTCTTACTTTTGCAAGTTTAAACACATCTTTCTCACCGTCTCTTATTCTTAGTCTATTATAGAGCTCATCATATGCCATAATTTTAGCCTCACTTACTATTCTCTTGGCAACCTTTTTAGCATTCTTATATTGTTCATAATTTTTATTCTTTTTCCATGCTTTAAAACACATCCATTTTTCTTTGATAACTTTTTGCATTGTTTCACTCCACTACCACATTTCCTTTACTAATTGTCTTTTACCTTTAGACATTCCTAAGACATCTTTTGCCACTTTCTTAATGGACTCACCACTATTAATCTAGATGGTGTTTACTTCTGTTTCATAGTTCCAATTTCCTTCTACCATCAACTTATTTGTGAATGAGGTTATTTTCTCTCCTTTTAAGTTCTACCACTTAGTTTTTGGATATCTATTAAGTTTATTTCCTTTCCTCCATCTTTTGATATGGATATCCATAACCATTAACCTGTGTTGTGAGGTTAAACTCTCACTGGGTATCACCTTATAATCCTTATGCATTGATTGTTTAGTATTCCTAAGCAGAAAAATGTCTATTTGGTTTCTACGAAGTCCACTTTTAAAGGTTATTAAGTGTTCACCCCTCTTCTTAAACAGTGTATTTGCAATGGCTAGGTTATATGACAAAGAAAAATCAAGGATAGTTTCCCTACATGGCCATTTAAGTCTGCTCCTATAAATATCTTTTCAGTGTTGGAAATTTCTTGCATGACTCTCTCCATATCTTCCCAAAACTGTTTGTTGATTATGTCTTCTAACCCTACTTGTGGTGCGTATGCACTTATAATATTTATTATCTGCTCTCTTAGAACAAGTTTTATTATTATAATCCTATCACTGATTCTTTTAACATCCATAACTTTATCCTTTAATTCTTTATCCACTATTATTCCTATGCCATTTTTGTTATTATCCTTTCCTACATACTATAATTTATACCCATTAATTTATCTAGCTTTAGCCCCTTTCCACTTGGTTTCTTGGATACAAGTGATGTTGACTCTCATACATTTCATTGTGTCTACTAACTCCAAACTCTTACTTGTCAAGGTCCCTATATTCTATGTGGTGATATGAATCTTATGCTTAGAAGATATCCTATTTATTAGTGCCCTTCTCTATTTCCATGTCATGAACCCATGCCCACTTTTCATTGCACCTGGGCTCTGATGCAGCGCATCACTTCTGAGGGGACACTTTAGCAGCCCTTGCCCATTTTTCACTACACCCAAAATCTGATATAGCCATCACTTCTAGGAGAATTCCCTAGCAACCCTTGTTCATTTTTCACCCACCCGAGATTCGATGCAGTGTGTTGCTTATTGGGAATTCCTTAGCTTGAGGGAATGCTAGTTTTTGATTCATGTCATATTAGGGTTGCCATACAAATGCATATTCATTGCAAGTAGGAAAGAAATAACAAAATCATCTTCAACTTCTCCTTGCTGGCTGGCACTTGACGCAAGCTTGCCATACTTTTAAGAAGCTAGAGATGATTTTCATTTCTTTCTGACAAACAAAAATACGAATGCATATTCATTTGCAAGAAGGAAAGAAATAACAAAATCATCTTCAACTTCTCCCTTTCCATCTAGTACCCCTCCTTTTTCATCCAGGCTTGGGAACGGTGTTGGCAGAGTTTAAGGGGGAAAGAATGTAATAACCCAAAATTTAAAAGCTTATTGCATGTAATTTTTACTACAAAAAGGGATAAAATATAATTTTATGAATGAGTTTTATATAGAAACCAAATAAAGTTTCAAAACATTAATAATTAGATTGTACTCAAAAAATAAAATTCAATGACACTAAGAACGCTGGAAACAAAGTTTGGATGAGAAAGTTACATGATTTTTAGTATAGGGGCATTTTAGTAAATTTAAAATGGGCCCCATTTATATGTTTTTAAAATAGAAAACTGTTTAAAATTGATGGGCCATTTTTTATAATGGCACCCCCTTAGCAGTTCTCCTAATCGACCACATCACCTACACACCTTCAGCTTCCTCACCAAAAAAACAGGCCAGTGATCATGCGCCTGTCGGTAAGAAGGGCGAACCACTAACGATAAAAGGACCCCCCTCCCCCGCCGTTCTCCCTCTTTCTCCTTTCCTCTTCCCATCTCCCCCTTCATGCTGCTCCCTTTGGCACAATAGGTGGCGCAACCCAGTTGCCGCCATCCTTGTCACGTTTTGTTGTGTCTTATATCCCTCACCCCCTATTCTATTATGTTTCACTGGACAAATCCCTCTTTTCTCTTTCCCTTCTTCAATAAAAGTTACGCTTTCTGGATAGATATTTCCACAGGCCAAATAGGCAAACCCTTCTCTTCCTCTCTCTTTTCTTTCCTCTTTCTTTTCACCCAATTTTTCCTCTTTTCTCACTAGCCAAACTAATTTTTTCTGGCTAGTGAAGTTCAATTGGGGAAAACCATGTCTCAGTAGAAAACCTATCTTAAGGACAACTTGGATGGATGATCTAAGCCATTCTTGAATTTTTGGACCCTTAAAACCCTAGGAATGGTGAAAATAATAAAACTTTAGGACCATCTGGACTATAGATCAAAGGGAAAGGAACCGATGGTCTACCTGCTTCGTCCCTCATGGACATTGTGTCAAGATGCACCCTGGTAGATGGCACTTTGTGCGTGACTATCCATGTACATTGTTCATAGTTGTGACAAGGCACGAGTTTGTCCCGATGACAAAGATGCACCTGTGTGTGTCCTGGAAGTGGGTCACAGACGTGATTTGTCCTAGTGACGTAATTTTACATTGTTTTGATCCGATTCAACCTGAACCATTGAAATTTATCTGTAACTTAGACTTTCAATTCAAAGAGCAATATAAACATATTTTTTTAATCAAAGATATTTATTGGATTTATCTTGACAACATGGACATAATTATGCAATAAATTTAAGATTATAACACATTTGAAATTGATTCAAACTAAAAAATCATAGAATAACTCAGATCCATTAGATCAAAAGTGATCAAACCTTAGAATTTGATTAGTTAAATGATTTAGAAAAGTAAATAGATTGATATAATAGTTAGATCATCCAAATAAACTTGATTACAGATATATGGACCTTTGAATAAAATGAAAATCATGGATCTGATCAATTAGAATCAGATTTGACCATTCATCATCATCTAGACCATGACTTATCACCTAATGTCCAATATGGTGATCAAATCAACAAACTCTCATATGATCCAACCATTAATCAATCACCAGAACTAAGATCTACAACTAATCTAACCTTTTCATCATGATCTAACTATCAATTGGCCACTAGATGCTGGATCTACAACCAATTCAACGATTTGAGCTTCCATTTAGATTTGACCATATATCAAGCACTTGATAGGAGTCATTCATTCTTGAATTTTTTTTGTTAAAGGAGATCAAACCTAATCAGGCCACACCAGACGCAATGTCATACATGGATTTAAGTGATTAGAGGTAGGACCACTACTTAGTCTTATTTAAATCAGTTAAATTTTATTTTATCTTAGTTATGCCTAATAAATTATAGAAAATTTAGAAAACCAACAAGACTAGAACGTGTTAACCTTAATAAGAACAATTGAACTATTTATGTTAGTATTTAGATTAATCTACCAGTTAGATTGTTCTAATGACCTTAGATTTGAAGATTTTATACGAGGGTGACTTGGAACTATAGATCTGACTAATAAGAATTCAACCTGATCATCAGATCAATAAATTAAACATTCATATATGAAGTAAACTATCCATAAGTCAAAGACTAATAGGAATTGAGGACAATTAGACGATCTAGACCTTTGATCTTTAATCAACAGCTAAGATTTGACATTTCAATAAAAATAAAGAGGAATATGTATGATAAAAAAATGGAAAAGGTAGGATCACCATGTTAACAGGGATCAAAGGACCAAATAGGTTGCAATTAAGAAATCATATATAAGATAATGATATTGTAATGTAAATATGTGTTGAAATTGTATATAAGATAATGATATTGTAATGTACATATGTGTTGACAGAGGCACTGGTACAAACTAAGCTTATTAAGCATTTTGAGGATTGTGTTAACCGGGTTTGAGGTAGGTAGTTTTAACATCTATTTGCCATTGGGATTTTGAGCATGTCATCAGCTTTGCTAAGATGTATAGATTTTAAATAATCAAATCATTTGATTATCATGCTTTTGATTTGAGACTACTTGCCTATCATAAAAACATTTTTTTTTTTTTGTCATGATGCATTATTTTAACTTTTAAAGAATGTAATATTTGCAAATGAGGCATGTGGGCTATATATATGTACCTTCATAACCATGATGCATACTTTTATATGAAAAATGAAAATAATGTTACTCTTTCTATTACACGTAGTTGTACGTTTTTAAAAGAAATTATTATACTTAAAATTGTATCAATCTCATGCTTTAAGATGGGTCAAGGAAATGCATGGTTTTGCATGTTCAGGCTAATAAGCCTAGTGGGCACTATGCTAAGAGGTTGTACAAGTTTGTCCTTCAGACATTTAACTACCAAAAGTGGTAAGTATTTGTGCCCAAAGAGGCACCTATTTTTCTTGACTGTTTTGGTAGGAAAACGACCATTGGAGGTGTTCATGGCATCCTTTTCGAGACATATCTACAATTGTCGTGGAGGCTGTGGTGGCTGGTCTCTAGATATTGGAGACACACGATTTCAGTGAGGTGTTCGTGAGCATAGTGTACCATGAGATTTCTGTTTTTTGACCTCACATAGATGGGCATGATGATGGTCTTTAGATGAGTACTCATGACCAGTCGGCTGATGTGTTCACTGGGGTGCATATGTGCACATGATGATGATGTTATTGGTTTGGGATTATCGATGTTTGTAGTTTAACCGATTACTATTTTAATATTTTGAGGATCTTATGGCATTTGAATTATGAAGTTAAATGGAGGATCTTTCATATAATTTACAAGTTATGCATTCATGTTATTTTGTAATACATTATATATTACAATTTATGTGAGATTAACATGGAGATTCGATCAATTAAAAAATATACATTTAAAGTCATGCATATTTTATATTGATATTATCTAAAATGTTTTAGCATGAAACTGTAAACTGAGGTTGACATGTGGTTTCAATTATGTTTCCTACCTCTGATCTGATCATTATATCCTTTAGATTTGCATGAAAAATGATTTGAAATATTATTTAGAATTGAATTTCAAATTTGGTGTAATAGATGTGAAACTACCTACACAAGTGCAAGCTTGTCGAGATATTGTAAACAATTTACAATATCTCAGGTTTTCAAAGAATTTGACTTGAGACAGAGCAAATCAAGGTGGATGCAAATCTGGATGAAGACAGTAGCGTAACATACTATAATCAACGTAAGTATTTGACTTATCCTTTTTAGACATGTATAATTAGCTATTATAGTTGGACTATGAGCTGTGATTGGCTAGATCTAGAATGCTTGTATTTTGTTTTAGTTTGGAAGTAAATGACACTCGGGGTCTTCAAATGAATTTAAAAGAAAATATTCTTCTGCTGCACTGCATTGTTTTTATAAAATTATTTTGAAATAGGGATCGATCTCGCATTAGGAATTAGCTCTGCATTTAAAAATGCATATGAAAACCTAGGTCATCATAGACAAGTACTCTTTTGTCATCACTTATAATATATTTAACCCGATTTAGGCCTTGACTCTTTCATTCTTTTTACAAGTTTGAACTCATCTTTTTCTTTTTTTTTAATTATAATTATAATTATTTTATTCATTATAAATGAATATTTACATATATTACACTGGAACATAAAACTCCACCAATGCTGGTCCTAAGCACAGATGATAAAGGAGGAGGGTCTTATGTCAGGTGCCAGCTGGCAAGGGAAAAGTTGAAGATCATTTTGTCATTTCTTTCTTACAAATGAATATGCATTTGTATATTAGTTTGTGAGGAAGAAATGAAAATCATCTCCAGCTTCTTAACATATGGCAACCCTTGCGTTAGGTGCCTGCCAGCAAGGGTGAAGCTGAAGATGATTTTGTTATTTCTTTTCTGATTATAAATGAATATGCATTTGTATATTAGTTTGTAAGGAAGAAATGAAAATCATCTTTATCTTCTTAAAACTATGGAAACCCTAACATGGCATGAATCAAAACTGACATTCCCTCGGGCTAGGGCGTTCTCCATAAGTGAAGCGTTGCATCGAATCTTGAGTGTGGTGAAAAATAGGCAAGGGTTGCTAGGTCGTTCTCCCAGAAGCAACACGCTACATCGGATCCCAGGTGTAGTGAAAAATGGGCAAGGGCTACTAGAGCGTCCCCTCAGAAGCAACGCGCTACATCAGAACTCACGTGCAGTGAAAGTGGACATGGTTCATGCCATGGAGGTCGAGAAAGGCAATATTAAATAGGATATCTCTAAAGCATAAGATTCATATCACCACATGGAATATAGGGACATTCACAAGTAAGAGTTTGGAGTTAGTAGACGCGATGAAACGTAGGAGAGTTAACATCGCTTGTATCCAAGAAACCAAGTGGAAAGGGCTAAAGCTAGAGAAATAGATGGATATAAATTATGGTATGTAGGAAAGGATAATAGCAGAAATGGCATAAGAATAATAGTAGATGAGGAATTAAAAGATAAAGTTGTGGACGTTAAAAGAATCAGTGATAGAATTATAATAATAAAACTTGTTCTAGGAGAGCAGATTATAAATGTTATAAGTGCATACACACCATAAGCAGGGTTACAAGATATAATCAAGAGACATTTTGGGAAGATATTGAGGGAGTCATGCAAGCAATTCCCAACACTGAGGGGATATTTATAGGAATAGATTTAAATGGCCATGTTGGAAAAGAAAAGAAAGAATATGATAGAATACACGGAGGGTATGGTATAGGTCAACGAAATCAAATGGGGGAGAATATCCTCGATTTTGCTTTGTCATATAACCCGACCATTGTAAATACACTGTTTAAGAGGAGGGATGAACACTTAATAACCTTTAAAATTGGACTTCATAAAAGCGAAATAGACTTTTTTCTACTTAGGAATAATGAACAATCTATGTGTAAGGATTGTAAGGTGATACTCGGTGAGAGTTTAACCTCACAACATAGGTTAATGGTTATGGATATCTATATCAAAAGATGGAAGAAAAGAAATGAACTTAATAGGTACCCAAAAATTAAGTGGTGGAACTTATAAGGAGAGAAAATAACTTCATTCACAAATAAGTTGATGGTAGAAGGAAAATGGAGCTATGAAACATAAGTAAATACCATGTTAATTAATATTGCTGAGTCCATTAAGAAAGTGGCAAAAGATGTCTTAGAAGTATATAAAGGTAAAAGGCAATTAGTAAAGGAAACACGGTGGTGGAGTGAAACAGTGCAAAAAGTTATTAAAGAAAAATGGATGTGTTTTAAAGCATGGCAGAAGACTAGAAATAATGAAAACTATGAACAATATAATAATGTTAAAAAGGTTGCTAAGAGAATAGTAAGTGAGGCTAAAGTTAAAGCATATGATGAGGTTTATAATAGACTAGGAACAAGAGAAGACGAGAAAAATGTGTTTAAACTTACAAAAGTAAGAGAACAGAAGGATAAGCACTTAAATCATGTCAGCAGCATTAGAAGCGATGATTAAAAGAGTCAAAGATGATGAGATCAAACAAAGGTGGGAAACATACTTTCAAAAATTGCTAAATGACAATTGCTCAGAGAATGTAGGGATTGAAAATACTATAAATTTAAATAACATTGGATATTATATATATGAATGTAGGATTAGAATACTTGAAGTGAAAGAGGCCTTGAAAAAGATGAAATCAGGAAAGGCCACGAGGCTCGATGGTATACCAATAGAGGTTTGGAAGCATATGGGAGATATTGAGGTAGTTTGGTTGACCAAGTTGTTTAACAAGATTATAAAATTAATGAAAATGCCTGATGAGTAGAGGAAAAGCTCTATTATACCAATTTATAAGAATAAAGGAGACACAGAGCTGCAATAATTATTGAGGGATCAAACTTATGAGCCACATTATGAAACTTTTTGAAAGAGTGATTGAGAAGAGGCTACGACATGAAACAAGTGTATCAGAGAATTAGTTTGGTTTCATGTCTGGGAGGTCTACCATGGAAGCTATTTTCTTACTAAGACAATTAGTAGAGAAATATAGAGAGAGGAGGAAAGACCTCCACATAGTCTTTATTTACTTAGAGAAAGCTTATGATAGAGTCCCTAGAGAGTTAATATGAAGGGTGTTGGGCGATAAAGGGGTTTTGCAGGGGTATATAAATATAATTAAAGATATGTGTGAGGGAGCGATAACAAATGTTAAGACCACTAGTAGCGAGACTGGTGATTTTCTTATGACTATAGGATTACACCAAGCATCGGCATTGAGCCCATACCTTTTCACATTGGTTTTGGATGAGTTAACAAAATATTTGCATGAGGAGATTTCCTGGTGCATGCTATTTGCAAATGATATAGTCTTACTTGATGAGACAAGGGAGAGTGTAAACATAAAGCTAGAGTTATGGAGAGAAGCATTAGAATCTAAAGGATTTAAAATTAGCTGAACTAAGACAGAATATATGGAATGCAAGGAGAGGAGTAGGAGTGGAACACCAGTCAAGATTGATAACTAAGAAGTCCAAGTAAAAGACCACTTTTGGTACTTAGGATCAATGATTCATGAGAATGGAGAGATTGAGAGGGAGGTTACCAAGAGAATCCAAGCAAGCTGGAACAAATGGAGATGTGCATCTGGAGTTTTGTGTGATCAGCAGGTGTCACTCAAACTAAAAGGAAAATTCTATAGGATGGGCATAAGGCCGACCAAGCTCTATGGATTAGAGTGTTAAGAAATTAAGGAACATCATGCTCACAGGATGAGCATCGTAGAAATGAGGATGTTGAGATAGATGAGTGGTAAGACAAGAAAGGATAGAATTAGAAATGAAAATATTAGAGAAAATTTAGGAGTAGCACTGATAGGTAACAAGATGAGGGAGATTAGACTTAGATGGTTTGTACATGTTCAAAGGAGACCAACAACGGCACCAATTAGGAGTGAGGCAATACGAGTAGAAGGTTCTAAAAGGGCAAGGGGAAGGCCCAAAAGAATGTGGATAGAAGTGGTGAGGAAAGATTTAAAAACTTTGGAACTAAATGAAGCCATGGTACTTAATAGAGAGGAATGGAGGAACAAGATTCATGTGGCCGACCCCTAATGGGGATAAGGTCTTAATGATGATGATGATGATGATGACACTAGAACATAAACTTAAATCTAGTGGACAATACAAATACCTTAAACATGATTGGACTTCATATACATGCTATAACACCTAAGAAACTGTAAACTTGATACTACAACATGTAGAATGCCCCAAATAGAATGGAATGCCAATGAATGCACCAAGAATGATTGTAGTATAGCTCACCAGGTTTTTTAACTATAAGAAAACCTACATAACATGCTAAAAGTGGTCACACTTGTAAAACTATACCTTAAAAATGATTTAATTATTGATCTTAAGGTAGAATAAATCTTAATATGTTAAACAATACATGTACTTATGACTGGTAATTGAAGGAAAGAATCCCGAGGTCTTCATAGCTAAAAATGAATAATAAATTTCATCATTTTTAGCCAAAATCTAGGTTTTTTTACCTGATTTTACTGCTATTTGTTGAAATGGATTTGCTACTAATATGTATGACTTGGAATTGATCATATCCATATGAAATCCTTCACATTCATCTTAGGAAGGATCTCAAAGTGCCATGATCAAACACAATAAAGACTTTACCACTAGTTTAACAATGGTCCACTTAGTGACATGCATTTTTTATAATTGTTTAAAGATCCATCCTTCATAATCATTATCTAGATGCATTGGCTAATGATTGAAAGCATGAGAAAGTTGCATTATAATTAATATGGTAACACTATGAACTAAGCATGCAAGGTTGGACATTAATTGTTTTGATGTGGATAGTAGAATACTTTTTGGAAATTGAAGTGCATTTATCAAATGAATGTTGAATGCATGTCTGAAAACTAATGGAAAACATGTTTCTATAGCTTGTTGAAGACATGAGTTTGAAAGGTTCTCATACCTTGGAAATAAATAGATTTAATGGTTTCTCATAAGACTTTGAAAGATAGTTTTTTTCCCCCATCATATAATGGTTTTAGTGGTGTATTTGATTGATATTTTAGGCTATTGCTCTATGAGCTACTGTAAGTCCTTGAGATGCTACTTGATTGATGTTTTAGGCAAGCACTTTATGAGTCAGTGTAAGTCCAAGGGACATAGATTTCATAGATATTTTTGGGAGGCACTCATTGAGTAGCTATAAGTCTTAGAGAAGCAATTTTAATCATTGTTTTTGGCTGGTGCTCTATGAGTACCGTAAGATTCAGAAGCATGCATGCTTGGGGAGGTAGTAAGACCTAGAGGAAGGCGTGCTACAAGCAGTTGTAAGAGTTAAATGTATGGCTTTCATTAATGATTTAGGCAAGTAATCTATGATTAACTGTAAGCCTTGATGCATATGGATTTGCTAATATTTTAGGCTAGCTTTGTAGCTATAAACATAAGATTTAATCTTGACTAAATTAAATGTAATAATTACCCCCATTTATGACATGTAACGATAAAAAAAATTCAAATATGCTTTAAATGCAGGTTCCCCACATTAACTCTCTCTCTCTCTCTCATAAGAACTCTATCTGGCTCCACCTGGTCAACGCACTAGTTGGCAGCACTGCACTGAATGATGTGTAGGACACGTGGATAGATGCATTAAACCATACATCATCCAACCGACGCTGATGTTGACAACTGAAGCTCCTCCTATGCTAGAGAATCTCATCGAAAACACCGTGCACATTTTTCTCTCTATTTCTTCTTCTTCTTCTTTGGCGAACTAGGCAATCTGGCATTGCTTGCCCGACTTCCCCATTGACCAGACCAAGGTACCTCCTTTCTCTCCTTCCTCTTTTCTCACCACTAGGCTAGGTTTTTTGGTGGTGATTCGTCGGCAAATGGATCTGACTGGCTCAAATGAAAACTCTAGCAAGGACAACTTGGATGGGAGATCTGAGCCATCCGATGAAATTGTTGGATCTCAAAACCTAAAAACCCTCTATTACAGAGGTGATAAGATTATCTAAACTAGAGATATGGATGTAAAAGGATATATTATAATGATTGCACTATTCCAAAATTGCCAGACATCTTCTCCCATGATGCACAAGGCAAATGCACAGCGAGAATATAAGCACTCCTGTGTGTGCCAACGCGTGTGCAACATTCACAGGACACGTGTGTCCTAATGACTATGATGCATGTTGGTGTGCCTTGGAAGGAGCATCATAAACCCAGTGCATCTTCATAACGTTGTTTTTTTTTTTTTAATAGATTTAATCTGGAGCTTTCAAATCAATCTAAAATAACAAATCTTCAATTTAGGAGGCTATACAACCTTGATTTTTTATCTAAGACATCTATTGGATTCATCTAGGCAACATGGACCTAATTATATAATGAAATTTAAGATTGAAGTACATCTTGAATTGATAAAAAACCAAATCATAGAATGGCTTCGATCTATTAGATCAAAAGTGATCAGACCTTAGAAAACACAAATAGATCTTAGAAAATACAATTAAAATTTGTAAAATCAAGACATATCCAACCTAATATGAACAATTAAAAGCTGCACAACATAGTCATTCAATGGATCTAATGGTTAGACCACTCTATAAGCTCAAAATTGAGTAAGGTTAGACCTTATGGTAATCAAGAGACATCAATCTGATTGATCCGACCATCAAATCAATGTATCAACCATTGAAATGTGAGAAAGACTATCTATAAGACATAAATCAGCATGGATGAAGGGAATCAAGTGATCTAGACTGTTGATCTTTGATCAATGGTAGGATCTGAGAATCAAATAAGTGTTAAAGAAACAGATCCATGATTGGTGATGAATGAACACAAGGTCCCTTGGATTAAGGATCATCTAAGACTATATAGATAACAAATAATGAAAAATAGGATAGAAAATGATGAGATGTTGTATGTGTGGTTTGACAGATACACTAGTCTGCAAAAACTAAAGGGATTGAATATTTTGAAAGATTGTTTCCCTGATTTGAGGTAGGTAGAGTTTAAGATGCAGATTTTCAACTTGCATGATTCCTATTTAAGCATGATTGTGATCTAAATACTACTATGAGATTTATGCAACATGAACTATTGGAATTTACTACGATCTGTTATACATGCAATGATATTGATATTATATATGATATTATTATTATGATGAATCATGATTTCAAGTTTGATATGCATGTCATTTATTTAAAGAGCACAACTTAAAACATGTGTTGCATGTTCGATATTCACATGAATTGACGTAGGGTTGGCCATCCGCCCTCTAAGATTATTGATATGTTATGGACACCGTGTCCAAGGGGCTAATTTTGAGTGTGGCAATCATGGGTAGGCCACATGCAATGATTTGCTTCTTCCAATGTGAAGCTGTGACAGTATCCCATAGGCGGTGTCAGCAGGAGCATGACAGTGAATCCCGCTGTGCATGATAGGTGTTATAGCATAATAGTCCATGATTTTAATATAGTGTTGTGAGCACGACTAAGTGATAGTACTTGTGATTATGTGGCGTGATAATTTTGATGGTATGAGCTCATGACCAGTGTGTATACCCACCATCGATTAGATGATTGAGGGTCCCGTATATTGGGGCCATGATTATTATTGACTATATTCTTTAGCTTTACATATTTAAGATATTTAATGATATTGATGTTTGTTCGATCTTGAGACCATGAATGAGAATTTCATTGTGATTTTATTGCTGGATTATGCATGTCATTTATTGAAGAATATCTTGAGAATTACATGATAACTTGCAATTACTTTTGAATGGGTTATGCAAACTTGATTAGCATATTTGGAAACATATATGTCTGACACATCGATTTGAGCATAAAAGACTTAACAAAACTGCATTTTTATGGTTTCTTTCTCTTTTGCATCTTAACTCTCCTACCAAGCATAGCTTGTTGAGATACTATAAATATTTGATTTTTATAATATCTTAGATTCAGACAAATAGGAGTGAAGAAGTATTGGGTAAGTAGCTGATTGAGATGTTGTTATATTGAGGGTATGTTTTAATCACACTTGGATTATATATGTACAATTATTGTATTTGGACTTTAATTTGCAGTAACCTAGGGACTGTGGTTATTGACTAGATGGATCGTGAAAAAGTATACTTGTTTTCAAAATGATTTATTTGAAAAAGAAATTTTTATTTGAGTCTTTTAAAATTTAAAATTAGACAAAATGGTTAATAAAAAATGAGTTGAAGGTTGATGCACAAGGTTTTTAAATGGACTTCAAAGAAACACTTTTGCTATTTGTTCTTTAGATTGTTTTGAAACTTGGGGTCCCACATTTCGAAAAGAAATTGATAAAAAGAGCTTTAAAAATCCAAGTTGTCACACTTATAACTTAAGAATCAAATCCAAACTACAATTACCTTTTGCAATATGGTTTCTTTGAAAAATTAATTTAAAATTATTTAAAAAACTAGATAGATCATCAAATTCTAAGCATTTTATGTAAATTAACTATAATGGACCAATTTCAAGCATCCATTATAAATAGTAATGACATAAAATCAAAGAATTATACCAAGTATGAATTTGTCTTTTTAAAATTAAAATCAATTCCAAAGTCAACATTTTTAGACATTTAAAACATTAGAAATTAGAAAGTGATGTTTCTAATTTAGGTTAGGATCACTTTAACCCTAACCAAGAAAACTAGCCTAACATGTTTATTAAAGTATCTTGAAATTGTAAAATCTCATAAAAATGAAAAAAATAAAATTTAAAAGACCTAAACTAACCTAAATCTAAAGAAAAGAGCATTCCTAAAGCTATGCTAAAAAGTAACTAATTTTCACTTGCTTGATCATTACGATGATTAAAAAGGAATAAATTACAAAATAAAAAAAAATTGACATTAAAAATTCATCAAATCCAATCAACTTTCTTAGCAATCCCTTGATATCTCACTCATCATGTTATAGTACAACTTGCATTTGGAACAACATAATGGTAGTAGGAGATTGACATTATTAGTGCAAAATTTTAAATAGATTGTAAAATTTGCAAATACCTAAAATAATTAAACATCACAATATATTCCTTGATTAATTTCATTCAAGATACAATATTTAGACATCACAATATATTCCTTGATTAAGTTCATTCAAGATATAATATTTAGACATCACAATATATTCTTTGATTAATCTCATTAAAGATACAATATTTAGACATAAAAATCAGAGTCCAATTGAAAGAGAAGTAAAGTGGAACATAAATTGGGTGAGTGACAATAATAGATGATTACTATAAAAACTAACTGATGTTCATAAGAAGTAGAGTAACAAGTTGCTAAATTTTGAACTCTTCATTCAATGCTTTCTTCAATCAAATCAAAATTCTAAAAATTGGGTCTTCTTCTCCTCAATCTCTTTTATCTAATATGATTGAGTTTGAAAATTATGCACGAGTACCCCCTGTTCACTAGCCACACACATTTTTCATCTTCTTTCTTTTTCTCTATTTTTCTCTAAATTTTGGATCCTAATTGATTCCCAATGTTCCATTTTTAATGCAACCCCCATGTATATATATCATGACATCCTTCCCTTTGTTGAAGACGTTTTCCTCCTTTCCCTTTCACCTTCTAATTATATGATGCCTTTTTACTCTCTTCTTAAGAAACGTCCCACTTTCTTCCGGCAACCTACCTTCCTCTCTTAGGAATCCTAGACAGCACGTTTTCCCTTCCCAGGGAATTCCTCACTTAGTAAAACCATGTCAACCTACTCCCTTCTTTCCAAAATAAGCTAAATCTCTCCACCTTCTTAAAGTTTTGAATGTTTCACACTAGGAAATATCAACCCATTTTCTAAGAATATCTCCTTCTCTTCAATAATGTCCAAGCTACTCCCACTTTCTTTATAAAACACATTTCCCTCAAGAGGTGGGCCATTTATGTATGCAAGAATGAGAGAGAGTGTGGGACCCACATGCACAATCTTTTGCAAAATATGTGTATACTTCTTTATGATGTGATGAAAATGATATGGAAACCATTGCACTTGGAAAATATTAGAATACATGTGTCTTGTCTCTAGATTTGATCTCAATCATCCAAAATTCATCCTAGATTGATCCAGACCATTTGTTTCAATCTAAGATTGATTTATGATATGGGATGTTGATTGGCTTAATCTAACCGCATGGATCTTGATTTTCAGCAAAATAAGAAAAATTCCTAATTAATATTATAAAACATGCGATTTTGCGCGTACTTACCTCAGATATCAATCTAACCCTAAAAATACACCAAATTAGAGTTAGATGATAAAAATTTCAAATGATCTATTTTCAAAAAAAAAATTCTAAATAGAGCCTTAAAAAATATATCAAATGTCATGCTAAATGAGGGTAATTTATTCAAAAATAGTCATTTAACGAGAGAGAGAGAGAGAGAGAGAGAGAGAGAGAGAGAGAGAGAGAGAGAGAGAGAGAGAGAGAGCAATTGGAATTAGTAGAATAGATTAAAATCCTATGTAAGAAGGATTTTTGCACACTGCGGGTTGTTTGGAGGATACATTTGGGAAGCCTATAAATATATAGACCAATAGGGTGTATGAGTTACCTATTCCTAGAAAAAAGAAACAGTGAAATCTAGGATTTGCATGGATTTATTCATGGACATTCATTTCAGAGAGCAAACTTGAAAATAAAGATTCATATTAGCTTCCCAATCTCAAATTCAACCTTTCCATCATTATTTGATGTCTCTAAACTTTTTATATTTGAGAGTTTCTTGATGAATATAATCCGCTTTTCTATTATATAATACATCTAACATATTTTCATCATCCATTTTACAATTTAAACCGTATATTAGAATTGTCCATCAGATGAGGTTTTTGGGGCATAGATCATCTAGGACTTGATGAGATTGTATAGTGTTTAGATCTTCCTAAACTCAATTGGATATATAGCTTGCCTAATACTGAGTTGGGCATGTGCCTATTAAAAAGCATAGAGATATGTATTTTCCAAGTTAAAACATCATATCCAGCATGTATGGGATCATGATGTTGTCAACGTTGGAGTGTTGGAGCTTATTTTTCAAGATTAGCATATATCTAGTAAAATTGGATTACCAACAAATTTGTTATTTGCACACGGATTGGATATGGATTAATGCTTTTGCATCTTGCTCAGATCCGGATTTGTAACATTCAATCGAATTTTATTTGCTTATCTAATTTTAGTGCTAATAGCAACTAATTGGTTATTTCAATCCATAAAATTTTAAGGATCAAACGGTGTGAACAAAGGGCACATGTATCACTACCCAAAATATTGAGTTCAAATTCAAGAAGGGTTGTAAAAGAAGGAAATGATGGATATATTCTTTCTTATTAGACCCAACTTATCATACACATCCGTTTCATAAGCAAACTCTAGTGACAGTTCTATGGGCAGCAAAATAGAAAGTAAACAATACCTAGGTAGCTGGTTATTCTACACACATTTATTGTAAGTAGCAAAGAGAAGGTATCAAAATGGCAAAAGCTTCCTTGTTAATGGTATTCCCTAACAACTTATAGGTATTTCAGAAGTTATAAGTTTTGTCAAAATCAATCATATAATTTACAAAGGGTTTAACTATGTATTTTACTTGAAACAATGCTTTACCTACCGTTGCTTACTGAAGGGAGAAAGTATATTTGTTAGGCTCTCATGGAATGATTCAATCCATCAATCTTAGTTTATAATGGCAAGAACATCCCATCAGACAGATTTTGTCTCGCTCAGACATTCCTAGACTCCACCACTCATCCAAAAAGCATTGTTTAGTATATTTGTCAAAAAAATGTGAACCTTTTATTTCTAGTGAATAACAAAGAGCCTATGAAATATCCATTTTGGCATGGGATGAGAACCATATGTTTCAGGAAGTTATAGATTGTCTCAAAAAAATTCCTCTAGGCAACAGCTCTTTGGATATTTATATCAAAAGAGTTCTCTAGAGACTCTGTCAATGATATACTCAAAATGGAGAGGGCTCTTATCATTGTCCATGGCAAAAGAAAAATGTAAACCTCAGTGGAACCTGCCTCCTCATGGAGCTTTCAAGTTCGATGGGCCATACTATGGTGATAAGGGGGCATTGAGTCTGGGTGGCATTCTATGTAACTCTTTTTGTCCATCGAGGTGAAGTGATTCTAATATGGCAGAGCTGTTATCTCTTATACAAAGCATAAAGATTTGGAAGGAATCAATTGATTCCACTGATGATGAAGGAATGCACTAGCTGATGATCTTGGAAGGGAAGGAGTTCTTCTTGATGACCTTCTGTTAGGCATCTTGAAAAGTGTTAAATTTTTGAAGCAATGTTGTAACCATTTTTCTTCATGGGTAGATATTGGTAGAAGCCTTTTGGCTATTACTTGTATTTCATCCTCTACCTTTGAGGATTCTCCAGCCGTGTTCACTATTGACCAGCTGTGTCCACGGGCCTCTTGCTGGTTCTCTGTCCCTTGTGGCTGCTGAATTGTCGAAGTTGGAGTGACATGTTTATTTGCTTTCTGTAATTAGCATAGTCGCTGTATTAATAAAGACTTCTATAACCCAAAAATGATATATATTGTGCAAGTTTATTGGTATATAAAGAGATCTCTCGAGCCAAAAAAGCGTACTTCTTAGATTACACCTTTTTGATGTGGAAAAGGCCTTGCTTGGTAGCCGAACTCACATAGGATACATAATAGAGAGAGAGAGAGAGTCAAAACCCCAGGCTCCCCTTCACTATTTTGCAAGAGATGACCAGTTCTTTGTCTTCATTTATTGAGAAGTTACTCATCTTCACATCTGTTAACGACACATAAAGGGGCACCTCCCTCTCCTTATAAATATTGTAGTTACTCATTGTATTACGCAGTGCCCATATTCTAGTTCTCTTTGACAATTATGGCTGTAGTATCTGTTTCCTTCGTTGTTCTAATGCCGATTCTCCTCCTCATCTTTAACCACCTTAGACGAACTTCATCTTTAAAATGCCATTTTCCACCTGGCCCATACCCCTGGCCCGTCGTCGGCAATCTGCTTATCCTGGGAAATAAGCCCCATGTTGAGCTAGCCTGCTTAGCTAAAACCTATGGCCAACTTATGTCACTGAGACTCGCTACCTCAATCCTTGTTATTGGCTCATCCGCCGCTGCAGCCGCAGAAATTCTCAAGACCCATGACCGTCAACTTTCCGGTCGACATGTTCCTAAGTTAACAACCATCAAGAGACCAGATCCTGATGATCTGTCGATAATTTGGGCCCGTGAGTGCACCGACCCATGGAAGCACTTACGCACCATTTGTAGATCAGACTTATTTTCTACAAAAGCCATTGATTTACAAGCGCCGGTGAGAGAGAACAAGGTGATGAGAATGGTGGATTTTCTTGTTGGAAAGGAAGGTGAGGTAGTGAAGCTGGCAGAAGTAGTGTTTGCGACAGTGTGCAATATATTGAGTAACATATATTTGTCGACGGATTTGATTGTAATGCAAAGAGGGAAAATTGGGGGAGAAATGAAGGAGCATTTTGATAGTATGGGGGAGCTGGCGATCACTCCAAATTTGGCCGACTTCTTCCCGTTCCTAGATGGTTTTGATCTCCAAGGCCTAAAAAAGAAGGCTGCCGATGTCATTGGCCAGGTGAGTTCAATATGGGAGGTTACCATTCAGCAAAGGAGAGAAGGTAAAAACGATGATGTGTCGAGGCAAAGAGATTTCTTGGACGTTCTACTCGAAAATTCGTTCACGAACAATCAGATTAACAACTTGTTTATGGTACTCTCTCTCTCTCTCTCTGTGTGACAGACGCATAAACATACGGCAGCACATACAGAACATAAGAGATAACCCACAGATATCCGCGGTCCAAATGAGTGTGGTAGTAATCATTGTTACGTGCCAAACAGCTTTTTTATTGTTTCCTAAAGGAGCTAATGAATGGTAGGGATAACCTACAAGTCCCAGAGATTACGAATAATCGTCTGCCACGTCCTCATATTTCATAAATTGGGCTTCCTAGAATCCAAGTTGTCATGATTTCTGTTACAATTTTTCTGTACTTTCAAACACTTCAGATCACCCCATAGGAGAAGAATGTTGTTTATCGCCTACCTTTCTGTGATGACCAAATAGATGAAAGGTTTAGATCAATAAAAGAAATGATCCTTCCAGCAGTAGGCAGGCGTCAGCCCCTACACATGGTCATTCAACTTTGCAGAGACTTGTGTTTCTGATAAACAGTCGGACCTGGTCACTGCGACCCCGTTCGTGAGGAGGCACCATTTCTTCCGAAGTGGGGTTGTTTTGCCAGAGTTCCTTGGAGAGAATATGCCTTTCAAAAGGACAAATATGACCAGGTGCCATCTTATTTTCCTTTATTGAATTGAATGATAACACAGTTTCTAGGAAAATTATCACAGATGTTATCAGATGCGCACTTCTTAAGCCTTTCGATTGAAAGAACTTCCTACGACCCCTTCTGCTCCAGTCTCTTGGCAAACAACCATATGAGTTTGAACGAGTAGTTTATTTGCAGCTTTTAGAATCTTTCAACCGACTTTACAGTTTGGTAAGCCTCAATACGGCATTTGGAAATCTATTGTAAGATAATACAGCATCTTCGAAAACATTTCGACTATGGATTGGGTGTCTTATAATTGTAAGGTTGCTATGAAGACAACTGCTCTCAAATTCTTTTTTTTAACACAGATGTCACCTCATTGATCTGGTAAACCAGCCCCTTAGTTATTATCCTCGAATCGAGATCGAGTCAGCCAGGTTCCCGGCTGAGTTGCTGCTTTTTGCCACATGCTTCTCACCCTGGAAAATTTCAAGGTGTTCGTCAATTGTTAAGAACCACTCAGTCGTGGTACAACCCAAGGGCCTGTTTGGTTGGCAGGATGTCGACAGAAATTGATATCCACCAGCAAATGAGTTCTCCTTAGAATGCTTTTCATGCTTTCAAATTGGATTCCATCAATACAGTATGATGTATCAGGTGATACCGGTCCCAACACTTTCGCCATATGGAATAGGGAAAGCCTCTTACTGATTTAAACTGTCATGTGCTGATATCCCGATTAGTGGAAGGTGGAAGTACTAGGTTTGCAAGAGCTGCGCCATTCTGCCGGCTTCAACCAGTCAAGTTGCTTAAAAGTTGGATTTTTCTCCGATTTCGGAATGTTAGATATCCGTTTTTGTTTGTTTGTTTGTTTGGATAGCTGTTGTTAGTTATACTCCTTATATTTTCTAACAGTTCTCCTAGTGGGACAGGAGCTATTTGTAGCTGGTACAGACACCAGTGTGACGACAATTGAATGGGCAATGGCTGAGCTTGTCAGACACCCAGAAGTCATGGACAAAGCCCGTGAAGAACTAAAGAGAGAGATCAAAGAAAATGAGGTCCAAGAATTTAATCTCCCAGATCTCCGTTATCTGCATGCTTGTTTGAAGGAAACCTTGAGATTACACCCTCCTGTTCCTCTTCTTCTTCCTCATCGTGCTCTAGATGAATGCGAGCTTATGAAGTACACCATCCCCAAAGACTCCTTAGTTCAGGTGAATGTATGGGCAGTTGGAAGAGAGCCCACAACCTGGGAAGATCCCTTAAGCTTCTCACCGGAGCGATTCCTTGACTCACATCTAGATTACAAAGGGAATGATTTCGGTTTCTTACCATTCAGCGCAGGAAGAAGAATTTGCCCTGGAGTTCTGATGGCTAGTAGGCAAATGCGCTTGATTCTGGCCAGTTTGATCCACAACTTTGATTGGAGTCTTCCTAATGACATGAAGTCCTGGCAGGTGAATATGAATGAGAAGCTAGGCGTAACGCTACAGAAGGAACAGCCTCTTCTCCTCATTCCTATATCCAGAAAACAATCAACTGGCTCGGCTTTGTAATTCTCATATTAGATAGAGATGGTCCTCGTAATTTCTTAGGTGTTTTTTTTCTTTCTTTTTGGATGGACAATTTCCTGCTTTTACTACCTCGAAGTTAGTGTTCATTTGCCGAATGCTCACGGGGCAAGCATTTTGTAGGCCAACTCAATGGTTGAAGTACAAAAGACCTTTTCCTACGAAAAAAAGAAAGAAAGTGTCACGCTCCTGTATTTTGTTTCATGATTCAGTTATTTGATACTTCAATTATGTTGATTTAAGTCTATTCTTTTAGGCCGGTCTCTGCCCTTAAATTACAAATTCAGCTCAGAATTTCCAAACCCTACACCCAACTTCTCTCTCTCTCTCTCTCTCTCTCTCTCTCTCTCTCTCTCTCTCAATACAGTAATAAATTATGACGGTTCTAAGTGAAATGGCATAAGGAGTATCTCACTTGAGTGACCAGGTTCTACACGCCCTTCGGAAGATCGTTCGTAATCTGTGTTACTTTAGATGAAAAATCACAACCACTGATTCTCAAACTAAATCTGAAAAAGGATCTAGCTTAAATGATTTGATTGGCATGTAGACTAAACAAGGAAAGGTGAAAGATGAATGATGTAGATCTTCCAAAAAACAGGCCTAGGCATAAGCATGATGCCTCATATTGAGGCATAACTCAGTTTAGTATTTCTCAAAAAAAATAATCGCTTGGAATACTCATTGTGAGTTCTAAATGCACCGATAATTTCTGGATTACCAAATCGGGCCCGACGAATGAGTTTGAGATATCCTATCAGCACTGCGGCCATTTCACTTGCCATGCCTGTGGTCTGTAATAGCTTCCAAACTCCTACGTACCTGGCAAAGAACAGCCTTTAAATGCACCAGCTGACGAGTCGATAATCAGAGAACTTATCCTGATACTTTCATGGCAAGCTATCCTCCCCATTTGCCAGTGGGGAAAAAAGGAAGAAGAAGAAAATTTTGGTATTCATGTGATTGCCCAGTGGTTAGGATGGGTAACCTGCTCGTCCGCCACTGCTATGGTGCTAGCTAGGTCTTGCTCAAAACTTGGATTTGGCTTGCTGTAAGTTGGTTAACTTTGGCTTAGATTGGGCTGGAGTCGGTCTAACTTCCTTATTAGTACTTAGCTCTTTGCTTGACCTGGCTTGCTTCCTACAACCCATTCTTTACAAGGAAGAAACCACTCTACTTTGGTTTCCTAAATGTAACCAAACTTTTAATTTTATCATTTTGTTCTGACAGTTAGGATACGTGCACACTGACTCATCCACAACCTCAAACCTTAGTCACCTATGTCAAAGATGAGTCCCTGAACCGATGTGCTAGGAGCCTTTGGCTTCATAAATATAACAAACTTTTTTACATCATAATCTGCAAACTACAACAAGAACAACAACAATATTACGACACCTAAAACAGTCCAAATTTCATTTAACTTGAATTAACCAGCAACTATTTTAATTTTTTACTAGGTTATGTTTCCTATTATGGACCCTAGCCTTTGGCTTCATAAATATAACAAACTTTTTTACATCATAATCTGCAAACTACAACAAGAACAACAACAATATTACAACACCTAAAACAGTCCAAATTTCATTTAACTTGAATTAACCAGCAACTATTTTAATTTTTTACTAGGTTATGTTTCCTATTATGGACCCTAGCTTGTATTAGTTGGAGTAATAGCGTTTTCTAGAAATTGAGTGATCACATTTGTCTTGTAGTAAGTTGTGTTTAGTTGTATTAATGAGAAATGTAATCCCTAGAGTAATGCTTAGAAGTATGAAGTGTTTTGTATTTTTGTATGGATCTTTTGTAGCTTCCCTTAAATCTTCTTAGAAAATCTACAAATTCCACCCTGTTTGACCATGTGAATCTATAATGACTATTTGTGATATTTTGAGAGAATGCAATCGGTAGTTTGAATTTATATATAAAAAAAATTGAGAATGAGCAGTCGTATCCATTTCTATTATAGTTTTGGGTGCAATTCGGTCTTTCTCAGTTCTATTATTGTGATTTTCTACTCCTTGCCCCTTTCCAAACTTTCTGCTTTTGCTTAGGTTGCTGTCATTTTCAGATCTGTTGCAGACTTAACGATCTTTTGATTGCATCAGTTGGTATCGGAGGAGGAGGTTAAAGAATGTTTTCTATGTTCTTGCATCCAATGACTCTACATAAAGGATAGATATGAGGTCCTGTTACTACTGATTCCCAGAGTGAAACCCAAAAACTGAGGCAATAAGTATAAGCTCTTTGCCAGCGGTTACCGAGAATGGAATCTCAAATCCACGGTGACGATGATTACGCATTTACAAGGCGTGCATGAGGATCTTCCCGTTTATAAATCTCTCAATGTTTTTTACTTTCAAGGCATGTGATCTTCTTCTAGCTGATAGTTGGGGAAGAAGATACTCCACCTCTGACTATTCTCCCGAGATTCCACTTTCTTCCATAAATGCATTATAACTTCAAGAGTGACGGTTCTTATCTTCTGCGAGAAAGAGTACACTTTCACCATGGGCAAAGCATCTGTACCTATCTCGGGAGGTTATTCCTCACTTTAGCTAGAATGGTTGGTTGAAATATCTATGTCGGAAAGCATGCTTCTAATAGAGGAAAAGGAGAGTCGAAGGGTTTTGATTACTCACGGTTCAATTTCGAGGATGGAAACCAAAGGATTGAGCGATTAAAGAAGAAAGGAATGTACTGCTACAATGGGCTTACTACAGTGACGTGCTACACCATTTGCTATAGCAAACAGCTTGTATTTTAATGTTTTTGTAGTTTGTGTTATAATGGGTCCTAGCGTGTATTAATATGAGTATTTCTTTTCTTTTTTTCGAAGTTGGTTGAAGCATATTTGTATTTGAGTAAGTTAGATTTAGTTGTACTTATGAAATATATATTCTCTAGAGCCTTGCTTGGGAATTTTACAGTTCTTTTGTATTTTCCTACTTAGTCTTTTCTTGTTTCCCTAGAGCCTTCTTAGAAAATCTAAAAAAATCTAGTCTATGTTTGACAAGGGATTCTATATAAAGTCTGTTATATGCTATTTTGTATTTACATATTAATTAGATTGAGAATGAACAGTTGTGTGTTCATCTCTGCTCCACTTTCGGGGCAATTTAGGCCTTTCACAGCTCTATTGCTGTGATTTTCTACACTTCTCCCCTTCCAAGCTCTTCCTTTTCGTGGGCTGCAATCACTTTTAGATCTGTTGCAAACTCAACAAATCTTTTAACCGCATCACAATTGGAATACATAAGAATAGAAGTAATTACAGAGATAGAACAGATACACTTACAGAGAGGAGAGCTTTGTCGAACAGTAGAGGCATAAATGACAAATGAAATGCAGCCAACAACATTACCATTCCAAACCTTCTAGCCAAACAAAAACAAATAAAACTTGATACAGAACACCAGTCCAACCTATACATCTCCCCAACCAAAGTTTAGTAGACATCTATTGTCACTCCATTATGGACAATACTAGGCTCCTATATTAGCGGTCATATGCAAGTATGAAAAATCCACTTCCGCCCTCTATGATGCCGGTCATCAAGATGAATCCTAAGTCTCCCATCCTCTATCTTCTTATAGTTGGAATTATCCATATGATGAAGAGAAATGTAGGACTGATCCTTTCCTGCTTTACGTTTTCTAGGTGGTAAGAAATTCATCCTCCTATGAACTATTTCCTTTGTCAAAAGAACTTTGTTGCATACTACATAGAACCATATGCTGCAGTGGTAGGATATTTGACATCCAAGTGTGCATGGGTAAAGACACCTTGTGGTTAAAGTCGTCAATTTGTCCTAGATCCCTACGTGGCATCCACAGTCCATCAAACCAAGAACCTCTACAAAGATGATAATCGCAAAGCACAACATCCAAGCATAGTGTCCTTACAAACTGATCTACTACTATAAATTCACCACCATGCACCCTACTACAGTAGGTCATTTTCAAAGTACCTCAATGACACCAGCTTTTGTCGCAAGCAACCAATTCTCCAACAAATAAAACCATGCAGCAGGTGGCTTAGGTGCTAAATAGTTCCCTCTAGACTAATCAGTTTGGATCCACAGCCTATCATGGGTGAAAAACAGCCTAATGCATGCCAGTGTACTCGCTGAACAAATTTTGCGCCTCCAAACATACATAATAATACAGTTTTATTGTGCACTTTGCGTGCCCCATAGCCCACAATGCTTTCCCACTATCAAAAGCATGCCCAACGCGTTATCACCTCAACTGACCAGCCAGAAAAGGATACTCCCAAGGATCGTATATTCTAGATAATCTATATCCAAGGAAGCAGCAGGTTCCCCAAGCGTCTATGCTCCATCCAGTTCCCACAAAGCTTGAACAAAACTAACAGCAGAAAATAATACCCAAATGTGAAAGAAAGGAATGCCTCTGCAACTCTCACATCCACCAAGGTCATAATTGTAGTTATCCTCTAGAACACCTAACAGAATACCATGTAGTGCTCCTCTAGACATTCGTTGTAGATGATGCAGGAAGCTTAGCATTCAAACCATGTACTTCAAGTGCGAAACAACTTATGTGAAAGTCTGATCATTGATGGTATTCCTCCACAAACCCAACTCACGGTAAATAGTTTCAGCATGTGTTGTATGGGGAAGATTGAACTCAGTAAATGGTCTCACCCAGTAAATGGGCTCAAGCTGCAGTTTACCACCAATGGATGCATGGCGGGACAATTATAAACCTGACTTAGAAAATCAAACTCGCATGTAAAATCAAGAGGCTTCCAGAATCACAAAAATTTGCAGGGAACCCAGGAATGATGCCAGAAATCTGGCGACACTTCAACAAAAGAATTGAAATTCTCGAATAATTGATACTACTTACAGACCATAATCCACTGCAAACAAACAGCAAAACCAATTTCCAAAACCTCGAAACTGGCCTCCATCTGCCCACAAAGATCCTGTGAGATCCTCAAACATGTGAATGTTGAAATTAAAAGAAGATCACATTTGAGAATCCGATCTTTCCTGAGATCATTCTTGCAAAACCACAGCTCAAGCCATATCTGTCTTACATTTTAGTTGGCGCACTTCTTGCTTGCCTCTGTACATATCTTTAGGGTAAAGCCACTACTTGCATGTTCGTATCCTTTGCAATCTTTATTGGTTCCCATGGCATTGGTTTTGTTATTCAATCCATACAAGTAGTATCATCTAGTGGCAAAGTATATCTTCAAATGCATACATTACTATAAGCTTATCACAAACAAATTGGGTGACAAAGCGAACAAGCAATTACTGTGATGCTATAGCAAGGTTATTTGAATATCGATTTAGACAGGATATGCACTTAGGAAATCAAGGGCTCTCTTATTAGAATCTCCCACAATTCTAATTGTAATTATTTTGTTTCTCCTCGTAGTAATGCAGTGGAAAACTATCAGAGCTTAGCAAAAGTAGGCTTTCTTTTCTGTCTTTGGGCTGACACTGCCTCTCGCAGATTATCCGAAAGAAGCATAGCCGAATTCCATGTGGCAACATAATCCAACCCCTGATCAACAGTTAGATCCCTACTTCTTAGTAAAACAGCTTTGGTTCCAGCAATTGCCAACGGAGACTTCTCAGCAATCCCTGCAATTAAAGAGGAGTTCGAATCTGTTACATCTATCTTGATAACTTGGTTCACAGACAGCGGTGATACTTTGAATCATATAGGCATTTTTCTAGGGTAGAATCTAAGGGGATATTAGGCAAGATGGAACTGAATTCTCTAGTGGATTCCAAAGTTTCCACCCTTTGGTACAATTCACCTACAGGTGAAATCCACCATATCATATTACAGTGCCATGGATTCTACCAAAAATCAGTGGTCTTTATTAGTCGGCTACCCATGGTGGATTCAAACTGGGGTTTGTCATAACAGAATTTAATTCTATGTTCATTATTCTAAAGCTTTTCATTTCTCTCTAACCGGCTACTAGAGTCTTGTTGAGAGAATTGCAAAGGAGACGCTCGCCACAGAAACGTTTACGGAAACTGCCAATCGTAACCGCTAGCTTAAAAAGAAGAGAAATAAATAAACAGTGAAACGACCAACTTACCCTGAGCTACTGCTAAGACGCCCTCATCCAACGCTTCCTTAGACGCAAAAACCCTAGAAACCAGTCCCAAATCCTTGGCTTCCATTCCCGAAAATCTCCTCGCCGTCAATGCTAACTCAGAAGCGTTCCCGAACCCAACAATCCTGGGCAGTCTCTGTAGCGTCCCCAGATCAGCCGTGATCGCCAGATCCACCTCTTTCACCGAGAAAAACGCGTCCTCCGTACAATACCTAAGATCACAAGCAGTCACCAGATCAATCCCCCCGCCGATGCATCCGCCGTGGATTGCCGCAATGATCGGCTTCCGGCATCTCTCAATGGCCGAGATCGCTGCCTGCATATTCTCGATCTTCCGCCGGAACTTTTCCCTGCCTCTTGCGGCATCTCCGTCGTCGCACGGTTTGGTGAGTGAACCGAACGCTGTGAGATCGATGCCGGAGCAGAAGTGCTTCCCTCGGCCGGCGAGGATGATGACGCCGACAGAGGGGTTTTGGTCGAGAGAAGCCAGGGCTTTTGGGAATTCGGAGAAGAAATCGAGGGAGAGAGCATTGCCAAGGGAGGGGCTGTTTAGGAAGAGGTGGAAGACGGGGTGAGAAGGGCTTTCATTAACAATTTCGAGGGTTTTAAATTCCATCCTCGTCGCAGAAAATCCTCAATTCAGAGAGAGAGAGAGAGAGAGAGAGACGGAAGAGGGAGAAAAGAAGGGATGGGGGATGGAGATGAACACATATAAGAGATTTGCGAGTGGTGGGTCCATGGATGTGACGTCGGCTCATTGCTCGTTTGGTGCCCCTCTGCCCTACTCAAAAGGTGGTAAAGCACGATACCATGGCAACTCGTGTGTAACGCCCAGCTCGTGCACCATTGGGTCATCCAATCCTTGCATGGGAAAAAGTCAGGATTATCCCATTCACATGATTTCCAATGAGTTGGCTGAAGCAGAGCATTTGAATATAACCGTAACTCATAAGCTAAAGATGCAGTCAGAGAATGGGGAGACTTGAACCTGCAACTAAGAATATGTCAGAGAAGATGCGGAATTGTTTGTGACTAATTATGTTAAAAATAATTTATTACATTTTTAATTTTCATTCTTCTTCTTATGAATTTCAACTACTATTTCACTGTCAGTTTAGTTTTAGCTGAAAATGATCGCATGATTTTATGAACCTAAATAGGATTTATAGGAACTAAGGGCCGAATATGCAAAGCTTATGTAATCCGGATTATGCAGTTATGCGCGTTATTCCAATCGGGTTGTAATTTCAGAGGACTTGAAGAGTAAGATCTATGAATTTTTTTCTTATTTGAATGGCAAAGTAGGAAGCACAACCGCGATTGATAGAATAAAGTTGGTATAATTCAACACTGTCGAAGATAACGTTTAAATATAGAAAGGAGTTTGGATCTTTAGGCAAACACTTTCAAGATAACATTTAAAGGTAAAAGGGGCTTGCCCTTTAGACAAACGCTTTTAAGATAATGTTTAAAGATAAGGAAGGACTTGATCCTTAGGAAAACCCCTTTCATGATCTTAATTAGATTTTTAGGTACACACTTTTTCTGGATGTTAATTTTGATGGGTCCAGTTTGTGAAATCCTGGAGAGGCTCGAAAAGGTGGTGACGTCAAAGACAGCCATGGTCTTACGCTGTTTGATTTTGCAGGCTGCATTGGTTCTAAGCAAAGTTATCAAGGCTGATGTTCAAGCTGCTCGAAAGGGCATCTTATAGCAGGAGGTACGTTCCTCGCCAATGTCAATCATTATGAAAATGGGGCTTGAATGTCGTCGTTGGATGGATTTTGTAATCCGAAGGCTGCTGCCTAGAGATTAATAAGAGAATTTGATCATATGGTAGCTCCGCTTGACGAGCGGGTACTCAGCTCGGATCCGTCAATGATCAAATATAATTGGCCTAATCGGTTCCTTTGCATTCTCGTCTTTCTTCTTTGGTTGTAGGATAGGTGTTCTTCCTTTGTTGGACTTGGACATCCTCGGTCTTTATTATCAATTGAATTTGCTTTTCTTTAAGAGAAAAAATGGAACGAAAAAGAAAGAAAGAACATAGAAAGGAATATATACACACATCCATGTTATAGCAGAACTGCTTGATGAATTTGTCAACCAACTCAGCGAATGTTGGAATTGATTCCACCAGGAGATTGGTAAGCCCTGTATTAATAAGGCTAACAATACCCTTGAAAGGCTTCGTTGGAATAAGCAGAAAAGGTTTGCATTATCACCGGCAAATTCCGTGCAATAAAGGAAAAACGACAGCAGGTGAGCCCTATCTAAAAAGGGGTTGCCTGAACCATTGTGTATACACACGTACTAGTGTTGTGCACAAAGATTACAGAAAATAAAATACTCAACGAGACAGTAAATTTGTGTGGATATGCCTACTCCACAAATTACCAATTCTTTCACTATGAAAAATAAGTAAAAACACTTCTACTTTGGAAGGAATCCTAAAAGCTCAAAACCCACCTTGTATACCCTTCTCTCTATATCTTTCTCAAGACCTTGAAAGGAGAACCCTAAAAGCACAACCTACAAAAGAGAAAAATACACTTTTTACTTTTCTCTTGAGTTCCTCCCTTCGCTGCACTTCTCTTTAAAATTTCACCACAAACCTAAAGAAAGTATACATATTTATTACTTTCTCGGGCAACATGTCATCTCTTTGAGAGCGCACTCTCTTTAAAATGAAATGTGGGTCAGTCCAACCACATAAAGTGCCATTGAGTTGAGACAATTGTACAGCAATCTCTACCTTGTCTCATTCAAGGCCACCTTGAAGATGCTTGCACTCATTCTCCTACTTCTAGATCCAAGAGGTAGTCCTCTACCTTAAGGTACTCTTCCTGTGTTTAACAACTAGTGAGGTTAAGTATGTCCAAGCAATGCTTGAACTTCTTCGTAGGAATAGACTTTGTAAGCATGTCTGTATATTTTTCTTTGTGTGAATCTCTCAAGAAGTACCTTTGCTATAGAAACCCTCTTCCTTATATTATGATGTCTCGCATCAATGTGTTTAGTCTTTACATTATACACCTAATTCTTAGTTAAGTAAATAACACTTTAGCTGTTACAATATAATTGGGTACCTTCTTGTTTTAACCCAAACTGAGTCATCAAACCCTTTACCTATAAATCTTCTTAACCTACTTTTGTAGCTGCCATGTATTTTGCTTTTGTTGTGTACAGTACTATAGTAGACTGCAACACAGATCTCCAACAAATAGGTTTTTTAGCTAGTGTAAATAGGAACCTTGTAGTGGATCTCCTCTTATCCAAGACTCTGCCTAATTTACATATATATATGACTATGGTCTCTACACTTGTTGTCTTTCAAATAATAATTTCATAATCCTTAGTACCTCATAATCTATTTTACTACATTCTAGTGCTTTTTTTCTTGGATTAGACATATTACTACTACATGAGAGGCTTTTAAAGTCGGTTAAAAAACACTAATAGAAGTCTGTTAAGAAACCGACTTCTATTGAGACTTGAAAAATCCATAATAAAAGACGTCGAAAAAAATAAACTTTAAAAATCTAACTTCTAAAGTTGGTTAAGAAACAACTTTTAAAGTAAGACTTTTAAAGTCATTGTGTAAACAATTTTAAAAGTCAGATTTTTTAAAGTCATTTACAAAATTACATTAAAAGTTTGAAAAGCTACTTTTATAACAAGACTTTTAAAGTCAAATTTTGTAAATGACTTTAAAAGTATGAAATTCCAAAAACTTTTAAAATAATTTATGTAATTTTGATTTAAAACTACCTCTTTAAGTCAGAATTCCTAACTGACTTTAAAAGTTTTAGGAACTTTTAAAGTCAAAATTTCAAATTTTATTTTTAAAATTCCTTTTTTTTCCCCTTTTGTATACATTCAATGTACCACTTGTTATATTCAATATAGTACCATGTATTCCTGCATATATTCAATGCACCACCTACTACATTGTTCTTCCAATCTTTATAGACATGAAAAAGAGATACATTTACTTCCACATTCAGCATAAAACATCAAATTCATCATCCATCAACATCTATCTTGAAAAGACTTGATAAAAGAAACCACAACACATTTACTCCAACTTCCACATTCACTTCATTTACAAGTTCACACAGAGATACCCATTTACTTTCATACTCTAAGTTCTCCTATTTCATCATCCCATAAAATATATATACTTCAATGAAAATAATGACAGTTAGAAGAACATATGCATTTTAAGAAATTGCAATCTCCATATTCACTTCATTTACAAGTCCATACACACATACCATTTACTTCCACATTATAAGTTCCCCTCATTCATCCTATAAAAAATATATACTTCGATGAAAATAATGAACACTAGAAGAACACATCCATATTAATGAAAATGCAACCTCCACATTCACTTCATTTACAAGTTCTTACACACATAACCATTTACTTCCACACTCCAAGTTCCCTTCATTCATCCCATAAGGTATATATACTTCAATGAAAATAATGAAAACTACAAGAACACATGCATATTAATGAAACTAATATTTTATTATGGATAAGGTAATTTACATTCATGCAGTTACTTTAATTGTTATAATTGAAACTCGTTACATACTTATCCCATTTGTTTCATACTTCATTAAGGTTTGCCTTAAAGTAACTCTTCTTGTTTGTCCACTCAAAAAGCACAATAGTTTGCAATATGACATATTTAATTCAATTTGCATTTTCACATTTTTTAAGAGAAAATCTATAAAAAAAATTAAGATTTTGACCAATAAAAAGTATGTTACCTTTTTTAATTTTGAGACAACAATACCATCAAGTCTAAGGTTCTCATGTATCTCAGTATATAGTAGCCATACTCTTGATGAGACTATTGTCTAGGGCAGTGTATGGCAAGAAAAACAAAAAGGATTATAAATATTATTTGTAATATTATAAGTTTAATTAGTTATAAAATAGAGTAATTAACTATTTTTAATGCCTTAACATTCTTCTAAATGAGTTTCTATGGTTGCACAATTTTAGTCATATTAGCCATGTTAACCATGCTCTACAAATTTATATTTTAAATACATTAGGTGCAAATAAAAAAGTACCTATCTACACAATATATGAAAAGATTAAAAACTTATTTATGATTTCTATGAGGGCAAGATGAAATTGTGATCCATAAGAATAAAAAAGGACAGCATGCTCACCATGCACATCCAAAACTAGTAGCATCCAATATGCCCTATATACACAATCATATGAATTTTAACTAAAGTTTGCAGTCCTTAAGTATAGAATAAATTGGCAAGAAAAATAAAAATAAAACTAAAACTTATCTACTATTGTAAAGAATTATTAAGCCATGCTCCTTAGAGCACTGGAAGAATCCTGGTAAGATATCATCAATACGCATCTTTATCAACCAATGCTCCTTCACTCCACAAATGATGCTGAGGTCAAGGAGTTGGTAAAGTACATCCTTGATTTCAAAAAAGCTAAATGCATCATTCAGGAAGTTGTGTAAAAAAATAATTGTTACCTACCATAAAAAATGACATACAATGTCAAGTGTTTTATAAGTAGCTATTTGCATATATCCCATGTAAGAGACAATATGAGAGTGCTCGAGTTGATCACATTGGTAAACTCCTAATAGGCCCCCTACCATAAGTGGCACTTTAGCAATGACATTGACAAAAACTCTCACCTTGATCCGTACATGATTGATTGCCCTATCTGTGTTGATGAGTCCATAGAGTAACCATAAGAATCGAGGTGTGTTAGTGAGACTTCCACGCGAACCTTAGATGGCTACTGTAAAAGTTGCAGAGATTTTTACTTAATTAATATTGATTAATGAATATATTCAATTTTATGATGAAAAATATGCATAAGTACTAGTACCAGTTCAATTGGTGCAATGGTAGCTAATGATGTAATGGTGAGTGGCCTATATGGTTGTTTCTACTGTTGATTAACCTTAGATATAGTTAATAAACAATTAAATCAAGGTATCTAACTAAAAATTGTTGTCAAGGAAGGTAGTATAAAAAGATATATAACATGAACTCTATGAGAATGACGAATTCCTTTGGGCAAGACATGTGATATGCAACTTCCTACCCAACGATTACAATATTTTCAATTTCTAAAAGAAATGGAAGGTAGGTAGTTACAATCAAAGCCATGGTAATGGACATGGCTTAGTATGTGGAGTCATACTATCCCCATGCAAAATAGTTGATTCATGCTCTTAGCATGATCTAGCAGTGAGGATGTTTTGACAAATATCCAAGACTAATAAACAAACCTACCTGCAAATCATAAATACATCATTCATTAGAGAGGTTGAGATAGGAGAATTACAAAAGGACAATAAAAAAAGTTCCAGTGTCTAAGTGTATACCTCATTAGTCAAAATTTCTATTCTAAAGTGCATAGGTTGTTCTTCATGAACTTCTTTCATAGGAGAATTGCAACTAGCATTTGAAGGTGATATAGGAGCAGTACGAGAATCATGTACATGGAATGAGAAACTATCACCAAACATCCTTCACACAAATGACTAAGTATATCCATTTTTATCTTCTCACACAACTCATTGTAGGCTTCCAAATCTTCAACTGTAAGTATTCTCTTACCAAAGAATTTAGAAGGAACAATATTGCTTATGCCCTTTACTCGACTAGGGTGGTCCTTCTTGCCCATATGCCCTATATAAGATGTTATAATTGGCATCAGTACTGCTTAGAGTTCCTATACTCATGCTTTCTTGTGCAAGAATGTCATGCAAAATTTAATTAGAAGGATATGACCAGTTCATTTATTTAATTGTATAAAATTGAAGGTAGTCAAGGGTAGACAGATGAAACCACTTATAATGTGAGAAGCAACTTGTGCAATAGACACTATAGTTAGTTAATAAAACATAATGGGATTTGTGCGCCTAGCTTTTCTTTTGCTGGCAACAAGACACTATAATTAGTTAATAAAACATATATAACTATTGTGTAATTTGAAAGGAATAAACTGTCATAGATACTTCACACTCTTCCAAATAAGCGTAGCTCAACCTGTAGAGGTGACGTTATATATTAGTTTCATGCACTTTTCTTCCTCTCACACTCTTTGGCTACATATTTGTGCATACATAATCAAGTGCAATAATTGGATGTTACATATAATTAGTTAAATGAAATATTATTTTAGCACATAACTCAAATTCAGAGGATGTGTAGTTTTTTACAAATGCATTCTACACATCCTAGTCAATGACATTGGAATAAATGGTAGGCATTGTGTACAACCTCTACAGATCATTGATATATGGAGTTATGTGATTACGAATAAGGTAATTCTTCCATTTTCTCCGTTTCTCACCATGCATTGCATAGCACGTCTTCTTGTGCTCAAGTACCTTAAAAGTACAATGCAAGTTACTGTATTTGAAAATAAGAAGATAGGTATGTTATAGATTATATAGTGCATAATATTTTTGCATACCATTGCCTTCTCCCATATTGAATCTTTTACCATTGGTGGCACACGTCTCTAATCATCAAATGTGATAACACCATGCTTCTTACTATTGAGTAAAGAAAACTACTATAGATGCCACACTCTCACCTATCTCTTACCCCTTACTATTGTATTGGATAGGTTCTTTAATTGCCTTCAACTCTCTTGATAATTTTTTCCATCATTGTTTACCCTCTGCTCTTTCTCTTTTGAGTGCTGCTGAGGTTAACCTCTTATTCATGCTCTTGATATTATTTATATTCTTCATTTTGATGTTATTTATGTTCCTTCTGTATTACAAATAAGAACATAATGATATCAGAATAATGAAATCCAATAGTTCATGTAATGCATTTAAAGAAAACAAAAGTAGAACAAAACATAAGAAACTTGCTTCTTTTTAGTACAAAGATGGTATTAGCTAATGAATTTACAATGGTATTTAAAGGAAAACCATGACATAGATATCAACAATTCACTTTGATTTTCTAATCTAACAGAAATAGAGTATATATAATTAAAGAAATTACCTACGTATTTAGTTATGCAAACATTTTATGGATATAATGCAAAAGCATGCAACATAATGAAAAACTAGTGACCTTATTTCTTCCACGCAAATGAAACAAAATCAAGCTCTAGATGATTAATGACAAGGATGTGCTCCAATATCCTAAAACCTTAAAGCAAAATCATGAACATGAATAAAATAATCCATAATAAAAACTCCACACAAAATAATTAATACAAGAGAATGTAAATGCAAAACTCACCAAAGCCTCTAAAAATATCTTACACCTTTGATGATTTAGTTAAGACCACCTACAATAAAATATTATCACATAAAGTAAATAGATAGGTATAAGCCATTATTAACATAGTCCTTCCAATTCAAGATGAAAATTCCATTCAACATGGAAATTCCATGGATCTAACTTTCTCTAGACAATATGATAACACCGAACCAACTGACACTTAATTAGCAGCTTAATTAACCAAAGCATGGGAAGCTTTTACATGTTTAATTAGTTCCTTTAAGCATCGTACACGTAATCCATAACTTAGTATACATTCATCATTTAGTTTTGTTTGCTTAGCACTTTTTCTAACTTTCATGGTAGTTTCTATTTTTAGATAGTTTCTAATTTTAGGTTTACTTGCGTAGCACTAGGATTGCAAGAATTCTACACTTTGGTTCTAGCATAGTAAGCATCATAGATCATTGTCCTAGTCTATAGAAAGTCTTCATCATTTTACTTTTGCTTATTTTCAAAACTTTCCTAATTTAGAAGTATGCTACTTTCTAATTGTAGAATCTCACACACATATTAGATTCTTTCTTTTAAAGCTTTTTTTAGTTTTCATCTTTCTTTACATACATCTTAGGACCACTTTATGAATTAAATGCATGATCGATTATTAAATTTAGCACTTTCCTGAATTAGTAGTAATGTAGTTTCTATTTTTAATTTCATGTTTAGTTTAGTTAGACTTTCTATCTTTGCATTAATCATTCTAGGATAAGTTTAGGACTACATACATTTTGGTATTTAGATAGAGCATGCATCATCCATTTAGTTTTCACACATAGTCATTCCATGCATATCCACTATTGCATGCACCCACCACCCTCCCATCTTTATCACACTCATGCTTAGTTGCACATGCACTATTTTCCATAGCATTACTCATCCATATCTCACACATCTCTCATTTTCCCATCGCTTCACTTCTATCTACTCACCCTCCTTTCGTCTTTCTGTGGCAATTAAGGAAATTTTCTAATTCCAATAAGGATATGAATCAATTTGTTAAATCCCCTACACCTAGCATTACAAGAATCATAGAAGCAAATAAAAGGGCAGCCCTGGTGCACTAAGCTCCCACATATGTGGGATTTTGGAAGGGACAGACCACAAGGGTCTATAGTATGCAGCCTTACCTTGTATTTTTGCAAAAGGCTATTTCCACACCTTGAACTTGTGACCTCGAGGTCACATAACAACAACTTTACCATTGTGCCAAGGTTTCCCTTCAATCATTCTTTGTGAGATTGATCAAAGCTAAAAGAACATAACAAACCAAGACCAACTGAGACAAAAAAAGGGGTGGGGTTTCATCCACACAACTAGCTAGAAACTTAGAGATAGAGAGGGGGAGTGAAGAGGATGAGCAATCAGTTAGGGCTAGTTGGTGACCGTGCAAGACAAAAAGAGAGAGAAGGGGATGGGATGCACATGGTTGATGGCAGGTTGGTGACCGCTTAGGAAAATTAATTATTAATGGTTATATTTTCTTTGATCTCTCCATCCATGTTCAACTCACTCAATGTATGGCTAGACTTCATCAATGTTTCATAATACATAAAGATGTGCTATGTCCCATTCTTTATAGTGAATGGTCAATACAAGACCACTCGATGGAGGTTTTCCAATCTTAGGATCATGAAATTCAATTGATTGTTTCTTTCTTGAGATTTTAATAGCATTCACTCCTGATAAGTACTATATGCAAAATTACAATGCTTCCCTTACAATATAACACTTAGCTATACACCGCTCTAGCTTGTTGTGATTTGGTACATACCCTTTTAAAATTTTTATGTACCTCTTAAACGGGTACATCCATCGTAACTAAGTCGGCCCACAGAGTCTGTCTTCATCAATGAGGTGCAAAATTAAGTATACTATGATCTTAAAGAAGGATGGTGAGAAGATTATCTCAAGCTCATAAAGTTGTCACTAGATGTTCATAGATTTCTAATAATTTTGAAACATCCACCATCTTTTTGCACAAAGCATTGAAGAAGTAACAAAATGTTCTAATATGTCCTCTAACTTTGTCTGGCAACATCGAACATATTGCTATAAGCAGGAGTTGTTACATCAATGCAAGAAAATCATGAGACTTCATCCATAACATTTTCAGCTCTTCTATAGAGACAATGCTTTTAAAGTTTTAAGAGTAGATGTCTGGGACTTCAAGCTTGAAAACGGTTTTATGCACTATTCTTCTCCCCTCTCCATCAAAAGTATAATTTACCTTAGGCAAGTATGTTCCTCGAATGCTCGTATCCTATCCATTTTTTTCAAGAAATTGAAGAAAATTTGTATGTGAAGACTTTTTAGACATGAATAGATTATAGTGAACTCAGTTAGGCATTTTACCAAACACTAGGTAGAGAAGAATTATAAGTGTTTGAAAAAATTAAATTGCATACATGCATACATATGGAAAATTTCAATTAACAATGAAGAATAATGCAAAACATGAAAGATCGATTCAAAAAGAAATTTAACTTTAAAAATGGAAGTTTCTAACCATAACCATGCATGAAAAATATATTAGCCATGCATATATATGAGACAAATAAGGTGATACTAACCAATACTCAAATCAATATCAACCAAGAATGTGTGTGTGTGTGTGTGTGTGTGTGTGTGTGTGTGTGTGTGTGTGTGTGTGTGTGTGTGTGTGTGTGTGTGTGTAATTCTAATTCATAGTTGGGATTTGGTTGAAGATGAGCACAACGAAAATCAAGCTATATGATCTTTAGTTTGTGGATAAATGAAGACAGTCAAAAATAGAAAATCAAAAGTCGATGTAAAAATTCTTAGAACAAAGTAGTACTTTTAAAGTCGTTTCAAAAAACCAACTTTGAAAGTGCCTCACTTTTAAAGTTATTTATCAAAACTGACTTTTAAAATAATTTCTCATGTAAAAAAAGTTTTCTTGCTAAACTAAAATAAGACTTTTAAAGTCAATTAAAAAAACAATGACTTTAAAAGTATGACCTTTTAAAGTCAATTTTGAAAAATGACTTTAAAGTCCTTTCTTGCAAAAAAAGGTGCTACACTCCAGACTAAAGAAGTCAGCTTTTGACAAATCAACTTCTTAAGTATGACTTTTAAAGTTGTTTTTTAGAACAAACTTAAAAAATATTTATGAAGTTGGTAGACTAAAAACCAACTTCTTTATGTTGACTTTAAAATTCTTCTATGTAGTACTGTAGACTTGCTAACCATGCTAGCAACATGTGAAATGTCAGATCTTGTCTTACCATAGCATACATAAGACAACCCAACGCATTCACATATACCTCTTAAGTCATATACTCAATTTCATCTTCCTTACTAAGACATAACTTAGCAAACAAAATCATTTGTTAGAGTGCTTATTGTTTGGGTTTACTTATCTCAAGCCTTTCTTTCTCAACTTCTTTGAGAAAACACAACTTTTCAGCAACCTTGTCCTATGAATTTCCATTGTGAGGACTTTTTTGTAGCACCTTAAAACCTTCATATAAAACACCATGCTTAACAAGGACTTTAAAAGATCTATTTCAGATCTTTCCTCCATAGCAATTAACATTGTCATCAACATATAACATCAACAGAATATAAGAACCATCCTCAAGAACATTAAAGTAAACACAAGAATCATACTTACAATGGGTATGGCCAATCTGGACCATATGGGAGTTAAAGCATTTCTACCATTGCATTGAAGATAGCTTCAAGCCATAAAGTGGTCTCTTCAATTTTTTTCGAAGCACTTTGAAACCTTCTAGTTTCCCCATGCAAATTTCTTCCTCTATGTTCCCATTAAGAAAATCATTTTTATGTTAAGCTGATCAAGTTCCATATCGAACTCTGCCACCATAGTTAATAGCAACCCTATAAAAGTGCACTTCATAATCTGTGAGAAAACTTCATTATAATCAACTCCCTCTTTTGTAAATACCCTTTTTCTAGTAATCTTGCCTTGAATTTTCCATTATCTCTTTCATCAATATCGCCTTTCTTCTTGACACCAACTTGCAAGGATCTCTCTTATTAATGTAATGACTAATGAATGATCCTTTGATTTGTAATAGAGAATAGGATACCTTCCATGTAAGATTAAGATAGGAAGTAGATCCTTCTAGGCACTTATACATTGAGATAGAAATACACTAGGTTGTACCAAAAACTCGTTTTTGCCTTACGGCAGGAAGGGGTTTTACAAGATTCTAAAGGTCCGTTGAGCGCCTCATGGCTATGTCATAATAGATCCGAACACTTGCCCCGGATCGACTTTCATATCATAATTGCTCTAGTAAATAACTAAAGAAAAGAGATAAATGGGAGATAGGAAAAAAAGAATTAATCATAAATAGAAATACTCATCTCTCAGAGGTTCACTAATTACTTGACTGTTGGCGGGTCTCAGCAGCTTTTTGTTCAATTTCTCGTGGAGTCAAATTCTCATCAGTACGGGTCAAGGGAATAGCTCCCTGACCTCTGATTTCCATATAAAGGACACGACGAGGAGAAATACCCTCTTTAACTTCCATTCTGATCGACTGGATATCTCTCATAAGTAATCGAAGGAAGATGGGACGATTTATTCCAGGGAATCCCCAACGAAAAATACACACTACTTCCTCTTTTCTATCGAATCGATCATAACCACTACCTACATTCCACGAAATTGTGCACCACAAATAGGAACTAATGAACAGACCTGCGATCCCATAGAAAGACATCACGATCCCTTGGGGAAACAAAAACGATTTCTTTGAGATGGAAATAAAGATATCAAATTCCTACCAAGATAACTAGAAGTTCCAACCAATAAGAATCCTAGTGAACCTAAAAAAAGGATACAAGCCCAGCAGAAATTACTTGTTTTTCGAGACCCCGTTATAAGTTCTATCCATATACGTTCTGATCGCCAGTTCATACTAGATCCAGTTGCATCCTATTGGAATTGAGAGAATAAGCCAAATTAATTTGACTTTACTTTTTTTGCTCCCGAAGTAACTCTCATCAACTAACACTATTATGATGTGAACCCTTAGGAGTAATTCATCGAATTGGTTAGATACAAAATAATAACATCCCCTTCATATGATCCTTTATGTCTATCTACATAACATATAGATACATTGACTTTCTATTTCAGATATCCGCCGATTTAAAACAGCTATACCCACATATACATGCATTTATCCATATATCATGTATCCGCATGCATAACTTTTTATTTGTTATTTGTGTTCGGAGGTAGCCACATGTCGTACCATATTCCACTACATAGATATCTGTATTATGATCCAAGTCCAAATGTTGAAATAAATTGTTTAGATTTGATCCCACCTCTAGAAAAGAGGGAAGAGATGTACCTAACAATGGCATATGCAATCTAATCTTTATCTTCTAAGATAGCATCATCAATGAGAAAAGTTGGAACTCTATTATGTTTAGGACCATAACAACAACCATGTGGAAGTATGAGGTATTTTTGTCCCAATTTTTTAGCTATTAAACTTTGGACCTTTACCTCCACTTGATTTATTATTCCATAGCTACTTAGAGATGATTTCCTCAAATGATAGGTTATCAATCTCTTCTTTTCTGTAAAGATCCTTGATAACTAAAATGTTGGTTAATAAGACTTCTTGCATTCTTCTCTTTGCTCAAAGTCTCCAACTTGTAACCTGGAAGATCAAGAGCCATGAAGGTGCTAATTTTATACACGGATCAAGGAGTTGATTTTTTATCCTCTTGAAATTAGGTCTTGCAATTATTTTTATTGAATTCAAATTGGAGGTGTTTCCTTATTACATTATAGTGTTGTAAGGAAATGAGACAAATAATAATAAAGAACATTTACATAAATAATCTTATAATGTAAATAGTGTCCTTGTGCACATGCTAATTGTGCTTGTTCACAGCATGGACACTAGTGAACACCCAATTAACACTGATGCCATAAAATCTCACATGCGACTACTTAGTCCTCTCCTTAAGCAAAAAGCTTGGCATCAAACAAAATAGAGCAAGTGACTGATGTCAGGTGGGTATGCATAGAGCACTAGATACTAGGAAATTGTGCAGAGTTTGTAGTGCTATATAGTTATGTAGAGTGTCTAGTGCCAACTTATGGTAAATGGCATGACTTGTCCCTTAGGAAGGCCCCAAGTATGGGTTGTACATTACCTACTATTTGGGTCATCAACATGGCGTGCACTCACCCAAGAATCATGATTCGTGCAACATTGAAATCATAACCACATTTTCCATTCAAAGGCACATATTTTTGGTAGCATGCTTGAGTACCAACAGATTGAATGAGTTACCTTCTAAATGAATAGCATTGGAATGCTATTAAAAGAGTTAAATATTATTGCTTGTAAGTGTGGGAGTGTGCATATCATGCATCGAGTTCAAATTATCTAGTTTTAGGGACATAATTGGGAAAAGGCACCCCCATAGTAATTGTGCCAATGCCACTCATGGAAAATTATGTATCTGACTTGCCAAAAATCACCAAGTTTCCTTGGTGCTAGGCAATTGGGGGGGTTTACATGGACATTTATATCCAGGGTGTCAATTATGGTAGTTACTATTTTGGTGTATAAACCACATTGGATGCATAATAACTACCTAAGCTCCGAAGTCTAAAAATTGGGACCTCCATGCTCAGATTTAGACATCAAGTCTTACTCTCAGAGATCATGTCTCATCTGAGCTACTCTCTTAATACTCTAAACTTCTCACCTTCAAAGATTTTCAAGTTTACTTTTCCACTATTGTCAAGGTGAGAAATCCAATGAGTTCTTACTAGTTTTAGGGTGTTTAGGAGAGATATGAACCGGGTTTGACCCTAGCCTTGCTTCCTAGAGGATTATAAACTAATTGATTTTTCATCCTTACTCCCTAGGTCTTAAGCACTGTCCTAGTTCTGCCCTTAGGGATAAGAATCAACCTGTTATCTTTTCTTGCTCCCTAAAGTCCTAGCATAGACTTAGTCCTTGTTTATTATGGCCATCATGTGTTCTAAGCTTGCTTGGTCCTAACCATCATTTTGTTACTTAAAGGAATAACCAATGGGCTTAAAGCATTCAGGTCTGAGCTGACGATTAGCTTACATCTAGGTTATGGTTCATGTCAACATACTATCAGCATAACCAAGCTTATTACGTATCCCTTATGCCTTGACATATATTTTCTCTTAGAAAATGATAAATTATGGTTCAAAAGTTACTTGACTCATGCATGAGTTGGTTCACACCATGTAGGCTAATGGCCCAATCATTTTTGGGAACCATGTGATTTGATATCACTTGGACCTTTCTATGCCTAGTCATATATTAAATTTGGTTCCCTTTTATCACTTTATGAAACCCATAATTCTAACCTACGATTTTTTCTACCATGCATATTATGGTTCCTAATTAAGGAATGTCATGGGTAATCAAAGGTCCTATCTTACTTTATTCACATGTATTTAATAACCCAAGCAGTGGATATATGTACTCACTTTCACTTAATTATTAAAAAAGTACCATCTTCGTTCATATATTACTATAGAGAATGCTCTCTTGTTTGAAGTTTGCAAGGGCTTGGTTGAACCCATCATGAAGCAAGCGAAGAACTTTTGGGTTTTGAAACTATGTTGCCTCCAACTTGAAGTACTTATTTCCCTAATTTTCAATAAATGGAGCAAGAAACATAGATTTGTGGTTAGAACCGTAATGAACCTTCATTGGAAAATGTTCAAACCATTTGGATAGAATCTTGTCAACACTCAGTAAAATAAGGGTATCTTACATGTTTGACCAACTCTACAAACCCCCTTAAAGGGGCAAATGATCAAAGCTTGATCATCAATGAAATTATTAGATTTTTGTAGAGATATTTAGAATAGTGGTATTGTTTCTTTCATTCAATGTACTAGACATTTTTGTTGAAATTGTTTATTGACTTCTGGAATTGTTTCTTTCATTCAGGGAAACTTAAATTTCATTTGAATTTGAACTCCCTTGTCTTTTGCCACTCAACTTTTGGAAACAAAGCAAATGTTTAGTTCCGCATCAAAAGTTGGATGAGATATCCACTCCTTATAAATACTCTCTTGATCTCTTTTGATTTTAGGAGTGATATAGCTCAACCTTTGCCTTGCCTCCTCCCCAAAAGGATTGTCCATGTGCTAAGACATCCTTATGCTTGGTTGGCCCATCATGTGAGGTCCAGAATGTGTAACCCATCAATGCAAAGGCCATTTGTGATGTCTAGGCCCATCGAACCCGTAGGAGCCCATACAAGAAATTCTAGAATATGAATGTTGGTGAGCTTTCCCATAGGAACTTGCCTAGGGGTGGTTTTTGGCTTCCCTTGGTAGCCAAGCTAGGTTGTTTGATAGGAAAACATGCCATTCTATATAAAGGTAGTGCTCAGGCCATTCTCTCTTGTATCCAATCCTCTCTTCCTAAGAGGTTTCTATTTTTTAGCGTTATAGAGTCTATGCAGCTGAAACATTCTCTATTCTATCTCTGTCTCTTAGAGATTGCCAGTTTTGTGCATAAATTTTATCTCTTTCCCTATTATAATTTTTTAGATTTGCGCATCACTCTAACTCTTACTCTCTCTTAGAGTTTGCCCGTTTTGGCATCACTCTTCAAAGGTCCTTCTACTTGTGAAGACCTCTAGCTATAGATCAAGTTTGCCCATTTTGGCATCACTGTGGTTTTAGGGTTTTGACCTTGTGAAGTTTTTTTAATTTCTCTCAAAACTAAAATCCCTAATATGTTTTGATCTTGTAAGTGATGATAGTTAAAATTCTCATATTATTTCTCTTTGAGAGAGTTATTGTGATTTTAGGAGATATTTTTTAAGACATTATTTTTACTATATTCATCTTGGAGACAAAATCACAGACCAAGTTTGATTGTTTAAATCAGTCAAGGTATATATTAAGTCTTGCTTCGTCAAATTTTGAAGATAGAGATATCCTATATCTTCAAGAAGCTGTTACTAGCATGCCTCTAAGCCAAGTTTCATCTAATCTCTGTTTGTGCAAGATTTCATTATTATCTCTAACAATTGAAGATGTCATACCTCCATGGATTATGTGAGCCTAATAAAGATGAGTTTCTTGAACTTTGACTTGATGATTCCCAGGATGCCTAGAATTTAGAAGTTTAATGGCACAAATTTCAAAATATGAGAACAGAGACTTATGTTTTATTTGAAGACCCAAAAGTTGACTTATGTTCTTGAAACAACATGCCTAAGTATGTTGAAATCAAGGCTCCTACTAATATTACTAAGGAGACTACACAAAAAGCAAACATTGATCTTCTTAGTGAACCTCCATGGATTATGTGAGCCTAATAAAGATGAGTTTCTTAAACTTTGACATGATGATTCCTAGCATGCCTAGAATTCAAAAGTTTAATGGCACAAATTTAAGAAGATGAGAACAGAATCTTATGTTTTATTTGAAGACCCAAAATTTAACTTATGTTCTTGAAGCAACATGCCTAAGTACGTCGAAACCAAGGCTCCTACTAATATTACTAAGGAGACTACACAAAAAGCAAACATTGATCTTCTTAGTGAGATTGATAGATGGACAAAAGATGATGACAAAGTCTTAAACACTATTTTATTAGCTTTATCAGACAAACTTTTTGATCAATACTCCAAAAGAACTGAGGAAAAGAACTTTGGAGCACATTGAGTGGAATTTATTCTAATTGACAAGAAACTAAGAAGAAGTCACTTTTTGAGAATTATCATGAGTTCAAGTTTAAAGACAATACACCTATTGTTCCTTAAACCTTGATTTCTAGGTCATTGCCAATGAAATCAATTCATCTGATGATCCTATTCTTCATAGTTACCATATTAGCATTATTATTTCAAAGATAAATTGTATTACAAAGATGTTTACATGAGACTTCTACTTAAGAAGAATTGATAAACCACAACTAACTACTCCATTATCTATGCCTTGAGGATGACAACAAAGCAATGAAGCTTATTTCAAAGGAGTTTGCTATTAGGGCTCATGCCATGGTAGAGAAAAGAAAAGCCATTCTCTGAGAAGAAGTTCAACAATTATACTCATAGACCAAAAGGAAGCTCTTTCAAGAAACCTAAAAACTATAGGAATCAATCAAACCAAGCATAAGAAGATGATAGTTTTAAATTTTATGCCATGTGTGTGGAAAGAAAGGGCATACCTCTAAGATATGAAATTTCAAGAAACTTGTTAATGACAAATATTTTGAGAACAATGATAATTCCAAGCCATTTGCATGTCCTATTTCTAAAGTTGCTATTATTTCTAATGATATGGATTGGTGTTTTGACACAAGGGTAACACGACATATGAATGGCAGCTGCAAGTTATTACAAACATAGATTAGTGAAAGTTGATTTTGACATAATGATAGAAAACTCCTCTATAGATAAAGATTTTGGCCAAGGCAATATAAACTTGAAATTCACTTCTAGTAAGGCCTTAACTCGAAAGAATATTTTACTTGTTCCAAACATTAATAAGGACCTAATCTATAGAGATACTATCAATAAACATGGCTTCAAAGTGGTAATTGAATTTGATAAAATTATTGTTTCCAAAAATGAGATTTCTATGGGGAAGTGATACTCAACTAGTGGCATGTTTAAATTGAATAATGTTAAGGAAATTTAGAACTTTGTTTATTATAAGTGATTCTCTTCATGTATAACATGGTAGACTTGGAAAAGAATGATGAAGACCCAACTTATTCCTAAGAGTGGGATCTTGATACAAATAAATGAGAAATTTGTAAGAAATTTAAAAAGCATTCCATTCCATTCCATTGATAGGGAATCCTTCACTCTTGAGTTAGTGCATAGTGATACCTATGAAATGATAGACACAAAGATAGTAGATAAGCAAAGGTATTTTATAACATTTATTGATGACTACTCACTATATGCATATGTTTTCCTTCTTCACAACAAATATGAAGTATTTAGACACTTTAAAGCTTATATGGCTAAAGTTAAGGATATTCAGAATGTCAAGATTAAGACTAATGTTTGATTAGTCTTGAGAATATATTGATTTATCTTAATAATTATCACAAGTGCACAGTTCTACCTAAGCATAGAAAAGGAAAATATAAGTTAATCCCATGAAGACTCTCTGATAAATGAAGTTAATTAAAATCTAGGTTATCTTACTTTAACCTAGCCAAGCATTGAAGGAAAGAAGGACTCTAATAAAAACCAATGAGAAGGAAAGTAAAGATATAGAGGAAAGAAACAAGTAACTAACTAAGAAGGAAACAACTAATCTAAGAAGCAACCATTAAAGTAAACAACTACACTAAGCAACTAGAAAGTAAACCTTAAATTAGAAAGAAAGCAATTAAGGAAACTAGTGTAACAACCCCAAATTTTGTAAATACTATTCTAGGCATTATTATGTGAAATTGGAAATTTGGAATATAATTGGAATTTTTTACTAAGGGAAAATAAATTTTTATATAGAAATGGAATTTAGAGTGGAAAACAAGTAACTAACTAAGAAGGAAACAACTAATCTAAGAAGCAACCATTAAAGTAAACAACTACACTAAGCAACTAGAAGGTAAACCTTAAATTAGAAAGAAAGCAATTAAGGAAACTAGTGTAACAACCCCAAATTTTGTAAATACTATTATAGGTATTATTATGTGAAATTGAAAATTTGGAATATAATTGGAATTTTTTACCCAGAGAAAATAAGTTTTTATAGAGAAATGTAATTTAGAGTGGAAACATGAATATTTGGAATGTATTCAAAAAATCGAGTCCAACGACATAAAGAATACTGAATCGGAGTTCGGATGAATTTTACCCCAAAATTTTACTATTCCATGATCAGGTTATAAGTTTTCAAGAAGTATATATTTTAATAGGATAATAATTTGAAACTAAAACTAAAACCATTGCATATTACTTAGAAAATGGAATCCAACGAGCTAAAGAACGCTGAAAACAAAGTCCGTATGAAGAAGTTATGGGACTTCGAAGTCAGGGGCAATACAGTAATTAAAAGATTAAAAAAAAAAAAACTCAACGGAGGGGACCAAATTGATATTGGCACCCTCCCCCCTCACATTGGAAACTCAACATAATGTTAGGTCTGGTTCTTTCCAAAACCCAACATCAACAACCCCAAACCTTAGCTCCCTTTCCTTCTGGTTTTTTGGCGACCAAGAAGAAAAACTAGATCGGGTTTCTCAATCAAGCCAGGTTTCCTGCTCCCTCTCTCTCATCTTTGCCCCTCTCCCTGACTAGTCACCGTTGATGCCGTCGTGCCTGACGCACCTAGCTCATCAGCAACACATGAAACCCTAAAACTGTGACGAAGTTGATGTATGACGCTAGAGAAAATGGAGAAAATTGGTGTCCACCTTGTTCCTTTGCTCGAATCTTCATGGGATGAGGGAGAAACCCTCCATGCCTCCATCTTCCTCTCCCTCGCATGATCTCCCACCATCACTGACAAGTTCCCTCCATTCAGGCACCCTCACTTTTGCTTGGATTTCCAATGATGCCCTCATCATTGTCAAGCACTGTTGCTAGACCCAAAAACTGCTCCCTCCATCGTCTCCTCTGACGATTTCACCCCCTCTTTACTCCTTTTTCATCTTGGAACCCTCCTTTGATTAACAAAAGAAAATGCAGAAGAACCCTTGTGTCTTCTTCTTCAATGCATCTGATTTGGGCATGAACAATCAATCTGGCCAGAACTCTCCTTCCCTCTCATGTTTTCCTCTCTCCCACTCATCTTCCTCCTTTGGCTGATGCTGCATCTGGTGTGCCAACCGCCTCCTCTCTCTCTCTCTCTCTCTCTCTCTCTCTCTCTCTCTCTCTCTCTCTCTCTCTCTCTCTCTCTCTCTCTCATCTCCCTTACTCTACCGGTGATGCCTAACAGGCCTCACACTAGAAAACCCACTTCCCTTTTCTCCATCTTTGTTCCCACCTTCCATTTCTATCACCGACAATAGAACCCCAGTAATGGTGAATAGTCCTAGGGAACAATACATGGAGAGGTGAAAATGACTCAGATCAGTGAGCTAAGCCATTCATCGTGTTCCTCTTGACGTCACAGACAAAACCCATCAAGTGATTCGATGATCGGAGATGATCTAATAGAGATCCTGACAAAACAATACTATACAGCACGATCAGGCAGATCCATGGCCATCCAACAACGATATGATGTTCTTAATTATCTATTGGACAGGACCCAGTTTAACCCTTGACCTTCAAACCTGGATTCTGAGCAATCCAGGAGGAGTTTTGGAAGTCTGAGAGCACCCTCACGATCCTTGTGACATGAAGAATAAAACTTACCTTCCCAAATATCAATCCAGGAAGATCTAACCATTGAAATTATCAAACTTGTGATCAGAGGTCAGGACATCTGATTAGTGATGATCTGGCTTCACTTTTCCTATCCAAATAGCCTATCATGACCATTAGGAAGTGTATATTAAGAATCTGATGAGAGATTTAGGAACAAAAGCTCAATTAGCAAAGATTTCACTAATCTTGATCAATGGTTGAGATCGATCTAGGATCCAGGTATGGAAATTGATCAAGTTCTATGATCCTGATCAATGTAACTTATTCAATTAGATCATTCAGTTAGAAGCTACTAATTGATTGTTTGATTTAGAGGATCCAGGTAAAAATGAGGATTTTACTAGCGTGAACGGATGGCAATCAATGTTGGCAGAATTGAAGAATGCGTCATACAAGGTAGGTGAAAATTTAAGACAACATGTCTAAATAATAAGATGCATGTTCTAAACATGATCTTATTTCTGATTATAGATGTTATGAAACTAAAATGGTATGATTGATATTCAACATATTTTAAATTGAAATGATGAAATAATGTTAATTAAAAGAATTGCATGTTATAATTGATGTTTATGACTTGTACATCATGTTATGTGAATTGTGAAATTATGTTTATGGTACATGGGTACCATGTCAGTATTGATGATATATGCATCTAGGATCACAGGATACATCTTTGGTGGGTTATCACCAATTAAGTGAGGATGTTATTCTTGTTATGAAATATGTGAATAGGCAATTTGCTGCTGTTTATTTTACATCTGGGCATGAAGGCCTGAGAGTTTTGTTTTAAACAGGCGTAGGCCCGGGGATGCTATAGTAGGAGAGTTATGAGGGTTTGGCCACCTGCTCTCCAAAATTTATTATGTTATGGATACCAAGCACTATGTGTTGCTAAAAGTTTGGTGAGGCAATTATGGGAAGGTCACCACTATGACAGCCATGGTCCTCCCATACGGACATAGATATTGTGATTTCCACTGAGGATGGTATAGGTAGATTATTGAGCAGTTATCCGGGCGCGCTGTATGGATTCTGACTACATGCACAGTAGTTCTTATATTTGATGCACTATGGTACTTATATGATGGCATTATGAGATGCCTTATATGATATGGCATGATGATATGCCTTATATTGTTTTTTCAACAATGGTTGGAGGATTGTGGATCTCCTATGGTGAGGGGCATGAGGATTATATTAATATACCAGCAGAGGCTGGATGATTATGAACCCCACATGATGAGGGGTATGATTCTGAAACCCAGTATAATTTGGGAATGTAAATGAGATGATATTGATTATATTCATAATTGTGTATGTCTTTTAACAATTTTCATATATGTGTACGTATGTTATATGTATATGATTGAGGACGTAGTTTTATATAAGTTTCATGTGGGTATATGAATGGGTAGAACTGTTATGCAAAGTAAGGTTCATGGAATTGGATTAGTTTATTTAGATAACAAATAATAATTAAAGATGTTTCATAAATTAATGGATTACTTATAATTATGAAACATGTAGATATCGATAATTATGAAACATGTTAATAATTGATTCATCAATAGATTGTTAATGATTATGAAGCATGTAGATCATTGGTTATAAATGGATTCTTGAAATGTGAAACATACAGTAAATCTCATTCAATAAAATTGCTATGAAAATGAATATTCTAATTACTATGGAATAATTAATGTATCTTAAGATTTAACATTCTTCCTAAACTCCCCTACCAAGCATAGCTTGGTGAGATATTGTAAATGTTTTATGTTTACAATATCTTAGATGCAGATAGACAGGAGAAGATGTACACAATAAGAGGAATTCAACAACCATACTTCTGTGCTCAGGTATATACTTTATTTAAAGCTTTTGTATTGTGTAGTTAGTCATTTGAATTGTGATATTGGACATTTAATATAATGTTATAGGGGTTGTGCAAGTGAACCACTAGATAGGTCCTATTTTAATAAATGAATTTCTATCTTCTAGAAAACTATATGTATGTATAGTGTGAGTATAAAGGTGACATCTAGGTCTTTGGGAAAATGAATTTCAAAGAAAAATCTTCCAATGTTTTTGTATTTTAAAATTTAGAGGCATGCCACCTTTTGAAATAAATGCAAAAGTTTTCATGAAAAACCCAGGGTGTCACATCTAAGAAGTATATAATTAAAGAAGTAAGGAAATAAATAAGGAAACTTTCTAAAATTACAACTAACCAAGAATTAAAGCAAAGAAACAATGTAACTAAGAAAGGAAAATAGCTATTTCATTAGTGGAAAAATTATAAGGATTTGTTACATAAGCAATAAAAACAAAGTAAATAAACAAAAGTAACTAAAAGTCCTTCAAACCAGGCTTGAATTGTATTGTATGGCCCTCATATTGTGGCACTCAATAAAAGCTTGTACACTTCACTTCAATTCAAAATACACTAAATTATAACCAAGGTTTTGTCGTCTTTACCCGAACATGCTATAAACCTAAACAAATCTCGTCTAATGATTCTTAGGAATGAAGTATTAGGGTAGTCAGGGAAAGATGAGCCTAACACCTTTCTTAAATAATCACCAACCCAGGAAAGAAAGAAGATGACAAAAATAGAAATAGAAAAAGATATGGCATTTTCCTTAAGCTAGAAACTCTAAAAAAAAGGGCAACTTCAAGGAATTGGAAAGAGAGGAGGTAAGAGGTCATTCATCATTGAAAAGGATGAACCATAAAAGAGGCTTCCTACCTTAAACATGAAATAGAAGAAAAAGAAAAAGAAAAGGAGAGACAATGGCCCTTAGATTAGGACCTAGCAATTCCAGCCTTAGGAGATGAAGTAAGAGATAGGTACATGATGTAATCCTACCCCTTCATCATGAATCCCTTAGTTAGGAATTGAGGTGGCTTTATGGATGGATTTGAATGTCCTCAACCTTAAGAAATTAGAAAGTCCCATTACTACCATAAAAGGACATAAGAATCCTCTCCTTTTTCTTATTCCAACTCCATAAAAAGAAATTAGAAAGAATAAGAAAAATGATGCATGAATGCATGATCTAACTAAGAATGTAACTATGTAATGCAATCTAAAATTAGAAAGTGTACGTGTAGTATGGAAATAGAAAGTGAAGGTAAATGAGAAGATGATAAGGGGGTGTGTGAAAGTGAAAGGAAATGAGAGATGTGATGGGGATGCATTGAATGTGGCATGAAAAACACCATGCATGTGATTAAGCATGCGTGTGTAATAAAAAATAGAAAGAAGTGGGTGCATATGATGATGTGAACTAAGATGCTTGAACTTATGATGTTATGCATGGATTTCTAAATGACCAATGCATGCTATATCTAAGAAACTAACATATATAGATTTTCCAAATTAATCCTAGAATGTATGTAAAGGAAATTAGAAAGTTAAACTAAGCTAATAATGAGTTTCTAAACTAGGAAGTGCATATTTCTAAACTAGGAAGGTGTTAAATCTAAGAATCTAACAAGCAATTAGTTTCTAAAATCATCCTAAGTAATCCTAAGATTTATGGAAAGAAAAATGGAAAGTTACTAAAAGCTAAAAAGGAACAATGTAAGAACTAAGCATGAGTTCTAAAATTAGAAACTACCCTACTTCTAAATAAGAAAGGTGCTTAAAACATGGAAAGTAAAGATGCTAAATGGAATGCTATACTAAGAAAGTGATCTACCATGTAAAAAATAATTGAATGAAACAAAACTAACTTACAAAACTATTATGAATGCAACTATGTATGACGCAAAATATACCATGCATGTAAATAAAAAAGATGCATCCATTGAAATTGAATAGAATGTGTGTTACTTCTAAGTCTTAAATGGGTGCAAAACTAGTTTAATTGAAAGGGAAACATGGATATGCACATATACTAATTTAAGATGAAAGAAACTAAGATGCTATACATGAATTACAGAGCAAGGAAAAGAGAAAAAATTGCATAAAAAACTAAGGAAGAACCAAAACATAACCATATGTACAAACTAATGGAACATAGATGATGCATGCTATGCATGAACAACAAAAATCCTAATTGAAAGCTTGCTAGAGTATGATGAATTGAAGGAACAGAAAATATAAGAGAAACAAAAATAAAGTAAGCAAGAAAGGAATTGGAATAGGTTGATACTCTACCTTTATCTCTGAAGGATTTGAAGATTGATGCCTGAAGGGAGCTTGGGTGAGGGTGATCTTCCTCTTTAACTTTGGCCTTGAACTCTAGGAAAAGTTGAAAGATCCTATGCTCATTCGAAATACCTCTATTTATAAGTTTTTAGAGTGGGAATCAAGAGGATTGAATGGTTTAGATTAAGCCACTTTAAATAGAATGGAATGGAGGGCTGGATTGGGGGGGTAGGGGGTGGGGGGCGTTTTTTTCATATGTGGGAGTGGGAGTGGAAAATAAAAAGGAATGAGAAAGGGAATAAGCATGGGCAGGAAAGGGAATAGTAGGAAAATTAAGAAATAGAAAGGAAAGGAAAAGAGGTATCCTAGGAGGGAAGGGAAGGTGTTTTGGTGGGATTTAATCAAAATTAGAAGGTGGTTTTAGTTAGGGGGGAGGTGTCTTTTTCATGTGGGATTTTGGGGTGAAAAATGGGAGGTGGTGAGAAGAAAAGAAAAGGAAATAAGATAGTGGGAAGGTTAGGAATAAGTAGAAAGAAAAATAAATGAGAAGAAAATAGAAAATAAAGGGAAGTAGGTGATGGAATCTAAGGGGATTCAAAGGTGGAAGGGTTGGCTTGGAATTCAAATGGATGTATAGGTTTTCTTTTTGTAAACTCTAAGATGAGATGAGAATTAGATGAAGATGGGTGGTTGAGATTTTCCTTTCTTTAAAGTTTTGGGTTGACTTTTCAATATAGGAAAGGTGGTTATGGTTTTGATCTTTTCAATGCTTTATTCCCTATCCTTAGATTATACTTGCCCTAGCTTGAATGGATAGGATCCCATTGTGACATGTAAATCTTCTTCAAACTTCAAGTTCTCTCCATCATTGGATTGAATTACCCTAAAATGAATGGCCTTGATTCCTTAGAGATATCTTTATGTATTTCATGTGAGACCAACTGTCCTTCACTAACTTGCATGGATAAGACATCCAATCATTGGTTGATCTTCTTCATTTGGTTGAGTAGGGGAGAGAGAATAAGTAAAAAGTCTTCATGTAGATTCCAGTCTTTTTTTATTTCTGAGAAGCTTTCATTATATATGATCACATTATATGTGAATTAAAATTCCCTCATAAGCTTCTTAAAGGTTGTCAAATGTATGCAATTATGCATTAATTAAGAATTTGCCACCTTTTCTTTCTCATTTGAGTAAGAGTTGTGCATGTAGTTTTTGACTGCTTTGACTTTTACATTGGCACTCAATTATCATTTTGAACCTTTAAGACTGTTTGATATGTGTGACCCATAATGTAGCTTGGAAGGTGAAATTACTCTTTCAGGGGTAAAATTGATAAGTTATGCATTTTGATTTGTACCTTGGACCTGTAAAATAGCAAAATTAACCTTAATTAGTGATAATTAAGTGATTTTTGTTGCTAAAACCTTCTAAATATAGGGATATGAATGTAATATTTCTACATATAGATATCATATTTATGTAATGAATTTTCACTATTTTGTGAAGCAGTATGCTCGGGAATTCAGTGCTCTATACATGGCATAGGAAAATGATATTGTTGAAGGGAAAAATAGAACACTCAATGAAATATTGAATTCTATGCTCACCAATTCTAGACCGTCCAAGAATTTTTGGGGTGAACCTCTATTCTCTGCTTGCCACATTCTAAATAATGTTCCTTACTAAAAAGTTGAAACTACTCCTTATGAGTTATGGTAAGGCAAAAAATCGAATCTCAACTACTTAACAGTGTGTGAGTATCTTATATCATGTCATATTACCTGGCTGTAAAGATTCCAAGGTTGGATATTGAGGAGTTGGTTGTATATTTATTAGTTATTGTATGGTAACTAAAGCCTACAAATTTTTAAATTAAAAACTCTTTGTCCTCCTACTATTGTGCTAGTAGTTAATGTTAGTTCTATTGAAAGTTTATTTCCTTTCAAAGTTGGTCAAAATGAAGCAAAAATAATGCTTTCATCAAGTATAAGGGTTCCTCTAGAAATCAATCAAAATGAAGTAAAAGAAATTTCTTCATGTAGTAAGAGGTCGTATTTCTTCACTAATTGATATTACTGAAATTTGAAGAAGTAAGAGAGAAAGGAAAGAAAAGCACTTTAGACTTGATTTTGAAGTCTATATGATTGAAAATGATCTCACTATATTCTTCTTAGTAATGACTACACATGATGTAATATTTTGGAAAGAAGTAACATATGGTAAAATACATTTTGTTCATGTTAACAAGAAGTGGGTGTTAGATTATTTTCCTCCAAGATGCAAAGAAATTGGCTGTAAATGAGTCTTGTGAAAAAGGTGAGGACTGATATTACTCTTGACAAGTACAAAGCCAGAATCATGGCTAAGGGATTTTGACAGAAAAGAGTAGATTATTTTGACATATATGCCCTAATCAATAGAATCTCTACTATCAAACTGATTATGCAACAGAACCAAATCATAACTTTTTAGATGGATGTCAAAATCGTCTTTTTGAATGGTGAATTGGATTAAGAAATCTATATAGAACAACCTGAGGGTTATGTTATTCTAGGGCAAGAACACAAGAATTACAGGTTAGTTAAGTCATTGTATGGTCTGAAATAAGAAGCAAACTAGTGGCATAAAAAACTTAAAATAATCCTCATGTCAAATAAATACATACCTAATACTAGAGCCATCTATATTTACATAAAGTTTTTGGTAGCATAGGAGTAATTATATGTCTTTACGTAAATGATATGTTGATATTTGTCACATAATTGCAAATTATTATTGAAACAAAGTAGTTTCTTTTGTCAAACTTTGATATGAAGGACTTTGGTGAAGTTGATGTAACTCTGGGCATCAAGAACATTAGAAAGGAGAATGGTGTAGTTCTTACTTAGTCAAGTTACACTTTGAAAAAGTACTCCAATGATTTGATCACTCTGGCTGCAAACATATGAAAACTCCTTTTGAGTCAAATATCAAGTTATTGAAAAATGATGGGAAATAGGTTGATCAGTTAAGTACTCAAGTATACTTATTTGTTTAATGTATGCAATGTCATGTGCTCAACTAGACATAGCCTTTGCCGTTGGCAAATTAAGCCAGCATACAAGTAATCCTAGTGAAGCACATTAGAAAGCATTAAGGCAAGTGATGCAATATATTAAAAGGATTTTACATTATGGACCGCACTATGGCAGGGAGCCAGTTGTGGTAGACGGCTAGAGTGGTTCCATTTAGAATTTGGATCATGATAGTTCAAAATAAGTAACTGCATGGATTTTTATCTTGGGTGGCTGCACAATTTCATAGAAATTGAAGAAATATGCATATCTTACACTTCCACTACGGAATTCCGAGTTAACTACTTTGGCTTCAATTGGAAAGGAAGCAAAATGACTGAGAAACCTATTGGTAGACATATTTAATATGGTTAAGTCCTATTCCTGCTATTACTATTTACTGTGACAACAATTATGCCATTACCAAAGTGTACTGTGAGTGCTACAATGATAAACCTCATTAATTACTTCTGAAACACAATAATATGAGAGAACTGATACGAAATTTAGGTACAATTTATCTGAACCTCTCTACAAAGGACTAGGAAGGGAGCTGGTAGATGAGATATCAAGTGGAATCGGCTTAATGACCTATAATTGGCCAATAGTAGCAATCCTACTAGTGCTCTTAACTTAGTTCTAAGGGACAAGCAAGCTATCTACATCTACTAAATGTACTGCAATTATCTATGAATAAAATTTCATTCTTATTCCTAAGTGTGTGTAGTATGACCTATGGTATTAAGCTTGATGTATGTCTTAATGAGTTTATAGATTCACTAAATTTGGGTTGTGGTGTATACAATGCACCATTGTGGACTCACCTATTTCGGATGTGGAGGTATGATCGCCTCCTATGAGCCTTAGATTGGTCTCTATAGCACTTGACAAATTACTTTATTTGCATATGACCAATAATAAAAGCTCCAATTAATGTACATTGGTCTCCTTTAAAGAGAAGTGTGAATTATATTTCTTTCTTTGGGACATTAGTTCAAGATTTATTTCACTAGTTTCTTGAGTACTTCTTAATTTGTATGTTCACTGTTATTATTGCTTTAACTTCAAACAAGTGAGTGAATGTTTTGAGAGTTGTTTTATCTTAAAACAAGTGAGGATCCTTGAAAATGTTTTAAAAATAACTATTCACGAAACAAGTATTTACATTTGTGTGAGATTACTTTGAAACATATCAGTATTTGTGGAATTTGGAGATTCTTCTCTAATTTTGGAGGGAAACTCAAATTTCATTTGAATTTGAACTTCCTTGTCTTTTACCACTTGAATTTTGGAAATAATGAAAATTTTTAGTCCCATATTGAAAGTTGAATGAGATATGCACTCCTTATAAACACTATATTATATCTTCACACTGTTTTCAAGACCATATTCTTGAAATGAACACATAGGGCCATATGCTTTGTAATGCCCGAGCAATTTACACTATTTTTAATGAAAATTAAACATTCTATGGGAAATGGATTGTGTTGAATGTTTGATTTTATTTAAAATAGTAAATGAAGGAATTTGTAAGGAAACTTCGTACCATTAGATTCTACTCAAAAAATGGAATCCAACGCCTCAAAAATCACCCAAAACGGAGTTCGTATAAAGAAGGTACAGCCATTTAAAGATAGGGGTATTTTTGGAAATTAAACAAAAAAACGTTTAAAACGATAAAGGGATGAAAAACGCAAGGGGCCGTTTTGATAACGGCACCCCCTATCATCTTCAACCTCAAGAACCCTCCAAAAACCCTCGATCCCAATTTTTCTAGAGGGATCTGCCACCGCCAAGGGCAGCACCGCCATAAGCAGGGCTATAAAAACCCCATCTCCCCCTCTCTAAAAAACCACGTTTTCCAGCGTTTTTCCAATCATTTGAGGCTGGGGTTTCCGGCAAAAACCGGAAACCCGTCCCTCTATTTTTTTTGGCAACGGCCAGGCCAAGTCTAGCTGGCCATGCCTTTAACCATTCTCCCATTCCCCTCTCTTCCCTTTCTGATCTTGGCATGGGGGTTTCCTCTTCATGAAATTCCGGCTACAAAGGATGTTCAGAACCAGGAACGAGGGTTCCACCACCGGAAAAAGGACATCCCTAGGCGGCCCAGGTAAGCCATTTCTCTTCCCTTACTCTCCGTTTGCTTCCCCCAGGCCAAATCCATGCCGAATCTGGTCCTTTCCAATTGTTTTCCAGCCGGGTTCTTGGCCGGAAAACACCCAAGCCGGCTTAGGCCGGCCCTGCACAAACAAAATGCCCCAAGCCAGGCGTCCCAAGGACGCCTTGCTCCATGTGCGACTAGGACAGGGTCCCAGGGATGGGCTCCGGGCGTATGACAATGCGTACACTGTCCCGGGTGCAGCCCTCCGGTGCGCGCGTGACATAGGGCACGGGTCCTGGCTCGACCAGGATGCACGAGGTGCCTTGGGAGCTGAGACGCGCCATGCTACAAGGTGCGTCCGTGCGATGATGTGCATCATAGCACGTCACTTGAGCATGCATGTACATGCAAAACGCAGTCCCTGGCATGGCCTTTGGGCACGCACGCACGTAAGGCGGTCACGGTTCAACCAGGATACACGGGTGTCCTAGGAACTGGGGCACGCAAACCTATTGAGACTTTAAAGTTAGGATTAGAGGATAAATTATAGAATTTAACTATTGGAAAGTAGATCCATATCATAGGATCTAGCCTGGCGATGAATTAGGCAAGGACCATTGACTCTAAACAGCAGATTTAGCGGTCTAATAGATTAAAATTAATATGGACTCCTTGTATCCATTCATACCCAAGAGTTTATAAATGAGACCCAAGGACGGGTTGAGTGCTAAAGGACGCGACTTCAGGAGACTTTGAGGTAGGTGCTCTATCGCTACTAGACTTTTTAAAAGAGCCATGATTGTTTTATGCATGTTTTAAGTATAAGTTATATAACTTGTTTAGCATGACTTAATTCAGCATACATATGATAAATGCTTTATGCATAGATATGTTTTGCAAATAATTGCATGTACATAGATATGTTTTACAAAAAAATGCATATATTGCATGATTTGTGAGCATTGAGTTCTTGAAAGATTGCATGTCCTTGAGGGTTACCAAAAGACGCTGGAGTGCCCAAAAGACACTGGTAGGCAGTTGTGAGGGACCCAAAGAGGATAGGTTTTGAAAAAGGGGATTTCGCTTGTTTGATGGATATGATTTGGGTTGATAAGCTCGTGAGCACTATGCCGAGAGGTTTGGGTTGGCCTCCAACCTCTACCACTATTAGGTGGATGGGTACCACATCCAAAAAGGGCATGTCCTTATGTCGACTGCATGTGGTATAGGGGGCTACCACTGGTGTCACGGCACTGGGTCGATGTGTCATATGCCCCGTGGAGGCTATGACGCTGTGTCCTCAGGTACCCAGGGACCACACGACAGTGAGGTAGTGGGCATAGTTGGACCCTATGGTTTGATGATTTACTTGCATTGCATATGGCATGACATGAGGTTGGTCGACCATACCAGATATCCATGAGTTGGATTCAGTTGAGCATCTTATGCATATCATTATGATTATGATATATGATACTTTGGACTTGGATTATGCTATTCTTTAAGTCGTCAGTATTTCAATTCGACTGTGGTTTTTAATATCGATATTGAACGAGATTATTCGAACATGTACATGTTTTTAAGAGCATATGATTTTAAACATAGTATGCATTGCAAAACTAGTAGTGATAGACTCCTACTGAGTATAGTATATACTCACCCTATCCTTAACATTTTTCAAGATAGTTCCACTCACAAATAGAAGACATCTCAGGAGATATTAGTTCTACTAGCAAGTGAATAAACAAAGGAGACAACTATACATGTGAGTAAACTCTCTACCCTTTGGACATGTATTTGTATTTATAAACAAAGGAGACAACTATACATGTGAGTAAACTCTCTACCCTTTGGACATGTATTTTTATTTATTTACAGTTGGACTGTGTGCTATGACTGGATAGACCTGGGGAAGAATTTATGATTTCTGAAGTTTTTTCAAAAACTACTTTGAAAGCAAATGACACTCGGGGTTTTCAAAATGAGTTTAAAATATGAAAGATTTTTTGCTACTTTGCATGGTTTTTATAAAATGGTTTTCAAATAGGGATGCATCTCGCCTTAGGAATTAGATATTGCATTTAAAAATGCATGAGAAAACCTGGGTCGTCACATGCTTGCATGTGAGAAAGTGTAAAAGTGCACTTATGGGCATTAGTACTCACTTTTTCACTTTGTATACTCCCATTGTCATAAGCCTATTTGAGCCATGCTTATCTCTTTTGGTTCTAAGAGTGATCTAAGCTAAGCCCACCAAGAAGGATAGTCTATGGCCAGAGACATCCTTGTGCCTGGTCAATCCATTGAGTGAGGTCCAAGATGTCTAGCCCATCACTCTAGAGACAACCCTTAATATCTAGGTCTGTCCAGCCCATAGGAGCCCATCAGAGAAGTGCCAAAATAGGGAAGTTAGTTAGTTTTCTTGCAAGGACTTGCTTAGGGTGGTTTTTGGCTTGCCTTGAGGGCCAAGCTAGGTTGCTTATAGTGTGTACAAAGGCAGCAGCCCCCCCCCCCCCCCGCCCCCCCTCTCCAAGCCATTCTTTTTTCCTCCTCTCCTCTTAAAGCTCTCTAGTTTTTTACTTTTTAGGGTTTGTCTAATTGATACATTCCCTATTCTATCTCCCTTAGAGTTAGCAATTTTGTGTATCATTCTATTATCTCTCTATAGAGTTTGTCAATTTTTTGCATCACTCTAATTCTTATTCTCTCTTAGAGTTTTCTCATTTTGGCATCAATGTTCAAGGATTCTTCTACTTATGAAGATTTCTAGTTCTAGAGTTTGTCCTTTTTGCATCACTCCAACCTTAGGCTTCTCAATTTGTGAAGTTCTTCTTAGATTCTCTTGAAACTCAAATTCTTGCTTTGTTTTGATCTCGTATCTAAAGTTAATTGAGTTTTTTTATTTTTTCTCTTTTGAGAGAGTGATTATGATTTTATGAGATATTTTTTAAGCCTTTATTTTTTACAACATTTATATTGGAGACAAAACTATGGACCAATTATGACCATGCAAGTCAGTTGGAGTACATGCTAAGTCTGGCTTGGTCGAATCCCTAAGATAGATTTTTCATATCCCTTGCACTTATTGGGTAGCTTCAAATTATCTTAGCCATTGAGCCAAATTCATTGCATTTCTACTTTGTGTAAGATTTCAAGATTTATACAATTTCTACATTATAAGATTAAGTTTCATACAGAATTTCTTTTATAGTTCCCATCTAAGGATCCAAGGTAAAAGGAAAAGCCCAAGTGAAACTATTCAAAGTAAAAGACCATTTAATGAAAATATACCAATTTCTAATCATGTTTAGTGACTGTAATGAGAGGATCTTTTCAAGCGATAAGAACTTCACCTGATGCTCCTATAACATCATTATGAACCCAACTATAGTATCTATTAATCCCCTTGGAAGGAAAATGTGAGCAAACATGCAAGTGATTTTTGTTTCTTAAAAGATAACAACATTTAGTTTTGGAGAAGAACCATTTGTTTAATAAAAGCACACTTAATAAGGAAATAGCCCCTCTTAGGTTTGAAGACATGAGAACCATTAAAAATTGGATCACAAAGGGAGTTTTTTATCACTGTGCAATGAGAAATACCTAGCTATCTTTAATATGGACCTGATGCTTTGATTGAAGAGTCACTTAGAGAAGAGAACTTTCTTACCTCCCTTATATTCAAATGAAAGCCATGAAATTTCACAAAGTTGTGCCAAGTTGTATTCCATGTCTTTATTTAGAATGTTCTATTTGATGAAAGGGATTTGTTAGCTATTCCCAATTATGGGAGTGGATGTAGGATCTTTGGATAATTTAAGATATTCTTCTAAGAACCCAAAAGGAGAAAATCATTTGGAAGCATCACCTATTTGAGAAGAGGGCTTCTTATTAGTATTTTTTTCTTTACTTGTAGACGTAAGATTGGGAATAAGACTACATTTTGTTTTGTCATTTTCATTTTAATTGTCTCTTATTTTGACCTAGAATGAGCAAAAACTCTCTAAATAGTCAATATTTGATGGTTTTAAAATTTCTAAGGTGATTTTATATTTTTCCTAATTTTAAAAAGAAAAATCACAAAATTATCATTTTGGAGTTTTACTTTACAATGAAAATTGAATTTCTAAATTATGTGTTTTGTTTCTAAGATATCTTAAAGTATCTTTTCATATATATATTTTTTTCAATTTTGAGAGAAAATTAAGGCCCTAATTTCTAGGATTAGAAAAATGGGCTTTAAATTTTCTATTTGCTAGATTTTGTATTTGCACATAAAAATTTAAGGATTCAATTTTATTATGATTATAAATAAAACCCACATCCTGGTTTCTGAAGTAAATTATATTTACTTGGATTACTAGAAATTCATGGTTTTAGTAAAATCTTTGTATATATACACATTAGTCCCCTTATTCTATGGTAGTTGTTCTTTTTCTATGTTGAATAATCATATATTTAATGATGCTTGATTAATCTCTTGCATACAAATATTATATACTCTTAATATTTATTCGTATGCTAGAGATCACTCTTATATTGTTTAAAAGAGAAGGAGTGATTGAGGGTAAATATTATTTTCCATGTATATTTTTTCTTGTAAAAAATAGCATATTGTTGTAATTTTATATAGGAACCTATAGAGGACAAAGGACTTGTACAAGGATATGACTGTAACTTTGGATTTTTACAAAAATTTTAGAGAACCATTTTTGATAAATTATAGATTTTTGGAAGGATGTTTAAGTAGTTTGTATACTGTTCTTATAAATTATTCTATATCAATTTGATAATTTTAGAATGTTATTTTTGTAATTTTAATTTTGCTCTCATGGACTAATTTGTAAATATAGAATAATTACAACGACCTTTTACTATAAGATCCATACATCATTATTTTAAGAAAAGATCCATGTACTTAGACATAAGCACATATTTCTTAAGTCGCATTAATTTGCATGATTAGACCAATGTCTATTTTCTTTGTAAAATCATGCCACTTGTTTCATGATATTATAACTTCCTAGAGGTAAAAAAGTTACTTTGGAGTAGTAAAAACTTCTTAAGTCATGATTGTTGCTTGATGTATCCATCTAGAAAAATACATAAAAGTAATAATCGTTATGACATCAAATAGCAATTAATTGTGAAAGATGATGCAAAAGAAATGTTTTAGGGTCAATGTGAGACAATTGAGAGAATATTAGATTTTTAAATCAAACCATCAATATGGACCACATTGCCACAATGTATTTTCTATATTTAAATTTTAGAAGTTTATCTCATTTGAAAAACCTAAAGAATAGTGGCATAATTATGTGGGAAACTTTTTCCTAAAGTTTCTCAAAGTTTCCTACCACAATATATGCATATGTTTGATGGTAGTATGTATATGAAGACAAAAGTCTTTGGAGAAACTACTAGCCTTGCAAGAAAACTTGTGTTTAGGTTTTCATCATCCCTTCCATAAGAATTTGCTAAAAGGCTAGAAGCTTTCTCCACATAACATGAACATTGGAGATTGCAACATCTATATATTACCATGGCAAGAGGTAAGTAGTTTATTTCATATTCAAATATTTTTAAGTGAAATAAACAAGTTCTTTACAAATAGAACACCATCATTGAAAACCAAAGAACGGACCTACATATGTGCTAATTATGGGAGATATGAAGAAATCATTAAGGCTGAAAGAAGGATAGATAATAAGAAACTCCTTGAATATGGCAAGGTAGACAATGAAGTGATTCATGATCTGTCGAAAGGTTTTGAATTCTGCCTCAAAAGTCTTGAAATCGGCATCTCACATATCTCCCTTCATTCCATCCTATCTCATTCCTTCTTTCAATAGCTTTAGCAAGTTGCAGGGAGTCTTTGGACATCTTCATCACCCACTCTTCCTCGTTAGCTAGAACTCCAATTAGAAACACAGTCCTCATTGGAGATCTAAATCTCTTCGTTCAATTTGGATGAGCAATTATACTGATCTGAGACAAAATCTTTGTCTATACTCTTATTCTCTTCCTCTACAAGTTTTTCCAATCTTTTTTGTTCCAATCTTAGTATGAAATGGATAATAAGTCTCATAGATGCAAAATATATTATATCACAACATTCACTAGTGCTAGTACTATAATAATTAAGAAAGTGGGGACAATATGATATTCTATAAGTTAAGATATAAGAATAACGTTTATGTAGAACTAATGAAGATACCAAATTCTGTAAAATCACAAGTGATTTTTCCAACAAAATTGTATTCCATGTATTAGCCCAAGAAATCCCATCCAGCACTAATCTTAGAACAAATACATAAAAAACAGACTTCCATACAACTGTTTGATACTGCTGCACAAGGCTAAAATAATTGGTTAGCTGTCAATAAGTGAAGAACTTACAGACAACATCTGATACACATTTTTCAGTCTATTATGGCATCCTGTAATGTGATGCAGGGTGCCAACTATTTTCTGCCAACCAGTGGGTTAGCTAGAAGGCAAAGGCAACTGTTTATCCAACTTTACAATTGGAAAATAAGTTAATTTATTGTAATTTATCCATTATGATCCGCCCATTGTGACGCATCCAGAGCTTTATTGTTTGAGACCAAGAATAAAGGAGTTTGTGATGATGTCGTGCAAGCACAAGTTAAGGAAATATAGGCAGAGTTGAAAGTGTATGGGTCCTCTATGTTTTGTGATGCAAATCACTCATTTTGTGGGTCCAGTCTCAGATAGACGTTGATTAAAAAATCTTCTGCAATTGGCGACTCTCTTACTTTTTTATGGTGAAAAGTGGATACTTTGCCCATATAGTTGGATTTTTGCCACTATCTTAACAAAAGGTGGATTAGCTCAAAAAGTTAAGGGCCCGATTGGAAAGGCTTTAAATTAACCGGTTTATCCATATACGAATATATGGATAATAAGAGCCCTGCCAATCAGGCCGTATAGTCTAATCGCACTAGAATCTTGATAAATCAGACACTTATAATCATCGACATGTTGTAGACAAACTGTAAAACCTTTTGAATTAGATATTTTGAAAAGCACATTCAACATTAGGGAATGTTATTGGTAAAATGAGACAATGCCATAGTATAGCGCCTCCACTTTTTGTGGTATTCCCCACATATTATTGATTCACACTGTTCACTGACTTGCCTACCTTTGGATATCTAGTGGCCCAAAAGGGCACCTCTAGGGTTCTTTTGAATGAAGACCGTTCGTTTATCGATCTAGATTGAGCTCTTGACTGTTGTGGCTGATCCACGGTATTGTCAAGCTCTACAAACGCATTCCTCTTCATACAATTGTGGCCGCCGATGTACTCTTAACCAAGACCTTTCAATCTTACCAAAGCTAGAGATCCGAGACTCTTAACGCGTTCTGATTAATGTGATATAAGTCATCTGTAGTCTGTTTTCAAGAGACTGCACGCCACCTCCACTTTCAAATTATAGTTGGTCCAACTTATAAATGATTCAGATTGTCCATCCCATAGTCCAAAGTTAGGTCTACAAATGGCTTGAAATTCCTGCGGATTGGACAATCTTACTCTGATGCAAATTTTAGTTGAATGTTAGGATCGTCTAGTCGTCATCCTCTTGGATCTCTGATCATCTAATATGGAAGCTAACGGATGAGCAAGGACCGTGTAAGAGCGGTGCACCTTTTTTTATTACGATGAGGTCAAATCCTACCAGAGAGTTCGTTATGTTTCCAAAAGTAATGTAGCTCTGTGATCTTGACCAATTAATCTAGAATGATCAAGGGTTTAGTACCATCACATCATGGTAGGACCAGCATTAAACGGCTTGTTGAGGTCCACTAGGTCATTGGTGCCAATCACTTTGTCAGGGTGCCACATGTGGAGAGGACAAGTAAGTCCTGTATCATTGTATGTGAGCATGTATGAGATACTGTTGCATTTCGTTAAGTGGAAAAATCATGCCTGTGCATTGAAAGATTCTCTCTGTATTGGATTTGTATTATGGAATACAGTTTGCTCTCACTGAATTTCATTCCTTTTCCATTTCTCTATACTTTTCTCAGCGAACTGGTTAGGGCCACCATAAACCATACCCATGGAACAATATATCGGCCATTATATCCGATATATCCAGTTAGTGAAACAGCCGAGGCAATATTTTGGCTAATATACTCTGCTATTTCCCATAAAACCACCTTATATGGTTGATTTGAAAATTTCTGCTATATCGGGCGGCGCCAGCTAATTTGTTCTATGTCCATATACTCTGCTTGAGAGAGAGAGAGAGAGAGAGAGAGAGAGAGAGAGAGAGAGAGAGAGAGAGAGAGAAGATGATGATGATGCAGCTTCCAACTACATTAATAAAATCTTTTTGGGTTATTCTAGCTTGCCTTCCCAATACGATGTGGAGAGATTAGAGTGAGAGAAAGGTCTATGATGCAGCTTCCATATATAGTGGATATTGACGAGCCCATCATCCTCCTCCCATTCACCACTTCATATCCTCTTTCCTTTTTTCAATGGAAAGAAAACAGAAGACAAGCACCCCACCCTTAATATTTCAATTTAAATTACTGTAACTTCCTAGGTTTTGTGGTCGAGTAACAATGATACACTGGAAGCTTTTTATTTGTTTAAATTCACTTGATAACAGTTTCCTAACTTTGTGAGTGAAAATAATCTTTTAATTGCAACTTTTGACACCGTGCAACATAACTGTGGATGACAAATGAGAGGCAATACTTTCCTATTTCTAGGGAATATACACATGACACATTACAGCGTTTCGGCACTAATCAAACCATTTTATCCCTTTGATTAGTGCTCTTAAATGTATAACTAAAATAATAATGGTCAATGGTCTATATTTAACGGGCAAAACGTCTCATGATTGGATCATTAGCGATCGTCAAGTTATTGAGATATTTGCCGCGTGAGGACTAGTTCTAATCACCATCCCATGCTACATGTACGGTGGAGATTAAGGCAGAGCACCAGCTTTCTAGTGGAGGGCAACCGTCAATGTCTGCCCTTTTTCACTGTGTCCTATATACTTTTGCATGTCAAACTTCTTTTTATTCTTATTTTCCCCCTTTTTTTCATGTCCTTCTTAGGCTGTGCAGCCCATGTGTTTCTGGGCTACTTTAACTTGTACATTTTGTAGTTGCTTCCTATTTTGCTTGATTAATAGAAACTTCTTCCACCTTACCCGTTTCCTTTTTCTATTTTGCCACTCTTCTTCTTTCCAAAAGGAGGATGATCTTCCGCACGAAAATAATGCCATCTTGCGCGAATTTAGGTGGATTAGTTGTTTCATACTAGCACGCAACAGAGACAGAGATACACATGGACACAAAAAACACACAGAGAGAGAGAGAGAGAGAGAGAGAGAGAGAGAGAGAGAGAGAGAGAGAGAGAGAGAGAGAGAGAGAGAGAGAGAGAGAGAGAGAGAGAGAGACAATCGGCAAAAAGCATGTTCCGATGCTTAACATGGAAACGATGCATTGAAAAATGTTCATGCTTTCCTTAGCTTGCGTGCTAATGAAAAGCCAGGCGTAGCAAAATCAGCTTTCCACTTTCCATGAAATGCTGAAGATGTTTTGCTTTCTCGTCAGCTTTCTATACATTACGAGAAAATGAAAGCATTAATGATGATAAATCATTTCACTATACAGCTATCCATTTAAGAAAGTCTTTTTTTATTGTGTAATAGTCACGGGAATGCTCTATCCATTTATGGATATAAGTTAGCAGTTAACACTTTAAAACAAACTAACTATTGAAATTTTATTAAATATATTAGTTTATGAAAATGATTTAAATTGTTAATGTGGTAGAAACGTCCATGGAGCTTATAAAGTATCTTAGGTTTTCTTCTCTTTATAAATCCTTCCAATACGCCAGGGGGGGGGGGGGGGGGGAGGGGGGTTTGGTATCATTCTAAAATGTAAGTTTTGTGTCAACAACCGTCTAATCTAGTCATGTGTTGGGGTTAGTGGTGATTAGGATTTTGTAGATAGTCACTGTTTTTTGTTTTCACCCACATGTTGGTCAGCTAATTCCCTTGCTGGTTACCGCTCTAAAAAGGAGAGCTAGAAGGTAATCCATGTATTTCGGGAAAGCTTTGCCCTTCCAATAGTTTACCCTTAATCCATTATTAACCTTTTCTGTTGTGAGAAAAAAAGAAATAAAAGAAAAGAAGGGGTTTACGGGACTCGTCCTCTTCGGAAAATGAATCAAAACTAGAAAGTGATTCCTAAGGAAGATCAATGGCAGTAATTGATCTTTCTAAAGATTCTAAATGCAGGGAGAAGCGAGAAGTCAGATATGTTGTGCCATTCTTTCAGTGGAATCAGGTTGGAACATCTGATGGATGGTAATTGTAGTCTTGCTTAATGTATAACCGCTTGGTTGATTACTGAAAGTAGCCCCTCTATTTGTATATGTATAAAGACAATTTTCACAAGGAGATTCTAGAAAAAATTAAATAATTGAAAGGGTTGCAATATAATTCTTGATCGTAGAAAGAACTCGATGGATAGTTTCCCTTTCCCCTTAGTCGCCAGACAGACCCAAACGCCGCATAGACACTCTCTTATAGGCCTAACTTCAAACAAATTGCTTTCGGTTTTCAAAATATGAACACCAAATTATTGATAGTGATCAAACTATATCCTGGGATTGAATATTGAATCATACCTAGTAGTACATATATATATATATATATGTGTGTGTGTGTGTGTGTGTGTGTGTGTGTGTGTGCACACTTAACAAGATTATATATAATGTATATATGTATTTATCTATGCGTATATGACGTGTGTATATGTTTGTACACTATTGCAAGATGAGGATTCATCACATTACCTAATAATTTGGTGGATGAGACATCATTAGGCATGGAATGATCATCTAACAAGCTATCAATCTAAGAGAAATAATATGATGCAATTGGTCTCATTGGTATTGCATCATAGGCATACAAAAAAGTAGGTGGTAGGCTCACTTTTTACATTTCTTTCAGTGATCCAAACTGTTCATCAAATTTGATGTATCTCATATGGTCTAGGTACAAAATCTCACATGTATTGGGTGTATGACTCCTTCATTTAGGACATTTTATAAACTAAAAATAGATGGTATAACATAGGAAAGTTCTAAAACAACATTATTTGTTTTTTCACTTCAAATGTCCAAAAATGAAGGTCCTGGATGCATTCAATGCTTGTGAGATTTTGTGCGTGGACCAACTCAAATGAGGTAAAAAAAATTAATCTCGAAAAGAAATTCATAAAGTGAGACCACCATCTACTTTCTCGTATACCTGTGATGCAATGGTGATGAGACTCGCTGCATCATATAATTTTTCTTAATTCAAACTCTATCTTGCTCGTGCATAAAAATGGAACCCTTGTACTCTTGTAGCTCATATTTATGTTTCTTCCTCATCTAGATATCCTTAAACTTGTCCGTCATCTTACATCCTCTTCCCTACAAAAATAGAACAATAACAAGGCATTTTTCATTCTTTTGTTTTATTATCTATTGTAACCATAATCACAAAGCATCAAACTGGAAACGCCATCCTTGCAGTGACAAAACCCAAATAAACCGTAACAAGCCGACTCTGGAGAGAGAGAGAGAGAGAGAGAGAGAGAGAGAGAGAGAGAGAGAGAGAGAGAGAGAGAGAGAGAGAGAGAGAGAGAGAGAGAGAGAGAGAGAGAGATCAACAGTAACAAACAAAATGAGAAACACAAGAAAGTCATCCGCTAAAATACAAAGAAAAGAACATGAAAAAGAAAAGGAAGCGGAGGGTTAGAAGGCTCCGTTTTGCTGTTTTAAACGACTTGCCTTATTATGAAAAGAGAGGGAGTAAATATGGCTAGTAAGGAGGATATCTCTGTGGTGGTCGGCTAACTAAAAGTGCAAGTTACTTTGGCTGTTAAGAGTACAAGGGTGGACCTAGATCCTTGATAGTCATCCAAATTATTCAGCTTCAGTTTCCAGATAGGTCATGCACCACAAGTCTCATAGATTAAATAAATAGTAGCTCTGCTAGTGCTGAAGATTTTTGTAACATTTATTTGTTTTGTACAGGAGGATAAATATGACTAGGTGGATGGATTCTATATTACGTTTCTAGAGAGAGAAAAGCCAAGATATATATAAGTAAATGGGGTTATACATAATCAGAGAGAGAGAGAGAGAGAGAGAGAGAGAGAGAGAGAGAGAGAGAGAGAGAGAGAGAGAGAGAGAGAGGCCGGGTAAAACAGGAGTTTTGTATAGGTTAGAGACAAAAAACAGGCGTATTCGGTTCGATGGAAACGGCGAAAGGGCAATTGGTGATCACGTGAAAGGGGCCTCACACACCCTTGAAAACAAGTAACGTAAAATTCCGTCCCGCACATCTGTTCTGTTGGGGAATGATTATCCAACGCCACCTATCATCCTTATTCATGCAGCCACAATAAGGACAATTTGACTCTCCACCCCTTCCCAAAATCCCTATATAAACCCCCTCAACCCTCATGCACATAAGCCACACTCAAAGCAGCCATTGCCATAACTCGTCTTCACCTTGAAGCATAAACAAAGCTGGCGTCTCTCTTCCCCAGCTTTTCCTTGTTGTGCTTCTTTACGAACCTTACAACCCAAGGCTAGAAGTTGCAACCTAGCTACACTCAAACTGCAGTCATGGGCATCTTCACCGTCCACGACCCATGGGCTTTCACCTTTGGCCTCTTAGGTATACATACAATCATGGATACAATTCTCAATTCTTCTTCACTTTCATGCATAATCACATCCTCCTTTTCCTCCTCCATTGGTTCATGGTTTTCTCTCTCGACTGCAACCTAGCTAAGTCGGCCTAGTTGCTCCCCGCTCTCTAGGAACCCAGTTATTTTTTTCTGTTTCATCACGCCAAATTTCACAAATAAGCACCTATTTTATATAACTCAATATCAACTTGGTCAGCAACTTGATCATTTGTTTTGCTATTGTGTTTTCCGTAAATTTTTGTTACGAATTCAATTGAGTTTTCATCATTTTGCTTCTATCGTATTCTCCTTTCCGGCAGGTTCCAGTAATTTTCTCTGGTCAGTACCACACTTTAGCTTCTGGTGGATGACCCTCTCCTTCTTCCTTGTGCTATCTGTTCTGAATTTGGCTGATAAGGCTTTTCTGCCGTGTGGTTTTTGTAGTTTTCTCTTTCCTTTGGGGTATGATTAAATGATTTTTAAGTTTCAATTAAGCACGACATAGTATTACTCCCCTCCTAACCTCCAACCACATCAGTCATGTTACTTTTGGCAATAATTATGATCATACAATTTTTTATTTTTAATTAGTTACAACCATGTTGTGGTCAGCACTACAGAAGAAAAGATAGCCACGGAGTTGTGGTGCAGCTTTTTGTTAAAGCCTGACGCAAGTTTGTTAATGCTGAAAATTCTTGCTTTCTGTTTCGAATTTTTATTTTTGTTGCATAAATAGCATAGTAACTTAGATTATCACTTTATTATACTTGCACTGAGTTTTCACTTTTCGGCCTTAAATATAGGCCAACATTTTTATAGAATATTTTTTCATAATCCTAGGACCGTGCCTTGTCCATGGCACGCCTTCCCCTTTAGATGACGAAAGCAAGTTAAACAGATTTCATGACTTACCTTGGTTAATATATATTTTCATTTTGTTTTTCTTGGCAACTACAAATCACTGATACCTTCTGATGTTTTCACAATAGGTAACCTTGTCTCTTTCATGGTGTACCTGGCCCCAATGTAAGCTTTCTCTTTTTCAGCCACATTTTTTGTTTCACAGTTACAGTTGTTCATGTTGTTAAATTGTTGATGTGGGGTAGTTAAAAGCTATTTTCAATTGCCTTGCAGACCCACATTCTATAGAGTGTACAAGAAGAAATCCACGGAAGGATTTCAGTCGGTTCCTTATGTGGTTGCCCTGTTTAGTGCAATGCTTTGGATCTACTATGCATTTATCAAGTCCAATGCCTACCTTCTCATCACCATTAACACAATTGGATGTTTCATCGAGACCATATACATCGTAATTTTCATTACTTACGCTACGAGGAAGGCGAGGGTACTGATAAAGATTCTTCTTCTTTTTCTTCACCAAGAGGCATCTTTTAATTTTTCATGATGTAGATCTCAAATAATTTTCTAATGCTAGTTTAAACTTGGGGTTGCAGATTAGTACTGCCAAGCTGATGTTGTTGTTGAATGTTGGAGTCTTCTCGGCGATTGTCTTCCTCACTCTCTTGTTAGCAAAAGGCCCACAGCGTGTCCAAGTTCTCGGATGGATCTGTGTCGGGTTCGCTGTCAGTGTCTTCGTAGCTCCTCTAAGCATCATGGTAAGCAAGAAGCACAGCATTTTAATCAGTATTTTCTTATTTATTTTTCCCTCAAAAAATTCCTAGAAATTTATCTTTGCAATATAGTCTGATTAGCTAGAAGACAAGTATCCCGGAACAAATGGAATACAACTCACATGATGTTGGTTCTATGATTGACATTATGTGGATAGCTGTTGAGCTATGTATGAACCCTTCCGCATGGATGTATGCGTCCATAAAAAGTACTAGAGTAAGAAAGGTACCGACCTCCATTAAGTGGGGTAACCCCACATCCATTAAGAGGATGGTTAACTTTGCTAAGGTTACAATTTTATATTACAGTATATCTAGATGGAAATGTTTCGTCTTCTGTTCTAATAATGTTTTGTTTTACCCTTTTACAGAGGCTTGTTATACGAACTAAGAGTGTAGAGTTCATGCCATTTTCCTTGTCGTTCTTCCTCACTCTAAGCGCAGTTGCGTGGTTCTCCTATGGTTTCTTTCTGAAAGACATTTATATTGCTGTAAGTTTCTTACTCTTAATTAAATAGTAGTTTGTTGCTCTGTTGTGTCATTTGCATTGATAACTGATGATTTTCCATATTCATTTTTGGACAAACAGATGCCGAACGTATTGGGTTTCCTCTTCGGAGTGGCACAGATGGTGCTCTATGCAATCTATAGGCGTAAGAAGAAAGTCATACAAGAGCAAGAACTGCCTGAGACCAAAGAAAATGCTGTTAAGCTGAGTACCACGGGAAGTGCGGAGGTCCATCCGATTGATGTGCAACAGATCTGCCACGAGATCAGCCTGGCCGAAGTTGGAAAAGAGCATGATGAAACTGCCCACAACGAGGAAAACATGGTAGCCAGGAATATCCCAGTTCCAGCTCCAGTTCTAGTTCCAGTTCCAGCTCCTCGGCTAATTGAATGTGAAGTTTGATTTACATTCACTAGAGGAGTCTCCCGTGGTGAAAATCCAATTACTCCTGGCTTTAAGATTGACTGAAACAGGAGCTGTGGCTTCCTTCAAAGCTAAAACTCAAAGGTCAGCCAGGAGAGAAACGCTCCAACATCATATTGCCTCTTTTCCACGTTTGTTTTAATTAGGTGGGCTTCTCGAAGACCCCACGCCGCGCTGCTCTCTATCTTTCTCTCTCTGTAGATCTCTCTCTATTATGTCTCTGCTTGTGCGCGTCTCTCTCTCTCACCCCCGTGGTAGTTCGACGAGTGCTCGAGTTAAGGCTGACATAGGTGCACCACCATGAGTACACCATTTTTGGGATATTACCATGGAAGTAAATAAGAGGACACTCTACCCCAATTGTATGTGTACGTGTGAATGAATCAGTTGTTCAAAATAAAATGTTTATTGTGAATTTGCAAACCTTTTGTGATACCTTTTTTTTCTTCTTTATTTTCTGGTTGGATCATTTTCTTTATTCAAGGTTCCAAATACATAGGAAGAGCAGGATTAGCCGCATGGTCAACTACCGCTCCCAAGTTAATGTGTTTTAAGTCTCGGCCAAGACCGTACATGGAATAGTATGTTAGTGACGCGGCCACAAGAACCGTAATTAAATAATTATTTTAAGATACCATCTTACCATGGAAGAAAGGATCTTTAGGGTCAAGGAATAAGATGCTAGATCTAGAGTGGACCTGTCAAATGATACAAGCACATTCAAAGAAAGTTGATTCTGGTGGAAATGGACAAGAGGCTAACATGGCACTTTTTTGCTAAGTGTTACTACTTTATGTAACCAACATTGTCTACACTTGCTGCTCAAGTTCAACAAGTTAATTATATACTATGGAATTGGCTAAACCTAAGCGTTCTCATATTCCTATAGGCCTGTAACTATTAAGTGGAGAATTTATTTAGGAAGTAGGTTATTTTTACTTCTGAAAAAGAGTCCTACTCCAATATGAAATTTTGATACTCAGATGCCTTGTCTCCAGCCTCTTCTTTACGACAATTATATAACTTACTAACGTTATGCAAAAATACCTATCTCATCTAGCAGTTTTAGGTTGCAATCACCATCCCCCTAGTGTTCTTTCTTGCAGCTACAACATTCTCACTCATGAAGCTATGTGGTAATTTTCTTTCTTCTCCTGATATATTAAAGAAGTAGGATGATATTGACGAAATAATAAGCAATGAATTATATTGTTTTTCTTCTAGTTTCATAGATACAATTGTGTGGCCTTAAATAGAGTTTACAAGGCTACAATGAAAGGCAATAAATTAAATGCCTATAATCTTCACAATTTTGGGATATTACAGTAATGGTAAGAGTGTAGGTTGAGTTTGCTCCTGTGATTATGGATTGTAGAAATAGTAACAATGTGTGCTAAATTTGCTCCTTCAGTTACATTCTATCATGTCTGTGCAAGATTAAGCTTTCATCAAGGATGCCAATCTTGGACCGATGAGTAATAAATTGCTTATGAGAAAGTGCTTTTGTGAGAGGATATGTAAGTTGATTTGTTGTATGTACATGAGGCATCTAAAGTTGATGTTTAATAATTTGGTTTCGTACGAAGTGAAAATGAATTGCAATATATTTCATTTGTGCATGAAAAGCTAGATCAACAAAGAGGTAGGTGACACTAATGTTATCACATCATATAGTTGGAATCATTAATTGTGTTATACCAAGTTCTCATAGTAGGTTGGTAATCCAATTCAATTTAGCCATAATGGATGCCATAGCCTTTTTGGACAACAACTGATAGAATTAGCTCCAATGAAGACAAAATATCTATAGTTGAGGTGCAACCACTAGGGTTTCCTGCCCAATTCACATTAGAAAAAGAGTGAATCATCATGGGGTGAGTTTTTATGAATAAAAATGCCATGAGTGGGATCCTTTAAGATAGAGAAGAATTCATTTGACTATTGTCCAATGATTCATTGTAGGTTTGTGTATAAATTGAGATAGTTTATTTACCATAAAGGATATGCCGGGCCTGGTTAATGATGGATACTGCATGGAACCAAGGCCTTGATAGTAAGTTGTGGTATTGGTGAATGGGCTAACATCATGAAGGTGAAGTTTTTCATAAGAGGATAGTGATGTAGTTATTTCTTTAACATCCATCATATTCATCTTGAGTAATAAATCTGAGATGTATTTTCTTTGAGAGAGAAAGAGGTCATTTGGAGTCTGTGTAGCTTCAACACCCAAGAGATAATGTAAGTTACCTAGATCTTTTAAGGAGAATTGATTGGCAAGTTAGTCTATGAAAGCTTGGGTGATATAGTTGTTGTTGATGGTGGTGATGATATCATCAACATAGATAAGTATATAAGTGATATGCCTGTTTTCTATTCTGATAAAGAGAGAGTTGTTTGAATGTGATGTCCAAAAATTATTAGATAGGAGAAATGTCTGGAGTTTATGATACCATGCTCTTGGTGCTTGTTGAAGGCCATATATGGCTTTGTTCAAGTTACACACATAGTTGGAAAATTGAAGATGAGTAAAATTTGTAAGTTATTGCATAAAAATAGTATCAGTGCAAGAGTCATGTAAAAATGCATTATGATATCTATTAGTAGAAGAGGCCATCCTAAAGTAATAGTAAGAGTTCTGTTTGGGTTTCATTTAACCCAAAAGACCTACTTACAGCCAATAATATTATGCATGTGATCAGGTGGAACAAGGGTCCAGGTTTTGTTATGGATGAGAGTATCGTATTCCTCACACAACTTTGCACCAGTGTGGTATTTTTGGGCTTGAGATGCACTGGTTGATTCATGGGAAGAGGAATCTATGTTGAAGGGTGGTATTGAGGTTGAGCATTTTGCAAGGTTTGAAAATGTTATTTGTTGAACTAGTAACAATTTTTCTACCTAGGAAGGGTGATGAGAACTTAAGAGATGGTAGTGAAGAACTACCTTTGAAGAATTTTTTATGCTAGTTTCCTTTATCATAGCATAAGTAGAGGGTGCTTGGTTAGACTGATTATTATCTTCGACAATGTTGGAGAGTGGTTGTCATGATTAATTATTTGAGGAGAAGTATGGGGAATGACGTGTGAGGAAGATATTTGTAACACCCCGGATTTTTAAGATTTTTTTTTTTTTTTTTTGTATTTTAAATAAGACCATTTGGGATCCCATGAGAAAAGTTTTATTTAACCTTTTACTAAAACATATCTTAAAAACTCCGGGTGTTATTTTTTCTTTCTCAAAATGGCATACTTAAAATTTAAAACATAATTAGATATAAGGCAATACGCGTATCAATCAATGTCAAATAAATCGTCGCCTTTATTTAAATCAAATAAAAGTCCAAAATACAATAAGAATATGGCCCAGGGTCTATCCATCATAACATCCCATATAAATGTCCAACATATGTCCAAACATCTCAATCAAATCCAAAATATAAAGTATTCAGTCCATAATTAAATTCAAAGAAAAATCATGTTCATTGACTCACATCACTGTCTAATATTTTAGGAAAAGTAATCTTCAACAGCTCTCACGATTTCTCAACAGCTTTTCGTTTCCTGACGTCACGCTCGAGATCTAAGGCATTGCAAAACAAAGCAATGCCTTAGCAAACTATCACTTGTGTAGGTACATAGACAATTAATGTAATAAATAAAATAAATAATTAACAGTACTGATGAAAAGTCTATCATTTATGAAAATAACAGTATCATAAGTCATGTCCAAATAATGCCAATTTATTTCATATACTAAAACATGCATTTTTAGGAGTTAAAACATAACCTGAATCAAAGTAAATGAGCATACAATAAGAATAAGGGCACCCTAAGGTAATGGGTCCCACAACATCGCACTAACATCACGGATCATGAGTACTTATAGTCAACCTCTGAGTGTCGTCACACCTAAGCATACCATCCATAATCATGCTCATCACACATGCACACATAATAAGAATATGGGTCATCATGCCGCAGTGGCAACCCTCCATGGGTATCAACCACCGCCGCTCCCCGTCGACACCATAACGGGAGACTTAGCATCTGTCCCCATGGAAAGGGTCAAACCGGTAGTGTGGACTATCCATGTTACCAAACCCCTACCAAATGTCATCTATGGGCAGGTGTCTATCATATCACAATATCATCACATCACAATATCGGAGAGTGGGTGGCCGGCCCTATCCCTCCTAGCATGAAGCCCACCGAGTGAGAGTACCCGTCATCAAATATAAAACACAAAAATCATATGTACATACTAAAACTCAAGAGCACTCATCACTCGAAATCCCCAAGACATACCCCTCATCCTGGGGTTAGCTTATAAAAGGACCAGCTAATAAGCCTTTATTCTTATTTCCATGTAAATCCATGCATTTTCAAGATATAATAATAAATAAGTCTCTATTTAAGCATAATTAATTAACATCATGCTCATAAAAACATTAATCAAGAGTTTAAAGTTTCAATTTGTAATAATCAGAATGTGCTCAGAGTTGCATGAAATCCACGGCAAATAATAGTTGCAATTTAAAACACAATCACACATGATGCTATGTTTAAACATGGTTTAAAAATCAAGGAAAAACATTAATTGTCGTCACCTACCTCAATGTGAGACCACTAGCTTGCTAATAACTCCCTTTAACTGGTATATTCAAGTGCACATGTACAATTCACATCACTATTTTAAAAAAAATTTAAATAAAAAGTGGTCATTTATAAGTTTTTCAGTTGAAACTAGGTCCGCGTCGTCAATACGATCACAATGCTTCTTTTGGATCATGATTTGGACTCCTCTAGCTCTCAAAAATCACGTTTTAGTGAAAACAATATGAAAATGGGGCCTGCCCGACCACCATAAGGTGGTCTATACCGGCAGCTCGGTTTTCCGCTGGTTTACACTGGCTTAAACTGGCATCACGAAGATGCCCTCCCTTAAGACGCACCATGGGGACGCGCCGTGTGCGTCCTCGTGACAGTGACGCACCGCCCCGTGCGTCACAGTCGCCAGGACGCCATGCGTCCCGACTCTCCCTGACCTCCCACGCATATCCTCCCGCGCGCGTGTACTCTGCCCGCACACATGCAATGTCGACGTCATCCTCTGCGCGTCCCGGCGTCAGCACCAGGGCGTTGACACCATTGCCGATGCCTGAGAAGACAACCGGATTCCGGTTGTCTCCGGCGGAGCTACAGAGCTCCGTTTTGCTCAATTTTTGTGACATTTTTCTTAGAATTTCCTCTAGAATTTATGCCCTCCTTTTGCATTGATTTTTCCAAAAACCATGTTTTTTAAAAGATTTTTTTCAAGTTCCTAAAATCATCCCTAGGTACTGGTTTTTGTGTTTTCTGAAGAAACCCACCGTTGGATCTCTCCCAAATTTAAAGGGTTTGATCTTGGGTCTCTTGTGCACTAGTTGGACGGTGCGATTTTCAAACGGATGTGGTTTCATCAGTGAAATCACGCTCCAACAGTAGCGTGCACAAAGTTCCCAAGAAAATCTGATTTTCCTGATTTTTAAATGAAATTCTAATTAAATTTACCTATTTAATAATTCATAAATTAGGGTTTAAGGCTTACCTTGCGTCTGGCTGGGGTTGCTTGTCGTTGTTGGGGTTCTACTCACCGAAAAAATCCAAAATTTTCAAAGCTAGGGTCACCGCGTTAAGCTCAGTGAACGCTCAAAGTGGAGCATTTTGGCTCTTGGGGAAGGGTAGATATAGGGTTTAGAGTCCTAGGGGAAGAGAAACTCTTTCCCTCACGCCTCTTTCCATGTCTCTCCAACGATTTCGCCGGAACTGGTAGAGACGTGTGGAAGACGGGGATGCCATTATCAATTTGGAACCCTGTGTAATACATCTCTGTCAAATGACCAAAATGCCCTTACAACTTCAACGGCTTCTAACTCCCTCGTTTGAGCTCCGTTTTTGGTGTTCTTTGTGGTGTAGGACTCGTATCGATGAGAACTGTCAAATTCTTAGGTTTTCAGGAAAAATTTCCATCTCTAAATTTTAATTTGATTTATTTAGTAATTTCTTAATTTGTACTGAAAATTAAGGATATTACAATATTAAATGAGGAGATTGCATAATATTGGAAGAAATAGGTGTGCTAGTGGAGGAAACAATAATAGAGTTAGAATATTGTTTTTGAATGAATCAAATTCAACTATGGATAAAGATGTAAAAGTTAATTTATGCCATTCATGAAGTGTGGTTTTGTTGACACATGCGTCATTTTGAGAATGATGCTTAAATGGAAAAATTGACTTAGTAAATTGAACATGCCTAGAGAGAAAGACTTTTTGTAATTGAGGGTCATAGCATTTGAATGCATGATGCTGTACAAAGTATCCAAGAAAAGTACAAAGGCATGAGTAGGGTTCTAGTTTGTGATTTTAGTAAGATTGTAACACAGGAAAGCACAAGCATCTGAATACCTTTAATTTTTGAAAGCTTAATTTTTGGTGAAATATTTTTTCAAAGGGTGATTCAGAGTGTAGTACGGATGTGATCATTCAATTTATTAAATAAGTATCTATTTGAAAGACAATTGTTTAGAATCAAAGGGGTAAAGAGGCTTGATGGAGTAAGGTTAATCATATTTCAACAACATGTCTCTGTTTGCGTTCAACTGATCTTACATGTTCAAGAGTATAGGGAGATGATTTTAGGTATTGGATACTAAGTTGAGAAAGAGAATGAGATAAACTCATGTATTCTCCATCACCATCTTAATAAAATTGTTTGAACTTTGGGTTTGAAAAAAAAATTCATCAACTTTTTAAATTGTTCAAAAATCAAAGGTACGTCAAATTTGTCTTTGAGAGGATATAACCATGTGTATTTTGTGAAATGGTACACAAAGATGATGTATAAGTGAAAATGATCAAAAGAGAAAATGGGTGCTGGTTCCCAAACATCAGTGTAAATGACTTCAAAAGGTTTGGGACATACCAGTGTAGAATTAGTGAATGAGAGTATATGACTTAGGCATGACTCACAATGAGAGTTGATTGACTAAGACTTTAAAATGGGTAAATAAAATAGAATAATAATTTTATTCTAAACTGAAGAGGAAGGATGACCAAGTCATTGATGGTAGATATCTAAAGTAATAGCAATAGAGACAGAGACTACAGTTGACAAGTGATGAAGGAATGTTGATGACAATGATCAATCATAAATGTTTCCTCTACTCTAGCATTGAACCAAGGATGCCCCATATTCAAATCCTCCACAAGAAACATGTTAGGAAAGAATTATATAGAAGTATTATTATGTTTGCAGATTTGAGATATTGAGACAATATTGTTCTTTAGTTTGGATGCACACGACATTATTAAGCTTAAAAGTGATAGTGGTGAACAAACTGAAGTGGAACTTGTATGGGATATTGAAATGTTATATCCATTGCCAACCATGATGTTTTCATTGCCACCATGTTCAAAGTGAACCGATAGGTTTTGAAGATCAGAGGTAATGTGAGGCACCAAAATCTTCTACTCAGTTGTTGTTGTATGTTGTAGGATTACTAGTCATAAAATTTGCTTGTGGCTTTGGACAAGACACGCATTTGTTGTCTGAATGTCTTGGTTTGTCGCAAAGTTGACAAACAATTTTGGGCCTTCCATGACTAGAAGTAGATCACCATTGTTGGAGGTAGGCATTGTTTGGATAAAGTTATCATGGTTGATTAAAGAGATTTTTACCTTGCGGAGATAAAAAATAACATTGTTGATTGTTATTTCATTGGGAATTTTCATGTGGTATACTGTTGCTATTTTGACCTATGTAGCACTTGATTGTTTGTTACATCCTTTGTTGTTTCTCATCTGAATGTATTGGGCAGTGATGGAAGTGATCACAAGTTGTCTGTATTCTATTCTTTTGATATAAGTTTCATGATTGATGAGTTTGTCATACAGTTCTTCAAATGTCAGCAGATTGTTTCAAGCTCTAATAACAGTGGTCAATTTTTCGAAGTCACTGCTCAAGCCATTCAAGAGTGATCAACCACTTCTTTGTCACTAAGGAGATTCCCAATTGTTGCTAAAGTATCAATAATACTTTTCATTGTTTGCATGTAGTAGAAGACAGAAGTTTGCTCTTGTTTAGTTTTCATCTTTATACCCTAGTAAAAAGTTGGTGAACTGCAACTTCCACAAAGCATAGTTATTCTCTTTTGATAGTTTGAATGATATTTTGGTTGCTGCATTAAGTGAGATGAGAGTAGTGGTTTGTGTTTAGTTATTATTTCTAGTGGAAATATAACTAGTATTTTTGTGGTAGAGGAAGTGTTTGAGATATAAGAAGACATGGTGATGGCAATTTTTTTTTTTATTTTTTTAAGTTATTAAAGATATAGGACAGAAAGGGGGTGTCAGTAATGAAATTGGGGTAGGATGATTAATGCAAATAAGAAAAATAAGGGGGCACCAAATGCAAATGATAGTGTGGGTAGATATAGCAAAGGGGGTGTTGATGGTAAACTTTAGGGTCATCAAATTAACATACCTAGTATTTAAGGGAAGGATTTATTAACCCTAACCAATCAATCTGATTGGAAATGTGTGGGAAGCATTGGATGGTAGAGATTTTCAAGATTGGTCTGAGGCATTCATCAACATTGATTAGAATGGAGAGAAAAATTTGCTAGAGAAAAGGTTTTTCAAATCATTGTTGACATTGAAAAAAGATGGGCAATAGAACTTGGTGCCATTGTTGTGGGTTTCAAGAGGAGAAGAAGATGGAAGGGATAGTATACTGGATCACATTCTAGAGAAGAGTATGAAAGGAAGGAGAGAAAGAGATTCGGTTGTGATTGGCCCTTGTTTTGTCGCTGACGGAGGGAGAGACCAAGAGGGAAATGGAGAGGGAAGTGGGCGGACTAGGATTTCAGGGATGTGGCTACTAGAAAAAACAAGATCATGGAGGGTCTGCACCAGCGAAAAAATGGGGGAGAATAGTAGGAAATTTTAGCATTGGCTTCCCAATCGACGCCAGTAGAAAAAGATGAGAGGAGCGTACCATGTAGCTCAGGAAAAGGAAAAATTGGGGGCTGCTGCATGCCAATACATGAGGAGGGAGGAAATGGAGTGGGTGAGCTATTGGTGTTGGAAATAAGAGGGGAAAGAGGAAAAAAGGTGAGGGACTTAGGTATGTGTTGACTTATTTTGCAGGTTAAGTTCCTACGCAAAGAGGAAAAAGGGTGAGGGAATTGCATTTGCGTATACTAGTGTAGTCCCGACATTGGTGCCAAAATGAGAGATATAGAGTCTAGAACCACTATTCTATTCTTTTGTCTGCAGATCAATGACTATTAAAAAAAAAAGTTTAGTAGGAACTCAAATCTATATTTGATCTCTTCTTTCAAGATGATCACCGGAGAATGATCTGAAGTATTTCTTGCCATTGGTGGAAAGAGCTTTCCCTTGCCGAGGAATTTTACGAGAGAGTGCAACAGCCGGGTTGATCTTTTTGAAAACTAGGAGAAAAGGCAAATATGGTATCCTAGATTTTTTTTTTTTTAATGTCAATTGGAGTTTTTCTTCCAAGAGACAAGAGAGGGAGGTGATTTGCTCTATTGGGATTTCTACAGTACAATGCCATAATCAGTTGTTGTATAGAGATAGATCTAGAGTAGAGATAGTGGGAATAATCAATAGAGGAAGAAAATTGCATAGGTGTGTGAGGTGATAGTTAGTTGGCAACAATATGATCATCAGTGGAGGAGAAAAGAAGGTAGAGATTTGATTTCTTGGTTAGAGGATCATCTACTCTAATACCATGAGGAAACAATAAGGAACGAATTGTATTGTTTTTCTTCTATGTTTCGTAGATACAATTGTGGGGCCTTAAATAAATTTTATAAGGCTGCAATGAAAGGCAATAAATTAAATACCAATAACCTTTACAATTTTTGGATATTACAACAATGGTAGGAGTGTAGGCTAAGTTTACTCTTGTAAATATGCATTGTAGAAATAGTAAGAACATGTGCCAAATTTGCTCATTCAGTTACGTTCTATCAGCTGTAATATAACCTGGATTGAAATATTCTAACTTAAAACTGCCTGCTTGTTTAGTTTTCATCTCCTAGCGGTTTAAAATTATTCAGTATTTTATTCTCTCAATACTGGTGTCTCAGTATTTTGTAATCTTTTTGCACCTCACTTTTTGATTATTAACAACCCCATTAAGGAATATAGTTCAGTAGTCACAGTTTCAATTATCTACAATCTTTTAGTGTAAATGTTTCTAGTTAATATATGTTAAGTTAATATGTTTCTTCACTTAAGTGACTAAGTTTATGCCATATTTTGATTTCTGAATTGTTGTGTGGAATTTCCCCATTTTGACAGATTCCAGCTACAGTTGTTACCTTTTTGAAGATGCAGCTTGATTGTTTGGATATATTGCGCTGAGGTTCTTCCAGTGCAATTAAAGGCGAAAAGTAGAGGCTATGTTCAGCAGATTGTTCAGCATTTCTTATGGGGTTTCAGCAGAAGAAGCATTCACCCGTTTTCGAGTGGAATAGCTCTACCTCTTACGTTTGTACATGTTTATGCGTCCACAACTTCCTCTGTTGGGCAAAGGGATAAAGGAATACCTTGGCATTTGCTGCAGGATATAATTCTTCAAACATTGGTAAACAGTGTGCAAACCTTGGTTTGGTTCTTCTTATGCAATTTTATACGTGCATGTTAAAAGCTTGGGGATAAACAGTATACAGGGATGATGTTATCCGTGGGTTTGTTGTACTGGTGGCAAACAGCGCACTTGAAATTATGTTGGTGAGTACCATCTTTTAACTGCCAAGAGAAAAAGAAAACGAAAAATAAAGCAAAGTTTCAGAAAATGGGAACTATGTTTTTTTTTGGCCAATCTTTGTTTGCAGGTCTTCGAATATGATATTTTTTCTTTATCTATGCACGGTTTATTTATACCCATGTTTCACTAGCTCATTGTATACCCATGTTTCACAACTTTGTTTTCTTGTCTATAGTTTGGGCACATCCAACCTTCCGTTTGCAGTTGGCTATCCAAATTTTCTGGGTTTAGTCTGTTTTCTGATGGTGTATTGGGAGAATCTCTCTCGTCTTTATTGGGTTTAGTCCGTTTGTTTCATTCACTGTTTAGTCTGCTTGTTTCATGGTGTCCAGCGTCTGCGAGTTTTCTTGAAGTTCTTATGGCCTTTCAAATCTCGGTCTCCTGCTCTCTCCCGCAGCCACGCTAGATTACCCGCAGTACCCACCCGCCCGTGAGGGTTTGGGTGCCGGTAAGCAGCTTCCGGCAATACCCTTTAATAAACGGGTAATCGTACCCCATCCGTTTGATAGGTCCAGGATTCTACAGGTACGGCAGAAGATCCATTGGTGGGTGGTGGTCCAGGACCAAGTGACAGTGCACTAAACCCTTTTATTAGGAGAAGGGAGTTTTCTCTCTCTTTTGGTTATTTATTTGTGCCTAGGGCCGGAGATGAGCCTCCCTCGGTCTGTGATGAGCCTGAATGGACTGAGTCTTAGGCGACCTGTTATGTGGATCAAAGCCTCAATTGCCAGCTTAACATCACACATAAATGTGCCTCCCAAGTCCCAGCACACGTGCACCATGTTGAGGTCAACCAGCCCATTTTCATACTTAGCGCTGGAATTGGACATAATTGGCGATTCTGGCGATGGCCTAACATCGAAATAAAAATTACAGAAAGGAAAATTTGAAACTGATCTACTTCGAGCAATGCAAAATCAGGCATTTGCCAACCTGTGTTTGTCGTGACTCACTTTTCTTCACAAATGGGAGATTGGACAATCTGAAACGAGGTTGGTGCGCGGGCCCTATGATTTGCCCCTGTATAAATATTTGAGATATTATAGTGAGGGCTATGTGATGGGAATGGTATTATAACTAGACACAAGCCCAACGGCCCCGATCATATCACCAGTATGCCGAATTTATGACTCATAAATGATAAGTGGATGCATACGTGGAAAAAGATATTTTAATAGGTTCAAGAATTTTCAATGTAATTTAAAGCAGCACTTACACGTTCATTGGATATGTACTTTGACTTTGCAATAGTGATGCTCTAGGCTTGTTTAATGGTGGCCAGCTGATCCATCACCACCAAGGATTTACACGGGAAGCTAAAAGATAAGTTGGACAAGTTTGGGTGCTCAAGCCATTCAATCTGTTAGGTTCCATCTTAGACAGTAAATGCCCACCAATTCCGCCCATTAGAAAATTCTAGACCTGGTCATTGCCCAAGATTTCTGTACCATTGTGATTTTCCCACGTCCGTTATGAACTATTGCTACACACACGTTCGGAATTTTGTGGCATTCTTAGCAGAGGGGCCCACCGTTTTGATAAAATGAACAGTTCATCTCAATAGTCTTGTTATAGACTAGAGATATCGCATAATAACATATTTTGGATTGTTCTAGCATTATTTTGTCAAAACTATTTTAAGTTCTAAAATGAACGGCAGTGAAAATAAAGGTACTCAAAACAACTACATGGAAGGATCATGAGTCCATCTATATTAAGCCAGATAAGATGAATAGTTCAGATCATCCAAATAGGTGGCCTCAGTCTACTTAATTAAGCTTTGGCTAACAGTGCATTATGAAGCATTGTGTATCTAAGATGGAATTGATAAGGATTTCAATATGAACCACCAGAACTCAACATCTATACCTCAAGCTGTTGATAAAGGGAAGAATGAGAAACTTATATATAAATGCTTATACTTGTTTATCTTTTTCAAATGACAGCATATTCACCAAATCCTCTATATTAAATCCTAATGCTGCTGAAATATTCTGAATTTATGTGTGACGAGAATGGTCTTATCGTTACACACAAGATGAACAGCTGTGATCATATATCACCGTTTTGCCAAATCTGTGATTTGGCCATTAGGAGTAGAAAGATACGTGGGACTATGATGTTATTTGACAAGCTTAGATATTTTCATTCCAATTTAAGGCTCTACTTACTAGTTCATTGAGCATATGCTTAAGTTTGCAATGGCGATGAGGAGGTTTGGGTGATCCAAACCATTAAATCAGTTGGTTCCCATCCTATACGGGTAATGCCCAAAACCTAATGTCGCTCGTCAGAAAATTGTGGACCCGGACTTTTTGTTTTCCAAGATTTCTATACTATTAATTTTTGTCAAATAATGTGTCCACGTCCCTTTACAACTACTACATTGGACACCCTCATTTGGAAGTTTCAGGTAATTTTACGCCACGTTAGCATCTCTTTAAAATTCAAGGAAATGATTTTTTCTTTCTTTCTTTTTCGCCCTTTTTTTTTTAATCTTTCACTTAATCGCATGATCCAACCGTTTTGTATACCGCTTATTGTAATGCCTATAAACCTGCATCTCTCTCTCACTTTCCTTTCTAATATGACCATTCGTCTCAACGGTCTTGCTGTAGGCAAGCGCTGTCCCAGACATCACATATTTTGTGTTACATATCCTGCAATTGTTCGCTCAGAACTGTACAGACTTCAAGTTCTAAAGTGGATAATAATAAAAATGATGATTGCATGAGAAAAATGCCAGATGGATAGCAAGAGTTTTGCTGTAAGAGGAATGTTAAATTGACCGCAAGCACTATGAGGTGCATTCTGGCAACCACATTTTACAGAACCCACCTCTGAACTCATTTGTCTAGTTGCTTTAGACTTAGATATCTTATAGCTAGGTTTTGGTGATTCTAGCCACTACGAAATTTTATATTGTTTATAAAGTTTCTAAATTATCCGATTTTATACACATTTTTTCTAAAATACTGTTTAAATGCTAGAATCATCCAAAACACATGATTTTTTATGTGTAGGATATCTAAATTAGAGCAATCTGATGAAGAATTCGATCATTCAAGAAAAATGAGCCCTATAAAACGCGGCTGCTAGTTTAGCGTTCCTTTTGCAGTAAGTAAATAGAAGTGGGGGGAAGAGTGAAATGAATGGATGATGGGTAGGGATTCTCATGTGTTTCTTCTACTTGGTATTAAAGTTGATGGGAGTGAATGCTGGGAGCGCATGATATAATGCCAGCCATAATGCATGAGAGCATGATTGTACAATTATTGCGCCCACTCTGTCGTTTAGTTAACAAAGATGAAAATTGTATTCCTAGTGGCGATATTTCTCCCAGATGAGACGATCGCCACGGAAGTCATGCAAGCCACAAATTCCCAACATCTATTATTGTTTGATTTGATATGCCACTATGAGACCGCATTTTCCTTTGGTCCATCTCGCACTTACGTAGCAGACACAAGCTACATGCATTTACGTAAAACCCTAGCAATTTCCAAAAGCCATGTTTCAGTTTTTATATATTTTTTATATCTTCCAAGAAAATCATGATTGATAGAATTTGATCAAATTGTGTAAGATATTAGTGAGTGTTTAGGAAACTGGATATAATCATTTTTATTGTATTCTAAAATATTTCCCTATAGAAACTTTGCACAAACTTATAGTTTTCTGTTCCAAAATATTTTATAATACAATAAAAAGGATTAAATCCAATTTTCCAAAAATGCACTTAGGAGGAAAACTCCAGCTCGATGCGCCGATCCGATCTGTCGGTAAGGATCTTCCAGGCTCACCCACAGTTCTTCAGAGTAAATGCAGTTCACTGGCAAAGGAATTGAATTGAATTATTTGTTTCTAGGTTCAAATGCAAAAAGCTAGAACCCACAATTGGGATGCCACATATTTCCATTGACGTGATCCGTAGTGCAGCGAGCGCTTTCACGCATTTAGTTCCATTTAAGCTGAATTTGCTGAGTTGTGCTAGTCAATAATTTGAGTGATGTTAACAGCAGCGATGCTTCTTTTGAAAGGTGGCTCACAATAGCCATGAACCGAACAAATTGATATGTGGAACTCCATCCTAAAAGCTCGAAAAAAAAGAAATGAGAAATGATTGTTTGATCTGATATGAATCCAGTTTCATGACAATTTCTACTTCTATCTTTATCTTTCTGAACTTAGGACCGTATTGAACACGTGCATTTTTTGGGTTCCCCGTTTCGTTTGACCAGTTTCTACTCCTTTTAACGTAAGGGGCAAAACAAGTCCTAAGCCCAAACAATGACCTGTCTGTTCTTTCCTCATTCGACGTTTTACCAACACAGTTCGAGTGCCCCCCAAAATTCAACAATTTAGAGTTCACCCATTGATCAGGCATTAATTAAGTTCATTCAATCATAATAGTCAAGAGTTATAGCCATCCACCTGACTGATAGACCCGATTGATGGAGCGAAGAGGCACACGTGGGCCTATCTAGATCACTGTAAAGAGTCAGATTTCCTTCCAATTTTGTTACATGAAAGCCATTTAATTAGCAGGTCATATGTCCAATATGTAAACATTATACATGTTGTTACCTCTATAAGTTTAAATCAATGTGCATGGGATCGTTCGCAAGACAACCCAAGATTTCTCTATATATAGAGGTCCATAGACAAACATGAATAAAAATACGCCTAGCTAGGGACATGCGCATGACCACCCAAGTGTTTCTTTTATTATATTGTAGAGAGATATAGATAGATATTAAGTAGATATGCATGAGAGCATTCTTAAATTACTTGGGCTTATGCGCACGATAATCTAATATGTCCGACATGTGTAGATAGGTAGTAGATCAAAGACATTGGTACCTTCACAAACAAGTGGATATTTATAAGGTTTTGAATTCCACGCAGGGCTTGCGCATGAAACCTAGTTTCTGCCTTAATATATAGAATATGCATGCTTTAATCTGAATGGACCCTCCTTGAAACACCTCAGGCTTGCAACCTTTACCTCATAACTTCATGACGTGAGCTTATAAATGTGAAATAGAAAGCGAGAGGGGCTGTTTGTGTCGCATGCAGCGTAGTGCTTTCTGCATTATCCTTGGGTGACTTCATCTCCCCTTTTGAATGACAGAGTTTTGGCCAGCTTTGGTGTTAATACGTGAGCAAATTCCAGATGGATCAAAAGAGGATTTGGGGCCCATTGCAGCTGCCCCATCAGAGCTTTTTCACTCCATCTTTGTATCCTCCTTTGTGATCAAAACACTTAACAAAGTTATCTCTAATTGTCATCAGAAGTGACACATGGCCTTCGGCGACTGGCCCAATGCTCGGATGTGTCTCGACACGACCCCATGAGCGTGATCCCCTCGGCAAGTGGCTGCAAGCCATGCCGTGATCTGGATCAGTACTTTTGTGGACATGCGTGATTTTTCTTCTAACAATTTGGTCGGGTGATGGTCTATTTCAGCTGGGATATATGGACTCCCATCGCCTTTGAGAAGAAAATGTTTCCATCTTTTATTTCAGATTCCTCTATTGATAAGGGAGTTTTGATTGGGAGTGTCCATGTTGTGGGTCCTATCCCCAATTGTTTGTAAAGTGATCCACTGCCTGGAGTGATCGCAGCCCTTAGCTCAGTTCTTGGCCTTCAAATGCTGGTTTTAGAACATATAGTGGGTCAACTATTAATCCGAATGTCCAGATTCATTAGTTCCACTGTTTGGAAAACTAGTTTATCTTTGTGATTTGTCGCTTGTGATCCACTTATTGTTAGCATTCATATGAAAATGCATGAGCTTTTCGGTTGTTTGAAATCGAGAATAAAAGACTTTCCAACGACGGTCGTGCATGTAAAAGTCAAAGAAATAATGCTCAAATATGTGGGGCTATTATGTTTGGTGATTCAAATCATTCATTTTGGGAGCACTTTTAGATAGGCCACGTAGAAGGGGAGCTTTGGTGCAATAGTAAAAGTTGTTGTCATGTGACCCTGAGGTCATGGGTTCAAGGCATGGAAACAGCCTCTTGCAAAATGCAAGATAAGATTGTGTATTTTAGGCTCTTATAGTCTGCCCCTTTCCTGGATCCCACATAGGCGAGAACTTCTTGCACTGGGCTGCCCTTTCTCTTAGATAGGCCACGTCTCAAAATCTTCTCCGTTTCATGACTCTCATTATTATGTTATTTAATTTCCATTAGCTTTATTCATGCAGGGCTGAACTTTGCGTCTATCTTAGGAAAGTTGGATAAGCTCAAAGGGGTTGATTGGGAGGTGAAAGAACAAACCATGGATTACGTTATCCAAAATAATGATTTATCCCTGCTATTTAAAGCCATATTACTTAACCAAAATTACTCAACATGGATAAAATACTAAAACGTAGATAAAGTACTTGGGGTTCAGTGTTATGGAACATTCTTGTATATTTTAAAGCCGCCAAATAAATTAAAAAATTACCCCCAAAGTTAAAAGACGACAGTATACGAAACTCTAGAAATCAAAGAGTTGGATTGTCTAAATAATGAACAATTGCTGCATAGCCTTACGAACGGCTTGTCCCACTTGTACTCTTAGCATCGTGCTACTTCTTAGATTTAAAGAGGTGACTACCACGTAACGAGTTCTATCTGGTGGACGGGCATATTTTTTCACTTTGAAATTTTGTTTTTTTGATCCCATAGTTTCAATCATTCAAACCAATGTCTAATTGATCACTTTCCAATTCGGTTGCAAGGAAACTAGAACTGTACCGCCATGATTTCAGCTGGCTTAGAACCGTACATTCTAAGGTTTAGTTCCTCTCTACAAGCTAGACTTTGTTTCACCGTTCCAGTTTGTTTTTCAAGTATTTATCGGTTCTAATACATTAAGGGTAAAAATGCAGAAAACAGACAAGTTCAGGTTATATATTAGTTTTATCTATTTAATTGTTTGTATACCAGTTAACTATGAATTTGTTAGCTAAATGGTACATAGGCAAGTATATATTTTTTATTTCTGATGTCCTTCCTTTTCTATTTATCTTTATGCCATTAGGATGTTAGATATTTACTGATAAACTATGATGAGCTATCTGTTTAAGTTTCTTTTTTGAGAAGAGTCACGTGTACAAAATTTAATTTAATTTAATTTATTATTTTACCCTTGTATGAATATAAGACTTAAAATAACATTATAAGGCCATTTTAGCTTAATAATTTATATTTTTCTAGTTCTCCATGCCAATGAACCGGAATGCAGCCAATATGATTCCTGTGCCATCCATTCCAATTAAAGAACTATACACTCTAGTTTTCCAGTCAGTTCCTATCAGTTCTTTGATCCCTATAAAACCATTTACACTCCTAATTCCAATAGTTTATCCTATACAGCTTCTCTTCCTATAGTTATACATACATATTATTCCCCCCCAGACGATTCTAAGCCATTGATTCATTAAGAGTTTGTTGTCAAATACACACCATTGTACTGAGATATTCTAGCAAAAAATAGAGGCCTTAAAAGTTTAAATGTATTTGAATTGGGACATGCTTCATCTATAGCATGACCTACTACTTGAATCACACAATAGTGAGGCACACTTATCTCCCGGGCTTGATCTCCCTTTTTTTTAGAATTAAATGATCTCCTGGTAAGTTACTTAAGAAACTGTACTTTTACTAACAAACCCACATGTGATTCATCCAGCCTATTTCTGTATTTGAACGAGTGTAAATGTTTTTTAGAATAAAAAACTAAGGCATAATTTTGGGATCAGAATGATAGACAGTATTGGCTCTCATTTCAAGGAAGAGAATCATATTAGTTCTATTGCAGTTTCATGCGAAAATACCCAAATAGAAACTGAGGACCAAAAGAAATGATTAGAATAAAATGTCTTAACAATTTTATTTTAAATTTAAATTCATGTGAAGGTAAAACATTAAATTAAATTAAATCTTATTATTAATTATCTTTTGTGTGTGTGTGTGTGTGTGTGCCCTTTTTAGCTTATTTCATTTATCATTGGTACATGGTTTTGAGATTCTTTATGGATAACCTATTGTGTTTCTTTTGTTAAATGTGATAATTCATTAAATGAAAAACACTGCATTCAGCAAGCACAAACAAAAGAAACTAGCTAATCTTTCTAATTGAACCAGGACCACGACTATCTTACTTTAGTAGCTCCATGACACACCTAGGTAACTCTAGAAACCATGACTAGCTAACACATGACTTAGAGAGGCTTTCATGGCTAGACAATCGGTAAAACTATTGGCCTCATGAACATGATAGAACATAAAATTAAGAAGTAAAATTTCTTAGCAACTGATGACTCACCTTCCCAATCCTATCGTGCCTCCACATCCAAGTCCACCTCCTTTTCCTTTCCATTCCTTGTACCACAAGCTAAAAGTTGCCCACGACTTGTATGTAATACCAAGTTTAGAAGCCAAGTCAAGGCCAAATAGTAAGGACCACCATTCCGCCTTGCTATTTGACTATAGCCAAGATAAGTACAATAGCTAACTATAAAATTTTCTCGATCATCTCTAATGATTTCACCTGCCCCGGCTTCATCTGGATTTTCTAAAGCCAATCCATCAAACACCAATTCCAAGTAGCTATGAGCAGGAGGTTTCCAGGTCACCTTAACCTCCTTGGGTGATGCTTTCAGAAGATTTCTTTGCTTCTACTTATCTACAAATCTTTCTGAGGAGTCAGAATACCAAGATCAGTCTGTAAGTATATTAGTGAATTTAGTGTCTCTAGCAAACCACAAGTTTGGAAGTCGCATTTCGTCCCATTGCTCCTGTTGATGAATAATATGGTTCCGAGCATTTCATATCTTCTAGGCCATAAAAGCATGAGCGTTGGTAGAAGGATAGATGCAGAATATTTAGGTTTGCCTAGCTTGATCTAAGCTATAATTTTGGCTCCTCAAGAGTAGCATAGTCTTGGTAGGAAAGACCACAGAAGTCCGCAAGAATAATCCTCAATGTGTCACCTTGAAACAGGCCCATATAAGATGATAGGCCGATTCCTTTGTTTCTTCATAAAGAGGATATGATGTATTTGCCATGTGTATCCAAATTCTAATTAAGTATTTCATGTAAAACCTAACTATAATAATTCAATAATCAATTTCAAGTATTGATTATGAAAGGTAATGACATTGAATTAAAAATATATATTAAGGGCACTTTTGTCTTTTTAAATTGAGATAAATTTTAAATTAAAATTTTCAAGACATTTTATTAGAAAGTAATGAGTGGTGCCCCCTTATGTTATGCTAGGATCACTCTAATCCTAGGCTAAAATAAACTAGCCTCACATAATTTCAAATTTAAGATAAATTAATTAAATATATATTAAAGTAATAAAAATTTAAATAAATCAAACTAATCTGCAACTAAAGGAAAAACTATGCTGATGAGTATCTAATTTCTAATATTATTTTGCTTATTTGATTATTACAATGATTGAGAAAGAGAAAATTTACAAAAAAAGACGATAAAGATAAAAGAAACAAATAACATCAAATATTTCTAAGTTTTGAGAATAATTTTTAATATTTCCTTACTTCATCAAGCCTCAAATATATTCAAGAACCTCTATCTCAAATATCACTCAAATCCAGTAAGATATCAAAGAGAAACATGTGCCTTCAGTTAATGCAACTATAACTTCAGAGAGTATCTCCAACATTTCTATTAGAAAATAAACATTTGAAACCAGTGACTATCTACTATGGATTCATGTGCCAAATTGTTCTTACCTAATTACTTTAAAAATGAACTAGTACACACTAAAGTCATATGAGAATTGAATTATATATAAAGGTACAAAAATCAATGTGAGTGTACACCCGGTGAACTAGTGAATGCATGATAAACAAGGGTGCTTCAGCCAATTACTTCACAACCTTAAAGATTGATTTTTTTTGTGAAACTTCATATCTAGTATTATTGAATGTAAAGGAATCTAATGATGTGGTTAGATCATAAGAAAACCAATAGATACTGAGATATGTGATAAAAAAATATGATTGATTCATTGCACCTATTACTGTGTACGCTGATGAGCACATGATAAAGTTGGTCACTTTGGTGGTTAACTTCGCCAACTTGTAGATCAAAATTTTCAGGTAAAATTGCTTATCTAACCTAATTGGGTACCAAAGAATCATCAGTATGGTTGGATTTTGTAAAAAACCAACATATATGGAGATATTCAATATAGAATATGACAGGTTCATCATAGACAGTAATTGTACCTGTTACTATTTTATTCAAGAGATCTAACCAAAAACTATATGAAATTACTAGAAAACCATATTAACTTCTTCTTACTACTTAGATAAACATTTACAATAGTTTAGATTATTAAAATAAAAATAAAAACATGACTAAAAGAAGGAAAATCCAATATTCTATTTTCTCCTACAATAACAGTAAAAAGAGGAGACAAAGATGAAGTGTTGTTTCTCTACAATTTCTTCTACTAAAGAAGACTTAACTCAACTTCCTCTTGGGAGAGATGAGAACATTATTAACAGTTTAGATCAAGGATCAACGCTGAATCGAAGCTATAAAAGGGAGAAATCTGAAGCTCCATTATTGCACACCTATAAGGATAGTAGTAGTGAAATAAGGGTGAAAAACTTGAATTTTATCTTGTTTTCTTGCTCTCCCCAAATGGAAATCCTTCAAGGGAATGCTAGAGAACTTGTTTCGTGTTTGGAAGTTAGAATGATAGTAGCAGCAAGTAAAGCAAACTAGAAACACTTCTATGCTTTGGTTAAAACTTTAAAACAAATGAGAGAGAGAGAGAGAGAGAGAGAGAGAGAGAGAGAGAGAGAGAGAGAGAGAGAGAGAGAGAGAGAGAGAGAGAGAGAGAGAGAGAGAGAGAGAGAGAGAGAGAGAGAGAGAGAGAGAGAGAGAGAGAGACTTTCAATGCAAACTTTCTTTCTTCAATCTAAGCTCTTACAAATGAGAAATTACATGAAAATACAAAAATAAAAATAAAAATCAACATGGTAGAATGCTTGCTACACTAGTGGTTTGAATAGGGAGTGGAGTTTTTCTCTTCACTCCAACACCTCCACTCTTGCTCTCCTCTCTTCTCTCTTACCCCTCTCTTCATACTCCTTTGGATATCCAAGCCTCTTCCTCTTATAAAGAGCGAGGAGTAGCTTATAAGCAGCTATTACTCCCTATTTCCTTGAATCCCCCACTCATTTACGATTGACTCTCTAATCCAACCACACCATCCATTGATGAAAGTAGAATGATTCTAGGTGCTCTCTCCATAGCATTAGTAGATCCCTCTTGTTTGCAAGAACTAAAGTAAATAGCTTGCTTCTAGCTAGCAACTCTCATTGTGATGCATCATTCCAACATAGAGCGACATCCTTAAGATCTCTACCCTTCATCCATCCATCCATCCATCCATCCATCCATCCATCCATCTCCAATTACTTGTTTTTTACTTTATCTTCACTTTAGGAGACCATCAAGTGAAATCTCTCGCCATCACATAATATCCCACACACTCCCTTAGCATCCATATGTTATACATTCATTCATGTGGACCCTTGACGCGTGTAAGAATGAAAGAGTGAAAGCAACTTATTGATTCTTTTCTACAAGTACACATGCTATTGTAGTATAGTGAGTGCAAGCATGGGTTTATCTCATGGGGACTCGACTTAAGAAAGGAGTTTAAATAAAATTTAAATTCTCAAAAATTAATAAAAATAATAGAAATAAATAACAATGAAATATAAATGTAGATCTATTGAATTAATGAAAATTACAAAATTCCAAGTTCAAAAGATAGAAATTAAACCAAATTTCAAGTGAAATCTACTTTTTTAGCTTGATCATAGCAAAATTCTTTAGTTCTAGCCATATCCAATTCAATCAACCTTCACCAATACATTTCTCAGGTCTTTGAATGATGATTTAATAGCTGGATTATGTAGATCTTCTAAAAATTTGATGATCTAGATAACTGCAAAAATTTAAGATCAAACAACTTAGATCAATTTCTTGGATTTCAGATGAAAGATCAGCTCCACTAGATTAGCTAAGAATTGTGTTTAGATAAAAATCTGAAGAGAAAAAGATCAACAATTGATTTGGTATTGTTGGTTAAAGCTAAACTGTTGATTCAGTTAGGTTTTAATCAAACAGGGACTTGTTTGGTATTCTTAGTTATGTTTGATAATCAAATAAAGCTACATAAGATAAAATAAGGATAAGGATAAAGACAAAATAGGGAAAAGGGAAAATTACGATGTATAAGGCATAAAATAAATCAAGCTAAGGGTAATTCTAGAATTTTCCTTAAAACTTCCTTTCTTCTTCAACTCGTGCAGGAGAAAATGCAAGGAATGCATAAAGTTGTCTATTTGAAACATCGAAACAAAAAGGGAATGGGTGGACATAGCTGAAACCCAATTTAGGTTTTGATTAAACCGAAGAAATCTTGTAACTGGAGAAGAGATCAAGTGAAGAGAAGTGAGAACCTAGGAAGAAAAACTAAGTGTAAAATAGGGGATGAAAAATGTTGAAACAGGGAAGACAATGGTGATTGGACAAGAGGATGAAAATGACATATAATGAATGAGAACAACTGAAAGACAGGGAAGAAAAGTAACTAGAAATAGGAAAAGTGCAATGAAATAGTAAGTGAAACATGGAGTGAAATAAGGAGAAAAAGGTGAATAACAAGGTGATCTTGCAGTCAAGAAGATGATTGGTAACAAAACAAGGAAAAATGCAAAGGAAAAATAGGACTGTGACAGTGAATTAGACAACCGACAGCAAACATTGAGAGATAACAAGGATGAGGAAAATTGGCAATGAGCAAAAGAAATAATCGGAAATGAAGGGAACTAAGAAAGAAGGAGAAATGCATGTTGATGGGTGGAGAATGAGAATGGAAGGGAAACTGGGGTTGTATGGAATTGAATGGATGGGAGAGAGATAGCTCTGATTCCTCTTCCGTTTGTGTTCTTTCTTAGTTCTTTTTTCTATTGTATCTATCTCCCCTCCATCGAGTAGTTCTCCCTCTCCTTATATATATATATATATATATATATATATATATATATATATATATATATACATTGCTTAAAATTTGAAGTTGATTCCAAATCAACTTATCTACTTCTTATCCAAATTTAGCAATTGTTTCCTTATTGTCTTCACCTTCTCCTTTTTAAAGCAATTTCCTCCTAGATTTCATCTTGCATGGTATGGTCCATCCAATTTGACCCGCGTCATCCAATTTTCTTTTGGTTGATTTGCACCATATAAAACTCAATTAGACTCATCTTAATCATGCTTTAATAATTTGATCAACTATGATGATCATCAAGACATTAAATTTTGCAAATTAATGATTGGATGATCAATTGGAGCTAAAATGCATATTTAATCTTAAATTTCAAAATTGATGGATTAGATGATTTAATTAGATGCTAAATTAAGGAAACTTTATTTTAAATTGAACACTCAACACACCCCCCAACATACTTTTTTCTAGTCTGGAGTAAAACATGTGAAAAACCAATCTCAAATTTTCAAAAATTATTTTCAAGTCAACTCCCACTTTTGCTAAGAGAATTTCCAATAATTTTATGAACTTTACCATACTAATAGAATTGAATAATAATTTCAAAACCCTATTCATATGCTAAATGCATTCTAATTGAGCTTAGATCTCAGAGTGTATGTACAACCTACATATATAATAATCTTTATCTCTAAATAGATTATGTCTTTTGAACTCCATCTAAAATATGTTTTGACCTCAATTCTCACTTATGACATACACTCAGAAACAAAACACTCACAAAAAGGTTCAAACATATCTCTCTTTTAAATATGAAAGTAGAGTCAATAAAAACAAATATATGTCACATATTCTCACGAAGGAACGACAGTTGCTAAGGAATTTAGGTTGATCCCTTTAGAATGGATAAGATGTCAAATGTAGGCTTATGATAAGGTTACGAAAAGAAAGGGTATAGGGTATTCAAAATTCTCCAAAAATAACTAGAGGTCTTCTACTAAAGTTTACAATTCTTCTTTACTTTTTACTAACATGAACAAAATAAGTAGAGGTCTGTGTACTATTGACCCTTGTGGTCTGCCCCTTCCTGAACTCCACATATGCGAGAGCTTTGTGCACCGGGGCTGCCCTTTGAGGATGTTGAGATGGATAGGTGGGACAAAAAAAGGATAGAATTAAGAATAAAACATTAGAGGAAACTTAGGGGTAGCACTAATGGGTAACACGATGAGGCAGATTAGACTTAGATGGTTTGGACATTTCCAACGAAGATAGAAAATGACACAAGTTAGAAGAAGTGAGGAAATACAAGTAGAAGGTTGTAAAAGGGCAAGGGGAAGGCCCAAAAGAACATGGATAGAAGTGGTGAGAAAAGATTTAAAAACTTTGGGACTAAATGAAGCCATGTTACTTAATAGAGGGGAATAGAGGAGCAATATTCATGTGGCCGACCCCTAATTGGGATAAGGTCTTGATGATGACAATTTTTACATCTCTTTGAAGAACATTTCTTTTCTCGATATTCACTTCTCTACTTGTATTCTAACTAAGAAGTATTTTTTTCATTCATCTTTAACTTATCTTTTGAAGAAAATTGGTAGTGGATAATTTTTATACTTGGTTAACATGGGTAAGGGATAATTTGAGTACCAAAAGAAAGGCTTTAATAAAAGGCTGAATTTGGCTAACTAGTAGTAGAAATACTTTTAGGTAGACTTTATGTCTCTCATTTAAGAACAAAGATGGCTTAAATCATTTCCTAAGTGTAACAACCCTAAATTTGCAATTCACTTTATGCAAATGGAATGAATAGAAAAAGGAAAAGAACAAAATTCAATTTACAAGGTTTTAAATTTTAGAGGATAACTAATGGCAGACATGAATCAAGCGTTGAAACAACAATATTAGTAATCTATTCGAGAAAATGAATTCAATGACACTAAGTATGTCCAAATGAGAGCTCGGCTAAAAATCTAGTAATTATTTTAATTAAAGTATTTGATTTAAATTAATTAGTAATTAAAGTGATAGAATTAATTGTAAGTGAGACCACATGATGCAATCATGAGTAGTCATGTTAGCCATAAATGTAAAAATGAGTTTACATGAAATTAAGGGTAATAATCACCCGCATTTATGGCGGGTAATGATTAATAAAAAAAATTAAAACATCAACGTTTAAAGCTGATTTCCCAGACTCCCACGGCCATTGCAGCCTCTTCCCCTCTTGGGTTCCACTTAGTTAGTTCACCGGCAGGCAGCACCGCACTGACTGACGGGTCAGACATGCTAATGGACACATTGAGCCCAAGCTGCTCGGTTGGTCCTGCCATCGGTGCACCCATCGTGAAACCTCACCCTGCCTCTCCTCCCTTCTTCCTTTAGCTCCCCCTCCATTCCTCTCTCTAGCACCCTTATCCACACCATTCGAACACCTTTGGCATCTGTTCTCTCTCTCTGTCTCTGTCTCTCTCTCTGTCTCTCTCTCTCTCTCTCTCTCTCTCTCTCTCTCTCTCTCTCTCTGTCTCTCTCTCTCTCTCTCTCTCTCTCTCTCTCAAGCCTCATTCTCGACAGGTCTCCTTCTACTTCTTCCCCTCCAAAAACTTTCATCTATGGCAACTTAATACTCTCTCATTCCCTCCTTAGACTAGCCCAGGTGAGTTCTCTCTCTCCCTCCCCATTCCTTTCCTCCTTTCCCCCCTCTAGTTTGCCTACCAGACTGGTATTTTTGGTGAGGATTGTCAGTGAATGGATCCACACATGGCTAAAATTCCTATACAAACACCTCAAACTAAAAATATGAACCATTAGATGGATTTACAGCACCTCAAATCATAAGAGACCCATGTTACAATTAAAAAAAAAAATAGTGCTCCAGGTAGGAGATCCAGACAAAAAATGAATGAATGGTCAGGATCACACCATCCTAGCCATTTCTGTTTGGTCTATGACCAAAATGCACTACGCAGATGCCCAATAAGAACACACACTCTTAGGGGGTTTTTGCGCATGCACTGCTCATGTGGAGCGATCCAAGAACTATTAGAATGCCAATGCATCCTGGGGACTAAGATGCACTCCGGTGCATTCTGGAGACCATGATGCATTGAGCATTCTAGAACATGCATCATAGAGCCAGTGCATCCTGGTGATATCATTTTATGGCCCATTCTGATCCATATTCAATTTGAATAGTTGAAATATACCCAAAACTTAGATTTTCAATTCTTGAAGCAATATAACTCCAAATTCAAATCGAAAACATCCTCTAAAATTGTCTCGATGAGATGAACTATTAAAGCAATAAAATTTAGGATTTGGACAAATCTTGAACACTATTTTTGAGCCATAGACTTTAGATGGTTTATATATGCTAGACCAAAGGCAATCTGACTTCAAATATTTAAATAATTGGTTGATCTACGAAAATATAGATATTGATTTATACTCAAATGATCCAAATAATTTAAAATAGTAACATTTTACAAAAAGAAAATCTAGGACCATTTATCTGATTGATCAAAATTAGATCTAACTGTTAGATAAACAAATTACCTTTAGATATACAATTAGATGATATAAAACACTAAATATATGTAGGGTCAAGATGTATTAGACATAAATGTATATGATTAAGATGCCCAAGGTAGACATTGAGAGCAATCTAATGGCAGGATCATCCCCAAAACTTAGGATTAATTAAGATTAGACCTTGTACAGTCTAGATCCACTAATCATAAGTATCCAAACCTTAATAAATGATTAAATTAAGGATCTAACATAGTAGATTAAATGATCTAATGGTTACATTATCTTAGTAAACCAAAATTTATAAATTTGGATTGTAAGATGAAATAAGAAACAGATCAGATGATCAGAGCAAGATCTGATCGTCAAATCTAAACATGAGCTAGTGAGATGCAATTGAACTATAAGGAACCTAGAAAATACATGCGATCAAGTTAGATCAAACTTCAAAATGGATAATTGAACTAACCTAATGATGGATTATTCTTATTGGCTTAGCTTAGAAAATTGAATGTTAGGATGATTTGGAACTATTGATCTGACCGATCAAAATTTAATCTAATCGTTGAATCAATATATTAAACATTGAGATATGAAATTGTAGGTTAGGATGAGATCAATTGAAGTTGAGAATGGATAGATAATCTATATAATTGATCTTTAATCAACAGTCAAGATTTAAGGATATTACAAAATAAATAGATATACTTAGGATCGGAGGTCAATAAGGGAAAGATCATCATATTTAATGAGGATTAAAGACTAGATGAGTAATAAATGAGAATTTGTGAGTAAGTGATTAACCTGAAATGTATGTATGACTTGAAAGATACACCAATTGATACGACATTAAGACTCTTGGATGTTCTAAGGATTTGGATAGCCTGTATTCGAGGGAGGTGGATTTTAAGATGCTAATTTTCACAAATTACATGATTTGTTGACATGGTTATGATGTGATTTTGATAATTGCATGAGATTTGAGTTGCATGTATAAAATGTGATTATTGTGCAATATTATACATGTAGTATTTATGACATGATTTATGAAATAAAAAGGCTATAGTACTAAATATGAAAATTTTATCATATTATGATTCTGAGGATTAGATATGCATGTCATTTTATCTAAAATGCATGATTTAAGAATGCGATGCATGTTTTATATTCACATGATTTGATTTGACAACCAGGTGGGCATGATTTTGGTATAATGTACCAGTAATGCACATGATACGCTATTTCTATTATTAGATATGAGACATGCATATAGCTTGATGATTTTATGATATCCAAGTATGGAGGCTTGAGGATTTTGTTTCCGAAAAGCATGTGCATGGGGATGATATATTAAGAGGGATGTAAGGTTGGCCACCCTCTCTCTAACTTTGTGAGATGATAGACACCTGCCCCATCAAGGGTGAAAACTATAGGAAGTGGTATCATGGGTAATCCATGCTATAGTTCTAATCCTCACCCATGTGGGATGGACGCTTAGTCTCCCATTCTGATGTTGACGGGGAGCAACAATTGATAGACTCAGGAGTTGGTTATCACTACTGCATAGTAGCCCTTTGTATATTTTGAATAGTGTTGTGAGCATGACTGAGGGATAGCATGTGTGCTTGGTTTTGTTTGGAGATTTGGGTGCTATGATCACAACTGAGTGACAGTGCCAAGATTATGTGGCATGATGATTTTCTTGGTATGAACTCATGACCATTATGTATATCTAGTGTTGACTAGATGGTTATGGGCCTTGTATAACTAGGAATGTGAACATTGATGACTATATTCACTCATTTTATGACTTTAAAATCATTTAACTTGTTTGACTGTTTAGTATCATTACTTGTGATTCAGACCATGATTTGTACATGATTGTGCATTGCTGAATCTATTTATGATGTTTACATCTTTTCATAAAGTTTACTTGAGATTTTGATTATGATTTGAACATGATATTTCACTGCTATATTTATTCATGATATTTACATGAAATTCTTTAAAATTTGATATTCTAAAGTTTTAGATTATCTTAAATTTAATCATGTAGATTATGGATGTAGAATGTTTTGGTGCATTGAAATGACTATTACATTGTGAAAGCAAATATTTTATTTCAGTTTTCATAAGCATCTTATTCCCCTACCAAGCATGGCTTGTTGAGGCATTGCACTATTTTTGTAATGCCTCAGATATCGAGCGATAGACTGGACTGATGAGGAGTCAGATGAGTAGCTAATTGAGATATCATCCTTTGAGGGTATGTTTTAATTTTTCTTGGACTATGGCTATTGACTAGATGTGTCCTGAAGAAGTAAACTTGTTTTTAAGAGGTTTACTTGAAAAATAAAAATTTTATTTGAGTTTTCAAATTTTAAATATTAAACTAAATCATTAATAGCGTAATAGTGAGTTGATGGTTGACACTCAAGATTTTAAAATGAAATTCATTGAAAATGTTTACCGTTGTTTTGTTTTTGAAATTGTTTTTCAAAATTGGGGCCTCACCTTTTGAAAGGATTTGTGAAAAAGTGTTTGAAAAACCCAGGTCTCTACATTAGGTTTCATATGATCAATGAGATTCAAAGAACTTCTAGAATTTTAAAGATAATATTCTAATCATTCAGATAATTGGCCAAATTTAAGAGTTGGTGGGATCCAATTTACTCTAAGCACATTGAAGAAAAATTTGAAATACATTTATAACCTCTTCAAAAGAATGAGTGGCTCTAAAACTTACTTAGGTCATAGGTCTCCACTAAATTTCATCAAGATCCCTAAATTATAACTGCTTATTAATTTAGACTATGTATATACAACTGTGTTTACAAATGTGATATGAGATTTAACTTTCATTATATACTTTAGAAAATGAGTATAATAATAAATTTATCATGTTCAATTCCATTAATAAACTAAAGTTAGCTAGATTGTACTTAAAAAAAAAATCCAATTCTCATCATTATATAGGAACTAACCTAAAAACTCAAAAATTTAAAAAAATATAATTTTTTTTTTCATTTTTCATTCTTTTCAATTAACTCCGCCAATGACGGTCCCGGATGAAAAAGGAGGAGGGTCCTGCATCAGGTGCCAGCTGGCAGGGGAGAAGTTGAAGATGATTTTGTTATTTCTTTCTTACAAATGAATATGCATTTGTATATTAGTTTGTGAGGAAGAAATGGAAATCATCTCCCTCTTCTTAAATATGGCAACCCTTGTGTCAGGTAGCCAGCTGACAAGGGTGAAGCTGAAGATGGTTTTGTTATTTCTTTTTTTCTTGCAAATGAATGTATATTAGTTTGTAAGGAAGAAATGAAAATCATCTTCAGCTTTTAAGAAATACGGCACCCCAAATATGACATGAATCGAAAACAGACATTCTCTCAAGCTAGGGCGTTCCCCATAAGCGACGAGCTGCATCGGATCCCGGGTACAGTGAAAAATAGGCAAGGGCTGCTAGGGTGTTCTCCCAGAAGCAACGCGCTACATCGGATCCTGGGTGTAGTGAAAAATGGGCAAGGGCTGCTAGAGTGTCCCCTCGGAAGCGACGCGCTGCATCAGAACCCAGGTGCAGTGAAAAGTGGACATGGGTTCATACCATGGAGGTCAAGAAAGGCAATAGTAAATAGGGTATCACCAGAACATAAGATTTGTATCGCCACATGGAATATAGGGACACTAACTGGCAAGAGTTTGGAGTTAGTAGACGCGATGAAACGTAGGAGAGTCAACATCGCTTGTATCCAAGAAACCAAGTGGAAAGGGGCTAAAGCAAGAGAAATAGATGGGTATAAATTATGGTACGTAGGAAAGGAAAATAACAGAAATGGCGTAGGAATAATAGTGGATAAGGAATTAAAGGATAAAGTTGTGGATGTTAAAAGAATCAGCGATAGAATTATAATAATAAAAATTGTTCTAGGAGAGCAAATTATAAATGTTATAAGTGCATACGCACCACAAGTAGGTTTACAAGAGATAATCAAGAAAAAGTTTTGAGAAGATATGGAGGGAGTCATGCAAGAAATTCCCAACACTGAGCGGATATTTATAGGTGCAGACTTAAACAGCCATGTAGGAAAAGATAAGGAAAGATATGATAGAATACATGGTGGATATGATATGGGTGAACGAAATGAGATGGGGGAGAATATCCTCGATTTTGCTTTGTCATATAACCTATCCATTACAAATACACTCTTTAAGAAGAGGGATGAACATTTAATAACCTTTAAAAGTGGACTTCATAAAAGCCAAATAGACTTTTTTCTACTTAGGAACAATGAACAATCTACATGTAAGGATCATAAGGTGATACCTGGTGAGAGTTTGACCTCACAACATAGGTTAATAGTTATGGATATCCATATCAAAAGATGGAGTAAAAGAACTAAACTTAATATACACCCAAAAACTATATGGTGGAACTTAAAAGGAGAGAAAATAACCTCCTTCAAAAATCAGTTGATGGTAGAAGGAAAGTGGACCTATGAAACAGAAGTAAATACTATGTGGATTAATATGGCTGAGTGCATTAAGAAAGTGGCAAAAGATGTCTTAGGAGTATCTAAAGGTAAAGGGGTATTAGCAAAGGAAACATGGTCGTGGAGTGAAATAGTTCAAAAAGTTCTTAAAGAAAAACGGATGCATTTTAAAGCATGGCAGAGGATTAGAAATAATGAAAACTATAAGCAATATAAGAATGCTAAAAACGTTGCTAAGAGAATAGTAAGTGAGGCTAAACTTAAAGCATATGATGAGCTCTACAATAGACTAGGAACAAGAGAAGGTGAGAAAGATGTGTTTAAACTTGCAAAAGTAAGAGAACAGAAGGGTAAGGACTTAGATCATGTTAGGTGTATTAGAAGCGATGATCAAAGGGTATTAGTCAAAGATGATGAGATCAAACAAAGGTGGGAAACATACTTTCAAAAATTGTTAAATGACAATGGCCCTGAGAATATAGGGATTGAAAATACTATAAATCAAAATAACATTGGATATTATAGGTATGAACGTAGGATTAGAATACCTGAAGTAAAAGAGGCCTTGGAAAAGATGAAATCAGGAAAGGCCATGGGACTTGATGGTATACCAATAGAGGTTTGGAAGCATATGGGAGACATTGGGGTAGTTTGGTTGACCAAGTTGTTTAACAAGATTATAAAATCAAAGAAAATGCCTGATGAGTGGAGGAAAAGTTCTATCGTACCAATTTATAAGAATAAAGGAGACATACAGAGCTGCACTAATTATAGAGGGATCAAACTTATGAGCCACACTATGAAACTTTTTGAAAGAGTGATTGAGAAGAGGCTGCATCATGAAACAAGTGTATCAGAGAATCAGTTTGGTTTCATGCCTAGGAGGTCTACCATGGAGGCTATTTTCTTACTAAGACAATTAGTAGAGAAATATAGGGAAAGGAGGAAAGACCTCCACATGGTCTTTATTGATTTAGAAAAAGCTTATGATAGAGTCCTTAGAGAGTTAATATGGAGAGTGTTGAGTGAAAAGGGGTTTCGCAAGGATATATAGACATAATTAAAGATATGTATGAGGGAGCGGTAACAAATGTTAAGACCACTAGTGGTGTGACTGGTGATTTTCCTGTCACTATAGGATTGCACCAAGGATCGGCATTGAGTCCATACCTTTTCACATTGGTTATGGATGAGTTAACAAAACATTTGCATGAGGAGATTCCCTGGTGCATGTTATTTGCAGATGATATAGTCTTACTTGATGAGACAAGGGAGGGTGTAAACATAAAGCTAGGATTATGGAGAGAAGCATTAGAATTTGAAGGATTTAAAATTGGTCTAACTAAGACAGAATATATGGAATGTAATTTTAGCAAGGACAGTAGGAGTAGAATACCAGTCAAGATTGATAACCAAGAAGTCCCCGTCAAATACCACTTTTGGCACTTAGGATCAATAATTCATGAGAGTGGAGAGATTGAGAGGGAGCTTATTCAGAGAATTCAAGCGGGTTGGAACAAATGGAGATGTGCATCTAGAGTTTTGTGTGATCAACGGGTGCCACTCAAACTAAAAGGAAAATTCTATAGGATGGCCATAAGGCCAGCCATGCTCTATGGATCATAATGTTGGGCAGTTAAGGAACATCATACTCATAGGATGAGCGTCGCAGAAATGAGGATGTTGAGATGGATGAGTGGTAAGACAAGAAAAGATAGAATTCGAAATGAAAATATTCGAGGAAATTTAGGGATAGCACCAATAGGTAAGGAGATGAGGGAGACTAGACTTAGATGGTTTGGACATGTTCAAAGGAGACCAACAACGGCACCGGTTAGAAGAAGTGAGGCAATACAAGTAGAAAGTTTTAAAAGGGCAAGGGGAAGGCCCAAAAGAACGTGGATAGAAGTGGTGAGGAAAGATTTAAAAACTTTGGGACTAAATGAAGACATGGTATTTAATAGAGTGGAATGGAGGAATAAGATTCATGTGGCCGACCCCTAATTGGGATAAGGTCTTGATGATGATGATGATGATGATGATGATTTTCATTCTTTTCAATTCTTTTCTTTTCTTTTTTGAAAACTGAGGAAATAAATAAGAAAATAGAATTTACTAGAATTCTACACCCCCTAACCTAAAAGAAACATTGTCCCCATATTTAAAAAGTAGGACTAAAATTGAATATGTGTGATGTAGAAAATAACTAATTCTAAGATACAAAAATTGATACAAAGGGATCAGATCCACTCAATCTTGATAAAAAGGATCATCTAGAGTTGTGGACTCAACTTTTGGATTCTTATACTTAAGAAAAGGCTTTAAACATTGATCATTTACTTTAAAAGTATGGCCAATCGTAACATCCTTAATCTCGACAGTCCCATATGGAAAAATTTCTTTGACTGTATATGGATCGGTTCATCGAGATCTAAGCTTACTTGAAAACTTTTTGGGATGGACTAAAGGATTTTATCAAGATATTCCTATAATGAAAAACTTTCATCTTTTCTTTGTACTTCCTATTACTCTCATATGCTTCTAGTCATATCTCTTCCAACTCATTAAGTTAGAGTTTTCTATATTAGCCTGCTTTATCCTTGTTGAAATTAAAAGTCTTTATTGCTCAGTAGGCTCTATGTTCCAATTCCACTTGCAAATGACAAGCCTTACCATATACAATACAATATGGAGACAAATCAATTGGGATTCAAAGTGCAGTCCTGTAAGCCCAGAGCACGTTGATCAGTATAAGAGACTAGTCCTTATGATTAGGGTTTATAGCCTTTTGTAATATTTGTTTTATAACCCGATAGATACTTCAACTTGTCCACCTATTTGTGGGTGATACAATTTATCAACTTTATGAGTGATGTTATATTTTTTCATGAGTGCTTCAAATGCCTTGCTGCAAAAGTGTGTACTGTTGTCACTTATAATGGCTCGGGGTGTCCTAAATTTAGAAAAAAATATTTTATTTTAAGAAATTAACAAATATTTTGTGATCATTATGCCTGCACGGGATGCCTCAATCCATTTGGATGCATAGTCTATAGACAATAAGATGTACATGTAGTCAAAAGAAGGTGGGAAAAGTCCCATGAAATCAATGCCCCAACAGTAAAAAACCTTGATAATAAGGATAGGGTTTAAAGGCATCATATTTTTTCTTCTTATTCCTCCTAACTTTTGATAGCGCTCACAAGCTTTAAGGAGTACATGTGTGTCTTTAAACAATGAAGGCCAGTAGAAACCACACTGCAAAATATTTGCAGTAGTTTTCTATGCAAAAAAATGTCCACCACATGCTTCTAAATGACAGAAGGAGATGACACTATTTTGCTCTATGTCAAGTACACATCTCCTACTTATCTGATCTAGATAGAACTTAAACAGGTGTGAATCATCCTAGAAGTAGTTCTTAACATTGGAAAAGAATTTCTGCTTTTTGAATATACTCTACTTTTCAAGAATCTTTCATGTAACTAAAAAATTGGCAATATCAGCAAATCAGGGAGGATGGGAAACATGAAAAAGTTGCTCATCAAGGAAAGTGTCTTTAATTGACAACTCATCTAAAGGTTTTATTAGGACTAGGTGAGACAAGTGGTCAACTACAACATTCTCTACTCCTTTCTTATCTTTTATCTCATTATCAAACTCTTGCAGTAGAAGAATCCATCTAAGTAGTTTGGGCTTAGCATCTTTCTTAGAAAGAAGGTACTTAAGGGCTGAATGATCAATGAATATGCCTATCTTAGAAACAACTAAGTAAGACCAGAACTTATTCAAGGCAAAGACAACTATTAGGAGTTCTTTCTCTGTAGTTGAATAATTCATTTGGGTGCTATTTAGGTTCATACTTGTTTAGTAGATGACATATAACTTTTTGTCTTTTCTCTGTCTTAGTACTGTTCCAAGAGCATAATCACTAGCATCACACATGACTTCAAAGGGTAGACTCTAATTAGTTGGTTACATGATAGGTACACTGGTTAACTTGTCTTTTAGCTTTATAAAAGTTTTCTAACAATTATCAGTCCACTCAAAAGAGGTATCCTTTGTAAGGAGGTGACACAACAGTTTGGATAAGGCACTAAAATCTTTAACAAATCTCTTATAGAATCCTACATGACCTAGGAATGACTGAATGTCTATAACATATTTGGAGATGGATAGATTGACAACTATATCAACTTTGGCTCTATCTACCTCTATACTTTTTGATGACCCTATGTGGCCAAGGACAATTCCCTTAGAAACCATGAAATGACACTTCTCCCAATTAAGCACTAGATTCTTTTCTTCACAACGACTTAAGGCTTTTCTTAAAATTTCAAGACATGTGTAAAATAAATCACCAAAAACAAAAAATTTCATCCATAAAGAACTCCAAAATTCTCTCCATCATATCACTAAAAATGCTCAACTTGCAGCATTGAAATGTGGAAGGGAGCATTACATAATCCAAATGGAATTCTTTTGTAAGAAAAAATGCCAAAGGACATGTGAAGGTGGTCTTTTTCTAATCCTCAGGTGTAATTTCTATGTGGTTGTACCCTCGGTAACCATCTAGAAAGTAATAAAATTGATGTCTTGCAATCCTTTCTGACATTTGATCAACAAAGGGTAAAGGAAAATGGTCCTTCCTAGTAACAACATTCAATTTTCATTAGTCAATGCACATATGTCAGCCAGTGAAAACTTTTGTAGGAATTAATTCATTGTTGACATTAGTGATCACTGCCACTCTAAACTTCTTTGGAACTACTTGAGTTGGACTCTCCCATTTGCTATCACTTATGAGATAGATGATTCCCACATCAAGCAATTTAAGGACTTCTACTCTAATATCATCCTTCATATTAGGATTTAACCTTCTCCACAACTAGCAACATGGTTTAGCATCATCCTCTAAGTGGATTCAATGGGTGCATATCAAAGGGTTGATACCTTTAAATGTTCGCTAGGGTCCATCATATTATACTTTTATGTTTCTGAAGGGTTTTGATCAATTCTTCCTCTTGAGATGGTTCCAATTAAGAGGCAATTATAATTGAAAAAGTTTTTTCATCTCCTAAATAAGCATATTTGAGTTTAGAAGGTAGAACTTTTAAATCTAGCTTAAGAGGTTCAACTGAGGATGGAATGGGGTGGACTCCCTCAGTGGAAATTTCTTGAAATGAGATTTCCATCTTTTTGCACACATCATGGACTCCCTTAGTTGAAGTTCAGAATTTGGACTAACACATCATGTATTATGACCCTAGATATTATCATGGATCCATCAGCTAACTAGAGTGTAGTGGATGTTGGCTTAAGGTCCCCTAGTCATAGCTAAACATAGACTGTGTATGTTAATAAATTAACACTAGATCCTAAATCTAGTAAGGCTTGGTTGATATTATGGTTGATAATGATGCAAATGAAAGTGGGATAACCTGGATCCTTGCAGTTTTTAGGTGTATGATGCTGAAGAATTAAACTTACTTGTTCAATCACAAATGTCTTCTTTTGCACATTCAATTTCCTTTTGATTGTGCATAAATCCTTTAAAAATTTTACATATGATGGGATTTGTTTTATTGCTCCTCAGATTGGTATATTGATCTTGACTTGTTTGAATATCCTAAATCTCATCATTTGTGGCACTCTTTATGACTTGAAGCAACCTTTGAGGGAATGGAGTAAGGAAGGGACATGATTCAATAGGTAGAGTAGGGTTCATTTCTTTAGATTTTTCTTTATTTTTAGTGGGTTTTTCTACCTTATTAGTCTCTTGAGGCTCATCTTTCTCAATTTTTTTACCACTCTTAAGAATGGTGATAGCCTTAATTTGTTCCATGTTAGAGCTTGATGATGCATTAGGTGCATTATTGCCAATTGCATGAACAAACCTAGGGTTAGCTTTTGGTTGAGCTAGGAACTTTCCATTTTTCATATTCTGCATCATTTTACTCATCATATTTTTCATTTCATTCATAGGCTGTCTAGCTTATTTTAGTTGGACTTCTAATTGAGAAGATTTCCTCTCCTGGTTTTGGATAGGTTGATGTAAATTATCCTCTGTAAGGCTTTTAGGTGGGGACAAGTAAGGTCTAGAAGCAGAAGATTGATGAGTTTGATATCGGGTTGGAGCAGGAGTTCCATGAGTTTGTTGGTATGAGCCTGGAGTAGTGTGGCCTTGGTTTTATTGGTGAGGCTAGTATAGACTAGGTTGTGAGACATTGGTAGTGGGTCCATTTCTCCAATTGAAATTATGGTAGTTTCTCTAGTTGGGATTATATATCTTTGAGTATGGGGAGAAAGTTCTTTTAGATGTATTCAAAACAATAGCCTGATTATGTAGTATCTCTTAGGATACTGGAACAGTGGGACACTCCTGAGTAAGATGCTCAGTACTTTCACAGATGCTTCATACCTGTTCATCTTTTTTAGATAAATTTTTTCTCATTTCTATGGCCTTTAATTTTTGGGCTAGGAATATTACTTTGGCATTAAGTTCATCTTTTTTATACATGGCATACATACCTCCCCTATCATATGTGGTAGTTGGCTTGGGTCTATCTTGATGTTTCACTCTTTTTAAATCAACCCATGTTTGTACACTTTCAACTAGCCATCCCAAACACTCTTCCTCTTTGTCTAGTTGTTTATTTAAAAAGTTGCTATTGCACATCATCTCTACAAATTGACTCATGTTGGAATTAAGTCCTTTATATAAGAAGCTAATTATGTGACATGGTTCATAGTTATGATGTGGGCATATGAGTAATAGATCTTTCAACCTTTCCCAGAACTGGTAGAATGACTCTTTATCCTTCTAGCTAAAGTTCATTATCTTACATTGGAGTGTATTTGTTTTATGTGTAGGGAAAAGCTTTTTCAATAATTCTTTAGTCATTTCATTCTAGGTCCTTATGAAACATGGTGGTAGTGCATTAAGCCACATTTTAGCCTTTTACTTTAAAGAGAAAGGATATAGCTTAAGCCTTATAGTATCTAAACCAATGTTTTGTGTATATTGAGTACTGCATATCTCATCAAACTCTTTAAGATGCAGGTAAGGACTTTTATTGTTTAACCCATGAAATTTGGAAAGTAATTGATTACTCCCCTTTTAGTTTTAGTGCATTAGCATTCTAAGGAAGAATGACACAAAATGATGTACTAGTATGTGTGGGTTGAAGGTAATCTCTTAAAGTTCTTCCATAAAGATTTTGATAAAAATCATTATCTCTATGGTCACTCTATTGGTCCCACTCCCTATTGTTATTCCTTCTTCAATCTCTATTTAATGGATGATTATTCTCCTTAGTGGAGGTCGATACTCATCATCCATTAGAGGTGTTGGTCCCTCATTCATGATGAGTGGAGGACCTTGATCACCTTTATTACTTCCATGGGGTGAGTCACCCCTAGATTATTGATCAGTCATTGATGGTAACTAATCTTGTTGTATGCCATTTTGGTCATACTTAACTAACCTCCTAATTTTGTAGTGTATCCAAAAGTGCATACAATGAGATTTTTTTCTTTTCTGTGTTTATTGTGTTTTCTTTTCTGTTTGTTTGTTTGTTTTTTTAGAATGGGAAAAACTATCCTAAATGATGCAACATAAATGACTAGAATGATACATAAATAAAGAACACAATTAAACAATCTCTGAGGTTAGCAAGCTAAAATATTTTGATTTTATTGAATTTTGTATTGGAAGAAGCTTTTAGATTAGCCTAATCTAATACACCTCCTCTCTTTCAGACTTGGTCCACCACTTACCAGTTAGATCCTAACCAAACCAACCACTTCACACCCTCCTTAGCTAGCTATAGTTAGTATAAGTCATAAAATGTGTTTGTAGAGCTAATTGTTTAAATACCAGTTTAGTTAATTAAATAGGGGCCATTAGAGTGGCAATGGGTCGCCTCCTTTCAAGAGGGTCCTATTAGCATGTGATGGCCTCCATAGGTCTCTTCTAATTTATTTTTAAATTAATTTGGAAGGCTAGGTTACATGCTTGTTGTGATTATCCTAGGTGGGCAAAGAGGTGGTGATTAAATCCACCCTTGATCATGTGGGATTAGGTGCCCTATCTATATGCAATTATACTGCCAAATAATGTAAAATGATTCTAATTATGTAAACCATAATGTAAGAATTATAAGGAGTTAGGACTACTCACAGTGGGGTCCTGGATAAAATCTTCTCACACAAGGGTGGGACCATTTGCATTCCATCTCCACTTTTAAGTTATGATGGTTCACCCTTGACCTGTATTGTTATAACCCTTTTTAAATGAGTTTTGATTAACAAAAAATACAATCGTCCTCACTACAATTCACTCAAAATAAAAAATTTTGCTATTCTAATTTAGATCCTACTTAAATTCCTCCTTTTCCAATTTTTGGCAAAATAAAAGAATCAATAAGTACCAAAATTCAGGAAATAGAGTGATTATGCACTAAAAAAGTTAAAAAATTCACTTAAAAATTCTAGAATGCTAAAACAATTCAATTCCTAAATTTTTTTGTTTTTTAATTTTTTTTTTAATTTGTATTAAATTTTATGAAGAATTCATTGCAGGTCCCCAGCAACGGTGCTAAAAACTTTGTTGAGTATATAGCATAATTAGTGCAAGTATGGGTTGATCTCATGGGAGACTCAGCTTAAGAAAGATTAAATTTCCATAAATTAATAAAAATAATAGAAACTAAATAATGATTAAAAATAAAATTAGATCTATTGAATTAATAAAAATTACACAATTCCAAGTTCAAAAGACAGAAAATTAGACAAAATATCAAGTGAAATCTACTTTCCTAGCCTAATTATAGCAAAATTCTTCACTTCTGGCCATATTCGAGTTGATTAACCTTCATCAATACATTCCTCAAGTCTTTGATTAATGATATAATGGCTGGATTATCCGAATCTTCCAAAAATTTGACGATCTAGATCAATGTAAAAATTTAAGACTAGGCTGCTTAGATCCATTTTTTGGATTTCATATGAAAGTTCAACTCTCTTAGATTATCTTGAAATTGTGTTAGATGAATATATGAGAATTAATTGCAAATCTCAAGAGAAAAAGATCAAAAATTGAATTGGTATTATTGGTTAAAGCTAAATTAATGGTTTGGTTAAACTTTAATCAAACAAGGACTTGTTTGGTATTTTTAGGTTCTGTTTGAGAATATAATAAAACTGCATAAGATAAAACAAGGTAAGGATAAAGACAAAATAGTGAAAGGACAAATTAGGATTATAAGGAATTAAATAAATCAAGCTAAGGGCAATTCTAGAATTTGTCCCAAAACTTCCTTTCTTCTTTAATCGTAGAGGAGAAAAATGCAGGAAATGCATGGAGTTGTTTATTTGAAACACAAAGACGAAGGGGGAATGGGTGGATGTGGGTGAAACCTAATTTGGGTTTTGATTAAACCGATGAAATCTTTCAACTTGAGAAGAGATCAAGTGAAGAGAAATGTGAACTCAGGAAGAAAAACTATATGTAAAATAGTGGATGAAAACCATTGAAATAGGGAAGACAATGGTGATTGGATGATAGGATGAAAACAATTGATAATGAATGAGAACGAATGAAAGACGGATGAAAACTAACTAGAAACAGGAAAAGGAATTTATGGTGAAACATGAAGTGAACTAAGGAGAAAAAAGTGAATAACATGGTGAACTGGCAGTGAAAAAGATGATTGGTAATAGAACAGGGAAAAATGCAAAAGAAAAATAGAACTATGACAAGGAATTGGACAAGTGACCAGTGAACAATGAGAGAGAACAGGGATGAGGAAAACTGACAGTGAACAAAGGAAATAATAGGAAATGAAGGAAATTTAGAAAGAGGGAAAGATGCAGGGTGATGGGTAAAGAATGATAGTGGAAGGGAAACTAGTGTTGTATGGAATTGAATGGATGGGCGAGAGATGGCTTTGATTCGTTCTCTCTTTCTTTTGCTTTCTTTCTCGATTCACCTTTTTATGGTATCTATCTCCCCTCCATCATGCAATCCTTTGTCTCTTATCCAAATTTAACAATTATTTCCTTTATTTTTTTTTTTTTCAACTTCTCTTTTTTCTAAGGAATTTCCTCCTAGTTGCATCTTGCATGATCTAAGTCATCCAATTTCCTTTTGGTTGATCTGCAACATATAAAACTCAATTAGACTTATCCTAATTATGCTTTAATTATTTGATCAGCTTTGATGATCATTTAGCCATTTAATTTTGCAAAAGTGGTTGGATGATCGATTGGAGCCAAAATGCATATTTAATCTAAAATTTCAAAATTGATGGATTAGATGATCTAATTAGATGCTAAATTGAGGAAATTTTGGTTACAATTGAACACTGAACTGGGCCAATATATGATTTTCCATTTTTTTTTACCATGGTGTGATAGTTTTAGGCTTGTATGGGGTTGGTGGTGAAATACATGGAATGATCCTCAAAGGCTAGGGCTTTTACTTCTTCAATTGATCTAGTTCATCCAAACTAGATCCATCTGCGTTGTCCATTTACATTTAAACTTGATTGGTGAGATAAAATAATGATTAACTTGATCTCTCTACCTGGATCTTAACATACAACCTACAAAACATAGAAAAATCATAATTAGTATTATTTTACCAATAGTTTAAAACATATTTACCTTTGGATGCTGATTTAACCATGAAAAGCATTGGATTATGGTTAGATGAAAATTAATTAGTTTAGTACAAATGCATCATATGAGTGTACAAATGATCAATCTAGTGCACTAAAATAATACAATTTTGAATTTTTTAAATATAAAATTGAGAACTCAACAACTATCTTTCCAATTTACTAGTTTACCTATCCGTCATTCAATAAGAGATACAGTAGGTGGAAAACTAGACCCCAACACGGCAACAAAATCCTATAGAGGTTGTTCCAACCGTTCTAACCATCTATCCTACTTTTGATAATATAAATTTTTTAACACAAATATTTATTTTTGTAAAACTTATTTAGAAGCAAGCTAGCTCAACTGGTTGTGGAGTGGATGTTAATGATTTAGGTATAAAGTTCAAATCCCCAAAGTGAGAAATTAAATAACTTTTTGGAGAAAAATCTTCATTCAAGAGCTATGAGGCATCCATGTACAATGACATACTTGGTTAGGAGACTAAGATAAACCAGATTAGAATAAAAGAGACTAAGTGGAATCTTGAGAATTCTGGGAAATAGGGAAAGTTAACTTAGGATTGTAATCTAGGGAATAATGAGATGGAAGGCTAGGGTCATGTGAATCTAAGGAAATATTAAGGTAAAGATACATGGAGTATGAGATAGGAAAGAGATTAGGAACCACAATATAGACTAGAACAATATCAGGGTATGGGATTGGGTATGGCTGGAAAGGGGAGCACTAAGAGAGATATGAGATAACACACATTAGGAAAGAGGGACCAACTTTAATTGGTAATTGGCCAAGACATCCCATATAGAGTGTAGGACATCTTGGCTAGGCAGAGAGAAAAACATCATGGAAAGAAGAAAGAGAGGGGGATTGCACTAGAGTTTTCTCCTAGACACCGTGTTTTGGATAAGAAGATAGTAGAAGAACGATGTTTTCAATGAGTTAGGAATTGGAGGAGCATTTCTAAGCTAGCTAGGTTTTTCTAACTAGTGTCGAACTTGGATGCATGTATTTTAATCATTGAAAAGTGATGTGGTACCTGGCATCCATTGTTTTGACTCTTTTTATTTATTTTTTCTATAATCAAGAATGACTATTCTAATTAAGCATGCTTACCATTTCATTCCATACATGATTATGCACCTAACATTCTCTCATTCTTTTTGATTGATTTTGATCATTGGTATCTATATGTATGGGGTGCTTATACCTAGTAGACCTAAAGTTATTTCATCATAGACCATTACTTATAAATGGCATTCCATCCGAGTGCAAGTTCGATATGAGTTTTCATATGGGGCACATACTTTTACATGATCATTCGATATGACCTTTAGTTGCATAGATCATTTTTTATAGTTGGATCATCAGTTGTAAAGTCACATTCTCCTAGGATGCCATGATATACTCCTTTGACATCATCTATACCCATAAATAGCGCATACTCCTAGTTGATTTCAAAGTAATTTAACCATTAAATTTGCATCTATATGGGGTGCCTATTACCTCTAAATTTTGGATTCGTCTTAACTATTTGTTTGGCGTATAATTATGTTTTATCATTGAATTATTTCACATATTGCACATGATGCTAGGATGGATGGGACAAAATTTTGACTCTTGTTTCACTTTAGAAGTGGTGTATTTAAGAACTTGTAATGACACGCATCCTTGATATGGATTCGGTTGATTTAAATCGTTGATCCATTATGCATGTGGGGAATATGTATTGTCTAAATTGGAATGGTTTCAATCATTATGTTAATCTATACATGGAATCTCCTTTTGCCATGACTTTGAGTTCATCTTAATCATCAGTTATCATATGGTGTCGCTAATTTTCACTTGATTCTGGATCTGATTTTCAGCATGAGTTTTCATTAGTATATAGCATGTTTTTTTCAGCAAGTTTCCTACCTAACTTGGCCATTGATTTTTCATGTGTGTTTGGCACCTATTTCTAATATATTTTGGGTGAATCTTAGCTATTGATCTTTCCCATGTGTTTTAAACAAATTCCAACCTACAGATGATTTACATGTATATCACTTATTTGCTTCAAATCATATTGGAAGGGAATTTTTTGGTCACTAATCATTCTATATATGTGGCATATAGTACTCAGTTGATTTTGATCCATTTTGAGAATGTGGATTTTATCCATATTTGATGCCTATGTTTTTATATAAAATTAATGAATTAAAGCCATGGATGTTATCATTTTATCTTACATATGTTATACATGGGATTCCTCTAATTTTGATCATGGACGGATGGCTATATATGCAATTGTGTTATTCTTACATGTCTTAAGAATACATTGATGAAAATTTTGATTTAAGGCATCTTATGCAAATGATTGTGGAACGTTGTGCATGATAATCGGTTTTGATTGAACGGTAATATGGGTTGATCACACTCATGATATGAACTTGAAAAGGTCAAAATGTAGGGTCGCTTGAGTTGAGCCAAGTGTTGATATAGGTAAGATTAGTCTAGTTGTTATTCTAGGGAGACTAGTTTGTCACTTGCTTTTGAAATTCGATACTTGCCTTAAGAGGCCTATTGACTAGAGTATTGTGTCATGGGGAGACTGCTCGCTTGTGATCCAAACACTGCATTTTTGGGTAAAAAGATTGTAGAAGAATGATGTCATCAACAAGGTCTGGGTTTTTGAGGAACATCTCTAAACTAGCTAGGATTTCAAAGCATAATAATATTGATGCATTTGTTCTAGTTGTTGGGGTGATTGTCCTTACTAAAGTGATCCCACGCGGTTCGATCAACATATATTCACCTTAAAGCAATAAATGTGTCCTATTATGCAAACAAGAAGTAAATCTAATGCAACTACCTAAGTGCAACTTAACGAATGGTTTGAGCCTCAATAGTCAGGTCACTATAACGCTGATAGCCTATGTTCGTGGGTTATAGTTGAGCTTAGGCTATCCCTTGTTAAGAGGTACAATTAATGCAAAGTTTTAATTAATATAAAAATTTTAATTTATGAATGCAAGCTATATGATATTCACTACCAACCACAATGCAAAACTAATTAAAATGCAAGTCCTACTCTAAGAAATGTAAGGAGATTATAGAAACTTGTAGTGGGGTCCTAGATAAAATCCTCTCCTACTAAGGCAGGTCCATATACATCTCACCTCCTCTTCTGAGTTAGGATGGCCTACCCTTGACCTATATTATTACAAATCCTTTTTGAATAAATTGTGATTAAATGAAATACATTCATGACCTTACAAAAAATTTCACTCAAAAATAAAAATTTATAAACTATCCTAATTTACTTTAATTCTAGCTCCAAAATCCTACAAAAATAAATATAAAAAAGAGAACCCAAAAATTCACAAGAGTAACAAAAATGCAAAATATAATTGAAATGAAATGCAACACTAAAATATGCACCTAATGGTAAAGTAATTAACTTAGATTTTAACTAATCATCCATTGCAAGTGCCTAGCAATGGCATAAAAAACTTTATAAAAATTACTTTAACCTAGCCAATTATTTTTATTTAACTAAATTATTATCTAAAATTCTAAAAATAAAAAAATTCACATAGATTGCTAGAAATTAAGCCTAAGCCTAGGAATTGAAAATTCAATATATTAGAAATTGAATATTCTTAGGATTAAGCTATCTCGATTATATAAATATGTCAATGGAATTTCAATAACTCTAAAAACACAAAAAAAAAGTCTTTTAAAGCTCACTTTTAAGATTTTTCTTAATATTAGTTTTTTAGCTTAGTAATATACTCATTTAAAGTATAGCCTATCTTCTTAGGACATAAGCCACCAAAGATTCTTGTATATTACTCTCTTTTTACCCTATCTAGTATACCTCTTCATGAACAAGCATGTAACAAGAGTGTTAAAATCTACTATTAATGTTTACGCACTTTTTAACCTAGAATCATTTAATCTTAAAAATACCTATTCTAACATATTTTTATTATGTTCCTTGGGTAAACTAATTAAACAATCGAGCCTGGATAAAACTAAACAACATCTAATAACTAACAGAAGCATGGATAACATAAAAATAAAACAAAGAAATCATTAACAATGAAAAGGAAACTTTTATTTTACTAATGAAATAAGTACAAACAATGGTTACAACTAAACAGGTAAACAAAAGCAAAGGAAACTATGGGTTTAAACAAAATCACTAAAAGACTCCATGTTATTTGAAAGAATTCCTCGGTCAACTTTGCTATCCTGCACATTACTGCCAGACTTTGTATCATCTAAACAACACCTTACTTTATTTTATTACTCAATAAGAGCCTAGGGTGTTTCTCAACTATCACAATCCATAGGAGAGATTTTACACTCAAACATACATTTTTTCTGCATGTCATACCAAGAGAGAGAAAGAGATTGGAAAAGGCTTATAAATGGAAATATCTTAGAGATATGAATAGATGGAATGATAGAGGATATGATGGAAGTGTAGAGGTGTGAATTTTAGATCTAGAAGACGAAAAGGAAATTTTAGAAAAAGATTAACGCATGATACTGAAAGTAAAATTTGGTGCAAAAAGGGGTGAATAGAAAAAGGGTTTTGAGATAGAATTTTTTTACAAAAATTTATGAAGAGGCCTCTTATGTGGTAGAGATCTCAGTACAGGAATTTTAGATTTTAAAAATAAGTATAAAAAAAATGAAAAATCAAATAGGAAGAAAGGTCAAAAAATTGGATAGAAAAGATTAAAAAGGGTATAAAGGGACAAATGAATGCAAGGGTTATGGAATGATTTACAGGTGGATATTTTGGTTGTTGATAGATAATGGTATAAAATTCTACATATTTGATTTTGAAGGTGAGATGAAGTGTAAAAGAAAATGAGGAAAAAAAAAGATGAAATGAAAGAAGTATGATGGAGAAAAATAGCAAGCATTTCTTACCTCTTCTCTTCTCCTTTGGGTGTTCTTTATGATATTCTTTCTTTATGTTTGATCCCGTCATGTGGTCCTCCAGGGTTGAAAACCCCTCTTAATTCACTCTTCTTTTGTTCTTTGTGCTAAGCTCTAGAGCAAGTGAATGGAGAGAGTAGAATGGGATGAATGGAGGATTGAGATCACATAGGTTAAAGGAAGGAATTATGGTGGGGATTTAAGTAAGAAAAAGATGTTAGAAAGTGGGGGGAGGCACGAATCCATGTGGATATGGATATGGGAGAGAAGGAAGGGGATAAGGTGGAACAAAAAGAAAAAATGGGAAAATGGGAAGGAGGATAGGCTAGGGGAGAAAAGGTGTGACAACCTATGTTTTTATAATACTTTTTAAATACTTTTTCAAAATATAGGGTGGCTTATTTGAAAATTCATTTAAAAAATAAAGCAACAAATTTTTTTGTTCAATGGGAAGTGTTTTTAAAAATCTCGATTGTCATTTCTCACACAAACACAAAAAATCTAGTAGAATTTCCTTTGCTATTCAGATAGATGCACATTTAATGCATGCATGCTAAACACCTGACAGACAATACAAATAAATTTTTGTTATTTTCAAAGCAAATACATACAACCTATCACATCCTAGAACCTCCTATCACAACTGAATCACAGCCTATTCCATTGAATAAAAAACAAGTCCATTACATCATAGTAAATATACATCCACATTTCCTAATAGATTACAAATTGAATCTTAAATGGTAAGGCTCACCCTTCAGATAATGAAAATTCCAATCTTCTATAATTAAAACTCCACGCTTCACTTTCATGTCCTCTGCTTGACTTATTTATCCTATCCATTCTAATTATTTAGATACATTATAATGTCTTAGCAAGCTTGCGCTTGTGTAGTGGAAAAAGGGTCGTTATTTTGGCATGTAGTTCGTGATTTACTTAATCAATGTCTTTTGATACTTATTCATATCTAAATAAAATCATAATGTGTTAAAACACATGCTCAAGTAAAAATCATAATTTTTCAAATCATATGATCTAAGAAATTAATTCACATATACAAAGTAAATCAGTGTACAAGTCCTATGCATTTCAAAGTTTGTGAATGTATCAATACAATTCCTTTTCGTAAATATATATTCAAGAAATCCTATGCCATTATCATTTCATGAACATTTAGTCATACAAGAATACATTTTCATGTGTACACATACTCATTCGATTCCATTCATAACATATGATACTTTAAGATAATTCATTATTTATGTACACATGTATTCATTTCATCTACTTTCCTTTATGAACATATTGCATTCTAAATTCATATATGATTGGGTACATGATCATGCATAACCACCAATGATGCTTGATCAATCTAATACATTCGTAACTCAAACCTTGAAAACATCATCAATCTAGAAGAATCGATATATATATATATATATATAGATATATCAAAATCAATTGGTAAATATCATCATCTAAGAACATGAACATAGATAGGAACTAAGCTCAAATGATTTCATTAGAGCATGTATGATGATAAGTATGCTTAAACTTAATAATAACTTCAAGGCTTACATAATCTACATGATACTTAGAAATGTCTGGCAAACGTCTCAAAATATAGGCTCTCAAGTAAAACCTTGATCGATAAACTCATGATAACAAAGAACACAATAAGAGATGCACAGATAAGGAAAATGATACAAGTTTTAAAAATATGATCGTAAAATCATGCACGTGCCCATACTTGACATACGGGGTGACAACTTAGTCTTATCACGAGGACACTGCTACACCTATCCTACCAATAGAGACCTTCCTATTGTCACATCACAATAGTGTTCAACACTCCTAGACATCAACAACACATCACACAATGTCCAACAATCCTGAATAGGGTCTAACACTCCTAGATATGCTTGTCAAATCATGCAATGCCCATACATACATACGGGGAGATCCCTTTAGTCTTGTTGCATGGATAATGGCACACTTGTCTTACTAATAGAGACCTCCCATCAATCATATCACTTACTGCCCAACAATCCTAGATAGGTCCAATACTCCTGGGCATCAACAACACATCACACAATGTCCAATGTACCAAGATAGGGCCCAACACTCCTGGACCATCATCAGGCCTTACAGCTACTCAATGAGCACATGCCTTACGGTCTACCTACTTGAGCCACTATAGAGTGGTTCTTACCTAAAATGAAATCAAAACCTCACGGGCCTTACAACTACTCCAGGAGTGCTTGCCTTAAAACATCCAAACAAATTGGTAAATCACTTTCTAAATCAAGTATAACTAGAAATGTAGAAAGGTTCAAGATTACACCGTCTCATACATAAGTGAGAAATCTCGATTGATTTCAAAGTGCAATATTTTTCATACATATGCCATGATTCATGCATCATCACAGTTTCAAAACCGAAGTCCTACAGTTGTAAACTTTATAACATATTCCACATGTCCTTCTTACTTATTGTCATAAGTAAGACTCAAAAGAAAACCATGTAACCCAAATATCACAAGCTTCTCACACTTCCACAAGCAACCACAAGTGATATAAAATATGAAGTATTTGTGGAACAATAACGAATCAAGTAACCATTAAATTCATTTATTTCCAAGGTATGAAAACCTTCAATCCATAATATCAACATACCTGTCCGTTGACAACTAGTTTAACATCATCTATACTCATTTTTGAGTTAGCCTATAGTGAGTTCAAGATCCAAAACTTGAGTTAGGGGGATGTCTTATCGAAAGGTGAGTTTTCCTATGCATGATCCTACTGGTCTTGCAGGGGTAGCTATTCCCTATGTTAAGTTGAGTCCGTGATGGACACCTCATTATAGTTCTCTAAAGAGGAACTCCAGTGCTCCTAACTTACATGATAGTGTGTGTGTGTGTGTGTGTGTGTGTGTGTGTGTGTGTGTGTGTGTGTGTGTGTGTGTGTGTGTGTTTATATTTTCATACTATTTTAAGTCAAAAATAGTCTTTTTAAGTTATGCTAGAATCTAAAGCTCTTAATGTATTCGTGCAAGCATACTATAGTATCCTAAGTGATCTAGGGTCACTATGTTTAAAGTGTTACAATGTCCACAAGATATAGGCACACATATATAAGTTTAGTCTATTGGGGGTATTTTGCATTCTTTTATTTGGAGCATCACAACTACTGCAATGTTGGAATTTTCAAGTTTAAGTTTAATCATTTGATTCATGATTTTGACAAAACAAAATGCATCACTAAATATCAATTACATTTTCACATGCTTTCATAATTTAGTAATTAAAGACAATACATATGCAAATTAGCATACATAAGTTAATTCTTATAAAAACATATCAGTTTTTCATCTTTCCAAGAGAGCAAATCTTAATCTAACTACTTGATATTGACTATTTTGATTTACCAATGTTTACCAATGATTCATCTGACCATTGATCCATGATTTAAATCACTAAAATGAGCTTCTAAATTGTGAGGCATTGCTGATATGAGATATTTACATATAGCATTATGAATCAGTCTACTAATTGAAGGTTTAGTTTATGATTAGTCTTTCAATCTATCCTAAGATCGTAATGGGATCCATTGTTCAAGTGTTAGGATCCACACATTGTCATTTAAATCTTATTCTTAAATTATAGTTTGTACATATTGATGTTTATTAACCATTGATCTAATCTGATTCAATCTAGATATATGAATTTTATTTATACTGACAATATGAAGTAAATTTGCAACTCTGATTTGTATATGGATGGTCAAATTCTACATTTCTAGACAATCTCATAGTTGGATTTTATTTACCATGTAAGAAAGATAGTAACTTCCTATTTTGGATTTGGGTTTTCAATCAAAATTCAATGATTATTAGTTGTCGAGAACTCAGATCTCACAATTTAACATAAGATTAATGATTACTGTAACCTAATTTCTTAATTAAACATTTTACAAGTTGATATTTAACATTCTATGACTTATCTAACATTAATAATTAACAAAATTTCACAAAAATTTCTGATCTATTGTGAGCACAAAATGGAAATCAAAGTTTGAGGTAATCAGGTAAAGGATTTACCTTGGTTTGCCCCAATTTTAGGTTTAATAGATTTCCCAAAAGTGTCAAATTGTCATTGGATCATAGTAATGTGACTCAATTGCGACCATCCATCATCATGGAGTTCGGATCATTGCCAGATTTTTCACCGATCATAGTATGGTTTGAGGGGTTTTGTTCTGGAAGCTTGGATGGAAAAGATGAATAGCTTGGATCTTATATCTAAGCTGCCATCACCCCTATACTAGATGGGAACCAATTGCTCTATTTCATAGTTATAAAGCTATCATTATAGCAAGAATGGGGAGGAGATGAGAGGTGGATGAAGAGGAAGGAGACGGTGATGACCGGTGGCTCTATTTCGGTCACCACCTGTCGTCGTATCTAAGAGGTAAAGAAGGGAGAAAATTGGTGAGGCTCTGGCAGGCCAATTTATGATGGTAAACACCTTAATTGGCTATGCTAGAGGGAGAAAAAGGCAGGGTAAAGAAGAGGAAAATGAGGAGGAGATGAGAAGAGATGGCAAGGAAAGGGCTGGTGCAGTCTACCAGATAGGTGATAAGTGTTCAATTTTATATAAAAAGTACCCAATGATATTTCATGTTATAAAATATGGTGTTATTTCTAGAGTTTTTCTAGAATTTCATAACACATGTATTTCTGACCTAATGATTTGAAATGTGATATTTTGTAGGTTCAAAGGATAATCTAGAATAAGTATATGAATGATCATAATTTTCTAAGATTTAATTGGAATTTTTCTTCCTTTGCAGGTATTGGAGAGATGATCTAATAGTCAAGATTAATTAGGAAAAGAGTTAAAAATCAAGATTAAGAGATCAAGATAAAAGCCCAATTGTCATCATCCAAAACTTAATCAAGGATCAAATTAAGCAATTAGAAGAGATAAAGGTGACTAAAATGGTCCCATAAAGCAAGCCATACATTTCCATCACCTTTGTATGGGAGCCATTTGAGCCACCTAAGGTATATAAGCCATGAGAGAAGGTGATAACCTAAGGAATTTAAGCCAAGCCATTCTACCCATTTAAGCCAAGGGTATGAGCCATGAAGCCAAGCCAAATGAGCCACATAAACCAATTGCCACATTGAGTCATACATTTGGAGAAGAATTCAAAAAAAGAGAGAAACCCTACTTTCCAACTCCATCTTTGACTCTTTTTTCACTCTCTTTCCTAGGGTTACAAGTTAAAGGAGGGAGGCACCTCATTACGAAAAAGACATCCCCAATCTCCTATTTGGTGATCAAGGATTTCCTCAATAGAAAACCTAGATCTACTTTAATCCAAACAACTTTAAAGCCCTAGATCTTTACACATCTTTCCTAAATCCCATTTCTTACTACTTTCATGACTTTTCATCAACCAAAGATCATAAAATTTGAAAGGAAAAAGCTCCACTCTCCTTCCATGAAAAAGACGCCTATCCCTTGTTCAATTTTAGAAACCAGCCATCATATCGCTCTTATGTCATTTTCCCACCTCTCTTTCTTACATCATCATCATCCTCCAAGCCTTACCCTAACTAGAACATGAATCTTGCTCCTCCATTCTCCTCTATCAACGATCACGGCCTCATTTAGTCCAAATGCTTCTAAATCTTTTCTCACCACTTCCCTCCACGTCCCTTTAGCCTTTCTTTGCCCTTTTAGATCCTTCAACTTGTATCAACTTACTCCTTCTAACCAATGCCATTTTCATCTCCATTGGATATGTCCAAACTCCAAACCATCTAAGTCTATCATCCCTCGTCTTGTTAGCAATTGGTGCTACTCAGTAAGTTTTCTCTAATGTTTTTATTTCTAGTTCCATCCTTTCTTATCTTGCCACCGATCAATCTCAACATCTTCATTTTGGCTATGCGTATCCTATGTACATGTTGTTCCTTAATTGCCCAACACTCTGATCCATGGAGTGTGGCTGGCCTTACAAGCAACATGTAGAATTTTCCTTTCCCTTCAAGTGGCACTTGTCGATCTCATAGAACTCCAGAAGCACATCTCCATTTGTTCCAACCCGCTTGGATTCTCTGGGTAACATCCCTCTCAATCTCTCCAAGTCTCATAAATTATCAATCTCGAGTATCAAAAGTGATCTTTTGGACGTACTTCTTAGTTATCAATTTTTATTGGTGCTTCACTCCCACTCCTCATTGTAAAATTGCTTATATTGTTAATTTTGTACTTAAATTGATGTCGTGGTTCTCAAACAACCAATTTAGACATGTTCCTAGTGTGTCATCATACTTACCCCTGCAAACCATTTCAGGTGAAGCAATAGAAGACTAAGAGGTTTGGCCAGGGAAGGTTGAACAAAAAAGTAGAGGAAAAAGTATGAATAGGAACAATTTAGTCTTTTTATTATTATACTTGTAAATTATGAATAAATTGAGAATTGATGTAATAAGATTGGAGAACTTGCAATCCCAGATGAAGAAGGAGGGTCATGTGTCAGGTGCTAGCCGGCAAGGAAGAAGTTGAGGATGATTTTGATTTTGTTATCTTTTTCCTACTTGCAAATGAATATGTGTTTGTATATTTGTTTGTAAATAGGAAGAGCAGATAATGAAAATCATCTTCAGCTTCTTTAAAGTATGGCAACCCTAACATGACATGAATAAAAAATGGACATTCCCTCAAGCTAGGGCATCCCCTATAAGCGACATGCTACATTGGATCCCAGATGCAGTAAAACATGAGCATGGGTTGCTAGAGCATTCTCCCAGAAGTGATGCTACATCGGATCTCTAGTGTAGTGTAAAATTGACAATGGTTGTTAGAGCGTCCCCTTATGCACTGCAACAGAACCCAGGTGCAGTGAAAATTAGACATGGGTTCATGCCATGGAGGTCAAGAAGTGCACAGGTAAATAGGCTATCTCAAGAGCATAAGATTCGTATTGCCACATAGAATATAGAACATTCACAGGTAAGAGTCTAGAGTTAATAGATATGATGAAATGTAGGAGTGTCAACATGTATCCAAGAAACCAAGTGGAAAGGGGCTAAAATAAGAGACGCTGGGTATAAAATTTGGTACGTAGTAAAGGATAATATTAGAAATGGCATAGGAATAATAGCGAATAAAGAATTAAAGGATAAAGTTGTGGAAGTTAAAAGAATTAGTGATAGAATTATAATAATAAAACGTGTTATAGGAGAGCAGATCAAAATATTATAAGTGCATACACACCATAAGTAGGTTTAGAAGATATAATCAAGAGTTTTGGGTATATATGGAGGGAGTTATGGAGGAAATTTCCAACATTGAGGGGAGAGTGATAGAAGCAAACTTGAATGACCATGTAGGAAAAGAAAAGGAAGGATACGATAAGATACATGGAGGGTGTGGTATAGGAGAATGAAATAAGATGAGGAAAACTATTCTCGATTTTGTTTTGGTAATAACCTTTAAATGTGGACTCCATAAAAGCTAAATAGACTTTTTTCTACTTAGGAATACTAAAAGATCATTGTGTAAGGATTGTAAGGTGATACCCGGTGACAGTTTAACCTCACAATATAGGTTAATGGTTATGGATATCTATATTAAAAGATAGAAGAAAGGAAATGAACTTTTAGTTATCCAAAAACTAAATGGTGAAACTTAAAAGGATAGAAAATAACCTCATTCACAAATAAGTTGGGGGTAGAAGAAAAATGGAACTATGAAATAAAAGTAAATACCATGTGGACTAATATAGTTGAGTCCATTAAGAAAGTGGCAAAAGATGTCTTAGGAGTATTTAAAGGTAAAAGACAATTAGTAAAGGAAACATGGTCGTGGAGTGAAATAGTATAAAAAGTTATTAAAGAAAAATAGGTGTGTTTTAAAGTATGGAAGAAGACTAGAAATAATAAAAACTAAGAATAGTATAAGAATGCTAAAAAGGTTGCTAAGAGATTAATAAGTGAGGTTAAACTTAAGGCATATGACGACCTCTATAGTAGAGTAGGATCAAGAGAAGGTGAGAAAGATGTGTTTAAACTTGCAAAAATAAGAGAACAGATGGGTAAGGACTTAGACCATGTTAGATGCATTAGAAGTGATGATTATAAGGTATTAGTCAAAGATGATGAGATAAAACAAAGGTGGAAAATTTACTTTCAAAAATTGTTAAATAACAATGGCTCTGAAAATATAGGGATTGAAAATACTATAAACCTGAATAACATTGGATATTATAGATATGAACGTGGGATTAGAATACCTAAAGTGAAAGAAGTCTTGAAAAAGATGAAACTAGGAAAGGCCATAGGGCCTGATGGTATACCAATAGAGGTTTGAAGGCATATGGGAGATACTAGAGTAGTTTGGTTGACCAAGTTATTTAACAAGATTATAAAATCAAAGAAAATGATAGATGAATGGAGGAAAAGCTCTATTGTACCAATTTATAAGAATAAAGGAGATGAACAGAGCTACACTAATCATAAGGAGATCAAACTTATGAGCCACACTATGAAACTTTTTGAAAGAGTGATTGAGAAGAGGCTACAACATGAGACAAGAGTATTAGAGAACTAGTTTGGTTTCATGCTTGGGAGGTCTACCATGGAAGCTACTTTCTTACTAAGATAATTCATAAAGAAATATAAGGAGAGGAAAGACCTCTGCATGGTCTTTATTGACTTAGAGAAAGCTTATAATAAAGTCCTTACAGAGCTAATATGGAGGGTGTTGGGCAAGAAAGGGGTTTCTTGAGGGTATATAAACACAATTAAAGATATGTATGAGGGAGCAGTAACAAATGTTCAGACCACTAGTGGTGAGACCGGTGATTTTCTTGTCACTGTAGGATTGTGCTAAGGATCAGCATTGAGCCCATAACTTTTTACGTTGGTTATGGATGAGTTAACATTTTCACTAGGAGATTCCATGGCGCATGCTATTTGCAGATAATATAGTCTTAATTGATGAGACAAGGGAGGGCGTAAACATAGAGCTAGACTTATGGAGAGAAATATTAGAATATAAAGGATTTAAAATCAGCCAAGCTAAGACAAAATATATGGAATACAATTTTAGCAAGGAGAGGAGTAGGAGTGGAACACCTATTAAGATTGATAACCAAAAAGTCCCCTTAAAAGACCACTTTTAGTACTTAGGATCAATGATTCATGAGAGTGGAGAGATTGAGAGGGAGGTTACCCAAAGAATACAAGCGGGTTGGAACAAATGGAGATGTGCATCTGGAGTTTTGTGTGACTGGTAGGTACCACTCAAACTGAAAGAAAAATTCTATAGGATGGGCATAAAGTCGGCCATGCTCTATGGATTAGAGTGTTGGGCAGTTAAGGAACATCATGTTCATAGGATGAGCGTTGCGAAAATGCAGATATTGAGATGGATGAGTGGTAAGACAAGAAAGGATAGAATTAGAAATGAAAATATTATAGGTAACTTAGGGGTAGCACAAATAAGTAACAAGATGAGGGAGATTAGACTTAGATGGTTTGGACATGTCCAAAGGAGACCCAAAACAACACTGGTTGGAAGAAGTGAGGTAATTCAAGTAGAAGGTTCTAAAAGGAGCAAGAGGAAGGCTTGAAAGATTGTGTATAGAAGTGGTGAGAAAAGATTTAAAAACTTTAGGACTAAATGAAGTCATGGTACTTAATAGAGGGGAATGGTGGGACAAGATTTATGTGGTCAACCCCTAATTGGGGTAATGTCTTGATGATGATGATTAATAATATTATTATTATTTGGGCTGTGACTAGAGAACCTTGTAATGATATGTTTATCCTTTTGCTATTATATATGAAGGTTTTAAGGTGACATTGGGTTAAAGGGTGGAATGGAAAAATACGCACGTATTACTTGTTTCCAGAATGTAAAAAAAAAAAAAAATACAACAGGAATTTCATTTCCAACTTTTATATAAAAAAAAAAATCATTTTTGAAAACTAGGTCGCCACATTACCATACCTTGGGGTGCTTTCCATCCCCAAATAACTACAATAAGTCTTATTTCAATAATTTTCTAGATCCCAGAATAACTTCCGAGGCCGTAGAGTTTGAAAAGAGTATTTTTCCTAGTACTTAGCAGAACAAAGTGAACCCAAAGCAATAAGGGATTCGTGAGGATAGACTAACTAAGCTTCGTCTTGAAGCGTTGATCCATTGTACGGACAGCACAAGTTAATATATGAGTTTGCATTTAGCTAACTTCTGAGCACCCGTTCTACTAGAAATTGAAAATCCATACCTTTAGGTTTTCTGAAGAAACATTGGAATTCCTAGGTAGTAGTCATTGGCTAAGTCTTTGTTCATATTAAAGGCCTCCCGTGGGGCCTCTACTTCTTTATGATGAGTCCTTACAATAAATGTCAACGCAGATTTCTCATAGGAAATAGACAAGTTAGATTCATTAGCAAAGGTAAATAAAATGTTTCTCCTGCGATTATCAAATGGTGCTGTTGCAGAAAAGATCATTCGCATAGAGGTGTGTAAATGAGAGGCTGGTTCTTGTAAATAAATATCGGTTTGAGAGAAACATTTTACTCTACACGCTCCAGAGTTGCCGATAACTCTTCTGCACAGAGCACAAAGAGGTAGGGAGATAAGTGATCCCCCTGGCATAGGCCTCACGATGAATGGAACCAGGATGTTGGTGAACCATTAACTAGAATAGCAAAGCTGGTCGTAAAGACGGTGAACATAATAAGATCGAAATTTTTTTGCAAAAATTTCATTCGAACCAGCACTTGACAGAGGAAACTCCATTTAATAGAATTGTAAGCCTTCACCAGAGCAGCTTTAGCAGTCAAGTTTAGATGTCGAAATTGCTTTTTGTAAAAGTCATAAGAATCTCATGCACAAAAAGAAAATTTTCATGAATACTTCTCCTCGGGACAAAAGCTGCTTGAGCTGGATTAATAAGATGAGGAAGACGGGTTACGTAGACGTTTTTTACACAACATTCTTAACTAAGTATAAGAGGATTATCTGAACTAACTCATTTTTTTCGATAGATGAGTAATTGATTTAGTCTATTAACTAGCACCTTGGAGATGATCTTATACTAGTAATTGATTTAATCTATCAACTAGTACCTTGGAGATGATCTTATAGCCAACGTTGCAAGCTAATGGGTCGGAAATTGTCCACCATCTCCACCTACTGATCTTTCAGAATAAGAGATGAAAATTTTATTTAATTGCTTAGGAAAAGTGCCAGAATCAAATGCAATTGGCACCACAGGAAAAATAGGATGCGTCACTCTGGGCCAGTTGTGCTGGAAAAATTAGCAGGGAAGCCGTGACGTCCAGATGTCTTTGCTCTGCTCATTTGGAGGTCATCCCTTCGACATTCTTCAATAGTGATTAGAGCTCACAAATCCAGCTTCGTATCAAGAGAAAGCACCGTAGGGATATTAGTGACTGAGCTTGCCGCACCTGGATGATTTGTACTTGTAAAAAGGCAAAAAATGTAGTTTTTAAAAGTGCTCTATATCTCATCTTGATTATATGAAACTTCCCTAGATTCCAGTTTCAAATAGGTAATATTTACTTCTGGCACAAACTGATTGGTGGCAAAACTTGGTATTAGGGTCTCCTAGCTGGATCCAGTCAATGATACTCCCGAGTCAAAAGCAAATTACAAAGCTACAATAGAACTGATTGTTCTCGAGCACAGTCGATCGGAGTATGTAATTGTAAATCAAGCAATTCCTGCTGAAGCATCTTAATTCAAGTATGACTATTTCCAAAGCACAATATTTCCAACTTTTTAAAGTTATCCTCGAGTTTCTTTAATTTCTTACATCGCAAAATCATACGGAACCCTAAATGTTGTCACTCCAAACTTTGTTCAAGAGATTGCCAAAATCATCATGGTGCCACCACATAAGTTCAAAACGGAATGGTCGTGGACCTCGATTTGGATTGTGAAGAGTATCCAGAAGAATGGCACTGTGATCGGAGGCAATGCAAGGAAGGAAGACGATTCAATTGTGAGTATGGCAAAGCATCCAGCCTGGATTCAGTTACCAGCTGCTAGTCTAACCTTTCAAGTTTGAGAAATGGTTCCTCTTGAAAATTTGACCAATTGAATGGAGGTCCAAAATACTGCAAATCGACTAGTAATAACCCCTTGCAAGGTCAATTACAATAAAAATTGGATGGGAATTCCCCTTCCATTGCTCCTCGATGTGGCAAATAGCATCGAAGTCTACAATAAAGCAAACAAGCAAGTCAAAATTAGAAGAAACAAAGCTCTTACCACAATAACTCATGTGTGGATTTGAGTTGTGATAGCATAGATACACACGAAAAGACTAGACTTTGGTTCTTCATCATGCCATGAAGCTTTAAATGCAATATATTGCCTAGTGGTGTAAACGTCTGTAACTGAAATAGATAAATCATCCCAGAGGAGCAAGGGTCTTGCTGAGAGACAAAGTGGAGAACCAATAATTTGATTATTGAATGAGTTGGACTGTACCTTGCTGAGAAAAGAATCTCTTGGATTTTCAACCTTAGGTTTTTGATACAAAACGAATACTACGGCTGAATTCCCTCCTAAAATTTTTAGTTGCACGCCAGAAGCTCACATGGCGAGCCCCCTGAGAATTCCAAGCGAGTAATTTCATGACGAAAAGGAGAGTGGTTGGACCATCCCTTTTGTCTGAATATGAATAGCTAACGCTTCCTTACATCTTTTTAATTCCTTGGTATTGAAGCACTTGAAGAAAACGCACACTTGTTCATGGGATAAGTGACAAGTCTGCTACGTTGACTTCAGTTGGATGCTTCCCATTCTCAGCCAATGGATTGCAAGGGCTAGCTTTTGCCATACTAGAAACTTTAGTAGTACATTTCTCTTTACTAGGATTGAAAAAGTTAGAGGAACGATTGTAATCATTGAGTTCTCAGCTAAGAAAGAAGTACATATGCGTGCATGTTTCCGCCATTTATGGAACATGATATACCCTTAGAAACAAATTCAAAAGTCCAATTCATAACTGAAAAAGAAAGCAGAGTGTTACCATTCATAGTTTTGACTTCCATTTCTGAGTTACTCTTCTGATTTTCTTCTATTTAGTACCATTCACAGACTAGAGTTGTCACAAATCATGCTTCAAATTTGGGGGCTTTGAGAATACATGGAGAAAAATCAAATCATGTATTTTTTTGTTTTTTCACTATATTTAAGTTAAGTGAATAATATACCTTTTATTTGTTTATGAACTCATTGTATTTAAGCTAAATGTCTAACATACATTATTTATTTATAGGAAATATAATAAAATTGAGGGCATATTTAGTCTTGCAAAATTTAAACTAGAAGACTAATTTACTCTAAAATGGTTATGATTTGAACTTTTGAATTTGTTTCTAATTTGGGCTTGTTAACCATATGTTGAAGACACACTCAGAAATCAAACCCATTCCAAGCCTTGTGAATTTACTAACATGCACAAAACATGGGCATTGAAGATTGTTACAATTTGGTAAGCCATAAGCATGTCCCATCTAATAAGTAAATAGTAAACAGTTTTGTTTTGCTATCCCTAAATTTCTCTTGGTAAACTATCAATCTGACTTACACTACTACACACGAAGCTTTTAAAGTTGGCGTAAAGAAGTTGCTTATTTGACTGCTGACTTCATAAATATTTTACAAGTCAGTTAGAAATAAACGACTTTAAAAATATACTTACAAAGTCATTTAATTGTAAATGACTTTAAAATACTGGTGCAAAGAGGAAAATTTGTGCAGAAGGACTTTTAAAGTCTTTTATTAATAAACGACTTTACAAGTCAAAGCTTTTGAAGTCATTTATGTTAAGCGACTTCAAAAGTATGCTAATAAATTTGGTGCAAAGATTATATTGCTCGGGAATGGAATTTTAAAGACTTTTCAACAACTTTTGAAGTCGTTTAGTCATAAGCGACTTCAAAAGTATGCCAATAAATTTGGTGGGATGATTATATTTTACGTGGGAATGGACTTTTAAAGTTGTTTGACTCTAAATGACTTCAAATATCAATAACTTTTGAAGTCATTTAGTAATAAATGACTTTAAAAGTCCGTTACTTTTGAAGTTGCTTAGGTCAAACGACTTCAAAGTCCATTCTCGTGTTACTTTTAAAGTTGTTTAGTACCAAACGACTTCAAGAGTATATGTTTTTAAAGTCGTTTAGTACTAAACCACTTCTAGAGTCCATGTTCATTATTAAATAGTCGACCATATATCATTTTTTCTTGTATCCTCTTCTTCTCACAGGGGGCATGATAACTTCCTCCTTAGTCCTAATGCTTCTCTCTTTTCCCTTCTTGCTTTGCATTTTGGATATTTTGAATGTTTGTGTCATGAAAAAAATTGTAAGTAAACTGTAACTTTTTTTGTTAGGAATTGCTTTCTTGTTACTAACTCTCACTGTTTTCATCTTGGAGACTATGTGGGTTTTCTCACTACAGATGATAGGGTTAGGAAGTTTGTTAGATCATCCTAATTTCATTAAAATTGTATGATTTCATTGCAAATGACAACTGCTCCTCTCTCTATCCCTCACTATTGGAGAATGGGAGAATATTGTGATTTGTGGTTCTCACCCAAAATTAGGGTTTGATGAAGAGTGGTGGTTATACCATTAATTTTTGGCTGATAAAATTGAAGCACACTCTCCCTCTCTCCATAGAATGGTTGTCACCTAAATATTAGGTCAAATTTTGGTGAAAAAGAGTAGATTCACACTTTAATCTTATATTAATAAGATCTAATAATATGTAACATTGGTTGTAATAAAAAATAATTTGATTCCCTTGTTGACGGGTTTGTCTATGTGTGTGTGTGTGTGTGTGTATCATATGTTTGTGTTTGTAAAATCGGTTTCATTGTGTATTTATGTAAGGTATTGTAATATAAATAAATAAATAAATAAAATTTTAATGTAATTTTTTTTTTTAAAGTCTTTTGATATAAACAACTTTAAAAGTGCATACTTTTAAGGTCATTTTATGTAAATGACTTTAAAAGTAGAAACTTTTAAAGTCGTTTATATCAAAAGACATCAATTGTATGTTTGTTTTAATAATTTTTTTGTCGACTTCTACCATGCCTTTTCGATCTGTGTTTGTGATCAAGGCCAAAAACTAGGCCAAATTTTTGTTTCACTACTCTAAACCAAATCCTACCTATGAATTGGAACTACATTCACAAATTCGGGGTCAATATCGATTTTTGAGTGTTGCTTAGTGTCTCTTTGTTTGTCTCATATGTATCATACATATTTGAAAACTTTTAACAAGGTTATGGGTTAGAATTTTTTCTTTTTAAAGTTAATTTCATTCTTGAATGTGTCTATCGTATTTTGCATTTTTTTCATTGTTAATTGAAAATTTTCATGAAATGTAATTATTTCAAATACTTCTAATTCTTGTATAACTAATGTTTGGTAAAATGCATAACCTAATCTTTTCATGTCTAATAAGTCTCCACATAGATTTGCTTCAATTTTTTATGATAATGGACAAGTATGCTTGAATGACTACTAGAAAAGCATCAAAAGAATATGAGTAGGGAGCATAATATTTAATAGAGTTCACACTTAGGGCAGGTGTTGATCGTCATCACTTGGATTGCCCATGATCAAAATGTAAAAACTTGAAAAAAGTAATTGTAGGGGTGTTGAGAGAACACTTGTGCTCTAATAGAATCGATGAAAGCGACCACCCATGGATTTGGCAGGGAGAAGAACTTTTGCATAGGCTTTTGACAAGGCTTGGAAGATATGATCAACACACTATGGGAAGTGTTGGAGACAGTACAACTGTATCGATGTTTCGAGATTCATATGATGACTTTTAGTATGATCTTGAACAATTTCTTACTTTATTAGAGGAATTCAATGAGCCATTTTACCCGAGTGTAAAGATTATACAAAGTTGTCCACAGTGGTAGAACTTTACAACGTGAAATCAAAATTTGGTTTTTTAGATCAAGGTTTTATAGAAGTCTTAAAAGTAGCTGGGTAAGATGCTACCAAAGGATAATAAATTGGTGAGGTCCACATGAGAGGCAAAGAAAACCCTGGCTACATTAGGGTTGAAGTATGAGAAGATACATGCATGTCTCAATGATTGTATCTTGTATAGGAAAGAGCATAAGGATAAAACTACATGCCCAACTTGTGGATATCCAAGATAGATGTTAAAGAAGAATTCAATTGAGATAGTTACAGGCATTACTGCAAAGATTCAATGGTACTTTCCCCTATTCCAAGGTTCAAAAGAATGTTTCATATAATAGAAACAATGAAGAACTTAGTGTGGCATGCCAAGGTTAAAGTAGCTGATAGCTTTTCACGCCATCTAGTAGATAGCCCAACATGGAAGCTCGTAGACTTCATGTGGCCTAATTTTAGTGAAGAACATAGAAACCTATGACTTGGATTATCTGTAGATGTGATTAATTTTCATGGCTCTATGAGCAGCAAGTATAGTTGTTGGCCTGTTATATTAGTTTTTTACAACCTCCCACCATTTCTATGCATGAAGAGGAAGTTCATGATGCTACCTATATTGATATTAGGTCTAAAGCAGCTTTGGAATGACATTGATGTGTACTTGTCTCCCTTGATCGATGAAGACGTAGGCATTGAAGCATATGATACCTACAAGAAAGAGTCATTCACCCTAAAGGCTATACTATTGTGGACAATTGGCAAATTTCCTATGTATGATAATTTATCTTAATGCACTATGAAGGGATACAATGCTTGTGCTATCTATAGTGGTCAAACATTGATGTACGACTTGAACATGGAAGGAAAATGGCATTCCTTGGGCACATAAGATGGTTGTGCAAAGACCATGCATATTGTTTTAAGAAGGGAGAATTTAACGGGAGTGTAGAAACAAGGACACCTTCAAAGATGTTCGCAGGATGACAAGTATTGGAGTAGGTTGAAAACATTAATGTCTTATAGGGAAAGAGAAATCAAGTAAACATGCAGGTGAAAGTAATTATAAAAGTTGTTGGAAAAAGAAATCAATATTCTTTTGGCTCGCATATTGAAAATCATTACATCTACACTAGGTGCTTGATGTCATGCACATTAAGAAGAATGTGTGTGAAAGCTTGACCGGTACCTTGTTTAATATCCAAGGAAAAACAAATGATGGACTTCTAGCATGAACGGATTTTATGAACATGGGTTTGAAGAGGAGTTGCACTCAGAGGTTAGTGGAAGTCGAGGAACATACCTGGCTAAGGCAAATTATACACTCGATAGAGAGGAGAGGAGAATAATGTGTAAAATCCTATTCAAGCTCAAAGTCCTAGACGGTTACTCTTCAAACTTTAAAAACATTGTCTCCATGGAAGAGCTGTAATTGTTGGGGATGAGGTACTCAGTTGCCATGCATTGATGCAACAACTATTGCCCATAGCAATATGTTCGATGTTATTGGACAAAGTTAGGGGAGCTATTACAAAATCTTGCTACTTCTTTAATGCTTTGTGCAAAAAGGTGATGGATGTTTCAAAATTACAAGAAATGCAAGGTCATTTAGTAACAACTTTATGTGAGATTGAAACAATCTTTCCACCATCCTTCTTTGAGATCATGGTACACTTAATAGTGCACCTCATTGGTGACTTTAGATTGTGTGGGCCAGTTTACTTACAATGGATGTACCTGTTGGAGAGGTACATGAAATTTTAAAGGGGTATGTACGTAATCATAGCTGGCTAGAGGGATGTATAGCCGAATGTTATATTGTGGAGGAAGCAGTGGAGTTTTGCACAGAGTACTTAGCAGGAGTGGATGCAATTGGAATCCCGAGAAAGAACCAATTAGTTGCATTTATGATCCCATGGTGGGCTAACCTTTATCAAGTGGTCATGTATCAACCATTGACTATAAAGAACAGGACCAGGTGCATCTTTATGTGTTGAGAAATATTGATAAACTCTAAACATACATTGAGTAAGTTGATCATGCATGCATTTATGTAAAATTTAATTGTTGATGATTACATTTTCTTTGATTAGTCTATTAATTTGTGTTTGTGTGTATGTAGTGAACACATGGATGTACTCAAGGCAAAGAATCCAAGTTACGTAAAGAAACATAAGTGGCTACAATTTGAGCATTGTCGCACTTTCAATAATTGGCTGTGTAAGAAGGTAAAATGAAAGAATTCACTTAATATTAATTAAAAAACTACATTTTGTATATATGTATATATATAATCTTACTTAAGCCTACTTAATATGAATATACATAGATTCAAGATGACCGAGAAGTTGTAGGCAATAGTATATCAGAAACCTTGGGCCAGATGGTGATGGGACCATGACTAGAAGTAATAAAATATGCCAAATATGCCATCAATGGTTATTGCTTTTACACGAATGACCGTTATAACTCAAGAGTGCAATAGAATAGGTTTCCAGTGCTACATTCTTTTCTAGTTCAAAGGATAACAGGCTAATAGTACCGAATGATATTTATTACGAGGTTATAAGAGAGATTTGGGCCTTGGATTACAGTTTTGGAACTGTGGTTGCGTTTAAGTGCGATTGGATGGAACACAACAAAGATAGCATCAAAATTGATGTCCTTGGATTGACATTGGTTGGCCTCATTAAGATCGGTTATAAAAATGATCAATTTATTTTGGCATCTCAAGAAAATCAAGTATTTTACATGACAGATGAACATGATAAGAGATGGTCAAAGGATTTATCATCCTGTCCAAGGGATTTTTATGTTGAAGACAACCTAGGAGGTATTGATATAAATTACCCTTCTATTACCAAAAAATTCCGTCAATCAAAGTAGTACTTGGTGAGAATGAGGATTATGTGTGTGACAATGGCTAGGAGGGTGCTTGGGTTTGAAAACTATATGTAGTTGGGGGTATGTGGATTGTATTAGTGAGTAGCAATATATATATATATATATATATATATATATAATTCCATATTTATAATTAGCTCTTTTGTCATGTGCTATATGAATTGATAAGTGAGCTATATGTGTGTACAAAGAATACATGAAAATGTACTAACATAAAAGGTATATATATTTTGAATTAAAGATAATTTATAAAGTTGCTTACACTAAATGAATTCTTTATGTATAATCAAATTTAACACTAAAAATGATATGCCAAATTTACACTAATCATTATGTAACATCTTTGATTTTTAAATAACAATTTACAATAGTTTTGAATTATGTCCAAGTAAACTTTAATTTAAGAACTACACACACACACACGTGCGCGCGCGCACACACACACACACACACACACACACACTTCCTACCTCATAATTTAATCATCTTATTTTTCTTAAGTTCTTTTATTACTACAGTTTTTGTACTTATTTGGTTATCACATTTCTTTAGTTCTATATGAGTGTTTCTATAATATTTTGTGGTGCAAGTAAATTTTGGAAGCTTAGTGTCAATCAAATACATATAATCATTTAGAATTATGAAGTTCAACCATTAATCCTTCTTATGAATGGCCATTAGCATCCTAGCTATGTCATCAGACCTAGTGTGGGATGCATCTTGCCCACTAAGAGATGTGAGTATAGACGACTTTAAAAGATGTTACTTTTAAAGTCATTTACACTAAACGACTTCTTTATGTAAAATCAAATTTAGCACAAAAAATGATCTATCAAATTTACACTAATAATTATGCAATATCTTTGATTTTTAAATAACAATTTACAAAATTTTTGAATTATGTGAAATTGGTGTGAAGTAAACTTTAATTTAATAACATCTTTGATTTTTTGTTTTGTTCCCATACTGATCTCACATTTCATAATGCTCCATACTAATAATCATTGACAAAACAATCAAAATATATATTATAGCAACCCCAACTTCTAAATTCCATTCCATATAAATTTTCAATTTTATTTTCAATGAAATATGAATTAGGAATTTTGCATTCTGAGTTTCGCGTAATGGACCTTTTGAAAGATACTTATTTTACACTTTAAACCATAATATTTGGAATGTACATGTCAAAATGATTCCAATGACGCTAATTTTGAGAGAAACGGAGTTCAAACGAAGAAGTTTCGATGTTTAGAATATGGAGGATAATTTAGAAAAGAAAAGAAAAGAAAAAGTAAAGCCTAAAATAGGGGGGCCATTTTGATATTGGCATCCCCTCTCTTAATAACCTAAAACTTTATGCCCTAAAACTTGATCGACCACACCATCCCTCTAATCGTCAGTTCCATCTTCTTCCCCATCTTCTCGATGACCCATGACCATCTTCCATGCACCCTAATCTCCCACCAGAAACTTTCCTGATCACCAGCCACCACCCAATCTTGGCCAATCAGCCTAATCTCCCACCGACAATGTGCTAAAGCCCCTGGCCTTCCCTATGATCTAGCCAATCGCACCTGACCACCAACCACCAACTAATCCAGTCCGATCACCATTATCTCCCACCGATAACACGCAAGAGCCCTTGGCTTTCCCTTTGACACCGCCAATAGTTCCCGACCACTAGCCACTGGCCAATCGTTCCCGATCACCCTAATCTCGCACTAGCAATTGTGCAAAATCCCCTAGCTTTCCCTCTGTTTAATGTCCTGGGTTTTTATAAGGCTTTTTAAAAGTAAAAGACGATTAAAATGCAAGATTGATCTCTATTAAAATCAATTTTGAAAATCAAATAACAGTAGAAGAAATTTCTGTTTTAAAAACTCATATTTATAAACACCAATTGTTATTTTTCTTTCTGAAAAAGGATTATAAAAAAAAATGAGCACTACATTTCTACTGAAAATTTGGTGGAGTTTCCTCTGTTTTTTGGATATTAGACATTTAACGCATGTCATTACGAGGTCCCTGATAAACACAGTCTTCATAATTACAAGAATAAGGGAGACTCTGTCTCCATCCCATCACATTTACATACATGATCGAGTGCTTTGAAAATCAAAATTAAATCAAAACCAAAGAAATATCCATGACTTAAAATATACCTGCCAAGATCAATCTAGCCATAGCCACACAACCACAAGTTCCAATTTCATGTCTACATATCCATAAAGCAAAGTCATATTAGATCGAAGTATTACTTCAATTTACTATTTTATCAGCTACATTACAATCCTATTTGATATACCTGTTTAGTCATCTTGAAATCTCCAGCACAGTCTTCTGCTTCCTTTTCCCTTTTCTAAAATTTTCAAACCTAAGACATTTTAATGTAAACAATTTACAATGTCTCAACAAGCTTGAGCTTGTGTAGGTAGTTTCATATCTATTTTACCAAATTTGCAATTCAATTCTAAACAGCATCTCAAATCATTTTTCATGTAGTTTATAAAGAATATGATAATCAAATCGAACATAAGAAACATGATTAAAGACGTAATGCAATCTTAGTTCCACAGTTTCATGCTAAAACATTTCAGATAGTATCAATATAAAACATATGTGACTTTAAACATGCATTTTCAAATGGTTGAATCATCATAGTAATCTCAAGGAAATTACTATATATACAACATATCCCAAAATGACATGTAAGCATAACTTAAGAACTATGTGAAAGATCCACTATCTAACTTGATAAATCAAACATCATAAGGTCCTCAAAGTATTAAAGTAGTGATCAGTTAAACCGCGAACGCCGGCAATCCCAAACCAACATCATCATTAGTGCACATAAACACTCCGGCGAACACATCAGCCGGTCCGTCATGAGTACTTATCTAAAGATCATCAAGCCCATCTATGTGGGTTACAAAACAGAAACCCTATGGCACACCATGCTCATGACCAGATCACTATATTGTTCCTCTCTGGTATCTAGAGCATAGCCCCCTAGCTTCCACGACGACTATGGATAAGTCTCGAAAGGGTACCGTGACCACCTCCAATGGTTGTTCCTACCACAACAGTCTAGAAAAACGATGCCACTTTGGGCATGGATACTTTCCACATTTGGTAGTTAAAGGCTGAGAAGACACCCCGTACAACCTCTTAGCATAGTGCCCACTAGGCTTATTAGCTTGAACAAAGATATATCTCAATTTCAAATGATATTAAATCATGTAATATATATCTCATGCAAAATCATGCATTTCTTTAACTCATCTCAAAACATGGGATTGATGCATTTCAAATATCATCATTTCTTTCAAAACACCCTACTACATGTAATGAACAACATCATTATCATTTTTCATATAAAAGCATGCATCATGGCTACGAAGATACATACATACATATATATATATTAACATATGCCTGATTTGCAAATATAGCATTCTTTAAAAGCTTAGAATGAAGTAACATGATGTAATGTAAATCTCATGATAATCAAGTAACCTCAAATAGAAAACATGATAGCAAATGATTTGATTAATTAAAATCTTAGTGGCAAATAGATGTTAAAACCACCTACCTCTTAGGCAAAATTCTCAATTTCATTCAGTTCCTTCCTCAACTAGACTTATCGGTTAATCTTCTCTATTGATGTTAAAGAGTTCTTGTCAATGTTGAATCATATATAAATGAGTACATAATAATTCTTTTTTAATCAAAGTCTAATAGTTTAGGTCATCATAAACCATTTAATTTTTCACTGATCATCTATTCCATAGAGGAATACATGATTAGATCAGTCCTAGATCCATCATCCATTCACCAATTAATGGTCCACGGTTTAGCTTTGCCTTTTTCATTGAAATAACCCCCTTGATTGACAACCTAAATATAAAGGTTTAATCCAATAAGTCACTGTGATCTAACTTGGTATTTCAAGGTCTGATTTCATGGGTAATTGTCTAAATATGTACTTTCAAGTTCTAGATGTTGGATGGTAATATTAAATTCAATTATCAACCCAATCCTACAATCGCATTTTATCAGATTGCATAAAAGTAATATCATCAGTTTCCCATTTGCACAGCTAATTATGATTTGATGGTCAACAATGGTAAGATCATCCCTACATTCCATGAATTTTCATTTCTGACATCTACTTCAATATATAACTTTTAAATTCATAATTTTACCAAAATTTAACGATCAGATTTAGATTTGTTCACCATGAACAGTATTCATCATTTTTTATTTGCATGTTTATCCAAATTTAACAATTTATATCATATTTAAGCCAATTCAATGTTGAAGAATTCATCTGTGGCATCTAATCATTGATCAGACATCAAATGGTTTCTATTTGAATAGTGACAGATCAGATGGCCTAGATCATCCAATCTTTTCACTTCCAAAATCATACAATTTGAGTCATCCTATAATTTTTAGGGATGGGGAACTCAATGGCAGCATCTGATCATCGATCAGATGTTGCTAGATAGTGTTTTACGCAGGAACAAATCTGATGGCTGAGATTGCCTGATCAATTTGTCTAATTTTTTTTTTAATTATAATTTTTGTCATATCCGATCTAATTTAAGATCAATGAAGTTATTTGTGATGTCTGAACATCAAATTATTGTCGCAATAGTACACGATTAGATGGCTGAGATTGTCCGATCGGTTTATAACCACAATTAACAAATTTCTACTAAATCAAAGATAATTCAGACCTATATTATGCATATCTAAGCATGGATTGAAGAATTAACGGATAGATCATCACCAAATCTTAAATCTAGCATAAAACAATGCTGATCTAGCTAGAGCTCCAAATCAAGAGATGGGTATCATAGATCCTACCTCTTGGGAGTGTTCCCAATCCCCAATCGTTGCCAGAGAAGATAGGGTTTGATGATTTTTAGGGGTCAGTTTCACACAAGTACTATTTTTGCTCTGATCCAGCACCGTTTCTTCTTCGATGGCAGTGGAACCATAAGGGTTTTGCTCCCCAGCTCCTAAAGACTTGATTGGAAGGTTGGATCTCCAATCAGAGCCATCATTGTTGTCGGCAAACTTTGTTTCTCTAGTGACTATAAATATCTTCTTCTCCCCCTGTTAAGTGTTTAATTTTGGTTAAAAGACCCCTAGTTTAGTATTCAATTAGATCATCTAATTGTTCATATTTGCAAAATTGAGCTTGAATTTTAAATTTAACTCAAATTGACCATCCAAACCTTAATTTCTCAAAATCAACAGTTAGATGATCATTAGACTTTATTATATGATTAATGTGTGGTTTAGATGATTTTAATTTAGTCTTTTATTTTGCAGATTAACTATAAAAGGCATGGATGACTATGGATCAAAGGTTACAGATTATCCCTCAAGGATCAATGGTTTAGATTATTGAAGAGCAAGAAGGTTTCCTAATCAAAGAAGATTCCTAATAGGAGGAGTTCTAATTGAAAGAGATGGGAAGAAGAGGAGTTTGTTAGAGTAAAAGAAGGAAGGAGGTGGCGGAAGCTTAGGAAAGAAAAACTGTATAAAGAGGGGAACCGTGGAGAGTTTGGGAGAGTTTTTAGGAGTTTTGTGTTTACTTTCTTCCTTAGCTTAGCTTGTTTGCTATTTTCTTTTCCTCATCATCTTGTGTTCATCCTTTTCCTTTGCCCATATCCTTTTTTTCGTTTCAAGCACCAGCACTCATTAGCCTGTTTTGAGTTCTTTGTTACCGCACCTCCTTCTTTCTACTTCCCATCTGCTTCACCACATCACTCCAACACATCTTCCCTAACATCCAACATTGCATCATCGTCATCTACTTCTTTGCCTAACCAAACAGCATCTCCCACTCCCATCTTTGCCTTTCTCACCATCCCTCTCTGCTATCTGCTCCACTCGATCATTCCACTTCAATGCACTAGTCGACTTTTACCCAGACTCTTCTACACAAGTACCATTTCCCCCCCTGTTCTCCAAATTCCTTGTCCAGACCATGCTTCTTTTCCACCTGCTTGGTTTCATCTCTACTCTCCTCCTCTGCCCAATTCACAGCTTATCTGCATCCATTGCACCTTTCCACCAGACCCACCTCTCTTGTTTTCATCCATTCATAGCATACATCAATACACCTCTCCTTTCATTCTTCCATTACAGCACTTGCCCTATCCTTTACCATGCTCGACCAACCAGAGGAGGAGCATCCTCATCACCTCATCACCAGTTAGCTAGGCTCCTCTGCCCCTTACAAACAAGATGACGCCTAGATCAAAGGCATCATTTTTCCATCCTTCTCTACTCTATCCCTCTTCTCCTTCGACCAAGCTTCAACGGACCATAACCGTCTCTCTCTCTCTCTCTCTCTCTCTCTCTCTCTCTCTCTCTCTCTCTCTCTCTCTCTCTCTCTCTCTCTCTCTCTCTCTCTCTCTCTCTCTCTCTCTCTCTCTCTCGGTTCGTTGTTCACCATGCACCCATGAAGCTCCAACTTTTCCACCGTCACCGGGGAAGGAAACCCAAGTCGGGTTTCCACTGCCGCGCCTTCCTTTTTCCTCCTCTCTTCTCCTTCCTCCCTCCTTCTTCTTCTCCTTTTTCTCCTCATCGTTTTCCTCTGGTTTTCGATCAAAATCAGAAATCTAGAAAATTTCCAATTATGCCCTCATCAGATCTCATTAATTCCACATCTGTCCTCATTTTAATTGCGTTTGTATCCTCATTTTAATTTCGTCTGAGTCCCTATTTTATTTACAGATGTGTCCCTGAATATTCTAGTTTTACCTTATCCCTATTCTGCCTATCCAGGGACAATGATATCTAAGGCTGCTTCTTTAGTTTTATTTTATGTTTTCTTGGATTTAGAAATTCTGTAAATAGCACCAGTTAAATAAATTGAGAATTTTTATTTTATTGTCATTTTATTTCTGTTATAGTCATTAGTTTTAATTTATTTATTAATTAAATTTTATTTAAAACTCTAACATTTAAAGCGAGTCCTTGTGGGATCGACTCGTATTTACATAGCTATACTACAATAGCCTGTACACTTGCATAAAATATCAACAAGTTTTTGGCGCCATTGCCAGGGACTTGCAAAGGAGTTTTTATAAAATTTAATTAAAAAATCCAAAAAATTTTAAAAATAAAAATAGCAAAAAAATCCACAAAAATAAAAAAGTGTGCAAAGTTTCAACATTTTTGGTAATTTTAGGTGCATTTTTCAAAAAAAATTATTTCATAACCACCTAATTTTTTGAAATTGGTACTTATTTCTAAATTTTCTTTTTGAGGGAAACAAGAAAGTGGAGAATTTAGCAAGTAAATCTTCATCAACATGGAAATTTCCCTCCTTTCCTAGATTAGGATTTTTTTTCCTTTAGAGTGAAGCTTATAGTGAGGATCCTTGTAAATTGCAATTTCTATTTTTATTTTGAAGGGTTATAATAATACAGGGCAAGTGTGGGATAAGGTGGCCCACACTTGATCTTCATCAGCAATCCCATTGTAAGTTTTCTTACTTATTTAAATTCCTAGATTAGGGTTTGCATTTAGAATAAATTTGCATTGTTTGGTAGTATAAATCATATAAAAAGCATCCTCTTATAATTGTTGTATTTTTAGGTTTTGCAATAGTTTATCACTTTTATTTGCATTTTAGGATACGGTTAATGCTTTAAGGTGATATATATGTTGATCGAACTACCATGGAGTGTGGAATTAATTAGTAAGGGCACCCTACCCCCATAAGATCAAGGGTGGATTTCATCACCACTCCTTGGCCCACCTAGGATAATCACCTCAAGTGCGCTACCCTAAACTTCAAATCAAATTAAAATCAATCAGAAGAGACCTATAGGGCTATCACATGCTTGTAGGACCCTCTTACTACGACTTGATTTATTGTCATTCCAGTGGCTTTTGAGCACTGTGGTTATTGAGGTTTGTCTAATAGAGCCTCGCTCTTCCCTCACCTCCTGTTGATGTTTGTGAGGTCTAAATGCCTCCCAACACGAGGGTTGTATTAACTACCTTGCGAAGAACCTAATTGGTAAGCAAGAATCAAGTTTAAAGGAGAGGAGGAGCGCTAGATTAGGCTAATTAAAAGCATTGTCCGACACATATTCAAGAAAATCAATATATTGTTTATTAGCCTAAGGTGTTGACTATGCCTTTTTGCTTGCATCACATAGAGTTAGAGTTAGCATTTAGAGTAGGACATTTTAGATTAGGAATAATTCATGCAAGGGCGTTGATCTCAGAACCCTGAGCTATTACAGTTAAACCCAGATATTCAACGCATCCAAAACCAAGGGGAAAGAAACGTAGTTCCTTTCCCTATGGCTGAACCACCAATAGAGATTGAGCGTAAGACTATTAGAGATTTGTATGCACTACTCCAACTTAATACTCCCTCTTGCATAGCTTTATCTCCCACTAATGCCGACCACTTCAAGTTAAAGCCGGGAGTAATTCAGTTACTCCCTACTTTTTTTGGTCGAGATCGAGAAGACCCATAGCTACATATCAAGGAGTTCCTTGATATTTGTGCCACATTTAGGTTCCAAAATGTTTTGGATGATTCAATTAGGCTAAGGTTATTCCCGCTTTCACTTAAGGACAAAGCCAAGTCATGGCTTAACTCTTTGGAGGTAGGTTCCATACATACATGAGACCAATTGTCTGGAAAGTTTTTGAAGAAGTTCTTTCCTATTCACAAAACAAATGCCTTGTGTCACGAAATTATAAATTTCCAATACGAATGTTGGGAATGGTGTAATGAACTGTTGCAAAAATGCCCTCACCATGGATTTGAGAAATGGAAGCAAGTTCAATACTTCTATGAGGCATTGACGCCTCAAAATAGACAAATAATAGATGCAAAGAGTGGAGGGACCCTGATGTTAAAAGATGAAAGTGAGGTATGGAAATTCTTTCAAATTGTCGCTAATAATTCTCAGCAATGGGATTATTCAAATAGGAGAGAAAGAACTAACTAGTCCACTAATAAAGGAGGTATTTATGAGATAGGAGCACATACTGATCTATCCGATAAGCTCGACTCTGTCTCTAAAAAATTAGATGGAAGAATGGACAAGCTTGAAACTATGTTTCAATCTTTCATGGCTGTTACATTATCCTAGAAACCTCCACAAGAGGTATGCGTTACTTGTTCTAGTCTAGCCCATTTAACCTCAGCTTGCCCATCTAATAAAGTATTCCCTGAATATCTTGTAGACCAAGCGAATGCATTGAATGTATATCGCTAACCTAGCGACAACCCATATTCTGAGACCTACAACCCAGGATGGGCTAGGCATCCCAATTTGTCATGGTCGAAGAATAACCACAAAGGGGGGCCATCAGCCACCTAGTTTTCAACAACCTCTACAACAAAAGAAACCATATTCAGAGGAAAACATCCACACCATGATAGAATAATTTGCAAAAGATAATGATTACACTAAAAAGGCCTTACACTAATTGCAAAATGATAGTAGACATTTAGCCAGTGTCAACTCTCAATCCATAGCTAAGGTAGAGGTGCAAATAAGCCAATTGTGTGCTAAATTACATAATAGAGGAAAGGGTCAGTTTCCTAGTCAACCCATCTCTAACCCTAAGGGTCAATTTGAGATAGGGTCAAGTTCTCAAAACCTTAACCCTCATGAGCATGCCAATTCCATAATCACCCTTAGAAATGGTCATCAAATTGATAATAAAGAAGGGCAGGCTAAAGAAATTGTAGAAGAAAAAGAGGCAATAAAAATATAGGAGAAAGAGAAAAGACAGAACAATCCTGTTGAACCTATAGTGGAGGCACCCTATGCTCCTAAAGCCCTTTTTCCCCAATTACTGAATAAAGCTAGGAAGGGATCAAGCTTCAATGAGTTAATGGAGGTATTTACACATGTACAATTCAATATACCATTGCTCAATGCAATTAAAGACATCCCTGCCTATGCCAAATTCTTAAAAGAGCTCTGCACAATAAAGCAAAAGCTTAATGTGCAAAAGAAAGCCTTCCTCACCGAACATGTGAGCTCTTTGATTCAACACAAGACCCCACCAAAATTTAGAGACCCAAGATGTCCTACAATCACTTGCGTCATTGGAGATCATGTCATAGATAGGGCACTTCTTGACTTAGGGGCTAGTGTTAACTTGTTGCCATACTCTGTCTATGAGCAACTAAAACTCGGTGAGTTGAAACCAACCACTACCACCCTGCAATTAGCTAATAGATCTTTCAAGATACCTTGTGGTTTGGTTGAAGATGTCTTGATATAGGTGGATGAGTTTTATTACTCTGTTGATTTCATTGTGCTAGACACCTAACCTATATCCAATCTTGGTAGTCAAATCCTAGTCATCCTTGGGCGTCCATTCTTGGCAACGTCCAATGCCGTTATTAATTGTAGGAATGGTGTAATGAAACTCTAATTCGGTAATATGAAGGTTAAGCTTAATTTTTTTAATGTCGATCAACAACATTTAGACCTCGATGATCCTTGTGATGTCAACTTGATAGAGAGTCTAATTAGTGAGAGTCATTCACCATTGTCTATCTTAAACCCACTAGAGGCTTGTCTGATGCATTTTAATGAATAATTTGATATAGACAAGTCTATTGAGGAGGTAAACAATCTTTAAAAATTTTCACCACTCATGGATACCTCTAAGTGGGGTCCTTATGTGGAACCACTTCCACTGTCTAAATCTGTCCCCATACCCTTAATAGAGCAACCGCCATCTTTAGACCTAAAACCCTTGCCTGATAACTTGAAATATTCATACCTAGGCCTAGATGAAACCTTACCTGTAATAATAGCATCAAATTTAGATAAAGAACCTGAGGGTAGGCTTTTAGATGTTCTTAAGGAACATAAAACTGCTTTAGGGTAGACAATAGTAGACATAAAAGGGATCAGTCCAACCTTATGCATGCATAGGATACATCTAGAAGAAAATGTAAAACCTTCTAGGGAGACTCAAAGACGACTAAACCCCCACATGAAGGACGTAGTTAGAGATGAAGTCCTCAAGCTCTTAGATGTTGGCATCATATACCCTATCTCTGATAGTACTTGGGTCAGTCCCGTTCAGGTTGTACCTAAGAAATCTGGGGTCACGGTAGTAAAAAATGAGGATAACGAGCTAGTTTCTACCCGCATGACCACTAAGTGGAGAGTTTGTATTGACTATCGAAAGTTGAATGCGGTCATGAGGAAAGATCATTTTCCCCTACCTTTCATTGACCAAATGCTAGAGAGGTTAGCTGGACATAGCTATTACTGTTTTCTGGATGGATATTCTGGTTATAACCAAATTCCTATAGCACTAAAGGATCAGGAGAAGATCACCTTCACCTGCCCTTTCGGAACCTTTGCCTATAGACGTATGCCTTTTGGGCTTTGTAACGCTTCAACTACATTTCAAAGGTGTATGTTAAGCATTTTCTCAGACATGGTAGAGAGATTCCTTGAGGTGTTTATGGATGACTTCTCAGTATTTGGGTCATCATTTGATGAGTGCCTACACCACTTGAAGTTAGTCCTTGTAAGGTGTCAAGAGAAGAATCTGGCCTTAAATTGGGAAAAGTGCCATTTTATGGTATAAAGTGGGATAGTATTAGGCCATATAATATCACCCAATGGGATAGAAGTTGATAAGGAAAAAGTGGATTTAATAGCCAACCTTCTTCCACCTAGGACAGTAAAAGAAATTCACTCCTTTTTAGGACATTCTGGATTTTATAAACAATTCATCAAAGGTTTTAGTAAAATTGACAAGCCCCTCTGTAATTTACTTACGAAGAGCAACTCAAGGTTGAATTAACTTCTGCACCTATTATTCGACTACCAAATTGGAACACACCATTCGAAATAATGTGTGACGCGACGGATTATGCCATTGGAGCTATTTTGGGGTAGCGCATTGATAAACTTCCCCATGTGATATATTACGTTAGTAAAACACTAAATGATGAGCAACTCAACTATTCCACTACTGAGAAAGAGTTGTTAGCTATAGTGTTTGCTCTGAATAAATTTAGATCTTACCTATTAGGGTCTAAGGTTATAGTATACTCGGATCATGCGGCTTTAAAGTATCTCCTTTCTAAAAAGGATGGTAAACCTAGGTTGATCCGTTCGATACTATTGCTACAAGAGTTTGACTTAGAAATTAGGGACAAGAAAGGTTTCGACAATGTAGTAGTAGATCACTTATCTAGATTAGTGGTGGAGCACACTAGCGATCAAGGGCCTATAACTGAGTCATTCCCAGGTGAATAGTTATTGCATGTTTCCCAGTTACCTTGGTATGGAGATATTGTTAATTATCTTGTTACATGACAAATGCCTAATCATTGGACCAAACAAGATAAAAAGAGATTTTTATCTGAGGTTAGATATTTTACTTGGGATGACCCGTACTTATTCAAGTATTGTCCTGACCAAGTAATTAGGAGATGCATACCAGATAGTAAATATAATCAAATCATCTCCTTTTGTCACGATCATGCATGTGGGGCCCATTTTAGCTCTAGAAAGACAGCTACAAAAATTTTGTAGTGTGGATTTTATTGGCCTACCATATTTAAGGATGCCCATGCTTACTGCAAGGCATGTGTAAGGTGTCAAAGGTTAGGAAGAAGACATATGATGCCCTTAAACCCAATCCTTGTCATAGAACCTTTGATGTTTGGGGCATAGATTTTATGAGACCTTTTCCTAATTCTTTTGGAAATATGTACATCCTAATGGGTGCGGACTATGTGTCTAAGTGGGTGGAGGATATACCATGCAAAACCAATGACCACCAGGTTGTGGTAAAGTTTTTAAGAGAAAATATTTTTGCACGGTTTGGTACTCCAAGAGCCATAATAAGTGATGGGGGAAAACACTTTTGTAATAAGGTGTTTGAGAATTTAATGAAAAAGTATGGTGTCAGCCATAGGATATCTACCCTATACCACCCTCAGACTAGTGGTCAAGTAAATGTATCCAATAGGAAAATAAAGCGAATTCTAGAAAAGACAGTCAATCCAAATAGGAAAGACTGGTCTTTAAGACTTATTGATGCTTTATGGGCTTATCGTACATCATATAAAACCCCTATAGGAATGTCACCCTACGCCTTGGTCTATGGAAAGGCCTGCCACTTACCAGTAGAGTTAGAACACAAGGCATATTGGGCTATCAAAAAGCTAAATTTCAACTTAGATTCTGCTAGAACCCATAGAAAACTCCAACTCAATGAGTTGGAGGAATTGAGGAAAGATGCAAATGAGTCTGCACGATTGTACAAAGACCGAATGAAGGCTGTACATGATTGACATATTCTAAGAAAATCCTTCACACTAGGTCAAAAGGTCTTATTGTATAATTCTTGATTGCATCTATTTCTAGGAAAACTTAGATTTAGATGGATCGAACCTTATATAGTACGCATAATCTATCCTCATGGAGCCATCGAGATTGAAAAGGATGGAGAAATCCACAAAGTCAATGGTCAAAGGTTAAAACCTTTCTTCAAAATGCCTGACCTTGAAATTGATGAGACACTTTTAGAGACAACTGAGTATCATGATTCACCTTAGATTACACTCGAGGAGCCTTGCAGCATATCATCATTGCACTCATCATTATGTCTAGCAGAAGACATTAAACTTAGTGCTTATTGCGAGGCAACCCAAAGGTTTAGAGTCTACATCACTCAACTTTCCTATAGAATCCTATGTTTTCAAACATTGGGGACCATGTTTCATTTAGGTTCGGGGGTGCAGATGCACTACAGATTTTGAATTTTCTTGAGTTAAAAAAAAAATTGAAAATTTTTGAAAAAAGAAAAGAAAAGTTTTTAAAGTAGAGTTCCCTTATTGTGATGAGAACTGGATGTTCAGAATTTGGTAAATATACTGTTTTCACCTCTTAATAGGAATGCATATGATTAGTTTTGCATATCATGTATGTGTTGAAGCATTTTATGAAATTTAATTCTCGGAAACCATTTACACACAGCACATAATTAAGACTAGTATAGAGGTATGACTTAAAGACCTTGAGGAAAATCAGTGGAGACCTATAACCTAGTGAGAGTTTGAGACTACCTTCTTTTAGAGAGTTATAAGTAATTCCTCACTTTCTTCAGCATACATACATTAGGGTGATTCCGTTATCCTTGTTTTGGTTAAACATCAAGAATAAAGAGGAGTAATAAGTTTAATTCTAGAAATTTATTGAATCTGATAGACTTTATGAAACCTAGGAAATGATATAGGCCATCCTTTCTCAGCTCAGAGACATAAAGCCAACCCAATATAGTATACCACTAGTTAGCCTTTTGAGCTTGTTAGTAAGACTTTTTTCTTTCTTAACCCCATTCACCTTAACCCAGAATAACCCATTAAAATAAATAACCACTACCCATCTTCAAAATGAGTAGAGTAGAAAAAGTTCAAAAATAGGACAAAAAGTCAAAGAAGTGAGAAAAATTAGTGTTTTTCTTCCAAAAAAAAGGGGAAAAGAAAAAGAAAGACCAAAGTCTGAAAGAGAAATTCACTTCAAGTACAAACCAAAAAGAAAAGTTGTCCTAGCAGATATTCATTGAAGACATCTACTCAATTTTGAACCTTTGAAATCTTTATACCTTTCTTTTTTACACTTGTCCTAAGCCTACCTTTTGTCCTAGTTAAAGATCTATTGATCTTAGGTGAACATTGCTTTACAGAGGAGATAAAAAGAAGGAATTAAGGTAAAAGATCCCTAATATTCTTGGTGATAACATCCACTCTTAGGGATCAATTTCCTTTGTCTCATGAGCATTTAAAAGAATTATGTGAACCATCAGTTTGTTGGATTCGGCTACATAATGAGAGAAATATGTTTAACCTTATCTGAGAGTTTTATTTCTGAGCATATACCTATGAGGATTTGAGGTTAAGGCATATTTCCAATGGAATGTAAGCATATCCAATTAGAAGTCAAGATTTATGTGGCTGTACACACACATGCACTTTGAGAAATAGCTCAAATAAAATGCCTTTAATATGTGTATGGTGTGTAAAATTGTCAAATCCTCTTCATTAAGTTGTGAAAAACTAGTCAATTTGCTAATAAATCAAGATTCTCTAGGATAAAATAGGGGACTTGACTTTACTGAATTTTGTGAGTATATTCACTACAAACCCTCATGAGGCATAACTTATTCACTAGGGGTAACCTAGAGGTTGAAGGGCTTGTTGCATGTGCTAAATGCAATTGTGAGTACCTACGAAATTGGCACCTTGTACTAGTTTTGTGTAAAATAGTTGTCTGCATGTTTTGCTTGGGACTAGCAAAATGCTAGTTGGGGGGTGTATTAAGTGTTTAATTTTGGTTAAAAGACCCCTAGTTTAGCATTCAATTAGATCATCTAACCGTTCAAATTTGCAAAATTTAGCTTGAATTTTAAATTTAACTCAAATTGACCATCCAAACCTTAATTTCTCAAAATCAATGGTTAGATGATCATTAGAGTTCATTAGATGATTAATGTGTGGTTTAAATTATTTTAATTTAGTCTTTTACTTTGTAGATTAACTATAAAAGGCATGGATGGCTATGGATCAAAGGTTACAGATTATCCCTCAAGGATCAACAGTGTAGATTAGTGAAGAGCAAGAAGGTTTCCTAATCAAAGAATATTCCTAATAGGAAGCGTCCTAATTGAAAGATATGGGAAGAGGAGGAGTTTGTTAGAGTCAAAGAAGGAAGGAGGTGGTGGAAGATTAGAAAAGAAAAAATGTATAAAGAGGGGAACTGTGGAGAGTTTGGGAGAGTTTTTGGGAGTTTTGTGTTTTACTTTCTTCCTTAGCTTAGCTTGTTTGCTATTTTCTTTTCCTCATCATCTTGTGTTCATCCTTTTCCTTTGCCCATATCCTTTTTTTCTGTTTCAAGCACCAGCACTCATTAGTCTATTTTGAGTTCTTTGTTACTGCACCTCCCTCTTTCTACTTCCCATCTGCTTTACCGCATCACTCCAATGCATCTTCCTTAACATCCCACACTGCATCATTGTCATCTACTTCTCTGCTTAACCAGACAGCATCTCCCACTCCCATCTTTGCCTTTCTCACCATCCCTCTCTACTATCTGCTCCACTCGATCATTCCACTTCAACGCACCATTCAACTTCTACCCAAACTCCTCTACCCAAGTACCGTTTTTCCCCCCTATTCTCCACGTTCCTTGTCCAGACCCTGCTTTCTTTCCACCTGCTTGGTTTCATCTTTGCTCTCCTCCTTTGCCCAATTCACCACTTATCTACATCCATCGCACCTTTCCACCAGACCCACCTCTCTTGTTTTCATCCATTCACCACATACATCAGTACACCTCTCCTTTTATTCTTCCATTACTGTACTAGCCCTATCCTCTCTCCTACTTGACCAACCAAACCAGGAGCATCCTCATCACCAGTCAGCCCTACTCCTCTATGCCATACAAACAAGATGACGCCCAGATCAAAGGCATCATTTTTCCATCCTTCTTTGCTCTATCCCTCTTCTCCTCCGGCCAAGCTTCAATGCACCAGAACCATCTCTCTCTCTCTCTCTCTCTCTCTCTCTCTCTCTCTCTCTCTCTCTCTCTCTCTCTCTCTCTCTCTCTCTCTCTCTCTCTCTCAGTGCGTTGTTCACAACGCACCCATCACCGAAAGCTCCGGCTTTTCCACCATCACCAGATGTCACTGGGGAAGGAAACCCAAGTTGAGTTTCCACTCTCGCGCCTTCCTTTTTCCTCCTCTCTTCTCCTTCCTCCCTCCTTCTCCCTTTTTCTCCCATCTTCTTGTTCGATTTTCTCCTCATCATTTTCCTCTGGTTTTCGATTAAAACCAGAAATTTGGAAATTTTCCAATTATGCCCTCATCAGATCTCATTAATTCCACATCTGTCCTCATTTTAATTATGTTTGTATCCCCGTTTTAATTCCATTTGAGTCCCTATTTTATTTACAGATGTGTCTATGAATATTCGGGTTTTACCTTATCCCTATTCTGCCTATCCAAGGACAATGATATCCAAGGCTGCTTGTATAGTTTTATTTTATGTTTTCTTAGATTTAGAAATTATGTAAATAGCACCAGTTAAATAAATTGAGAATTTTTATTTTATTTTTGTTATATTCATTAATTTTAATTTATTTGTTAATAGAATTTTATTTAAAACTCCAACATTTAAAGTGAGTCCATATGGGATCGACCCGTATTTGCATAGCTATACTACAATAGCCCGTAAACTTGTGAAAATATCAACACCCCCTCCAATGGAATCTATGTTTTCAAGTACACTAATTCTTCCCCATCTCTCTTTTCCTTCTCTCTCCCTCTACTCCTTTTAAATGCTTACAAAAACAACACTGTTAATCAGGTCGTAGCATGGATTTTATAGTGACTAATATCTCATTTTAATTTTGGTTACTTTTCTTTTGATCTTTTCTCCCCAAAAAAGTTTCACTTTAGTGCCAAGTTCATTGAGATAAGGTGTCAAGCATTCCTTTCCTTCCTTTTCCCTTCTCCTTCTCCCCTTCTCCCCTTCTCTCTTCTCCTTCTCCCTCTTCTTCTTCTTCTTCTTCTTCTTCTCCTTCCTCTTCTCTCTCCATTGGGGTTTCTCCCTCTTCATCAGGTTTTTTAGGTTGAAGACAGACCTAATGGTCTGCTATTTTTGGTTTGGTTAAGTGGGAGGGGTGCCAATATCAATTATGGCCCCTCTTTAAGTGATTTAATTATTTTCTTCTTCTTTTTTGTTATAAATAACTAATTATGATGTTTTGTTGATTCCAGACATTGTTATTCTAGTCAAAACTAATTGTTATCATTTGTGATGGGTTTTTAATTTATCTCAACTATTCAACACGAATTTCTGCAACCGAGGGGCCTACTTGTGAAATTACCAAAATACCTTGTGAGAAAAATCACCATTTATTCTTCCGAACTTAGATTTCAGCAAAATTAGTGTCTTTGAAATCATCTTTCTGAGTAGAATCCAACTATGAAAGTATTAGGATCCAATTTGACGTCTTTCAAAAGCTGAATTCAATGGAACCCAAATTTGAAGATTCTCCTATTTATATTTATAAAGATTTTATTTATAAATCCTTTAAAATGGAATTTAAAAATTATAGTTGTTACATTCTTTCCCCCTTATAGGAATTTAGTCCTCAAAATTCTTTTAATGTTATTTTTCAACAATTCTACAAACATCCTCATCTTAACACATTTTTCAATTCCATAAGGTCACTTGACAGAATTAATCCTAAAAGGAAAGTTCTATAAAAAGGCACCTTTGTTCTTTCATTTCATTCTAAATCTCACAATTCTTTGATTAATAAAATCTTGCACAATCACTTCCAATTTCAAACTACAAACATTTATGCTGCTCATTATCATAGCTCTTCTATTAGCTTTGGGCAATAAAGAATTGTTTTTGTTGTGTACTTTGATACTTAACCATTAGATAAGGTAATAATAGAGTGGAGAGGCAATAAGTTAACATCTCAGAATAGCAATCCACACCCAATATCACAAAGCATACTACTCATAAAATATGAATACCCATGCCAAATCAGCTTCGAGCATATCAGCTCATGAAGAAGACATTTTCATGTCAATTATCTTGTCTCATATCAGAAACATCATAATAAGTTATCTCTCACTCATTTCTTAAAGGTGGTGTCAAAATGAGTGCAAAGGTGAATCTTGTCTTTAGCTCTTGAAGGCTCATCTAGTAAGCATTGCTCTTCATATGCTTCCTCATAACTCAGATTAAGTGTAATGCAATCCATATATACCTTGAAATAATTTCACAATAATAGCTGCATCGATATGTTTTTTCTTCACGAAAAGGATTGGTACCTCAAATTTAGGACTACGCTTAATCACAACTAAATCATCGCATCAATCTCATTGTTCGACAATAATCCAAAAAGCTCTTTCTTGGGATTCTTCAATCATAGTTATCTCACTTGCCTATGTATTTTCAGCCTTAGGGAAGTGTCACGCTTCCTTTGTGACTAAACTTCATTTTTTGCATGTGTGACCATATTGTAGCTCAGAAGGTGAAATTGCTCTTTGAGGGGCAATTTGTGCATTTATTGTTATGCCCTAGACTTATAAAATAGTAGAATTAACCCTAATAAGTGATAAGTAAGTAATTTATGGTGCTAAAACCTTTAGCATGTAGGGATATGTATGTAATATATATATATATATATATGAAATACCCACAGGCTTAGATTTTGCTAGACCTCGAGCAAAACTAGAAAAATAGAAAAGAAGAAGTCTAAAACCAAATCCTAATCACTTTTGTCGATGTTATAGTCTACATTTAGCATCTGCAGAACGCCTTTAAACACCAAGGTAACCTCCAGTAGACAAGTTGTAGTCTCGTAAGGGTTTCCAAAAATGATACTCATAAACATTTTCAAAACTTTTATGAAGTCCTTCATTTTTCTCAGAGAGTTTTCTTATCTTCAGCTTATATTAAACTCCTAACTTTAGTATGCTAATAGAAATGATCAACAATTCAAAATCCTACCCTTATGCTAAAGATATCCATTAATTCATTAAACCTTATAATGTGAGAGTATGATATAGCTGTTATAAATGCAATTATTAATCTCTAAAAAAATTTATAACCTAAATTATCATCCAAATGTATGTTTTGACTTTAAATCTCATAGGGTATACTTGACATTAAAATAGAAGTTACTAAGAAATTGGTAAATCTCTCATTAATATGTCAGTAAAATAATGTTCATCAAGTTCAAAATTCTCACATATTTTCATACAAAAATGATAACTTTGAAAGAATTTGATAATAGTCTCATGAAAGGATATTAATTAGTATGAATGTTATACTCTACCAAATTCCCTACTCAGTCATAATCATATATAACTCGTATTTCTTCCTAAGATCAAGTTAAGACTTCTATTAGGATGAGACAGAGGTCTAGGACATGGTCATCAAAAGAATGGGTATATGGATAAGCAAAGGTTGTCTAGAAAATATAAATTGTTTTTCTAAAGATGTATTCAAAACTTTCCATTTCTCATTAGAGTGAACATTTCATTTGCATTGGTGATCTTTTTCTTGATTTTTTCACTTTGACTTTTGGATATATATAGCCTTTCTTTCTAATTTTTTCTTTGCAACCTTTGTTGGATGTTCATCTCTTGACTTGTATTGCTCATATTTTTCTCAAGATAATTCTTCAACCATCTCTACACATTTTCAAAACAACTGAGTAATAGTATATAGGGGTTAATTAGGATAATGGTTAATAGTTTCGCATAGGAAAAATCTTAGTTTCAAAGGCTTAAGGGGTTAACTAGTGAAAAATGACTTGAAGTAGTGAAATATATGCATATATGCATGAATTGAGAATTTGCCACCTTTTCACCCTCATTTGAATAGGAGTTGTACATGTGGTTTATAACTTCTTTAACTTTGATAATGACACCCAATGATCATTTTTCACCTCCTGGACTTCATTTCTAGCATGTGTGGCCCATAATGTGGCTTGAAGGGTGAAATTTCTCTTTTAGGGTCAATTTTATGCATTTTTTCATTTATATCTTGGACCAGCAAAATTGTAGAATTAATCCTAATTAGTAATAATTATGTTATTTTTGGGCCTAAATCCTTCTGAATATAGGGATATTTATGTAATATTTCTATATATATCAAGGTTGGAAGGTAAGAAATGGGAGAGTATGCTTTGTAGGTGAAGGATGGGAGTGTGAGGCTAATAGGATGCATGTAAGTAAGAGAGGCGATGGAAGGGATGAGCATGTCATTAGAACATGATGAAGAGAAGGATATGGGAGACGGGATTCGTATAATGAAAATATGGAAAAGGGGGTTTGCATTGAGGTATGTTGTATGCGTGAATAGGGAAGATAGTGGTTAAGATAGGGTGAGAAAAAAAAATAGGAGAAGAGGTTTTGGATGATGCATGAAGTGTTAGAGAGAGGGTGGAAAGAAGTAATAGAGTTCTACATTGATGATGGGGAATATAGAAGGAAGGTGGGGTGGTATTTGGTTTGGCACAGTGTGCCTCATGGCTTTAAAATGCGTCACCCATGTGTATCAGAGTGCACAATGAAATTATATTGTCCTCTTTAGGTCCCTCACCCCTCTTGGGCTTCACCCCTCAAGTTTTATCTTCTTGGTTCCCTCACCCCTCTTAGGCTTCACCCCTTGAAACGCGTCACCTGTGTGTATTAGAGTGCATAGTGGAATGATATTGTCCTCTTTGGGTCCGTCACTCCTCTTAGGCTTCGCCCCTCAAGGTTTGTAACAGCCAGGGGTCCTACAGTGTGATATTGTCCACTTTGGCACAATGTGCCTCACGACTTAAAAATGCATCACAACTGTTAGAGATTCCCAAACTCTTATAATCAGCTCAAATCCTTCTCTCCGGGCAATGTGAGACTAACTCTTAGTCCCTCAGCTGTCTCCCACCAATGGGGCCCCTAAGCCTTCACCTACCCCCTGACGGCTTTGTTCTTCCCTTGTGGGAAAAGGCCTTGTTACATGTGAAGTCCTCCTAACTCTTATCAACAGCCTAATCACTTTTCCCATAGCCATGTGGGACTAACCTCAGGAACGCTCGTGCAGACTGTTTCAGCCTGTCTAGGCCCAGCTTACCCCATGTCCCCACCTTAACGGCTGAAGCAGGCTGCACGCTGAAGAGGTTGCACATGGGTTCTTGAGGTTAGTCCCACATTGCTAAGGGAAAAGTGACTGGGCTGCTGATAAGAGTTAGGAGGACTTCATATGCAACAAGGCCTTTTCCCACAAAAGAAGAGCAAAGCCATGAGGGGGCTAGGTGATATGGGCCCCAGTCTCCAAAACAGACAATATTATTGTGTGTGGGCCCCTCACGCTATTACAAGAAGATAAAGATATATGGGAGTTATGGATGGTTGAGATGTATAAATCTCATTCCCCATAAGCTTTTTTTCTCCTCTAGGGTTCCTTTGTGTGATGCTTGGGGGAATGGAGGCTCCTTCTTCTGCCCTTTCTTTAGTTTGTGTTCAACTCCAATGTGGGGAGGAGTCCTTTGAATCATCGCATGCCCTCTCTTTTTATGAGTTTCATGTGGAGACCTGAAGGGAATGGGATGGAAGTTTCCTAGAAGGTAACTTCCACTCTTCTAATCTTTCCTTCCCCATAGAATCATGTGTAATGACTCAAAAATTTTAAGATATTCTTATCAAATAATAGTAACCCTTTTTCAATCACAATCAATCATAGAGTTTCTAATTTACAAAAATTTTATATCTTATCTATTTTGAAAAATAATTATATTGGACTAGTGGATAAATGTTCTATTTTATTTAAAATACATAAAGGAAAAATTTACTAAAAACATCTCAATAACTAGATTCTACTCGAGAAATGGAATTCAATGCCTTAAAGAACACTAAGAAAGGAGTTCGTATGAAAAAGTTATGAGTGTTGGAAAATCAAGGGTATTTTGATAATTAAAACTTAAAAAAAAAACGTATGGGGCTGTTTTGTTAACGACACCCCCATTACGTCATAACGGTGTCATCCATGCATCAGCAACACATTAGCATGACATCATCATTGCATCGATGCCAGAAATCACGTCGGTGACGGAATTGCATCGGTGCTGGGAAAAGTGTCGGCGCCTAAGAAGACGGTGGGCTCTGACCACTATTGCAGCGACGGCACTGCCAAAAAGGGCAGTGCACCACGCTATAAATCCCCCTCTCCTCTTTGCCATCACACCTTAGATCAATCCCTGATCTTCTCCTCTTCCTCCGGCCACCTGTTCTCCATTTTTTTCAGTGACTGTAACTACGGTTACTGCTTGGCCCTACGACAGTTGTCTGAGCAGCAGTGGATTGAAGATCAGACATCCCTGCTAGATTCCTCGTGAGAAGATGATCAAAACCCCTCCATCTATTTCACAATCAGAGCAGATTTTACTGGCGATCAGATGAAGATTCTAATCTGGCAACATAGAGCTTTTTGGTGATAGTCCAACAGGAAAATCCACGTTTACCAACATCAAATGACCACAAAACGACGCCAAACTTAACAGTAGTGAAGGCAAGAGCCTAATCTACAAACCCTTTTAATTAGGAGTCAATCTGACCTAGAAAATATCATCGGTGACTGTCACTCTAGTCACCTTCTCCGGCCATAACTAGTCATCATTGGTAACCCTTTTCTAGATCTAGAATTTCAATCTTGACCATTAAATAGGCCTGAATCACAAAATTTTCAACTTCACGAGCTATAAACTTTGATTAACAATCCAAAAGGTCCATTAGAATCGTATCGATGATGTGGACCTAATTATGCAATAAAATCTAAGATCAAAGAACTATTTTATCTACTTATGGCCTAAAAACCCAAGGAATCTCATAGATATGCTAGATCAAAGATGATCTACACCTAATAAGTGGCCTATTGGAATGCTTAAAAGCTTTAGATCCAATTCAACACTGAATTAAGGATGATCACTCTCAAATCATAGATCTGATCACTTATGGATGGGATCAAAGTCTAAATAGATTATCTAGGCCATTAAGCTATGAACCTAATTAATGATCGGGAAATAATAGTTAGATTCTTATGTATAGGATACCATAAAGACCTTGAAGAAGATCCAGGATTTAAACTAAAGGAGGATACAAATTAAGTGACATCTTTCAAGGTAGGTAGTCTGACACTACTAAGTTTTCAAATGCATTCCAAAATCTAATTGATTTACTTGATCTATTACCATGTTTAGTATGCTTTTTGACATATGATATTTTTATAACGAGCATGTGGAATTGTCTTCATGATTTACGGCCTTGAATGTGATTTCTTGTATAGAATAGATTTTATGTATGCATTGCTCCCACGTTTTGAAACTAATTGTATGATTTACGATGATTGAGATTTGGATTATATGTATAAATCTTTCTTTGGGCTAATGAGCTTGGTGGGCACTATGTTGAGAGGCTATTTATGTACGGGGTTGGCCACCCAACCTCTAACCACTAAAGGTCGTAAGTATCATTGCCCAAAGCTGCATTGTCCCTTCCTTGACTGTTGTGGTAAACAAGGATGACCACTGGAGGTATTCACGGCACCCTTTTCAAGGACATATCTATAGTCACTGTAGAGGCTATGGTGGGTTGGTCTCTAGATACTAGAGACACATGATTTTAGAATATGTTCTGGTCGTGAGCATAGTTGACCCTACGATTTTGGTTTTGATATTGATAATGCATATTGCATTGAGATGGTCATAGATGAGTACTCATGACCAATTGGCTTGACGTGTTCTCTAACCTATCCGCTTGATATGTTCGTTGACCCGTCGGCTTGATGTGTTCGTCGAGATATCCACATTCATGATATCTATCGTAGGGTTGAAATTCTATCATTTGATTTAATCGATTACTACTTTAAGATTTTTAGTAATTATTATTCATGAATTATTGATTTTGAGCAGTTGACTTGATGTGTTCATCGAAAAATCTAGTGCATGAATTGATTAACTGCTACTATTCATGCAATGTTTATATTGTTATTTAATGGATTCGATAAAAGTTCCATGGTTTGAAAATGAGTAAATGAGTTTTATAATTTATGCATAAATACCCATGGTTACACAAAATGGAATTGCATAATCATATTACTTTTCTTGATATTTTGCCTCTTGCATGTCATGTTTTCAAATTAGTAGTTTCAAGTCACCTACTGAGTATGATGAATACTTAACTAAATCCATTATTTTTCAAATCAGACATGATTAGAAGGAGCTTCAGAGAGTGTTAGTACTATAGTCAAGTGAGCAAAGGTAACGCTAAGTGATGATATAATTGTACTAGTTTTCATACTAAGTGATCCTTTTAGTATTTGATGTAAAATTGGTAGTAAGTAATTATTTGTAACTTGGGCTGTGATTAACAATCTTAGGAATGGTAATTATTCATTTTTATATTTTGTCCAACTATTCATGCAACATATGAGGCAGTTCATACCTAATCAACCACAAGCACCTGCGGCAAGAACCTCTTCTCCAAAAAGGATTGTTGACAGAACAGAGGCCCAACTTGAGCGATTTCAGAAAATAGCCCCATCATTCTCAAGAGAAGATGAGTCAACAATAGTAGAAAAATGGATCTTTGACATTGAGAAATTATTTAAGGCGATGAAAATTCCCAAAGATAGGAAGGTTTCCATGGCTAGTTTCATACTAAAAGGTGAAGCAGGCTTTTGGTGGGAAACGACCAAAGAACATACTTTATTGATAATATGGTCATACCCTGGGAAGAATTCAAAATCATATTTAATGAGAAGTACTTTTCGTGTCATGTACGGAAGCAAATGGAGAAAGAATTCATAGATCTAGAGCAAGGCAACCTCTCCATGCAACAATATGACTATAAGTTTACAAGTCTTCGAAGATTCGCACCAAATGTTTGCTCCACCGAAGAAAATGCTACAGAAATGTTTGTTGATGGGTTAATCCTAGGACTAAGAAACAGAGTGATAGGGTTTCAACCAACCACTACATCAAAAGTAGTATAAATGACATCTCTTTTTGAAAAGGATTTTCAAAGAACAGAGGCTGATAAGGATACAAACAACAATTCGACAATAAAGGAAGAAACACAGAATCTAGAGCTTGCCCCTGATGCAATAGATATCACCCAGGAAAACCTTGTACCTTACTCCGTGTTAAATGTTTTAACTGTGGAGAAATAGGACATATAGACAGAAATTGCCTTAAGAAGAGGAAGGAGGAAGAAAATAAAGAAGATCAAATTCCTCGAAGTTAAGGATGCGTATTAGCCATTACTTCAGGATAGGCTCAGGCTTCTAACGCAGTCGTAGAAGGTACACTTCATATCTATAATAGACCTACCAAAGTATTATTTGATACTAGTTCTACTCATTCTTTTATATCGTGCGAGTTTGTTTCTTCTATTAATAATATAGTTCAAGACTTAGATTTCTCCTTAGAAGTTATGACACCCATAGGCAAGTCAATTTCCACACAAACATACTTCCAAGATGTTCCAATTGTAATTGAGGGCAAACAGATGAACGTAGACTTAATCCACCTAGATATGACAAACTTTGACATCATACTCGAGATGGATTGGTTAGCCTCACATCATGCAATAGTTGATTGTCGAAAGAAGAGGATTATTTTTAACCTTACAGGAGGAGAAGTGGTTTCCTTGTAAGGGAGAAGAGATTATTCAAGAGCATGTGTTATTTCTGCAATAAAAGCGGCAAAGCATATTGCTCAAGGATGTCAATTCCTTTTGGCTAAAATAGAAGCCACTGAGGTCACAAAGCCCAAATTAGATGAGGTGGCTGTGGTTCGTGAATTTCTAGATGTGTTCCCTGAAGACCTACCAGGATTACCACAAAAAAGGGAGATTGATTTTACTATTGACCAATGCCTGGAACAGCTATTGATATTTTTCGCAAGTGCATGGGCTATTGTGGTATAGCTAATGCAAGTACGGGTTGATCCCACAGGGACGTGCTTTAAGATTTTGGAGTTTTTAATAAAATTTAATTATTTAAAATTAAAATTAATTGAAAAAATTTAATAGAAAGAAATGAGATTTCATCTTTAGTTTAACAATGAAATTCCAAAGGTCTAATTCCAGAAAGAGCAGAAAAAGAAACAATAAAACCTTAACTAAACTAAAACTAGAAAAAATTAACAAAAATCTAACTCCATATCTTAAGTGCTATCCAATTCCTCAATTCTAGTATCACAAACCTTGATCAAACTCCATTAATGTATTCAACATGTCCTGGATTAATGATTTGGTGGATGAATTTTTCAAACTCATCAAAATTTTAAAGATCTAATCTAATTAAAGAATTTAAGAATTAATGGCTTAGATCTATTTTCATAACCCAAATTGAAGATCAGGAACAACAATTACATAGGAAACTATCCTAAAAACATATTATAAAATTTAATTAAAATTCTAAATTAAAACATGTAAGAAATTAGTGTTTTTCTGTGGTTAAACTAGAACCCTTCATTTGGTTAAACAGGAACAGATAAGATAGTTCCTAGATTAACTATAGAATAACATAAAATGCAAATAACCAAAATAGAAATAACATAAAATGCAAATAGTAACAGTAACAGGACAACACATGTAATTTGAAATATTCTACTAAGGGAAAAATGGGAATTTTTCCCAAAAATTCCTTAAAAATTCCATAAACAGAGTTTGCCGAAAGAGATGGAGGAAGCCACTAACGGTGCTGGCCTGGGTAGATGTCAACCAGTGCTGAGCGCGTTGGACTCGGTTAAGTTTTTGGCCGGGCGATGCATAGATGCTGGATCTTCTGGACGTCGTCTGGAGTAGAGCCAGACTATCTGGGTCTTTTGTGTGTCGTCGACTGGGCAATGAAGATGATACGTGGAGTAGAGGAGGCTGGTGTGGTGGTGCTCGCTTGGGCGATGTGTGATAGGTTCTGGGCCTGGCCAGTGATGCAGAGATGTTGGATAAAGGGGGAATGGAGCAGAGCGCGGGTCGACTTATGTGGTGGGTAAGGAGAACAAGAGGGAGAGAAAGGGATATGGGGGTTGCGAGACAAAGAGAGAAGAAAAGGAGGACTAGAGAGGAGGGCTACAAATAGGGGTGAGGTGAACTAAGGGGGTTATGGAGAAGATGTGAGCAGAGGGATCTAGGATGGAAAGAGAAGAATGAGAAAGATGGGGATTGGAAAAAAAAACTGGTGCGATAATGGTTGGAGAAAGATATGGGTTCTGGGGTGTCATTCTGTGCGGTGGATGAAGTGGAAGATGGTTGGTGGATCTAGGAATTGGAGGTGTCTAGTTCACAATGGAAGAGTAGAGAGGGATCGAGATGGAACAGGATTGGAAAGGGATAAGTGGAAGGTGATGGCTGGGAGGTAGTGACAACTACAAAAAAAAAGAAAAATAGAGCAATAGCAATAGAATGAAAGTAAAAATAGCAAATAAGAATGGAGAACATAAAACAATTATGGAAGAGAAGGCCTACACCTGCTTCCTACAATCACTGGAGAAGGATCTTACGAGGAAGAAGAAGAACATGAGAGGAATTAGAAAAGAAGAGATGGGAACAACATGATGAACACCAAAGAAAGAAGAAAGAAGAAAAAGCAATGACAACCAAAACTAAGGAAAGTAGAAGTAAAACTCCACAACTACCAAACTTCTCCAAACTCCAAAAACTTCCTCCACTCCCTACGGTTTCCCCTCTTTATAAGTTTTTCCCTTCCTAATTTTCCTCCTTTCCTTTAAGAGTTAGTTTCCTATTAGGAAACTTCCTCTTCTATTAAGACACCTTCTTTCAAGAACCCTTCATCCCTTGCCTTATTGATCTTCAAACTGATTTGCACCATTGAAATTAAAGCTGAGCCATCCAACCCTCTTTTAGTTGATCTACAAAACCAAAGACTATATTAGAATCATCTAAACCATACATTAAGCATCTACTTAGCTCAATTGATCATCTGACCATTAATTTTGACAATTTATGGTTGGATGGTCGATTTGAGCTAATTTTTATATTTTATCCAAAAATTACCAAATTAATGAGTTAGATGGTCTAATTAAATGCTAAACTAGGGGTATTTTAGCAAAAATTAAACACTTAACATACCCCCCAACCAGCATTTTGCTAGTCCCGAGCAAAACATGCAGAAAACTAGTTTACACAAAACTAGTACAAGGTGCCACTTTCTTAGGTACTCACGATTGCATTTAGCACATGCAACAAGCCCTTAAACCCCTAGGTTACTCCTAGTGGACAAGTTAGGCCTCGTGAGGGTTTGCAATGAATATACCTACAAAATTCTATAAGGTCGAGTCCCCTATTTTATCTCAGAGAATCCTCATTCATTAGCAATTTTACTAGTTTCTCACGACTTAATGACAATAATTTAACAATTTTACATATCATACACATATTAAAGACATCTTATTTGAGCTATTTCTTAGAGTGCATATGTCTGTGTATAGCCACATAAATCTTGACTTCTAGCTGGATATACTAACATTCCCTTAGAAATATGCCTTGACCTCAAATCCTCATAGGTATACACTCAAAAATAAAACCCTCAGATAGGGGGTTTAAACATATTTCTCTCATTATGTGACCGAATCCAATAAGCTAATGGTTCACATAATTCTTTTAAACACTCATGAGACAAAGGAAAGTGATCACTAAGAGTGGATGTTATCACCAAGAATATTGGGGTCTTTTACCTTAATTCTTTCTTGTTATCTCCTCTTTAAGGCTATGTCCACCTAAGATCAATAGGTCTTTAACTAGGATGAAATGTAGGCTTAGGACAGGTTTAGAAAACAAAGGTATAAAGATTTCAAAGGTTCAAAAATGAGTAGATGTCTTCAAGGAATATCTACTAGGACAACTTTTCTTTTGGGTTTGTACTTGAAGTGAAATTTTTCTACTCTACTCATTTTGAAGATGGGTAGTGGTTATTTATTTTACTAGGTTATTCTGGGTTAAGGAGAATGGGGTTAAGAAAGAAAAGGCTTAAGAACAGGCTTAAAAGGCTAACTAGTGGTATACTGTATTGGGTAGGATTTATGTCTCTGGGCTGAGCAAGGATGGCCTATATCATTTCCTAGGTTTCCTAAAGCCTATCAGATTCAATAAATTTTTGGAATTAAAGCTATTACTCCTATTTATTCTTGATGTTTAACCAAAATAACGATAACAGGATCACACTAATGTATGTATGCCGAAGAATTTATGGAATTACTTATAACTCTCTAAAAGAAGATAGTCTTAAACTCTCACTAGGTTATAGGTCTCCACTGGTTTTCCTTAGGGTCTCTAAGCTATACCTTTATATTAGTCTTGATTATGTGCTATGTGTAATGGTTTATGAGAATTAACTTTCATAAAATGCATTAACACATGAATGATATACAAAATTAATCATATGCATTCCCATTAAGAGGTGAAAACAGTATATTTACTAAATTCTAAACATCCAATTCTCATCATAGTAAGGGAACTCTACTTTAAAAACTCTTTAAAAAAAAAAAAACTCAAGAAAATTCAAAATCTTTATGTGCATCTACACCTCCCAACCTGAAATAATGTCCCCAATGTTTGAAAACATAGGATTCTATATGGAAGCTGAGTGATGTAGACTCTAAACCCTTGGGTTGCCTCCCAATAAGCGTTAAGTTTAACATCTTTAGCTAGACATAATGATGAGTGCAATGATGAAATGTTGCAAGGCTCCTGAAGTGGTAATCTAAGGTGAATCTTGATATTCAGGTGTCTCTAAAAGTGTCTCGTCAATTTCAAGGTTACACAGTTCTAGGAAAGGTTTTAACCTTTGACCATTGACCTTTTGGATTTCTCCATCCTTTTCTATCTCGATGGCCCCATGAGGATAGATTATGCATACTATATAAGGTCTGGTCCATCTAGATCTAAGTTTTCCTAAGAATAGATGCAATCTAGAATAGTATGACCTTTTGACCTAGTGTGAAGGATTTTCTTAAAATATGTTTATCATGTACAGCCTTCATTCGGTATTTGTACAATCATGCATACTCATATGCATCTTTCCCCAATTCTTCCAACTCATTGAGTTGGAGTTTTTTATGGGTTCCAATAGAATCTAAGTCAAAATTTAGCTTTTTGATAGCCCAATATGCCTTGTGCTCTAACTCAACTGGTATGTAGCAAGCCTTTCGATAGACCAAGTGGTAGGGTGACATTCCTATAGGGGTTTTATATGATGTACGATAAGCCCATAAAGCGTCAATAAGTCTCAAAGACTAGTCTTTCCTATTTTGATTGACTATCTTTTCTAGAATTCACTTTATTTCCCTATTGGATACCTCTACTTGACCACTAGTCTGAGGGTGGTATGGGGTAGCTATCCTATGGTTGACACCATACTTTTTCATTAAATCCTCAAACACCTTATTACAAAAGTGTTTTCTCCCATCATTTATTATGGCTCTTGGAGTAACAAACCATGCATAAATATTTTCTTTCAAAAATTTTACCACAACCTTGTAGTCATTGGTTTTGCAAGGTATAGCCTCCACCTACTTGGACATGTAGTCCACTCCCACTAGGATGTACAAATTTCCAAAACAATTAGGAAAAGGTCCCATAAAATCTATACCCCAAACATCAAAAGTTTTTATGACGAGGATTGGGTTTAAGGGCATCATATGTCTCCTTCCTAAACTTTCTAACTTTTGACACCTTACACATGCTTTGTAGTAAGAATGTGCATCATTACATATGGTACCCAATAAAATCCACACTGCAAAATTTTTGCAACTATTTTTCTAGAGCTGAAATGGCCCCCACATGTATGATCATGACAAAAGGAAATGATTTGATTATGTTCACTATCTGGTATGCATCTCCTAATTACTTGGTCAGGATAGTACTTGAATAAGTATGGGTCATCCCAAGTAAAATATCTAGCCTTAGTTAAAAATCTCTTCTTATCTTGTTTGGTCCAATGATCAGGCATTTGTCCTGTAACAAGATAATTAACAATATCTCCATACCAAGCTAACTGGGAAACATGCAATAACTGGTCATCTAGGAATGACTCAGTTATAGGCCCTTGATCGCTAGTGTGCTCCACCAGTAATTTAGATAAGTGATCTGCTACTACATTTTCTGAACCTTTCTTATCCCTAATTTCTAAGTCAAACTCTTATAGCAGTAGTATCCAACAAATCAACCTAGGTTTTGCATTCTTTATAGAAAGGAGGTACTTTAAGGCTGTGTGATCCGAGTATACTATAACTTTAGACCCTAATAAGTAAGATCTAAACTTATCCGAAGCAAACACTACAGCTAACAACTCTTTCTCAGTAGTGGAATAGTTGAGTTGTGCATCATTTAGTGTTTTACTAGTGTAATATATCACATGGGGAAGTTTATCAATGCGCTACCCTAAAACTACTCCAATGACATAATCTGACATGTCACACATTATTTCGAATGGTGCGTTCCAATCTGGTGGTCGAATAATAGGTGTAGAAGTCAATTCAGCCTTAAGTCACTCAAATGCTTTCTTACAGTTTTCATCAAAGTCAAAAGTGCCTCCTTTGCAAGTAAATTATATAAGGACTTGGCAATTTTGCTAAAATCTTTGATGAATCGTTTATAAAAGCCAGCATGTCCTAAAAAGGAGAAAATTTGTTTTACTGTCCTTGGTAGAGGAAGGTTGGCTATTAAATCCACTTTTGCCTTATCGACTTTTATCCCATTGGGTGATATTATGTGGCCTAATACTATCCCACTCCATACCATAAAATGACACTTTTTCCAATTGAAGACAAGATTCTTCTCCTGACACCTTACAAGGACTAACTTCAAGTGGTGCAGGCACTCATCAAATGATGACCCAAATACTGAGAAGTCATCCATAAATACCTGAAGGAATCTTTCTACCATGTCTGAGAAAATGCTCACCAAAAGGCATATGTCTATAGGCGAAGATTCCAAAAGGGCAGGTGAAGGTGGTCTTCTCCTGATCCTTTGGTGCTATAAGAATTTGTTGTTAACTAGAATATCCGTCCAGAAAAATAGTAATAGGTATGTTGAGTTAACCTCTCTAGCATTTAGTCAATGAAAGGTAGAGGAAAATGACCTTTCCTTGTGACTGCATTCAACTTTCGATAGTCAATACAAACTCTCCACCCAGTGGTCATGCGGGTGGGGACTAGCTCGTTATCCTCATTTTTGACTACTGTGACCCCAGCTTTCTTAGGTACAACCTAAACAAGGTATATGAAGCCAACATCTAAGAGCTTTAGGACTTCATCTCTAACCACATCCTTCATGTGGGGGTTCAATGGTAATTGAGTCTCCCTAGAAGGTTTTGCATTTTCTTCTAGATGTATCTTGTGCATGCATACGACTGGACTTATCCCTTTTATGTCTGTTATTGTCCACCATAGAGCAGTTTTATGTTCCTTAAGAATATCTACAAGCTTACCCTCCTTTTCTTTATCTAAGTCTAATGCTATTATTATAGGTAAGGTTTCATCTGGGCCTAGGTATGAATATTTCAAGTTATTAGGCAAGGGTTTTAGGTCCAAAGATGGTGGTTGCTCTATTGAGGGTATGGGGATAGATTCAGATGGTGGGAGTGGTTCCACATTAGGACCCCACTTAGACGTATCCATGATTGGTGCAACATCTAAAAGATTGTTTACCTCCTTAATAAACTTGTCTATATCAAATTCTCTATTAAAGTGCATCAGACAAGCCTCTAGCGGGTCCGAGATGGACAATGGTGAATGAATCTCATTAATTAGACTCTCTATCACTTTGACATCACAGGGATCATCGAGGTCTAAATGTTGTTTATCGGCATTAAAAACATCAAGCTTAACCTTCATGTTGCCGAATAAGAGTTTCATTACACCATTCATACATTTAATAATGGCATTGGATGTTGCTAAGAATGGACATCCAAGGATGACTGGGATTTGACTACCAGGATCGGATACAAGTTGGGTGTCGAGCATAATGAAATCAACAGGATAATAAAACTTATCCACTTGTATTAAGACATCTTCAACCAAACCACAAGGTATCTTGACAGATCAATGAGCTAATTGCAATGTGGTAGTGGTTGGTTTTAACTCACCTGTTTTAATTGCTCATAGACAGAGTATGGCAACAAGTTAACACTAGCCCTTAAGTCAAGAAGTGTCCAATCTATGACATGATCTCCAATGATGAAAGTGATTGTAGGACATCTCGGATCTCTAAACTTTAGCGGGGTCTTGTGTTGAATTAAAGACCTCACCTATTCGGTGAGAAAGGCTTTCTTTTGCACATTAAGCTTTCGCTTTGTTGTGTAGAGCTTTTTTAAGAATTTGGCATAGGTAGGGATGTCTTTAATTACATTGAGCAATGATGTATTGATGTGTACATGTTTAAATACCTCCATTAACTCATTGAAGCTTGATCCCTTCCTATCTTTATTCAGTAATTGGAGAAAAGGGGCTTTAGGCACATAGGGTGCCTCTACTATAGGTTCGACAGGATTGTTCTGTCTTTTCCCTTTTTCCTATATTTTTATTGCCTCTTTTTCCTCTACAGTTTCCTTAGCTTGCCCTTCTTTATTATCAATTTGACGACCATTTCTAAGGGTGATTATGGACTTGGCATGCTCATGAGGGTTAAGGTTTTGAAAACTTAACCCTATCTCAAATTGACCCTTAGGGTTAGGGATGGTTGGACTAGGAAACTGACCCTTTCCTCTGTTATGTAATTCAGTAGACAATTGGCTTACTTGCATCTTTAACTTGGCTATTGCTTGAGAGTTGACATTGGCTAACTATCTACTCTCATTTTACAACTGGTGTAAGGCATTTTTAGTGTAATCATTACCTTTGACAATTTGTTCTAGCATGGTATGGATGTTTTCCTTTGAATATGGTTTCTTTTGTTGTGGAGGTTGTTGAAAGCCAGGTGGCTGATGGGGAACTGTAGTTCTAAGAGGAAAGTTTTGGACAGGGGGATTTACAGATGGCCCCCCTTAGTGGTTATTCTTTGACCAAGAAAAATTGAGATGCCTAGCCCATCCAGGGTTGTAGGTCTTAGAATATGGGTTGTCACTAGGTTGGCAATATGCATTTATGGTTTACAAGATATTTAGGGAATACTTTATTAGATGGACAAGTTGAGATTAAATGGGCTAGACTAGAACAAGTAGCACATACCTCTTGTGGAGGTTTTTAGAATAATGTTGCAGTCATGAAAGATTGAAACATAGTTTCAAGATTGTCCATTCTTCCACCTAATTTTTTAGCAACAGAGTTGAGATTATAGGATAGATCAATATGCACTCCCATCTCATGATACCTCCTTTCTTAGTGGGCTGGTTAGTTCTTTCTCTCCTATTTGAATAATTCCATTGCTGTGAAATATTAGCTACAGTTTGAAAGAATTCCCATGCCTCACTTTCATCTTTTAACATGAGGGTCCCTCCACTCGCTGCATATATCATTTACCTATTTTGAGGCGTCAATGCCTCATAGAAGTATTGAACTTGTTGCCATTTCTCAAATCCATGATGAGGACATTTTTGCAGCACTTCATTCCACCGTTCCCAACATTCGTAATATTACTCATCATCCCTTTGTTGGAAATTTATAATTTCACTCCACAGGGCATATGTTTTATGAACAGGGAAGAACTTCTTTAGTTACTTCTTAGACAATTGGTCCCATGTATGTATGGAACCTACCTCCAAGGAATTAATCCATGACTTGGCTTTATCCTTAAGTGAGAATGGGAATAACCTAAGCCTAATCAAATCATCTAAAAAATTTCAGAACTTAAATGTGGCACAAATATGAAGGAACTCCTTGATATGTAGGTATGGGTCTTCTGAGTCTCAACCATAAAAAGTAGGGAGTAATTGAATTACTCCTGGCTTTAACTCAAAGTGGTTGGCATTAGTAGGTGGTAAAGCTATGCAAGATGGGGTATTAAGTTGGAGCAACACATAAAAATCTCTAATTGTCTTGCACTCAATCTCTGCTAGTGGTTTAGCTTAGGGATAGGAACTATGTTTCTTTCCCTTTGATGTTGGATGCATTGAATTGCTAGGTTTAAAGGTAGTAGCTCAAGGTTCTGAGATCGATGCCCTTGCATGAACTATTCCTAATCTAAATGCTAACTCTAACCCTATGTGATGTAAGTAAAAGGCATAGTCAAACACCTTAGGCTAATAAGCAGTATATTGATTTTCTTGAATTTGTGTGGTGACAATGCTTTTAATTAACCTAATCTAACACTCCTCATCTCCTGTAGATTTGACTATTGCTTAGTAATTAGGTTTTGCTAAGGTGGTTAATACAACCCTCATGTAAGGAGGTGTTTAGACCTCACAATGTCAACAAGAGGTGAGGGAAGAGCGAGGCCCTATTAGACAACCCCCAATAACCACAATGCTCAAAAGCCACTGCAGTGACAATAAATTGCATCTTAGTAAGAGAGTCCTATGAGCATGTGATGGCCCTATAAGTCTCTTCTAATTGATTTTAATTTGAGTTGAAGAGTAGGGTAGCGCGCTTAAGGTGATTATCCTAGGTGGGCTAAGGAGTGGTGATGAAATCCACCCTTGATCTTATGGGGATAGGGTACCCTGACTAATTAAATTCCACACTCCATCACAGTTCAATCAGCATATATATCACCTTAAAGCATTAACCGTGTCCTAAGATGCAATTAAAAGCAATAAACTAATGCAAAACCCTAAAAATGCAACAATTATAAAGGATGCTTTCTACATGAGTTGTACTACTAAACAATGCAAATTTACTCTAAATGCAAACCCTAATCTAGGAATTAAATGAGGAAACTTACAGTGGGGTTTCTGATGAAGATCAAATGTGGGCCACCTTACCCACACTTGCCTTGTATTATATAACCCTTTAAAATTAAAATGAAAATTACAATTTTCAAGGATCCTCACTACAAGATAAACGCAAAAGAAAAAAAAATCATATTCTAAGAAAGTAAGAAAATTTCCATTTTGATAAAGATTTCCTTGCCAATTTCCTCCACTTTCCTATTTCCCTAGAAAAGAAAATTAGAAATTAGTACCAATTTCAGGAAATTAGGTGGTTGTGCTCTAAAAAATTTGAAAAATGCAACTAAAATTGCCTAAAATGCTGAAACTATGTAATTCCTACAATTTTTTATTTTTTTAGAATTTGTTTCAAAAAATTTTAATTTTTTGGATTTTTTAATTAAATTTAATGAGCACTTCGTTCTGGGTCCTCGAAAATGGTGCCAAAAACTTGTTAATATATTTCACGAGTGCAAGGGCTATTGTGGTATAGCTAAAGCAAGTATGGGTGATCCCATAGGGATGGGCTTTAAGATTTTGGAGTTTTTAATAAAATTTAATTATTTAAAATTAAAATTAATAGACAAAAATTAACAAAAAGATATTAGAGTTCATCTTTAGTTTAATAGTGAAATTCCAAAGGTCTAATTCCAAAAACAATAGAAAAAGAAATAATAAAACCTTAACTAAACTAAAACTAGAAAAAATTAAGAAAAATCTAATTCCCTATCTTAAGTGCTATCCAATTCTTCAATTTTGGTATCACAAAACTTGATCAAACTCTATTAATATATTCAACATGTCCTAGATTAATGATCTAACAGATGAATTTGTCAGACTCGTCAAATTTTTAGAGATATAATCTAATTAAAGAATTTAAGAATTAATGGCTTAGGTCTATTTTCAGAACCCAAATTAAAGATCAGGAATAGCAATTACATAGGAAACTATCCTAAAAACATGTTATAAAATTTAATTGAAATTTTGAATTAAAACAGACAAGAAATTAGAGTTTTTCCATGGTTAAACCAGAATCCTTTATTTGGCTAAACGGGAATAGATAAGATAGTTCCTGGATTAACTATAGAATAACACAGAGAGCAAATAACCAAAATAAGAATAACATAAAACACAAATAGTAATGGTAACAGGGCAGCACATGTAATTTGAAATATTCTACTAAGGGCAAAAAGGGAATTTTTCCCAAAACTTCCTTAAAAATTCCGTAAAACAAAGTTTGCCAGAGGGTTTGCTGGAAGAGATGAAGGAAGGCGCTGACGGTGCTGGCCTGGGTAGACATTGACTAGTGTTGGGCACGTTAGACTGGGTTGAGCGCCTGGTGTAGATGCTGGATCATCTAAACGTCATCTAAAGCAGAGCCAGATGATCAATTGGGCGATGAAGATGATGCGTGGAGCAAAGGAGGCTAGTGCAGTGGTGCTCGCTTGGGTGACATGTGATGGGTTTGGGCCTGGCCAGTGATGTAGAGATTCTGGATAAAGGGGGAATGGAGTAGAGTGCGGGCCATGATATGCAGTGGGCAAGGAGAACAAGAGGGAGAGAAAGAGAGATGGGGGTTGCGAGATAGAGAGAGAAGGAGAATCGGAGAGGAGGGCTACAGATAGGGGTGCAGTGAACTAATGGGGTTATGGAGAAGGTGTGAGTAGAGGGATCTGGGATGGAAAGAGAAGAACAAGAAAGATGGGGATTGGAAAAAAAAACTAGTGCAGTAATAGTTGGAGGAAGATTTAGGTTCTAGGGTGTCATTTTGTGCGGTGGATGAAGTGGAAGATGGTTGGTGGATCTGGGAACTAGAGGTGTCTGGTTCACAATGGAAGAGTGGAGAGGGATCGAGATGGAACAAGATTGGGAAGGGATAAGTGGAAGGTGATGGATGGGAGGTAGTGATGACTACGAAAAAAAAAAAACAGAACAATAGTAACAGAATGAAAGTTTAAAAAAAAAAAAGCAAATAGGAATGGAAACGTAAAACAACAACAAAAGAGAAGGCTTGCACCTACCTCCTACAATCACGGGAGAGGGATCTTATAGAGAAAAAGAAGAAGAACGTGAGAGGAATTAGAAAGAAGAGATGGGGGCAACACAATGAACACCAAAGAAAGAAGAAAAAGTAATGACAACCAAAACTAAGGAAAGTAAAAGTAAAACTCCTGAACTATGCAACTTCTCCAAATTCCAAAAACTTCCTCTACTCCCTATGGTTCCCCCTCTTTCTAAGTTTTTCCATTCCTAATTTTCCTCCTTTCCTTTAAGAGTTAGTTTCCTATTAGTAAACTTCCTCTTCTTCCAATTTAGGACTCCTCTTCTATTAAGTCACCTTCTTCTTTCAAGACCCCTTCATCCCTTGCCTTATTGATCTTCAAACTGATCTGCACCGTTGAAATTAAATTTGAGGCATCCAACCCTCTTTTAGTTGATCTGTAAAACCAAAGACTAGATTAGAGTCATCTAAATCATACATTAAGCATCCACTTAGCTTAATTGATCATCTAACCGTTAATTTTGATAATTTATGGTTGGATGGTCAATTTGAGCTAATTTTTATATTTTATCCAAAAATTACCAAATTAATGAGTTAGATGGTCTAATTAAATGCTAAAGTAGGGGTCTTTTAGCCAAAATTAAACACTTAACAACTACCCCTATATCAAAAGCACCATACTAAATGACTATAATAGAGTTAAAGGATCTGAAGACGCAATTACAAGAGTTGCTAGACAAAGGGTTTATCAGACCTAATGTATCTCCTTGGGAGCACCAGTCCTTTTTGTTAAGAAAAAGGATGGATCAATGTGACTCTGCATTGACTATCAAATGTTGAATAGAGTCACAATGAAAAACAAATATCCTTTGCCCCATATTGATGACTTGTTCAATTAACTCCAGTCAGCTCTATCTTTCCCAAGATCAATTTATGATCTGGATATCACCAACTTAGAGTCAGGGAGGAAGATATTCCACAAACAGCATTCGAAACCAGATATGGACACTATGAGTTTAGAGTGATGCCCTTTGGACTGACAAATGCACCAACCGCATTTATGGATCTTATGAACCAAGTATTCAAAGCCTATCTAGACAAATTTGTTATAGTATTTGTGATGATATTTTGATCTACTCAAACAATCTTGAGGATCAAAGGGAACATTTATGAGTAGTACTGAATACACTTAGAACACACAAATTGTACGCAAAATTTAATAAGTGTGAATTTTGGTTGGAAGAAGTGAATTTTTTGGATCATGTTATTTGTAAAAATGGCATTGTAGTCGACCTAGCAAAATTTGAAGCTATGGAAAAATGGAGTACACCTAAGATAGTGATAGAAATAAGGAGTTTTCTAGGGCTTGCAGGATATTATTGTAGATTTATTGAAGTATTTTCATGCATTGCCTTACCCTTGACCAAATTAATAAGAAAAGATAGAAAGTTTGAGTGGGATGAGGCATGCAAATAGAGTTTTCAAGAATTAAAAAGGAAGCTAACCACTACACCAGTACTTACTTTACCATTTGGAAGAGGAGGATTGGAGATCTATAGTGATGCTTCTGGAAAAGGACTGGGCTGTATGCTATTGCAAAATGGAAAAGTAATCGCCTATGCCTCTCTACAATTGAAAAAGCATGAGGTCAATTATCCTACCCATGACTTGGAGCTTGTTGTAATAGTCTTTGCCATAAAGATCTGAAGACACTATCTGTATGGAGAAAATTTTGAAATTTTCACAAATCACAAAAGTCTTAAGTACATCTTTTCACAACAAGACTTGAACATGCAACAGATGAGATGGATGGAGTATTTGAAGGATTATGACTTTTCCATTCAATACCATCCAGGGAAGGCTAATGTAGTAGCAAATGCCTTAAGTAGAAAGACACAAAGAATGTGTGCAAGTTTACTTTCCAAAAGATGGAAGTTATTACAAGAGGTAATAGAATGCAGACCTAAAATAGGTCATGGGGGATCCTTTATAGCAAATTTGACTATGAGATCCACTATCAATGAGAAAGTTAGGCAGATGCAAAAGGATGACATTGAAATACAAGCATTAGTTGGAAAACTAAGATTCGTTAAGGAGATAGATGATAGTGTTCACATGTGAGGAAGATTAGTAGTGCCAACCAATGATGAAATAAGGCAAGAAATTCTCAAAGAGGCACATCAATCTTAGTACACTATTTATCCTGGTGGAACAAAGATGTATCAAGACTTGAAGAGATACTTCTGGTGGAATGGTATGAAAAGGGATGTAGGAGAATTTATAGCACGATGCTTGACTTGTCAACAAGTTAAGGCTGAACACTAGAGACTAGCAAGATTGTTACAACCACTTGAGCTACCATAATGGAAGTGGGACCATATTACAATGGACTTCATATTAGGACTACCTAAGACATATAGGGGACATGATATGATATGGGTAATCATTGATTGATTAACCAAAATGGCACATTTTCTCCCAATCTGACAAAATCAATCCACTGAAAGCCTATCTCAATTGTATATTAAGGAAGTGATAAGTTTACACGGGATACCACTCAGCATTATTTCTAATAGAGACAGTCATTTTACCTCACAATTATGGAAGTCAGTGTAGAAGTCATTGGGATCTTCATTAAATTTTAGCATGGCTTTTCACCCTCAAACTGACGGCCAATCTAAACATATGATTCACACATTGGAGGATATGTTAAGGGCATGTGTAACAGACTAGATTGGGATGAGAGTTTACCCTTAGTTGAATTTTCATATAATAATAGTTTCCATTCAAGCATCGGTATGGCTCCATACAAAGCGCTCTATGGAAGACCTTGTTGTTTGCCTGTGTACTGGAATGAAGTGGGTGAAAATAGAATTATGCAGTCAGAGTTGGTAGAACAGTGTGCAAACAAGGTGAACCTTATTAGAAGAATTCTCACAGCTCAGAGTCGACAGAAGAGTTATGCCAATAATCGACGAAGACAATTAGAATTTGAAGTTGGAGATCATGTTTTCTTGAAGATATCTTCGACTAAGGACATTATGAGGTTTGGTGTGAAAGGAAAACTCAGACCTCGATTTATCGAACCATTCAAAATCCTGGACAGGATTGGGATGACTGCCTATAGGATAGCATTACCACCATAGTTATTGAAAGTTCATAATGTTTTTCACATATCCATGCTGAGAAAGTATATTCCTAACCACACACATGTACTTGAGCAGGTACCAGTCGAGCTACAACCAGACTTGACCTTGGAAATAAAACCAGTGCAAATTCTGGATAAGAAGATCAAGAAGCTACGAAGTAAAGAAATTTCATTAGTTAGAGTTCTATGGAGGAATGCATTTATCAAATAGGAAACCTGGGAAGTGGAATCCAAAATGAGGGACAGATACCCTGAAATCTTTATGAGTAATGAATTATAGAATTTTGAGGATGAAATTCTTTGAAGGGGGTAATGATGTAATGACTCAAAATTTTAAGATATTCTTGACAAATAATTGTAACTCTTTTTCAATCACAATCAATCATAGAGTTTGTAATTTAAAAAATTTTATATCTAATTTAATTTGGAAAATAATTATATTGGACAAGTAGATAAATGTTCTATTTTATTTAAAATATATAAAGATAGAATTTGCTAAAAATATCTTTATAACTAGATTCTACTCAAGAAATGGAATTCAACCCCTCAAAGAACACTAAAAATGGAGTTCGTATGAAAAAGTTATGAGCGTTGGAAGATGAAGGGTATTTCAATAATTAAAAGTTAAAAAAAAAACATATGGGGCTGGTTTGTTAACGGCACCCCCATTGCATCATAACCGTGTCATCAATGCATCGTCACCCATGTTAGCACCACATTAGCATGGCCTCATCATAGTGTCGGTGTTGGAAATCGCGTCACCAATGGAACTGCGTTGGCATCGAAAACCGTGTTGACGCCGAAGAAGACGATGGGCGCCGACCACTGTTGCGGCGATGACACTGCCAAAAAGGGTGGTGCACCACCCTATAAATCCCCCTCTCCTCTTCACCATCACACCTCAGATCAATGCCTATCTTCTCCTCTCCCTCTGGCCACCTATTCTCCATTTTTTTCGGCGACTGTAACTACAGTTATTGTTTGTCCCCATGACAGTCGTCTGAGCAGCAGTGGATTGAAGATCAAACATCATCGCTAGATTCCTTGTGAGAAGACTATCAAAACCCCTCCATCTATTTCACAATCAAAGTAGATTTTATCGGCAATTAGACGAAGATTCTAATCCGGCAACATAGAGTTTTTTGGCAATAGTCCGATGGGAAAATCCATGTTTACTAGCATCAAATGACCACGAAACAATGCCAAACTTAACAGGAGTGAAAGTAAGAGCCTGACCTACAAACCCTTTTAATTAGGATCCAATCTAACCTAAAAAGCATCACCAGCGACTGTCACTATGGTCACCTTCTCTGACGATGACCAGTCATCACTAATAACCCTATTCTGGATCTAGAATTTCAATCTGGACCGTTAAATAGGCCTAAATCACAAAATCTTCAATTTTAGGAGCTATACAACTTGAATTAATGATTTGAAAGGTCCATTAGAATTGTATCAACAATGCTGACCTAATTATGCAATAAAGTCTAGGATCAGAGAACAATTTGATTTGCTTATGGCCTAAAAAACGCTAGGAATCTCATAGATCTGCTAGATCAAAGATGATCTGAACCTAATAAGTGGTATATTGGATAGCTTAAAAGATTTAGATATCTAATTCAACCCTAAATTAAGGATGATCATTCTCAAATCATAGATCCGATCACTTATGGATGGGATCGAAGTCTAAATAGATGATCCAAGCCATTAAGCTATGAACATGATTAATGATCGGGAAACAATAATCAGATTCTTATGTACAGAATACCATAAAGACCTTGAAGAAGATCCAAGATTTAAACTAAAGGAGGACATGAATTAAGTGACATCTTTAGAGGTAGGGAGTCTGATACTACTAAGTTTTCAAATGCATTCCAAAATCTAATTGATTTACTTGACTGTATTACCATGTTGAGTATGCTTTTTAAGATATGATATTCTTATAACGACCATGCGAAATTGTCTTCATGATTTATGATCTTGAATGTGATTGCTTGTATAGAATAGATTTTATGTATGCATTGCTAGAATGTTTTGAAACTAATTGCATAAATTGAATGATTTACAATTATTTAGATTTGGATTATATGTATAAATCTTTCTTCGGGCTAATGAGCCTGGTGGGCACTATGCTGAGAGGTTGTTTATGACAGGGTTGACCACCCGACCTCTAACCACAAAAGGTGATAGGTATCATAGATCAAAGTGGCATTGTCCCTTCCTCGACTGCTATGGTAAACAGGGACGACTATTGGAGGTGTTCATGATGCCCTTTTCGAGGACCTATCCATAGCCGCCATGGAGGCTATAGTGGGCTAGTCTCTAGATACTGGAGACACACGATTTCAGAATAGGTTCTGGTCGTGAGCATAGTAGACCCTATGATTTTGGTTTTGATATCAATATGCATATTGCATTGAGATGATTGCAAATGAGTACTCGTGACCAGTCAGCTTCATGTGTTCACCAACCTGTCAACTTGATATGTTCGCCGACCCATAGGCTTGATGTGTTCACTTAGATATCCACATTCATTATATCTACTAGAGGGTTGAAATTCTATCATTTGATTTGATCAATTACTACTTTAAGATTTTTAGTATTTATTATTGCATGAATTATTGATTTTGAGTAGTTGGCTTGATGTGTTTGCCAAAAATTCTAGTGCAAGAATTGATTGACTACTACTATTCATGCAATGTTTATATTGTTATTTAATGGATTCGATAAAAGTTCCATGGTTTGGAAATGTGTAAATGAGTTTTATAATTTATGCATAAATACCCATGGTTACACAAAAAGGAATTGCATGATCTTATTACTTTTCTTGAAATTATCCCTCTTGCATGTCATGTTTTCAAATTAGTAGTATCAGGTCACCTATTGAGTATGATGAATACTCAACCAAATCTGTTATTTTTTAAATCAGATAAAGTATGATTAGAAGGGGCTTCAGAGAATGTTAGTACTACAGTCAAGTGAGCAAAGGTAAGGCTAAGTGAGGATATAATTGTATCATATTTCATACTGAGTGATCCTTTTAGTATTTGATGTAAAATTGGTTGTAAGTAATTATTTGTAACTTGGGCTATGATTAACAATCTTGGGAATGGTAATTATTCATTTTTATATTTTGTCCAAAATTTTTCATGGCATGATTCATTATCTATTCATTGAGATTAATTAATGACACTCAGGGATTTTGTGAAAAAGTTTCAAATAAAAGAAAATTTTTGCTACATTCATTTTGAAAATTTATTTTAAAAATAGAGATCGATCTCACAAGTGAAAGCTTGTTATTTTAAAATTACATTATAAAAAACTCGGGTCGTCTCATCATGTCATACCCTCCTATATTTTCTTTTCCAAGTCCCCCATATGATCATGTCCTAGCCTCTTGATTTTCTCCAATATTTATCCCCCATATTATCATGACCTAGAGTGAATGGCTAGGATTTTGTAGAAGGTTCCTAGACAGAAATATGTTTTTTTGTTTTTTCACTTCACTTTTCCTCCTCAAGCAAAACATGTTTTCTCCCCATAAATCTCTCCACAGCCCACTAAAATTATCTCCACCAAATTACATGCTAGACTACTCATAGATTCCCTCATGTAGAACACATTTCCTCCACTTGAAAATAACACATTCTTTCTTTAAATTATGGTAGGCAGCCCACAAAAAAAATATTCACCAATGGGGATGCTTTACTTCCCTCTCTTACACAATTCTTTATTTGTCCACCACAGCATAAGTCACTTCTTATTGGATGCTTCCTATGATATCCCTAAGTTATGGTAGATCTTGGCCATTATTTCTTCAAAATTGTGGATGAATATAAGTTGTAGATTTCACATAAATGTACCTCTCCATGTCCACTTTTCTCACCTTTTTATTCTCATTATTTTTCTCATGTAATAATGATTTTTAGAGTGTGACACGTTTACATGCATGCAAAAAATCGTAGACTTCCATTATGGGTCCCATTCTGAAGTTAAGTGAAAAAGTAAGAGAAATAGTGTAGTCTTCAAGTGGGCCCCAGTTTCTAAGTAATTATACATGCATGTGTGGATCCATTGTATAACACAATAGCTTCACTTAAAAGTTCCCCAAGGTTGTGGAATTCATGCATGCATGCATGCATGGAAAATCAGCCACCCTCCCTTTTGATAAAGGCACCTTCATTTGAGCAAATAAGGTTGGTCGTTTGCATGGGATTTCTATCAGTGCTGAGTTTGATAAGGACAGCTCCATAGCATTCTCAACTTCTTGGTTTCATGGTTCTTGACATGCATGTCCATGACTTTCCTCAAATGGTCTCCCCTTTAGGATTTTAGGTTGCCAAATATAGCATTTTTCTCACTTGTACTCTGATCATGCAAAATGTAAGATAACCCTTAATTAGTCATATTTAAAGTAAATCAAGGGTTAAAAATGCTAATTCTAGGAATATTATTTGTAGTATTTATGTGTATCAACTATCATAAACCATGGTTTGGGATTGCTATAAGACATGCTTTGAATTGTCATAAACCATGTTTTGAGACTGTTATAAGACATGCTTTTGGACTATCATACCAGGTTTTGGGACTGCCATAAGACATGCTTGTGAATTGCCACAAACCATGTTTTGGGACTAATATTAGACATGTATATAGACTGCTAAACACTTTAGTTAAGCACTAGTTTTAGACTATATAAACTATGTTTTTAGACTGCCACAAGCTCTATTTTTTTGTTGTTATAAGTAGCATTGTTGATTGTCAAACATTATACTTTATACTTCGAATTTTTAGACTATTATAGCTATGTTTTGGACAGCCATAAGCTATGTTTATGGCATGCTAAATATTCTATTCAGGGACTGATTTTGAACTGTTAAACACCCTAGTTCAAGGACTAGTTTTGGACTATTAAATGTTCAAATTAGTGTATGGTCTGCCACTGTGTGAAAATAAAATAAAATTCAGGAAATGACTCTTATGCTATCATTCTAAAGACATGAAAAAGTGATGTTATAAAGTCATAAATCTATTTTTCTTTGCTTGATAGTTTTGCTCATGACATGTTATCATAAGGATATCCAAGTCTTTGATAATTATATGATAGGCTACTAAACCTAAGGGCACTATGCTAAGAGGTTATATGGGTTGGTCTCTCGGCCTCTGACCACTTAGGTGGAATGGTATCAATTGCCAAGAGTGGTAATTTTCTTGGTTGGTAGTAGATTCCACTATAAGTGACTCACGACACCCTTCCACGATAGGTGGATTCCACTATGAAGTTTTATGTATTTGTTGATGCATAACTAGAATTATGTTATAATCCATAAACTTATGCTTTTACTAGTGAATGCAATCTTGTTTTCACCAACACAAGCATTAGCTTAATGAGATATTGTATCTTGTTTACAATATCTCAAATATGAAGAACAGGAGTTTGAAGGAAGAGCGGCTTAATTAGATGTGGATATGGTGTTAAAAAACACTTGGTGTAGTCTGATGTGAGAACCAGTTGAAATAAGAACTTATATATTTAATTTAAATTTTTATGGGTATCAATTGTAAAGCACAGATGAATGCTAACTTATTGATGAATTTTTATTCATGGTTAATTGGATTTTAAATGGCTGAACGAGGAATATGTTTTTGAATTGATGTATGGTACGACTCAAATGTAAGCCAATTTTTATAGAATTAATTAACCCCCAAGCGTCTTAAAAATGATGTTTTTTATAAAAGAAAAGTGGATAAAAAAGTTTATGAAGAATTGCTGAATTTATAAAAAATATATTTATCTTTTGTAAAGTTGTCTTTTAAAAAAACCTGGGGCATGACAGGTTGGTATCAGAGCCCAGGTTTATCCATTATAATCAATTAGATCCTAAGAGACATCAATAGCCAATAGCACTAGTAAAAAGAGAGAAAGAGACCTTAGATCTAGCTAAGGAGAAAGCTCTTGCTAGATTGTTTAATTTGAAATAAATCATGCCTAGAACACACATCCCTACTGGCTCTAGACCCACCCAGTCTGCATCTAATTCATCAATCAATGTTGGAGAAGAGCCCATGCATCAGTTTATGCAATAGTTTGGGCAATATATGCAACAGGCAACATAACAAGGCTGGCCAAGGGCACAAAGCAAATGTCAGTGGGCATATAACAAATTGGATCATCTTAAGAAGATGGCCCTAACTTTCACGTGAGAGGATGAGCTTGATGTTGCAAAGACCTGGATATTTGAGGTTGAGAGGGTCCCAAAGGTGATGAACATTCCAGAGGATCGTAAGATTGTCTAAGAAACATTCATCATGACAAGAGAGGCTGCCTTTCGGTGATAGACAATGGAGTAGACTCAAATTGCATATGTTGATGTTGTATTGCAATAGAGATGTGTTCTTCACCAAGTATTTTCTATCATACATCAACTAATAGAAAGATAAGGAGTTTCTAGGCCTTGAGCAGGGGGATAAATAGTCCTCTAGTATGAGAAAAAATCCACAAGTCTTAGGAGGATCACACTAAATATATGTGATTCAGATGAGAAAGTTGTAGAGAAATACATGAATAGATTGATTGCTAGTTTGAGGGCTAAGGTCCTTGATGTATAGCCTACTTCTATGTCAAAGGAAGTACAATGGCATCAAATTTTCAGAAAGACTTCAAGAGGGCCCAAGCTAAGAAGAGATAAGGCATCCCCCATGGGAAGTAGATCTAGGAAGACAAGAGACCAATGCAATCAACTAAACATTAGCACTTAAGGAAATGCATATTCGTCAAGAGAGAAAACACTATCAACTCCAAACCATGCCCTAGGTGCAAGAGGCACCACTTAGGCAAGCCCTATGATGTTTTAAACAATAGCTGCTATAGTTTCAGAGAAGAAGAAGAAGACCGAAAGGAAAGTACCCTAAAATCATATGCCTCGTAGCCAAGGATGTGTATTTCCTATTACATTTGAGCATGCATCCAAACTTCATATGATGTGATGGAAGGTGCACCATTCATCTATGATATATCTACTCATATATTATTTGATATTGGTTTGACTCATTCCTTTATATCACCTGAGTTTGGGTGATGTTTGGAAAGTCATATCCAAAACCTAGATTTCACATGGATGTTATGGCTATGGTGGGTGAGTCAATTCACACTCGAGAACATCTTTAGGATGTTCCCATTATGATTTTGGATAGGAGAATGGATGTCATTTGATTTTGACAACGATAACAGATTTTGATGTTATCTTTGGAATGGATTGGTTGGCACTACATGTGATGACCTGAGTTTTTTAAATACATTTTTGTTAGTCCTTTTGAAATGGTGGTCGACCAAGTTTGCAAACATTTTGAAAACTTAAGCAATGAAAAAAAAAATTCTTTGAAATTCTTTTCAGAAAACCTAAATGCCACATTTCACTCACATATACATACATAATTTTATGTATAACATATGTTTCCAAAGAAACTCATTTTATTAAAATTGTAGGATTGATCCAGTGGTTCACATACACAGCCCCTTTATTACATCTTATGTCTAAAATACATAAACCAAAATACAATCCAATTCTTTCACAAATGTACATAATCTTGATCAACAATATGGTCTTCGTCTTCCCATGTCGTATCCGTCCATTCCTTTCCTTCAGTATCTGAGATATTGTAAATATTCAAACATTTACAATATCTTAGCAAGTTATGCTTGGTAGGGGACTCAAGAACATATGGAATTGTATAATTCACAAGTATAGTATTCATAATCATCATATTCCACATTAATCACATACTTCAATTTCCATGAACCATACCATATATGATCATTCAATCATAAATTTATCATGTAGCATCCATTATGATAATTTCCAAACCACTCACCACTATATCGAATGTATATATATATATATATACGGTCAAAAACAGTGAAAAATAGTCAATATCTCAAACATCAATATCCATACTCAGATATATTGAGTTAATAAATCATCCAGACTTTTGCTGGGAAAATACTTCCTCATTAGGGCAGTATTGGCATCTCACTATGCCATGCATCATATGCAAAATACTTAAGGACTACCATGCTGCAGTCTGATCCATACTAGCATGCTCGGATAACTGTCCTGTTCACCACTAATACCACGGTGGAAAATACTGTGTCACTGCCCATATGGAGAGACAGGACTTTCACAGTGGGGCCCTCCCATAACTATCCCCCCAACTTTTAGCCTTTCTTTGGGCAAGGTATCATAATATCGTCATATTTTGGGAAGCGGGTGGCCAAACCCTCATAACTTCCCTAGCATAGCATCCCTAGGCTTATGCCTATTTAAAACAAAACCACAAGCCTCCATGCTTGTATCTAAAATACTTCTTGTACATCTCAGACGATATGTCTATTTATATTATCATCGTATTCAATATCCTCATACTAAGGATATGATTTTATTTCTAGATTTAGGGATCCTCATTTACAATGAATGATACCCATATTCTTATAAGTTTAGGGATTAATCATTTATTGTAAATGATCCCCATTTCCTTTAATTTAGTATTCATATACCAAATGTTATTAAGTGTAAGGATACTCATTTCATACAAATGATATCCATTATTATTGTGTTCTTATCTAAGTCTAGGGGTAATCATAAATGATACCCATGTATTTATTATGTGTTCATCTAATTTCAACAGTTATCTCTATCTCGTATGCATGAATTATGATTCAAATGTAACTAAACATATTATCATCCTTAAGCATTATAATGTCTATGAATAACAACAATTCCACAGACCACAAGTCTTGTATTCTTAAAGTTCCACCAACCTTCATGTAGTGATCCATCCCTTTAGATCCTCCATGATTGATGTATGTAATCTGTCAATACATACATACTATCATGATTTGTACAATTTTGGATAATCTCCTATCTATATTCCTTATCTAATCTTATCCTTTAATATAAAGGATTTAGATATGTCTTGTGTTCCTATCATCCATATAATCTATCTTCCTCATATAGTATTTTATCCTATTGATCAGTAGATCTGCAGGTTAGAATGATCTTCTAACCTTTCAGATCTAAGTATTTTCTATCTCTAAGTCTTTGTGTGTCCATCTCCTTAATCTTAATCTTTCATAGATCCTTTGATCAACAATCTATACTTGTTGATAAAGATCGAGGGCCTAGATCTTCTATTATCTAGTTCTTCTTTGATCTAAGTTCAGTTATTTGATCATCCCTAAGGAGGATGATCCTAGTTCTCTTTCTTGAATCATATCTGATCAAGGGTTTGGATGATCTAATCTAATGATCTAGATTTGATCTACAACATACATACTAATAAACATGCATACTAAGTACAATACAATGTCATGATTCTTATTGTTCTTGATCGTTCAAGATCTTATGGATCTTATTTGATCATCCTTATCTTACTTATAATTTTTATTAAGATTAGATATTTTACTAACCTTTTGTGCTCTTCTTATTATTATTATTATTATTATTATTATTATTATTATTCAACCAGTTAATATTTTACTAGTTGAAGATAGCTTTTTTCATCCTAAGTCTAGACTACTCTTATTTCCAATTGACTAAGGTTTACTAGTTGAATGGCTGAGCACAAAATGGTTACTTCAATACTCATGTAAGGACCCGTTTAGACCTCACAAATGTCAATGGAAGGTAGGGGAAGAGCGAGGCTCTATTAGAAAACCCCTTAACCACCATGTTTAGCATTCATTAGTGTGTCCTTAGCTCAACCTTTCATAAGGTTCCTATGAGCATTTTAACCCTAAGTACTCTTTCTAATTGATTTTAATTAAGTCCATGAACATTTAAAATGTCATTCATGGAGTTTCATTATTCTCCTAATTTGGGCCAAGGAAATGATATTCCTTATATTATCCTACTAACTATAGCCCTTACTATCATTAAGTCCATGTCATTCATTCCATGTAAATGTCCTTCAACTCTATTTTTCATTTCATTACATTTTCAATGTAATTTTCATAATATAAGCATTAAAGCATAAATAAATCAATAAATCTACAATTAAATCTACTAAGCAATAAAAGACAATTATAATAATATTCAATAATTCAAATGAAAATCTAACATGCCATAACTATTCATCATGATCCAACGATCATAGTTTATTTCTATACCTTTTAGGGTTAAGATCTTGATCCTTTTATTTTCCCTTAGATCTAATATATCTTCTTAATGTGATTTGATCATTAGATCATTAATGCATTTCATCCGATGATTTAATCTTCGCAATCCAGCCGATCAAGAAGATATTAAGTCATTTTATCCAATTTAAGGGCATAGATCTTAATCTATCTCAAATCATCATCATCATCATCATCATCATCAAGTCCAACATTCCATTCATTTTCATGCATTTTTTTTTACTACTTTTAAGGCTAGATCTCTTAATTAAACATAGATCAATCACTTATAACCATTGATTCCATGTTTTAGAATCAAAGATCATCAATGGATTAGAATTATAGAGTTTGATCATTCCAAATTTCACTAATCATAAGAATTAGTAATACTTTTCTTTCTTAATAGAATTTTACATGCATCAAAACATAAATTTTCTAAGTTCAGTAGGTTCTACTCGTCAAGAGGAATGCAACCTAACTTTTTTATCTCAATTTGGAGTTAAATTGATATTAGAATTGGGATTTTAAGATTTCAACTCGTTTCAAGGGCTGAAATCTTACTATTTTTGTTAATTTTATTTATCTAAAAACCTAGAAATTTTATTGTGATTATGGTCCTTAAGGTTTTAAGACCTCCTAAGCCCATCCATCAATTCAGATCTCAATTTTGAGATCATCTTGTTCACGATCCAATATTGTTACTATGGATTTTTGTGATTATCGCCAATAAAGACAATTTTAAAAATATATTTCATGAGTTCAGTAACTTATACAAGTGATAAGGAAGCTATAGAAACTTTCAGATCTAAAATCATATCTAAATTGAGCTCTTAATTGAAGAATTAAGATTTCAATTCAAAATTGGATGACTGAGATCAACTCCACAGAAAAAGACAAAAGGAGGTCGACCCATGCCTGTTGCCTAGGATTACCTACCACTAGGGACAGGTGATCAGTGATAGGAGAGACGGTCCAGATCTGGACCATCAGATCGCCCATCACTAGATCTCCTCCATCCTACAAGATCAAGGGCCCAGATTTCATCTCCTAGGGTTTTTGGGGCCCAAGAATCCATCCAATGGCTCAGAATTTCAATCTGAGCCATCCATGGTAGGGCTCTCTACCCTATTGCTGGATTCATCATTCTTGACGGATCAACAGCCGGGGAGTTCACTTAAAGGCCGAAGATCACCTAAGGGATGCCGAAATTGAAAGGGGAGTGAAGGTTCCACCTACTTGTGCCAGTTCGGTGAAGAGAAGATCACTGGAGAAGAAGAAATCATGCCAGAGATGGAGAAGAAACCCATAAATAAACCTTAGACCTTGAAAACGCATATAGTCGTGAAATTGGCAGTTGTTGTTGCCGGAGAAGGTGGGAAAGCATGGGGCTTTGGTAGATCGCCATGAAATGAAGACATTTAACGATGCAAGATCACCGTTTAATAGCCAGATTGGCCAGAATAGCTTGAAACTCCGCCAGAGATAGTAACGAGTAATGGAGTTGTTCTTTGTTTGGGATTTCTCAACGATCCAGGAGGTGGATCATTATGAAACCAAAGGACTTTTGCAGATCACCTTAGCCCGAACACATCTAACAGTGAAGATCTAGTTCCAACGGTTGGAATGTGATGTCTAATTGAATTAGGGTTTCCTAGGCAGAAACCTTAGTTCATCATGGACAACGCATCTCTGGATGTGCCTGATGCAGACATGGGGTCGTTTGCCTGGGTGCGTCTGGGGACACGCCCACAGAGAATGAGAGAGAAGGAGAGAAAGAAAAGATAATTAGGGGAGAATGGGGAGGATTTTAGAGCTAGTATTTTGGGGCATTCTAGGGGACCTCGTGAAGAACATTAGGATAATTTTTGGAAATTTTATGAGCTATTTGTAAGGAGTTTTGAATTTTCCATGATTACTTGTAATTATCATGTTTGATTTCTTTTTATTATTAAATTGTCCTTGGATTCCCACTACCACCTCCTTATCCACTAGAAGCTGGTAGTGGTTTGACTCATGATGACATGTTTTCTAGCCGTTGGATCCCTTTGTGGCCCCCTGGAGGTGTGAAAAGACCATTTTGCCCTTTTATGGAGAAAAATCCATATTATTCTCCCAGACTCAAAATTGAGTGCACTTATTGGCGTTGGATCGTATTTCCAAGTACATTCCAATTTTTGATGTCTTAGGTCTCAGTTATTAATAAAATTATCATTTTACCCTTTTATTCTTAAAAATGGAGAAAATTAAGGGTTTTTCATCCAAACTCAAAATTTGACGTACTTACAGTCATTCTGATCGGTTTTTCGAGTACATTACAAATATCCAAGTTTTAAGTCTTAATTTTATTTTTTTAAATGAATTTTCCTGGAACTCAAGTTTCAATTCCACTTTTAAAATTTTAACCTTTAAATTTTTTTATAATTCAATTATATTCATAAAAATTGGGGTTGTTACACTACACTGGGGGATGGTAGATTGTTAAAGAAGCATATGGTCTTTGAAGTACCAAGGGAGGAGATTGCTTCCTTGTAGTGAAAGAATGACTACTTGGTGGCATGTGCAATATATGCAATAAAGGCAACTAAACACATTGCTTGAGCTTGTCAGGCCTATCTGGCCAAGGTGGAGGCAATAGTGAGAGACCTAAGCTAGATGAGGTGGCAGTAGTGCCAAATTTCCTAGATGTGTTTCCTGAGGGACTACTTGGATTGCCATCGAGATGGGAATTGATTTCAAAATCAAGTTGATAATAGGGATAGTTCCTATTTCCAAGGCACCTTATAGCATGACACTAGCTGAGCTATGAGAGCTAAAAAGTCAACTTTAAGAATTGTTAGATGAGGGGTTTATTCGATCAAGTGTATCACCATGGGGAGCCCTGATACTTTTCATCAAGAGGAAACATGAATCAGTGAAACTTTGTATAGACTACCCAATGCTAAATGCAATGACCATTAAAAATAAGTATCCCCTACCTCAAATAAATTATCTATTTGAATAGTTAGAGGAATTTAAGATATTCTCAAAGACTGACTTGAGGTTGGGCTATCAGCATTTAAGGATTAGGGAGGAGGATATATCAAAGATGGCTTTTAGGACTCAATATGACCATTATGAATTAGAGTCATGCCATTTGGATTGCCAAATGCTTTAGCAGCATTTATGGATCTCATGAATAGAGTGTTCAAACAATATCTTAACAAGTTTACAATTGAATTTGTCTATGATATTCTAGTATACTCTAAGAATCTGGAGGAGGATTAAGAGCACTTGCAAATGGTACTACACAAACTCATAAGTCATCAATTATATGCAATGTTTAGTAAGTGCAAATTTTGGTTAGAGGAAGTATACTTCTTAGGTAATATTATTTCTAAGGATGGAGTGGCTGTGGACCTTGCAAAAGTAGAAGCAATAGAAAAGTGGGAGGCACCAAAGACAATGACTTAGGTGCAAAGTTTTCTTGGATTGGCTTAGATATTACTATCAATTTATTAAGTGTTTTGTATGAAATCCTCTAACCTTGACAAAGCTGACTTTGTAACATCTGAAATATTCATTACTAAGTTTATTGAACTTCACATTATGAATGTGTTTATAAAATGTTCTACGATAACCATAAGTTAAGATAGAGATTAAGGTTGTCAAGGAGATAAAAACCATGTTTATTGTTAAGTAGAGCATGCATTTAGGGTGAGACAATCATCAAGCATATAATTATGAAGCACTATGGATTTAGATAACCATAGGCTATAAGATAACCTAATCTAGGAAGATGAGAACTAAGGAGAATGGATGAATTATAGGGTGAGAATAAAAGCCAGGATTTAAGCCTTGACGAAGCACTAAGCTAGCCAAGGAGAGGGAGTGAATGGTCGATGGAAGCATGGCCCACATAGGTATGGAATGCTAGGATAATAGATTGGAACTATAGGATATCTTAGAGTAGGACCTACCCATTTAGAAAGGTAGGAGGCACCTTGTTTTTACGGGTGAATGAGGCACCTCCTTTTCAGGACTTTTGGAGGAGTAAAAAATGTGGTGGAATAGGAGGAAAATGAGAGGGATTCATGTGGAGTACTATGGGAGTCCTATTAGGAGAATAAAGTCTAGCTTAAGAAGGAAACTAATAGGAGAGATTTGTAAAAGAGCTAGTCTCGAAAGGATAGAAAGAAAGGAAATAAGGGAGAAAATGTGGAGCTACAAGGAGGAGAGGATGACCAGACCTAGTACTGAAGAAAATGTGGAAGAAAACTTGAAGAAAAGGGAGGAGAGAAGGAAAAATAAGGAGAAAGATAAAAAAAGAGAAACCAAGTAGGGGGTGGAAAAAGTCCTAGATTAGGACTTTTCTGGGGCTTTTCTTGAATGGTTTTCAATAGAAAACTTCCATGCTTCCATGGTAGAATAACCCTATTTTTATTTTATATCAAAATCTATGGTATCATAGAGTTTTAGTAGGGATTTTCTCATGTTCCAATAGTTTTTAACTATATTTGATACCAGTGGTCACTGTTTCTAGTAAAAAGAACCCAATGATTTCATCATGTTTTTATACCTTATGCTCTCTACCGCTTGCTTGACTGCACACTATTGAATTCTTGAACATTTCTAACATGCTTGCTAGATCTGTTTGACTATGAAAACTATACAAATGTATTTCTAATTTAGCAATTAAAATCTTTATGAGAGTTTTAATTAAGAATTTGGATGAGAAAAAGGGAGGAAACTGTGATTTGGGCATGATTGGTTTCAAGGGACTCCAACCCTGCTTACTAGTCAAAAACCTATGGGTCAAGATGCTACTATTTTGGGCATAAAATGATAAAATTTCTCCACAAAATTTTAACCATGTGAAAAGTACTTTTCAAAAATACTTCAGTTAAAATTTGGTGAATTTCAGAAAAACAAGGAGTTACTGGTTACCGCCCTGTTGACTAACAAAAACCCCATGACACATCTATCAATGGCTCGGATATCAAACATTATAATATTTAAACAAAAAAATTATCATTAGTTCCTATATACTATTAGAATATCTCAATTAAAATTTGATGAAGTTTTTATGAGATATAGGAAAAGGGTCGACACATAGTTATGTTTTTTACTACTTGACGCAGTTTCCTACAGAGAGTTAACCTAGAGTTTTTGTTATCTAGGTATAAACTAGACCTCGATTAAGGTTAAAAACTATATGGATACAAAACTTATGCAATAAGAAACAACATAGAAGAATGCAATTTCAAAAATAAGATGCCTAGGTCATCGGCATTATGGTAGAAAATTAGGCTTATTACTGGTTACTAGTTGAACATGGGAAATTGTAGGTGTTGCACTAAGAAAATAATAGTTTTCCCTACATGACAAATGTTATGGATGGATTAAATAACCATAAATGGGATATCACACATAATATTGTATGTAACTAAACTTGGACATACATGAGTTATATGAACAATATAGGTTGTAAAAGTGGGCTGGAACTTAAGATGGAGCTAGATCAGATGAAGCACACTTTAGTAAGTCTTTGAAATGTTATAATACTTTTATAATTGAGTTTGGTTACATTATGGCATTAAGTAAGCACTTTGATCATTAATCTAGATTCAAACTTCTAGTAGTAGGTAGCTATGTCAAATGATAAGATTATAAGAGGCATTTCAATTGTGAAAGATGAAATAAGAACTCTCATGACTTGTGCTTTATGTGATATGAATATCATCTATGATGTGTATATGATATGATTTCTGCTATATGTTATGCTTATGCTATGAGAAACATAACTAAAAATTAAAACAAAGCACATATAATCATAGCATCTAAGAAAAATAGATACAAAGCAATTAAACTATTACTAAGCATGAAAATATGTCTACTTATAAAAGCAAGAATAAAACACCAAAGGACATAACACTTAAACATAAAAAATAAAAAATAAAAAAGAGTAAGCAAAAATATAATGAACTTTTACTAGAACTAAGTTTTAGAATACTACAAGAACTTGATGAGATTACAAAGAAAGCAAAAAAAAAGACTAAAACTTTCCCATATTGGAAGTCCACACCCAACATCTCTTTCTTGATATATCACATATTGAAAAGTCCGCTAAGATTCACTCCAAGCCAAGCAAGAAAATATAAAGCCCTTCAATTACAACCACTACAACTCTCTTCAAATACACCATGAGAAAAATGTTGAACTCCACCCAAAACTCTCCCAAAAGGATAAAAATGTTAAAGCCATCTTTTTACTCCCCCTAAATGAGAGAGAGAGAGAGAGAGAGAGAGAGAGAGAGAGAGAGAGAATCCCATGTCCGAAACTCCTCTCTCTATATGTAAAACATGTCCAAGCCTTTTCTAATTTTCATTCCATCTTTCCATTGTGCTTAGGTAGCTTTCTCTCTTATGTCATACTCCCATTGGCCCACCTAAGAAGCTCCCCTTATTTCCCTTTTCAAAATCTCTTAAGACTATCGAAGTTCATCCCCCCTTTCTCTCTTTCCTAGCTACCTCAATATTTCTATCTAAAATTCATTATTCTTAGCTAATCCTTTTGTGTATAAAATATTCAAATATGGTAGCCTAGGATATCCCTAATATCCATTAGTTCTTGGCCATTGAATCATCACAAAACTCATGAATTCCTAGCGATAGATTTTTTATTTTTTCCACGCCAAAATTGGATGTTTTTTCAACTCTTCTCTCCATGTATAACATGTTTACTTGTATTGTCTTAACTAATTGACTAAAATTTCTATTATATTGTAGTTCTTCAAAACTTTTATCGTCTTGGCTAATTGACAGATATTTTTATTGTCATTAAGATCTACTTATCAACTCATAAGATTTCTACATTTTTACTATTTAAATGAGACATATATATATATATATATTCACAAATTTATTTTGAGAAAATAATTTAAGACATTCAATTGGAGACTAAAGTACAAACTAGTACTGACCATACAAGTAAGTTAAGATATAGATGGAGCCTAGCTTGCTTGAATCATGGAGAGAGAGATTTTGCATCCCTTGCACCGCTTGGGAGGATTCAACTATCTTCAAGAAGCACATTTTGATGTGTTCCTTTAAGCTAAGGTTCATCAAATTCAATTTCCTACAAGATTCTAATATTTCTAACATAAGGATAGTGTTTGAATTGATCATGCAACATCTTCTCTTTACTTAGTGATTATTTGGCCACTTGATTTTGCCATTGACTATGGGATACTTGATCCCATGTGAGGTTGGCTGCTACCAACATATGATGAATATTATCAAGTTGTTGGCTTACAAATTTATAATATTTTAAAATTTTCAATGGCATCCTCCTTTTTTTATGATCAAGTACCTTCCACCATCCCCAAAAGTGTGGCTATGATACTTTCTTTCTCTTATTTGAGACACTATATTGAAACATGGTGCAAACCTAAGGGTAATTGATCTATTTTTTAAGGGGATCTATCCTCATTAGTATCTAACAAGAAGAAATTTGGGAAAAGTTGTCATGTCTAGTTCCATTGATCAGAATGTATTTATAAGTAGATGAAGATAGCTGTCTTTATAAGTAGGCAAAGATTGGTGTAGCTTTAATATTACTCGCAAGCACATGAATCAAAGTAGCATTGCACGCAAAGAGAGGTCGACATGAGAAATCTCATGGAAGTGTATGTTGGATGGATCTTATTTAAATTATTTATTCCTTGCCAAAGGAGATGGTTTTTTTCCTATTCTAAGAGTTAAATTAACATGGAAACTAAAAATATATGAAATTAGAACCTTTCTAAACCTAAACATGCAAACATTCTAAAATTACTCTAACATGCAAATTAACCTAGACAATGACCAATTAAAACCTTTCTAAACCTAAACATGGAAACTTCCTAAAATTAATCTAACAAGCAAATTAACCTAGACAATGACCAACTAAACCTAAACATGACCTAATCTAAAAATCAAAACATGTAATATAACTAAACATGGTGCATATGATTTTAAAATGGAAAGTACATGAAATAAAGTAACTAAGATGCATGAATTGAACATGAAAGTATGTATGAACTAAGTTGCAAACTAATTTAAATGGAATGCATGAAAGTAACTTACTAAAGCATGGAGATGTAAGCTAATACAAATAATCATCTAATGGGCCACACTTCAAAACCATGCACATGCCCATGGGTAGTGCACATATGGTTCAAATGTGTGGTTTATATGAAATTTAAATGCAACTAATTTTAGAATGAAACACAAGGAATCTAAGCATGGAAAGAACATCTAAACATCCATGAAAAACTAATTTTAAAGAAACCAAAAGAACAATGAATAGTGCGCAATTAACATTGAAGATAAGAATTTCATTGATTCAATGACCAAGTCACTCTCCATGGAGTGCACACCATTCAATGCTCCATAAGAAAGTTAAAAATCCATCATAATCAATTTTCCTACATTCTAATCTCAAGCATGCTACTAGACCAATAGAGATATAAGGAAAAAGAAAGGGAAACAATAAGTAAGCAAGGGATGAGCAAAGAACGTAAGAAGATTCAAAGGCATGGACCTTGATCTAAGGGCTATAGTCTTGGTTGTTACTATGAGAGAGTTATAGCCTTTAGATTCAAGGATCAAAGGAACAAGAACAAGTGCAAAAATCAAAGAAAACAAGGCAAAAGCTAGGAGCTAAAGCATAAACTCAAGGAGCAAAGCAAAGCAAACAAGTAAAGGATTGAGAGAAAAACGAACCTAACTTGAAGGAGAGAACAAACTAAGAGGAAGGAGGTGTGGGAGGGTAGGAAGATGGGCTACTTCAAGGTGAATATCATTGAAAACCTAGAGGAGATGAGAAAGGTGGAGGGACCACCATTTTAGGAGGGGGCATCCTGCACTTCTCCCCAGTGTCTTCACATGGAACCCTTGCATACTTTATATGGGTTGGATCCCTTCTAAAAGAAACCCTATGGGAGTGGAATGTGAGATTAGAAATTGGTTAGGTTTTGGACATAAAAAGGAGGACTTCAAATATACAAAAATCATGGATCACATTGGGCATTCAATGTGGAGTCGTGTTTGAGATTTGGAAGGGAATTTGAGTGGTGGAGATTAAAGGTTGTGGTTAGGATGAGATGAGTTCTAGGAAGGGATAGAGATAGAGGTTAAGAGATGGAGTTAAAAGTTGATTAGTTAGCAAGGAGAGAGGTCAACCAATTTAGTAACTATGTTTTTAGGAGGGGGCATCTCCCCTTTGTAAAAAAATCATGTGGGGAATTAGAAGGGATGGAAAGAGGGATGAAAAGAGAGAAAAAGAGAAGAAATAGAAGGTGGGGTAGTTGGTAGATCTAAGTAAGAGTTGGATGGGATTTAGGAAGGTGGGAGGCGCCACCTTCTTAGGAAGGTGCATCTCCCCCTTGAAAAAGTTGTGGGGTGATATAAGGTAAGGTGGAGAGAGAAAAACATGGAAAAAAATGGGGGAAAAAAAAGATATAAAGGTGGTTCTTCCTATTGGTCCACATGCTTGCTTACTTGTTCTATTTTCATCCAAACATCTTCTAATTATTCTCTTAAAAACCCATTTGTAGTTTAGGATAATTGAGTGAAATTCTCTTCCAATAGTATCACTTCATGTAGCATTGGCTTAAGTGGCTTGAATGGCTCTCTTTGAAGGCTTATTTGGCTTAGCTTCATGGTTCATATCCTCGGCTTGACTTCGTTAGCTTGTTACCTTCTCTCATGGCTTATATGGCCAAGTGGCTTTCATGGCTCCCATGCAAAGGTGGTGGAAATATATGGCTTGTGCACAAGTTCATTTTAGTCACTTTTAACTCTTCCAATTTCTTCCTTGCTTGCCCTAAGATGATCTTGATCCTTAATTAAGCTTTGGGTTGATGATATTTAGGCCTTGGATTGATCTTTTGATCTTCAATTATCATCTTGATCAATTTTGATCATTGGATCATCATCTTGAATCCTACAAAAGATGAAAAGTACTAAATAAATTCTTTAAAAAATATGATCATTCACATACTTACTCTGGATTTGCTTCTGAACCTACAAAATATCAAAACTTTTGAATGATTAGGTCAAAAATACATGTGTTACAAATTTCTAAAAAATCTTAGAAATAACACTCTATTTTGCAACACATGAACTACTAATTGGGCACTAATTATACAAAATTGAGCATTTATCAAAGATAAATGTCAATGCAACATAAGTGCCTATAACTCCTACTCCCATGTCTTATTGCTTAACACCTAACATATCTCCTTTCAACTACTCAAAGTAAATAACTAATGTCCTAGTATGTGACTAAATGAATCAAGACATGCTACCAAATATATTGTAGTTGGCATACATATATCAAAAAATTTCAAGGGAAATGTAGGGAAAAAACCAAATCCATATCCAAATTTGGTTGTTAGATTTTGATGAAAAATAATTTATATTTTAGGGAAAAACACCATAGTCACATATGCAAACATTAGGAAAATGAAAAAGTTAATAATTTTAAACAATCCAAATCCTATTAAGGCAAAAAACAAATTGGTAGGGGAAAGAACCCAAATCCTAATGCATATTTGGTTTTAGATTTCAATGGAATTTAGTTTAGACTTTAGGGAAAGAGCCCAAAACCCAAATGCATATTTCAACTTAAAGATGTACATATTTCTAAAGATTTTAGGATGATTATGATTGTCTTCTTCATGGGATTTATGTTTCTAGTTACAGAAAAATTGCCATGAAATTTCCCACAAATTTTAGTTTTCCTTTTGGAAAATTTTCTTAAAAAATCCTACTTTTTCTTTTAGTTAACCCTTATACCCTCAAATTTGGATAAATCTAGATATATCCTCAATTTAACAACTCTTCGTAATTACACCTAAAATGTAGAAGATGCTTGATATAGTGACCTTACCATCTTATGTGCTCATTTAGTTGGACGTTAATTAGACAATGTGGTGTTTATCTAGCTCTGATAGTCCATGTTGGCATCCAACATGACCATTAAGAAAACTAGATATGAAAGCTTAACTTCCTTGTAATGATGTGTAATCCTATGTGGCTTTGGCTATTTTTTAACTTTACTTTCTTACCCAAAAAACATTAAAAAAAAAATTCCCATTTGAAATCTTGCTGGGAAAACCATGGAATTTGGACCATATACCAACACTCCTTGAATGACGATAAAGGGAAAGATCATTTGGGTTCTATATGAAGCACATATGGAATATTTCTTCATTGAAAATGGTTTATTAGTGAGATAGTTGTGGATTCATCCTCCATTTATGCACATTCAACTCTAATTCATAGGTCATTGCATGCAATGTAATCCATGATTACACTATTTTCATTTGCACATTTTTTATATTTATTATGTTATTTGAGAGATTGTATACAAACCAATCATGCCAATTAGGGTCTTTTACTATCAACATGGGTTTGTGCAACTTGTTGGCTCCAAAAGTTTAGGCTTTTTGAATTACTATGTATATTTTGATTAATTTACTTAGAAAGATTGTTGCTCTTGTGTGTCATTTGTACTTTTTCATTGCAAAATAGTGGTTTGGCTTAGTTTATTCTCTTTGTTTAAGCGTCAACAATTTCATTTTGGTTAAATTTATTTTGTGGATGTTTTTGTTCTTTATGGATGTATGCGCATGAATTTATTCCGGTTGTTCATTGTTGGTTAAATTTCTTCTATGGATGCATATGTTCCAAAAATCAGTGGTTTCATTTTGTTTATTACCATTGTTCTTTATTGATGTATACACATTATAAGGGTAAAACAAGAGGATCACTTGAAATTGGTCCATCTCGATCTTTATCCAATTTATTTACTATTGCTATCTTATTTCCTTGCCCATTTTTATGCCTCTTTAGTTAACAACATTACTTGTCTATTTTTCTATGTTGTACTTTTATTAGATAGGATGGATGGATTTAGCATTGACCTCCATCATGGGCGCAGGTTGATTGGGGGTGGGACATGTCTACTATGAAGAGGAAAATGTAGTACAACTAAGGGAATGTTCACTGAAACTTCTAAATATGCTAAGTCAAGTACTTTTTATATAATAGTGAGTGCTCAAAATCTATGTGCTTGAAAGATGATAAAGAGGTGTTTGACTTGGCTAAGTAAAGGACTTTTTCTATAAGAGTAAGTACACAAAATTTGTGCTTGAATGATGATAAAAAGGTGTTTGACTGGGCTAATGTTCATAATGTGGCAATTTTTGGCTCTACTGCACGAGAAAGAGTATGAAGAGCAAGTTGATAAAGAAATTTGTGGAAATGAAGGGCTTCTGGATGTGCAAATTCAAGAAAAACAAGGTGATGAAGAAACACAAAACAATGAAGGGTCTGTAGATGTTGAAATTCAAGAAGAACAAGGACCACAAGAAGGTAAACATTAGTCTAGTGCACAAGAAGGGGTGAGGTATGTGAAAATTCAAGAAGCACAAGGTGATAAGGAATCTAATGGAGAAGAAGATACTAGTTATTGGCCTATGGGCTTAGGGAGTAATCCAGTGAAATGATAATTTTTGTGTAGATTATGAAGAGGCCTTTGAGGTTCATATCATGGTTAGAAAATCAAAGAGAAAAGATGGGCAAGAGAATACCCAACCATATCCTCCAAGAGAGGTTGCACAACCATCAAAGACAAGTGGAAGATTTCTGTATCAAAGAAGTTAGAACATCAAACTTTAGTCAATCAGAAGGAGGTTTAGATTATCTAGATTCATCTGATTATGATTCTTTGAATCAAGATGAGCTATTAGAGGGAAAAACAAAGAATATCAGCTTCATTATGTATGATCCAAGAGAGGGACACACCTTTCCACATCTAGAGTCAGCATGCAATTCACTAATTTCAAGGAGCTTAGGGATGCAAACTAAGCATAATCATTTAAGGATAGAAGGAATATTGGATTCATGCAATCTGAAGGAAATAGGGTGAATTTCAAATTTTCTATGAAGGGGTGTCCTTTTAGAACTTATGCATCATATAAGAAAAGGACTAAGTTGCTCCAAGTGAGAACATACAATGACACTCACCATTGTGTGAGAGCTAACAAGAATAGATAGCTTAGTTCCACTTACTTGGCAAAGGCCTTTACTGTAAACATAAAGAGGCCTAATATTAAGTTCAGGAAGTTAAAAGATGTAATCAAAGATCTTTCATTTTGATGTTAATTTCATGCATTGTGGAGGACTAAAGCAAGGTCTTTAAAACTCCACCATATGACTCCCAAGGACCCGTTTACTAGATTGTGGGGCTACATATATGAGGTGAGATAGAAGAATCTTAGCATCACTATTAAGTTATTAGTACAAAGGCCAAGGCCAAGGAGGATCAAGTCTTTCACAGACTTAACATATGCATTGGCTAGGGGCTGGAAAGAGGGATCTAGGTCACTTGTTGGATTGGATGGATGGTTCCTTAAGTGGTTCTATAAGAGGGAGCTCTTGTATGCAACCAAAAGAGTATGATGATGAGAGAATGTTACCCATTGCTTGGTGTTGAGTGTTCATTTTATATTAAAAATCCTAAATTTTGCATAACTTTAGTGTATTTGATAATTTATTTTCACATTTATGAGATAGATTTTCACTAAAACACTTATTTCTCATCTAATCATAATTTGGTGTAATTTTAGGGTAGGATGAACAATCTAAGATAAGTATGTGTAAAACCACTTCTAAAATAATACTAATTAGGACTTTTTCTATGTTTTGTAGTTGGTAAATAAAGATCCCAGTAGATTAAATCAAACCAAACAACGTCTCAGATTGCTGATCAAGTTTAAATGAAAATGGATGCTTGAATAAATCTAGGATGAAATTTGAATGATCTGGATCATGGCAAGAGAAGAAACAAGGAATAGATCCATCATTATTATTTAGGGAATTATATTTGAAATGGGCATCAATTCTTTTCACAGACTAAGATGAGTGCCATAGGTTTTCATTGCCATTGGTTATGTGGAATTGATTTTCTAGGATCATTGCCATTTCACATAGTTACAGTGGAGTGGCAGATGAGCCTGTGGATTAATGAATTTAGAACTTGCAAAGACTGCAGAGATCCTCAAAGATCAACCATCTTGGTTTCAAGATTGTTAGAGCCTTGAGGTTTTCACCATGCTTCTAGCTGCAAATGGGGGGACTATTAAATTGATATACATTCAGATGTATGCACCAACTACTTTAGCTCCTTCACACAACTTTTGGGTAAGATACCCCATGAGCTTTGATGAGTATCCAAAATTGTCTAAAAAGTACTGAATTAGTATCCATTGTTATAACTTAAAGCATTACATTAGGGTTTTTGGCCAAAAATTATAACACATGCATTTCTGACCTAATAAAACAAATATTTGATAATTTGCAAGTTCAAAGGCTAATCCGTGATAAGTATGTGGATAATCATAATTTTTAGGATTCAATTAGGGTTTTTCACTTTTTGTAGGAATTGAGATGATAATTTGACCTCCGAGATCGATTGAGATAAAAATTGAAGATTGAGGTGAAAAAATTGAATCAAAGCTTAAAATTTGATAAGTATTTAATTTTGCATAAAAACTACCCAATTAGTACTCTTGTGTTACAACTTATAGGGGTAAATTAGAGTTTTTAGACCAAAATTCGTAGCGCATGCATTTTTTACATAATATGCCAAAAGTTTGATATTTTGTAAGTTTAGAGGCTAATCTAAGGTGAGTATATGATTAATCATATTTTTTTAGATTTTAATTAGGATTTTTTACTTTTTTGTAGGAAGTAAGATGGTGATCCAACAGCCGATATCGATCGAGATGAAATTCAAGATCAAGATCAAAAGATCAAGTCAAAGCCTCAAAATCTTCACTTTAACATAAACCAAAGTTCAAGATCATCTTGTGGACTAGTAATGGATGTGACTAAAGGAGTTAAAGATGGTCAAAGTAGGCCCACAAAGTAAGCCAAGCATTTCCACCACCTTTTTCATGGGAGTCATTCAAGCCACCTTAGCCATATAAGCCATCTAATCCATCAAGCTTAGCTAAATGGAAGGCTAGGATTGGAGGAGATTTAGGAGAGTTATCCATGAGTTATTTTGAGGATAATTAAGGGAAAACCTACTAGGATAAGTTGGCATATGGACCAATAGGATGAGAACCTTCAAAATTTGATGTTTTTCCCACTTTTTTCCACCCTTTTATCACTTTTCACCTTATCACCAAACACCACCACGAATTTGAATTTCTATTCAAGAGTCCTACAATTCCATAACTCTACCACCTTTTTTAACCATTCAACCAATCTCTGATTCTTAGAAAACCACTTACCCAATCAATTTTTCTCATGTCAACCCACTTTCCTTCTAAGAAAAAGACGGCTATATTCTAATCAAAATTAGAAACTAGACAGCCCATGCTTCTTATCTCTCTCTTATGGCATGTTTATGACATCATCTTGCTAATTCATCTTCCACCTACCTTTCTCATTCAATACCTTACCCCTAGGGCTACTTTCCTTATGTTTTCACTCCTTCCTAAGTTAGGAAACCACTCATTTATATATAACACCATAGTCCATACGAATTTTTCAAGTAGAGGAGGGTGGCACTCCTTGAAATCAAGCTTTTCTTTGGTGTTATTTGTTGCTAGACTTTGGGATTTCTTAGATTATTTTCTTCCTTTGATTTTCTAGTTATTATCTTTGTTATTTTCTCTCCAATTCAGGTTAGTAGTTTACTCACTTTGGTTTAGTTTTCATTGCTTACTTTTTATTGTTTTGCCTTTTAGTTTTCCACCTTTATTTCCATCTAACTATCTTCTTTTTCATTTACCTCAATTATACTTGTTTTTCTTTGTTACTCAATCAAGATTCAAGTTATTTATTCTCTAGTAGTGGCAGCCAAGAGAATAAGTAGCTTAAATTCTTGATTTCTCCACTTGAATTCCATGTTTTCTACCCTTTTTTTTTCCCTTAGTTTTAGGCAGTTTTTCCATAGTTAGTTCACCCACTTAGCCTTTGTTTCTCTTGAATTCCTTTCTGGGTTTCTTTGTGTGTCATTATAATTTAGAGTGTGAGCATTAGATTAGAATTTTGTTAATTTTTAGATATGATTTCAGGCTTTATAAAATGCTCATACTTTTGATTTAAACTGGATATGATTCAATAAAGTTTTATGGGAATTCTTGTTATGGACTGTTTCTTTCATCAATCTACTTTGGATCTTAGTTGTTTCCTTGCATAAAATTTATGGTTTCAATAACTTTCTAATGCTAGATTTATTTATTGTTAAGTACTGAAATCAAGAAATTGGTTTTTCCTTAACTTTGTACTTTAATTCTAGCCATCAAAACATCTTATTTTCCTAAATCCTTAAGTAACCATTTAGGTTTTCATATTCTTTATCAGATACCATAGTTAGTTTTCATAGTAACTCATTGTAGGTGCATTAAATATGACCATCTTAAGGCTCCAGAATCATGCACAAAGTCCATAAACCATGCACAATGGTTCTAAATCCCATTCCTTTTAGATTTTTAATTAGTTTAGTTGCTTAATTTAGTTTTAGCACTATTTAATTCATTTTTTGCATCTTATTTTAGGTTTAGAAAGCTTCCTTTTTGAATTTTAGAAAGTTCCAATTTAGGAAGTTTTTAGGATTTAGATAGTGCTAAATTTAGGTCTTTATGGTAGTTTCCATTCACATGTAAGTTTCTAATTTGTTGTAAAAGTTAGTTACTATCATTAGTTACTTGTTTTTGCATGCTATTTTAGTGTTATAAAGTTTCCTAAATTGGTTTTAGAAAGTTATAACTTTAGAAAGTTTCTAATCTAATTGAGGAAAGTGTTAATTTAGAAAGTTTCCATTTTATTAGTTTCTTTAGTTTATGTTTCCTAGATTAATTCATGCTTGTTTTGCATTTGTTTTCTTTAGTTAAATTCTATTAGTTAGGTAAGTTTCCATTCTAATTGATTAACTTTAGTTTTTAGAAAGTCTCTTTTAATTCTAGTTCTAATTCCATGCACGCTTCCATTACATGTTACTTTAAATTCCTAATTTAATCACATCTTTATATCATTGACTGAAGTTAATCAATTTGTATAAAATCCAATCCATTGCAAATCTATGAGATTCCTTGTGGGATCAACCTTGCTTGCATGAAAATACTACATTTATTCGTCCGCTTGTGAGTTTTAATTAAACAACAACAAAATTCATAAATCCAAAGTGAGATGAAGGATCAAGATCATCTTAACACATGCAAAGGATGGAAATGGAGAAGTCAAGGTAACTAAAGTGGGCCAATACACAAGCCATGCAAAGTCCACCACCTTTGCATGGAATTCACTCAAGCCACCTAGTCATATACAAGCCATGAAGAAGGTGACAAGCTAAGGAGCTTTGCAAGCCATTAAAGCTAAGGGGTTGAGCCACCAAACCAAACCAAAAGAGCCCCTAAAGCCCACCATAAAGCCAAGCCAAATGAGCTCTCAAGGCAAGCCATCAAGCCACATGAGCCAAGCTACATGGAAGGCCATGATTGGAGGAAAATGTAAAGAGAATATCCATGGGATTTTAAGGGTTATTTTGAAGATAATTGAGGGAAAGCCAATTGGTTAAGGTAGCATGCGGACAAATAGGAAGAAGCCACTTCATTTTTATTATTTTTTCGTGCTTTTCTCACCTTTATTTTCCCTTTCCACCTCACCATACAAATTCATTACGAATTTTGCACCTTCCTACCTATGAGTCTCACCTTTCTAAACTCTTCAACCAACCCACCATCCTAGATCTACCCAATCCCCTCATTCCACCTCATTCCCTTTCTTTCCCCTTAGCCTTCCATCTCTTTCCACTTCCATCTTTCTTTCCTAACCACTTAGATCCATAAGTAACCTTCCTAACCACTTATCTTATCTTTTTGGCTAACCTAGATCTAATCCCAACTTTACATTCAATCTCCACATCATCTCCACTATAGGATCATATCCTAGCAAAAATAGAAGGCAGCCACGTAGGTATCATCTTTTGGGAGAGGAGGAGGCAACCTAAAAATGTGGTGCCTTCCTTCTCCTTTTAAAGGACTTTATAATTTTCTCCTTTAGCAGCCTTCTTCCTTGAAGTTCTCTATGTTTTTCTCCTTGGGCTGCTCCTCTCTAAGTATTTCATGCATAGCTCCAATCTTTTGTTCTTTGGTTCTTCCATTAAAGGTTAGTTATTCATCATCTTTTGATTTCATTTTTCATTGTATGAAACTCATTTTTTCTACTTAAGTTTCATGCATAGGATTCCCTAAGTTGCCATCTATTTTGCTAGTTATTCTTGCTCGTTATTTCAAGATCCAAGGTTGTTTTTCCCTTGAAGTGATAGTGAAGGGAAAAGCCACCTTGAATCCATTTGGTTGTACTCCTCTTCCCTACTTTTTCTTACCTTAGATCTCTTGATTGTGCTTCCATTCCCATATTTTCTTTTTGGTGATTATTCAATATTCCTCCCTCAAAGGGTCACATGCATGGTACTTAGAAAATTGGATAGTGTATGAAGAGGGTCAAGGGGTTTATTTGGGTCAAGGATGGTGTGCACCACCATTGTAGTGATTTCTTTAAACTTGTAATGTATTTGATTCAATAAAAATCCATATTTGATTCATGTTATTCCATTCTTATTATGCATGTTAATCTATGCCAGCTCAAACTTATGATTGAATGCTTAGATCTTTATTTGTTCTAAAATTGTTTTGTAGTAGAATTTCTTAAAACTATGATTTCTTGTTGTTTAATTTCATGCATTCCTTCCATAGTTAGTCAGCATTTTAGTGGTATTATCTTATTGATCTTGCATCTTAATCCATAGGTATTTCACTTAAGAACTACAAATTCATACATTAGTATCATGCACATGGACATTGGATCATGTGCATGATTCTAAGAGTGTTTGTGTGATGCATGCTTCATTTAGGTAAGTGTTTATGGGTGAATTAGAATCTTTGATCATTAGATTAGCCTGTGCATTTTTCATCATGAACTATGCACGCCATTCTTTAGGAATTTGTGAATAGTGAGTGAATGATTTCCTTGCTTATTTTTGCATGTTTCCATATACTAGTTTCCATTAGTTTGTTATGCATTATTTAGAAAGTTTAAATTAGAAAATTTCTATTTTTATAAAGTTTTCTTTTGGGAAAGTTTCTAAGTTTAGCTTAGTCTTTGCATATTTTCATATTTCGTGTCTACATTTATGTTAAGTTTCCATTCTTAGTTTAGGTTAAAAAATCTCATTATCTTGGCTTGGTTAAGTAATCTAAATAAGGACCCACTACTCCTACAAATCCGTTTGATTCCTCATGGGATCGACCTCCATTGCATGAATTTACTATAACTGATTCATGTGCTTTTAAGTTTAACTTCAAACTCACATCAAGTTTAGAAGGCGGTAACCTTGTGCTTTATGAGAGATCACTTTCTGGTGGTGGACCAAATGGACTAAGTACACCCCAATCTGTAAGAGCTCAAATGTGGTAAGTGGTTGCTTGATTCGGCCATGTGAGGGTGTAGGCTTGATAATCCATATAGTTGATCATCTAGATCTTAAGGCCTTGAGTGTTTGTAAGGTGCTTCAACCACTATATGAGTCATCCAAGGTTGTTGATTAGAAAATGACAATTATGGATCTACACCATATTAGTCAAATAGCATAGGAGATGAGTGGCGAGGTGGAGTATGCTTGGGGCAGGCAACTTGCTATTTTGTAAACTTATAGCAAACCATTGAGTAGGGCTTTCAATGATGCTATTGATATATATATATATATATATATATATGTATATGTAACACATAAAATGAGTGTTCTCAATAAATTTAGAGCAGTCAAAAATCCTAGGTGGAACATAGAGCCTTATCAATTCAAATTAAGGTGTTTGTACAAAAAATAAAGTGACAGATGATGTGTTTTAAATATAATACTGCAAGTGCAGGGGTCCACTATAGCATAGACACAGCAAGCATGGGTCAATCCACAAGGACTATTAATAATTGGTCTTTAATTAAAACCTATTTTAACTACTTTAAGCTAGCCAAACAATTTATTTAATTAATTAATGACCAAAAATTCTAAAAAACTAAAATCATATAAAATGCTTAAATTTAAACCTAACCTTAGGATTTAAAAATCCAATATATTAGAAATCAAATATTTTAGGCATTAAGTTATCTAGATTTTTTTGCATATGTAACTAGAAGCACGATGTTTCTAACACATGAAAAATATTTATTTTAAAGCTCTTTTTAAATCTTTTCTTAATACTAGTTTCTTAGCATGGCACTATATTTATTTAAAGGATAACCAATCTTCTTAGGGCACCAACTATTAAAGGTTCACTGATAGTCAACCTCTGTTTTTCTATACTCTATATCCCTTTCTTTCAAGTAATGACCAAGTGTGTAAACTTAGGGTGGTATGAATCTAATATTAATATTATGCTCTAATTTAATCTATAATAATCTAATATAAAAAATATCTTACTCTAACTTATATTTCAACTTAATTCCTTAGGTGAACTAATTAAACATAAGCACAAAGAAATGAACTAAATCTAACAATTACAAAAGTAAGCAAATATAACATAAAGGAAATTACACTTAAAGTAAAAGGATAAGAGTTTTGTTCTACTTTAAGTGTAATTTCCTTTATGTTATATTTGCTTACTTTTGTAATTGTTAGATTTAGTTCATTTCTTTGTGCTTATGTTTAATTAGTTCACCTAAGGAATTAAGTTGAAATATAAGTTAGAGTAAGATATTTTTTATATTAGATTATTATAGATTAAATTAGAGCATAATATTAATATTAGATTCATACCACCCTAAGTTTACACACTTGGTCATTACTTGAAAGAAAGGGATATAGAGTATAGAAAAACAGAGGTTGACTATCAGTGAACCTTTAATATTAGAAATAACATCAATTGATTACAAATAAAGGAATAACAAAAGCAAATACAATTAATCCTATGCGTTAGAACAAATTCACCTAGAATTTTTAACATGCCACCTGAGAGATCTTCTAGTGAATCTCATTAACCCACACACTACTACCTGTCTTTCTTATTGTCCACTTGTGACTTAGTTCATGTAGTGTGACTCAACATAGCCATGGATCATGAACCACTAATTCCATATCCCTTGGAAGAAGTGTTTACGCCTAAAAATCTACTTTATGAATGTAATACCAAGAGAGAGAATGAGATTTGGAAAGGCTTGTAAATGAAAAAAATCTTGGAGAGATGAATGGATAGAATGATAAAGGATAGGATGAAGTGTAGTGTAGTGTCATTAATTTAGATCTAGAATATGAACAAAAAAATTTAGAAAAATAAAACAAGATGGAAAAAGATTAAGGCTTGATAATGAAACGAAATTTTGGTGAAAAAAAGGGGAATGAAAAAAGGGGCTAGAGATGGATTTTTTAATGACATTTTGTGGAGTAGTCAATTGTGGGGTTGAAATACTAATCCAGGAATTTTAGAGTGAATTATTAAGTAAAAAAAATAAAAATAAAATAGTGGAGAAAGGTTAGAAAATTAGGTAGAAAAGACTAAAAATAATGTATGAAAAGGATGAATGAATGAAAGGGTCAGAAAATGAATTTTAGATAAATATTTTGGTGATGGATAAAGCATGGGATGGATGGATGGGAGTAAAATTTTGAGGGTGAGATAAATTTAAAAAGAGAAGAAGAAGCATAAAACAAAAAAATGAAAAGAATGAAACACGATGGAATAATAGTGCAAGCCTTTCTTACCTCTTCTCTTCTCCTTGGATGTTACTCCTTTTAGAATGCTCTCTTGATGTTTGATCACTTTGTGTGGTTCTATAAGCTTGAGAACTCTCTTAGTTCTCCTCTCTTTCTTCCTCTCTTCTACTTTGTGGAGCAAGAGAATAGAGAAAGTGGAAAATGAATTATGCTTTGAACTCCTTTTGCTTTCTTTTGTGTTTTACATTGAAGAGCATGGATAGTTGGAAGTTTCTTATTAGAAGCTCCCTTCCTCCCCATATTTCCCTAGACCTTATCTATCTTTTTGTTATCACTTTTTCTTTTCACCCTAGCTCCCCTTGGAAAAGTCATGGACTACATGTAGAATGCGTTGAGATTCATTCTTAATTCAATAGTTTTATCAAGTGCTATGATTGGATTGTATTATGAGATGAGATGGAGTGGTGAGAGGGTTTTCATGCTTTTCATTCTTCATCCCCTTCCTTGGATCATGTTTCAACCTTAGGATGAATGGTTCAGATTTCGTTGAAGTATCATATCCAAAAAGGCATTGTTTTATAGCTCATTCCTTCTCATTCATTGGATCTGTATGCCCTAAGATGGATGGCTGGGACTCCTTTCATATTTTCTTATCCACACTAATTCTCTTCCTCTATTTTCTCCTCATATCACCATTTTTATCTCTATCCAATTATAATTAAGTGCAAAACATGTTTTCTTCTAAGGAGAACTCTTATGGGTCTCCTTAAAAAATGGTAGGCAACCCACTAAAATATTCTCCACTAATCATGGTTCAGTCTTCTCTCTCATGCATGACTTCTTTCCATTGGTCAATTCTAAATCAAATGGTTTCTCATTGGTTGCTTTAGGATGATCTTAGATGTGAATTGATCTCATCCACTCTTTCTTAATATTCTCAGATGAAAACTAGTCGTAGATTTCTCCTTTTTTGTCTCTCTCCTCACCTGCTTATTTTCTCTTAATTTTATTCTTTATTTTTGTATGGACTTCACATGTATGAAGTGAAGAGTCTCTTAGTGCATTATAAAATCATGGATGACATGTGGTGGTCCCCATTTCTAAAGTGACAAGAGAGAAAGATAGGGTTTTAAGTCTCTAGCAGGCCTTGACATGAGTGTACTTCACATGCATGCTTCCTTTGACATGTGTGACTTTTAATCTTCACATATAATCTCCAAAAATGTGTTGAAATACATGCATGGATGCATGCATGGAATCATCCTATGTTTTCATGTTACATCCTCTTTTGCATGGATAAGGTTTGGTGCTGCTTATAAGGTTTCTAACTATGCTGAAAATTATAACAACACACATTCTGCATTCTAAAATTTTGAACTTCACTAAATTTGGTTGGTGGGCCAATATTGATGCTTGAACTCTAAATTATTCATCTTTTAGGGTTTGGAATACCAAAAACATCCTTTTTTACAATTGTGCCCTAATATTGCACAATGTGAAAATAATCATAATTAGTGATCTTGATAATAAAATAAGGGCTAGACCTGAAAATATAGAAATATTCTATGTAATAATTCCATACTTATCAACGGAACTTCTCATGCATTCGTGCAAGCCAGTCACCACCTTATGAAGCTTCTAAGAGAAGCTCAATTCATATATATTGGAATTATATACAATGAAAGCTTCTTTGAAATAAAATAAGTTAGAAGATCGAGACCCACATAAGACTTCTTCTTTACACACTCTTTCTCCTACTTAACCAAAGGAAGGGACCACCTAAGGGGAAGTACAAAATTTTCACACTAAGGTCCCTTAATTATATGTGAATAATAAGGAAAATTAATGATGTTTTATGGAGAAAATGAAGAAGGAGAAGAGAGTGATAATTTATAGGAAATCTATGGTTGAAGCATCCTTACCTTTTAAGATTTAAAGGCCAAAATCTATCCTTATTCATACACATTCTAAGAAACCAATGAATACTAACTCACGTAAGGATGGACCAATAAGAAGATAAACTAAAATGAAGACCAAAATCAAGCCTCATTGATAAACATTTTTTTAGTGAGTCTACCCACTTTAAAAATAGGAGAAGAATCTCTACATCCAAGGAAGGAGATGTCCCACCCTCCTTACATCTTATTGGTTGGAGAATATTATGGTAGGCTAGGGGAAAAATAATGAATAGTAAGAGATAAGGAAATCTCAATAGAATCTTAGCTACCCATTCTAAGTTATCCCGATCTAAAGGTGGAAAGTAAAGAAGCTACCAAATAAAGGTCCTTGTGGATAAGAACATTCCAATCAAATCTCATCCACCTAAGCTGGAGTAATGATGATCTAAGGGCCAGTAATGAAGCATTGGAATATTACAAACCCTAGCTTCCCTTAACTTGTTGAAAAGTGAATCCAAAATCCTAAGGAAGGATCTCATCCAATGGTCTACCTTTCATACAACTTTCTAAGATTTAAAATACACATACCCATGAAATTCATGTATCTTCCATAGTAGATTTCGATCCTACTTCCTTCCCTGATTTTCTCCCATCTCTTTCTATCCTCCTTCTCACCTATCCTCTATCCCTTCCCACTTTGCTGTATTCCATCCTATCTTCCTTCTATCCCATTGGTATTCCATGTTAAACACCACCTTTGCAAGGGGTTCCACGCATTCCCCCCTCTTCTTTCCATCTTATCCTCTCATCTCCCTTACATCTCCATTATCCTTCCTCCCAAGCATCCTGAGATCCTAACCCTCCATTCCTTAGGGCTTTCACTCAAAAAACTTATAAGGAGTGAAGGACAAGGATAATGGGATCTCGTACCTTTTCCTTAAATTGAAAGATAAACCTAGGAGAAATAGAGGGAGAGAGATCACCCTTGCCAAAGCTCCCCCAAGATCATAGGTTCACATCCATTGGAGAAAAGGTAAGGAAGCTCATCCATCCCCACTTCCCTCCTTTCTTTCTTCCCTTCTCCCTTCTTCGTCTTCCCCCATCTCATCTCTTCACTCTTACACACCTCCCCTCCCTTCACCATCTCTTAAGTCATGCACTCATGCTTGCATGTTTAAGTTTCCATGCCTCCTTGCATTTTCAACATTGCCTCCCTTGCACCCTTAATATTACATTCACTCTAGCCTAGCTTTCCTCCTTGCATGCTTAGCATTCCCTCCTTGCATGCTTAGCATTCCCTCCACTGTTATAGTTTACACGCATCCACCTCCTAGATCTTGCATGTCTTACACACTTGCATGCTATAGGAATTGCACACATTACACTATACACTCTTGCATTGATCTTATCCCTTCCACCTATATTCAATTCCCTTCACTGAGCAGCCTTGCATGCCTTGTCATTGCACGCCTCATCCTCCAATCTCTAATTCATCTCTACACACCACCTTCCTTCAACCTTTCTCACTTTATCCTTAGATGCATTCTTCTTTCTCTTCACCATTACATGTAATCACATCCTTATGTCATCCTTGCATGCTTTCTCAAAAGCACACATAGGATATTCCTCCTCCATCCACTTTCATTCCACACACTTACAATTTCTTTTTCTCCCACCTCTATAGTACATGCATACTCCCCCTTCTCCTTTCACTTTCCTTTTTTCCTTAGGAATTGGGAATCTAAGGAAAAGGAAGGACACCTTCTGCCCTTGTATGGAAGCCAAGGTTAATTCCTAAAGCATGGTTGATAAACAATTTGGGTTTGTGGTATGTTGCGTTCAAAAGATGAGAAAAGAGAGGGTGTAGCTTTAGTGTACCATGGATTGTAGAGAAGTTCATAGGCATTTGATGAGTGATGCAACAAAGTAAGTTATAAGAGGAATTCGTTCCCAAAAGAAGAGGATTTGTAAAGAGCCTTATTGAGTGACACAACAAAGGTCTCCTATAGTAGACACTTCAAGGAAGTTTCTTATTTGCTTTGTTTGGCTTTCTTTCTATACCTTTCATTGTAATCAAATTGTATTAATGAATTAGTTGTTTTCTTTTTCTTAGTTAGTTTACTTACTTGCTTGCTTTATTTTCTTTCTACATCTCTGAAAGTGGGTTCATTTTCCTTTCTAGGACTAGACTTACAAAGTTTTCTAGGGGCCAAATCATCATGCCACTTGCTCAAATGGTGGAAAATGAGATGGAAGGAGGCAATTTCCTAAATTGGAAACTATGTTGAGCTTGATTGTGTTTTGCAGTTTGGAAAGCTTAGAGAATGGTTTCCTAAATAGGAAACCAACTCGAGAAAGGAAGTTGCATCACAAAAAGTGAAAACATGATGGAGAATGGTAGTTGGGGGATTAGGAAACTCTATTAGATTTTCTTGGAGAGGAAATGATTGGGAAGGTTTCTAATTCGTTGAAACCAACCTCTTCCTCATATATAAATATCAAACCGAAGAAAAGGTGAAAGGAAGATCCAAAATTCGAAGAAAAGCATAGGTTGAAGAAGGGAGAAAAATAGGGTTGTGACTGGTTAACTGGATTTTTCACACTTGATTTCTTGACACATCACTCAAGGAAAAAGTTCAAAGTTAATTGTGCTACATAGGTGAGACTTAGGATAATAAGACCCAAGTTTAGAATTTTGATTTGGACTAAATAAAGTATCAAATGAAGAGCTCAAAATTAGCAACTTGTTTCTATTTTCAAGCGAATAGTAATTAGTTTTATCGTAGTCATCTACTATTGTCACCCTCCCAGATTTACATTCCACTTTACTTCTCTTTCAAAACTTTATTTTTATTTTTAATTAGTAAATTTTAAATCAATTGGGCAACGAATCTATGATGATGCTTTATTTTAGAATTTAGTGCTAATTGTTTTGTGTTTATGCAAAATGTAACACCCTAGGATTTTATGACATTTTTTTTATAATAATAATAATAACATTTGGGATCTCATGAGAAATTTTTTTTATTAATTTGTTTATGAAAACATTTCTTAAAAACCTCTAGGGGTAATTTTCTTTTTTCAAAACATCTCAATTTAATTCACAACATAAGTATAATTTCGTGATAATAGAAATGAAATAATACACATGTCCATCAACATCAAATTTCATCGGCGCCTTTATTTTCAAACCAATAAATATCCAAAACACGATAATAATATGGCCCAGGGTCTATCCATCATAACATCCCATTAAATGTCCATCATATGTATAATTATCTTAATCAAATCCATAAAATAAAAGTATGCAGTCCATATAGAAAGTCAAATTGTAGTCCTGTTTATTAACTCACATCAATATCTATAACCCAAAGTAAGGAAATCTCCCACTACTATCACAGTTTCTCAACGATCTTGCCTTTCCTGATGTCACGCTCGAGATCTAAGGCATTACAAAACAAAGTAATTCCTCAGCAAGCTATTGCTTGTGCAGGTACATAGACAATTAATGAAATAAATGAAATAACAGTAACGACAAAATAAAAGAAATAAAATCATTATAACTCATGCCAACATGGTATCAATTTCTCAAGTATGCTAAAACATGAATTCCACGAATTTAAAACATGATATGATTGATGTAATTGAGCATAAAATAATAATAATGCACCCTAAGGTAATGGGTCTCACAAGCGTCATATAAATAAATATCACTGATCGTGAGTACTCACATCCAACCTCTGAGTGTCATCACACCCAGGCATATCATCTCATCACCATGCTCATCATGCAAGCACACATAATAAGAGTATGGATTGTCATGCCTCAGTGGCAATCCTCCATGGGTCTCAACCACCACCGCTCTCCATCGACACCATAACGGGAGACTTAGCATCCGTCCCCATGGAAAGGCCCGGACCGGTAGTGTGGACTATCCATATTACCAAACCCCTATCAAATGCCATCTACGGGCAGGTGTCTATCATATCACAATCTCATCACATCACAAATCTCGGAGGGTGGGTGGTCGGCCCTCTCCCTCCTAGCATGATGCCACCGGGTGAGATCACCCGTAATAAAACATTAAACACAGAAATCATATATATGCCAAAACTCAAGAGTACTCGTAGCCCGCAATCCCCAAGGCACACCCCTCATCCTAGGGTTAGCCTATAAAAGGACCAACCACCAAGTCTCCACTTTTCATTCTCATGCAATTTTATATATTTTAGTTCTGTAGTAAAGACAAGGAATTTTTACTTATGCATAATATACAATATCATTCTCATGAAAGCATTTGTAATAAATCCACTTAATACATGCTTGAAAATCCAGTAACGATCATAGTATTAAATTCTAAATCTCGCAAAATCACGATTACTATTAAGTGAAATTTAAATTGACAATCAACTATAATGTTATGATCATGCAGAGTTTGAAAATAAAACATTAATTGTCATCACCTACCTCAATGTGAAATCACTCAGTTCGCTCGTAAAATCCCTTTAACTTATATGTTCGGATGCACCTATCAATGTCACATCACTATTTTAAAATTTTTATAAAGTAAAAGTAGTTATTTATAAGTTTTTAAGTTAAATCTAGGTATGCGTCATCAATACGGTCAAAACGCCTCTTTCGGATCGTGATTTGGACCTCTATAGCTCTCAGAATCAAGTTTTTTGTAAAAATACCTCATAAATTAATAGTATTAATTTATAAAAAGGGTCGACTGGGCCGTTTACACCAGTTTACACCGGCAGCTCGGGTTTACACCAGTTTACACTGGCGTAAACAGACAACACAAAGACACTCGACACCGCGATGCGCCGCATGCATCCTTGTTACTGTGACACACCACCGCGTGCGTCACAGTTGCTAGAACGCCGCACGTCCCGACCTTCCGCGACAGCCCACGCTGGCTCTCTCGCTCACGCATCTGCCACGTACACCTACGATGTCTCCCGTCCGCCTTGTATCTCTGTTGGGGCCTCTTTCTCGGCATCCAGGCGTCAGCGCCAAGGCGCCGACGCTCTTGACGTTGCCGAAGAAGACGACCGAATTCTAGTCCTCTTCGGCGATCCTACAGGTGTCCAAATATCTCAATTTTTGCACCATTTTTCCCAGAATTTTGTCTAGATTTCATTTCTACCATCCTTTTACATTGATTTTTCCAAAAACTATGTTTTTATGCAATTTTTTTCCATGTTCCTAAAACTTCCCTAGGTACTATTCTTCTCATTTTTTGGCATCTTTCACCGTCGGATTTTCCTAAAACTTAAAAGGTTTGTTTGTGGTTCCCTTATGCACTAGATGAACGGTCCGATTTGCTATCTATTGTGGTTTTATCAGTGAATTTAGGCTCTAATAGTAGTGTAAACAGGGTTCCCAGGAAGTTTTTCCTGATTTTTCATGTATTTCTATTTTACAAATATACATAATTAATATAAAAATTCAAGAGATTAAGGCTTACCTTGTTTTGCTGGGCATTGGTGGATGTTACCGGAGCCCTACTTGTCAGAAAACTAGAATTTTGCAGAGGCTAGGGTTTAGGGTAAAACAAGGATGCGTTGAAGAGTGTAGAAGGGAGATTGAGCAGCAACTAGGGAAAGGAGTTTGCAATTGAGGAGGGGGTATTTTGGTAAATCATCAAGCCGTGGTTTCTTCTTGTCCTCAACAGTCACATACACAAGGAACGCGCTACACCCTGGTGAACAAAATTGTGCCGCCTTCATAGAAAAAATGATGCATGTACTTGACTGATCTTTCCGACCCTAGAACACTATTTCTAATTGCCCAAGTATAAGAAAAGTGATCCGCTTCTTTCGACAATCTACGATAGCCCAATATTTGGCTAACCAATCCATTCCAAGAACAATATCATAGTCTACCATGTCTAGTAAGATGAAGTCAGTGTCCATACTCACACCTAATATCTCTACGGGTATCTCTCGAAGATATTCGGTAGTCTCTACTGCCTCTCCCACAGGTGTCATAATATCTAATACAAATGCTAATTTATGCACACATACATCAAGGCAAAATGCAAAAATGCATGATATAAAAGAATGAGTGGACCCTATGTCAAAAAGGGCCCTGGCATGTCGGTATGAGACTAGAAGAGTACCTTCAACAACCTGGTGTGACTACGCCTGTCCTAATGTGATAGCAAATACTCGTCCCTGGCTACATGGCGCGGTAGCTGTCTCTGTGCCCACCTCAGTCTGCCTCTCTCTCTGCCCCTTAGGACAGTCCTTAATGAAGTGGCCTACATCTCCACAGTTGAAACACCTATATGGTTGTCTCTGGAAAGGTGCATGGTGCTGTCGCTATGGTTGGGGCTACCTCTGATGATGTGGCCTATCGAATCTATTGTACCCTCGCCCAGGGTGCCAACCCTTGCACCTATCACATCTCTTCCTCTCTGTATCTCTCTTAAACTTGGCCTACGGTTGGTGACCTGATGCACCATGTGTCTGCATAACACCAAATGGTCTCTTACCCTTAGTGGGCTGGAACGCACCCCCTCTAGTCCTAAGAGAGTTCTTCTCATGCATGGAAGCCATGTCAGCTGCATCTCGCATAGAGGTGGGTCATGAGGTAATCACCCGATCTCTCAGCCAAGGTGTCAACCCATCCACAAATCTGTCTGTTGCCCCTCGTTTGAGGCAAGCGCGTGAGGTGCAAATCTCCTCAGTCGTGTAAATCAGTTCAGATACGACTGAACCGTCATGTCTCTGTGCTCCAAGGTGGCAAACTCCTTCAATGACTGTAATGCATGGGGTGGGAAGTACTGAGTGTCGAAAGCCTGTTTAAAGGTTGCCCAAGTCATCGTCTCGGTAGGATCTAGTCGTGTACCCGTAAAGGTCTGCCACCAGAAGCCTGCCTCACCCTTTAATAGGTAGGCGGCTACTCTAACTTGATCCTCTGGTGTAATCTTCATAGCGTCAAATGTCCTTTGAGCCTCAAATAGCCATCGCTCGGCCTCCTCAATGTCACCATCGTCATAAAAGGGTTGCACCATCTTTTGAAATCTCTCTAATAGCGTATATGTCTTCTTAGGGTCACTAGTAGCATCGCCCTCAATGGTCTTAGGTGCTGATGGTTCCTGCACGGGTTGGGAGGAATAAACTGAGGAGACCATAGGTGCCACTTGAGGAGGTGGAATAGGTTTAGGGTTCACAGCATGAATAGCAGTCCTAACCTGCTGCTGTATAAGTGATACTAGCCCTGACATTACTCAATTTAATAACTTGGCATCTCGATCCCCTTGATCAGAGGACTCAACAGGTGGGGCAACTGGTGTAGCAGGGATAGGCCTTGTCCTTCTTCGAGGAGTCATCTGTCAAAAGTTTAAATATCACTAAGTGTAAGTTTCTCTCTCCTAGTTTCCCTCTAACTACAATTTATGGACTGTTACTCACATATAAATGGACATTTGCAAAGATTATGATGGACTAGACCGGGCTTTGATACCAACTTGTAACACCCCGGGATTTTATGACATTTTTTTTATAATAATAATAATAATAGCATTTGGGATCCCATGAGAAATTTTTTTTATTAATTTGTTTACTAAAACATTTCTTGAAAACCTCCAAGAGTTATTTTCTTTTTCCAAAACATCGCAATTTAATTTACAACATAAGTATAATTTCGTGATAATAGAAATGAAATAATACACATGTCCATCAATGTCAAATTTCATCGACGCCTTTATTTTCAAACCAATAAATATCCAAAACACACTAATAATATAGCCTAGGGTCTATCCATCATAACATCCCATTAAATGTCCATCATATATACAACTATCTTAATCAAATCTAAAAAATAAAAGTATACAGTCCATATAGAAAGTCAAATTGTAGTCCTGTTTATTAACTCACATCAATATCTATAACCCAAAGTAAGGAAATCTCCCACTGCTATCACGATTTCTCAATGGTCTTGCCTTTCCTAATGTCGCGCTCGAGATCTAAGGCATTGCAAAACAAAACAATGCCTCAGCAAGCTATTGCTTGTGCAGGTACATAGACAATTAATGAAATAAATGAAATAATAGTAACGACAAAATAAAAGAAATAAAATCATTATAACTCATGCCAACATAGTATCAATTTCTCAAGTATGCTAAAACATGCATTCCACAAATTTAAAACATGATATGATTGATGTAATTGAGCATACAATAATAATAATAATGGCACCCTAAGGTAATGGGTCCCACAAGCGTCATATAAATAAATATCACTAATCATGAGTACTCATATCTAACCTCTGAGCGTCGTCACACCCAGGCATATTATCTCATCACCATGCTCATCATGCAAGCACACATAATAAGAGTATGGATCGTCATGCCGCAGTGGCAACCCTCCATGGGTCTCAACCACCACCGCTCTCCGTCGACACCATAATGGGAGACTTAGCGTCCGTCCCCATAGAAAGGCCCGGACCGGTAGTATGGACTATCCATGTTACCAAACCCCTACCAAATAGCATATACGGGCAGGTGTCTATCATATCACAATCTCATCACATCACAAATCTCGGAGGGTGGGTGGCCAGCCCTCTCCCTCCTAGCATGATGCCACCGGGTGAGATCACCCGTCATAAAACATTAAACACAGAAATCATATATAAGCCAAAACTCAAGAGTACTCATAGCTCACAATCCCCAAGGCACGTCCCTCATCCCGCGGTTAGCCTATAAAAGGACCAGCCACCAAGTCTCCACTTTTCATTCTCATCCAAATTTATCAATTTCAGTTATGTAGTAAAGAAAAGGAATTTCTAATTTTGCATAATATACAATATCATTCTCATGAAAGCATTTGTAATAAATCCACTTAATACATGCTTGAAAATCCAGTAACGGTCATAGTATTAAATTCTATATCTCGCAAAATCACGATTACTATTAAGTGAAATTTAAATTCACAATCAACTATAATGCTATGATCATGCAGAGTTTGAAAATAAAACATTAATGGTCATCACCTACCTCAACGTTAGATCACTCAGTTCGCTCGTAAATTCCCTTTAACTTATATATTCGGATGCACCTGTCAATGTCACATCACTATTTTAAAATTTTTCTAAAGTAAAAGTAGTTATTTATAAGTTTTTAGGTTAAATCTAGGTCCGCGTCATCAATACGGTCATAACGCCTCTTTCATATCGTGATTTGGACCTCTTTAGCTCTCAGAATCAAGTTTTTTGTAAAAATACCTCATAAATTAATACTATTAATTTATAAAAAGGGTCGCCGTGCTGTTTACACCGGTTTACATTAGCGACTCGGGTTTACACCGACATCATGACGACGCCCGATACCGCAACGTGCAGCAAGGACACACCTCTTGCGTCCTCGTTACCGTGACGCACCGCCGCGTGCGTCACAGTCGTTAGGACGCCGCATGTCCTGACCTTCCGCGACAGCCCACGCCGACTCTCCCACGCGCGTGTGTACTGTATGCACCTGTGACGTCTCCCGCCCACCTTGCGTCTCTGTCGGGGCATCTTTCTCGGCGTCCCGGCGTTAGCGCCAAAGTGCTGATGCTCTTGACATTGCCGGAGAAGATGACCGGATTTTGGTCCTCTCTGGCGATCTTATAGGTGTCCAAATCTCATGATTTTTGTAGCGTTTTTCCCAGAATCTCATCTAGATTTCATTTCTACCATCCTTTTGCATTAATTTTTCCAAAAACTATGTTTTTTATGCTATTTTTTTCCATGTTCCTAAAACTTCCCTAGGTACTGTTCTTCACGTTTTTTGGCATCTTCCACCGTCGGATTTTCCTAAAACCTAAAGGGTTTGTTTGTAGTTCCCTTATGCACTAGATGAACGGTCTTGATTTTTCATGTATTTTATTTTACAAATATACATAATTAATATAAAAATTCAAGAGATTAAGGCTTACCTTGTTTTGCTGGGCATTGGTGGATGTTGCCGGAGCCTACTTGTCAGAAAACTAGAATTTTGCAGAGGCTAGGGTTTAGGGTAAAATAAGGATGCGTTGAAGAGTGTAGAAGGGAGATTGAGGAGCAACTAGGTAAAGGAGTTTGCAATTGAGGAGGGGGAATGAGGCTCTTCCCATTTTACGCCTCTCCTCCGACGATTTTGTCGGGGAAATCATCGGATCTGATAATGCAAGGTGGATAGGGGTGCCATTATCAAAACTGCTCCCTATTTCGTGCTTTGATAATTTACCAAAATACCCCTATAACTTCAACGGCTCATAACTTCTTCTTTTGAGCTCCATTTTCTGCGTTCTTTATGGCGTTGGAATCCTATCGACGTGTACTTTCTAATTTTTAAGTTTTTAGGACCAAATTTCATCTATAAATTTTTAATTTAATCTATTTAATAAATTCTTAATTTATACCTAAAATTGAGGATATTACAATTTTCAATTTGTTTAGAAAGTTTGTATGCTAATGGCACTCTCCTTTTATTGTTGCACTACTACAAATGCAAGTGGTGCTTTGATTTTTTTCTAATTTTGTTGAAATTTGAAGTAGAGATTTTTGCTATAAGATGATGAGTAAGATATCAATGGATTTCAAAGGGAGCTCCTTGGATTTTGAAGAATTAACATCATTTTTTTGCAATTTATTCCTTTTTAATCATTGTAATGATCAATCAAGTGAAAGATAATGGAAATTTAGTAACTATTTTATCATAGTTTTAGAATTATTATTTTCTTTAGTTCTAGGTTAGTTTAGGTCATCTAAATTTTATTTAGTAGTATAAGATTCTACAATTTCATGCTTAATTTAATAAACATGCTAGGCTAGTTTTCTTGTTTAGGGTTAAAGTGATCCTAACTTAAGTTAGAAGCATCACTTAGTAATTTATAATGTTTTTAAATATCTTAATAATTTAATTTTGAAATTAATTTTAATTTGGAAAGATAGATTGATCCTTAGTACATTTCTTTGATTTTATGTCATTACTTTTCATAGTGAAAGCTTAGAATTAATCCCTTGATCCATTATAGTTAGGTCTTACATTGAATGTTTAGAATTTGATGATCTATCTAGTTTTGTAAAGTTTGACAATTTTTAAATTAAGTTTTGAAAGAAACCATGTTTCAAGCAAGTAATTGTAGTTTTGATTTTATTCTTAAGTTATTAGAGAAATAGTAAGTGGTGAGATTAATTTTGTTTAAGTGACCTTTAATTCTAGCAATTCAATTTTAGTTAAAAATCCTTTTTTGTCTCATCCATTGATATGTTAATAATCACATTCTTCTCTTGTTAATATAAGTTTTACATAATTTTAGATCAACTTTGGTGGTATATTTTCATACTATATCTTCCCTGTAGATTCGATCGTGCATAAGACTACAACTGACTATAGCGCACTTACAGGAAAACTACAAACACTTGGTAGTGGTTGAAATGGAAAGTTTAGAAACTTGGTCATGGTTCTTGAAGCTCTTGTTTATTGGCTTGCGTAGTGAAATGAAAGGTTTGGTCTAACTCCAATGAGTGTCAAACAAGAGGTAAAGTCTATAAGGAATTCTTTATTAATTTCTTTTCAATCTCAACCCCTTAGCTCATACACTATTGACTTATGGTTATTTTGTTCTATTTAGATATTGGTTCAAGCAATATCAACATTGGCCCTCTTGTACAACATAGGATGTGTGCCAATTGGAAGAAAAGGAATCCTAGAAAGGACGTCAAAAAGAGTTTCTACAAAACATCCCAAATGCGCTACAAGAGAAGATCTTGAAGGGGTAGCATATTAGTAGTTTCTAATTTTGTCTTGTATAAGAGATAGTTGGTAGTGTACATGTGCTATGGTTTTTGTTATCTATATCACATACTTTACCAAATAAACCATTGTACAGTCTTCGGTCAAATGGTTGTATGTCTATATATGAATAAACCACCATATGGGCTTTGACATCATGCTTATCCACTATGATTGTACGTCTATAAATGAATAATATAGAACTTTTAATAAAGAGTAAGAGAGTGTATCTGTTGATGTTTATGGGAAAAGCATAAACTAATATCTGTATCGTCTTTCAGATCCATTTATTTTATTATCTAATTGGTCAACTTTGGTTGGGATTTCAAAATTTAAAACTACAGATCACTCCATAAATATTAAGAGTTTAAATTAATTTCGTTGGACTAAACTTGCATCAAGAAGAAAACCTCCCTAAGGACGAGGAATCTTTGAATTAAATGTACAGGGGATCACTCATGAAAAGAGATGTGCATAGGCACTGATGAGTCATGCTTACAAGTTCTTCTCAGGTTTTTTAGAGCAATAATTATGCTCACTAATAAGCATGTCTGAGAGATTATGTTGAGAAATAAGCAATTATACTTCTAAGCATGTGTGAGAAACCATGTCTAAGAAATGGAATTTGAGAAATGAAATGTGTAATAAATGTATGAAAAAAGGAATCTCAAAGATCAGAACTTATACTTCTTTGAATGTCCGTGGGATAAGCATGGAATCTTAAACATTTGGCATTATTGATGCTTAAAAATGGATGTACATATTGACCTACAATACAAATTTTAGTTATATTTCTAACCTTCCAGGTTTGATTTAGGTGCAATAGATGTTCAACTTGGCTTATCAGTTCGAAGGTTTAGAACTAGTGCGTTTAACTAGGTAGGTAGACTTTGAAGGTCACTGCCTCTCCAAGTTCTAGATTTGGTACTGCTAGTTAAGAACTCACCAATCCTAAACTATCCTAGAACTTGACTTTAGTATACTTTTTTCCTAATTTCATTCTAATTGATTTCGAATAAAAGAGTGTATGTCCTCAAAGTCCTTTTTTGCAATGAAGAAATCTCGAGCAAGTGCAGCTCTCTCTCTCTCTCTCTCTAATCCATCGGATTCTATTTCTCACTTTTTCCAAAGTCATCTCCTAAACCCTGCAAACAACCAAGTAATTCATCCACCTTGGGGTTATGAAGATTTACTATCCTTATCAACGGGTGTTGTAATGGAATGTGAAGTCTGGGAGCCAAAACCCCTCTTATATATCCTTTTCTGCTCTTATTTTGCTTCCATTTTCTTTCTCTCATAATTTTCGACAAAAAACTCAAGCAGATTCGATATGGGTTACGTCTCTCATTTTCTGTATTTTCTACTTAGGTTTTGGTTGATGTTAGTGATATTTGAATTTGATTTGTACAGGACAATCTGATAAAAAATAAATACAAGAGAAGGGAGCCTTGACGTAACAGTTGAATTGTTGTTGTGTGATAACAAATCCTTACCAATTTATTACATAAACAATGGTAATATCTTTAGCAGAGCAACACTAACATGAAAAAAGATGTCAACCCGTAATTTTAGTTGGATTAACCCCATTATTCAACTTCAACCATACTCCACATCAGAAATTGAGGGGGTTGGACAAGTGTTGGGTGAGTTTCAGTGGGGTTATTCTGGTTTCAGCAGAGAGGAGATGGTGGTGAATCTACCACTGGAATGCACAGCATCGCTTCTTATTGGCAGTGTGACCACTGCTTCTTTCTAAAGTTGGCCCACATATTAGCAATATAAATGCCACCAGATTTACTAAATATGATAATATTAGCGAACCCAACTCTTATCATATTAAGAGGCGCTCATGACGGAGAACTCGAAGTCATAAGTAGAACTCGCTTGCACAACTGACCAGCTCTTTAGAACTGGTTTAGCTCCAAAAGTCCACAGGTGTTTCTTGACTTGATGGGGAGATGGGAGCGACAGGTCAACTTAACTTGTAGTCGCACTCTACTGCGTTGTTTCTCCTTTCCGAAACCATTTTCCTGTGTAAACTAAGGAGACTGAATTGAAGAATCTGTCCAAGATTATCTTCGTCGTGAGATTCCGAACTCTAAAGCCTGCATTTTTTGTCAAATTCTGACTTCTGAACGGTGAAAATCCAACCTTTCTCAGTTCCTGCGGACTACCCAGGTTGGTTTCTCAAATCCCATTTTCGAACTTTCCTGTCTGTGCATCTTTATTTGTCTGTTCAATTCTTCTAGGGTTCTCTCTCTCTCTCTCTCTCTCCAATTAATCTAGGGTTTTTCTTGATGTTGGAATTTCGATTCTTGAAAATCATCTGAGTTGTTTCTCATGGAAGCTTCATTTCCATTGGGATCTTCTTTATTAAACTGAACACACAAAAAAAAGATAGAAAACTGGTGATTTTCCGGAAGAAAAAAATGAAGAAGCTTTTTGGATTAAATTAATGAAACTCAATATTAGCCCAAGAACAAGCTGAAGAAGGAAATTACTCCTTGTTTTGGCATCATCCACCTTCTATTTCTTTGTTTTGAATTTTTCTTTCACTATTGTTCCTCATTGGGACTTGTAGCAACCATTTGAGAATTGTAAATCAACAGCACTGGTGGATGTTACCAGTACAAAGTGATGAAACATTGAGCTCGTTTCGTTGGTACGCTACTTGTAGCAGAATTTAGTCAGTAGCTAATGCAGATTAAAGTAGCCTCATAATCAATGTAGAAGCTACCATACAGTAGCTCAGGAACCTTGAAAAGACTTCACTAATTTGCTGGTATTATCAGCTAAAATCAACAAAGAATTGCACTGTTTGAAAAAGCATTTGAGTTGTTACCAATTTTATTCCCTGATTGTCAACCATTATTTTTCTTCATTGCTTTACTGTTAGAACTGTGTAATTGGATGTATGTTTACTCTCAAATTTAACTCATTTTCTTATGCAAATTATGTTACTTGTTTGCGCTGGCTGTCATTGGGGGATAGCGGATACTTATAATTTGTTCAGTTCCCTGTCATTCACTTGCTGTATCTGCAGGTTTTGATGAGCTTTGCAGTGATATGGACAGTACAAACGATGAAGGTGATGGGTCACCTGAGTCAGAAATGGGCAGGGAAGATGATAGGGCAAAGAGTAGCATGCCGATGACATCTAGGGATAAGAAATGCCATATAACTGAGGACAACAGAATGGAACAAGTGAAAAGACACAAAAATGCATCTAGGAGAGATTCAAATCTAGAGCCATATGTGGGTATGGAATTTGCTTCTCATGAAGACGCAAGATCATTCTACAACTCATATGCAATGCATGTGGGTTTTGGCACTCGTATCAATTACTCACATCGCTCGCAGCGTGACAGGTCAATGATTGCCCAACAATATGTATGTGACAAGGAAGGATTCCGTGTGAGCAAGGAAGGCCCACGTAAAAGAACTCGAGCAGTTACTAGGGTCGGTTGCAAGGCATCAATGGCTGTTAAGAAGTTATGTCCTGGAAAGTGGGTTGTTAAGAGTTTTGAGAGAGAACACAACCATGAACTCCTAAGTCCAAATCAGGTCCAAACTCTTCGATCTCATAGGGGTTCATTGGATGCTGTAAGAAATCGATTGATAGATACCCGTAAGGCAGGCAACATTAGCTCCTTAGAACAAGAGCACTTAGGTTTGGCAGGTACTGTTCAAGAGAAGAACTTTGTAAGTGGTGATGCTCAAGCTGTGCTTGACTACTTTAAGCTTATGCAAAATGAGAATCAATCCTTTTTCTATGCAATACAAGTTGACAAGGAAGATAAACTCACCAATGCATTATGGATTGATGCAACATCAAGGATGGCTTATAATTACTTTGGTGAAGTTGTTACCTTTGACTCTACATATTTGATGAATAAATATGGTTTGCCTTTCACCCCATTTGTTGGGGTGAACCATCATGGTTTACCTGTATTGTTTGGCTGTGCATTACTTGCAGATGAAACCAGATCATCATTTGTTTGGCTATTTAAGACATGGATTGCAGCAATGTCTAGACGCCATCCTGTAACCATAATTACTCACCACGATAGGGAAATTCAAGCAGCAGTTGCAGAGGTGCTCCCAGAAACACAGCATTGTTTTTGCATATCACATATTCAGAGAAAATTACCAGAGAAGTTGAGTCATGTATACACACGTAAGAATTTCAAAGAGGTGTTTCAAAAATGCATCTTTCAGACTGACACAATTCCTGAGTTTGAATCAGAGTGGGGTTTGATCCTTGATAAGTTTGATCTTAGGAAGAATGATTGGTTCCAATTATTATATGAAGATCGCCAATATTGGGTCCCAGTTTACTTAAGGGCCACTTTTTTTGCAGAAATGCCTGCTGCTCAACGAAGTGAAAGTGTATTGTCTTTTTTTGATGATTTTGTCAATGTGCGAACTAGTCTTGAGGAGTTTGTTAGGCAGTATGATATTGCACAGGACAATTTGTACTCAAAGGAAGTCCAAGCAGATTTTGAAACAATGTCCCATGATCCACATCTGAAGACATCATCACCAATGGAAAAGCAAGCAGCAGGTCTTTATACTAAAGAGATATTCAAGAAGTTCCAAGTTGAATTGTTCGAATGTTTTGGTTATGTTGCAAATAAAGTGGCAGAAGATGAGGCAATCTGCACCTATAAGGTGGCACAATTTGGGGAAGAGAAGAAGTTTCAGACTGTCACATTCAATTTTTCCGAAATGAGAGGAAGTTGCAGCTGCTTAATGTTTGAATATACGGGCATTCTTTGCAGGCATGTATTAAATGTTTTCAAAGTAGCAAATATCTTCATGCTTCCATCCCATTACATCTTGAAGAGGTGGACAAGAAATGCTAAGATCGGAGTTCTGTTGGATGATCATAATGTTGACACGAAAGATAATTGTCAACAATCCATGATTGCTCGATACAATGATCTGTGCCATCGGTCCATCAAAATTGCGGAGGAAGGGGCAAAATCAATGGAGAGTTACAGTGTGGCAATGTGTGCTTTGCGAGGGACACTGGAAGAAGTTGTTAGCATGAATGATAGTGTTACTGGATTCGTGCAACCTTGCAACCTAATTAGTGAATGTAATTCTTCTAGACTTCTGACAACCTAGTCCTCTCCTCAATGGTGAAATTAATTCATGTGGACAGAACCAGCAAAAGGAGTCAAGTAGATAACCTAATGCCAATTGACAATGGATGCACTGCCCAGAGGCAAAGGGAACATGTGTTGGCACCTTAATTGAAACCTTTCAAGGTACGTCTTTATTGCAGTTGACTTCTACTGACAATCTAATTACATCTTATGTGATCATTGAATCTAATTCCCAGTTCCAAAAGTCGTAGCAGAAGATAGATATTTCAGCACTAGGTAACTATTAAAATATTACCGGACATGAACTTGGCTTTCAGAACCTGCTTAGTATCTAAAATTATTTCTCATAAATGCATTGATTCCTTCATGTTGACTGCACATCTGTTAATGCAAATAAACTATAAGGATTTGGCAAACGTTAGACAACTGAATTGTAGCAACTAGATGTACCCTATTGTTGCAGTTCATTTCTGTTTTCTAATTTTGGGTACCTAGGAATACCACTGTTTCCTAGTCACCTCTCTAGTTTCTACATGGTTTGAGTTATAAAAAAGGCTTCAGTTGTTACTGTTACAATTGGTATTTTTGGTTCATGTCCTAATAGATGATTTTGCATACAAATGGTACTAGACTTTTCAATTTTTTCTCATGAAATTTCTTAAGAAAAGAATGTTCAAATGTGTATTGTTGGACGTCTAACTAAAATGTTTGTTGGATAAGTACTGGTATAGTTAAACTTGTGTGATTCTGCTTCTTTATTCACAAGTTGGACATTTCTATTGACAGCCTGGCAGATGTAAATGATGACAAAACAATTGGTCACTGCACTGATGTTAAGGTATACGGTCTTGCTTGGATCATTGTTTGCTTTTGCATTTGTAATGATATGTTAAAGGTACGATCATGTGAAAGTGCTTCTGTTGTTCAAGAAATGAGAACTATATAGTGAAGTGGTTCCTCAATAGCTTGTCCCTGAGAAACAAATCTGTCATTACTGGTCGTTAGATTGTGTCAGAAGAAGCTGGATACTCCTGCTTTGGAATTTCAGTGCCGGAAAACATATTCACATTGGGTAACATGCTCACTCTTCAGTCCGTTTTGGCAAAAAGAAGTTCCTAATTCTTGCTAACATCTGCCGATTGTCTACTGAAACGGCAGAGTACTTCATGTATTGTTACACTCCATCACAATCAGGCAGATTAACTGTGTTTTCCCTGATTTACCCAACTGTTCAATCTACTTGTTCTCATGTTTCCCATCGGCTATCCAGTTATAGATCATATCTAGGCCTTATGTAAGTCGGACACACTTTCTAATATGCTGTGATCGAAGAAGAATCAATAATTGACTATTAGAAATTGATGGACAACCAAAGAATTGGCCGCACTGGGCAACCCCATAATAAAAATAATGCATGTAGTTATAATATTGACAGCTTCCCTCCATGGATCCAGTGATTGAAATCAACTTCTCTAGTTAGGAAGCTACTACGAGAAACCTACCTCTAATTTTAAACATAGAACGTCGAAAGAAAGATAAATTGCCGAGGGGTTGTTATACTGTCTTCTAAAACAGCATGCCTAAAGATAGTAACTTCTAACAAGAAAAAGCAGAAGAAAGTTTACATCCGAAGTAAGTCCAGAGATGCTATTATGCCAATATTATCTAGTGCAGCATCCGCTAGACAAACAATTAGGCATCTCTCCGGGATGACACTTGGGATGCAGTTTCAAGTTGCCACTTTCCCTTTGGCCGAGATTACATTTAGGGTTAGATTCAAGATAGTGTGTGAGTGGATTTATGTTCTCTCTCAGGCTAAAAACAAACAAAAATTACGACTACTAGACGTTTTTATCTGTGAAGGGGAGCATTGGGGCAACGGTAAAAGTTGTCGTCGTGTGACCTTGAGGTCATGGGTTTAAGGCGTGGAAACAGCCTCTTGCAAAATGCAAGGTAAGGCTGTGTACTTTAGGCCCTTGTGGTCCGCCTTTTCTCCGAACTCCGTATAAGCAGGAGCTTCGGGAATGCCCTTTAGATGTTTTTATCTGTCTTATTTGTAAAAAACTAAGATCATGATTTTACAAATCAATGCAGTGTCTCGTTTGGCGATGTCTTCCCCATTAAAAAAAGGGGGGGCGGGGCTTAAATTTGAGAAGATATGCAAGAGAGAGGGATCGTGAGTTTTGTTTTCCTCTCCAAAATATATTGAGGTTGTTTTTAGTCTTATAAAACTTGAGCTGAAAGACTAATTTACCCTTATATAAGGTAAAGTCAAATGGATAATACCAAATTTATTGTAGTCTAATTGTTCGGTTGTCGGTTCTGATCCAATTCTTCTAGCATAAAATTAGAGCAGACCAAAATTAGTTTGGTTGTATTGGCAAAGAATTGGAAGCAGAGCATCGTTTTCAATTGAAAGACTAGAGTCTAATTTTCTAATTGGTTTTTGCCAGTTCTTTAGTTCTTGTTGACAGCCCTATCTACAACCATCTTGTTTCTATCTGACCAAAGTCTGTCAACCATTAAGGAATTGGCATTGCTAATAAGGTTAGTGAGCCTGAGCCTCTTATGCCCTTTGTTGAACTAAAGCTTGAAGACTTCAGTAATTGTTGAGAAACTGTAATTTGGTAGTTGAAGGGAGCCAAAAGGCAAAGACCTCAAAGGCCTCATTTTTTGACCAGAAAGGAAAAGATGACTAGAAGCCTCCTCATGGGAAGTGGATAAGGGGTGGAGCTTTTGGTCCCCTTTAACCAACATGACTTTCATCGGACAGGGAGCTTGTTGTGAAGTTGTCAAAGAAAAAGTTTAATCCAAAGTTGGAGATTTGCAGACCACACACTCTTCCATTGGTTTTATGAAATGTCCCTTTATCAGAAGGGCACCATATAATTTCATCTTCCTTCCCTAGCAGAATTTGAGTATTGAGAATAGCTTCCTCTTTGCTAATGAAGTTAATCCAGCTTAGGTCCCATCTCCAATCATTGTTGATGGAGGAAACTTTATCATCCCGGTCATAGAGATCCAAGCATATCAAAGGGGCATAATCCCTAAGAATATCAAGGCTAGTTCAATTGTCAATACCAAAAGAGAGCTCTCTTACCGTACATATTACTTATGTCAACCCCCAACAGTTCGAAATTTCCTTCTAAATAAGGGAAGCAGATCTTGACTAGGCAACTTTAATGAAATTGTAATTCCTTAAAAATATTTTTCCCTCATGGGAGGAACCCAAACAGAATCGGCCTTAGAGGTAACCTAACAAGCAACCTTTATACTTATAGACTATAGACCCTTATAGGGTCTCTCACCTCTAAACCTCCACATATATATTTTTTTCTTAGAAGAGAAGAATTGCAAAGCAAATCATTCACTCACTCTCACTCACAGTTATTCCTAAATCTAATTCCCAACCAAAGGAGAAAGCAGTTACTTGAACCTGTGGCCAGGAGTATTCCATGAGAGAAGTGGAGTTGTCTACGAAAAACTGCAGTGGGTGTCCATTTCTCTATTCTCTATTGATGATAAATCTTTTACTAGAAAGTCTGTTGAGACCTCTTGAACTCTTTAATATGCTTTTTGGAATAGGGAGAGCATTCATAGCATAGTTTTTTGAGATATTTGCTAAAAGCTTCTTATTCTACGTTACTTTTGCCAATAGGTCATTAAGTATTATTAAATGAGAAATGCTAGGCAGATGGCCCTAGGGTACTTCCATAAAGTGCCCCTCATTTTTTTCTATGAAGGGGTCCTTGAATGGTTGGACCTACTTATCAGATTGCTCTCACCTTGGATAACTAGTATTATGAACAGCAAGCAGATAGGATATTTCTAACATCTGAAAATGTGTAGCTTTTTATCATAAGTAATGATCAGTTAAAAACTTTATATAAACAACAGTTTAAATTCAGTACCTAAAAACTTGGCTTTTAAGAATACTAAGCTCATGTAGCCATTGTGATTTTTTTGTTTATGATGTTTTCAAGGCTAGAGCAACCAGATGAGCAAGTCCGATCATGCAAATGTATGCCTCTCATGAAAAAAATAGGGGCTACTTCTATTGAAGTGCCGTATAGGGCTTCTGCCTAGTATTCCTCTCATCAAATGTCTAATAAATTAATATTTTAAAAATCATTTGCTAAAACACCGTACCATCAACTCTTGCTGAGACAGGGATTTAATTTCTCCTCTTAATGACTATTCTACCCCAGTTCAATAGTCACTTCAGCTTTCAACACATAATATAACGTATTGAATTTAATGATTGATGCACCATATATTTACATGGATTGCAAATGTTTCACTTGTCACAAGACTCATAACTGAAAGTGGCTCCTATTCTTTCAATGATCCAAGTCATTTATATTATTGGGCTTATGAATGACACATAGGATTTATTGGCTATTGGATGATTCTATGCCTTGATTGTTGAGGTTTTGTGGAGAAATATAGACCATTGCATTTTTTATCTGCTAACCATCCAATTTAATGGCCTAAAATTGTCAACCGGGTCAAAGGTTAGTTTGTGGTCCATCAACAGCAAGCCTAACAGTTATATGGCTTGGAAGTCGTCGAGTGGAACCCAAATGATGTTGCTCATCAATAGCAAGCATAACAGATAGATGGCTCAGCATTGGATCATTTGAGTGGACTCCACTTGATTTTTCTACCCACTGATATTGTCCAAAAGGACAAGCATCCATCATCTAATTCTAAGAAAGAATTTAGTGCTTAGACATATTACTTTTAGGTCCCAAGCTCCCCCAACTTTTCCCCTGTACCAGTCCACTGGCTAAGCCTTGCTGAAATTCCCTTTTGTGATACTTTGCAAGTGTTATCCGAACATAGCATATTGGAATTTTGACCTTGGTTCTCCTTTAGACTTGGCCACCAGTCCCACATCTTTAATTATGATAATCAATTACAATATCTAAATTAGGGGAGTGAAAATGCAAGTGGGTAGGAGAGGAGGGCATCTTGCGGGGGGACTTTAATTGGGGTAAAATAGTGAATGAAAAGATATAGTGAACACCATCAATGATGAAATTGAATTTACGGTGTTTTAGCTTGTTGTAATGCACCCCACTTTTATATGATAGGCTATGCAAATGCTTGATCGGACCCGTCCATTTGATTTCTTCGAGTTTGGATGACCAATGCTAAATTGTAATAAGAACAAATGTTCTTTTTTATCATCATAATGGATAGTGGAATCCTTGTTTAAAGAACATTCTATATTCGACAAATAAGAAACAATCTTTTCATATGTTATATTATTCCAGTCACCTTGATGTTTTGCATACAAGCGATCTGGAAATAGAGAAATTAGAAGGACGTGTCTAATCAAGCATTTGGGGTCCATCATGCAAAAGTGGGGAGAATTACAGCATACAATTATAATATGCGCACTATGCTATCATTCCTCGTCTAGATTAGTAGCTTTTAAGAAAATATTTATAGTTTTCAAAAAAATTTAAGAAAATAGTTATAGTTTTCAATTGTTTTTTAAAGTTAGACATACACACATATCCATTCATTTATAGCATAGTTTCCTGTTCTTGTTGTGATAGAATTAACTTAAGTAGCCTTAGAGAGTAAGGATCTTTTCCAAGCTAACATTCTTATCTGTCATCAAGAATTGATCAACCCAAGGAATTATCATAGAAGTTTTGATTAATACCTATTGACCAAGCTTTCTATTTGATGATAATAAAAAATCAATGATTACTAATTCTAGTTTTTTTTTTTGAAATTAGACATACACACAAATCCATTCATTTATAGCAGAGTTTCCCATCTCTCCTGTGATAGAATTAATTAAAGTAGCCTTCAAGATTAAGGATCTTTTCCAAGAGATGACATTTTATCTGTCGTCAAGAATTGATAAGCCCAAGTAGGAGTTATCATTGAAGTTCTGATTAATACCTATTGACCAAAGTCTCTATTTGATGGTAACAAAACATCAATGATGACTAATTCTAACTTATTTTTAAAGTTATACATACACACATATCCATTCATTCATAGCATAGTTTCACATTCCTGTTGTGATAGAATTAATTAAGTCGCCTCAGAGAGTAAGGATCTTTTCCGAGATGACATTTGATAAACCCAAGTAGGAGTTATCATAGAAGTTGTGATTAATACCCTTTGACCAAGGTCTCTATTTGATGATAACAAAACATCAATGATGACTAATTCTAACTTTTTTTTTAAAGTTACTCATACACAAATATCCATTCATTCTTAGATAGTTTCCCATTCCTGCTGCAATAGAATTAATTAAAGTAGCCTTAGAAAGTAAGGATCTTTTCCAAGCTGACATTCTATCTACTGTCAAGAATTGATAAGCCTGAGTAGGAGTTATCATTGAAGTTCTGATTATACCTATTGACCAAGGTCTCTATTTGATGATAACAAAACATCAATGATGACTAATTCCAACTTGTTTCCCAAAGTAATCCTTGCACATGATTTTTCAAAAACAAACATGAATAAAAATGGTAAAGTTTTCAGTCAAAATGACTAAACCTTGCAATTTTAATCGACTAGAATTATAATTGAATCCTATAGAGACATAATAGCATATCCAACTTGATAGACTTCAAATTGAGTCAGGTAAACGATAATTAAGCCAACTAGATCATAATCTAAGGACTAGGTAAACTCTATGTTTAAAAGAGTTGACTACTCAGGAGAAATAGTTTGCTATCATTAATGACCATTTTGAAGTGTTGAAGAAATTGATTTTAGTCGACTATCTGAAGATGAACTACATCTAGAAGGAAGAATTGAAGACTTTACATGAGTTAGACTTATGTGCAAAAAATAGTCGATAATCAATTTTGTGAGTTGGTTGTTTCATCCCAGTAAGATTAGGATTACACTTGACAATAGTAGCCCACTAGTTGAGGATCGAGTCTACTAAATGATAGGGAAGAATATTTGCTTGAGGGGAAAACTGACTATTTTAAAGTTAGTTTATGCTTATTCCTTAGATATCGTCATTGCTTCTTCTCCGAGAAAAGAAGTTCACGACTTGTGAGCCTTTTAGAATCCACTCAACTATCAAGAAAATCAAATTGATTTTGCATTTCTAGCTTAAAAATAAGTTGATTAGGCATGAAGAACATGCTACTATGTGTTCAATGTTAAAAATATGCCTTCATATTGCATTGGGAATATGAGATGAATGCTAATGTATGAAGGAAGAAGGTGAAAGTAAGAAAGAGATTAGGAAACTCCCTCCTTTCCTCCTTATCCTATCTTATCTTTCCGCCTCCTTTCCTTTTTCCTTTGTTCTTTATCCATTCTCTATCTCTCCCTTTTCATTCATAATACATAGGAATTTAGATACATTAGGAGACATAAGTTAAGGAAGCTTCCTTCCTCTTTATCTCTCTTCCTCTCTCTCCTCCTTATCCACTCTCTCTTTCCCCTTTCATTCAAATTCAAAATTGTTGAAGACTTTTCATGTAAAAGCATATCTTGCATGAATTTGCATCACCCCATGTATGAAAAATTAGTGTACCACCTTTAAGTGGTCTCCTCTTAAAGTGTCACCTTATCAATTAATAATGACACTTTCTTTAGTACGAATAAGGTTTGGTCTCCACTTTAAGGTTTTTGACTATTCTAAAGCTAATAATAATACATATTTAACACTTAGATTTTAGATTTCATCTCTTGTGGTATGCATGCCCTTGATAATGCTCGATTTCTAAATTTTCTCCTTTAAGAGTAAAATTACTAAAATACTCTTTTTTCTCATTTATACCTTGGACATGAAAATTTATAAAATAAATCCTAATTAGTAATATTTAACTTAAATCAAGGCTAAAACTACTAAATATAGGGATCTTTTATGTAATATTTCTATATATATCATGAATCAAGCTAAGAAAGCAAGAAATAGATTAAAATTCAAAAAGTACCTGCAAAGGAAGCTTCCTCAAACCTTTGTGTTAGTTCTTTATATTCTTTGTTTCTTTATAGACCATCCCTCTTTTCTTTGTATCTATGGTTGACTGTATTGAAAGATAAGATCTTTTCTTTGAATTGTTCTTTGTACTCAAGAATAGTGTAGCTCTCGCTTGTTGATAATTTCCAAGTATTTATAAGAGGCTAAAATTGATGCAAGTCTTTGTTCCTTCATTTGTGGCCAGCACAATGTCAACTAGTGTGTAAAATGTTTTAAAAATTAGTGAAACTCAAGCTAAGGAATACCTTGAGAGAGTGGATGTAGGAGTCTTGATAGACTGGCTAAACCACTACTATAAAATGTTTATATCCAGTTCTTATTGTGTGCAAAGTTTTCTCAAACTTGTGCTATTGTTTTGAGCACATTTCTTTTAGTCATAAAAGCTCCACCATTAGTAGCATCTATCTTACATCGGTTTTGTTGTGCCAGACCTTGGTAGAAATATTGTACCTGTTGCCACTTTTCAATTTGTGGTGGGAACATTTCAAAAGCAAGTCCTTCCAACATTCATAGAATTCATAGAAATGGTCTCCCTCTTTTTATTGAAAATTTATAATTTTGTGCCTAAGAGCATTGGTTTTGTGGACTTGGAAAAACTTATTCAGGAATTCATAGATAGTTTATCCCATGTGGTGATAGATCCTACTTATAGAGAGTTGAACTATGCCTGAGCTTTATCTTTAAGAGAAAATGGGAATTGCCTCAACCTAATAGAGTCACCTAAGAAATTGAAATATTTGAAAGGAGAACTAATTTCAAGGAATTCCTTAACATGGTGGTATGAGTCCTCTTGTCCAACCCAAAAATAAGCATGAGTTGAATAACTCCTGCTTTCAACTCAAAATGGTCTGCATTAGTTGCAGGTAGATCTATGCATGAAGGGGAGTTGAATTAGATAGGTTGAATAATCTTTCAATGGCTTCACTTCTACAACTTCTTTGGTCATTTCTACAGCAAGGATCTCTTAATCTTCTAAAGTCCTTTGCCTTGCCTCATAGATTGCTCAGTATTTGTATATAAAGGTATTAGATCAAGATTAAGTGATTGACGAACATGCATACATCAATGAATAATGTAGTGAATTTTTATTTATATACAACGAAGCTACACAAATGGAGATGTGTATCTAGAGTTTTATGTGATCTGCAGGTTCCACTCAAACTAAAAGAAAAGTTCTATAGGATGGCTATAAGGCCGGCCATGCTCTATGGATTAGAGTGTTGGCTAGTTAAGGAACATGATACTCATAAAATGAGCATCGCAGAAATGAGGATGTTGAGATGGATGAGTAGTAAGACAAGAAAGGACAGAATTAGAAATGAAAATATTAGAGGAAATTTAGGGGTAGCACCAATAAGTAATAAGATGAGGGAGATTAGACTTAGATGATTTGGACATGTCCAAAGGAGACCAACAATGGCACCAATTAAAAGGAGTGTGGCAATACAAGTAGAAGGTTCTAAAAGGGCAAGAGGAAGGCCCAAAAGAACATGGATAGAAGTGGTGAGGAAAGATTTAAAAACTTTGAGACTAAATGAAACCACGGTATTTAATAGCGTAGAATGGAGGAATAAGATTCATGTGGCCAACCCCTAATTGGGATAAGGTCTTGATGATGATGATGATGAATGAAGCTAAATCATTGGATACAACAAAAGAGTCCCTTCATTTAGTCCCAAAGTTTTTAAATCTTTCCTCACCACTTCTATCCACGTTCTTTTGGGCCTTCCCCTTGCCCTTTTAGAACCTTCTACATGTATTGCCTCACTCCTTCTAACTGGTGCCATTGTTGGTCTCCTTTGGACATGTCCAAACCATCTAAGTCTAATCTCCCTCATCTTATTACCTATTGATGCTACCCCTAAATTTTCTCTAATATTTTCATTTCTAATTTTATCCTTTCTTGTCTTACAACTCATCCATCTCAACATCCTCATTTCTGCGACGCTCATTCTATGAGTATCAACAATGGCACCAGTTAGAAGGAGTGAGGCAATACAAGTAGAAGGTTCTAAAAGGGCAAGGGGAAGGCCCAAAAGAACGTGGATAGAAGTGGTGAGGAAAGATTTAAAAACTTTGGGACTAAATGAAACCATGGTATTTAATAGGGTGGAATGGAGGAATAAGATTCATGTGGCCGACCCCTAATTGTGATAAGGTCTTGATGATGATGATGATGATGATGATGATGATGATGATGATGATGAACGAAGCTAAATCGTTGGATACAACAAAAGAGTCCCTTCCTTTCTTCTTCCCAACCTCCTCCCCTCCCCACCCTTCTAGTCTAGGGGAGACCCAAACTAGAATGTACAAACTATATGTTGAATAAACAAACAATGATGCCAAATATTTCTAACCCTAAGCAACTATATGAAAGGCTCTTTTTATCTTGCATATCTTTATAGGAAAAGCTTTTAAATTATTTTTTGTCCTAGGTAGCTCCTCCTTTCTTTCATATTAATCCTACTGCTTACCAGTTAAATCTTGATCTTAATTAACTACTTCATACCCTTCCCAGTCATCTCGGAGGTGATCTAAGTTATAAAATATGTTGGCAGAGTTAGTCATTTAAATACTAATGCAATTGATTAGATAGGGACCACTAGAGTGACAATAGGTTGTGTCCTTCCAAGCGGGTCCTATGAGCTTGAAAAGCTGCTAAGGTCTCTTCTAGATTTATTTTAAATTAAAAGCTTGAAGGTTAGGGTGCATCATATGCTATTTAATCTAGGTGGTCCAAGGTGTAATGATGAAATCCACACTTGATCTTATGGGGGTAAGTGCCCTTACTACATTTTAAACAATTCCAAACAATTCAATCAACATATAAGCACCTTAAAGCAATATAGTTTCCTTATTTATGCAAGGAAAGTAGTAAATCTAGTGCAAACCCTATAATGCAATATTTTAAAGAATGTTTTCTTTATGCTCTACACTACCAATGCAACTAAGTTAACAATGCAACATAATCTATGAATTGGAAAAAAGTTAGAATAACTCATAGTGGGATCCTAAAAATAGTCTTCTTATACAAGGGTGGTCCATGTATAAGCTACCTCCTCTTTCAAGTTAGGATGACTCACCCTTAACTTGTATTATTACAACCCTTAATTTTTAAAGGAATGAATCGCTTATAAAAAAATATAATTTTATCCTCACTACAATCCACTCAACTAAAAATAGAAACTATCCTAAGATCTTTGTCGAAGTCTTTAAACTCCTCCAAATTCTTGCACAAATGAAAAAGAAAGTATTAAATTATTTACGAATAAGAAAAGTATGCTAAATTGGAAACTATTCTATATGCAAACCTAAGACTACGACTAGTGGTAAAGCATTACAACCCAAATTTAATAAAATTCCATTGCAAGTCCCCCACAACTATGCCAAAAACTTGATGTGTCTTAGTAATTACCACAATACACATCTCTATTAGACTATAGAATTGGCAAATACGAGTCAATCCATGAGAACTCTTTGATCAACAGAGTTAATTTAGAATTTAGGTTATCTTACTTTAACCTTACCAACCATTCAAAAGAAGGACAATTTCTAATTAAACTAACTACAATGACAGCAAAGAGGAATTTAAGTCCTGAAGTAAGTAAATAAAGGAAAGAAAGAAATAACTAATAATAAAGGAAACCTTAAACTAGGCAACTAAAAGGTAAACCTTAATTAAGAAAGAAAGTAATTTGGGAAACTAAAAAAATATCTAAAAGAAGCAAGAAAATAAGCAAGGAAGCTTTCTAAAACTGCCACTAATTAAGAATTAAAGTAAGAAAGCAATTTAACTAAGAAAAGGAAACAAATGTTTTATTAATGAAAAAATTACAAGGATTTGTCACATAAGCAATAAAGAAAGCAAATAAAGGTCCTTCAAATTTGAGCTTAAATTTTGCTGTAAGGCCCTTATGTTGTGTCAATCAACATGAGCTTGTACACTTTACTTCAACCCAAATACACTAAAGTTACCACTAAGCTTTTCTCATCTCCTTAACCCAAAACAAATCCCATTTAATGATCCTTAGGAATGAAATATTAGGGCAGCCAAGAAAAGAGGAGCCTAACAACTTTCTTAAATAATCACCACCCTATGAAAGAAAAAAGATTGTGGAAATAGAATTATAAAAAGTCATGGCATTTTCCTTATGCAAAAACTCTAGAAATAGGATAACTTCAAGGAATTAGAAAGGGAGGAGATAAGACATCATTCATTTTTAAAATAAGGTGAACCATAGAAAGAGGTTCCTATCTTAAACAAGAAATAGAATAAAAGGAAAAATAGTGGTCTTTGGATTAGGACTCACCTATTCGAACCTTAAGAGATGAAGTAAGAGATATGTACATGGTGTAATCTTACCCTTCAACGTAAAGCCCTTAGTTAAGAATCTAGGTGACTTTATGGCTAGTTTTGGATATCTCCTCAACCTTACTCAAGAAATTAGAAAGTACCCTCATTTTCATAAAAAGAAATAAGAATCTTTTCCTTTTCCTTGTTCCAAATTCCATAAAAAGAAATTAGAAAGAAGAATGATGCATGAAATATAAAATTAGAAAGTGTGTGTGTAGCGTGAAAATAGAAAGTGAATGGAAATAGAAACATGGTAAGAAGTTGTGTGAGAGTGAAGGAAAGTGAGAGTGTTAGATGAAATAAAGGAAGATGGATGCAATCCTAACAACGAAAGTTCCATGCATAAAAAATAAGCAAGTGTGGGATGCGTGCAATCTAAATGCAACTATTATGCATGAAACTACAATTCTATACATGGACTTCTAAATGAGGAATGCATTCTAGATCTAATAAGCTAACATGTATAGAGTTTCTAAATTAATCCTAGAATGTACACAACGAAAATTAGAAAGTCAAACTAAGCTAAGCATGAGTTTGTAAATTAGAGAAGTACATGTTTCTAAAATAAAAAAGTGCTAAATCTAAGAATCTATCATGCAATTAGTTTCCAAAATGGTCCCAAGGCAATTCTAAAGCAATCCTAATATTTAAGGAAAGAAAAATGAAAGGTTACTATAACTAAAAAGTAAGAAAACTAATATCTAAATTAGAAATTACCTAACTTTTAGGAAAGTGCTTAAAACATAAAAAGAAAAGATGCTAAATTGAAATCTATGCTACAAAAACATGATCTATCAAGTGAAACATAACTTAAGGAAACAAAATTTACTCATGGAACTAGCATGAATGCAACCTAAGGAAACTACAAAATCTACCATGCGTGAAAACTATACAAAGACGCATCCATCCCAATTGGATGAAATGTGTGAAAATCCTAAGTGCTTGATGGATGCAAAACTAAGTTAATGGAAAGGGAAACATGGAAATGCACTTATGCTATTCTAAGAAGAAAGAAACTAAGATGTTATACATGAACTACAAAGCTAAGATAAGAGATAAAAGTGCATGAAAAACTATAGAAAAACTAACTAAAAAATACACGTGCAAACTAATGTAACATGGATGCTATGCATGAGCTATCTAATTAAAATTCTAAGTGAATGCATGCTAAAAGAAGGTGGATGGAAGAGAAAGAAAAAGAAAAATAAGTAAGAAAGGAATTAGAATAGGTTTAGACCCTACCCTTATCTCCAAAGGATTAGAACATGGAAGCTTGAATGGAGCTTGGGTGAGAATGATCTTCCTCCCTCTATTTCTCCTAGCTTTAGCCTTGAACTTTAGAAAAAGTTGAAAGGTCTCACTCATTCAAAACACCTTTATTTATAAGCTTTTAGAGTGAGTCTTGATTTAATGGTTGAGATAAAGCCACTTAAATTAGAATGTAATGAATTGCTTGATGGGGGGTGTGCTTTTCATATATAAAAGTGGGAGGAAAAAAAAAGGGATTGGAAAAGAATGGGAAAGGAGTCCTTTTTATGTGGGATTTTAGGGTGGAAAATGGAAGATGTTGAGAAGAAGAAAAAAAAAGGAAATAAGCAAATGGGAAGGCAAGGAATAAGTAGAAAGGAAAATAGTTGAGAAAATAAAGGAAAGTAGGTGTGGAATCTAAGAAGATTCAAAATTAGAAAGTCCTAAAAGAGAGGGGTGGGCGTGAAATTCAAATGGATGTCTATGTTTTGTTTTTAGAAACCCTATGAGGAGATGAAAATTGGATGAAGATGGGAGGTTGAGATATTTCTTTCCTTAGGGTTTTAGATTGACTTTTCAATACATAGAAAAAGTGGCTAGGTTTTGATCTTTTCAATGCTTTATTCCTAGCCCTTAGATCATACTTACCCTTACATGAATGGATGTGATCACATTATGACATTAATTTTTCTTTAAGCTTCAATTTCTCTCCATCATTGGATTGGATTGCCCTAAACTAAATGGCCTTGATTCCTTAGAAATATCTTCATATATTTCATATGGGACCAAGTATTCTTCACTATCTTGCATGGATAAGACATCCAATCATTAGTTGATCTTGTTTCTTTAGTTGAGTAGGAGAGAGAAAATAAGCAAAAAGTCTTCATGTGGGTCTCAATATTCTTTATTCCTAAGATGCTTTCATTATATATGAACCTATTCTATGTGAATTGAACTTTTCTCATGAACTTCTTAAGGTGATGAAATGTATGCAATTATGCATGAATTGAGAATTTGTGACCACCCTTATTTAAGTAGGAGTTGTATATGAGGTTTTTGACTGCTCTGACCTTGACAATGATACCCAATGATTATTTTGAACATTCAGGACTTCATAATTGGCATATGTGACCCATGATGTAGTTTGAAAGGTGAAATTGCTCTTTTAGGTGTAAAACTAACAATTTTATGCATTTTTTTTATTTGTACCCTGAACCTGCAAAATAGTAAAATTAACCCTAATTAGCGATATATAAGTGATTTCTCCTGCTAAAACATGCTAAATATAGAGGTATGTATATAATATTTTCTATATATATATATTATATGTACTTGATTTGAATGAGATGTTTGCATTAAGAGAAAGATGTCTTACTTCCAAGACAAAAGATTCTTGGTTATAGCATAAAAGATTAGGTCATACCAATATGGACTACTTAGAAAAACTTTTAAAGAAAGATCTTATAGGTGGTCAACTCAAGCGTTATTTGACAAAAGACAAACTTTGTGATTCTTGTCAAAAGGGCAAGCAAACAAAGACTTCTTTCAAACCAAAGAAAGTAGTTTCAACTAAAAGACCTTTGCAAAATATTGTATTTGGATATGTTTGATCCCTTAAAATCTTCAAGCTTTGATGGATTAGATATATATTAGTGGTTGTGGATGATTTTCAAGATTTCGTTAAGTGAGATTTTTGGATTAAAAAGATAAAACTTTTCAAGAGACTTCAAAAAGAAAATGATTACTCCATCTTTGTAATTAGAAGTGATAATAAGGTGGAGTTCAAAATTTTTTATTTTAAAAAATAGTATGAAAATCATAGCATTAACCATAATTTTTTAACCTTTAAGAACCCTCAACAAAATAGAGCTGTTGAGAGGAAAAATATATCACTTGAGGAGCTTGTTACAAGAATGCTTTGTGAAAGTGGTTTCCTAAAATACTTTTGGGCAAAAGCTATAAATACAACATGCTATGTTTTGAATAAATGGAACATTAGATCTATTTTGTAAAAGACACCATTGAGATTTAGAAAGGTAGAAAACTCAACATTTCTACTTCCATGCATTTGGTTGGAAATATCTCATTTTGAACAATAGCAAGGGTAACCTTGGTAAGTTTGATGCAAAATATGATGAAGGGATCTTTCTTGTTATTCTTTGCATAGCAAAGCATATAGTTTTTAATATGAAGACTTATAATTGAAGATTCCATTATGTTGTTCTTTATGAATCTATTTCTTCTTTGAAAAGCAGCCTGGCTTAGAAGACGATGATGAGGATGATCTAACTCTGCAAATGGAGAAGCTCAACACCAAGAGAGAGGATGGTACTAGGGATTATGGTACTTCTGAACAATAGCAGTAAGATCAATACAAGCAATTGCAAAAAGATTGAAAATGTAAATGTAGACATCCAATAAGTCAAGTTATTGAAGATTCATCTACAAGGGCAAGAACAAGATCAAATCTTAAGAATGTTTGTCAATTTGTTGTATTTTTTCACAAATTGAGCCCAAAACCAGATATGATTCACTTAGACATAAATTGGCTTATGGCAATGTTAGAAGAACTAAACTAATTTGAAAGAAATGGTGTTTGGACACTTGTCTCTAGACCCCATGAGCATCCTATTATAGGAACTAAATGGGCATTTAAGAATGAACTTGATGAACTTGGTTTAATCATTAGGCATAGAGCTAGTCTTGTGGATCAAGAATACTCACAAGATGAAGGAATTGACTTTGATGACACTTTTGCACCTATTGCTAGACTTGAATCTATTAGGTTCTTCATTCATTTACATGTTTTAAAGGTGTTAATCTTTATCAAATGGATGTCAAAAGTATACCATTCTAAATGGTTTTATAAATAAAGAAGTTTATGATAAACAACCTCATGGTTTGAAAATCATGAGTTCCTTGCTCATGCTTTTTAAACTTTCAAAAGCTATTTATGGTCTAAAAGAAGATCCTAGAGCTTGGTATGAGAGACAGAGCAAATTTCTCAAGGAAAATGGTATTCAAAAAGAAAAAGTTGATACTTTAAATTTATGTTGATGATGTTGTGTTTGAAGCCATTAACAAGATGCAAGGACTTTTCCAAGGTTATACAAGCTAAATTTGAAATGAGCATGGTGGGAGAGCTCAACCTTTTTTTTCAGACTCCAAATCAAGCAAACATAAGAAGGAATTTTAATCAACCAAGCCAAGTATGTTAAAGAACTACTCAAAATTTTTGGGATGGCCAATGCAAGGCCAATAAGTATATCAATGAGCCCATCTTTGAAACTTAATAAAGAAGGGAAACATAAATCTATTGATATCAAGAAATATTAAAATATGATTCTGTTCTATCTTAGTACAAGTAGATATGATATTCAATTTAGTGTGTGTGCATGTGCTAGGTTTCAATCTAATCCTAAGAAATCACATCTTATTGCTATTAAGAGAATCTTTAAATATCTTGTTCATACACTTCATCTTGGATTCTAGTATGATAAAAATAGTTTATTTTCTTTGAATGCATACACTGATGTTGATTATGGTAGTTGTAGAATTGATAGAAAATGTACCAATGGGACATTTCAAGTTCTTGGTACTATATTAATTACATGGTTTTCAAAGAAACAAAATGATATTGCACTCCCTACCATGGAAGATTAATACATCTTAGCTAGTAGTTGTTGTTCTTAAGTACTTTGATGAAACAACAACTTAAAAACTATAGTGTTTATTGTGATAAATTTTACATCTATTGTAATAATTATGGTGCAATCAATCTTTCTAAAAAAATTAGTCAGCAATCAAAGACCAAACACATTGAGATTAGATATTAGTTTCTTAGAGATCATGTTTAAAAAGTTGCACTTGAATTTGCAAGGATGGGTCAACAATTGTTTGACATCTTCAAAAACCCTTAGTGGAAGAAAGATTTTGTATGATTAAAAGGGAATTAAGCATGAATATTTGATCTTAAATGTTATTTTTCATTTGATTGATCTATTTTGGTGATTTGGAAAAATACTTGTTTAAAGATTTCATAATTTTTTGTTATTTTAGTTAACTATTTGACAAATTTAGTCCACTGATCTACAAGAAAAGTTCATGTTTGAAAAACTCTGCAAATAGTTTCATATTTAGCTGACTATTATAGCAATTATTTTCTAAGAAAAATATTAAAGTTTTACTAGAGTAATTTAGTCAACTATCCGCTACTTTAATTATCTTGTTTTATCAAAATGTTTGGGTTTGAAAATAGCTTCACATCTAGTCAGCTACTGTATTAATATTTGAACTTAAAAAAATGTCCAAATGTTACTACTTTCATGTAGTCAACTATCATCAATTTTAATTAACTAAAATTCCAAATGTCATGATTTTTTTCTCTTTCACAAATTTAGTTGACTATTCCTCAAGAATAATCCAGTAGACAATTTTGAAGTGGCTTTCGATATGATTTCAGTTGACTAAAAATTCTATTTTAGTTGACTAAATTACTAACAGGAGTTTGTATAAAAGGATTTTGTGATCATTTTAGGGTATTTAGCATATTGCCCTAGGGGCTCTCTTGAGGCTCCATCTTTCCCCAAAACTTGAAAGCCTTGATTTCTCCATATAAATTCTAAAAACCACCATCCAAACCTTCCCAAAACCCATTAGATCATGCCATTTTCATTTCCCTTTAGAAGTCCAACTGAAACCTCACAAACCTCATAGATTGAGAAATGCTTCAAACATGAAACCCATGAAGATGTCTCTTAGGTTCTTCATCTAGAGAAGAGTAGAATCAGGATGAGATTGTTGAAGTTGATGATGATGATGATGATGATATTCTTGCTCCTATAAACAACTAAAAGAAAGAGAAGTAATTATGTAGAAGGACGTTCAAAGTCCTCTAATAGCTGTGAAGAATTTATTAATAAGGTTCATTGTCATATATTTGAGGATGGTGAAATTCTAATGAAGAGTTGGTGCTTCTACACAACAAGTGATAATGTGTGCTTTATTACAAAGAGTTTTTACACCATATATATTATTTAAGAGATGATCTGCATCTACCATGACTTTCATGGATTATAACTTGAAGATTCGTTTGTTAGACCTCATCTTAACATTTCTTTTAATTAGAAAGACTTATGTATAAAGATGTTGTGAGAATATTTTAATCCAACATGATTTGAGGGGATGATGGCCCCATCTGCACTTTGTCAATGACTATTTGCTTCCCAACAATGCATGTAAACTTAATAGATCGATTGGGATTCAATATCATGTTATAGAATAAAAAATAAGTGTGAAGGATGTTACACCTAGATTAGAAATTTGTTAATTACAAGTTAGCTCTCTGACTTTGGAGGCTAGGATTGTAGTGTTGCTTTAATATTACTCACAAGTGCATGAATCAAAGTAGTATTGCATGCAAGAGAAGTCGAACCCACAAGGAATCTCACAAACTTGTATGTTGGATGGATCTTATTTAAAGTGCTTAACTTCAACCAAAGAGAGAGATTGAATTGATTTGAATTTAAACTAGGAAAGTAAATGCATGAAAAGAAATTATAATTAAAGGAAACATGCTCAGATTAAAACTAAGCAATGGAATTAGAAACTTACCTAACTAACATTCAATTAATAAAAAACTAATGCAAAACTAGAATGAATTAAACTAAACAACTTAAGGAAACTACTAAAAAGAAAACTTTCCTAATCTAACACTTTCCTAAACAAGAAAATTTCTAAAAAGGAAACCCTTTAAACCTAAATTATGATGCAAATAACTAAATAACAACTTCTAAAACAAGATTAAGCAACTAAATTAACCAAGATTCAAAGAAGATTAACCCAATGTTCCATGTGCATGATCCATGGATGGTGTGTAGGGCTCATAGGTCCAAAGATGGCTAAGTTTGATACTTTAAATGAAAAATAACATACAATCTAATGAACTCAATAAACAACCTAAAAAACTAAATAGCTTCCTATTGATTCTAGCAAATAAGATGTTTTGATGGTAGGAAACAAAGCATAAAGATTAAGAAAAAAAAAATCCAGATTTCAAGTACTTAAGAACATCAACTTAAATCAAGCATATAAAGCAACTAAAACAATAATTTCTATGCAAGATAACAACCCAGATCTAAAGTATTTTGATAATAGAAACAATCCATAACAAGGAATCTCCACAAATTTTATTGAATCATCACCAAATTACAACAAAATTCCTACACATAATACACGTCTATAATCTGGAAATTGTATAGGATTCATATGATTAAAACCTAATCTAAACTTCAACAAAAATATAATCTAATGCTCACAGTATAAATTCCAATGACATACAAAGAAAATCCAAAAAGGAAATCATGAGAAAAGATGACTAAGATGATGAACTAAAGCAAGGAAAATAGACCTAAAGCTAAGATTAAAAACAAGGTAGAAAACATGGAATTCAAGAGGTGAACCCAAGGTTCTAAGCCATATCTTCTCTTGGCTATCACTACTAGATAAGATAACTTAGATCTTGATTGAATGATAAAGAAAAACTAGTGGAATGGAGTGACGAAGAAAGAACAAGAAAGATGGAAAAAGACATGTGAAAATAGAGAGCAAAGACACAAGCAAAACACAATGAAATTAAAGCAAGTATACTAAATCATTAACTTGGAATTGGAGAGCAAATAACAAGAGAATTAAAAAGGAAATCCAAAGGAAGTACAACCCAAAAGAATGCCAAGGTCCAACTCCAAAGATCACCCAAGTAATAGAGTGTAATTTCAAGGTTGTCTCACCTAACCTTTACTTAGGAAAAATTATGGGAACCTTAAGAGTATTTATAGATGCGTGGGTTCCCAACATAGGAAAGCTAGATCAAAGGGGGAAAGGAAATCTAGATCTAAGGTTTTCAATAAGGGATGGTAGGTGAAAGATAAGGTAAGCAAAGTGATATAAGAAAGATAGGAGCATGGCTAGTTGCTAACTTAGGAAAGAGAGGTGCCACCATTTTAGGAAGGTAGCGTAGAGTTCCACCCCCCTAATTAGGTGTAATTGGAAGGTGGGAGGAGAGAGGAAAATAAGGAGAAAAATAAAGTAAAAATCTTAGGAAAAAACCTAGGGTTTTTGTATGTTTTGAATGAACATAAACTTAGGATTTCCATCTTAGGAAACCACATCATTTAAGTATTCAAATTGAGGGGAAGACATCACTTTTTTTATGAGGTGTCTCCCTTCTTAATGTAAAATTCATATAAACCTAAGATGAATGGTGGATTAAGGATGGGAAATGGATTAAGAAAGTAAGTTTTATCTTTAATGGGTCCCTTGATGCATGCTTATCTTACTTTTTACATTAATCTCTCAAAATCCCTTAAAAATCACACTTTTAACATAGATAGTTGCTTCTTTTGGTGCTCCAATCATGTGAATCCATGTAACATTTATCCATGGCTTGATGGCTCATTCCTTGGTGGCTTAAGTGACTTCACCTCTTGGCTTCAAAGCTTGAGTAACTTAGCTTCCTTAGGTTTCCTAGTTGGACCAGGAAACCTCATGTATGGCTCCAGTTCTCATGCAAAGTTGTAGAACTGCATGACTTTTTGGGTCATTTTAATCACCTTTGCTTTCTTCTAATTCTTTTCAAGAATCTTCCCCCACACCCACAATAGGGGCATGCCGTTCCCTACACCCTCGATGAGCTAACAGCATAGCTCGACCTGCAAAATACTCTACAAAGTGCAATATAGGTCATTGGATCATCTTCTCACTTCCTACAAAAGTAAAAAAACCTAATTAAATCTTAAAAAATTGTGAGCTTTCGTATACTTATTTTGGATTAGCCTTTGAACCTGTAAAATATCAAACTTTTTAATTATTAGGTCAAAAATGCATTTGTTACAAATTTCGTAAAAACTTAGAAATAATACTATATATTCTATAACACATGGGCTACTAATTGGGTACTTTTTATACAAAACTAAACACTTATCAAATTGTATACATGTTCATTTACAAAATTCCATTTCCTAAAGTTAGAGATAAAAAAAATTGGCAAATTTGTTGGAACTCATCCTAATCTACTACGTCACTAGAAACTCTCGCATCAACTAACCAAAACTTATTTTGGATAACAAGTGGACTACATCAAAAAGAGAATGTTGCCTTGCCTTATGAAGCATTCATATATGAAATTCTTACAAGGATGGAAATCCCTCTTACTTCAGAATCCTTTGTCCCATTTAAATGTTTCAATCACATCAATGCAAAATCCTTCAGATCCATTGGCTATGAATTTTGAGACAACAAGTGGATCTAAACATGAGATTTATCATCCATCTCTAACCTAGTTCACCACATCAGAGTCTCAAAAGCCTCTTTAGGCCTTTTTGCTATTTTGTTTTCTAAAAAACATGGTTTTAACTTTCATTTGGGTTTTGTTTGGTTAAACATTTAATTTCTGGTTATTTTGAGATGCTTAACTTTAACTTGTGTGTTGCTATGAATGGATGCATTGTTAAAACTTTAATCATTATTATCTATGGTTGTTTATGGATATGAATCATGGTGAATATTTATGAATAGTTATCTTATGAATGTATTGAATGATTTGACATGGCATGGATGAATAACTAAATATTTATTTTTTTTGTCATGGACATTTCTCTTATCCTTTGAATTGAAAGTAAGTGCATGTTTAAGGGGGACATTGTACTTTACCATTTCCACATTTTGTGAGAAGAAGCTCTATCTCTTCCTTGACCTTTTTGCTAATTAAAAAGGGAGAGAGATTGCATCAAAATGTTTTCAGCAAAAGTATAAAAGCATGGTTGTTTGTCATTTGTTCTCATATCTTGTGTTTCCAAACTTTTAGTTTTTTGTTATCATCAAAAAGGAAGAAATTGTTGACCAAGTCTCTATTTGATGATAACATAACATCAATGATGATTGATTATAACTTTTTTCCAAGTATGTTTTTGCTTATTTTCATTAAAGAACAAACATGAATTAAAATGGTGAAGTTTTCAATCAAAATTACTAAGTCTTGCAATTTTAGTTGACTAGAATTGGAATCCAATTGATTATAAAGACATAGCAATACATCCAGCAAGATAGATTTCAATTGAATCCACTAAATAAGAATCAAGCCAATTAGATCACAATAGAAAGACTGAGTAAACTCTTTATTCAAAAGAGGAGACTATTTTGGAGAAATAGATGACTGTTTGACTATTGTTGAAAACTAGTTTGAAGTTTTAAAAATAGTGATTGTAGTTAGTATTGAAGATGGAGTACAACTAGAAGGAAGAAATGGAGATTTCACATGAGTTAGACTCACATGCAAAAAATAGTCAAAAATCAATTTTGTGAGTAGATTATTTCATTCCTCTAAGATTAGGATAAAATTTTCCAGTCTATAGTAGCTGATTATTTGAAGATCGAGTCTATTAAATGATAAGAGAGACTGTTTTCTTAACAAATTGCTAACTATTTTTAGATCCAGTCAACTATCTAGAAAACCAAATGGATTTCACATTTCTAGTTTAAAAAACAAGTCAAGTGGGCATGAAAAACATGTTGCCATGTATTAAACAATAAAAATGTGTTTTTACTACTTTGGGAATATAGTTTGCTAAATTTTAAAATAGCTAATTAGATAGGAGAAAACTTTGATAGTTGTCCATTCAAATTTGTATTTTTGCTCCTTGATGGATAAGGATGATCTCTAACAGATAAGGATTGGTCCCCAAAGGATCTATTTGAATGGGAACTATATGTATAAGTTATTTGGAGAGAGACACAAGCTAAGAAAGTAAGAAAGAGATTACAAATTAAAAAGTTCCTACAAAGTAAGCTTCCTCAAGTCTTTGTGCCAATTCTTTCTATTTTTTTGTTTTTATAAACTATCTCTCTATTTTTTGTATCTGTTATTGAATGTATTGAGAGTGATCCTTTCTTTTTAATCATTTTTTATTTGGAGAGTAATGTGGATCTCATTTCTTGGATAGTTTTCCATGTATTTGTAAGAAGCTTGAAATTGTTGTAAGTAAAGTACCTTCATTTGTGGGAAGACAATGTACATTGGTGTGTAAAAGCCTATAAAGATTAACAGAACTCAAGGTATGGAACTCCTTGAGAAAGTGAATATAGGAGTCTTGATAGATTGGCCAAACCACTATAAAATATCTATATCAAGTTCATAGTGTGCCAAAGTTTTCTGAAAATTATTTTACTATTTTGAGCATAAATTTGTAAAAGTTTCAAATTTTATTTTAGTTTCAATTTGAACCCCACTTGGGACCTAGAAATACCCAACACTTTACATAAGGACTTCCTATATTTATGATACACTCTCTTGGTGACACTAATAGCTTATTTGTGGGGACTTATTTTTATACCTAATTTTTTCCCTAAAGTGTCAAAGATTGTTCTTAACTCTAGATAGCTATTGAAATTAATATGAAAGAAAAATCATAACATGATATGCATATAGTGAATGAGAGATAGGGTGATGAACTGTATATATGTGCAAGAAAATGAGCTTTTCTTTTCATGGAATCCTCCATCAAAGTTGAGGCAATCTCTTGCCTAAAGTCAAATAGATAAGGAGTAAGAGGATACCCCTACCTAAAGCCACATTTTGGTTCAAACTTTGAGAAGAACTTCCATTCATAACATTAAAGAAGCTGAGAGTAGATACAACAAACATTATGAGGTTAGCAAGCTTCTTAGAAAAGACCTATGTTCAAGGAATTGCTTCTAAAACATCCAATTTAAGGAGCCATATGCCTTATAAATATCAACTTTTAGTCTATGTTCTTAGCCACCTTCTATGACATAGAAGAAGGAAGATAAGAATTCATGAGAGATGAGTGGGTTATCATGAGTACCTACTTCCTAAATGAAGATTTCCTCAATTTTACTAATAAGATCCCTAAGGAAAACTTTAATTCTATTCACAAAAACCTTCATCAAAATCTTTTAAATTGTGTTGCAAGCACTAATGTTGCATTGTGTTTTCAAGTTAAAACCTAAAAGAGATATTTTGTGTTTATTGTCTTGGATTGTTATGCATATGACCAGTCATTAGTTGCTTTGGGTTTTATTTCAATACTTTTTATTATTTAATTGTGCTAACCATTTTTCACTTGTGACAACTTTTGAGTTTATGGACAGATTCCTATGTATATAAGGGCACCCTTGATCCATTCTCCTTACACCTCTTCTTTCCCTAGAGCTTTTAGATTCTCTGGTTTTTATGTTCTCTTATATTCTACCTAGTTGAGCATTCTCTTTTGTGTCTCTTAGAGTTTGGACATTTGTGCATTCTCTTTGCAAGGTCTCTCCACTTGTGAACTTCTAGAAAGATAAGACTTGAGAATATTCATTTTCTAGCACTTTAGTTTCTAGAATTATTGATCTTGTGAATTTCTTCTTGTTCATATGAGTGTACTAGATCTGTGGTATTCTCCTATCATTTGGTTTTATTTAAAACTTTAGATTATTAATCTTTGATATTGTTTCCATGGTGATGTTAGTTATGATTGTGCTTTCCCAATCATATACTCTTTAAGATATGAAGGTACTTATCTTTTGGAAATTTATTGTAAGAAAAAGGGAGATCTAATTTTAAAAAGTGTAATTTTTTAGTTTTATAAAGGCATTTCACAAACTGGGGATTGAAATACTATCCTTAGTCTAATATACAAATATGTAAAGGAAAAGATTGAGTCTGCCTCAATTGAGTCCTCAATATAAAGTTCTTGAGACCCCTTGCACATTTGGAGGCATTAACTAGCTTCAAGAAGCAGCATTTGCAGTAGCCTCTACACTTGGTTCGATGATTTCAATTTCTACAAGTTAAATATTTTTCAACAACTAAAAGGCCAAAACCTACACATAGAGAAGGCATTCCCTCCTTAGGAACAAGACAAATAAAAAGGCATTAATTTCTTTGAAAAAAATACCTCTATTACAAGAGTCTCTGACAGACTTGAAAATATCATGGTTAATTTCTTTGTGTAAAACACTGTAGTTAAAGGAGTCTCTCACAAACTTGAAACATCGTGGCCCACCCTTGGCTAAGACATCTAAAACAAAGCAACATGAATGTCATTTGAATCTCATGCCTTGAAGGGCTTGGGAAGAAAGTAATAATTCTACAATCGTTAAGGGTAATAGGTTTAATGAGTAAAGAGGTATGCTCATGAGAAAGCTTACTCTGACCAACTTCACTAAAGAAAAGGGAGATTCAACACTATTCATGTAAAAAATAGAAGAAAAATAATCTTGAAATGCCTTTATAATAGATTTTTGAGAAGTATGAACATAGCCTTTAGATTCTTTAAGTAGATAAAAATGAAAATTTCACATACTAATACCATATATGTGTCTCTTTTTTCCATAGAAGGGTCTAAAGTTTAAATTGGCCCATAGGATTGTTTGAACTTGCAAAATTGTATCTTTACAATCCTTTTTGTTACACAACATTAAATTTCATCAAGGAAATTTGTATAAGTGCCTCTCACATGGGATTTTAAGCGGCAAAAGAGGTCTTTCTTATTATTTTAAATAGAATCCTCATTTAAAGTGGATGCTACTAGTTTTTAGTGAAAAGTCTTAATTTAAAGTCATTATTCCTAATAAAATCTCTTAAATAGCTCAATTATATTATCATTAGGAGGTAAAAACATTGAAACTAAGATAAATTGGGGCCTAAAATCTCTTCCTTGAAGTAGAAAATAGAAATTTCAACCACTAACTAGGGGACTTCCTTCAAATCCATTAGGCTTTTTCAAGATCATCAATTTTCCAACATTTGGAGTTCCATTCAAGCCAGTCACCATAAAATCAATCCTTTTAGTCAAAAATTGGAAAATACAAAACATTAGTTTTCTCAACTCTACAACTACACCAAAAATCAAACAAGTAGAAAAATAAAAATAAGAGAACTCACACGAAGAATCCAGTTGGTATAAAACTCATGAGAATCAGAGATAAGGTTCAAGAATTTATGAAGCAAGAGATGAACAGGAGATTATAGAATAATCTTCTCTGGTTAAGTGTTGCTTCAAATGTTACCTGTAGTTGCTTCTACTCTCTCTTTGAAAAACCTCTAAATTGCACCTAGAAAAGAAAAAATTGAGACCAGCCAATACAACAAAAAAAACCCTCTCTTTCTTCTCAATCTATGTTTCTCTATCTCTCTCATCCCTCCTAAAAACCCATTTGCACTTCTCATCATTGAAAGAACTAATAGAAGCTTCAAGATATGCCAGCCATCCATACTTGCATCATGCACCAAAGAGGTAGTGTTTTATCTATAGTAAAATTTAGGCTTTCATTTTAGATTCTTGGAACCAAATTTGGTCATGCATTGGATTGTTAAAGAGAGAGAAAGAGGATGGGCCAAAAAAATGTGTCTAAAAATAATTTGGTTCTTCAATAATTGGGAAATTTGGGTCTTGTTGTTGAGACCACATATTCATCACAAAGCATCCACCAAAGATGAAACAAGGTGTGGATTGGTTTCCAGATTTTTCATGCTCACAAATGAAAAGATTGTAGCTATAATGATTAGTGAAATTGCATTCATAAGAGCAATTTTCTATTTTCTTCTTACGATTGGGCAACTTTTTAACATTATTGCTACTCTACAACTACTTCTTACATGCTCTCTCTCTCTCTCTCTCTCTCTCTCTCTCTCTCTCTCTCTCTCTCTCTCTCTCTCTCTCTCTCTCTCTCTCTCTCTCTCTCTCTCTCTCTCTCATGTTCCCTAAAGCTAGTTTAAGACCATTTGAACATGTAAGTGTTGAGAATTTATACCCTCATAAGCAATAATTAATTTATCATATTTTTTTGTGAAATGAATGAGATTCGATATGAAGGGGAACCTTGGCCAATAGTAAAAGTTGTCTATTGATATTTTCTGCAAGTGCATGGGCTATTGTGGTATAGCTAATGCTAGTACGTGTCAATCCCATAGGGATGCGCTTAAAATTTTAAAGTTTTTAATAAAATTTAATTATTTAAAATTCAAATTAATTGAAAAAAATTAACAAAAAGAAATCAGACTTCATATTTAGTTTTACAGTGAAATTCCAGAGGTCTAATTCCAAAAAAAAATAGAAAAAGAAACAATAAAACCTTAACTAAAATAAAACTAGGAGAAATTAAGATAATCATAATTCCCTATCTTAAGTGCTATCCAATTTCTTCACTTCGAGTATCCCAAATGTTGATCAGACTCCATAAATATGTTTAACATGTCCTAGATTAATGATTTGACGAAGAAATTTGTCAAATTCATCAAATTTTTAGAGATCTAATATAATTAAAGAATTTAAATTTTAATGACTTAGATATGTTTTTAGAACCTAATTTGAAGATCAGAAACAACAATTAGATAGGAAACTATCCTAAAAACATGCTATAAATTTTAATTAAAATTATGAACTAAAACAAACAAGAAATTAAAAGTTTTCCATGGTTAAACCATAACCTTTGATTGAGTTAAACAGTAATTGAATAATATAGAACATGAATAGTTCAAAACGGAATAACATAAAATAGGAATAAGAATAGTATAGGACATGAAATGTAAATTGAGTTATTCTACTGAGGGTAAAATTGGAATTTTATTCCACACATCCTTAAAACTCCCATAAAAGAGATTTTGCCAGAGAAGATGGATTGCCGAAGGATATCAGCGAAAACGATGGAGATGTGAAGATCCTGAGCAATGCGATCTTGGTTGGTAGTCGTCTAGTAACGAACAGGTGGAGGGCTAAAGTGAAACGAAAAAAATGATGCCTTTTCTTGGCGGTGTCTAGTTCGTTTGGAGCAGAGGAAGATATATGGCCAGGGCTGGTGATGGTATTGGAAGGGAGTAGAGGAGTCTGGGTAATGAAGAATTTCGGAACAAGTGGCCAATGATCAAATGGAGAAGGGAGCTCTAGTTGACGATGAACAAGTAAGAGATCCGATTCTAGTGCATGTCTGAGCGGCTTCGACAGATGCTGGGAGTTGGGTGGAATGATGCTAGGTAAATGGTGTGGATGTGTGATGAAGGGTGGGTAACGAGAGAGAGTAAAGATGGAGTTACTGGGCAGTAAAGGAAAAACCAAGTTGGTGCGAATAGAGATAAGAGACAAGCAGTGGAGGGGCTAGAAGAGGAAAAAGGCAAAAAGTTTTGGGTGTGCGACAATGGAAAAGGTTGGTTTTGTAATGAGAGTTAGAGATAAGTGATGGATAGTAGGAAAAACAAAAGCTCTAACTAGAATGCAAAGCAAACAAAGGCAAACAACCAGAACTCTAAAAAAAACAAAACTCCAAAAACTCCCTTAGGCTTGTACGGCTCTTCCTCTTTATAATTTTTTTTCCTTTCCTAATCTTCTTCCAGCTCTTTCCTTTAAGAAGTAGATTCTTATTAGGACTTTCTACTCTTCCAAATTAGGAAACCACTTCCATTAGGAAACCTCTTCCCTTGCCTTATTGATCTTCAAACTAATCTACTCTGTTGAAATTAGATCTGAGTCATCCAACCCTTCTTTAGTTGATGTGCAAAATCAAAGACTAGATTAGAGTAATCTAAACCATATGTTAATCATCCACTTAGCTCAATTGATCATCTGACTGCTAAGTTTGACAAGTTACAGTTGGATGGTCAATTTGAGCTAATTTTTTATATTTTATCCAAAAATTACCAAATTAATGAGTTAGATGATCTAATTAAATGCTAAACTAGGGGTCTTTTAGCCAAAATTAAACACTTACTTTGTCATCATGTGACCTTGAGGTCACGGGTTCAAGGAGTGGAATCAGCCTCTTACAAAATGTAAGGTAAAGCTACCTACTATAGGCCTTTGTGGTCCGCCCCTTCCTAGACCCCACATAGGTAGCAGCTTATTGCACCGGGGCTGCCCTTAATGAGATTCGATATATATATCAATTCTATCTTATGGGTACTCCTTTGTAATTGTATTATTAATTGTTACACTTATGATTAGTTATGAGATGACAGTTGTAACCTTAGAAAATATTGTAGGAATTTCATGTTAAGGAGAATAAGGATTCACAGAACAAAGAGAAATGGAATTTTGGATCTTTGCAAATCTAAACCATTGTCGAGTGAGAATGAGACTAGTTATGGTATAAGTGATGCTACTAATAAGAGAATGAGACTAGTTATTAAATGTGATGCTACTAATAAGATTGGAGATGAATATCTTATCATTTGGGTAGAGACTTAAGGTATAAGTGAAGGTATATAGAAGTAAATATTTGCATAAGACATGATCTTGACTTGTCAAAACATTCAATAGATATGATTATAGGAATGTTTCATATAGAATATAACCATTTGCACCCTTAGGCTTGAGATGTCCATATCTTAAAGTTGGAATGGTTTTTATTTTTAAGTCATTAAGAGGTAGAATATACTTTTAGACGATACACAAATATTTTAAAATAGATATTGGATTCATTGAGAAATTCATACATGGCATTTCATAAAAAGAGTTTATCAAATTAAATGATTAAAGAGTAAACAACGGAGTTTGCTTGAACTTTTGTATCTAAACATCTAACTTATTGTAATTCAAGCATCCATTAAAGACATATAAGTGAATATGAAAATATGAGAGGACAAATTTGATAAAATAACTTAAAAGGTAATAATGTAAGATCAACATTATGATTTCATTCATTTTTAGGACCGTGTAATGTAGTTGGTGGGAAATAACTTGATTATAGAAAAACATTATTGTAAAATCCCTATACTTAAAGCAAGTAGTTTAAATTGTAGCAACCAATCCGAGGGTGTTCTAACGCTTTTTGGAGTTTCTTACATCAGTAGCTTAATTGTATGTTGAGTATGCAAGGTCTCTTTGACCAGTCACGTCAAAACCGTACCTAGTAATAGAAAAGTAAACAATAGGAAATCTTGAGTGAGATCTGCCATCTTTTTGGCTTTTTCTTCTCGAGACTAAACCCTTCCCCCGAGCTTGACGGGCTTCTGGTTCATGTTCGTACGGGTCTTGAACATGAATCTCAGTTTGGGCTCCTATCTATTACAAAACCCACCCGCAATAATGGCTCTTGCAAAAGGTTCCAGATCTTCCTGTTGTCGACATGTTTGTTACTACTGCGATAGTTTAATTAAACCGCCAGTTATAATAGACCCGGTGATGTCTCTATGGCCATTTATTATCCAACTACCACGAATATCGATTATTTCATATTTATAACTTTTAAATCAATGTTCTATGGTTTGTTTGGAAGTTATCACACTGATCTAACCAAGTGCGGAAATGTGATTAGTTTCTTTATAGAATTCATACATTGGCATAGCATCTCATTCAACCACACAAGTGAACCATCTGCAACATGTCATATATATATGAATCTTCAACCATCTACCAATGTTTAGAGCTACAAAAGGATGAAGCTTGAATAAAGATGGGCAGAAGAGAATCTCATTACATCTACCTGTTTGATAAATCCCAAATGCCCGTGTGGCTGTCGATCCTTTTTTTTTCCTTTTATTGAAGAAAGGTTAATACCTTCGGCCAACCTTTAACCCTGTCATTGATAGGCCTGGCAATTCGAGTTGGCGGGTCATGTTCGTGTCGACACAAACATGACATGATTTGAGTATATGGGTTGACACGAACATGATACGATTAATAGTTGTGTCAAAAACCTTTGACTCGAACACGACCCGGTTCTTAAAAAATTGACACAACACAACTCGTGTAACACGATTACATTACTGAGTCGTGTTTGAATGACACGACACTATACAACATGACACTATACGACACAATTCGTTAACACGACTTGTTTATTAAATGAGTCAACACCACCCGACTCGATAACACAATAATTAGTGACCCGTTACGATACGAAATGACCCATCTGACAGGACACATTTTAGTATTAGACAGTTAGACTATTGGTAAACCTTGATCCATACCAATAAAGTTTCTGTAACATTTTATTCAAAAGCAACATAGAACTTTACACCACTCACATAAGATCCTAAAAGAGATTCAAATGAATCAAATAACTGCAATAGTAGTAAATAATTGGAGATTAAGTAGCACATGAGAGAAATCTACTTCTATCAATATATCAAACATAACAAATTAATATAAGTTATGAAAAGTATACAAATTAATTAAAATGAATTGTTCCAGAGTATTCAATTGGTTGAGGTGGTCCTGCACTGCTACTTATGCTAACAATGTCCTCAGCAAACTCATCAATGGCAACTGTAATGACAGAGTCTACAATCATATAGAATAAACATACGTTAGTCATTACTAAGCTCACATAAAATATAGTTTAAATATAGAATCATAAATTATTACCTTTCAATCCATATAGCCAATCTCTAATACAAATCAATGCTTGCACTGTATCTAGCTTTAAAGTAGTTCTATATTGGTCAAAAACCCGACCACTAATGCCAAAAGCATACTCCAATGCAATTGTAGATATAGGAATGCTTAAGACATCACGAGCCATAGGAGTAAGTTCAAGATACCTAAAATCAACATTTTAATCAAATATAAATGTAAATAAGATTACAAAAAATATTATTTTTATGAGATAAGAGATTATTAATCAATCAACCTATATTGATTGCCTTTCCAGAATGCAAGAATGTCTAGCTTTGACTCTTGCAACCTTAGTTCATCCAAATAAAGCTCTAATTATGATTTTTGCATAGCCAAAGAACATTCTTCACTTTCAAATGAATCAAATTCCTAATGCAAATGCAATTATATTATTCAACTTAATATAAGACAATTCATAATAAATTTTAATATCCTAAGCGATATATAATGAAAGATATAATTATAAATATAATTACCTTCATGACATCTAAAACCTCTTGACTATATGATAAGTTCTGTTTATCATCAGCATCAAGAGCACTACCTCTAGCTATCAGGGAAGATGAGGAAGGATTAGGGGAACTCTTAACCTTATATTCATTAAAGAGAGAGAATAACTTTTTTCAAACTTGAGCAAACTCCAAGCAACCATTACCAAACAATTTCTTCTATGATAATTCCACAAAGGAGAGCTTATATCAAGGATCCAACACACATGTAATTGCTAAAATGGTGCTGAATTCAAACCAGTACTTTGAAAACTTAGTACACATATGGGTGAACATACGCTTCATATAGTTATCATCACTTCTCATGTATTGTGTTAAACTCAAATAAATTACAAATGCTACACGAAAGTAGAGATTTGTTGTAAGATATTTGGATCCAAAAAATATGCAGGTAGCATCATAAAAAACAACCAAAAACTTCAAAACTTTTGTAGCCTTTTCCCATTTATCGATAGAAGGACAGTGCTTATAATTTAAGTCACTTAGTTCTAAGTAACAAAATGCACGCTGGTAACAAAGAGCACTTTCAAGCATCATATAAGTTGAAATCCATCTTATAAGGCAATCTTATCTTAAGCCCTTTTTTGTCTCAATTGGCATGTGATTCACACACTCTTAAAAAAAAAAAAAATCTATCTTGCAATGCTTTGACATACATGATACTCTCTCGAATTTTTTGAATAGCCTCATCTATTTCTTTCAAACCATCTTGCACAATCAAATTCAAAACATGACAACAATAATAGCGAAGATGAAGGAACTCTCCACCACAAACAAGAGTGTTTCTGATGTTTAATTGATGCCTTAACAGCTCAATAGAAGAATCATTAGTAGAAGAATTGTCTAAAGTGATTAAAAAAATCTTTTTGTCAATCCTCCATTCTACCAATAATGAGTATACCTTTTCTGCTAATGATATTCCATTATGTGGAGGTGGTAGGAAACAAAAATTTAATATCCTCTTATGTAAGACCCAGTCACTACCTAGAAAATGTGCTGTGAGACTTATAAAATCATCAGTAATACAAGAAGTCCACAAATCAGATGTCAAACTTATCCTATCAGGTGCCTACTCTAACATCCCTTTTATCTTACCTTTTTCTCTTTTATACATTCTTAGAACATCTGCTTTTACTGTACTTCTACTAATCAAATGCAAATCTGCATGCAAATATTTTAGTACAGCTCTAATTCCATCATACTCAACAAATTGGAAAGGCAAATCATGCATAAAAACTGCAATTGCTACTATCTCATGAAAAACTTCAAGATCAAACTTATCTGAACTTAGTGACATACTCCTCTAACTTTGAGATAAAAGCAACTGACCTATATCACGAGACGAGCTCCGTTGAAAAGTCTTTATATGATGTTTTAGGTTACCTGTACTAAATTTGCTATTGCAAATATATATCATAGAGCACTTCTTGCATTTACACCTTTGCCTTCCATCTTCTGATACCAGAAGGTGTTCAAAAAAATTCTAAGCTAGAGACATTAGCTTCTTATGCTTTTTACCTCTATTGGATTTTGAAACTAACTCCATGTTCTTCAAATCAACAAGCTCATCATCGTCATTGTCGTGCAGCATATTCAAATTATCAAAAATATCATTGCTCCCAACTTGTGCTTATATTGCAATTGACAACCAAATTTTAGTTCACACTTCATAGTAAACACCAATTAATAATAAGGGAGTGAGGAATGAAAAGAGAAATAAAATGATAAAGAAATAACAAAAAAGAAACACATACCTGACGTGCTGTAGGTGTGCTCCTCGTTGGGTAAGAATGGTTGAAGTTTTGAAGATATCTGGGAAGAAAAAAACTGAAAGAGATGTAAAACCAGCTAGGGCTTTTACCGTTTCATGCAAAAGATCTAAGTGTAAACTGTAAATGCATTATTCTTTCCTCTCTCTCGCATTGATTTAGTAAATAAAAGGTAAATTAAAAACCTAATATAAGATGGTTTGATAACAATAGTCCTATAATGTCACAAAATAAAGGACCGTTACAACATAATCGTCCTATATTATTGGAAAGTATAGGACGGTTAATAAATAACTGTCCTATTTTAATTAAAAATATAGGATGGTTAAAACATAACAATCCTATAATTTGGAGAAACAAATAAGATGATTAATGAATAACTGTCCTATTTTAATTAAAAATATAGGATGGTTAAAAAATAACAATCCTATAATTTGAGAAACATATAGGATGGGTAATAATAAACCGTCCTATATATTTTTACAAATATACCATCCTTTAAGTATATATAAGTAATTTGTCAGTAATATAGGACAATTAGGAAACACTCGGCCTATATATATATAGGACGGTTATTTGAAACCTGTCCTATATTATGTATTGTATATTTATCTAATATAGGACCATTATGTACAAACCGTCCTATATTTTTAAACATACAAGACGGTTAATTCATAACCATCCTATATTATATAATAAGGATCCCAACTTATTTTTGATAATTGATAACTTTCTTTAATAAAATATAGGATTGGTATTTCTGAACTGTCCTATATTTTAAAACATAAAGGATGGCTATTTTGTAACCGTCCTTTATTTATGTTACATCATTGATGTGCCTGTGTCCGTGTCTGTGCTAGTCTGCCATACCACCTAGCTGTCGGCCTGCCGGACAACCTCCTCCAAACTCCAATTAATGAAACTTCAAACATTTTGACATCTGACATGTGGGCTCCTTGCAGTGGCGGCAAAACAAAATCAAAATGTAAAAACCCTAAAAGTTAAAAGCAATGTAGGTGTCGGTAGGGCAAGTGCGCGCGATGAAAAAAACTTGTCAAGGAGGTGGTTTGAAGACCATACCTCAACTTTGACATGTTTAATTGGGGACATCTTAGCTACACTTGGCTTTGGTTGTCTAATCTTGCACATATGACTATAATGTTACTTCCTTTAATCTGACTCTACATTTACTTACACTTGCTAGATAGTTAACAAGTTTTGTAAGTGTCATACATTGTATAAATGCTCATGACTTTCTTATACTAATTCCATATGTCATCACCAATTGATCTCATATATCTCATTTTCATCAAATTCATGAATATCATTTATCCAACTCATATAACTCAAGATTTGTTTTGATTTCTTACTAATTTTTCTCATTTCAAACTTCCAATTGATGATAATAGATTGGGAATTACTCATCCATGTAGAGTAAAAGGTACTCACTCTTAGTAATATCATTCAACATTTTTATTTTTTCATGATCATTTTACCATTAATGCCAAATGTACTTCTTTTCACTATAGACTACAGTCCATAATTATTTTTAGTTTCACCAAAGTTATCATATCAATATCCCTCTAATTCTTGATAAGCTTTTGTGCTAATTCAACAATTGAGTTATTATACCAATATAGTTTATAACTTGGTAAATTCATATTTGTTGCACCATATGTATGAACTAGAATTTGTTTGCTAAGCAAATATTATCATGGTTTACTTGTTTTTCTTAATATGTTTGGGATTTCATTTTCCCATTTCCATATATCTCTATATCTCATTTTCTTTGTCATTTTATTCAAGTTTTAAAGATCACTTCTTCATGCTCTAATTTTTTTATCAAATATTATTTATCATTGTCAAACTCTTCTCCTTTACTAAACTTATTTATCTCCTAAAATTCTTCCCAAATAATATCATTCCTATTTTGAAAATTTTGCCATATTACTATCTCTTATGTAGAAATTTTAACTCTTACATTTACATTCATTATTATCATTTATTATCCTTTATTATTATTTTCAAATTTTATAATAAGTCTAATATTTTCATTTATTTCTAACACCTATTCCTCATAAGTTTCTATTTTACCATTCTTATAAAGGTTGGAGTTTATCCTTCTACATTATTTCCATCATATTTTGATATTTATTACTTCTTTCTCTTAAACTCCACTATTTCACTTAGTAAAGATCACACACACACACACACACACACACACACACACACACACACACACACACACACACACACACACACACACACACAAGTATTGGTGTATTTTATTTCTATACATGTATGTTTACTTAAGACTTCAGGTTAGACCTGCATATTATACATTACATCTTTACCCATTGTAATGTTTTTCTTACTTGTTTCTTACTATTCCCTGTATTAGGATTCTTAACTTACTAAGTAGTATCCCCAGTTATTTCACTAAGTAATACCTAATTATATTCTACTATTCCTTCATCAGGTAATTACATTAACTGTTTCTATTCTCATTCTCACCTAATGAGTTAATTACATAACTCCTTCTATTCTCATTCTCACCTAATGAGTTAATTACATGACTCTTTCTTTACTTATCATCAACTAATGAGTTACATACTCATCCTCAACAATGAGTTAATTACATAACTCTTTCTTTACTCATCCTCAAATAATGAGTTACTTACATAACTCTTTTTAAGCTCATCCTCAACTAAGATTCTTTATGCTTTAAGGCTTAAGCAATATCAATTATTTAATTTCATTGTGCACAACTAGCTATAGCCTAGTAGCCTAAAATCTACTACTATATCAATTATTCAATTTGCTATATTTAGGAACTATAGGATGATTAATACAAAACCATCCTTTATAACAGAATAATATAAGACGATTATGCAATAACAATCCTATATTTTGTATAAGTATAGGACAATTATTTACTAATTGTCCTATATTGTGAATCTGATGCTTGTTAGTTATAGGACGGTTATTTATAAACCATCCTGTGATTATTACTAAATAAAGAACTGTTAATTAATAACCATCCTCTAGTTATCATAATATAGGAAGGTTTTCATAGAGCGGTCCTATATTGTTTTGATGATATAGGACTATTATGTTAGAACCATCCTATATTTATCTTTCTATTATACATTATGAACCTTTCTTTCTCCTGCCTTTCAATGTTTCACTTCACATTTGTGCCCTAACCCCCTTCAACCAGAACCAGGGCAAAGACCAGAAGAGTGAGAAGAAGAAGGAGATAGAGGGAGAAAGAAAGCATGCTAGCCGATCAAGGGGAGAGAAGAACTAGAGAGTGAGAGAGAAAGGGAGAAACTCAGAAACCAACCACTCACCGCTACCTAAGTGCCTGTTACACCTCAAGGTCCTCAAGTAATAAGAAAAAGAAGGAGGAGGAGGAGAGAGAGACAAAGGAGAGAAGAAGAAGACAAATATAAGAAAAACAATAAGAGGCAATGGAAGGAGCTTCATCAGGTAACCTGGTTTTGCTCTTAGAATCTTTGTGTCACAATTTTCTACCCTATTTTTTGTTATATAACACTCTTATTACAACACCTCTCACAAGATATGGTCAAATCGTTAAGGTTAACAATATTCTTCATCTGCAATATGCATGGTTGCAAGCTTATACAACTTCGATCTACATCTGCATGATTCATGATTGCATCTGACACAAGTTATTTCACTTACACTTTTCACTTTTCTAACTGTAGTCATTTCAATTTTCATTTGTGAAGCAAACATTGAACATGAAGAAATAGAATTAGAACATGAACATGAAGAAGTAGTACAAGAACATTTAGAAGAGGTAGAAGTAGAACAAGAACAACAATTACAACACATAGAAGAAGAACAATTGAGGCTATTGAGCACATGTCCACTAGTAACACCACCTGTCAAGAGAAAGCCCAGGGGGCTAACACAAATAGAACATATAAATAAGAGATCATCAAAGGGAATAAAAGAAACTATACAATTCAATAGTAAAGGCCAACCGATAGGTGGTAGTGCATATGCTTATGCTAGCTTCATATGGTGCACTATTAGAAGACTAGTGCCAATCTTAGTGATTGATTGGAGACTTGTATCACTAGAAGTCAAAGATGCAATATGGGAAATGGTTAAGGTATGTAAATTCTTCCTACATATAACATAATATGTCCCTTATAGATATTGTTTTTCTTTGCATATGATACACTAAGTCACTAAGTCATTGCTCACTAATAAGTAGTTACTAACTTGTTCTTCTTTTGTTTTGTAGTTTGCCTTTGTGGTATTTGATGATTGCAATAAGCAAGCATTGCAAGGAGCTGGTGAACAATGAAGGAAATGGAAAAGTGAGCGTGCAAGGAAGTACATACTTCCAAATGCCAATTGTATTCCTGCTTCATTGACCAAGAAGCATGGAATCAATTCATACAGTTTAGGCTATCTCCTGATTTTGAGGTAATCACAACTAGAATTAGCCAAGCTAAATTTTAATTCTTGTAATTATTATAGTTGATTTTATTTTGATCATATTACTTTGATGTCCAAGCAAAGCGTATAAAAGGACAAATGGTACATGCAACTAATCATATGCAGCACCACCTTTCAAGGGTTGACTACACATGATTAGAGGTATAAGAAGTATATCATGTGACATTTCATTTCTGTTTAATCATAGTAGATTTTTATTTTATTAACTCTAACTTAGTTTCTCTCTTAATAGCAAAAGGAGGTTAAGACAACAGAGCCCATCGATTGTGCTCTTCTTTAGAAAATGGCACATTCGAAAGGGCGTAACTCCCAGACCTTTACTAACGAAACAACTGCAACAATTGCAATACGAATTGTAAGTGGTTTAAGACTTTAAGTTTTATACTTTTACTTTATGTGCCTACTACCTAGTTAACTAGTTTTATACTTTTATACTCTTGCATTATATAAATATTACATATATAATAGGGATTTGATCATGTTATGATATTTACATGTGCAGGAAGAGTTGAACTAAGAAAGTACAACTACAGGGACTCTTAGCAACACTACTGCAAAGGGGGACATCCTGTATAGGGCAATGGGCAACAAGGATGAGCACCCTGGCCAGGTAAGGGGCCAAGGTCACGGTGTTGTTCCTTCCAAGTTCTTCCCTAAACAAAAGGCTCTACACTGCAAGAATTGGAAGAATGGAAGAGGCAAACTGTTGTGGAGATATATAGCAAGGTGAAGGATCATTTGTTGAAGAAACTCCAAGGTGGTGAAAGAACCTCATGTCAGGATGAGGATGTTGTCCCTCAAGCTCAAGCTCAAGCTCAACCTCAAGTTCAAGTTCAACCACCCCAATCTAACAATAGCTACACTCCTCCATCAGACGAAGAGGTGGCAGAGCAAGATTTGAAGGTGATGTCTCTATCAATGAGGTATGCATATTGACATGTTTACTTTTACAATGTTTAATTATTTAGTAAACTTTTCAGTTTACATTACTAATCATTATATATATGTTATTTCTCAAATGCAGGTGGGTCAGTGCATGTTGCAGCTACATATATCTGAGAACTGTGTGGTTGTGGTAACACTATACGAAGTTCGGCCCATGACTTCTGCCACCATGCATGGCAACTTGATGCATCTACATACTAAGCGCATGTGCATTACTGCTGCCATTCAACCAAATTCTCCCCTTCCATTTCCAATACAAGGGGATGATATTGAAACTATTGGGGATGCAATTGGATATCATGTGAGTTGGCTAGAGGAATTTATCAAACCAATGATATCCAATTTCAAGGTATATATATTCTAATTGTAGTCATGACATCATTTTCTACTACCTTTTTAAAGTCATCTTAAATTGTTAATTGATTAATATTGTCTGCAACATGTCGGATCACCAAAAGTAGCATAAGGTGCAATTGAAGCGAACCTCCCCGCTAGCAAATTCTGGCGCAGTGGCTAGTGTAGCCCCGTCCCATCATTGCCAGGTAGTTTTATATATTTGCATAGTTGTATCATGTTACATGTGAACTTACTACATTTCAAGTGCTTTGAACTTATTAGTTGAAGTAATGATTAGAGATAAAAAAGTTTTATTATCTTATCCTAGGTTAGAACTTGTAATCTTACTTGAAGTAATGATTAGAGGTGTTTTATTGAATTCATGTGTTTCTTTTAACTTTCATCATCATGATCATCAACACCTTATCCTAATATATGATAAAATTTGATCTCAATGTCTCTCTTCTTTTATATATGCTAGTAAACTAGTATATGTTGTATATATTCATTACTAATTTCTGAAATGTTACATCTATAGTATAGGGATCAAGTAAAGGTTCCACCTAACACGTCTCCATTCCTAAGGGTACTATATAGACTGGCCAATGAAGATAAGGAAATGAGCCCCGTAAGGATAGAGGCAGGTGTGCTTGTAGACAATGTGGTTGAGATTCCACTCTTCAAGGAAGACCTTTTAGCTATATGTAATATGGCTTAATTGGACAACATGCACATTGTCGTCTATATAGGGTATGTCGTTGTGTAATTGCTCTATTAGAGTTAGACTATTACAAATTTACAAATCAAAGTAACATTACTTACTTTTTTAATAACACTTGATAATTATTTGACATTAACCCAAGTTCCTAACGTAGGTATTTGCATGATAAGTTGCAAAGATTAGAGGCCAATGACATTTATAAGTTCCTTGACCCTTCTCTTGTCTTTCGATTGGACAATTTTCCCATGGACAAACAAAGTAAAGATATCATTCCTGGGCTCATGCATTGTACGAAGGGGTAAGCCTTACTGATTCCCTACAATAACGGGTATGTTGTAACATATGTTGCTAAATTATGTCATTTCAATTTCATAATTCATACACATGAATATCTATATCAGTTAAGATTTGAGAACATACAATTGAATTATTGTTTTTATATGTCCCATTGGATGCTGCTAGCTTTGGATGTGCATGGTGGCCATGTAATATTTTTCGATTCGTGTAGAGCACACATTCTGGAACACCTGATGAAAATTATAAACAAGCAAGTCTTTATTATTTCTTTCATTATAATATAACTACTCTCCTAATAAGTGACAACTATCATAATATTCATAATCTAATGCTTTTCAATTATATATGTGTAGTGCATGGCATAAATGGGTTAAGCGGGAAGGTATTGACCACGTAGCAAAACTCAACTGAAAGAAGACCAAGGTAAGGTTTACTAATTACTGCTATTTAGACTTTTTACTATAATTTTAAACCTGAATTTATTTGACATGATATTTGAACCTTTTCTATTGTCTTTGGTGACATTGGTGTGAAGTGCCCTAAACAAAAATCCAATTGGGAGTGTGGGTATTATGTTCTCAAATACATGAGACCCCTCATTTGCGATTGATTTACAATCTCACAATTGAGAAAGGTAAGACTACTGACCAATGTTACATTTTTGTTATGTATATTTCCTGACTAAATCCAAGATTACATATCTGAACTAAGTTATTATATGTTTCTTGCAGGCAGATTTGAGAAGCAAGAGTTACTTCCAGTTGGACCTAGACGATATTAGAATGGAATGGATAGATCATATTATGAATTTTAATTTGTAGTTCAGTGATGTAAATGAATGTATCAATCATATATATATATACATTTTACTCAAATATAATACAAAGATCAGTTCATTTCTATGGATGTGTTCTATTTTTCTTTTGATTGAAGTATACTATGTGTCAATGTATGTGCTTTCTTTCTTTCAAACTTTCAATTATGGGAATGTGAAGTTGGTGTCTTGAACCAGACATATGATATGGGATGTGGCTGTCCATGAAGAAGAGTGAATGTATCATGTATGAGTGATTGGGCGTGCTTTTGTTTGTTCAATTCAATGTGAACTGTATAGAGAAGTTATAGAATGTTGGAAGTGAATGTGCACAATGATTATAAATATAGCAGGTTATATAATGCGAATGTGTTATTTTGTCACATCAATCCATTTCTATGGATGTATTTCATTTTTCTTTTAATTCAAGTATGTGTCAATGTGTGTGCTTTCTTTATTTCAAATTTTTAACTATGTGAGGTTGGTGTGTTCAAGGCTTCAAGCAGACAGGGTTGTGATATGTGAGGTTGTGTATGGAGAGAATTGTGTGTGGACACATTGGACACTTAGACAGTAATACTAGAACGCTTATACTTTTTAACTAATATAGGACGGGCATTTAGTATTGGTCCTATATAACTAATTAAATATAGGACAGTTAACAAATAACCGTCCTATATAATCTTAAAATATAGGACGGTTACTTAATAACCATCCTATAAAACCTTAAAATATATGACGGTTATTAAATAACCGTCCTATAGAACCTTAAAAATATAGGACGGTTACCTAATCACTGTCCTATAGAACCTTAAAATATAGGACGCCTACTTAATAACCATCCATAGGACAGTTAATTATTAATCATCTTATAGAACGTATAAAAATATAAGACGATTTTGTGTTAACTGTCTTATAGAACCTATAAAAATACAGGACTGTTAAAACCTTTAATTATATAGGATGGTTACTTATTAACCGTCCTATATAATGTATAAAATATAGGACGGCTATTTATTAACTGTCCTATATCAATTTAAATATAGGACTGTTACTCAGAAACTGTCCTATTTAGTGTAAAAGAATATAGGATAGTTATTCAGTATTTGTCCTATATTTAGAATATGATTCAGCATGACAGTTTAACATGTCGCGACTCGCTAGTAGAATGGGTCAATGCGATGTGTTAACAGGTCACGTGTCATACAGGTTAACATGAAGTTTTACCAAGTCGCGTGTTAGACAAGTCAACATGACATGTCCTAATAGGTGACACAGACACAACACAATTTTGAGTGTGTATTTTTCGGGTTGATCCTATCAATGACACAAACACGATAGAACTCGACCTTAACCTGCTAAATGCGTGTCGTGTTCAAGTCGTGTTATAGTGTTGTGTCGTATTTTGCCAGGCCTAGTCATTGATAATACATTGATTGACATTAGTTATTCAGCCTTAATTCTCAACTCTATCTTCATCACCAATTTCGGTAACTGGGTCTATTTGCTCACCGTCCACTTCACTTTCCAAATTCCCATCTATATCATCTTTCTCTAGCATCAAGCAACCGTCTTCTTCATTCACAGCATCCCATAACAACCCTCCGAGCCCATTAAAAACTGGCAGCTACCAATTACACATGAGAAATTCTGGCGTATCTGGACAGCTAAATCCATCGTAAATTCCAACAAATAATCACCCATGATTTTTAGAAACAACCACATGACCTGGTCTTCCAGAGTTTTCCGTGGGCCCACTGAACATTCCTCTCAGATTCTCCTTCATTCTTCCCATTGAAATCAAATCTTTTCGACAGAGCTTGCCGGAAGGATCTTTCTGTCTGGTGAAACTAAACACCAGAACAACCCACGACTGCTTTTTCTCTGATGAACTTCTAAAAAAACACTTTCCTCGCCCTGAAAAATGTTTTCCCTTTCTTCCTCTTCAGGTACATGCCACCTAGCGGAGCCGAAAAAATGGATTCTGTGATCAACACCAGCGCCGGTTTTGAGGGGGCCGGAGAGGGCCCCATGTTTGATCGGAATGGACATGAAGAAACTGCTTTTGATTGGGCGCGAATCCGACAGCTGAAGACAGGCCCGAGGAATCAGTTGAAGCAGAAGAGCACTGAAGGAGGAAGTATTTTGAAGAGATTGTCAGTGTCATTGTTGTTAGTAGTGTCGAGCTAGCAGAATGTTTTCGGAGTGGTAGTGTTTGCGCCGATGGAGGTGCCAGAGATCGATTTGAAGGCAATTTTGGAGGGTTTAGGTTGTGGAAGGGGAGAGACGCAGGTATTGGGAGGGAGAGAGCAAGCAGACGGATTGGGAAGAGAAAAGGAATCACGGGGGATGAAGAAAGGGTTTAGGATTTCCCATTATTTACTTTACGGTATGGCTCTGACGTGGCATGTCAAAGACACCTAGCAACTATGGCTCCGACACAGCATGTGCTCATTTTTTGAAAGATCTGAATTGTTCATCTAGACCATCTCGCCGTAGATGGCCCCAGCACCACAAGCCCAGACTTGATCCAGCAACAATGAGCAAAATCCTCTCAAAATGATGCCAAAGATATGAGGGGGAAAGGAAGGGTTTCCAGTGAGAAAAAGGGGTGTTGTTTTCAAAATTAAGGAGAATTTCATTTAAAATAATGACAAATACCTATTTTGTTTGTTGCACCATATGACACAAGTTGTAATCACTCACCTGAGTGACCAAGTTTAAAGATTGTGTGTATCAACTTCTAAAACAATGGCTATTTTAATCCTTAAAAAACTCACATGAATGGCATGTGAGCAGGTTTCTGAATCAAAATCTTTTATGGAAGTACGATTTGACAAGTTTAGACACTTCTATGCACTGTTTTAAACTTTAAACACTTTTATGGAACCAAGTGACAGCTATAGGATGCTAGTATAAAAATTTTCCTGGATAATATTCTACTTCTATTACAAAATTAGAAAGATAAAAGAAACTTGGAGTTAGTCCACTCTAGATCCATTTTTATCCAAAGATAGTTCTTGCAATCTGAGAGCTGAGAGGATATCACAAAGAGTTTTCATCTCCTCTTCTTTGTCAATAGGCCAATTGACATGAATAAGTCAGTTTCTCATAAAACTTGCTACTTTCTGGTCTATACACTCAAACTCGCCCCTCCTTCAATCCTTGAGCTCATACTTTAGATTTTCCATTTTTCTAGAGAGAAAAAATTCAAGTGAACTACCAATTAATCTACTTGAAGCCCCATCGACAATTCTGTCGAAGATTTCATGTTCTTGCCATCCAGCCTCAAACGCTTCCGTGTTCATCAATGAATTTGGACAATAACTGAATCCTCTCCCCCTAATTAGTACTTACATTAATAGATGATATTCTAACAAGTAAGCCGAGGGCAGCTTTATCTGTAATCTCCACAGTAATATGTTGCCGAGCAGCTTCAATCACCAATAGTATGATAGGGCTATTAGACCAAAGGAGAATGGGGCCCCTTAGACAACCTAACAGAAGCCACAACGACCCTAAAAGGGAAAGTCATATCAATAGGCCCAAGAGTCCAGTGTCACGGGGAGTCCAGTGTCATAGTTTCACCTATGTTAAAGTTGCGTATGCAGTGAAATTGAGACACCACGCTCACAAAATTGTTTTGTGCAAGACAAAACGTTGCTACCGTCATCTCCAACATCAGGCTTAAGGCATCAACAAGAATGGGATGATTGATATGCCCCGTGCAATTCTCTTTGAAGCTGGAAACACCCTTAGCATCAGGACTAATTTCAGCTTCCTCGTGGCAATAAATGGAGCCATCACAACCTCCTTCTCATGCTTCTCCTCGCCCCTGAGCTCGTTTTCTTCGTTATGGCTAAACAACTTTTTCTCTGCAATTCATCCTCGCTTTTAGCCCTTGAATTCTTGTTAAATATCTCCTCAAGCTGTTGTTGCAAGAGCCTTAATCCTTCTCCTCATTCTGTCCGTAGAATTATCATTCCACTCGCTTTCCTCGGTGATTCAAAGCTGAGAATCTTGGACTTGTCCAAAACTCTTTCCTTTATCAGCTCTTTCTTCCTCCATAATTACAATGTGCTGTTCTTGTTACTCGATATTCTCTTTGATACGATCTTCCATTGCTAGCCTCTGCTTGAGGAACTCGAGAGTGATAAATGGGTCGTATTCATTGATAATATCATCTGTCCAGAGGAGCATCATGATGGTCAAGTTCAGGAACAAAGGCTTCAGTATGTCAAGGATGAAAAAGGGCCAGCATAAAAAGCAAACAAGTAGCGCGAAAATTCATGAAACTGAGGTTGACAGGTAAGGTGAGGACGGGGAAGATGGAAAAAGTTCAGCAAGGGAATATTCTCCGCAGGAGGACATTGGCAGAGGTTCCTTCTCCACTGTTGTCATTGGAGTTAGCCCTGATTTCAGGTTCTTCGCCTCCTTCAGAAGCAGAATTGTAGCTACCGGAGGAACTTGAACTAGAGTTCGTATCTGTGCAAGGAGAAGACGCTATCTTCACTCATAACTCATGGGCTACTCCACTTCTCTACTGCATGCAACCTCTGGTAGAGGAAAGGTGGACACCCAGTCTTTAGCCTACTCTTTCTACAAACACTTGGCATGAGTAAATTTCTTCCCTTTCCAAGCACCTCTTGTAATACCTCCAATCAACGATCTTAACAAAAAAAGCATTTTTCATCTTTTTGCATGGCCAAGCTTTTACTGACACCATTTAAATGCGATGAATTGCGCTTTCCTGTCAAATAATCAGGCTGAAAACTTGTGCGCACAGTTCTATCTGGGAAAGTACAAACCAGTGCTTGTTAGCCAGTAAGAATCTAGACAATCCAGTCCATTCAGCAGCTTCAGGCGCGGATTTGACTTTCTTAATCCGACTCTCGATATTACTTTCATATTAAAGGATGTCTAAGACATTACTCACATATTCTAAGCATGCAATGATGACCATCTCAGATCCACCTCTTCTGAATAAGGATGTCCAAGATATTACCCTCACGTTCACACGCGTGGGAAAAAGGAAAAGTGCAGTTTGTCGGCGGATCATTATGGAGAGTAGATTGCGTTTTATGAAGAAAACTACAAATGAAAGCACCCGCAGGGAAGAACGGGAATTTCGTTTTCCTTTTTCTTTTGACATGTTTTTTCCTCTCTTGGAAAGGAGGAAGAAAGGGAATTAATACTACAATTCCCAAATTAGATTCATATCCAATCAAGAACTGCATTTCTCCTCTCTCTCTCTCTCTCTCTCTCTCTCTCTCTCTCTCTCTCTCTCTCTCTCTCTCTCTCTCTCTCTCTCTCTCTCTCTTGCATCTTCCCCACCTAGTGCTTGATTGATCAAAGAAATGATAGAAACGGTTCTAAAGGAAGTTTAACAAGGTGGTGTACTCGGACGATAAAAGTGCAATCAAAATAGGTCCTGGTAGAAAAGTTGGAATTTCATCAGACCGTAGATGGATCTTGCATTGAAGAACATCTACAGCAACAGTAAGCAAAAGGATGGCAAGGTAGAAGTGTAAGAGAAAGCTGTTGAAGATGTATGGATGATTGTTGCCAAGAAAATTCCCAAGTAAACACAGTTTTTACTAAGTGCAGTTGAATGTGCATACGAGAGGGCATCTCATGATTGGTTCAAAGACAGCCACTGAGTGCAATGGGGTAAAATAAAGACCCAGCTGTGTCTTGTCACCAAATTTCTTAACAGTTTAACCAGACACAAGATGCTGATGGGTTACACCCAGTATTATAACGTTTTTCTTTTCTGACAATATACAATCTCCGCAGATCCGATTTTTCTTCCATGTAAAAGGGAAAAAGGAGGACAACATGTTACCACTTCTTACAATGAGGATCAACCCTCCGAAGCAAGAGCAAAACTGAGGTGAAGCCACTGGCTACTACCCATTTCCACCATCAAAACTTCCCTCTGCACGTCTTTTTTCCCGCCAATTCTCTCCCCACATTTTTGCTTCTGCAACTGCTCGCTCTCTATCAAAATCCCTATTTAAAATTTTAGCTGTCTCCTTTGGAGAGTCATCTCTCTCAGACCCATCCAGGTCCCACTTGCGCCCAGATCCTCCCCTTTCCTCATTCTTCCCTAGTCTTCCACCTCTTTCCTCTTGTCTCTCTGAGCCACCACCTCTGCTGCCTCTTCTCTCATCCTTCTCTCTTAAGCTTTGAGCTGGTACTATGTTGGGGTCATAAGACTGGGATGCCAAGTAGGAAAGTGCGGTCACGACATCCCCAATGAGAGGACGAGTAGCAGACTGTTCTTGGATACACATAGATGCCACTGCAAGGGCCTGGTAGAGTCCACGCATTGGATACCGACCCTGGAGCCGTGGATCAGCTAACTTTGGGAATTTCCTCCGGTCATTGAACATTGGACGTGCCTGCAAGAAATAAAACAGTTATCAAAGAGTCCTAAAATGCAGCCATCTAGTGCCTTACCTGAAACAAAGTACAAAGAATCATGCAAAATGTTTAATAGTCAGCAGACTTGGCCAATTCACTACAGCAACTCGCGTAAGTTGGAAATCTCATTCAAACTTACGACCAGGCAACTTTGGTTGTGCTCCTCTTTCAATAATACATCCTGGCTGGATTGATCCAATGAACAAAGTATATCATACATGGAAAGAATAGAAAAAGAATTGTGCGATTGGATTGCTATATTGCAAAAGAAGGTGACGCTACGTTAAATACGTTAAAAGTGAGAAGGTGAGAAAGATGTGTTCAAACCTGCAAAAATAAGAGAGTGGAAGAGTAAGGACTTAGACCACATTAAATGCATTAAAAGTGATGACTAAAGAGTACTCGTCAAAGATGACGTGATTAAACAAAGGTGAAAAAGTTACTTTCAAAAATTGCTAAATGATAAATATACTAAGAATATAGAGATTGAAAGAATAGTAAACCCAAATAGCGTGGACTATACAGATACGAATATAGGATGAAGATGCCTAAAATGAAAGAGGCTTCAAAAAAGATGAAATTAGAAAAGGACTTAGGGTGCGATGGTATTCCAATAGAGGTTTGAAAGCATATGGGCAACACTGGAGTAGTTTAACCGACAAAGTTGTTTAAGGAGATTGTAAATCGAAGAAAATGTTAGATGAATGGAGGAAAAAGGTCTATCGTACTAAATTTATAAGGATAAAGGAGACATACAGAGTTGCACTAAGTATCGTAGGATCAAATTTATGAGTTATACCATAAAACTTTGGAAAAGAATAATTGAGAAGAGCTAAGAAATGAGATGTGTGTATCAAAAAACCAATTTAGTTTCATACTTAGGAGATCTACCATGGAAGCTATTTTCCTCAGACAATTGATGGAGAAATATAGGGAGAGAAGGAAAGACCTCCACATGGTGTTTATTGACTTAGAAAAAGCTTATAAGGCCCCTAAAGAGTTAATATGGTGAGAAAGGTGTTACACGGGGTGTTTCACAGGGATACATTGACATAATTAAGGATATATATGAGGGAGTGTTAACAAGTGTTAGGATACTAGTAGAGAGACTGATGATTTCTCCATTACCATAGGATTGCACTAAGGATCGGCACTAAGCCTGTACCTCTTCACGTTGGTTTTGGATGAGTTAACAAAACATCTACACGAGAAGATTCCATGGCGCATGTTATTTGCAAATGATATGGTTTTAATTGATAAGACAAGGGAGGGCGTAAATAAAGATAGAGTTGTGGAGAGATGCTAAGAGTATAAAGAACTTAAAATTAGCTGAACTAAGATAGAGTATGCAGAATACAATTTAGTAAGAAGAGGAGTGAGAGGGAAGCACCAATGAAGATTGATAATCAAGAAGTACCCAAAAAGACCACTTTCAATGTTTGGGATCGATAATTCATGAGGGCAGAGAGATTGAGAAGGATGTTATCCAAATAATCCAAGTGGGTTAGAACAAATGGAGATGTGACTTTGAAGTTTTGTGTGATTGGTGGGTGCCACTCGAATTGAAAAGAAAATTCTATAAAACAGCCGTAACGCTGGTCATGCTTTACAGATTAGAGTGTTGAGCTGTTAAGGAACATCATAACATATGATGAGTGTAGCTGAAATGAAGATGCTAAGATGGATAAGTGGCAAAACAAGAAAGTATAGAATTAGAAATGAAAACATTAGAAGAAACTTAGGAGTAGCACCAATAGGTAACAAGATGAAGAGGATAGACTTAGATGGTTTGGACATGTCCAAAGGAGACCGAGAAAGGCATCAGTTAAAAGGAGTGAGTCAATCTAAGTCAAAGGCTCTAAAAAGGGCAAGGAGAAGGCCTAAAAGGGCGTGGATAGAAGTGTTGAGGAAAGATTTAAAACTTTTAGACTAAATGATGCCATGACACTTGATAAAGGAGAATGGAGTAACGAGATTCAAATTCATATAGCCGACCCCTAATTGGGACAAGGCTTTGATGATGATGATGGTGATGCTATATTACAAATGATATAATTTTAGAAGGTACTTGTGATGCTGTCCTGAGCCAATCAATGGATTCTAGTCTTGGTTAACTAGCAATATAATTTTGTAACTTCCTAGATGCCTATGACCAATTGAAATATATAAGTTTAAATATGAACTAAGGGTAGTACCCTAAAGTCTAAGACTTACGTTTCCTGGAAAAAGTTTAAAGACAAATTAAGTTAAATAGCTAACAGTAAATGAGACGAAATATCTGCAGCATAATTACTGGTTTTGAGAATATTGAAATTTCTACTAGGAAGAGGGTGCTTTTATATAAGCCTATTTTAGGAATATTCCAGTCATATTATTGGGGTGTTTATGCTACCCTTAGAAAAATGTTCTCTTAGATTTTTTGCAACAGGTATTTTACATTTTCAGAAACTCACCATATCATGTAACTAATTTCCTTCATAGAGACCAAGTCTATTACCCAACAATTAGGTCTTTGGGGTAATAATTTCTTTTCAGAAATTTGTAAAATAAACTTTTAAGACTGCAGGAAACAGAATGTGAAAAAAGGAAATATAACTATTTTAAGAGTTAAGGACAATAAGAAAGAGGAAAAATTAACTTAACAGCTATGCTACATTGGTTAATCATTCTGAAATTTGAAAATTCAAAGGAAGGAAAAACAAAAGATTGGTAAAAATGAATAAGTAGATTAAGAAGGTTTACACCTGAAATCCTGTTCAGTTCTCAGAAACTAGGCTATGTAGGTTAATCATTTCAAAATTTGAATTCAAAGAAAGAAATAATTTTGGTAAATGTAAAAGTAGATTAAGAAGGTCTACCCATGAAACAAGGTTCTGTTCTCCATGTGCCTTGCAGCTATCAATGGCCTTCCTCCCAGTAATCAGCTCCAGGAATACCACTCCAAAACTGTAGACATCAGACTTGACTGTCAATTGTCCAGTCATGGCATATTCTGGCGCACAATAACCATAAGTACCCATGACCCTGGTGGAGACATGTGACTTGTCTCCAACTGGACCAAGCTTTGCAAGTCCAAAATCAGATAGTTTTGGGTGAAACCCTTCATCCAATAAGATGTTAGATGATTTGAAGTCCCTGTAAATAACAGGAGGATTCACTTTATCATGCAGGTATTCCAATCCTTTGGCTGCACCAGCTGCAATCTTCATCCTTGTATTCCAGTCCAGTGGCTCCTTATCAGGTGGTAGATCTACATAAGCATCCATCACTATCAATTCTCAGCAATTACATTTACAGCTAGTTCATACGAGAACAAACATGGAAAAACAGTAATAAATTAAAATCCACAGCCATTGTGTGGATCTCAATGTTGTAATTCTCTGGCTTGACGTAACCTGGCTATCAAAGATGGAAGCTTGGGGCACATACACTGTATATATACTGCTCAGTGTGTGTATAATGAAGCAACTGGGGCATTATGCACCTACACTGTTATATATTAAGAACTGACTATTCTGATATTTACTGATAACTCATTCAAATGTAAATGGATTAGAATGACACGCTTCTTTAATGAAAACAAAACTTATTTCCAACTTCCCTATACCCCAATATGTACTTTATGGCATATTGTTTAGTTATACTGTTTCATTTATAAACATTAGCCAATCTGTTGTGAAGAAACCTACTTCCAACTTGCCCTTCGCTGACTAAATATAAACTTTATGACATATTGAATTTTTACTAAACCTCCTGAAATTTCACTAACAATTACTTGTCACAGAAGAAGAAAAAGAGTTGCTTGCCTGCTGGATGATGTGCAAATCTGTGAGAAAGATATCATAACTCAAAAGAAATAAGCACAAAAATTATGCATCAAACCAAAGGAAGAATAGAATTTGAGTGCTATTTTGCTACAAGTTAGAGACAATGTTAGACACTCAAAGCATCCAAAGACAATTTGCATAATGGAAGTTGAAACGAAAAATATGAAAAAAGATATAAGATTCCAAACTCTGACATGTACTATTAGTAAGAACCAATAAGCCAGTGTGAGACTACCTCTCCTCCGGTAGTTGAATTAAATCGACATAACAAATTATTTCTATTAAGATAGCAGATTGACCAAGCCAGTGACTCCAGTGAACTAGACAACCATAGGAACCTTCAAACTAGACAGAAAAGGGTACATGAAGAACCAACAGTAGACAAGCAATGTGGTTTTACAAAACAGTTTCTGATGTGACCTTGAGGTCATGGGTTCAAGCCGTGGAAACAGCCTCTTGCAAAAATACTAGGTAAGGCTGCGTTTTATAGACCCTTGTGGTCTGCCCCTTCCTCGGACCCTGCATTGACGGGAGCTTTGTGCATTGGGGCTGCCTTTTTTTTTTCCAATGTGACACCAAAAACCATAAAGATAAACTATACATTTCATTACTGATTAATCTAGCACAAATAAATTGAGTTCGATTGATTTTTAAACAGTTTTTAACCATGTCAATTTTCCTATTCACAAGCTAGGATTAAGGCCCTGAGTTACCTCCTGAATATGCGCTACTGATAGTAATCGTAACAGATAGCAGCTCGAGAGAGGTTTCTCTAATCCAAATGATTTTTGAGATGATAAATTGTCTCAGGAAGCAGATTCGTTGAATAATTGTGAGCAACTTATAACCCATCCTGAGATGTTTCTCTAAACATATGCATCTTCAAGCAGCATCATATAATGAGAATCAAGTAAAGGAAATCTGGTAACATTCATGTTTAGAGTGGTAGTTTTCTGAGCAGACGGGCAAGAGATGCAAATGATAGGAGATCATCCCAATGAATTAGTACAGGCGATTATCTTATTTCTTGGATGAACAGAAAATAAGGCAACAGAATGAAGCAGAGGAAATCTCAAAACACAAAAGAGTGCAAGTTCCCATTTGCAAGGCTTGCCTAGCCTAAACAAATTTCAAGAATACTAGTGAGAATATTGAATCTGTAAGATTCTAGATATTGGCAAATAGACCATAAGAACATACACAGATAAATTGTCAATGCTTTCTTCAGCTTGCCATGTGCAGTGCATGGCATTTAAGTAGAAAAATACAATCAAGCTGTCCTAGACTCCTAAGAATAACAGCTTCCATCATATTCCCAGATTTTGGCCAGAAATATTTATCGGCCTTTGCACAAGTAAAATTAACTGGTCTAAAGTTGAGAACAGAAGTAAAATCACTTCACATATCTGCAGAGCTATTTGTGATATTAGACGATCAGTTCCACAGATGCCTGAAGGAGTTGCTTATCAACCAATCTTAAAGATAGGAATCAGTAGATTATCAAAATTTTAAGGTTTTAAACAGAAATCAGTTCCACAGATGCCTAAAAGAGTTAGTTATTAACCAATCTTAAAGGTAGGAATCAGTAGATTATCAAAATTTTAAGGTTTTAAACTGAAATTAACCATGCTTGAATTATGTAATTAGCATATTTGTGGTTGAGACCAGATAGTAGAATGCCTTTTCTTAGCATAAGCATTTATTTACCACCACTCACAAGTTTAAGAGGAAACAGGATGAAAAATAAGATATCTTTGATTTCTAGCAACCATGAGGAAGAGAAATTAAAAATATGTTCCCACAGGCCAAAACAATTAGCATAGTAGTGTGCTGGAACAACATTGGATGTATTTTAACTGAATTTGGGTCACAACTATCTACCCACTTCTACCATTGAGCTATGCCTCAATACAAAAATGAAAAGCAAAAGCACTTGTTTTGCAGTGAAGAGCAATTGAAGAAATGTTTAATCATAGTGCTCAAAGATCTAAAGGACTTTCTCAACCTAAAAGGAGGCAGTGATCACTGACGGAGAAACAGAAATGGGCCAAAACAACTATCATGTATGCTTGCCAAAAGCAGCACAAAGATCAAATCCAAATGCGTTACTGACAAACACTAACAAAAAAGAACATCACAGCATGTAAGTCATTTCAAATTTCCAATCATGGGATCAGTTATGAAACTTTAGCCTGAGGCAACTTATTCCCAAATTTGTTTGGAATTTTAGAAGTGGATGTCAAAAGAGGACAATATTGATGTATGATAAGGCAAAATACTGTCATATATGCTTGAGAAAAGCAGCATAATTAGTTAATTCAAATGCCCCATAAACACATGAATCTAAACCAGACTTTAACTTGTAATTCAGTATAAACTTTCAAGTTATGAGATCAGGTGTAAATTATTAGTTTGAGTTATTCTAAAACTAGATTATAGAGTATTTCTCTAGAATCATGAAATAAAGAGTGCAACATTTCTTTTCTCACCGTGTAGATGATCTTCCAATGATCCCAAGGGCATAAACTCATAGACAAGAAGACGCTGGTCCCCGTCCGCACAATAACCAATCAAATTGACAAGATTAGGATGATGCAAAAGACTAAGCATGAGAACCTCCACCAGAAATTCCCTGTTTCCTTGTAGCCCATTTCTGTCCAATTGTTTAACAGCAACTACCTGCTATTACAAGCACAAACTGGTATAACCCAAACCCAACAGTTCTATCCTAGACAATCAAACTATTTTACTCAATCAATCATACAAGATAAAAGAATTTCTATGGTTCTGGAGTAGTCACAGAGACATGCAACAGAGCCAGTAATAATAAATTTCCTATGCTATATTTTGCATTGATCTTTATCTCATTGCCTTCAGCATGTCATGGAATGGCTCCTTACTTGCACAGGAGACACCACAATCTAACCCGCCCATCCATAAAGCAGAACATGCATTTCTACAGAGGCAATAAATAATTGACCTGAAAACTCACAAACAACAAACGTTTACCTGATCCGTGTTCTCTAAGCGCCCTTTATAAACACGTCCAAATCCCCCTTCTCCTAGAAGACACTCGGATCTGAAGTTCTTCGTTGCTGCTGCAAGTTCACGAAAGGTGAATGTCTGAGCGCTGATATTAACATCGGGCACATCTTTAGGACTCAATGATTCTCTTCTTGACGCCATAGTGCTCCTTGTTCTGAGCCTATCAGCTCCTAGAGTTTCATCAACCAACCAAATCAAGATCCATCAATAATAGAACCACCATACCAAATCGAACCATATAGTCATGCCGAAAAAGGCCGAAATTAGAAAGTAGGCATTCAAAGACCAACAAAGTCCGAAAACTTCAATTCGATGGGAAGAAATGAACCCATCTGAATTCACACTCAGATGCAAGCACCCATTTATTGAACTTAAAACTGAGAATAGCAATTTGTTGACCCAAAAATGGAAAAACAGTTACTGAGTTAAGCTCTAGCTTATGAAATTAAACCAACCCATTGGTAAACATCTTTTGGATCGGTTGTAATATGGATAACTAACTCCAATTTAAATGATCAGATCAAGCAATCAATCAGAGCAAAGACAGTAAGTAATACTTCCAAATCAGAAATATAGATAATTAACAATTCGACTGAAATTGAATAAATGAAAACAGAGAAAAAATCAATAGCTGCTTGGAGAAAAGCAAAATTTTGCACCAAACTAAAATCCAACAAAAAAAAAAGGGGAGGCAAAAACATGGATCGGATCAAGCCATTAACAAACTAACCCGACGACAGCCTTGAAATATGAGATTCGACTGTTGGTTTTCCTTCCTTCCCATCATCTCTCTTACTTCCCGGATTCAACTCTTCTTCCTCCTTGGAATCGAAGCACGGAAAACAACCCATGTCTTCAGTCAATCAAATTTCAAACAGAAAACCCAGAAAATTCCAATACCAATCACCCTTGCATTATTCTATTATCAAGAAATTAGTATACGGAAAACCGAGTTTGTTTCTAACTTTCTGGGTTTCTAGAGATCTGCTTGAACAATATGAATGGAGAAAACACAAAGAGATGAATCGAAGACTCGAATAAAAAGATGAAAAAAAAAAAAAAAAAAAAGCTAAAGAAAATAGCAGCGGAGGAAAGCACTGGTGGTTCGTTTAGAAGATTAGCAGACACAGCCGGTAATGTTTTCGGCTTATGTACATATACTTCTTATTATATAACCATGAAAATAATCCGCGTTGCAAACGCTTTCAATCCAATTCACACACGTATATCCGTACAATCTATTAACTGTTGTTAACATCTCTATCAACCAATCAACAGACAGCAAACAAATGATCCTAACCGTACTTCCATATACTCCTTTAGACAGTATCAACACGATCTCAATTATAAGAACATTATTAACTTACAATTCTAAGAATATTTGATAAGTAGGATATTAAGAAGAGTGGCCTATTATAATTAAAATGAAAGGCATATGACAATGTTAAGGATCGTAATGTCGCTATACTTACATAAGTATAGTATGTTTTTGTATAGAGGTTTTGATTTTTGTTACAAGAGAAGAATTAGAAAGCAAAGCACTGGCAAACTCTTCTAAATCTAATGCCCCATGTGCCTGCAACCAAGGGTACGAGATGCCTGCGATTAGACTCATCTTTTCTTTTTCTTTTTTTCGTTAAAGACTAAAATGTCTTTTTCTTACCAGGAAACCTCTTCAATTTTGAATTTGGATTCCATTACCGTGTAAGCTCTTCTTTTTCTATTTTCAAGAATTTTGATTTTGGCTACTCGTGTTTTTCTTTCTTAATGAATTCTTTTGTTTACAGTTGTAAGAGATTTTGGAAGGTGGGAGTGGTTTCCATTAGCCCATTAATGAGTAGTGAAGAAGAGATAAGATAAGATAGAAGTCAGTTTGGGGGTAAATGTACATGGCAAGCATTGATGCATGGGAATTTTTCTTGAGATGCTTAAAGCAGCTTTTCCATTTCTTATTCCTTGAGGCCGGTAACTTGGGTATGTACAAGTCAATTTTGTTCAAATGACAAATTCTACATCAAATTTAGGTCCCATTCAATTATAGTATCTGACAACAATGTGTGTGTTTCTTTCAGTATTTCACTTTTGATCCTTGCTTAAACGTTTGTGCACATATTTCATTGTTTTATTTTTTGGCTCTCATTTTTTTTTAATGGGAGGATTGCAATTAGCCGTACAAAATTAATAAAAGAACTCGGAGCTTAGGTGGTCAATGAAGATTATACAACTCTCAGAAAGGCAAAGGAGATTTGCAGAAAATTGGCATATAGTAGTGTCAGAGATAGCTTCAGTTAAGTGCTTTCTACGTGCAAGTCTCTTATAACACTTGTAATATGCCACAATACTTGCCTTTAACTGAAAACAAAGGCAAAGGCAGCCTGGTGCACAAAGCTCCCGGTCCAGAGAAAGGGCGGACCACAAAGAATCTACAGTAGTTGTTTTCGATAGTGTTTGACCACTTAGAGCTGCACCTGGTATTTTGAGCACGTTCGGAGCTTAACATCTAGCTAAGGAAGAATATATTCAAATCCCACCTGAAAACAAAGTAATGCTGCCCCCGTCCTACCCGTTGTAGAATCTCCTACTGAAATGGCTCACACCGGGGGCACAATGGTTAGGTTTTGAGAACTTGACATGCTAGAAATTAGGAACTTAAGCACCTTTAATCACTTTAGATTTGCAATGTTCCCTTGATTCTCATGGTAGCTTATTTTATTGCTTAGTTTGATCAACTTGGGCAACCTCACTTACATCCAACGTCTCCAAAGCCCGAGGTTACGGATGTGAGCATGTGCATCCTCCTGCGTCTCATTACAAGCCACAATTACCAACAAAATAAATAAATAAAAGAAAGATAAATTCATGATTAGTGATTGATAACATGCATAATAAAGAAGACCTTAGTCAATGAGAGAACAAAATGAATAATTCAACCTCTACTGCTTCGGAGATGGCACTCGTCACCTTGCTTTTGGTAGGTTTTAGCTGATAGCCATCACACAGAAAATTCTGAACAAAGAGAAGACTGCCAGCATTAGAACAAGGAATTGCTCATATAATTTCCTTTTCCAAATTGATATTGCAAGTCAAACCGCTACAAGTGTGGATTGGAATTAGTTGGGTAACCACGTACTAATTCATTGATTAATGCTAATCTAGAAGAAGAAGATACATAGACGATTAAATTATTTCGATTATCTATCCAAACGTCGAAAGATCTTGGATGGACCCATAAGAACCCGCCACATAGGCAAGCTGTCAAATTCTAGGGTTGAGAATGTGCCACGTAGTATCAAGATAACGTGCCGCCGACAAAATTCCAAAGGGTAAAAGCACATGCAGTCTGAGAGGGTAATTCTGTCATTTTAGAAATTCGAGGGGCACTTGCCGTGTGAAGAGGCGTTAAAGACGGGAGTGTGAAGCTAGAGAAATGGGAGGGGAGGCGATAAGGTGGTGTAAGTGCATCTACGGGCCCACTTTGTTTGACTTTCTAAAAAGAAGGTAGAGAATCAAGATGGGACCCACGTCCCATCGCTATCAGAACCATAAATTTATGGTCGCTGCGTTGTGTTACACGTAATCATTCTCCTTGTACTACCATGCAGTGCCCTTTTTAGCCAAGAGCAAGCATTTTATATGAATGAGATTACAACCGTCGATGATGCTGATCCAAGGGCTATAAGGATAGTACCCACTTGAAGCAAGCAGGGACCACATCTATACCCTCTGGAAGTCTTATCGAGGGATGATGAGGTCCCCCAGCATTAAAATGTTTGGTATCGATGAAACAATCTAGTGTTGAATACATGCATTTCCATGCTAGCTCAATCTTTCTTCCCATTTGATCCGGTGATTTTTTTGCATGTCCTAATCTTTGACTATCTTAATGCGTGCGTTGATTGAGATAAGTTAACTTGAGATGACATGAGATCAGATCAGGCTTGAGATAATTTAACTAGGTTTAGCTGACCTAAGTTTATCATGAGATGAATCAAGGCACTAAAAATATCACTTAAACTGGATTAAGTTGGAAGAGATGGATAAAGATGACATGGTTGAGTTGAGTTGGAGGAGATGATATGGTATGACTCCTTCCCATCTCAAGCAAAAAATATGGGTGGGGAGGAATTTCAGAACAAGAACGATTGATTATCTTTTACAATAGAAATTGAGAAGAAAATAATATACAAACTACTAATGGTAGTTAGAGATTTCTTGTCTCATCTCAAGCATTATTAATAGTGATATGGGCCATATCATCTCATCTCAAGCACCATTAACACTCTAGTAGATGGATAATCTCATTGATCTTCCACCTTATTGATACTTAATTTTTTTTTATAAATTAACTTTCTCGGAAGTACATTATCCGTATAGATTAATAAAGTTTAGGATCATCAACAGAAGAACAAAATTTCGGCCTATATGTCTAAGTTGCAGCCAATTTGGATGAAAGCATATGGGCTGGCATGTGTTTGCAAATATGTGTGATGACTTAAACTCGCAAACTCTCCACAGAAACAAATTATAACAGTAGTTGGGCGGTTAGAATCGTCCCATCACTGAAATTTCAAATGGGGTCCACACGGTAGTCCATACTTGTGTGCCAAATAAAATACTTAGCGGAGTTCCATAAAATATATTGAGCAAGTATTACCATAGCAATATCTACTTGTGGGGCCATGCTCCAACATCTTCTTCATTGGCTTATCCTATCTACTAATAGTATCAAATTTTGAGCAAAAAAAAGGCTAGGATTGTCTGGTGGCATGACATGTATGGAGCATACCTAATGTTTGTGATCAATAAACATCCGGATCCACACCACCGAATTGATGAAAATCAACTTTAAATTATTCACTCAGGAATCTGAATGGAGCAGAAGATGTGTGCTCGGTGCAATCTCTCTCTCTCTCTCTAGTCTGTAAGGTGCGATGCACGTGCAGCCTACTTATACAATATAGGTGATGATTGTTGAACAAAAGTTTCGTAGTAGAAAATATTGAAGAAAAATAGGGAAGCCACCGAAGGAGAGAAGAAATATTTGGTGGACTCGATAGCGTCGAATCTACACGTGCCAAGCACATGCCGGAAAGTGCTTGCTGACTTGTGCTGCAAAGTTGTACTGGAAAGGCTTATGGCTTATCATTTATGGACAAATGATCACGACCGAGAGATTAGGAAGGCTAACGGGAGCAGGCAAAAAGAAAATCAACGTTCAAAACTTAAGAGTATAATAATGTACGGTCTATGATCCAAAATTTTGTACAGTCATAGTCACAAAATTTAAATTTTGACTCGAGAATGAGTCGTAAGATAAAAAAAAAAAATCATAAAATTCAAAGAAAAAGTTGGGGTAAAACCATTATAAGATGTGAATCTAATCTTTTAATTTGAATTTTTAAGTAGATTACAAATAACGATTAAATTTTGATAAATTATTTATCAAATTTGAGTTTAATTTCATAAGTTTATGTTCAAGTGCGTAAATTTGCATTAAATTCAAATTTTTAAAGAAATTCCCAATTGGTCAAAGAAAAGATGCTAAACATAAAGATCCATACTTTTCAAAAACAAAATATTTTTCAGAGTTTGGTCAGAGAGAATTCATTACATATTCAAAAATTTCAATATTTGGGAATAAATCACCAAGGCAAATATTTGAAAATTTTGGAAAAAGATCATTTTACAGATGCAAGTTTAAGTTTTTCACTAGATTTATTTGAGAAAGTGGTAAACTATTAGTGAAATTTGAATTTTATAATATAAATTCATGTCAATTTCTTATAATTTGCTTTTGATTTGAAAACTATAAGAACTTTTAAATTGTTTGGATGTCAAAAGTTGGGACTTTTTTTAAAATCTTTTAATTATTGAGAGAATTTTGTAACTATAGTTCGTCTTGTTGTGAAGATTTTACTAGTGTAAATATCAGATCTTATTAAGGTCTATTTACATTCCAATTAAGTGGTTAGGATTGTCCAATGGATATAATTTTCAGATGGATCTTTAGTGATCCAACCTGTCATTTATAGGTCTTTATAAAGGAAGGTTAGGTTTGCTTGATTCATGAATCATGCGATTGATCAGATGGGCCTTGATGACTCGGATCGCTGGGGACGTTGGTACTTTACCCGCCAACTAAACTAGCACTTTCTGGTGGATAGACTATATTATATAACCTTAAGGATGTCTAATCGCCCATAACTTGGCTAGTGGCCCATTTCATTAGTGGGTTCCAAACTCCATATGGTGCGTGTGGAGAAGTAGACGCGCCCCTTTCTCATGTATGTCAATGGCTTTTCTAAGCCACCTAGCATGTTTGAAATGGCTTAAAAGGGCTGTATTTTAAAGTTTAGCTTCATTAGATACTTTTAGCTTATGTTTTTTTAATTGAAAATTAATGCCACCAGTTAAGTTTTTGAAAAACTAAAACAAGTAATTAAAATCATTCCTCGTACAATTTTCTAATTTCTGTGCAAGAAACATGACCAATGACTTAGATCTTTCAAATCAACAATGCCGCAGGAGCAGGTTTACTTCTCGGCCACTAGTTGTCTCACCTCTTTTGCTTGCACCCTGAATGACTTGACTTTAGTTACTGATAACGGAAGCAAGTTGAAGCAGTTGAATACAACAGAAATTAGTGACTAGAGGAAACAAAACAAGGTACAATATTCTACACATTTTGCCGTGTTAATGTGACAGTCATAAGCTGCCAACTCCATAAATCAAACCACAGAACGTGAACCATGGTGAAGTGAGCATTTCTAAGTCCCACCAATTAGAGAAAAAGTTACATGGAATCCAACCCATGGTCTTCTCTTTTTTGTTTTTATATGACCCCGTAGTAAGAGGTCACACTGTGTACAGCACTCATGGCTTGCTACAGCCAATAAAACACGCAAGGGGTTAGAATCCTAAAACTATGTTTTTGAGAGTTGAATTTAAACCGTTTAGAAGTTTCCAAACCCTTACTTTCTTGTGAGCAAAGTACTACTTCAGATACTAGACTCGTCCAATCCACATAGGGAGCTACTAGGATTAATGATCGGCAACCCTATTTTAGCAGCCCTCAACTCTACTTCATTGGCATCTGATATTTTAACAGGGTAGGCGAATTGTACCAATTTATCTTCTTTCACTCAAGCTTTTGATCATTCCTCTTACCCCAAATAGCTCACGATTGACCCTACTAGAGTCTGTGTTTTCTTTTTTCTTGAAGGTAGGGACTAGAGCCATCTACTCAAAAGTACAGCCTCTGTTTATGGATCATCTTCTATGTCAGATGATCCTAACTATTAATAGCTAAAGGTCTATAAACTCGGGTTCAAGCACTTAACCAAGTTGGTTACATACAGTGTCCCACAGGCAAAGTGGGCTCGGATCCATTCACCATTCACTCAAAGGGTCTAAACTCAAAAGATCAAAAGACAACCTTAACAAAATCCTTAGTAACCAGAGGGCTAGGAGACAAATGGTTTGGATCACTAGGTTTCATGGACCGCCTCTCACTTAATTCTTAGGGATCTAAAGAGTACACACTACAATCTATTGTGTCTTCGAATAGCACCTACATGGTTTGGGAAAGTTTGCACCTTCTCCCACCAGAAGGTTGGCGATTCGAGTCCACTCATCGACCAACTTCAGAAAAAGACAACTCTCCAATTGGACCCGTTCAGTTGGGACTAGTCCAAGTAGCCTTGAGTTTAGAGTTAGACCTAGTATATGGACAGAAAAACTTCACCCCGGAAACTTTACGCAGCCCATTACACCCTGAATGCAAACTACAGTGCCCCGTCACCTTTCCTGAAAGCGGATCATCAAGGTTTTCACAAGGTATCAGGTTACCTAAAACGTAAGGACTGATACAAGGGTGCTGTAGCACGTATCATCTAGCTGTTGGTTGATCCAAGTCAAGCATATGCATCTTAGATAAAGGCGGTGCCTCGGAAGAATATATTATCTAAACCACTAAAAGGTTTAATCCATTATGAGATCGGGTAATCATAGAATCCTGATTGTAGACCCCTTATCCACATAGGCTCTGACACACAATGCCTCGACTACAATTTCAGAGGCCAAACGTAAACCACCGATTTTCATTCAGCATTATCTTGGGGATAAGATACCCATTCGGCATGGGATCAGAACCATGCGGCTGCCTCTTGATCGTTTACAAATTAACGCTCCAGATCAAAGATACATTTCCACTAAATTGGTCTGGAAAGTTGAGCGTAACTAATTAGTCTCAATTTTATAGCACATGGAAGTATATAATGGGCCTCGATTTGGTGATTGAAACCATCCATCCACTGGGGATCTCTCTTTGATAAGTCATCCACAAAATTCGGTTTCATAAAGTACATCTTAATACTCTATTGGTCAACATTTTATTAGGTATCCATTTTACAGCCTAGGTAAGATAATAGCCGTTGGATATATTTCCATGGAAACGAAAGTTTGTCGCGTGGCTTACTCTAAGATAAGAAAATACGGATGGATGGCTTGGATCACCAAGTATGCACAAAAGAACTCCTAATTGTAAAGGAATGCTATTATAGGCCAACAAATGTTTAGTGCATATTGCAGGTTCAAGTCTTTGCTTTCCCTTAGGTTGGGATTAGGTTTAGGAGTGTGTGTGAGTGGTTGAGTCATTTGCTTTATAATTCTTCGCTTGTTAAAAATAAAGAAAAAAGAAGAGAGAACAAAGAAAAGAAATGTGATTATAGAAAATGGTCTGGACAACTTTCCTTGAAGCCCTATCAAAAGATGAGAGGAAGGTTACATGCCCCAATTTTAATGGATGTTGAACCTATTTTTGTTAGATCTAACTATGACACCTTGGGTTTTTACACAATATATAATACCAATTTTTAAAAAGTTGGGATTCCTGTTTTAAGAATTTTGATTTTAAAAATCAACGGAAAATGAAAACTCGAATACAAAGCGTGCATTTCAAAACCCCAGGAGTCATATGACCACAACATCACGGATTTAATGGTCAAATGACATTTTCATTTCTATCGAAAATTCGACAATCTCCTCTATATTTTGAACTATCACATGTAACACATACGATATAACAACACTTGATATACAATAAACATAAATACAGAACCTAGAAGACTCAGTCTCCATATTCATCTATCAAATAAATTACAAATTTTGATAAAACCATATACCTTAATAGTAAAGTAAAAAAAATCAAAGAGATAATAACATTGCCTAAGGTCTGTCCATGCACAGTCATTACATCCAATGTAGATACACCCATACATCCAATTCACAATGTATCCATAAATAATATGGAGGTAAGGTTCTGAACAAACCATGTCCATTTCTAAAATCTCCTCCATCCCTTGCTCAAGGCCACCAACGCCCTCACTACTCTTTCAGCATGTCAAACCTGCCATCTCTCTCTATATTTGAGGCATTGCAAAAACATTACAATGCCTCAGTAAGCTATGCTTGTGTAGGCAATGATAACAATAATAAATTCTCATGATATTGGCATAAAATGAATAGTTTATGAAATCAATCTCAGGGCATGCAACATCAACTTTTCCAATGCAAATAGCTATAATATAATCTTGATAATGAGAGCAAAATATGGTATAGAGCATAAAGATATACAAAATCAATCAAATCATTGTGCTATAATAAAGACATCAAAGCTCAATGCTATCGAAAACATAACAATGCATCTACACCACATGCGTGTTTTAAAAAACATGCAAAATCATTTGAGCTTATAAGACTTATAAATATGACAAAGCCACGTCAAAACAGAGTGTCAAAAGCTCAGAGAATATATTAATAAATGTGCATATCATCATCAAGGGCATCCTCACATGCGGGTCCCAAGAGTGTCAAAATCATATCAATGTAATGGGTCAAATGCGCAAGGTCATCAATGGGGGGCACCCTAATATGAGGGTCCCACAAGTGCACCACATACTTGTAAATCCAATCATGAGTACTCATACCACTCCCCTACACGTGTTCCTTTTAGGGATGACTACAACACAATCACCCCTCAAGACATGTCATCATGCCGTGTGTACACAGGGAACATTCATCTTGGTGTAGTCTCTGCACTGTATGATAAAACCAATCATCAAGAAGTGTATGGGCAGCATACTGCAATGATAACCAACTCCCGGGTCTACCACTATCGCTCCACGTTATCACCAGAATGAGAGACTAGGCATCCATCCCACATGGGTGAGGATCAAAACCATAGCATGGACTACCCATGATACCACTCCCTACGGTGTTCGTCCTTCCATGGGGCAAGTGTCTAATCATTATCATTACAAATCAGAGGGTGGGTGGCCAGCCCTATAACCCTCCTAGCATAGCATTCACTGGGTAGAAACACCCGTCATAAATTCATAAAACACAAAAATCATCTGACAACTCGAAGTCGATAAATAGAATGAAATCCTCTAATGAATAATGAGATCTAGGAGCGCTTGTGGCTCACCATCCTAAGGCACTACCCCTCATCCCAGGTTAACCTCTCAAGGATCAGCCACCAAGCCTCCACCACCAAATCCATGGATAAATAAGTGATAAAAATAAGGCATCCATATGCCTCAATATGTCATAGTAAGCATAACCACTATGTAATGAGCTCACAGGTTGCAAAAGTGTATTAAAATCATGTATCATCAATATCACTCATAAAATATGACTAAATCATGATCAAATCATGCCTCGTGGATAAATACTAATCCATCATATCATGTGCATGTGAATCACTAGTAAATAAACTCAATATCTCAACATGAAATCATGATATAATAGTAATACAATGCCATGTATGTATGAAATTTAAAAATAGAAGCATGCCCATTATTAATTGTCATCACTTAACTCAAACTAAAAATAACTTGTCTGTACCTCTCAAGTCATAGTCAGACTCCACACTAAATCAGTCTGCCTCAATCCCACCACCTCATGTAAGTCCATTTGAATGATATCCACTTGTCCGTGTTGATAAATCATCAACCGATCTAATGACATTTCTCCACCTGATCGTCCTTGATCAATGAATAAATCAATAACTCTAATCAAATAATCCCAATAAATCATCTGAAGGGTATGGATCATCGAATTGGATCCAATTTCATACCTGAATCCTCGGTTGATCTTAGTTGTTGTTTAAGATCGTCTAAATCATCTCAAAATACTTCAGATATAAGATATCTCATATGGATATTGATTTACACGTCATGAGGATCACGCTGGATACTTAGATTAGAAAATAAGGTCAGATCATCATAGATCAGAAGATCTAACGTTTGATCGAAGATCTGATCACGATCAATGGTTCAAACTTCCCTGATCAATGAATGGGAAGATGGATATTGTTCCTCACATTGCAAGGGTTGTGAGGGTTATCTTGAAACTCTGAGATCCTTCCTAGATTGACCAGAATAGAGGATTAAGGTTCAAGGGGTTAATAGGTCCACTGTGTCAGCTCAGCTCCCCCCAAAACGAGTTAGGAGCAAGTTGACTTGGCAAGTTAACTCAACACTAACTTGTGAAAGAGGGAATGGAAGATAGGGGAAGAGGAGATGGTGGCTCGTAGTGGTTGTCAGTTTGGTCACTGCCTAAGCCTGGCTAGAAGGGAGAGAGAGAAATGGGGGAGGGATGATGATTGGTGGTGCTCGTCGGCTAACAATTTGGTCATCGCCCAAACCTAATATTGAACAAAAATAGGGAAACAAAGAACAAGGCTGACGAGTCTGGAATGGGGAAACAGAGAGGGGAAAAGCCAATAGGGGAGGAGATAACTCAGGTGGCTGGCTTGTTATGAGGGTTGAGCTAAGCCAGAGAAAGGAGAAACGGGGAGAGGATGAGGGCTGGCAGTGGTCTTTGCTCAGTCACCGCCTGAAACCCATCCTAAAGAGACTGGAGGGAGGAGGGATGGTGGAAAGCGCTTGGTCTGCTAATTGTGCTGATCTGTAAATTGCACTGATTTGCAAATAAAATAGCAACCATGGGGATCTCTATAGGCAGCACAATGCACCAGTGTGTTAGGCCAACTGTGCTAAAGAGAAGCCAGACCATGAGAAAGGAAACAGTTGTGGCTGATCTTGCTAGAGGAGAAGGAAAAATAGGGAAAACCCTATGCATGTTGGTGACATAAAGGGATCATTTACTAAGTTTTCATCTACATTGGAGGGAGAAAATCAGGAGGCTTTTTACGCCTTTGCTGGTGATCAGAGAAGGGAAATCACCATTGGGGAATGGGGAGATCGAGCTTGTGTGCATCACCAAAGAGAGGTCAAAGTGGGGTGTGGGTTGCTTGAGTTTTTCCCCTTTCTCGTGGCCCCACCCCATCGTCTTATCCCATTTTCACATGATGCATGCCACAATAGACAAAATAGGGGGTGCCATTATCAATTTTGGCTCCCTTCTAATTAAAATTTTTTTTTGGACTTTTCAGTTCCAATCTTCATTTCATACAAAATTAGTGTTGTTCAAATCTTATCGATGCTTACATTCTAAATTTGATAGTTTCAAGTCTAAATTTTAAGTTTTCAAGGGAGTCACTTTCATAGAATTCAATTTTCACAGAATTAAATTTCTAATTTTATTTTTACTAAAATCATAATATAATACACAAAAATGACCAAAAATTGAGGGTCATTGCACTAACCCATTCATTGTGTTAGGAGTGGATTAGATATTTTAGACATCCCATCAGATGTTTTTAGCCTATGTTTCTTTAGGTCAAAAGTCACAATAATCCATTTTTGTTAATTTTTTTAAAGATCTAAAACAAGTGATTAGAATTATCCAAATGCATTGATTTCTCATTGGTAACCTATTTTTGGTATTCTAAGCATGATGAATGAGTTGGATTTGTAAAAATGTTGTATCAAGCATGAAAAAAGGGTTGTACTCCCTCTTGACTATGTAAACCTACTAGACTCCCAATCAATTCCAATAAAAAAGAAAAAAGAAAAGAAAAGAAAAGAAAGGGAAGATGAGAAAAAAGAAGAAGACACAAAACCTAAAATTTATGGAAATCTAAGAGTTTGTTGGGAGGGAAAAAGTTGGTCAACGGCATACTACTTAATTTCTCAAAAGCAAAGAAGGAAAATCACATTGTTGGGTGTGCCCTGTTTTAAATTTAGTAATTGACCAAAATCTAGATCTGATAGGAACCACCAACTCTAATCCACAAGCAGTGCTAGGAAGACGAACCTATGCCATTTTCAATCTGAAGGAGTTATTAAACATGCTTCCTTGTTGTCGACATTCTTGACCATACTTTTTACTTGCATTGGGAATGAGAACATGGTGTCCAGTTATGGTCATCCCACCTTCTTCTAAGTTGCCATTAATCTTATTTTGAGAAAAAATGATAAGGAAAAGTGCACGTGACACATGTCTATCTCATGATTCCAAGATTGATGGTGGATTGAAGAAGGTCAACAATAATCTAGCCTTGACCAGTCAAGATCTAACAACTTGAAACAAGGCACAAGGGGCATAACTGGTCATGGACGTGTAATCATCATTACCATGGAAGGATCCAATGATTTGGATTGACCAAAAGAGGTGTCTTTATGCTAAATAAAAAAGACACCTAATTTTAGAACTTCTAGACATCTTAAATCAAATTTGATAGGATGCTTGGATTGTGATAGATTGGATGAAGCCTTGGAAGACAAACAAAAGACTAGTCAAGAGTTTCAAAACAAGGGAAGTAAAAAATGCTCCCTCCGCACTAAACTTGCTTGGTCAAGGAGTCAATGGTTGACTAGTCAAGGATTCTAATTCTTTGATTTGGAAAGTCTTAGGTAGGAAATTTCACAAGTTTACAGCCTTACTAATGTCTATTATAAGAATTTAGAAGTTTCTTAGAAATATTTACTAACTCTTCAAAGAAGGTTTAGCAAGTGAGCATGTTTAGAAAGTCTTGAAGGTTAAGGATCATATAATTAAAAAGTTTTCGTGGGTCAAGCACCTTATGTAATAGAAGGTTTCTTTAATAGTTTGTAGTTGCCTAATGTTGGAGGGTTCTTCCTATCTATAAATACCTAGTTGAACATCAGTTAATAGGGGCTGCTTCTAGTTCAATTTCTACACAAAAATCAAGGACATTTTTCTCTAAGGTTAGGAGCATAGAGAGACATTTTTCTACTTTGCTTATAACATTTTTTTAGGGTAGAATTTGGAGGTGTTTTCATTATAAGTTGAGGTAGGCCACAGTGCATCTTAGCTTGGATATTTGTATATCACATGTGGAGTTTAAGTGTGGTGGCATGTGTTGAAGCTTCTATCCTCAGGTGATGAGACTATATGCATAAGGTGGCGAGTTTCTTTCATCTTTAAGTTCTATTTCTCTTGGTGGCACAAGTGTATCCAAGAGTGGTGAATTGCTTGTGCTTAAATACGATGGTGATGTATTGATATCCGTATAAGACTAATCCCAACTTAAACTATGGTGGTAAATTTTGTATCCACAAATATATTAGATGTTTTATTTGTTACTTAATTCACTAATTTTGTGCTAAACTTTTAGTACTAGATTATTCGGTGTCAAATTGGTATTAGAGCAAGGCATGTTTCTAAAGGTCTATACTAGCATACGTGGATAGCTTATAGCTATAGTAGATAACAAATCTGATGTTGATGATTTGCAAGAGGACTCTTCCAATGCACTTGATACCTCAACATTTGAGAGATTTGATATTACTCCATCATCATCTATTTTATACATGGATGATTCGAACTATGATAAAGGAGCAATCTTTGATAAGTATCCTAATGAGAACTTCTTGAGTAGTTCCTTCTTGAATAAACTTTTGTTGAAAGAAGAAAGCATTAGAACTATTGAAATTACAAACACAAATTTGCTTGAGAATTTAATGGAGAGTGAGCACGCTAATATTTCATATGCAAAAAAACTACAAGCATGGAAGTGGTACTTAGCTCTTCAAAAATCTTTATCACTTGAAACACAAAAGACGGATCTCTCCATTCAGATATTTTTACCACAACATGCAAATGTATCCTCAATGGAAAGCATGTTGTCTATTTTCTACAATGACATTATTACATGTCTTATTATGAAATGTGATTCATTAGAAATAGTTTTGAAGTTTACTAACAAATTTGAGTTCATTGGTGCATTTGCAGAACATGTTAGCAACGACAATTTCATGGTACAATAGTATGATAAAACTAGTAAGGAGTGGATTCATGTCCTCAATGGCATTAATGGAGAAGCACATGCATGAATCACACCTATTGGTGTGTTTTTCCCAAATCAATGAGGAGAGTAAACAAGACCTTGAGTTTATCAAGACTGTAATTAGTACCATAGATTATACTAGTTGCGATTCTTTTGATGCTGTGAATTTTTTATTGTACTGTTGAGAGTGGTGCAGAATAAAGATTTAGTCACTAATAAATACCAGAAATGTATTAAATCTCAAGAAGGCGATTGGTACAATTTATTTGCTTCTTAAAGAAAATTGAAGAAGAAGATGTGGTCAACTCGAGGTTGAGATTTTTCAACCTAGGAGAATGATATAGGTGTGTCTCATGGTTCTAAGATTGATGGCTTATTGAAAAAGATCAAGGGCATTCTAGCCTTGAATGGCCAAGATCTATGTAGACATCTCTTGAAACATCCTAGCATTAATAAGACTAGTGAAGGATGAGTGAACATTATTACCTTGGAAGGATCTAATGGCTTGGATTGACCAAAAGAGCCATTTTTATCCCAAATTGAAAAGATGACTAATTGTAGCACTTTTGGATGTCTTAGATCAAATTTGATAGGATGCTTGGATTGTGAGGGATTTGACAAATCCTTGGAGACAAGAAAAAGGCTAGTCAAGAGTTTTAAACTAAGGAACCCAACAATGACCCCCTCCCCCCAACCTTGCTTGGTCAAGGATAATGTGAATTTTAAATGTGCCAAAAGTACATGGATCTATTGTACTATAGACAAGCAAATATGGGTCGATCCCACAAGGACTCGTAAAATGGAGTTTCAATTAAAATTTATGTTATTTTTATTTTATCCTAGCCAATTAAAGGAAAGTAAAGGATTCTAAGCATTAAACTAAAACAAGTAAACTAAAAAAGGGAAATAAGCAATGAAAGTATGCAAGGAAATAAACTAAATAAAAATTGAAAATAAACTTAATGGAATGTACAAGGATTTGATACATAAGCAATAATAGAAATACATAAGAAATAAAGAAATGAAAGCAATTAGAACTTCTTCAACTGGGCTTGAATTCCATGGTAGGCTGTTTTGTTACTCAATAGGAGCATGTGTACTTCTTTTCAACCTATAATACACTAAAATTGCCACCAAGTTGTTCTTATCTATAACCCAGCACGCCACTTACCCAAAGTTGAAATCTCAATCCAATGATCCTTAGGGATGAAATATTAGTACATCCATAGAAAAGAGGTGCCTAACACTTTTCCTAAAAGACCCCCACCCTTAAAAGAAGAAGAAAAAAAAAGATATGGAGTGGAAAAATAAAACAATGTTGCTTGTCCTTAGCTAGATACTCTATAAAAAAGGATAACCTTTAAGAAGAAAAGAAAATAGATGATCAGAGTTTTGTTCATCCTAAGGAGGGTTAGCCATAGAAAGAGGTGCCCTTATCTTAATGAAGAACTATAAAAAGTAAAAGAAAAGTGGAGTGGACCTTGGCTTAGGACTCACCAATTCTAGCCTTAGAAGATTATGAAAGAACTAGCTACTTACTTAGAGTCTTCCTACTCTTCAATATGATGCCTTTAGCTAAGGATGTTGGATGGCTTTGTGCAAGGATTTGATTCTCCTCAACATACTTAGGGTTGGAAGAATCCTTGGCTGTCATAGAAGTGACACAAGGCATCTTCCTTTTCTTCTTGTTCCCAAATCCCAAAAGAAAAGAAAAATAGAAGAGAAAGAAGATTGGTGCATGTTAAAGCAAGGAAGTTAGAGTGAGAGGTGACGAGGGTATGAGTAAGAGAGTGAAATAAAGAGGAGATGTGTGCAACAAAAAGAAAAGGTGTGAGAGAGTGATGATACGTGTACAATGGACAAAGAGTAATGTGGGCAAGATCTAAAGTGTTGTGCATGCAAGGGAAAAAAACTAATGCATGTAGAGTATAAGGGTAAGATGTGTGTAAGATCTAAAGGCCAAAGGGAGTGCTATTCATGTAATACATAGCAAGGAAGGAAACAAGGTGAATGCATGCAATGATATGATAATGCATGCAATTCCAATGTATGATTCTAATATTTGTCCATGTAAAAATGAAGCATTAAAGAGGGTGCGTGTAAAATCTAGGTGAAAGAGGTATGCTAGACTAAGATGGAGGGGATGTATAAGCCTAAGAATGCAATGATGCATGTAAGTTGTAAGGGTTGCTTGCATGTGTGTAATGCTTGAAAGAAAGGAAAATGATAAATGGAATGAGAAGAAGGTGGAAGGGAAGTGGGGATGGATGAGACTCTTATCTCTTCTCCAGGGGATGTGGACATGTGGATCTAGGGGAGATTTGGTGAATGTGATTTCTCCTCCTCTGTTTCTCCAAGGTACAGCTCTAAGGTCTAGGGAAAGTAAGAGATGGAAACATAATCAGAAGTGTCACACATGAGTTGAGTTCAGTTGGGCATCATTTAGAGTCTTACTAGCATAATAGATCACATAGGAAAGTTTGGCAACTCATTACCCCAAAACACTGCCAAACACGTAATAAGAAGAGTCACACATGATCTTAAATGGTGCACCCCAATATGATGGTCTCCTATCCAGTTTAACTCACTGTCATGTATAGCTTTACATGAGACTAATGCATATCACTTTGAGTTGAGGCCATGAGTTATTCAACTTCGGCTGACTTTCTACAAGTTGGACAAGGAAGACCCATGCCACCATGTCAAGGAATTCCTTGATATTTGTTCTACTTTGAAGTACTAACTTATCTGATGACTCTATTAGGTTGGGACTCTTCCCATTTTCATTAAAGAACAAAGCTAAGGCATGACACAATGCGCTAAAAGTAGGGTCCATCACCATATGGGATTAACTTTTAAGGAAATTCCTGAATAAGTTTTTCCCAATCCATAAGACAAACACCCTCAAGAGGAAAATTATAAATTTTCAATAGAAAGGGGGAGAGCATTTTTATGAATTCTGAGAATGTTAGAAGGACATGCTTTTGAAATGTTGCCACTTGTTGAGAATTTCCAACAATATGATTATTCCACCATAAAGGAAAGAAATTCGTAGCCAGAAAGAAAAAGTTGTTTATATGACATAGGGATCACTTTTGATCTTTACATCAAAATAGATATGTTAACCTATAAAGTAGATAAGATAGATGATCTGACCCAATAGTTAGATGCTTTCATGATGTACATATCTTCTATATGACCATTGTCTAAGGTTTTGTTCAATTTGTTCCAGTCGCAACCACTTTGCTCCATCATGTTCATCAAGCTCTGGTTTCCTTGAGTTCTTTTCAAAGTAGTAAAATGTTTGAAAGCATATTGTAATCCTAGCAATAACCCCTATAACCTTGGATGGGCTAGGCATCCAAACTTTTCATGGTTGAACAATAACCTTCAAGAGGGTCCAATCAAGGAATCCCCCTTAATAACCTTTTTCTAAAAACCCAATGCTATAGTAGTAGCACCTTCCTCAACAATTTTTACAGTAGCAAAGGAAACAATCATTGGTGGATATACTAAATATATTTATCCAAGGGTCTATACAATTCTGGAATGACCTTGCAGGCCAACTCACACTCTTTTGCAAAATTAGAGTATCAGATGGTCAGCTATTTGTTGCTCTAGAAAAAGAGAAAAAGGAAAGTTCCCTCTTCATCCTTTGCTCAACCTCAAGGGTCAATTTGAGAATGGCTCAACATCAAATGATCGGGCTATGTTAATTACCACCTTTCAAAGCGGTAAGCAAATTGACAACTAGGTAGGTTAGACTAGGGCAACCCCACAAACTAAGGAGAAAGAGAAGGCTACCCAATCCCAAAAAATGTACATTAGCTTCCTCTTCATCTAAACCCCTTCCTAATACCCCTTATATTCCAAAGGCTCATTACCCTCAAAGACTAAATATTTCAAAGAAGGAGAACAACTTTAATGAGATAATGCACATTTTCAAAAAATTTTATATCAATATTTCATTACTCAATGCTATTAAATGGTTCCTTCCTTAGGTCAAATTTCCTAAGAACTATGCACACGTAAGTGTAAGCTTAGTGTGCAAACACAAGCCTTCCTCATCGACAAGCGAGTTCCATTCTACAACACTGATGTAGCTATAAAATTATTTGCAAGCGCATGAATTTATAGTAGTAGATGCACGTGAGTGAGGTCGATCTTGTTAAAACCTTTTATTTCTTAGCCAAAGAAGATGCCATTGATTAAACTAGGAAAGTAATTAACAATAAAAAGTAAACATGCATGAATTTGGAAAGCACAACTAAGGAAACTTGATGAAAATAATTACTTTTAAACAAAACTTCTAAATTTTATAAACAATCTAAAATGTAGTGACTTAATCAAGAATTCTTAAGATAGAACAAAACTAAAGATCACACAATTTAATCAAAGAAACTACCTTAAGGACCACACATGTGCTCCATGGAGTTGTGTGCATGGAACTTCTAAGGATGTGGAGGGATGGGGCATATGATTTTTAGAATTATGCACATGTAATCTAAAGAAAGCAATAAAGAGATTAGTTAAGGTGCAACATGGGTCTAAGCATTAATCAAACTATTCATGGATCTAAGGGAATTTGAGTGCATGAACTTATGGAAGTAAGAATGATTAATCAACTAGGAATGATGCACTATAATACATGGTTGATTGGGCATGAAAGTTGCATGTTTATTCCAAGAGTAAACTAATAAAAAATTTAAGAACTTCAATGTGTTGAAATCAATTAAAGTGACTTCATAAACTATGAACTTTTCATTGCATGGAAAGAGTTGCAATTCCAGTGAACATATACGTGATTGATGCGTCAGTTTCAATAACATAAAATCAGTTCAAAAACTTATCTTTAACCACTCCAAAATAGTCCAACAATCACACTTAAAGTAGCATGCATGTTCAGCAAAGAAAAATGAACAAAAGAGAGAAAAATAGATGAAGTATGGAGGTAGAAGATGGAAAGGAGTAAGAAATTAAGAAAAGGAAAATCAAGGAGATTCAAATAGAAATAAGCACTGAAACAAAGTGGATTCAATGGTTTCTTTCTCTTGGCTATCACTACATGAGCTAGCAATCTTTGAATCGAAGAAAACTAAGGCAAAAAGAGAGCAAAGTTCAAAGGAAACTAAGGTTGGAATTAAACAAAACACTTAAGGAAAAGAAAACAAGAGGAAAAGCTAACCTTAAAAGCTTTGAACTTAAAGGAAAATCGAGGCTTGAAACTTGAAGGAGAAAGCAAGCTTTGGCAGGGAAGATGATGGCTGAAAGAGAGAGGCATTGAAGGTCCCTTAAGTACATCCAAGGTGTGTTGGCATGAAAGCTTGGATGAGCAGCCAAGGAGCAAGGTATGATGCTCCTTTGCTTGTGAAAAAAAAACATGGAAAGCTGGTTCTACTTTGATGCATAGGATGCCTTGAGTATTTGTAGAAGATTTCAGCTTTTGAGGTTTGCTAGAACTCTAGTCTAATGGATAAGAGAAACGGGATAAGGATGAATAGAAAGGATTGAGATCGGAAAGGTAACTTAGAAGTAGGACTCTAGACTAAATAGGAAATTAGGAGGTATTAGGAAAGTGAGGTTTAAGAGTTAGATGTGGAGATTTCAGAGGTTTTTTGGATGAGAAATTCGTACGGATGCTAAGAAGGAGGGTGGAAAGTGGTTTTAAGGTGGAAAATATAGAACTTTAAGGAATTTTGTATGTTGGGAGGCGCCACTTTTCAAGTAGGTGACTCCCCCTCATTCCCATGTTGATTTCCTTAAAGAAAGGGATGTAGATAGAGATGGATATTGAGAAAGAAAGTTGGGAAGAAGAGAAGGTATGTCTCTTCTTTGATTTGTTCACCTAGTTGCTATCATACCATGTTTCATTTTCATCCAACTACCTTCTAATTATCCTCTTCAAATTTCACCATTTGTATATAGGATAATTGCTTGAAATATTCATCCAATAGTGTAATTCCATGTGGAATTGGCTGAGTTGGTTAGATGGCTCCTTGCTTGATGGTTGAGTGGCTAAGTCCCTTGGCTTCAACGCTTGAATGGCTAACATGGCTTTCCTTTGTTTTTCTTGTTAAACTAGGAAACATCATGTATGGATCCGATTCTCATGCAAAGTGGTGGAAATGCATGAATTTTTGGCATGAACCATTTTAATCACATTTGCTTTCTACAAAAAAGTAATAAAAAAGAACCCTATAAAAAAGTAATAAAAACCTAAGTAAATCCTAAAAATTTATGATGATTCACATACTTACTCTAGATTAGCTTCTGAACCTGCAAAATATTCAACTTTTAAATTATTAGGCCATAAATAAATGTGGTACAAAATTATAAAAGAACCTTACAACTAACACTATATTTTTTGACACATGGGCTACTATTTGGGTACATTTTATAAAAAAATAAAATAAAAATTTGAACACTTATCAAATAGTAAATCCCTCCTAAGTACAAGATCATGGATGCCCTACAATCTCATGTGTTATTGGGGAACACAAATTCGATAAGGCCCTCTTAGATTTAGGGGCCAATGTTGACATGCTGTCGTATTTGATCTATAAGCAACTAGGGTTAGGCGAATTAAAACCTACTTCTATTGCCCTCCAACTAGCAAACTAATCTATAAAAATTTCTAGAGAAGTGCTAAAAGATATTTTAATATAGATTTGATCAATTCCTCTTTCCAATGGACTTTCTTGTTCTAGATACACAACTTGTTTCCAATCTAGATAATGAGATTCCAATCATCTTGGACTAACTGTTCCTGGCCATGTCTAATGTTGGAGTGGTGTTGTGAAACTATCTTTCCACAATATTAGACTAGAGTTCAACATAGCACAACAAATGGACTTTGCAGAATCTTTTGCCATCAATGTTATAGAAATCCTAGTTCATGACACTTTTCTTTCATCCTCTAATTCCAATCCAATTATGAATCAAGATAGTTCCATTTGAGGAAGTAAACCCATTATTTGAAGCTGCAGTGGTAATGGCTTCTCCAAAATGGAAACCTAAAGTAGAGACCCCATCACCTTCCATTTCTGAGGAAAACCCACTTGAGAAGGCACATGCATTAGGCCTAAAACCCTTGCTCGAAAGTTTAAAGTATGTGTTTTTGTCCCTATGAAACATTGCTTGTTATCATTGCCGTAGATCTTGATCAAGAGTAGGAAGGTAAGCTACTTAATGTTCTTAAGAGATATAAGATAGCAATAGGGTGGTCCATCTCAGACATCAAGGGCATTAACCAACCATTTGCATGCACTGAATCTATTTAGAAGAGAATGCAAAAATGTCTCGAGAATTGCAAAGGAGGTAATTAGGGAAGAGATGCTTAAGATGTCAGATGTAGGCATAATTTAACCCATTTCTAATTTGGGTCAGTCTTGTTCAGGTTGTCCCTACAAAATCTAGGGTCACACTAATGAGGAATAGACAAAATGAGTTAGTCCCCACTCACATGACCACCAGGTGGTGAGTTCATATTGACTACTAAGCAATTATCTATATACTACTTAACAAAGAGTGAAGGCCTTAACAGACTGGACATTATAACCCTGATAGCCTATGTCCTTGGGTTATAGTAGAGCTTAAGTTGTCATTGTTAAGTAGTTGCTCACTAATGCAACATTTCTAAATAGTATGCAATAGTAAATAAATGTATGCAACTATATACTTTTATACTGCCATCCAAAATTAAAGTACTTATGTAATCCTAATCTAGGAATAAGAAAGAAGTCAAAATATCTCACAATGGAATTCTAGGATTGGTCTTTTCATACAAGGGTTGGTCAATGTACATGTCACCTCCTCTTCTAGGTTAGGATGCCCACCCTTGACCTATATTATACAACCCCTTTCTAAATTTAAATGAATCATGGTATAAATAAAATAAATAAATTATAATATTGCTCTCATTACAATCCACCCAAATAAAAAATTATAAACTATCCTAAGTCTTCCCTAAGCCCTTGTCCAAATTCCTACACACATAAAAAGACAAGTATCAAGTTCTTTAGGAATAAGGAAAATGCAACTAATTATATGCAACCCTAATATTGCGACTAGTGGCAAGGTAAGGAAAACTTAGATCGTCATTAAACTCTATAGCAAGTCCCTAGCAACAGTGCCCAAAACTTGATATGAATTTTAAATGTATGAATCTATTAGAGTATAGACTGGTAGATATAGGTCAATCCCACGACCACTCTTAAAAAGGATTTCAATTAAAATTTATGTTATTTGTACTTTAAACTAGCAAATCAAAGGAAAGTAAAATATTCTAAGCATCACACTAAAACAAGTAAACTAAGCAAGGAAATAAACTAACTAAGAATTGAAAAGCAACTCTTTCATTAATGGAATGATACAAGGAATTGATACATATACAATAAAATAAATACATAAGAAAATAAAGAAAGGAAAGAAATTAGAACTTCTTCAATTGGCCTTGAATTCTGCTGTAGGGCTCTCATGTTGTTTTACTCAATAAGAGCTTGTATACTTCTCTTGAGCCCATAGTACACTAAAACTACCACAAAGCTTTTCCCCTTTGTAACCCAACATGCCATTTACCCAAAGATCAAATCCTAATCTAATGATCCGTAGGAATAAAGTATTAGGAAAGCCATAGAAAAGGGGTGCATAACACTTCCTAAAAGACTACCACCCTTAAAAGAAAAAGAAGAAGGATATAGGGTGGAAAAATAAAATAAATGTTACTTCTCCTTAGCTAGATACTCTATAAAAGAGGATAGCTTTTAAGGAGAAATGCAATGAGGAGAAGAGAGATTTATTCATCCTAGGGGATGGTTAGCCATATAAAGAGGAACCCTAACCTTAACTAAGAATTAGAAGGAAGTAAAATAAAAGTGGAGATAGTGAACCTTGGCTTAGGACTCACCAAATCTAGCCTCAGAAGATGATGAAGGAACCAGGTACTTATTTAGAGTCTTCCTACTCTTCAACATGATACCTTTAGCTAAAATTGTTGGATGGCTTTATGTAATGATTTGATTATCCTCAACCATATTTTAGGATTGGAGGAATCCTTGGCTTCCATAGAAGTGGCAAAAGGCTTCTTCCTTTTCCTTATTGTTTCCAAATCTCAAAAGAAAATAAAAATAGAAGAGAAAGAAGATTTGTGCATATAAAAGCAAGGAAGTTAGAGTGAGAGTGGGGCGGGTGTGTGTAAGAGAGTGAAATAAAGAGGAGATGAGTGCAACAAAAAGAAAAGTAGGTTTGAAAGAGTGTTGATATGTGTTCAATGGACAAAGAGTAATGTGTGTAAGATCAAAAATGTTGTGGGTGCAATCCTAAAGCATGTAAGGAAAAAAAAGAGAAAAACTAATGCATGTAGAGTAGGAGGGGAAGATGCATGTACAATCTAAAGGCTAAAGGGAGTAATATGCATGTAATACAAAGCAGGGAAGGAAAAAAGGTGAATAAGTACAATTCTAGGATGATGTGTACAATTCTTAAGTTATGACTCTAATATTTGAGTGTGTAGAAAAGAAGCATGAAAGTGTGTGTGTGTGTGTGTAAAATCTAGGTGAGAGGGATGCTAGACTAAGGTGGAGGGGACGTACGAGTCAAAGATTGCAAGGATGCATGTGAGTTCTAAGTGTTGCTTGCGTGCATGTAATGCATGAAAGTGGGTGTGTGTAAATCTAGGTGAGAGGGATGCTAGACTAAGGTGGAGGGGATGTACGAGTCAAAGATTGCAAGGATGCATGTGAGTTCTAAGTGTTGCTTGCGTGCATGTAATGCATGAAAGCACAAAAATGATAAATGGAATGAGAAGAAGATGGAGGGAAGTAGGGATGGATGAGACTCATACATCTTCTCCAAGGTATGTGTAAGTTTGGATCTAGGAGAGGGTGAATGTGATTTATCTCCCTCTATTTCTCCAAGGTGCAGCTCTAAGGTCTAGTGAAAGTAAGAGATGGAAGTCCCATTCACCTCACCCCTATTTATAGATTTTCTTAGGAAGAAGCCCTAGGAATGAGTGGCTAGGATCATAGGGGTGAAAGGAGGAAAGAATGGTTGGAAATAAGGATGAATGGAAGAAGGAAAGAGAGATTAGAAGGACAAGGGGCATGGGATTCCAAAGAGAAAGGTGGATGACATAGGGAAATGAGGAAGCACGAAGATTAGGGTGGAACGGAATGAGATATGGGAGGTTGGGTAGGAAGATATGCTATGAGGGAAAGAGAGAGAAGATAAAGGAGAAAATTAAGGAAAAGATGTTGAATTGGAAGGTATAAGGGGTGAGGTGCAGAACTCTTTGGGTGTGTGTGTGTCTGTGTAATAAGTTCAAAAAGTTTGAGATAAATTCAGACCTTTGGATGAAAATTGATGGTGAAGATCTTTCCTAAGGGTTTTACCTTGAATTCTCATGGGTTGTATTGTGGCTTTTCTCTGCTTCATTTCTAACCATTGGATTATCATTACCCTAACTCAAATACATGAGATTCTATTGAAGTTTTCTTATCCAAAAAGATCTTCTTTAAGGGATTTTTCTCTCCACCATTAGATTGAAATGCCTTATAGTGGATGACATATATTTCTTTGACATATCCTTATCCATTCTAGGTCTTCCATTCTTTTTCTCCCAGCCCACCATTATCTTCTACACCTAATAGGCTTTAAGTAGGGTGGGACATCTCCCCCTTGAAAAATACATTTTCTTCCTTAAAAATAGGTGGCAGCCCTCAGAAAAAGTTTCCACCAATAGGGCTTTAGTCTAGTCTTCATTATAGTCTATCTTTTTATTGGTCCTCCTTGTTTGATTAAATTCACATTGCCTACTTAGGATATTCATGAACAAGGATATATTTTGGCCTTTGAGTGCTTGAAAAGTATAGTGATTTTCAACTGTGGATTTCCCTTAAATTGTCTTTCTCTCTTATTCTCCTTTATTTTCTCCAGCATTCTTCCTTAATTTTCTCACTTAGTAGCATGGGATATTGTAATGATTGAGGGTCCCATAGCAATGATATCATCTGCTTTGGCATGTTGGCCTCATGGTTTTGTTTTTCCCATAGGAGAAGGCCTTGTTACTTGCAAATACCTGTGACAACCATGAATTTTGAGTAATTTCTAGGTAATTATAACATATTTAATTGGAATAAAATTTGAAATTCAATGAAATTCAATTCCTTGGAAGTTGACTTTCAAGTGACCCCCTTGAAAACTCAAAATTTGGTTTTGAAACTATAAAAAATGAAAACTACACATTAAGATGATTCTAAAGGCATTAATTTTGTGCTAAATGAAGATCTGGTTGTAAAAATCCCATTTTTTCACTAATTTAAGGGAGGTCCAAATTGATAACAGCACCCCCACCTTAGTTTGATTTCTAACATAGCAGACCAACCAGCAATATGTGGAGTCGGGCTTGACACATAGTGTGTTGATCCACCAAGTGTCTCCCTCTCTCTTGAATGACGATCTCGAATGCAACAAAATAAGGGGACGCTGAATAGAAGGGAGAGAACCGTCATCTAGCCCCCCTTTAGCTCAAATTTCTCACTGGCGTGGAAACTAGATTTACATGGTCAGACAGCCACTTGCAAAACCTGAAAACCCATCTCTCCTCAGTCATCGTCTCCAGTGGATCACATGTTGCCCTTCATTGATGCAGCATTATATGGCCACCTGTGCACCTGAAGACCCATTTACTTCATTTCCCTCTTGTTGAAGCAACTCTCTTCCCTCTATTTTCTCTTAGGTCTGGTCCCAGGCAGCAACGGAGCTCGGGCTGCTAGCCACCTCCTGAAAACCCTCTTGCTCCCTTCTTTTCGGTTGGCATAACCCGCTACCACTAGTCCACTCCCTCTCTCGTCTCCCCCACCTCCGTCCAATGTAGCCTGACTGGTGAACCATCCCAACATTTTTTCCCTTTGTTACTTCCTCCTCTATTTGGCTCTACTAGATCAGTGTGCCAGCCTAGCCTCTCCTCCCTGTCCCTATTTTCCCCCTTTGTTACCCTCTTTCTCTGGTGAGTTAAGATAGGGTGACTCGCCTCCGTGAGCCGAGTTGACACAATGAGGCCCACATACCCCTTAGAATTTGATCTCTTTATGTTCCCAATCAAGGAAGGATTTTGTAGATCCGAGATGGTCGTTGTGTTCCTTGCATTGTGAGGTACAAAATCCATCTATCCATTCATTGATTGGAGATGATTTGAATGTCGAACGTAACCAAACCCTTGATTGGACTAGATAATTAGATATGCGACTGATCTGATCCATTCAGCATGATCTAACTATTGATTTGTCTCCAAAATTAGATCTCCAATCAATATGAGCTTCCCTTTAAGTTTGGATGTACATTTCATACCTGATGATCTTATATGTGATCAGATCTAGCCCTTTATCTCGATTTGATAGTATATTAGTGAAACATACCCTTAGATCCATATCTGATTCAAGTATTTGTTCTAATCTAATCGTAGACTTATCAACAAACCCTTAAAACAATGACATTAGTTCATTCCTAAGATCTAACTATTGATTGACCATCTTCTACTAGATCTGTGAGATTAAGGATTACATCTCCTTTTGATATTTAGTTCTCGATGGTTGGAGCTATATATCAGCACATCTTTACTTTTTTGGTAAACTAATTAGCAATAGAAACATGATCAGATCTATCCATCTATGGATAAACTATGAAGCCTACTAATTGGTCAATCAACAAATTGCTCTAAAAGAGGTATACACGAGAATTGAGGATAAATGCCATACGAGGTAGGTGGATTAAGATTTTCTATTTTGGAAAGTTTAATAATTGCCATGTGTTTATAAGAATGATTTTATGTAGATGATGACTCATGGAGTATTATCTTTAATTACTAAAAGTGTGACGACCCGAGTTTTCACATGCATTTTTAAATGCAAACCTAATTCCTAATGCGGGATCAATCCCTATTTGAAAACAATTCTATAAAAACAATGCAATGTAACGAAAAAAAAACTTTTGTTTTAAATTCATTTTGAAAATGTCGAGTGTCATTTGCTTTCAAAACAAATAAAGTAGTTTTGAAAATTTTTGTAATCATAAATGTCTTCCCAGGTCTATCCAGTCACAGCTCACAGCCCAGTTGTAGTAATTACAGGTACATGTCCAAAAGGGTCGAGAGTTTATTGAGCTTCGTACTTTTCTCTTCTTCATTTACTTGATCGTGATACCAACATGTCCTAGAGTTTCTTCTAATCCTTTTTGGACTAATCTGTAAAAATAATATATTTGGGGTGAGTATTCCTCATACTCAGTAGGTTATCTGATACTACTATTTTGAAAACATGGTAGGTAACATGCATAATTCAAGGTGCTTTGTCATGTAAAACATTAGTGATTCCTTTTTGTGTAAACATGCATTTTTGTGCATAAAACATAAGCTCATTGGTGCAAATTCAACCATGGAATCCTTTATCGAAATCTAGTATTCAACGATATAAATTTAACTAAAAATCATAAAGTAGAAATCAATAGATTCATGTAAGAAGATCTGGGCAAACATATCAAACCACAAGTCAAATATAATAATCATGAAACTCTTAAAATAGTCATCTTTCAAAGAAAATGCTAGCATCACTATAAGTACCATGCACATGAGTCTCTCAGTCAACACATCATTCCAACTGGTCACGAGTACTTATATACGACCATCTCAATGCTATATGCATATTGATAACACTGAAATCATAGGGTCACTATGCTCACGATCAGCACACAGCTAGAGTTGTGTGTCTCTGGTATTTAGAGACCAACCCACCATAGCCTCCATGACGACTATGGCTGTCCTCGAAAAGGGTGCCGTGAATACCTCCAGTGGTCGTCCCTATTTACCACAGTAGTCGAGGAAGGGACAAGCCTTTTTGGCAGTGATACCATCCACCTTTTTGGTGGTAGAGGCCAGGAGGCCAACCCCGTACATAATAATCTTTCAGCATAGTGCCCACTAGGCTCAATAGCCCAAAAAGCATATATAGATAAATCCAAATTTCAATAATCTAAATCATGCAATTTATGCATTTAATTTCAAACATGCGAGCAATGTGTAAAATCTGCTCATGCTAGAAATTGTATTCAAGGCCATAAATCATGAAGACAATTTTGCATACTCGTATAAGAACATCATATCCCAAAAGCATAGTAAGTATAGTGATAGATTTAAGTGCTTCAAGGCCATAAAATCATGAAGATAAGTCTGCATACTCGTATAAGAACATCATATCTCAAAAAGCATATGAAATATGGTAATAACGGTAAGTAATTCACTTAAAGTAGTATCAGACTACCTACCTCGATGTTCCTTGAATTGATCTCTTCATTACTAGACCTTGAGTCCTTTTGTAAAACCCTGGATATTAATTGATAGCAAGGATTCAAGTATCATTTCCATACTTTATAGATCATTACTTAGACTTATAGATTAACGGCTAGATCTGTCTTTTAGAAGTATAGATCCTTGTTTAAATGTGTTTCCAGGCTAGATCTAATGTTTAATGGTTAGGTTGCCTTATGTCATCAAGATCATGTAATTAAATGGTTAGATATCATAAATCGCTTGTCCTAATGCTCAGAACAGGTCTGTACTTGATATAAACGGCCAGATCTATCATTCAAGGGCTGATACATGTACTTTGGGGTTAATCCTGAGCTATTAATCCCCTAACACCTCTAATGGATCAAGTCATGAGATCTGATCATCTTTGACATGGTAGATCTATAAGAATTCTATAGTTTTTGGGCTATAGTCATATAAAATAGTTCTCTAATCCTAATTTTCATAGTCTCATTAGGTCCGCGTCGTCGATACAAATGCAATAGTTCTTTCGGATCATCAATCAGAGTTATGTACCCTCCTTAATTGCATTTCTACTGTCGTGCCTCAAGGGACAACCCAGATGTGTCAATTAGGGCCCTGCGTGTCTGCATGTCCTGGTAGAACTGTGACTGCATTCACATGCATACACATGCCTGAGCACTGGGCCAAGGCGTGCGTCCTACTTGGCATCGCGCGGACGCGTCTTCTACGTGGGTGCATGCGCATCATGGCTTCGAGGTGCTCGTGCATCCCGGTCGAATCAGAACTGCTCCCGTATGCGGTGCGCTCTCGAAGTACGTCCTTGGGATGCTTTTGATTTGAGGGTTTTGGAGCGAACCCTTCTTTCAGTACGTTCTCCGGTCAGGAACCACCAGATCCAGCATGGATCTGGGTCAGAAAAGAGGGAAAATCAAAGAGGGGGATGGGTTCTTACTTGGGCCGCCTGAGATGGCCCCCCCCTTTTCACCGGTCGTGTGATTTCTCCCCGCCTGGAACCCTAACTTGCAGCTAGAACCCTAGTTTGCAGCCGAAATAGAAGAAATGGAAGAGGAGAAAGGGATGGGTACGGGAGGAGGAGGAAGAGGGCTTTATAGCCTGCGAAGGTTGTGCTGCCCAATGGCGGTGCCGCCATTTCTTTCGACACCACCATGCAGAGGCGGTGCTGTTAGGTCGGTGGCTGGAGGTGGGGGATGACCAGGGGTGTCGTTATCAAAACGATCCCCTGCGTTTTCAGTCCTTCTTGTTTTTAAATCCAAATTACACAAATCCCCTCATCTTCAAATGCTCTAACTTGGTCATACGAACTCTGTTTTCAGTGTTCTTTGAGGCATTGGATTCCATTTTTGAGTGTAGAATCTAATGATAGTAATTTTTCTCAAAAAAAATTTTGTTCTATATTTTAATTAAAATAAAACATCTAACCACCTATTAAGGTGATTTAAGGGTATGTTAATTCCCAAAATAAACAAACCAAACACCATGATTGATCGTGGTTGTAAAAGTGATATAATAGTATTAACAAATTTGAGTCATTACAAAAAGTTATGGAAGCATGTGATAAATTTAGAGGTTATCATGGAATGACTAATTTAAATAGAAAATGCTACTTTTAACCTAGTTGTAACACTCAAACAAAAGAATAGAAACCATACTCAATGACTGGAACTTAATATCTATACATTCAGCTGATGTTGAAAATACTTAGAAACATGTTTTATTTTGGACTAGCTACAAAGGCAAATTGAACTTAAAAAATATTGGGTTTTCCAAATGGTAATAGTAGGAGAGAAGAGTAATCAAACTAATCACCGAGGTTGAAATCTACACTTATGTGGACATTACAATACCTTGAACATAGTTGGACTTTGCACATGCTACTATGTGACGACCCGGGTTTTCACATGCATTTTTAAATGCAAAACTAATTCCTAATGTGGGATTGATCCCTATTTGAAAACAATTTTATAAAAACAATGAAATGCAGTGAAAAAATATTTTATTTTTAAATTCATTTTGAAAACCTCGAGTGTCATTTTCTTTCAAAACGAACAAAGTAGCTTTAAAAATTACAGTAATCATATAGCGTGACAACTTTCTTAATTTTTCCTCCCTCCATTCCTTATGTCAATATATTGTTCAAGCATTTGTCAAGGCTTTGTCATTAACCATTAAGTCTTAATTTGTTAAGAGGGACCATCATAACTAATGGTTCTCTACATTCTTCAAATTTTATCTTTCAAGTACCACCTCATCCCTATTGTACAACAACAATAATAATCATCCAATAACCATCATCTCAATCTGTGCTGATGCTTTCGGAGCGACAATTTTTAAGAAACACACAGGTAAGTATGGAGCATCTTCTTAGACATAGACAAAGATTTTGTTCAACTACTTGTATATTCCTTTCCCAGATTTATAGTTACAAGCAATCAGGTCTTACCTGCCTTTCTCTTCAATTCAAGTCAGCAGCTTACCATCCAGACCCAAAGTGACCTCTACCACTTGTCATAGCATCGATCAAGGTCTAGGATTATCCGCAATCTTTGTCATTGTTCTTAATTATTTCTCATTTTACTTCTATCTTGGTTGTACTTTTAGATCCTCAAATAACTTAGTCATTGACATTTTGTTCATGCTATACTTCCCTTATAAATTCATGTCATGATCAATATATCATCATAGATTTGTCATCCCCATTAGATTATCATCAGAATCTTCTAATAATTTTGTTATAAGCAAATTTTTTTGTTATTCTTCTCAAATTCAGTCTTTTACATCCCTTATCATATTCATGTTGTATTTCTCTTGATAATATCTCCATTATTGAACTCATCGTCTGATCTTCTCTATTATACTCAGGTTGTCATTGTAAGATAGTCATGTGCTTTTCATATAGTTCCAATAAGTCATCTAGAATTGAGCTAAGTTCTCTAGGATTCTCACTTTGATAGATCTAGTACAATTCAAACTTATCCCTGAAAGATTCTACTAGCATCAGATTGTAGTTTCATTCTTTATTCTCCTCATAATCTTATTCTCATTGAATAGTTTCCTTGCTTACTCCACTACTCAACACCTCTTAATCCCTAAGTCATTTAAATTAGTTTTTTGATAGGATTGCACAATCCATTGCTTAAGTACTTGTAAATTCAACTCCCTTTCACCTATTTATTTATGGTGTATATCTTTGTGATTTTGATATTATTTCTTATTCTAGTCATCTCTATTACTCATATTTATACTACCTTTCCTTACTTGTTCTAGTTGTATATGACCTTTGAACATGTAGGACTGGCTGTGAATGGATAAAACCAGGCTCTGATACCAACTGTGACGACCCGAGTTTTCACATTCATTTTTAAATGCAAAACTAATTCTTAATGCAGCTGAAAATAATTTTATAGAAACATTGCAATGTAGAGGAAAAATCTTTTATTTTTAAATTCATTTTGAAAACCCCAAGTGTCATTTGCTTTCAAAACGAACAAAGTAGCTTTAAAAATTACGACAATCATAAATGTCTTCCCAGGTCTATCCAGTCATAGCTCGCAGTCCAACTATAGTAATTACAGATACATGTCCAAAAGGTAGATCATATACTTACATTTATACTTGTCTTCTCTTCATTCTCTTGATCATAGCACTAACATTCTATGATGCTTCTTCTAATCTTGTGTGGAGCTAATCTATAAAAATAATATATTTGGGTGAGTATTCCTCATACTTAGTAGGTGATCTAATACCACTATTTTGAAAACACAGCACGCACCATGCATGGTTTCAAGAGAGGCTTTCCATGTAAAACATCTTGCAATTACCTTTTTGTGTAAACATGTATAAAACCATATGCTCATTTACACATTATCAACCATGGGAGGTTTTATTGAAATCTAGAAATCAATGATATTACTATGGACTGCTCTACTGAAATCCAGCATGCAATAGTATAAATATGACTAAAATCATAAAGTAGTAATCAATCAGCCCATGTAAGAAGATCTCAGCAAACACATCAAACCAATGAGTCAAATATAATGATCATTAAATTATTAAAATAGTAATCATTCAAAGCAGATGATAACATCCCTATAGATATCATGCACATGGTCTTTCGGTTTTGTTCCCATCGCAGGCTACTTAATTCGGTAATCTGCCCACTTGGAACTCAAGCCGATGGGTCGGTAAACACATCAAACTGACTGGTCATGAGTAATCGTCTATGACCATCTCAATGCTATATGCATATCGATAAAATTGAAATCATAGGGCCAACTATGCTCACCAACAGCACACAGCTGGAATCGTGTGTCACCGGTATCTAGAGACCACCCACCATAGCCCTCCACGGTGATTATAGATATGTCTCTGAAAGGGTGCCGTGAACACCTCCAGTGGTTGTCTCTGTTTACCACAGCAGTTGAGGAAAGGACAATGCCATTTTGGCAGCGATACCATCCACTTTTTGTGGTAGAGGCTGGGAGGCTAACCCCATACACAAACAACCTCTCAGCATAGTGCCCACCAGGCTCAACAGCCCAAAAAAGCATATATAAATAATCCAAATCTCAAGCATTGTAAATCATATGATCTATGTAATGAGTTTCAAAACATGTGAGCAATGCATATAAATATGCATATATTCCGAATTTCAATCATTACAAGTTGTGCAATTTATGCAACCAGTTCCAAAACATGTATGCAATGCTTATATAAAGACTATTGACCACATATGCAAGCAATTGCATACAAGATCATAAGGAAAATTTGCATACTCATTAGGAGAATATCATATCACAAAAAAAAGCATACTAAACATGGTCATCAGGAAATGCATTTGAAAACTTAGCAGTATTAGACTACCTACCTCGATGTCTCTCGAATTGCGTTCTTCATTACTCGACCCTGAGTACCTTTGTGAAACCCTGAATATCAATTGATAATAAGGATTCATGTATGATTTTCCATCTTTTATAGATTATTAATTAGGTTTATAGATTAATGGTTAGATCTATGCTATAGGTTATAGATTTCTAATATGTGGGTTTCTAATGGTGGATTTATGTAATTTAGGGTTGATCTAGGTATATTGATCTCCTAATATATCAAATGGATCAATCTATGAGATTTGATCATCTTTGATCTTGCTGATCTATGAGATTTCTATAGTTTTTGGTCTATAGTCATGGAAAATAGTTCTTTGATCCTAACTTTTATGGTTTCATAGGTTTGCATCGTCAATCCGAACGCAACAGTTCTTTTGGATCGTCAATCGGAGTTATATAGCCTCATTAATTGCATTTTTAGTATCTTGAATCAACGAACAAACCAAATTTGACCAAATAAGGCTTGCGCGTCATGGTTCCCAAGATGCATGTTCATTCCGGTCGAACCGAGATGGCGTTTACACGGGTGCGCATGCCCAAATGATGCACCGGGGCATGCGTCCTTAATGGTGTCGCGTGGGGGCGTCTTTGGCACATGTAGCAGGCATCACAATTCTCAGGAAGCTAGTGAACCCTAGTCGAAGCAAGACCTGCACCCGCATGCCGCACATGCCTGAAGGCCGTCCCAGGGGGTGCATTCCTGGCTCGCATTATGCACCGCATCCCTGGGACGCGTCTGGTTCAATGGGTCGGCATACCCATCGTATATGCATTTCTTTCAGCAATTTTAGACTGGAAAACACCAGATCTGGCATGAATCTGGGCTGAAAGAGAGGGGAAAACCAGAGAGGGGAGAAAATTAGAGATAAAGAGGGAAGAGAGTCTTACCTGAGCAGCTAGAGATGGTGCCCTTTTTTCGGTGGGTGCAGTTCCCTCTACGCTTACCGAAAATCCCTTGTTATCAAAAAAATTGAGGGCAATCACAGTGGTCGGAGGAGGGAGAAGGAGAAGAAGAAGAAAAATAGAGAGGAAGGAGAATATGATGATTGGGGTGAGAGGGTTTTTATAGCGGGTGAAGGTGGTGCTGTAGGGAACGACCAGGGGGTGTCGTTAGTAAAACGACCCCCTGTGTTTTTCGTCCCTGGGCTTTGTAAGTTCAATTTATAGAATTGCCCCTCATCTTTAAAAGCCCATAACTTGGTCATACGAACTCTATTTTAGTGTTCTTTGAGGCGTTGGATTCCATTTCGAGCATAGAATCTAATGGTGTGGATATTTCTCAAAATTTCATTTACTTCATAGGTTAATTAAAATAAAACATCCAATCACCTATTAATATGATTAAATATCTATTAATCTCCAAAATTTTTCAAAATAAACAAGCTATAACTAATTAGCACATGGAAACCATCATGATTGACATTGGGTATAAAAGTGATATAATAATATTAATTTTTTTTGAGTCATTACATACTAACACATTAAGAACTCACACCTTTGATACTACAACATTTGGAACGCATGTTTTAAATGCTTGCGATGGGTTGTAAATGAATAGATTTGAATGGTTTCTTATTAAACTTTGAAATAGTGGTTTTATCTTCATGAAATTTTTTTGGAGATGCATACAATTTATGATTTGGGCAAGTACTCAACTAGTAGCCATAAGTCCTAATGGATGTGGATTTGTTGATTTTTAGGTGGGTGCTCTATGAGTAGTTGTAAGCCACTAATGGTCCAATGGTAGGACAATATGCCACCAATGGTCCCAACAGTAGGACAATATGCCCCTAATGGTCCCTAGTGGTAGGACGATATGCCACTGATGGTCCCTTGTGGTAGGACCATATGCCACTAATGGTCTCGATGATAGGACGATATGCCACTGATGATCCCTGGTGGTAGGACAATATGCCACTAATGGTCCTACTGGTAGGATGATATGCCACTAATGGTCCTGACGGTAGGATGATATGCCATTGATGGTCCTTGGTGATAGGATGATATACCACTGATGGTCCCAGTGGTAGAACGATATGCCACTAATGATCCCTAGTGGTCAGACGATATGCCACTGATGATCCCTATTGGTAGGACTATATACCACTGTGAGTGGAGTGATCAGTTTTCTACTATGATGTGGGCATGGATTTGTGCATTTCAGATTGAGGGCTATGCGCCTTCGTTCTGTTTCATTCGTTTTGAGTATGTTTATTGATAGAGTTATCACATTCTTTTGGACACTGTGGATGATTTGAAAGTCACCAGCCATTCCTCGTGGATCTTCACCTCACATGTATAAGAGTGATTTTACATTTATGAAATTAGTTTGATTCGATGCAAAAAGAACTATTTGGATTTATGAATTAATTGATCATGTTTTGAAAATCATAAATAGCTTTTGGTTTTTCCATATTACAAATTTATCGAATGTTGGTTTGTTAACAATTGGACTGTGAGCATATAGTATGCTTTTTTATCTTATCGACTAACTTTATCTTTTATCGGTATTGTACTTTGATGCATATACTTAACTGGTGGTTTTACCATTGGGAGTTTAGTATATATTGATTCTTCTAAACTAACAGTTTTACTCAAGTCAGATTTACTAAGGTTTTAGATTAATTGAGCATTATGAATGATTCTGCATGATCATATACTAATTTATACTTGTATATGAAAATACATTGTGTTCATGAAGAGAAAGTTATTAGATGACTACTTTTACAAATGATAATGGGAATGTTAGATACCGCACTCTTCATAAGTAGATTTAACTATTGAATGACAAACAACTTAGACATTTAAAATGATATCTTGAATGACAATATAAGGTGAACAATTTGAAGAACTATATGTCATGAATAAATTTGGAAGGCTTATGTGTCTATTCATGGAAAATGATATTAGTACAACTACATGCTCATTAAATGATAAAAGCTTGGAAGGCTTAAATAGTAAGAAAAACGATAAGGCAAAGATAACTTTAGAAATTGTGAAAGTCACATGATTCATCAACTGTATTGAATTGCACATGTGAACTCATTTCATGGATTTATGATTTGGGAATACAATTTCAACATCAGTAGTTATTTGAAAACACCATGAGTTCTTTTTAGGTATGATAAATCCTCAAAATACCTTGATTTAAGTAAATCATGAACTACATGACAAAATAGCTAGTTATCCTACCTACACAAGCATAAGCTTGCTAAGACATTGTAATTGTATACATTGTCTCATATTTGAAGAATTAGAATAGAAAGATGAACAGGTCAAACGTGATAAGCTTTGTGTATTTGATTTTAAAGTGATGAAAATTATTTGTATTGTCTATTAGGTGTCTGCATGCATGCATTAAATGTGCATATGTCCGAAAAATAGAGAAAACTTTGCCAAATTTTTGGTAGATATGAGACACTCATTTCTCCAAAAAATCCTTATGTTTTGTGATTTTCAGGAAAACTTTCAATGATTTTTTTTATACTATTTTGTTTTCAAAATGAATATATAAAAAGGGATATCCCAAATTTTGAAAAAAAATTCAATAAGTATTTTAAAAACTCGGTGTGTCACAGTTTTGGTATCAAAGCTCAGATTCAATCCACTCACAACTAGTCACAATGAAAAGTTATTAAGAGTTCACAAAATAAGGAGAGTGAATTTCTGTGAAAGTAGAAAAATGAGAGCATTTTTAAAGAGTAGTATAATTTTGGAGTAAACGATTAGAATATGAGAGCACAGGAGTTACTATCGTTAAGTGAAAGCATTGGTATGTGATGGAGGATTGATTTTCATGGATGGTGAGTTTCAAGATTTGGAGAGTATGAAAACTATGGTGTAATACTAAGTTGAGAATCATTATATAAAGGATTAGGAGATAATTAATGTAGTGGAAACCTCTTGGAAACTTGAAGAATTATAGAATCAGTCTGAATATGTAGAGAAGACTTATGACTAAAATTTGTAAGGTATTGTGGAACATCAATAGTAAAAACTTTAGATAGGAAATGTGGTAAGGTTGATGTAGAGGAGATAAATGAGTTATAATTGTAATCTAAGTCTAAATAATGAATTTAGACCAACTTAGAGAAATAAGCATAACTTCATTTAGTAAAATATAGTTAGAGAAGAATGGGAATGGGATAAAAAATAACCATTGTGAAGAGGAAGATGATAAAATATATAAATAAATAAAATAAGTAAGATAGGATGACTATCTAAATATAAATCTTAGAAATGGTTGACATTAGGATTAATAATGGCTCTAAATCAAGTTCTATCTAAGAAGATAAACTTGGAAATTACCAACTCTCTATAAATAACTTGGTTAAACTAGAAAATCTGACAATTCAATGGAATTTTGAAGAGAAACAAGATAGATATAAAATGGGTTGAAAGAAAAGAATATGAAATCATAGGATTTCTACATGGGAACTTGGTCAGAATATTAGATTAAGACACTTATACAAAGATCATTAGAAGAGAAACATATAAGAAAAAGGAGCAGAAGTAAAGTTAAGAAATTATGATTCTAACAAGTAGGTGAGGTAATAGTTATAGTTAAATATTTTCAAAGAGAAGTAACATAATATATAAATAAGTAAATATATATATATATATATATATATATAGAGAGAGAGAGAGAGAGAGAGAGAGAGAGAGAGAGAGAGAGAGAGAGAGAGAGAGAGAGAGAGAGAGAGAGAGAGAGTGAGAAACAAAAAGAAAGGAAATCCTTGGTTAATAAATAGACAAGAAAAATATTCATTTAAAGTTATTAGTGAATGATATAAAGAAGGATGGGGATGAAATGCAATTAGCATTACTTAAGGAATAATGTAGAACAATTTGAAGGATGGAATTTCTATAAGTGGAGAAGAAGTAACAACCAGAAAATTTGAGTAATTTCTAAGTAATTATAACATTTTTTAATTGGAATAAAATTTGAAATTCAATTTCTTCAAAGTTGAGTTTGAAGAAGTGACCACCTTGAAAACTCAAAATTTGCATTTAAAACTATAAAAGATGAAAACTACCCCTCTAGACAATTCCAACGGCATTAATTTTGAATGAAATGATGATAGGGGTGTAAAAATCTGAAAATTTCAGTAATTTAGTGGAGGTCCAATTTAATAATGGCACCTTAGTTTGATTTTTGAAGTAGCAGACCAACCTGTGATGGATGGTGCCTAGCTCGACATGTGATGGGTCGATTCGCTAAGTGCCGTTCGCTCCCTTGAATGACCACCTCGAGCACAACAAAATTGGGGGATGCCAAAAAGAAGGGAGAGAACAGGAATCAAAAGATGGCGTGATCTAGCCACCTGCACACCTAAAGACCCATTTCCTTCATTTCCATCCAGTTAGTGCAACTCTATTTTCTCTCATGTCTGGTCCCAAGCAACAATTGAGCTCAGGCTGTTGGCCACCGCCTGAAAACCCTCTTGCTCTCACTCCCTCCTTTTTGGCTAACACATCCTGTTGTCGCCAGTCTGCTCCCTCTCTCATCTCCCCTCTTCCTCGATCAATGTGAGCAGCCCAACAGGTCTGCTACACCCATCCCCTCTCTCTGTTTCTCATCTTCCCCACCTCCGGCTAGTGCAACCTGATTGGCATGCTAGCTTGTGTCTTCTCCCTTTCATGTTTCCTCCTCTGGCGGTGCTACCCGATTGGCACACTAACCTCGCCTCTCCTCCTCTCCCTATTTTCACCCTTTATTACCCTCTTCATCTAGTAAGTTAGGTAGGGCAAGTCACCCATGTCACCTACTCCCGATTCGCCTCGATGAGCCGAGTTGACATAGTGAGCCCCACATACCCCTTAGACTTTGATCACTTCATGTGCCCAATCCAGGAATGATTTAGCATATTTGAGATAATTTTTGCAATCCTTGCATCACATAGAACAAAACCCATCATCCATTTGTTGATTGGAGATGATTAGACCATTGAATGTAACCAGACCCTTGACTAGACCAAATCGTCAGATCTGTGACCAATTTGACCCATTCACCACAACCTAATTGTTGATTTATCTCCAAAAGTCAAACATGTGATCAATATGAGCTTCCCTTTAAGTTTGGATGTAGATTTCACACCAGATCATCTAATATGTGATCAATTCTAGCCCTTCATCTTAATTTAATAGTATATTAGTGAAACATACCCTTAGAACCAAATCTAATTCAAGTATTCATTCTAATATGATCATAGATCTATCACCAAACCCCTATAACAACAACATATCGAGCCCGTTCTTAGGATCTAACCATTGATTGACCATCTAATACTAGATCTGTGAGATTAGGCATTACATCTCTGGAGCTATAGATCACCATATCTTTACTTTCCTTGTACACTAATCAGCGACAGAAACACTATTAGAGCCATCCATCTATGGATCGATGATGAAGCCTATTAATTGGTCAATCAACAGATTGAACTAAAGGAGGTACACATTAGAATCAAGGATAAATGCCATACAAGGTAGGTGGATTCAGATTTACTATTTTAGAAAGTTTAATAATTCCCATGTGTATATAAGAATGATTTAATGCAGATGATGACTTATGGAAGCTTGTTATAAATTTAGAGGTTATCTTGAATGACTAATTTAAATAGAAAATGCTACTATTACCCTAGTTGTAACTCCCAAACAAAAGAATGGAAACCATAATCAATGACTGAAAATTAGTATCTATACATTTAGCCCATGTTGGAAATACTTAGAAACATATTTTACTTTGGACTAGCTACGGAGGCAAATTAAACTTAAAAAATATTGAGTTTATACAAATTATAACATTAGGTGAGAAGAGTAATTGGACTAATCATCGAGGTTGACATCTCCACTTATGTAGACAACACAATACCTTGAACATAGTTGGACTTTGCACATGCTACCTACACTTTTTATACTACAACTTTTGGAATGCATGTTTTGAATGCTCATGATGATGTGATTTTACAACTTTTTGAGAATATGAGTTGAAAATGAATAGATTTTGTAACACCTCGGGGTTCCAACAGTCACAATATTGTTTGCTTTGAGGCACCCATACACCCCTCACGGGTTTGTTCTTCCCTTATTTCCCAAGAAAAATACATTGTGACCATTAGAGTTTGTCGAACTCTTATAAACAACTCAGTTTCCTCTCCCCAAGCAATATGGGACTAACTCTCTGTCCTTCACCCTAGCCTAGAAGCCAGCTAGCCTTCTCTTGGCCCACCCTCATTGGCCTAGGGCTTTCATATCTTCCCCCCGTTAGGGAACATGGATCCCTGTGTGATAGCCACGACCAGGCACCCACATGCAATTAGCCACCACACCACTAGGGGAACTGGCTCTGATACCATTTGTAACACCCTGGGGTTCAAATAATCATAATATTGTTTGCTTTGAGGTGCTCGTACACCCCTCACGGGTTTGTTCTTCCTCGATTTTCCATGAAAAACGTGTTGTGACCATTAGAGTTCCCCAAACTCTTATAAAAAACTCAATTTCCTCTCCCCAAGTGATGTGAGACTAACTCTCTGTCCTTCACCCAGCTTAGAAGCGTACCAGCCTTCTCTTGGCCCGCCCTCATCTGCCCAGGGCTTCATAGATTTGAATGGTTTCTTATAAAACTTTGAAATAGTGGTTTTATCTTCATGAAATGTTTTTGGAGATGTATACGATTTATGATTTGGGTTGGACTCATCGAGTAGCCATAAGTCCTAATAGATGCGGATTTGTAAATGTTTAGGCAAGCACTCTATGAGCAGCTGTAAGCCACTAATGGTCCCAATGGCAAGGCGATATGCCACTTATGGGCCCTGTGGTAGGATGATATACCAATGATGGTCCTGGTGGTAGGACGATATCCCACTGAAGGTCCTTGGATAGGACGATATACTAGTGATGGTCCCCGGTGATAGGATGATATGCCACTAAAGGTCCCTGGTGATAGGACGATATGCCACTGATGGTCCCTGGTGATAGGACGATATGCCATTGATGGTCCCGGTGGTAGGACGATATACCACTAATGGTCCTTAGTGGTAGGATGATATGTCACTGATGATCCTCAGTGGTAGGACTGTATACCACTATGATTGGAGCAATCAGTTTTCCACCATGACGTGGGCATGGATTTGTGCATTTGGGATTGAGGGCTATGCACCTTCATTCTACCTCATTTGTTTTGAATAGTTGATTGACAGACTTATCACATTCTTTAGGACATTAAGAGATTTGAAAATCATTAGCTTTTCCTAGTAGATTTTCACCTCACATGTATGAGATTGAATGTTACATTTATGATATTAGTTTGATTTGATGTATAAAGAACTATTTGCACTTATGAATTAATTGATCATGTTTTGAAAACCATGACTAGCTTTTGGTTTTGTTAGAATACAGATTTATTGAATGCTGGTTTGCTAACAATTGGGCTTCAAGTATGTAGTACGCTTTTTTATCTTATTGACTGACTTTATCTTTTATTGGTATTGTACTTTGACACATATACTTAATTGGTGGTTTTACCATTGGGAGTTTAGTACATATTAATTCTTCTAAACTGGTAGTTTTACTTAGGTCAGATTTACTAAGGTTTTAGATTAATTTAGCATTATGAGTGATTCTGCATGATCATATGCTGATTTATACTTGTATATGAAAATACATTGTGTTCATGAAGAGAAAGCTATTAGATGACTACTTTTACAAATGATAATGAGAATGTTAGATACTCCACTCTTCATAAGTAAATTTAACTATTGAATGACAAACAACTTAGACATTTAAAATGACATCTTGAATGACAATATAAGGTGAACAAATCTGAAGAACTATATTTCATGAATAAAATTGGAAGGCTTATGTGTCTATTCATGGAAAATGATATTAGTACAACTACATGCTCATGAAATGATAAAAGCTTGGAAGGCTTAAATACTCAAGAAAAAGATAAGGCAAAGATAGCTTTAGAAATCATGAAAGTCACATGATTTATCAACTATATTGAATTGCACATGTGAACTCATTTCATGGATTTATGATTTGGCAATACAATTTTGGTATGAATAGTTATTTGAAAACGCCATGAATTCTATTTAGGTATGATAAATCCTCAAAATACCTTGATTTATGTAAATCATGAACTACATGACAAAGGAGCTACTTGTCTCACTACAAAAGTGCAAGCTTGCAGAGATATTATAATTGTTCACAATGTCTCTGATTTGAAAAATTAAAATAGAAAGATGAACATATCGAATATGACAAGCTTTATGTATTTGATTTTAAAGTGGTAAAAATTATTTGTATTGTCTATCAGGTGTTTGCACGCATATGTCAAATGTGCATATGTTGGAAAAACAGAGGAAACTTTACTAGATTTTCAATAGGAATGAGAAACTCATTTCACTGTAAAATCCTTGTGTTGTGCGTAAAAATGACACTAGAGATTTTTAGGAAAAATTTTAATGATTTTTTTTGCTTGTTTATTTTCAAAATGAATTTAGAAAAAAAAGAGATATCCCAAATTTTAAAAAAGTTTTCAAAAAGTATTTTGAAAACCTGGGGTGTCACAATATCACTTGAACCCTTATAATTGGCTTAGGTTATCTTCCTTGAGCAATGTGGGACTAACTCTCAAGGTCACCCCCACACAACCATCATGTAGCTCACCACTCCTTTACAGGGTCACCCAACACACGTCCTCACATGTTGCCACGACCTGGCACCTACATCCGGCTAGTCCACCATCATGAGGGGAACTAGCTTTGATACCAACTATAATAACCGGGTTCTCACAATGTCAATGTTGTTTGCTTTGGTAGCACATGGCCTAATGGATTTGTTTCTCCTCATAGGGAAATTGCATTAGCACTTTCAGATACCACCTGTTCCCTTATAATCGTCCTAACTCCCTCTCCCTGGGTGATGTGGGACTAACTCTCAAGGTCACCTGTAGCTCACCACCTAGTAGCTCGTCAGCTTCTTTAGAGCTATGTGTGATGTTGATTGATCTGCTATGTCAGTGGACCACTTGGCATAGGTGACAACTTTAGGTGGACCCCACCTAAGGATTAGGACATGTGAACAAATGTGCACGTGGAATGTTACATGGGCCATGGAGACATGAATGTGTCACATGCTAATCACTTTCTTTATGTTACTAAATGGTTAATATGTGAAACATTATATACATTACAAATAGATTTGGAGATGTTGAGGAGATTGACTATTATGGGAAAATTCTCCTCATACTTGGAAATCAATCCAAAGCAAAGAAATAGAAAAACACTAGTGGTAATCCCTATCTCTACACAAAATCAATTCTTTCCTCATTCAAGGAAGAAAGAATTGTAGTTGAATCATCACTTGGATACCTTTTGATATTGCATACTTCTCTCCTTGCTAGTTGATGCACCTTCTTCAAATCTCCAAAGTTAAAAAAAGAGAAAAAAAAGGCAGCTTGCTGCACAAACCTCTCGCGTATGTAGGGTCCGAGGAAGGTGTGGACCACAAAGGGTCTATAGTATGCTATCTTATTTTGCATTTTGGCAAGAGACCATTTCCATGCCTCTAACCCTTGACCTCTAGGCCACATGACAACAACTCTATCATTGCACCAAAGGCTCCCCTTCTCTTGAAATGTTTAAAGTATTTATCTCAAATCACACATACTTTTTATCTTTTTTCTTTAGATGCACTATTGTGCTAACTAAATTTAATTCTCTCATTGTCTAACTTCAACTAGCTTATAACTTTCCAACTCTCTATTTCCCAACCTTTGTAACCCTTTGGGGATATTTATAAATAAAGAGAGGCTGGTAGTTACAACTAACTACATTTGGTTGCCTCAGATAATTACAAGTGTCATTAGAGGTCATCTCCACCCTTGATAGTTGAGGAAAAATGGCTAGTAGGTTCCTTCGAAAAGGGTCAAATGAGTAGTCTACAAGACATGGAGTTAGTTCTTGGGCTCTAAGCAATGGGAGTTAGGTAAACAACTTAAGCCTTAATGAAAGGATGCAGGTCCACAACTTTAGTCTCTAGAAAAAGTACACAATTGATCAAGTCAAATTGTCTCCAATATTGACTATGAATGTGGCCCCACACAAGGATCTAACTACATTGTACTATTATCTTAGACGGGCCTTGAGCTTCAATTCATTAGGTGCATATATAGCCATGTAGGCCCACAACTTCATTACGTGCATATAGGCAAGAGTCCCACATTGCACTAGCGCTTGACATTAGATCTAGTTCTATGTCACACTATTGTGTCCATTAGGCCTAGCTTGCATAACACTAGTGTGTTGCATTAGGCCTAACCTCTCACTCTAGGCTTGGCCTAGGTTGCACTAGTGTGTTGTACTTGGATTAGCTACCATCACACTAGTGTATCACACTAGGCTTGGCATGTGGTTGCATTGATGGCCTGTCTACAATCACAATAGTGACAACTTTGGCCTCCTATCCATGACAAACTTGGCATTATGTGTGATGCATATAAACAGTCATATAAAGGAAAAAAGGGTGGATTTTCGATTGGGTAAAGTCATTAGTTTATTATTTATTAAGTAATTTTTGGATTATATTCCTTTGTTTACATTAGGATTAATTACATTTCTTTGGTGACTAAATATATATGTACAATCTTTGATACTTAACAAATGGGTACTCTATGATTACTGAATACATACAAACATACAAAGAAACAACCTTTGATTGGAGGTTGATTGTGTATGACAAAAATATGATAATCTATGGCTTCAATTATCTTCAAAGTATAGCTTATCAGTATTAAAATGTCATTGGGTTGATGACTCAGTTTATTGATCTAAGCTCGTTAATGTATCTTTCAAAGTATCATTATAATTCTATAAGAGTGTATGGAACTTGGAGCCTCTCTATATTGTATTAGGTGTCCCATTAATATGCTTCTCTTTAATCATTTATACATAGGTAGCTATGGCCGTAAGTGCATGGCAATACTCTCTTCATGAAGATGAAGGAGATGCATAGCATACTTGGGCCAAAGTGTCACATCCCTTTAACTACTTGATATTAGAGGAAAACATATAGTGCTAGTGATTAGTCAACTTCAAAAGGTCATAAGGTTTAACTCTACTAGGATCATGGTTCTTACTTGAGTTAGTTTTACAACATAATCATATTACTTGACTCAATTTTATGGCATGAACTGGTTGATAACTAGCATGAACAAGTTCCATAGTATCACATGGACTCGAGAAGAGTGTATGGCCTTTAGAGCCTCATTGCCTAGTATTAGTTATACCTTTAACATATTCTTTCATTAATCATTTTGGCATAGGTAGATACTTCCTTATTAGCACGACAATAATCTTGTAATGGAGATGGAGTTGTTTAGCTTCTTGGGCATATATTTCGCATTACATTAGCCATTTGATGTTAGAGAAGAAAGTATGTTTTGCTATTGATGGGTTAACTTCATGTGGGCTTGAGGCTTTAACTCTAATAGAGTTGTCACTTGTCTTTTTCAAATACTATAAGTTGTATGTGGTTTGAATTTTCACTATTCAGGGTTTCTAAGCTTTTAGCTAAAACTTGTAACTATTTTGAGGGTTTTTAGTCATTAGACTTGTCTAGTTGGAGTACTTAACTTCTAAGACTATTTTAGCTGGTGAGACCTATTTAGCTAGAGTCCTTGATTTCTTGACTCATTTATTTGTGAGGCCCGTCTTATTAAAGTCATCAAGTTTCCAGAACTCTTCAAGTTGCATGGCCAATTTGGCTAGAGTCTTTGATTTGTTGGACTCCTCCAGTAGCAAGGGTGCATTTGGTTAGAGTCCATATTTTATATGACTCTTTTAGTTGTGGAGCTTGTTTAGCTAGGGTACATATTTGGTGGGACTCTTCGAGCTGCAAGGCCCATTTAGTTAGAGTCCATAATTTGTAGGACTCTTTAAGCTACGGGCCCTTTTGGCTAGAGTTATCATCTTAATACTTTCAAAATTTGATTAGATTTGGAAGTCTCAACTAGGATCTACTTTAGGACTCTTAGACTATAAGACTTTGACTACATGTAGGAGTTTCAAATGGGGCCCACTATAGAAGTCTTAGATTCATAGGACTTTGGCTACTTCCAAAAGTCTCAATTTGGGTCTACTTTAGGAGTCTTATAACCAAGCTACTATAGGTGTTTCAGAACTTCACTAGGATAGATATATAGTAAGAAAAAGGGGACACCCAATTTTGGATGTGAACTGGGGCTCAATGGCTTTCTAAACTTTGGACTCTCAACTATGGACATTATTTGGAACCCACTTGGAATTTTATCTATTCAAGCATCTTCCAAGGATTCTTGGAAATCTAAATTAATCTAGGATTCTTTTGGACACCAGCCTTGGTTATCAACTAGACCCCATTAACTTTGGATAACTTTTCATTTCAGAAGTTGCTGAAAAGTCTAAGGGAAGTGGACATTTGATTTTAGTCATCAATTATGACCCACTTTTATTATTTAGGAGTTTGGAGGATCTAGGCTTCTTCTTGGTTGTTAAATAGGGCCTATTAAAGACCCTTATCCATTTAGAAGTTTTGGTGAGGCCCTTGGTTTTAGTTAGTAACCAAGACCCATTTAGGATTTTTATCTCTTTTTTTGTAACCTTTAGAAGTTTAAGAGTCCTTTTCTCTTTTCTTTCTTTTTGTTATTTTTTGTGTTCAATGAATTTCAACAACAAGGTGAGGGTTCTAGTTTAGTTAGAGAAGGGGCCCATTCTAAGTTACAAATGGGGCCCATTATGGCACCTTCTAAAGAGACATAGATAAACAAACTTCCCATAGCATGGTGAGCTCTACATTATAATGGAATGTTTACTGAACCCTGGCTGGTGTAGAGGACTCTTTGAAGCATTGTAAGCTATACCAAGATAATGAGAGCTTACAAAGACTAAGGGGAAGAAAGAAAAAAGTCTCTCTCTCTCTCTCTGTCTCTAGGCATGGTGACCTCTACCCATGAGAGAGAGACTTAAGAGAAATACAAGAAGGGGAATCACATTAAAGAAAACTTTGCACAAGTAGTCAAATCTCCTTTCTCTTTGTGTTTCTCTGTGTCTCTCTTTGCAATGTCTCTTGGTGTCTCTTTTGTTTTAAGTTTGGGTAGGAGGGGGCTATTTATAGGCTTTTTTGAGTAGGAAGTTGTTTTTAATAAAAATGGGTTCCGCCTATGGCCAAGGTTAGTCCTATTTTATGTTCTTGAGAAACTAAATGTGTAGGACTTTTTTGTTTGGTAGAGTCCTAATGGTTTTTAAGATAAAATACCCCCTCTTATGGGCATTTTCATTTGGGTAATGATGGGTCCCACTTGTAAACAAGATGGTTCCCATTTTAGGTTCATTGGAAAGCTAAACATAAAAAGCTTCTCTCTCCATAAGAGACTCATAAGCCTTTTGGAAATAAAAGAACCCTTATGGGGCATTTTATTTTGAGATTAATATTCAGATTCACTTGTAAATAAGGTGGGCCCTGTTTAAGTCCCTAAGTAAAACAAACATAGACAAATTATGATGTTTCTCTCCATGGTAGAGTTCTAAATGTTTTAAGAAACAAGGGGCCCTGTATGGTGCATTGTGTTTTAAGGTTAATAGGTCCCACTTATAGATAAAGTGGGTTTCATTTTGGATCCCCTTGGAAAGTTAAACATAGAGGACTCTCTATCTAGGAGAGTCCTAAGTATTTTAGAATTAGAAGGGCCCCTATGGGATGTTTTTCTTTTAAAAAGTAATGGGCCCCACCTACAATAAGGTGGGTCCCATTATAGGTTTCCTAGATGATTTAAAATAAAAGACTCTTTCTCCAAGAGAGTCCTAAAGATATTAAACCTAGAAGCTATCCATGAGGAGCATTTTCTTTTAGAAGTTGATAGGTCCCTCATGCAAATAAAGTGGATTCCAATTTGAGTCCTTAAGTTGTCCTCAAAGTGCCTAGAGAAATTTTAGGAGTAAATGAATATTAAGGGAGAGTCCTAATATTTTTCTTAAGAAGTCCCCACATAGGAATTTTCTTTTCTCTCTTTCTAATTATTATTGTATTTATTCATCTAAGCACCCCACTTATTTTAGATAAAGTGGGTCGTAATCTAAATGTCTTCAAAGAATCCCTATCACAGAGAAGAACTAAGAGGAAGAAACACAAAAGACTCTCTTCGGGGTGTCCTAGGCCTTTTCAAATCAATGTAAGCCCCAAAAGGGGATTTTTATTTGAAAGAGGATAGAGTTAGAATTTCTTAATTTAGATTTAGCAACTTTATGTTAAGTTTCCTTTGAGTTTGATAACTTTGTTTCTTATTATGGTGGATGGTCCATTTAAGTTGAGGGTATTGTAAGGTTTTCCATCTTTTCAATTGAAGTTTGAATATACCTAATTTCTTGTCAATTCAAAACATCTTCATCTTGTTGATTCAAGATGGTATTTAAGGCAAAAGACAATGTTCTTCTCACATGATCATTTATTGTAACAACCCTAAATTTTCTTTTATTTTCATCACTTTTTTAAATTGAAATGAAATAATGAATTGAACTCTAACGAATTTGACTTTTGTGGAAATGAATTCCTTAAAAACTTCAAATCTAACATTTAAATCTCCAAGTTTGAAATGTGCTCAACGAGAGCTTCCAAGGACTTTGAGAACACATAAAATAGAGATCGAGGACTTATAACACCAAAATTTTACAAATGGGTTGAGAGAATTTGAATTGATATTGGCACCCCCTTCACTTAAAAGGGGCCCACTCAACAAATTATTAGGAAAGAGCTCAACACATGAGAGTTGTGTCACTTAAAACCCCAAAACCCATGCCTCCCTCTCTTCTTCCTAGCTTTCCCCCCTCTTTTTTCTCTCTATTATTCTCCCTCTCAAGCTCATCATTGGTGACTTTGAGGTACTTGACCACTATGCATGATATCCTCACCTGAGTGGCCCTAGAAGGTTGTCCTATTTGCAAGCACAAACCCTCTAGTGCAATCCCCTTGTTCTTCCTCTTTCTCCTCTCTATTTTTCTATATTTTTGCTCTCTTGTTTCACTCCTTCCTCTCCCTTCCATCTTCTTCTTCTCCTAATATGATCAATTGACGGTTGCATTCTAAACTCATGTTGCTCAATTGCGTATTCACCATAGTTGTTGGAACCACCCTCTTCTCTGACACACACATGACAATCCCTACGAGATTTTCCCATTTCCTATTTCCTTCCCTTCTCTATTTCTTCCCCAGCATTGCCATTAATGACTACTCTATAACCTCAAATATAACAATAAATTTTCATATTGTACAGAGGGAAGGATGGCCAAATTGAAGATCCAAGCCATTCATCATGTTCCCTTCAATGTCAGGAATAAAACTCTACAATTTATCAAAAATAGGAGAAATCCTTATGGATATCTAATCACAACATCATTGTTTGACCATGATCAAACTGACGTGTGATGATCCAATAGCGATTTGATCCTTCAAACAACCTATTAGATGAGGCTAAAAGCATTACATGTAAGATCGATATTGATTCTCATGGGTTCACCTTAAATTTCAAATCAGATCCTATGTGCACGGTAAAACCTAGAAACTTTAGGAATGTGAAAGCAATTGTATCATCATGGACTAGATCTATCAATTTAAATTGTAGTATCATCAAATCTAACCTAGAAATCATTGATGCCATAATTATATATAAATCAGAGTTTCCAATAGCTATGAACTATTGAATTACTGTTGGGTATTCAAAACTCGAATATGCAACTTATTGTTTTTGATCTATAAATCAAGATTCTACTATTAGATTGTCTAAAAATATAGAATCCAAACACTTAGGGATGTTAGTAGCATATGAACCCTAGATCCAACCGTCCAAAATTGAATTTGGTCATGGATCAAGAAAATTAAGTTATTGATCTACAACAAAAATAACATGTTATCATGTAGATTTATAATCTCATATGTTAAAATGGTGGTTTGGACTATTGATCAATGATAATGATGTGGATCTAATAATCCAACAACCATAGATCATCAAATGAGTGATCAATGGCTAATAAAACATGACCAACAACATGAACAACCATAATTGTATTATTATGTACTAATCAGTGTCAAAAACCAATATAGAACTAATTCTAAATTGTGGATGACCAGGAGACAATCTAGACCATAGATCTGAGTAAGTGTGTAGATGTATTTCTATAGGTGCATGATTGATCATCAGTAAATTTGTGAATTTGATTGTTTTTTGCATTGGTGAATCTGAAGCTTTCGATCAGATGTAGGTGGAATCAAGATTGCCAAATTTTTTTGTAAAATAATTTAATACCTATGATGATTCATTTGAAAAATTAAATTATTTATAAATTTACCATGCTATTTAATACTGCTTTTTGATGTGGAAACTATTTACAAAACCAACATTCAAATCACGATGCTTGTTTTGAAATGAAAAGATATGTTTTGAAAATATGACCTAAGTTCGATGTTCATCTCTAGAAGTTTGATGTGTGATCATATTTTGCAGCATTAACTATATATCTGAAATGCATTTGTATATGTGATCTATGATTGATTTGCTATTTATATTCTGTTTATGATTTCAAATGACTAAGATATCCTTTTTTGTGGCATTGCCATTTGAGTTTTTAATATGGCTTCAGTATGGCTATTTACGTGTTTTTGATCACTCGATTTGAAACATTGAGGTGATGCGATATTGGTTTTCATGATGAGTGGGTATTGAAATGCCCTTAGATTTCATGTTTTATGCAGGTAGATGGTGATGGACCTAGTGGGAGCTATGCTAGGACATATGTTTGGCCACCTGCTTCCGAAATTGATATGATATTATATACCACTCACCCATTGATGGGCCGTTTTTGGGTAGGGAGTCATGATAGCCCTACCTATTCACATTCATAGTCCCTGTGAGGATGCAGTGGAAAGTCCCTTTGGTATTAGAGGAAAACTAACTTGTTTTAGATTAGCAAGTCGATGAGCATAATGTGGTCCTATTTTGAGACTTCTGAGCATGGAAGTTGGTTTTAAATGAGCCTATTTTGGTCGATATGAGTACTCATGATCGATTTACAAGTGTATGACATTCTCGAGGGATCCTGCATGGTAGGAAATCCCCATTGATGATGAGATTTTACACTTATTTAAGTGTTTTATGAGCTTTTGACTCTTTTGATTGCATTGTATTCTTTGAAATAGTTTTGCAACTACGCATATTTGTATTGGCATGGATGCATCATAGATTTTATACTGATGTTGTACATTGATAGACTTAAACCTAGATGAAATTATATTATAATAATGTACTTCATGGGCTTATGACTCTACTTATGCATCTTGTTTTGTTAGAATAAATTTGCAAAGAACATGGTTTGGCTTTGATATAGATGGATTTTAGTTATGCACTATGTTTGTACATGAATTGGTTTAATCTTAGATTGGATGTGTAATTTAAGAGGTTATGACTCTACAAATACATTCTTATTTAATTTAAAGTTGATCTAGAGTTAGCATGGATTTACTGAAATATAGATGCAATACTAGATTTATAATTAATTACTTTAAAATTTATGATTTTTACTTATGAATTCATCTTATTTCACCTACACAAGCATAGGTTTACTGAAAAAATGTATTTGTTGACAATATCTTAGATTTGAAGGATTAGAGCTCAAGGAAGAATAGGTCAGTTTAGAAGACAAGACACATACTAATGATTCTATGGTTGTAGGAAGTAGAGACTTTTTGAAATTTGAATAGTGAGTTTGTAAGTTAATATCTTGTAGTTTGATTTGAGCATGTAAGTGTATGTATAAAGTGAAGTCATGGACTCATGTATATTCAGTGCAAGTGTATGATGTGATGTGGTTGTGACTGGAAGTTTTGGAAATGACTTGAAGTCAATGAAAGATTTAAAATTTATAAAATTCTTTGAAAATATTATAAGGTAATTTGCATCGCATGCATTAAAATGCGTAAATATTAGAAAGACAAACGAAACTCTATAGATTTTCAATATGAGAAGCTCATTATATTGTTTAATCATTGTTTGCAAACTATGTAGTCATAGGCGTGACTAGTGGCTATGCACAAAAAGTCAAAGCCATGCGAATAACCTAAGATTAGGTGCAATGGGCTTAAAGCATAGTGACTAGTTGTGCGACTTGTTCACCCTTCACTTTCTACATCCCCAACTCTAAGCACGCCGTAAATGATTTCAAACCCTATTGTTTCCCATTTCTTCATCTTCTTTTTCTTCTCATACTTTATTTCTTATTCTTTGACCAACCTCATTGATAGTTATAGAATTATTATATATAATACCATTATATTTAATAGGTTTTAGCCCTTGTTTTATCATAAAGATCACTAATTTGGGTTATTTTCACATTTTGCAAGATTAGGGTACAATTGTAAAAAAAGTATTTTTGGCATTCCAAACCCTTAAAGAAAGATTATCCATAGTGTGAGCATTAACATGAGCCCACCTTCCCAATTTGGTGGAGTTCAAAAGTTCAGAGTTAAAAGTGGATGTCACTATCATTTTCAGCACAGTTACAGACCTTAGAAGCATTGATGAACCTTATCCATGCAAAGGAAGTTGTCACGACCAGAACATAAAGTGATAAAACTTCTATGAATGGATGCATGAATTCCACCACTATTGGACAGCTTCTAAGTAAAGCTTAAGAGCCACACATATGAAAGGAAGCACACATGTGAAGCACACTCATGCCAGTGCCTGTAGGATACTTAAATCCCTCAATTTCTCTCTCTATACTTTGGAATGGGGACCATCTACAAGTGTACCACAAATTTTCCATGCAAAGGTGTGCATTGCATTTAATTCCATGTTAAATACATGAAGGAAATAGTATGATTGGTGGATAAAAGTAAGGAGGTGATGAGAGAGATAAAAAGCAAGAAATCTACAATTAGTTTTCATTTAGGAATTTTAAGAAAGAGTGGATGAGATTATCCTACATCCAATATCATCCTAAAGCAACCAATGAGAAGGCATTAGATTAAAGATCAACCAATAGAAACAACTATGCAAAAGAAAGAAGACTGAACCATGATTGTTGAAGATATTTTTGTGGGTTCTGCACCAAAATTCGAGGAGAAAATGCATACACATGTAAAAAACTTATTTCACCAGTAAATTAAGTTGGTTGGAGATAAAAATGGTAGGCTAAGGAGAAAATATAGGGGAATCAATTTGGATAAGAAAATTTTAATGGAATCCTAGTTGTTCACCTTAGGGCATGCCAATATGATGGAGACAAAAAGAAGCATTAAACTATATCCTTTTGATGAGTGACTTCAAGAAAATCTCAACCATCTATCCTAGGGTTGAAACATGATCCAATGGCAAGGAATGAACAAGGGAAAAATGAAAATCCTAACTGCCATACTGTCCAATCTCACCATCCAAGGCAAGCATCACACTTGATGCCACCATCAATTCTAGATTGCACCCGAATGCACTTCAAAAGGAATGCTACATGACTTTTTCAAGGGAAGCTTCTTGGAAGTGCTAACGAGGAGAAAGGATAAGGGATAGAGAAGAGGGAAGAAGAGGATGAGGACGAAAGGGAGTTTCCAATAGGAAACTTCCACCATCCTTCCCTCCCATCTCGTAAAACAACAAAAAATGGGTATGCATATGTGATTCTCATTCCCATTCTCCTTTTTCTTACATGATGAGATCTTAAGGGGAGGAACCTAAAGGAGAGCTATTTTCGATGTGGATGTTGAATGTTGGATGGGAGCCTTAGTGATTACAAGTTGAAATCCGCATGTGAGGTGCTTCATGTGGGAGTCATTAGAGGTAAGTTCTTTATACTAATTAAAAGACAAGTGAGCTACTTTTTGTCATTTTAAAGTAGCTCTCAATCTTATTTCACGTGGGACTCTCTAGTATCTCCTTCTTAACTTTGTATTACATGTGGAATTAAAGGAAGGAGGAAAAGAGGGATGTTTGCTTATCTTTTTCAAGCAACTCCTTCTTAAAAGTGTTTCTTGTGAATCTTTGGAGTGAAGTGCATGTTTCATAGATACTGTACATGGTGCATTGGGATAGGAAAGGAAGAGAAATTTTTATTGTCTTTTCTAAGTATCTCTCCCCTCAAAGAAGGAGTTCACTTGGGATGATTGGGGAGTATTTTATCTTCTTCAAGTAACTGCTAAGAGCATCTGCTTAAGATTTGATAGTGCATGTAATCCAAAGAGAATTGGATGAGTGGTTGTTGTGTGTAATTCAAGGTGAGTTGGGAATTGAGTTGTGTAGGTGATAGAAGGGTGAGAGAGAGGTTCTTAATGTGTAATACATGGACATGGGGGTTTTGATTGAGTGAGATATTTTCCTATGGGTTGTGGCTATTGGGAAACACCCTAGCTCAGTGAAACAACAATAGTAAGGTATTATTTGGATGATGCAAGGTTTGGTGGTAGTGTGGATTAGAAGGTTGTAAGGTTGTTTTCAGTGAGTGATGCTACAAATATTGGTGAATTCATTCCTTGTCATAGGAAATAGTTTTTGTTTTATTTTATTTTAGTTGCTATCATTGCAACTTTTCTTTCAATTAGTGAGAGTATAGCTGTTAATTTATTTTAGCTATTTTTTCATTTACTTGAATTTTTTGTCATCAGATAGAATTAGATTTTCATATTTTTGTTAACTTATGTGTTATTTACTTGCTTTCATTAGATGATAGATTTCATTTATCTCTTTATGTTGATGTTCCATTAGTTTTCCCAAGCATGAGAGTGAAAAGTATGTTAGAATAAAATATTTTAAGGTTAAGTTATTCTAGGTCAAAAAGTACTTTAATATTAACATTAGAATCATAGCACTCTAAATTTTCATGCTAGGTGATTACTTGAAAGAAATAGATACAGAATACAGTAAGAAGGAGGGCCTATACAAGAATCTTTGATAATCCTTGCCCTAAGAAGACTACCTATACTTTGAATTAGTGTCATGCTAAGAAACTAGTATTAAGAAAATATTTAAAGAATTCTTTAAAATAAATATTTTTGATGTGTTAGAAAAGTCATGCTTCTAATTACATGTGTAGAAAAATTTAGATAACATAATCCTTAAAGTATTTGATTTCTAATATATTTGATTTTTAATTCCTAGGCTTATGTTTGATTTCTAACATTTGTATGTGTTTCTATGATTTTTAACATATTTAGATAATTAGTTTAGTTTAATAAATTATTGTCCTAGTTAAAGTAGTTAAACTAGGTTTTTAATAAATTATTTTATTAATAGAGTCTCCATGGATCAACTTGTACTTACCATGTCTATGCTATAATAGACACATTCACTTGCAGTAATTTTTAAAGCACATCAAGTTTTTGGCACCTTTGTTGGCAACTTGCAATGAAACTTTAGTTAGAATCTAGGTTAATTAGTTTTACCATTAGTCCTAGATTTTAGGTTTGTATTCATTTTAATTGCACTTTATTTCCAATATTACTATGAATTTTTGGGTTGTCACTATTATATTTTTTGCAAGAATTTGGAGTGGGAATTGAAAGAAATTAGGATAGTTTATAAATTTTTATTTTGAGTGAATTGTAGTGAGGACATGAATATATTTTATTTAATTGTAATATGTTCAAATTGAAAGGGTTGTAATAATATAGGTCAAGGGTGGGCCATCCTAACTCAGAAGAGGAGGTGACATGTACATGGACCCACCCTTGTAGGAGAAGACTTTATCTAGGGCCCCTTGTAATCTTTTCTAACCTCATTCCATTTCTTGAATTATGATTGCATATAACATAGTTTGCATTATTTTTTTGCTAGTGTAAAATCATATATTGTGCAACCATTATATTGCTTATTTCATTACACTTAGGACTTTGCATTAGTTATGACCTATTTAACAAGGATAGCCTATGCTCGGCTATAACCCTAGGACATAGGCTATTAGGGTTATAATGTCAAGTTTGTTGAGTCCTTGACCCCTTGTTAAATAGTATATAGGTAGCTATATTAGTTTAATACTTTTTCTCGCATAATTAGGGCATGTTTAATTACTTTAAGGTGTGTTATATGTTGATCGAGCTGTCATGGGAATGTGCTTAATCGAGTAGTAAGGGCAATTACTCCTACAAGATCAAGGTTGGATTTACTCACCATTCCTTGGCCCACCTTAGTTAAACATCACCTTATGCATATCCCTAGTCTCAATAGTTAATTTAAAATCAATCTAGAATAGACCTTGGTAGGTTACAATTTCATAGGAACCTCTTAGAAGGAGGCGATCTATTGCCACTCTAGTGGCTCCTACTTGATCATCTACATTGGTATTTAAATGACTAGCTATGCCAACAGATTCGATGACTCAGATAATCTATGTTTGACTAGTGTAGCTTTAAATATTACTCACAAGTGCACACATTAATGTAGCACTTATACATGATTTAAGATGATGCCATGAGCGATAAGTATTCAAATTTGTATGAAAAGTACCCAATTAATAGTTTATGTGTTATATATTATAGGCATTATCCTAAGGTTTTTTCAAAAATTCATGACACATGAATTTGTGAACTAATGATTCAAGAGTTTAATGTCTTGCAGGTTCAGAAGTTGATCCAGAGTAGGTATATGAATTTTCATAATTTTCTAGAAATTAATGAGGGTTTTTTATTTTTTTTTGTAGGTATTGAGATGATGATCCATAAATTGAGATTGCTTTAAATGAGAATCAAGGATCAAGATCAACTGAGAGAATAAGGATCTATATTCCTATCATTCCAAAGGTTAAGCAAGGGTCAAGATCATTTCAAGGCAAGCAGAAAAGATATCAAGGAAAAGGTAGGAGAAGAAAAGCTGCATGAGTCTTGAAACCAAGGGAGCAAACCATTAGAGCCATCAAGTAAAGGCCATCAACCTGAGCCATTTAAGTCAACTACATTGTCCACATGTTTTGGAAAGTTTCCATGCAACTTTCCACTAAAAAATATGTGATTTAAAGAGAGAAAATAGGAAGAAAGTTTGGCTTGTCAACAAGCGTAGGTGGCATGTAAGGTGGACCAATAGGAGAAGAGTCATCATTCCTTAGACTTATCTTTTCTCTCAACTTCAAATTCCCACATTCCTAGAACTTTCCTAGAGTTCTACTTTTGATTCCCTTCTTAAGTTACCTATCCTATCTTTATCCCAAATCTTATCTCTTTTTCTTATTTTCCTAGTGATAGAATTCTATAAAATCTTATCTTTTTAGAAATGATGGAACAAAATATACAAGAGAGGAGGCCCTACATGTCTTTTTACATAGGGAGTTCCCTGATCCCTTTCGAGCTGGTCCTCCACTTGGATTTCATGCATGATTCTCTTCCTTCAAGTCTTATTCAAATTATTTTGCCTCCTTCAAATTCAGCACTCTTCCTTCTTTGTTTGCTCTTCATTTAGATTAGTTTTTCCCTGCTCTTTTACATTATTTGTTCCTTTTATTTCTAGTTTCATGCTTTAAGTTCTTTCCTTGTTTTTCTTGTTTATTTTTTCTAGTTGTGTTCTTTATTGCATCCTAAGGCTATTAATCTCTTGTAGCGATAGCCAAGAGATGGCAACCTTAGGATTAAGTTAGTTGTTCTCTTTTGAATCCTTGCTTTTCTATTGTTTCTCTTCCCTTTCCTATCTTTGAGTTTGTTCCATCTCTTTTCACTTTCTTTCTCTTTGGATTGCATGCATGCTACTTAAAGAAAGGTGGATTGGAATTTGGTTTTATTTTATGTCTTGAAGAAGGCACAGATTTCTTTATATACACATGTAATTATGACACACTTTTGTATGAGTTTCAATTTAATAAAGGTCTATGTTCATGCACAATTTCCATGGTTGATTGAAGTGCCTTAACTTTGCTTATCACATTGATTGTTCATGCTTAGTTCCCATGCACACCTTCTCTTTAATTTTCATGCACATCATTGTAGTTTCATGTGCATCATCCTAGGTTAATTTGCATGCAGGTTTCACATGCACCACATTGAAGACCCATGCGCACAACTCCATGGGTCATGTGATCTGTAATTGGGGGATTTTCCTTTAAGAGGATAATTTTTTCCTTGTTTAATTATAGTTTGGCATTCTTTGATTGCTCTCTTATGTGTTAGATTTAGATAGTTTCTAATTTTAGTTTTTAGAAAGGGTTAATTTTGGTAAGATTTCTTATTAGTAATTTCCATTTCCATGCAAGTTTCCTTTTGGATGTTATTTTCTTTCCTAGTTTAATCAGAATCATCTCTCTTTGGCTATAGATAAGTGATTTAAATAAGATCCAATTGATTGAAAATCTATGAGATACTTGTGGGATCGACCTATCTTGTATGCAAATTACTATATTGATTTGTGCACTTGTGAGTAATTTTAAAGCTATACCAATGAGGATCTCATGGTTTTGTATGTAATCTAATCTTGATTTAGATGAATTATCTTAGCCAAAGAGTTAGTTTGTATTATTCTAGAAATTTAAAACACTTGGAAATTTAAACATGCATAAAGTTAAAGTTAAACTAAAGGAAAATAACATGCATTCAAGTAAAGAACTTGTGCAACACATGAATGACTTGGAATTTAAATTTAATCATGCAACTAACATAATCAATGAATCTAATATCTAAAAAATATAACCAAACATGATCAATAACTCAAATCAAACTAAACAACCAACAAAGAGAAGTACACATGGGCAATGGGAGTGTGCACATGGAACATTAAGAGAACTTTGTGCATGAATGAAAAATGAAAGATGCACATGGAAGCTAAAGTGAAGATTGCGTAGGGAAATAAGCATGAAGAGCATGATTCAACAAACATGATAAGTAAGATCCTAGGGATTTAAAGTAATTGAAACATCCATGTACAGTGCGCTAATTCAAGAACATTAAGCATGGAACAAACTCGATTTTATTGAATTTAAACTTTACAAGTAGGGTGTGCATGAATCATAAATACATAAACAAGACATCTTGATCATAAATCTTAGGTTGAATAGTATTTATCAAGGGCCATGCATGTGAACTAAGGAATAGGATGGAATTAGAGAATGAAAGATAAGATGGCACCCAAAACAAAGGGAAAAATGTGGAAGAACAAGCAAGAAAAGTAAAGGAAAACATGCAAGGAATTTAAGGGATAAGTAACTTGATCCTAAGGTTACCATCTCTTGGATGTCACCATAAGACATTGGTGGCCTTAAGATACAAGGATCTAGAACACAAAACTAGAATCAAAACAATAATGAAAAGCCAAAGGAAAAGTGTGCATAGAACCAAGGAACAAATTTTGCAAAACGAGAAGAAAATTAACATGGAGACTTAGTTGAATGATGCTTTGAAACACAAGAGGAAGAAGGCATGGAGGATCATCTTTGGTGTGCTGAAGGCTAGGGAAAAAGACGTGGAGAAGGGATGGGATTTTGGCATGGAGAACTAGCCCCAAGGAGGAGGCATGGAACTTCCTTAGGCCTTTTATGTGGAAGCCCTAAGTATTTTTATGTGGTTTTGCACTTTCTAAAAGTGTTATATAGAGAAGGGAAAGAAAATATAAGAATTGGAAAGAAGATATGACATGGTAGAGATAGGTTTTAAAAGTTCGATTGAGACATGAACCTAAGAAAGAAGAAAATCATGGATGGACTTAGGAAGTGGGGCATGGAGGACTTTTAAAGGGGAATTGCATGGGAGTCTTAGGAATGTGAATGCAAAGGGAGATCTAGAAAGGAAGTTGTGTGGAAATCTCCCCTTTAGGTGTCCCACAATGGGAGGTATGGAGAGAGAAAGAAAAATAGAAAGTAGAAAAGATAAGGAAAGAGATGGAAAGTAGAAAGGTTTTGGGTTTCTTCATCTATTGGTCCACTTACTATGCATATCTTCCCATGATATAATTTCCATATTTCCTTCTAATAATCCTCTTGAAAATCACGATTTTAGCATGTTGAAATTGCATTTTTCTCCTCCAAGCATGTGGTTGCATGTGTCATCGCTAAGATGGCTTGATGGGTGACTTTGATGGCTTTCTGCTTGGTGGCTTGAATGGCTTAGTCCCTTGACTTCATGGTTTGTTCTCTCCTAGCATGGCTCCTATTGCTTAGGTGGCTTGCATGGTTCAAATTATCATGTAAAGGTTGTAGAATCACATGGTTTTTGCATGTACCCATTCTAGTCACCTTTAATTCTTCCATTTACTTTCTTGAGTTCATTTGTTTACCTTAGAATGGTCTTGACCCTTACTTGGACTTTAGGAATTGATGTAAAATTGGTCCTTGCTCTCTAAATTGATCTGGATCTGTATTTCTCATCTAAAGTGATCTTGGCCTTTGGATCACCCTTTCAATTCCTACAAAAGATTAAAACCCTAATTAATACCTAGAAATTTATGATCAATCACATACTTATTTTGGATTAGCTCTTGAACCAAAAAAATATTGAACTTTTGAATCATTAGCTTAGAAATGCATGTCATGAATTTTTGGAAAAACCATAGGATGATGCTTATAATTTATAACACATGAGCTACTAATTGGGCACTCTTATGTAAAATTAATTACTTATCATTGAATGAGGGCCGTGTGAAGTCGTAGATCAAGGTAGAATCTAAATGGTAAGTAGTAGGGTGAGTTTGTAGGTTATGTAACCTAAATGCTACTCCCAAAAAGAAAATACCAAAAAATTAAACCTTTCAACTTGTTTGCATTAGGGTTAGGATTAATTGTGTGCCCCTGAATGTGCATCATATAGCAAAGGTTCCCCTAGTGTATCTTTAAAAAAAGAAAGTACTCTTTCATTGTATCCATCAATATGTTGTCATTGTATATAAAGTTGGCTGTATTTTATTGCACTATTTTTTAATATAGGCTAGGCCATTGATCACAAAACCTGGACTTAGTGATTTTAGATCCAGAGATTGAATGAAACATAGGACAAGGGTTAAGGACTCCCATTGATATCAATCACCTTACCTTAGACATGGCTAATGAAGTAATGGAAAGAATGCCATTATGGCACTATTTTGTTCCACAACCCCTTAGATAGATTGGTAGATAGGGTAGATAAAGTAGGTACTTTGTCTAATACATCAGATGCCTTTATGTTGGTTAGAGAGTCCTTTGTACATCCTCAGTATGAGGTTTGTTCCTTCTATGCTAATCCAATGCATCCAACTACTTCAAGTCCATCAAGTCTTGAGCATCAAGAATACTTTGTGGAGCAAAGAAATGTAATGAGTGCATTCCAAAATCCTAATGAAAACTTTTATTCTAAGATTTACCATTCTAGAAGGGCTAAGCATCCCAATTTCTCATGGTCTAAGGATAATAAACCTTTCTCTCATGATTCAATTTTACATCAATTTAAACCACCATAGGAGTTTCCTTCACAATAGAGGGAACAATCTTTAGAGGAGATCCTTAGTTTGTTTATGTAGAGCACTTTAGAATTTCATAATGATGTAATACAAACTATAGAGGCCCACTCACAATCTCTTGCATAGTTGGACATCTGAATGGGTCAGGTGTTTGCTACATTTTTAGAATGGGAAAAGAAAACCGACCAAGTTGAGGATCACGAGAAGCCTATCAATACTTCGGTAGGGATATAAATAATGTTATACTCTGAAGACCCTTATGAGATAGAGAGTTTAGTTAATACACCATCCCTACCATTCTCTAGCAAAGATTCATGCCTCACTTATTTTAATTTTGATATACACATCTCCATTGATGAAATGAATGATTTACTACATACTATGCCATCAATGAATGCTTCTCAATGAAAAGCCCAAGTAGGATTCCTTACAATATCTAAGATTCAATTGGAGCCATAGAATGAAGAAGCACTTGATTTGGTCCTATAACGTTTACGAGTTAGTTCACTGTGTGGGAGTTTAGGTTCATTGAAATGTTATGTGACTCCAAAGTAGGAAGAAGAGTTAATTGATGTTTTGGCCCCACATCAATAGGCTCTAGGGTGTATATTAGTAGTTACTAAGGGTTTAAGATTGACCATATCTTTGTATCTAGTTGAACATGAACATCCCTTATGGTAGATATAGATCTTGCTTAACCCTAATATCTAAGAAAATGCAAGGGAGGAGGAGGAATTTTATATACTACATGATATGGGCATTGCTATTTCTCAGTTTGGAAACCATTAGGACCATTTATCTGAAGTTAGTCCCAAGAAATTAAGAATCATGTTGGTCTTTCATGTCCTTATCTTATCACTATCATACATTTCGGGGTGGAAATTGTATATTGACTTCCATGAAATTCTTAAATGGAGTAAGAAGCTCTATTTAATTACTAGAGTTAGGATTAACATAGATTAGATTAGCTAGTTTGGTTAAAGACTAGGGTAGAGTAGATTAATTAGTTTAGTGTTAGGGTCATATTAGTTTTGCATTTGCATCAGCATTCATTGTATATTAATGTTGTATATAGACCACATCAACAAATCACAGCACTATTCCGAAAGTGCATGCACATCTCTTCTAACCCTTTCATCTCAAGTTTATTATTTTCATTTATCCACACTATGCTATTCTAAACATTAAGGACAATGTTTAATTTAAGTCTGGGGTGGGGAATTTCAAATTCTAATGTGTTCATTTAAAAAGATGCAGAGGAACACGAGCATCTCTTTTAGGAGATGTAGAGCCGACTTAACCCTAATATCCAGGAACTTGTAAGGGAGGAGGATTTTTATATACTATTTCATATGGGCACTGTTATTCCTCAAATTGGAAACCATTGGTACCATTCATCTAAAGTTAGTCCTAAGAAATTAAGAATCATGTTGGTTTTTCATGTCCTTATCTTATCATTGCCATACATTTCGGGGTGGAAAATGTATATTGACTACCATGAAATTCTTAAATGGAGTAAGAAACTCCATTTAATTACTAGAGTTAGAATTAGCATAGATTAGATTAGATAGTTTGGTTTAAGATTAGGGTGGAGTAGATTAATTAGTTTAGTTTTAGGTTACATTAGTTTTGCATTTGTATCAGCATTCATTGTATATTAATATTACATACTAACCACATCAATAGATCACAACACCATTCTGAAAGTGCAGGTACATCTCTTCTAACCCTTTCATCTCAGGTTTCTTATTTTCATTTGTCCATACTATGTGGTTCTAAACATTAAGGACAATGTTTAATTTACTCTGGGGTGGGGAATTTCAAATTTTAATGTGTTCATTTAGGTTTCTAGACTTATTTTATTTTAAAAAATTAAAAATTAGAAAAATTTATGAAAAGTTCCTTCACAAAGATGAGAATTCAAATTTTCCAACTATTCAAGCTATCTTTTCAACTTTACCTTATTAATATATTTGTATACAATTAGTTCATCATTTTATCCTTCTCCTAAAGTGTTCCATGAAGAATTAAACTCATAATATTAATTACACAAAATAGCTATATGTATAGTTTAAGTTGAAAACACAATATAACATAGAGATCCTAAAGAAGATAACTAGAGACTTATAACACATGTGAGCTTTAAAAACCTATCTTCCTTTTTAAGAGTTATAAATAAGGTCAACTTTTTTCTTCAACAGGCATAATTTCTTAGTCAGTCTCATTATTCTTTACTTTGGTAAATTATGGAGAAAATATATGATAGACTATACCATATACATCTTAAGTTTATGGTCATCCTTAAGTCATATGAGACCTAGGAAATAATAGAGGCCATCCTTGGTAAAAAAAATAAAGCTTTTAGCCTTCCCTAAGTTACTTTTTACTATTAAACCTCTGAGCCTTTATAACAAACTTTTTCTTTGTAAAATCATTGACCATTACCCCTATGAAACCTTATAATATATCCATTACCCATTTGTATTGGAAATATGTATAGATGATTGAAGTAATATCTTGATGAAAACGTATGCGCAATACAAATCAAGACATGAATATAAAAAAGGTTAAAAAGAAAAAAATTTCAAACAAAGGCTATTTATAAAGTCAAATTAAAAAGAAAAGAAATAGGTAGCCAATAAAAAAGAATGTTCACTCTTCTGAAAAAACTGGAAGAAAGTTGTGAATACATCATAGAAGACCTATACATATCTTCTAGATAATTTTTGTTTATCCTTATATCCATTCTTTTGATAAGCCTTACCTAAGCCTTTGTTTCTTTCTAGTGAAAGACCTAACTTGATCTTATGAGTAGTATGGCTTGGATATGATTATAAACAAATAGGAAAATTAGTAGAGTATAACATTCTTTGTAGTTGATATCTTTTTATTAAACACTACCATTCTTTTGTATGAAATATGTGAGTTTTTTTTTTTAACTTGATAAACATATATTTTGCTCACATATTAATAAAATAATTACCTTTTCTGAGTGACAAGTATATCCTGTGAGTTTTGAAGTCAAAGCATAGTTTTGAACAATAACTGAGGTTATAGAAAAATCTAATTCCCTAGCTTAAGTACTATCCAATTTCTCCACTTCTAGTATCACAAACCTTGATCAAACTCCATCAATATATTCAACATGTCCTGGATTAATGATCTAACTGATGAATTTGTCAGATGCATCAAATTTTCAGAGATCTCATCTAATTAAAGAATTTAAGAATTAATGGCTTAGATCTATTTTTAGAACCCAAATTGAAGATTAGGAATAGCAGTTAAACTAGGAACTATCCTAAAAACATGTTATAAAATTTAATTGAAATTCTGAATTAAAACAACAAGAAATAAGAGTTTTTCTGTGGTTAAACCAGAACCTTTGATTTGGTTAAATAGGAACAGATAAGATACTTCCTGGATTAACTATAGAATAACAGAGAACACGAATAATCAAAACAAGAATAACATAAAATGCAAATAGTAAGAGTAATAGGAAAGCACATATAAATTGAAATATTCTAATGAGGGAAAAATTGGAATTTCCCTAAAAATTCCTTAAACATTCCATAAAACAGAAGTTGCTAGAGAAGATGGGGATGCCGAAGATGGCCAGTGCTGCAGAGATGTTGGGTCATCTAGAGTAGAGCTGGACAATCTGGATCTTCTATGCGTGGCCGACTAGGATGATCTGGGCTATGCTGGACCAATGGAAAGGTGTGGCTAGGGAAGTCGTCTGGTGCGGGTGGTGATGAGGGAGCTCCTGGCCGGTGCTGGTTTGAGTGGAACGGACTGGGCAGCCTTCGAGGACTATCTATTTGCTTCAGGTAGATGACCAGTGGAGCAATGATCAAAAGAAAGATGGAGACAGAGTAGGGGAAAAGGGGATTGGCTGAAAACAAGATGAAATGGTGTTGGACATCATCTGGGTTGTATGGAGTAGAGGAGAAATGAAAAAACGATGCCTGGTGCGGTGAACAGAAGAGGACGTCCTGGGCATAGTTTTTTTTTTTTTATCTGGATGTGTGGCCGGTGGAAAAGGAGGTGCGATGAAGGCAGGGTTGAGGGAGTGTTGGAGCGTGGTGGGTAAAAGAGGAAGAGAAAGGCCAAGTTGAGAGAGAGAAATTGGCATATGAGTTTTGTGGTCAAAACAAACAGAAGAGAGAGAGAGAGAGAGAGAGAGAGAGAGAGAGAGAGAGAGAGAGAGAGAGAGAAGGCAAAATGGAGGATGCAAAGGAGTGAAGGAAACGACAAAGGAGATGGGGTATGGTGATCAAAGAACGGTGCCATCACACGGTTTTGAAAGTCACCTCCTGAGCTATGCGCTGGATCAAAAAGGGAGCATGGAAAGTGGTGTAGTGGAATGAAGCCTGGTATGGTGAATTGGAGAGTAGTGCAAAAGAATGGTGAGGCTACGAGAAAAAGTAACATGAGAGATAGAGGGAAATAAGAGACTGAATGAATGGTAAAAGACACAATGAGAACAGCCCAAGGAAGAATAGAAAAGCAAGCAAAGGAAAAAAAAAAAAAAAAAAAACCACAACTCCCAAAAACCTCCTTTCCAACTCCCACGGTTCCTCTCTTTATAAATTTTTCCCTTCCTAATTCTACTCTACCTCTTTCCTTTAAGATTTAGTTTCCAATTAGGAAACTTCCTCCTCTTCCAAATTAGGATTCCTCTTCTATTAAGAAACCTTCTTCTTTTAGGAACCCTTCATCCCTTGCCATGTTGATCTTCAAACTAATCTGCATCGTTGAAATTAAATCTGAGCCATCCAACCCTCCTTTAGTTAATCTACAAGGCCAAAGACTAGATTAGAGTCATTTAAACCATACATTAAGCATCCACTTAGCTCAATTGATCATCTGAGTATTAATTTACACAATTTACAGTTGGATGGTTAATTTGAGCTAATTTTTATATTTTATCCAAAAGATTACCAAATTAATGAGTTAGATGGTATAATTAAATGCTAAACTAGGGATCTTTTAGCCAAATTAAACACTTAACAGACACTTTGACTTTAACCTTAGGTTGTTTATTTTATGAGGATTCCATTTAATTCATTGACTAGCATTGATTTATATCTTTATAATCTTGTGTTTTTCTTACTTTTTAGATTTATTTTGAATTTTTTTCTTCTTCTTCTCTTTTTTTTTTTTTTTTTTTTTTTTTCAATTTTGCACCTTGGAGATTAGTCCTATGACTAGGCACAATTAATCCCTCTAGGCTCAAGTCCCACCCTTGCACCTATAATTACATTGTTTGTGAAAAAAAATGACATTGGGATTTTTAGAAAAATAATTTGAAAGAAAAAATTTTCCTATTTGTTTTTAAAAGAAGTTCTCTAACTAGGGGTCTGCATTACAAAAAAAGTATTTAAAAATTTAGTCGTCAAAGTTGGTATCAGAGCTCAGATTCAATCCACTCACAACCAATCACATTGAGGAAGTCATGAAAAGTCATTAAGTAGATTGCTGGTCCACACATGTGAATTAGAAAAGTAGCTCAAAGTGTACTATCTTGTGGTAGTGAACAAATGCCACCCAAGGGATGTAAAGCAGATGGTTCTTTAACGTGAGAACAAGGTCACATAGTTGTAAAGGTTGGTGTCAAATGTGTGCATCATAGATAAGAGAGCAACATGTATGTTCATTAATGGGTTGACTCCTAGAATGAGGAGTAAGGTTTGCATGACTCAATCCACTACCATGATTAGAGTTGCTAAAGTCACTTCCATTGTTGTGGAGAATGTATTAAATTCATATGATTATTGAAAGGAAACTTTTAGTTCTTGTATGAGTAAGAGAGATTGTGATGACCTGGGTTTTTGTAACACATTTTCTAATACATTTTTCAAAGGCAGGCGCCCTTAGTTGTAAAAAAATTTCACAAAACAAAGCAGCGAAAATTCTTTTCTTTAAAACTTGTTTTGTAAAACCCAAGTCATCACTTCATACATAACATAAGTAGAATTTTGTACAAGATAAAATTCCATTGAAGGAATATATTTTTATTAAATTCCAGAATCCATCCAGTGGTTCATAGTACAGCCTGGGTATTAGTACAATACTTGTCCAAATTACATAATCCAAATTTCAAACCTCACCATACATTAAAAACTCTCAATACAATACAATGCTCTCAAATAAAAGTACATGTCTTCAACGGATATACCCTAATTGATTATTCTTCCAAATCTTCTTAAGTCTTGAGCTCCTAATTCTCCTTCTTTGTATCTGAGATATTGTAAACATTCAAACATTTATAATATCTCAGCAAGCTATGCTTGGTAGGGGATTCAAGAAGCATAATAATTTGATAGTATAATCATAATACTTCATAAACCCATTATTCATACTCATGGATCAGTCTCTTTACTTTGTCATATATGTATATCCTTACACATACATACTATATATGTCGTATAGATATATATTGTCAAAATTGTGAAAAATAGTTAATATCTCAGAACATCAATAGTCACACTCAGACACATTGAGTTGATCAATCATCCAGACTCTACTGGAAATACTCCCTCATTTGGGTAGTATCATAACACTCAACCATATTGAGTTGATAAAACATCTAGACTCTGCTGGAAAAATACTCCCTTTTGGGCAGTATCGGCATCTCATTATGCCATGCATCATAATGCAAAATACTCAAAGGACTACTATGTTGTAGTCTAATCTATACCAGCTCATTGAGATAACTGCTTTCATACTCCACGGATACCAAGTGTGGAAAATCACCTATGTCATGTCTATATGGGAGACAGATTGTTATAGTGGTAGCCTTCTTATAATTGCCCCACCCGACATTTTGCCTCTCTTTGGGCATGGTATCATCATATATATCACATTTCAAAGAGCAAGTGGCCAAACCCTCGTAACCCTCCTAGCATAGCATCCCCAGGCATATGCCTATTTAAAACAAAACCACAAGCCTCCATGCTTGTATATAAAGTAATCTTCTTACGACTTTATGATTCTTAATGTTCTTGATCATTCAAGATCCTATGGATCTTATTTGATCATCTTTATCTTACTTACAATTTTTTTAAAGATAATTTACTAATCTTTTATGCTATTATTATTATTATTATTCAACCAGTTAATGTTTTACTGGTTGAAGATTACTTATTCCATCCTAAGTTTAGACAGCTCTTATTTCCAATTGACTAAGGCTTACTAGTTGAATGGTTGAACACAGAGTGGTTACTTCAATCCTCATGTAAGAAGTAGACCTCACAAACATCAAAGGAAGGTAGGGGAAGAGCAAGGCTCTATTAGAGAACCCCCTTAACCACCATGTTCAGCATTCAGTAGAGTGACCTTAGCTCAACCTTTCATAAGGTTCCTATAAGAATTTTAACCATAAGTACTCGTTCTAATTGATTTTAATTCAATTCATGAACATTTAAAATGTCATTCGTGGGATCTATTATTCTCTAGTTTGGGCCAAGGATTTGATAATCCTTATTATACTTCATGATGTATATGTATTTAGTGAAGTCCATCTATATGTCATCAATTACCTCTTTTAAGGTATTTTCCATAATTCTAAGACTAAAAAAAATTACACCAATAATTTTAAGGAATTTAAAAACAATCATGCTAAAAATTGAAAGTATTAACCTGAATTTAAATTTGCTATTTAAAAAAATTAACTAATAATATTACAACATCTTATTCTAAGAAATTAAAGATAATTACACTAAAATTAGAAAATAGACATGGATCATAATTAAATCAAATTTACTATAAAAGACAATTAATTAAGCATGTGATCAAACTATCCTTATGATCCAATCATCTGATTTGTCCATCTTTTAGATCTAGGGTTGATATTCCATTAAGAATGCAACCCTTGATCCTTTATTTTTTGTTTGATCCAATGCCATAATAACATGATCCTAACCTTAGATCATTTAATTTATAGGTCGAATTGTCCTAATCATTCTGATACATCCAATCAAGGAGATCCATTGAGATTTTCCATGATCATTTTCTCATATAAGGGCCTACACCTTGATTTATTTCATATCAATCCAATCCACCATCCCCATACTATTTTATCAACATTAGATCCTTAGTGGATCTAGATTTTTAATTCTGATGACCCCAGATCTACTTGATCAAGGGTGTAAGTAAGAGTATTTTTAATTAACAAAAAAAATTTATGCTTAAAATCTTATTTTTATGGGTTCAATATGTTCCCCTCATCAAGATCTACTCATACATCTTATAGATTGAAAATCGGACATAAATTGAGTGAGTAATTGCATTTTTAAATTTTCAACCATTTTTAATGTCTGATTTTAGTCTGTACTATTTTTTTTTATCAATTAAACCTATATAGAGGATTACAAATCCTACTGTGATCATCAATCTTGTGGTTTTTACACTTATGGATCCATCCATCGGATTAGATTTTCAATTTTACATCATTTTGATCATGATCCATTACTGTTGGAATGGATTTTAGTGATTATCATACATAAATGGAATTAAAACAAAAATCTAACATATCCATTAGATTATACACACCATTAGAAATTAATAGAAACTTTCCTCTCTAAAATCGGAGCTAAAATGAGCTCTCAATTGAAGAAACAAGATTTTAGTTAAAAAAATCAACGACTCAGATTTGATCTAGCCATTAGAACATATTTTAGATGATCTAGAACATGGAAAGATGATTTGGAATGTAACTAGACAATCCTAGAATGTGGCTAAACAATCTAAGTGGGGTCAGGCTTAGATCAAAGCTTGATATGGGAGATTGGTTGAGATCGTTTGATCTAGACCATTGGATCAACCCTTCTTAAGATCTCCCAAATCTGAAACATCCAAGGGCTAATATTTCTTACCCTAGGGTTTTGGACCCTTTTGGATTGATTGGATGTCTCAAATTTTCCATCTAAGCCCTCCATCATCTAGGAATGAAGGGTTCTTATCCTTGATTTTTATAATTTTTAACATAAAACTAATTTTAGAAAAATAAAAATTACATAAAATAACATGAATTGAGTGTGGAAAGAGTTTCCACCTACTTGAATGGAGAAAAACATCATTTTTGTAGTCCAATTTAAAAGAATACACACTTGATGATACGATCACCCAAGAACTGCTTGTTTTGTGAATTTCAGTTGATTGCACCGTTGGATCTTGAAATTTCTTTTGGGGTATTATTGATAGGGTGGTCTAGGACAATCTGAATGGTAAGAGTTTTGAGATTTTATTTAGAACAGAGTGCCCAATTGAATTTAGGTCTCTTGTTCCAATTTAGAGAGAGGAGAGAGAAAATGAAAGAAGAGAGATTTTTTGGAGTTTTGAAAATTTGGGAATGAATTTAGATATGTTTTTATAGGGGAAGTAATATAATTTCATGCTATGTTTTGTGAACATTTTTGGAGGATTTTTGGGGGGTGTATTTATAGATGTTTTTGAAGTTTTCATAATTACTTGTAATAATTATGTTTTTATTCTTTTTGATATTAAATTAAAATTGGATCCTCCGCTACCACCTCCTTCTACACTATTAGATGGTAGTGGTTTTACCACTCATTACACGTTTTTGGCCATTGGATCCATTTGTGGACCCCTTTTTGGCCCCATGGAGGTGTGAAAAGACCATTTTGCCCTTTTGTGGAGAAAAATCCATTTTATTCTCCTGAACTTGAAATTGAGCGTAGTTAGTGGCATTGGAATTGTGTTTCTAGGTAGATTCTAAATATTGAAGTCTTAGATCTCAATTATGGTAAAATTACCATTTTACCCTTTTATTCATAAAAATAGAGAAAATTAGGGATTTTTCATTTTAACTTGGAATTGAACGTACTTAGTGTTATTTCGATTGGTTTTTTGAGTACATTCATAATTTATAAGTTTTAAATCATGGTTTAATCTCTAAAAAATGAATTTTTAATAACCTAATATTCTAGCCTAGAATTTCTAAAAATTCAAACTAAAATGATTTTCTCAATCAATTTTCAAAAATTGGTGATATTACAGAGAAAGTACTCTCATGTGATTATATGGATCTTAGAGTAAAGAACTAGAGTATAAGAGTATATGAATTGGTACCTCTAAGTGAGAATATTGTCATGATAGGAGATCTATGGACACGAACAACTGCTAAGATTTTAAGTTCTAAATTGGATGGTGAGTATAAAGCCTTGGAGAGCATAATAACTATTTTGCAATAATAGCCTGAGAATAATGACAAAGGGTCATTAAATAGTCATGGTAAAGGAATTTGATGGAAATTTGGATAATTTAGCTCCAACCAGAATGAAGTATGTAGAACCTCATTGGGCATAATTACTTTTCTACAACAACAGTTTCAGAAAAATGTAAAGAAATAGGAAATAGTTGTATGAAAGAAACCTGGCAGCATTATGAGAATTAGTGTAAGCATGAACTTATTGGTGACTATAATCGACTGGTCCCTTGTATTATTATAAGAATTTGATGAAAATATAGATATATGAAGATTATGATGTTACTTTGGGTGAAAGTATTTGATATATAATGTTTATTTGACTTTAGATCATGTACTTAGACATAATGTCTATGTTATACAATGAATTAGATAGAGAGATTGATCAAAGTAGTTAAGGAACAAGGATTATATTATAAGAGGAAGGCATAAGATGAAAAGCATTATGCTTACTTGACTACTTTATAATAGACCTGCCAATGTATTATTTGATACATGAACACCACATTTGTTCATATCAAATAAGTTTGCTTTATGTGTAGATAATTCAATCCAAAACCCTAAGTTATGTTACGAGGTCAAGACTGATTGGGTGAGTTTGCACAAATAAATGTTCAAATATGTCCCAATTATGGTGGATGAGAAACAAATAAATGCTGACTTAATTGTCCTGAATATGACAAACTTTGATGTCATACTAGGGATGGATTGGTTAACTTTACATTATGTGACTATTAATTTTTGTAAGAAGGTCATTTTTGAATTCCCAGGTGAATCTCCCCACCAGAGAGACAAGATTATTCAAGAGTGTATACTATTTCTACAATAAAGGTGGCAAGACACACTGCTCGAAGATTTCAAGCCTTTTTTGTTAAGATGGAGATAGTTGAGTTATGTGGATGATTTGATGAACAATTCAATGCCCTTTTGGACAAGCTTGATATAGTTTTTGTGGTAACAATAATGCATCAAGTAAAGGGTGGTATGTGTATTGAATTAGAACAGAGAAGTGATTGCCTATACTTCACAATAGTTGAAAATCATAAGTTAATTATCCTACTCATGATATAGAATTGACAACTGTGGTGTTTTCTTTAAGGACCTAGTGACACTACTTATATGTGTATTACTTCAAATTTCTACTCTATTAATAAATTATTTTGTGGAAGTTTAACAATAAATCTTTATATCATAAAGTTGTGTGTTAAGAGTGTTAGTTTTCATGTCAGAGTTCAAAACACCATGTTAGCAATTGCATGTCATTTTTTTTTGAAAAATTGTAACATTTAAATGGATGCTTAGATCTTAATAGATTAAGAGTGATCTTAATCATTGAGATTAGATCGTTAAATGGTTGATCAAGTAAATAATATCTTAGATCAATGACTAAAATCAATGATCAAGAGTATAGATGGAGGGATAAGATTAATAATGATCTTTTTCATTAAAAAGAGAATATGTACAATTAAGATTCAATCTAGTATGGTGTTTGATTTTAGTTGGAAACATGTTTTCTCTTTGGAGATATCATGTTTGAAACTACTTTGAAATGGAATGTTTGATTGGTCCACTTGGGAAAAAGATAAGAAAGGAGACTAAAATTACTTAAGCAGATCCTAATATTTAGAGATATGTTGGATTACCAACAAAAGAAGAATAGAATCATGTAGAAAGAGAGGGAGAGAAGGAAAGGAAAAGAGGAAGAGGAAGAGGAAGAGAAGGAGGGGAAAAGCTTGTTATAGAAGATCATTAGAGAATTATGAGATAAAAAAAGGTAAGTGGAAACTCGACTATCATTCATGTTTTCAGCCTACTTAAATGTGTTCTTGTTTTCAAATTTATATAAATTACTACTGAGATATAGAACTCATTAAGATTTCCATCCTTATTCACGGGTTATATTCACATTTCAATCCATGAGTTGGGATTAATTTAAACTAAGTTTTTAGAACCATTGAAGGTGGTGTTTTAGGACTGCAATAAAATAGTATATTGGACTATTATACACTGAGATTTTGGACTACAGTAACCTATGTTCTTGGACTATTTACATTATGCTTTTAGAGTGTCATACACAATGTCTTTGGAGTGCTATAAAAAATGTTTATGGATTGTCAGGCACCATGGTTTTCAACTACTATAAACAATGTTTATGGACTGCCATACACCATAGTTTTGGACTACTACAAACTGTGGTTATAATATAACCATAGTTTTGGAATACTATAAATCATGTTTATGGACTATCATTCACCATGTTCTACAAATGTTATAGTATATGGATCTATAACATATCACTTGACTATGTTTTCAATGAAAATTGACGGACCTTTGGTTGTTATAGTATATGGATCTATAATAGATCAATCAACCAAGTTTTTAGTGAAAAATAATGGTAGTATATGGATCTTTAGCAGGTCACTTGACCATGTTTTCAACAAAAAATGATGGACTTTTGGACAATTTTTGGACTGTTATAGTATGTGGACCTATAGCAAATCACTTGACCATGTTTTCAATGAAAAATGGACTTGTGAACTTTTTTTCGGATTGTTATAGTGTATGGATCTATAGCAGATCACTTGTCTATGTTTTTAATGATAAATGATGGACTTTTGTACTGTTTTTGTACTATTATAGTGTATGGATATATAGCAGATCACTTGATTGTGTTTTTAATGAAAACTAATGGAGTTTTGGATCATTTTTGGACTGCCATAGTACATGAATTATGGACAATCATTGGACTGCTATCATGCCGGAAAGATACCTAAAGTTTTGGATTGTTATTTGAATGAAAGAGATGCATTTCTTAGCAACCATACAACATGAATTTTGACATTTACATGATAGGCCATTGAGCCTAAGGACACTACATTAGGAGGTTAGCTAGGTTGGCTTCTTGGCCTTTGACCACTTAAAATGGAAAGGTATTCAATGCCAAGAGGGGCATACTTCTAGGTTGATATTGAACTCCTATGTAGGTGACTCATGACACACTACCAAATAGCCGTAGGCTCCATGAGGATGCAATGGGAGTCCCTGTATGAGATATCAGTGGGAACACGACAGTAAAGCTGATGTGAACATAGGTATTCCATGATATTTATTATGTAGTTTCTACTTTGTTATTATTTAGTTGAACAAGTGAGTTATGCAAGTACAAGAGCTCATGTACAAACCTATTAAATGGAGCCTATGGGTCCCCATGGATTCTTAAGTGTGTCATGTTATTTAATTCTTTTGTCACTATTGGATGTGTTTAGATTATTAAGATATATGTTCCTACCAATGTGAAACTTAATTTAAGTTATATTTATGATTCTATGCTATTCTCATGAATGCAAAACTCGTTTTTACCTACACAAGCATAGCTTGCTAAGATATTGTATTTTGTTTATAATACCTTATATTAGTGAAACAAGAGTGTGAAGGAGGAGCAACTTGACTAGGTGATGAAAAAGCAATGAACATTCAATTTAGTTGATGTGAAGACTAGGGACTAGGATGATATAATTAATTGCTTTCTTAGTTTATGGCCATTTGATGTAAAGAATATGTGGATTCTTTTTCTACATTGATGGATATTTTATAATAGCTAATTGGACTATATATGGAGGACCTTAGAATTTTATTTTAAAAATTGATGTATGGTCTGACTCAGGTGTGATTTACTTTTTATTTGTACCATGGAACGAGTTCAAAGATGCATTTTTCACTAAGTACTTTCCTTCAAACATTCATTGAGAGAAGGAGGAGTTCCTAATCCTTGAGCAAGGGGACATGATAGTTTGTCAATATGAGAACAAGTTCATGAAGCTTCGGAGATTTGCGCCAAAAGCGTGTACCTTAGACGAAAAGGCAGCATAGACATTCATTGATGGACTGAGAGCTATGGGCCTTAGAGTATAGCCACTACGATGGCAAGGGCTGTAGATATGGCTTCAACATTGGAAAGAGATTTTAAGAGGGCTTAGGAGGAGAAGAAAGATAAGGTGACCTCCATTGGAAATAGGTTCAGGAAAGATAAGTGGCCAATGCAAACGAGGGGGAACCAGCAGGCATAGAAGCATCTGTTCATCAAGAGCAAAAAGATCTCTGATCCTAAGCCTTGCCCTTAGTGCAGGAGACACCACTTGGGCAAGCCTTGTTATGCTCCAAGCAATCGATGATATAGCTGTGGAGAGGTAGGCCATATTGTTAGGAATTGCCCTATGATAGCCTAGTTTTATAAAACATATTTTGAAAATCATTAATAATGTAGTGGAATTCCATTGAAAACATATGAAAATGAAGTGAAGGAAAACTCCTCATTGGTGCCCCCATCAAACTTCATTTGTAGCATTAGAATAAATAGAAATAATAGTGTCTTCAAACAAGAATCATATCCTAGGATTCCACTAGTCATAGCTATGTCCACATTCATAACATTAACAAAAGGTCCATGTCTAAGTATTACATTGTGTCAACATGAGTAAATATTATTGTCATACACAAAGTTCATCAAAATGTTCATATCTAACTAAGTAGTTCCTCTTGGACCTACATCTACATCAAGTCAACATGACCTTCGCATTCCTTTTCTCCTCTATGCTCAACCTCTTTGAGATCTCTCCTAAAATGTTGGTGGTGGGGTGAGCATAACTACTCAGTTTGAAAAACACTAATAGGGTCAATAGAGAAGTATGCAACATTGATTCTTGTCTAAGATAGCATGTGGTTCAATTCAAGTACATGGATAGATGTCAAATCTAGCAAGGTTATACTGATAGATGTCAAATCTAGCATCATGGTTCAAGCATTTAAGAGTATAATGTTATTTAATTCTTCCATGTTTACTATTAACAACTTATACATTTGTACATATGAAAATAGTCAACAAAAACCATCTCAGTATAACTGTATCAGTTAAGGTGTATTAATGAAAATGTTACCGATTGCTAAAACATCATCATGACTGTTGCATCAAAATCATCTATTATAGATCAGTAGTTCAATCCTATGAGGTCCTAGTGTAATAATAATATGTACTTCAAGTCAACTGGTTAGTTGATAATCGAATTAAGTGCTATCTTGCTGAATGACACAACCCTCCTGTCCCTATCTCCAATCTAGCCCTCGAGAATGATTGACATGTCAGCAATTTCAAGTATAGATTTTTGTGCTTAGAGGTGTTACATATCATTGTCCATGTAAGTTTCAAAATCCCAAGTGTTACATATCCTTGTCCATGTAAGTTTCAAAATCAAAACCAAATGCTTGTAAGCATTACGTATCACTATCCCTATAAGTTTCAAAATCAAAACCTAAAACCAAAAGAGAGACATAGCCTCTCACTTATATGTCTAATCATATCATATCCATCCTAGAACTCCTGTCAATCACTAAGTTGAAAGAGTTCTCATGTTATGCCAAAAATAGGTCACCATATTGACTTTCACATATTTTTTTGTTCAAAATTGGGACATTCTAGTTGCTCCCTTTTCCATGGCATTTCACAGCAAATCCTTGCGAAAATTTTTTCGTGCATTTATTTTCAATACTTTTTCTATGAATTCAATTTCAAGACCTTTTCAAGTATTCTTTTTTCCATGCATTGATTTTTAATGTTTTTCCAAACACTTGCCTTTCATAGCTTTGATTTTCCATGTTCTTTCAAGTAATTCTTTTCAAGGGCATGGATTCTTCAAGTCACATAGTCAAGATATTAGTTTTGAATGAGTTTTCGCATAATGGATCTATCAATCCCTAGCTAATCATGCTAGGTGCTTCATGAACATGTTTTCTTACTAGTTCAAGTTCATGTCTTATGATAATTATTCAACCAGCTATGTTCATATAATTTCCACTATCATAATTATTTTCATGATGTTTCTTATTTAACAATTTGGCCACTAATTATAACCTAAGTATTATTACATTATTCCATGGATTATCACATTATTATATGTTTCTTACATAGCATTTCCATAGCTAATTTCATGTCAATTTCCATGACATATTCATGGCATTTAGTTCATTATGGCATTTTCATACTTTTGTCATATTCAATTTTCATAGCTTATGTCATGTTCATAGTCTATGTACTTCATCTGATGGCATTTTCCTTATTTAAGTACTATGTCAATTGTCATTTTCCTATGCCATATACTACTTGTTCTCTACTATGGTACTTAATGGTATCCATGGGTCATACTTAGCAATTCAAGTAGCATTTACATGATGTATACAATTTCACTAACCATGGCATTTCATTTCATTCTTAAGGCATTAATATAGCATGTCTAATACTCTTATGTAGCACAATCAAATGGCATAACATGTGACATATATATGGAGTAAATAGAAGTATTCCATAGCATCACTATGGCATAGTATTATCATGGTCTTATCATAGCATTCAAGTAACATGTGCATATCATTTTTGGGCATCTCATAGTACTTCATTGGCATATCACTCCCATGGCCTTTTACATATTCAAATAGCATAAACATGTTAATTTACATGTTACTATTTCCACCATGGCTCAAAGTAACATTCCATATTTTTCCCACATAATTTCTAATACACTCTCATGACATGTGTTTAGTGTCATTTAGGAATTCCCTAGCTCATTATGTCATTAACATGGCCTTTCCAAGGCACTTTAAGTGGGTATAATCACTTGTTTACGTTAAGTGATATTTCCTTAGATTTAAGTGCTACTTAGGGCATTTTAATTCACTTTCTTTGGATTCATGTACTTAATAATATTTCTTAATTTTTAATATTATATAATAGTTTAGAGAAAATTTTCTATGGTCTGGTCCAATTATCAAAAGTCCACAAAATTCACATGTCACCTAGGCTCAAATCTCACCAAGAGTGGCCTAGGGTCCTTAGTCTATTTCCACCTAATTTGAGTCCCAAATTTCTACATTATCTAGGCTCAATCTCACAGTTATTCTTACTGATATTTGCATGTGTTGAATTATAATTTTTCCATGAAAAATCACACTCAAAATGGTACCATGGCAGTGAGCTACATCGATCCCATACTCGATGGTTTTCTAGCTCACTTCCATGGCCCTTTTGGGTGCATTTTTCACTTGATGCCATAGAAAAGGCCTTAGGGTCCATCATCTCATTACTATACAAGTTTTATCATCACATAGTATTATAAGTCACATTTAAGGACTAAGTGGCATTCAAATGGTCCATTCATTTAGGAACCTATAGCAGCCTATAAGTTTCTAGGAAACTCATTAGTTAAGGGTTTTTGATGAAGGAATTAGTTATAATGATGAATGTACATGAATTTTGTCAAAATTCCAAGCCTTAATCACCCTTAATTACTGCCCAAAATTGTGAACTTATTGGCATCATTTTGTGTAGGGAATGCAGAAAACAATCCAACAAGAGTGGCTTCAAAGCATATCAATTCTTTAATGTTTTCATGATTCGCACCATAGGATCATAAATAACTTCATAATTATTATTCTCAAATAAAAATCCCAAAGTTATGGTGGTTTGATCCACCAATTTTTTCCATAGATATGGCCCATTTTTGGGCCCAAAATTGGGCCTATGAACATACCAAGTCGATGCAACTTTTTAGGCTATTCAAGACCAATTTCTCAACATCAAAACTCAGTGATATTCTCATGACACATTATGATATTGTCCCAATAAAAATCATACAAAACAAAGGCCTTTGATAGTAAGCATGCTTCATTCAAAATGGCTAAAAAAATGGCACCATTTCCATAGTGGAAATGCGCCATTTGCTAGCTTCATATTTCATGGCATACCAAGGAATTAAAACATGATCAAACATAAATACATGGAATAGGTTGAAACATTCATGAAATTATTTCCAAAAGAGGCTTCATAGTATGAAGAAATAGCATAGTACATTCAACATACCAAGCCCTTAAAAGAGGTGCCATTTGCCCCTTTGCAAATGGTCATAATGGATGAAAGAAGGCATGGTAAAATAGTAGGTCAAAGCATTGATTTCAACCATACATCAAACTCCTATGGGGGTGTTCTAAAGGAAGAATAATGCTAAGGCAACTACATGGATAATCCATTGATGCTATAGGGCTTTTCCTAGTGTCCCCCACCTAATTTTGAAGCTTGATCAAGTGTAGAGTCCTTGAGTAGATAGGCTTTCCCAGATTGAAAACGACCTAGGTCTCCTAAAGGGGTTCTTCTCCAATGTTATGGGCTTCTTTCTTTGAAGCTCTCCTTCTCTTCAAGCTTGCTCCACTACTTGCTTCCTTACTTTCTCTCTTCTTCTTCCTCCTTGGCTTCTTGTTCTTTCTTCTACCTTGGTTCCTCCTTCTTCACCTTGGCTCTCCACTCCTTGCTTGGTTTCTCACTTAGTGGAATTGGGAGCTCTCTCTAGGGCTAGGCACATGGAATCTTCTCCTTAAAGAGAACTCTCCCAACCTTGTCATTTTGTTCCTCTATCTCATGGGGCTGCATGAGTCACTTGAGGAGTGAACAGGTGTCTCCTTGTGAAGCATATGGCCCTCCACTTGTTGGGGCCTAGGCTATTCCCTATTTTAACTTATTCAAGATTCTATTTCTAACTAGGGGGGGGCAGAGTGGGGGCTTCCATTTGTAAATATCTAGTTACCTTCTATGGGATTCATGTGTGGCATGTTGCCATTTTTAAGTTAACTTGCAAGTGTACGAATTGGTTGTAATATAGCACACTAGTGAGGTCGATCCCATGAGGAATTGATAGATTGTATGCTTAGTGGTTAGTACTTTAAATTATCTAACCTAGCTAAATTCAAGATATTTTTTCACCTAAACTAAGAATAGAAATTAACACATGGAAAAAAAAATTATGCAAAATTAAAGAAATATGCTAAAATTGAAAATTTTTCTAAACATGCTTTCTAAAATTTAGACTTTCCTAAAAGGAAAACTTAAAAAAAATGTAATTCTTAACATCTTTCCTAGATCAACTGCCCTAAGCATGAAATTTAGAAATTAACTAAAGAAAACCTGCACTAATGAACTACTTTCCTACTCATGCAAATTCTAAAGAAAGCAATTAAATTAATGGGAATGAAAACTTTGACAATTAATGCTAATCAACAACATGCTAACAAATTAATTAAGATTAACAATCAACCACTAACTATACTACTTTCCCTAACATGAATAAAAGCAACTAACTTTGATTTCAATCCTCTAAATCAATCAAAACCGAGCACAACACTTATGGGTAGCACACATGGTTTCAACATGAGTTGAGAATTGTTTCCCATGCTTGATTGAATGAGCAATGAAACTAATCAACTATTAAGGAACAATCATGTTGACAATATCATTCAAGCTTCAACCCTTAAGTCCTTCAAAACATGCATTCCACTTTTGGATTGGACACATGGTTTCATGGATCTTTTGGTTGACTTAGTTGGAAATTTGATAAAATAATCTTATTTTAACTATCAAACCATTGAAGTAGCATGTAAATAAATCAACCTTGTCAGCATTCATCAATCAAGACAATCATTCACAATCAATTGTTATTGTATTGAAAACAAGAGATTAGTAATGGGGCATGCCAATCTTGATTAGTAATCACCTTTCTTTACAACATCAACATTAGAAATTAACTCTCACTAATCTCTCTTAGTCCAAATAGCAGACAGAATTAAAGGGAAAAGTCTAATAAAGATCAACAAGAGTTCAAGGAAAAATGCTTTTATTTAATAGCTAACTCTTTTAGTTGTCACTACTAAAGAGTTATAACTCTTAAATCAATGGATTATGAAACTAAACTTAAGGCTAGAAAGCAAGGAAATTAAAGAGATCAACTACCAACTAAGCATGGAATCAAAGGTAAACAAGTCAACAATGGACAAGCTAAGAGAAGAAAGATCAAAGGGAGTCAACCAACCTTTCAAAAGAGACTACACTTTCAACCTTAGGCATGGAACACTTGGATGAATAGCAGCCCACCCTGGAAGAAGTAGCAACCACCCAAAGGAGTATGATATTCAAGGCAAAAGAGAGATGAAAAGAGAGTAGGAAGAGGATGTCGCCTTCCAAATGGAGGGGGTGTCTTTTTCCTAAGAGTGGAAGATTCCTTCAACTTAAGTTTTTGTGCAGTTTATATAAATTTTCTAGGGTGGCCTAAGAATAAGGTGTGGTGGAGATGAAAAACAAATCATTTGGATGGTTAGGATGGTGGGTAGGATAGGGCTTTCAAGGAGGAACAAGATAAGTTAAGTGGCTGCCCTTTGGTTGCATGTAGGTGTGAAGATGCCATTTTCTTAGGAGGAGGCATCTCCCTCCAAAAATCATTGACCTCCCTTCAATTATGGTAAGTGGGTGGATGGGATAAGGTAGGAAAGAAAGAGGAAAGTGGGAAGAAAGAGATGTGTAGGAAAAGTATAGGAAAATGAGGTAAGGTGTAATAGATTGATTGGCTAAGTGATTTCTTAGGAAGTGAGTATTTGTTGGTTGGTTGGAATGGGAGTTGAGGAAGGTGGAGCAGTCTTAAAATAGTAGGACTATTGAATGGAAAGTGAAAATCATTGTGATATTTGGTGATGAGGTGGAAAGTGATAAATAATGAAAAACCATGAAAAATAGAAGGGTTTTGTCCTATTGGTCCACATGTCATCTTATCCTAATGAATTTACCCTTAATTATATTCAAAATATCCCCATAAATCTCATGGCTAGCTTAGATGGATCTCTTAGCTTGGGTTTATAGCTCAATCCCTTTGGCTTAAGTGGCTTAAATGATTTGGCTTGAATTCCTTAAATTGTCACCTTCTCTCATGGCATATATGGCTAAGTGGCTTGAATGGCTTCATTTCATCTTGGATTTATGATCTTTAGTCTTGGACTTGATCTTTTGATGACTGTCTTCTAATTTCATCCCAATCGATCTTAACCGTCAGATCACCATCTTGCTTCCTATAAAAAGTAAAAAACTTCAATTAAGTACATAAAAAATTTGATTAAGCACATATTTAACTTGGATTGGCTTTTGGACCTACAAAATCTCATATTTTGGGTCATTAGGTCAAAAATACATGTGTTATGAATTTTGGTCAAAAACCCTATTTTACACCTATAAGTTGTAACACATGGGTAACTAATTGAGTGATTTTTATGCAAAATTAGGCACTTACCACACCCCTCGACTAGCATTTTTCTAGTCCCAAGAAAAATATGAGAAAATTCATTTTTCAGGACAAGATACAAAGTGCCACTTTCATAGGTACTCATGGTTGCACTTAGAGGATGCACAAGCCCATACACCGCTAGTGGATGAGTTTGGCATCGTGAGGGTTTGCAGTGAATATACCCACAAAATTCTATAAATTTTAGTCCCCTATTTTATCTCATAGAATTCTCATTAATTATTACTCTATTAGTTTTTCACAACTTAATGAAGAGGATTGACAATTTCATAAATTATACACATACTAAAGACATTTTATTCTAGTTATTTCTTAGAGTGCATGTGTGTGTACAGCCACATAAGTCACAATTTTCATTTATACATTCTTAAATTCCATTATAAATATGTTTTGACCTCAAATCCTCACAAGTCTACTCTCAAAAGTGAAGCTCATAAACAAGGGTTTGAATGTATTTCTCTCTTTATGTGACCAAATCCAACAAGCTAATAGTTCACATAAATTTTTAGATGCTAATGAGACAAAGGAAAGTGATCCCTAAGAGTGGATGTTATTAACAAGAATAGTACGGGTAGTTTATCTTAATTCCTTCTTTTATATCCTCTTTAAAGATTACGATGGTTCAAAACTGAGTAGAGGTCTTCTTTTTTTATTATTGGCCTATTAATCTTTGACTATATTGAAGTGAATTGCCTTTGTATTCTTGTCTTTCAATTTTGCTCTTCTATTTTTTATATTTTTTTCTTTTCACTTTTCTTTTGTCTTCTTTGAAAGAAAGACTTCTAGTACTTTTTCTCATTTTTTATCCTCTTTTGAACTTTTCTACTAACTCTATTCATTTTGGAAATGAGTAATGGATAGTTATTTATTTCTTGGTTTTTTTGGGTTAAGGTAATATGGGATTAGGAAAGAAAAGGTTTAATAATAGGCTCAAGGGGCTAGATAGTGGTGTACTGTATGGGCAAGTTTTATGTCTCTGGGCTAAACAAGGATGGTCCATATTATTTCCTAGATTTCCTAAAGCCTATTAGATTTAATAAATTTCTTAGAAAGAAAGCTGTTACTCAGATTTATTCTTGATAGTTAACCAAAACAAGTATAACAGGATCACCCTAAATTATATATGCCTAAGAAATTGTGGAACTATTTATGACTCTCTAAAAGAAGATAGTCTCTAAACTCACTGGGTTATAGGTCTCCACTAATTTTCCTCAAGGTCTCTAAGTCATACCTCTTTATTAGTCTTGACTATGTGTTGTGTGTAAATATTTTTTGAGAATTTACCTTCTTAAATGCTTCAACACATGAATAATATGCAAAACGAACCATATACTCTTCTATTAAGAGGGGAAAACATTAGAGTTACTAAGTTCTGAACATCTAGTTCTCATCATGGTAAGCGAACTCTACCCTATGTCCCATCTAGTATGTGGCATAAAAAACTGAGCAGTGCGGATGACCAAACGTTTTTTAAGGCCTGCGTGTAAATTCTGACACCAATACCAACTCCAACTCAGGATTTTTGCTTAGAAAAAGCACTCACCAAGGAGAGAAATGGTATCCCTATAGCGTCAGCAACGACGTTGACGCTATCCGACTCAGTGACACAAATGATTGTTTGGTGCAGCCTTTTATCAAGTATGAAGGATTTCCTTAAGATTTGACAATCATTATTAACCTTCATTTGATCATTGTATATTAGCGCAGAATCATATGCATCCTTTCTTAATTCATCTAACTCGAGTTGGAGTTTATAGTGGGTCCCAGTACTAGCTAATTCAAGATGGAGCTTCTTGATAGCCCAATATGCCTTAAGTTTTAGCCTTACCAGTATGCATCTTGGGATTTTATAGGCTGTATGATAGGCCAAAAAGCATTATTGAGTCACAGAGACCAGTCTTTCTTACTTAGATTGATTGTCTAGAATATCCTAATCTCCTTATAGAGACCTCTATTTGACCACTAGTTTGAGGGTGGTATGGGGTAGCTATCTTGTGGTTGACACCATACTTTTTCATTAGATTCCCAAACACTTTATTACAAAATTGTTTTTCTCCATCACTTATTATGGCTCTTGGAGTACCAAACCATGCAAAAATGGTTTCCTTTAAGAATTTTACCACTACCTTGTGGTTATTGGCTTTGCAAGGTATAGCCTCTACCCACTTAGACACATAGTCCACTCCCACTAGGATATAAAGGTGCCTAGAAGAATTATGATGGGGTCTCATGAAATCTATACCCAAACATCAAATGGTTCTCCAAAAAGGTTTAGGTATAAGGGCATCATATGTCTCCTTCCTAGGCTACCAAACCTCTGACACCTCACACATGTTGTGTAGTAAGCATGTGCAACTTTGAAAATGGTGGGCCAATAGAAACCAAACTGCAAAATTTTTGCAGCTTTCTATTGTTAAAATGGCCATACATGCATGAACATGACAAAAGGATATGATCTAATTATGCTCACTATTTGGTATGCATCTACTTATCACCTAATCAAGATAGTACTTGAACAAGTACGGATCACCTAGGGTAAAGTATCTAACCTTGGTCAAAAATCTTTTCTTATCTTGGTTTGTCCAATAATTGGCATTTGTCTTGTAACAAGATAATTCACAATATCACCATGCCAAGATAACTAGGAAATGTGTAGTAACTATTTATTTGAAAAGGATTCAGTTATAGCCACATTATCACTAGTGTGCACCATCACTAATCTAGATAAGTGGTCTGCAATGACATTCTCAGAACCCTTCTTGTCCCGAATTTCTAAATCAAACTCTTGTAACAATAGTATCCAACTATATTTTGCATTATTTTTAGAAAGGAGGTACTTTAAAGCCACGTGATCTGAGTATATTATAACTTTAGACCCTAATAAGCTCTAAACTTATCCAACGTAAACACTACAGCTAACAACTCTTTTTCAATGGTTGAATAGTTGAGTTGCACATCATTTAGTGTTTTACTAGCATAGTATATATATGGAGAATTTTTTCAATGCACTGCCCCAAAATTTCCCTAGTAACATAGTCTAATGCATCACACATAATCTTAAATGGTGTTCCCATCAAATGGTCGGATAATGTCTATAGAGGTCAACTCAGTCTTTAGTTGTTCAAATTCTTTATTACAGTTTCTGTCAAAGTTGAAGGAATCTTTCTTTGCAAGTAAATTGTACAGGGGCTTGGGAATTTTGCTAAAATCCTTAATGAATCTTCTTTAGAAGCCATCATGCCTTAAAAAGAAGCATATTTCTTTCGTTGTCCTTGGTGGAGGAAGGTTGGCTATTAAATCCACTTTAGCCTTATGGATTTCTATCCCATTGGGTGATATAATATGGCCTAGTACTTTTTCACTTTGTACCATAAAATGACACTTTTCCCAGTTCGATACTAGATTCTTCTCCTAACACCTTGCAAGAACTAGCTTCAAATGGTGCAGACACTCATCAAAGGATGACCCAAATACTAAGAAGTCATCCATGAACACCTTTAGAAACCTTTCTACCATATCAAAAAAGATACTCAACATACACTTTTGAAATGTAATAAGAACTTTACAAAGCCCAAAAGGCATATGTCGATAAGTGAAGGTTCCAAAAGGACAAGTGAATGTGATCTTCTCCTAATCCTTAGGTGCTATAGGAATTTGGTTATAACCAGAATATCCATCTAAAAAGTAATAATAGCTATGTCCAACCAACTGCTCTAGTGTTTAGTTAATAAAAGGTAGAGGAAAGTGATCTTTCCTTGTGACCATGTTCAATTTTTGGCAATCAATGTAGACTCTCCATCAGGTGTCATGCGACTGGGTACTAACTCTTTCTCCTCATTTTTGACTATTGTGACCTCGTATTTCTTGGGTACAACCTGAACAGGGTTGACCCAAGTGCTGTCAAAAATGGTGCAAACATCTAAAAGTTTAAGGACTTCATCTCTGACCACGTCCTTCACATGGAGATTCAATCATATTTGGGTTTTCCTAGTAGGTTTAGAATTTTCTTCTAAGTGTATTCTATGTATGCACATGGCTGGACTAATCCCTTTTATGTCTACCATGGTCCACCCTAGAGCGATCATATGTTCCTTATGAACACCTAGAAGCTTACTCTCCTCTTCTGTGACAACCTGAGTTTTTTTGTAACACATTTTGTAATACATTTTCAAAGGCAAGGCCCTTAGTAGCAAAAAAATTTCGCAAAATAAAGCAGTGAAAATTCTTTTCTTTAAAACTTGTTTTGAAAAACCCAAGTCATCACTTCATACATAACATAAGTAGAATTTTTGTACAAGATAAAATTCTATTGAAGGAATATATTTTTATTAAATTCTAGAATCCATCCAATGGTTCACAGTACAGCCTGGTATTAGTACAATACTCATCCAAATTACATAATCCTAACTTCAAACCTCACCATACATTAAAAACTCTCAATACAATACAATGCTCTCAAATAAAATACATGTCTTCAAGGGATTTCTCCTGATTGATTATTCTTCCAAGTCTTTTTAGGTCTTGAGCTCCTAATTCTCCTTCTCTGTATCTGAGATATTGTAAACATTGAAACATTTACAATATCTCAGCAAGCTATGCTTGGTAGGGGATTCAAGAAGCATAAAACTTTCACAATTTAATCCTAATACTTCATAATCCCCTTATTCATACTCATGGAGAAATCTCTTTACTTTGACATATATGTACATCCTTACACATACATACAGTATACTATGTATAGATATATACATATGATCAAAACCATGAAAAATAGTTAATATCTCAAAACATAATCATACCCAGCTTATGTTGAGTTGATACATCATCCATACTCTTTTGGAAATACTCCCTCATTTGGGTAGTATCGGTAATCCACGACTACTCGACATCTCATCATGCCATATCATAAGACATTTCACTATGCCATGCATCATAATGCAAAAATACTCAAAGGACTACTATGCATGCAGTCAGAATCCGTACCAGTGTGCTCGGATAACTGCTCAATAATCCACCTATACCATCCTTGGTGAAAATCACAATATCCATGTCCCTATGGGGAGGACCATGGCTATCACAGTGGCAGCCTTCCCATAATTGCCCCACCCAATTTTTAGCCTCATTTAGGCTTGGTATCCATATAATAACAAGTTTTAGAGAGAGGGTGGCCAACCCCTACTAACTCTCCTATCATAGCATCACCGAGCCTATGCCTATTTAAAACAAAACCACAAGCCTCCATGCTTGTATGTAAAGTAATTCTCATATGTATCAGACAATCCATTTGTTTACTTAGGGCTAGAATACTTTCTAGTTTCTTATTCACTTAGGGTTTTCCTCAATTCTAACTTAACCATTTCACATGTGTTTTGGTTGGATCATAAGGGTTTTCAATGGGTATAATACAAGTATTTACATTATACTTGTCAACATTTCCAGACATAAGATGATGTATACAACATGTACTTCTCATGTAGGTGCATTCATAAAATCCTCCTACCTTCAAGTAGTGATCCATCTCTTCAGATCTTCCTTGATCCTGACTGATGTATGTAATTTATAAATCCATACATACTGTCAATATATATACAATATGAATAATCCTATATTTTTTTATCCTATCTACATTCTTTGTTTAATCTTGTCCTTTGATTTAAAGGATCTAGATCGTGTGTCCTATCATGATTTATCTTCCTCAGATAGTGTTTATCCTATTGATTAATAGATCTGATGGTTAGAATGATCTTCCAATCTTTCAGATCTAAGTATTTTCTATTCTAAGTCTTTGTGTATTTCTTTCTTTGATCTTAATCTTTCATAAATCCTTTGATCAATAATTTATACTTGTTGATAAAAATCAAGAGCTTAGATATTTTATCATCTAGTTCTTCTTTGATCTAAGTTTAATTGTTTGATCATCCCTAAGGAGGATGATCTTAGTTCTCTTCTTTGAATCATAATTGATCAAGGGTTCAGATCTTGTATTTGATCTAAGATCTTCTAATTGATCTAAGAACTTCTATTCTATTTGATCTAAGTTGCAAGCAATATATATATATCATCATCATTAAGAAGTATGTATTTCCTTTTATTGTTCATCCTTATCTTACTTGCAATTTTTATTAGGGTTAGATAATTTACTAACCTTTTATGCTCTTATTATTATTATTATTATTATTATTCAACCATTTAATGTTTTACTGGTTGAAGATAACTTATTTCAGCCTAAGTCTAGACTGCTCTTATTTCCAATTGGTTAAGGCTTACTAGCTGAATGGGTGAACACAAAGTGGTTACTTCAATCCTCATGTAAGGAGGCATTTAGACCTCACAAACATCAATAGAAGGTAGGGAAAGAGTGAGGCACTGTTAGAAAACCCCCTTAACCACCATGTTCAACATTCACTAGAGTGACCTTAGCTCAACCTTTCACAAGGTTCCTATGAGCATGTTAACCCTAAGTACTCTTTCTAATTGATTTTAATTAAGTCCATGAACATTTAAAATGTCATTCATGGGGTTTATTATTCTCTTAGTTTGGGCCAAGGAATTGATAATCCTTATATTGTCCTACTAACTATCGCCCTTGCTAATTAAGCCCAAGTCAAATAATTCACTCTTATTTCTGTCATGAAACTCTACTTTCTCATTAGATTCCATTTTTGGTGTTTTATGCTCTTTATCTCATAACTACTTTAACAATTAAATCTACTAATAAAATTTAACCATAAATAATTTCTAACTAATGTACTTTATCTAATAAACTCAAATTAAATGATCATGGACCTAAGGTACCATCTCATACCATAGTCTAATCTAACATGAAATCCTAACATAGTCCTAAGTTACAATTGTATAAAATCATACCAACATGGTCCTAAGTTACAATTCATCATTCATGAATAATTTTATGGACATTTGAAATGAAGTTATTCTAAAATAATCTATCATGGATCCTATATTCATGAAATAAATCTAATTAAATCAATGCATAACTCAAGCTAACCCATTCCTCATTATTAAAGCTTTTACTTATGATCCAACCATTAGATCTTCAGTCTTTTCCTTTTAATCAATGGTTTTAATTAATTTTAGGGCTTTTACTCCATTAAGGTCCAAAATCATATCCCTTTGTTTTTGGTCATATCCAATCCATGATCTCAATGGATTACATCATAATACTATTCATTCAATCCATCCCAAGGGTCTGATCATACTTGATCTCATTGATCAAGGGGGTCTCTTTGTATTTTTAGGATTTTTCTACCATAAAGGGTAGATCCCTTGATTTATCTTAGATCTATCCAAGTAAATCACGGATATCACTTGATTTCAACATTATATCATCAGTAAATCAGATCCCCAAGATCTGATCACCTCAGATCTTGAAGATCATAAAAATTAGAAACTTAATTCTTGAAAACGAAATGTTTCTAGAATGTTTTTATCAATATTATGGTTTCAGAAGAAAATAGATGTTATAAGATTTCCATAGCTTCTTTTCAATCTCAATTTGGAGTTTAGATTGACTCCACAATTGAACTGTAAAGTTCATAGTTGTTCCTAGGGTCCAAATTTGATTTGGGCCTAGCAGAACAAATGTCTTGGATTGATCGGGTAGAGCAGTCACTGCGGGCCCATCACCAGGACGCACGCATAACGTGCTCCCCCATGACATGCATTGTCACGCGGTCTTCCCATCGGGATGACGTCGCACATGGCATGCACACGCGGAGATGCTCCTTGACCCTCCTACAGGGCGCTTCTCCATACAATGTTTCACAGCGCATCCCGTAATCTCGATTTGATTTGTGAGATCAGACAGTCCGTTTTGGACCGTCCAATCAATCCTCCCCAAAACTTTATAAAATTTCTTAAAAATTCTACCCTAAGGGTTTTGGACCCTTCAGGAGTAATTGGATGGCTCAGATTTTCCATCTAAGCCCTACATCATTGAGAATTGAAGGGTTCTTGGCCTTACTTTATTTTTATAAAATTTAACCTAAAAATAAATATAGAAAAAATAAGAATTACATAAAACAACATGAAATAAGTATAGGAAGTGTTTTCACCTACGTGATTGGAGAAATAATGTATATTTGAAACCCAATTTGAAATAAATACCCTTTGATGATAAGATAGCTCGATAGTCCCTTGTTTTGTGATTTCCCGTTGAATGCACCATTGGATATTGAAATTGATTTGGGTGTTTTGTAGATAAGGTAGTCTAGGATTGTATGAACAGTTCGATTTGTGAAATTCAATTTGGAACATAGTGCCTAATTGAATTTAAGTCTCTTGTTCCAATTAGAGAGAGGAGAGAGAAAGTGCAAGAAGGGAGATTTTTGGGAGTTTTGGAATTTTGGGAAGGAATCTAAATTTGGATTTTAAAATTAAGTAATATGATTTTGTGGGAATTTTAATGAACATTTTTTGAGGATTTTTGGAGGTGTATTTATAGGTGTTTTGCATTTTTCATAATTACTTGTAAAAATTATATTTTAATTCCTTTAAATATTAAATTAACATTGGATCCTCCACTGCCACCTCCTTCTCCACTAGCAGATGGTAGTAGTTTTACCACTCATTACATTTTTTCTAGCCATTGGGTTCGTTTGTGGGCCCTTTGTGGCCCCACGGGGTGTGAAAGGACCATTTTGGCCTTTTATGGAAAAAAATCCAAGTTATTCTCCCGAACTCGGAATTGAACGTACTTAGTGGCGTTGGATTCATATTTCTGAGTATATTATAAATATTGATGTCTCAGATCTTGGTTATGGGTAAAATTATCATTTTACCCTTTTATTCATAAAAATGAAGAAAATTAGGGATTTTTCATTTTAACTCGGAATTGAACGTACTTAGTGTCATTTTCATCTATTTTTTGAGTACATTCATAATTTCTAAGTTTTAAATAATATTTTAATCTCTATACTAAGAGAATTTCCAATAACCTAATATTCTAGCCCAAAATTTCTTAAAATTCAAACTAAATTGATTTTCTTAATCAATTTACAAAAATTGGGGTTATTACATCTTCATTATCTAAAGGTGATGCTATTATAATAGGTGAGGTTTCATCTAGTCCTAGGTAAGAATACTTGAGATTGTTAAGTAAAGGTTTTAAAGCCAGAGAAGGTGGTTGGTCGATCAAGGTTGTAAGAACAAACTTTGAAGGTGGGAGTGGTTCCATATAAGGGCCCCACTTGGAGTTATCCATGATTGGAGTAGCCTCTAAAAGGTTGTTTACCTCCTCAATAGACTTCTCTAAATCAAAATCTCCATTAAACTATATGAGACAAGCCTCTAATGGGTCAGAGATTGAAGATGATGGATGAATGTCATGAATTAGACTCTCAATTAAATTCACTTCACATGAATCATTGAGGTCTAAATGTTATTCGTTGGTGTTAAAGACATTAAGCTTAACTTTCATGTTCTCAAAAGACAATTTCATTGCACCATTCCAAAAAGTAATAATGACAATAGATGACACTAGGAATGGACATTCGAATATAACTGAAATCTAGCTACCGAGATCATATACAGGCTGAGTTCCAATACAATGAAATCAATTGAGTAGTAAAACTTGTCCACCTGTATCAACCTCTTCAAACAAACCACTGTATCTTCACTGATCTATCTACTAACTATAGCATGGTAGTAGTTAGTTTAAGCTCACTGGGCCTTAGTTCCTCATAGACAAAGTATGGTAACAAGTTAACACAAGCCCCTATGTCAAGCAGTGCCCTATCTATGACATGGTCTCCAATATTGCAAGAAATTGTAGGGCACCCTAGGTCTCTAAACTTCATTGGGGTCTCGTTTTGGATCAAAGAGCTCACTTTCTTGGTGAGGAATGCCTTTTTCTATACATTTAGCTTTCTTTTTCTAATGCAGAGCTCTTTCAAGAACTTGGCATAGGCAGTGATATCCTTTATGGCGTTGAGCAATGGAATGTTGATTTGGACATGTTTAAATGCATCCATTAACTCTTTGAAGTTTGTTCCCTTTCTAGCCTTGTTCAATAACTTAGGGAAGGGGACTTTGGGCACATAGGGTGCCTCCACTATAGGTTCTATAAGAGATTTCTTTCTCTTTTATTTCTCCTGTGTTTTAGTTACCTTCTTTTCCTCTACAATTTCCTTAGCCTGCCCAACTCTGTTATCTATGTGATAGGCACTTCTAAAGGTGCTTATGGGTTTGGCATGCTAATGAAGGTTAAAGTTTTTAGAACTTGGCCCTATCACAAATTGGCCCTTAGGGTTAGGGATGGGCTAACTAGGGAATTGACTCTTTCCTCTATCTTGTAAAGCAGTTGAAAATTGGCTAACCTAGATCTCTAGTTTGGCTATGACTTGAGATTTGACATTTTGCACTTGATTCAAAGCCCTTTTTGTATATTCGTTTTATTGTTCAATTATGCATTGAATCTTTTCCTCAAAAGATGGTTTCTTTGGGTATTGAGGTTGTTGAAAGCTAGGTAGCTGTTGAGGAACTACAGCTCTAGGAAAGTTTTTGTTAGGGGGTTCACAAATGGTCCCCTTGGTAGTTATTCTTTGACAAAGAAAAGTTTGGATCCTAGTCCAACTAGGGTTGTAGGTCTTAGAATATGGGTCGTTGTTCAAATTATGATATGTAGTTAATGCATTCTCTTGTTCAATAAGATAGTTGTTAAGCACTCTATTTGATAGAAAACTAGTAGTGATGTGGTCTGCACTTGAATAGAGAGCATATACCTCCTGTGGAGGTTTAATAGATGTGGTGGCCATGAAGGATTGAAACATAATTTCAAAATTTTCCACTCTCCCATCATACTTAACCATTCTATTAAGTGCAGAATCTAGCTTGTGGGATAGATCTATATGCATTCGAATTTCATATAGACCCCCTTTCTTTAGAGTTTAGTTGTTTCTCTCTCTTCTATTGGAGTAATCCCATTGTTAGGAATTATCTACCAATGTCTGAAAGAACTCCCAAGCCTCTCTCATCTTTGGGCATGAGGGCCCCTCCACTACTTGCATCTACTTTTTGTCTATTTTGAGGCATCAATGCCTCACAGAAGTATTAAACCTACTACCACTTCTCAAGTCCATGATGGGATCATTTCTTTAGTAGTTCATTCCATTATTCTCAACAATCATAATATTGTTCATCATCTCTTTGTTGGAAATTGATAATTTCATGATGAAGGCATTTATTTTGTGATCAGGGAAGAATTTGTTCAAAAACATCTTAGACAATTGGTCTTATGTATTAATGGAACCTACCCCCAAGGAGTTGATCCATGACTTGGCTTTGTCCTTGAGTAAGAATAGGAATAACCTGAGCCTAATAACATCATCTGAAAAATTTTAGAACCTAAATGTGGTGCAAATATCAAGGAACTCCTTAATGTGTAGGTATGGTTCTTCTTAGTCTCAATCATAAGTAGGGGTAATTGTATGACTTCCTACTTTAACTGAAAATGGTCTGCGTTTGTTGGGGGTAAAGCTATGTAAGATGGGGTGTTGAGCTAGAGTGGTGCATAAAAATGTCTAATAGCTTTGTGCTCAATGTCTTATGGTGGTTCAGCCATGGGAATAGGAACTAGGTTTCTTTACCCTTGTCTAAGGTTGCATTGAATATTTGGGTCGAAAGGTGTTAACTCTAAGTTTTGAGATAGACACCCCTACATAAACTATCCTAATCTAAATTTCCTAACAATACAGTAACTCTAACTCTAAGTGATGTGCAATCAAATCCTAATATTCATTAATTGAGTAGTATCTTGATTATCTTTTCTTAGAACATAGGTGGTAGCTTCTTACACCTAGATCTTGACAACTCCTCCTTTTATTTAGATTTGACTATTGCTTGCCAGTTAGGTTCTGCTCCAAAGTGGTTAATACAATCCTCGTGTTAGGAGCCAGTTAGGCCTCAACTGACATCGAAGAAAGGCATGGGAAAATTATTTGGATTTTAAGACACTCACTATAACCGCAGTGCTTAGAAGCCACAGGAGTGATAACAGACCTCATCCTTATAAAAAGGGTCATGTGAGCTTGATACCTTAAGTCTCTTTCTAGTTGCTTTTAAATAAGTGATCAAGGGTTGGGATCACGACATACAAGGATGTTGATTGATTCTTGGGTGGGCCAAGGAGATAGTATTGAAATCTAGTCCTTATCTTATAAGGGTTCCTATGGGACCCTTACCAACATTAAGTTCCATTCCACCATAAAGCAATAAATGTGCAATGTAGAATAAAAAGTAAACTAATGCCAACTTGTATGCTAGCCAACAAAGGGCCAAGCACCTTAACAGATGCGACATTATAACCATGCATCCTATGCTTTGGTTATAGCCGAGCTCAAGCTAACCTTTCTTAAATAATTTTTTGAACTAATGCAACAATCCTAAGTATTATGCAATAGTTATAAATGCATGACCCCAATCTATATGATTAATACTACCACTACAAATGCAAAATTATACTAAAAGCAATTTATCCTAAAAATTAAAATATGGGCAAGGATTGCTCATGGTGAGGGGTCTGATGATGATCAAGTGTGGGCCACCATAATCCACACTACCCTCTATTATTACAACCCATTTAAAAATTGACTAAATTAAAAACAAAATTATAATGGGCCTCACAAAAATTTCACTCAAATCCTAATACATGAAAGCAATGAAAACCTAATCTATATTTATGAAGTCATGGCCCATAGGATTCCCGCCACTTCTTTGCCGATCTCGCCTGCACAAAAATCAAAGAAATTAGTCAATATGAGAAAAATAGCAAAAAAAAAATTTAAAATAATGCAAAACACTAAACTTATATACCTAAAGCTATACTAGAGAAAAATAATCTAAGATATGGTCTATGACACAAAACATTGCAAACTCCTCAGCAACAATGCCAAAAACTTATTGTGCTTTTAAGTTAACTTGTATGTGAATGAATCAGTTGTAATATAGCAAGCTAGTGAGGGCGATCCTAGGAGGAATCCAAAAATTGTGTGCTTAGTGGTCCCTACTTTAAATTATCTACCTAGCCAAATTCAAGAGATATTTTAACCTAAACTACGAATAAAAATTAACACATCGAAATGAAAATTATGCAAAACTAAAGAAATATCCTAAAATTGAAAACTTTCTAAAAATGCATTTGTTAACAATGTTTCTAAATCAACTTCCCTAAACTTGAACTTTAGAAATAAACTCAGGAAACATGCACTAATCATCTACTTTCCTACTCATGCAAATTCTAAAGAAAGCAATTAAATTTATGGAAATGAAGACTTTAACAACTAATACAAATCAACATCATGCTAACAAATTAATTAAGATTAAAAATCAACCACTAGCTAAACTACTTTTCCTAGCATGAATGTAAGCAATTAACTTGAATTTCAATCCTTCAAATCAATCAAAACCATGCCTAGCACTTATGGGTATCATGCTTGGTTTCAACATGAGTAGAGAATTGTTTTCCATGCTTGTTGAGTGAGCAATGAAACTAATAAACTATGAAGGGACAATCAAGTTAACGATATCATTCAAGCTTCAACTCTTAAGTCTTTCAAAACCATGTGTTACACTTTTGGATTGGACACATGGTTTCATAAGTCTTTTGGTTGACTTAGTTGGAAAGTTGAAACAACAATATTATTTTAACCATCAAACCATGGAAGTCACATATAAATAAATCAACCTTGCTAGCATTCATCAATCAAGACAATCATTCACAATCAATTGTTATTGAATTGAAAACAAGAGATTAATGATGAGACATGCTAATCTTGATTAGTATGCACCATTCATTACAACATCAATATTGCAAATTAACTCTCACTAATCTCTCTTGGTCCAACCAGCATGAAGAATTGAAGGGAAAATTTCAACAAAGATCAACAAGAGTTAACGGTGTTCAAGCAAAAAAGACTTTGATATAATAGCTAACTCTTTTGGTTATCACTACCAAAGAGTTATAACTCTTAAATCAATGGATTATGAAACTAAACTCAAGGCTTGCAAGCAAGGAAATTAAAGAGATCAACTAACAACTAAGTATGGAATCAAAGGTAAACAAGGCAACAATGGACAAGCTAAGAGAAGAAAGATCAAAGGGCATAAACCAACCTTTCAAAAGAGACTACACTTCCAATCCTATGCGTGGAACACTTGGATGAATAGTAGCCCACCTTGGAATAAGTAGCAACCACCCAAATGAGTACGATATTCAAGGCACAAGAGAGAAGAAGAGGGAGTAGGAAGAGGGCATCTCCCTCTAAATGGAGGATGTATCTTTTTCCCAAGAGTTAAAAGATTCTTTCAACTTAGGTCATTGTGTGGTTTTTATAAATTTTATCATATATTTTCTAGGGTGGACTAACAATAAGGTGTGGTGGAAATGAAAAATAAGTAATTTGGATGGCCAGGATGGTGGGTAGGCTAGGGTTTTTTAAGAGGAAACAAGGTAAGTTGAGTGGCTACCCTTTGGTTTCATGTAGGTGGGGAGATTCCATTCCATTTTCTTAGTACTAGGTGTCTCCCCCCTTCAAATTATTGACCTCCCTTCAATTATGGTAAGTGGGTGGATGGGATAAGGAAGGAAAGAAAGAGGAAAGAGATGTGTAGGAAAAGGAGGTAAGATGAAAAAGATTGATTGGCTAAGTAATTTCTTAGGAAGTTGCAATTGGTTGGTTGGTTGGTTGGGATGGGAATTTAGGAAGTTGGAAGAGTCTTAGAATGGTAGGACTCTTGAATGGAAAGTTAAAGTCGTGGTGATATATGGTGGTGAGGTGGAAAGTGACAAAATAATGGAGAAACACGAAAAATAGAAGGGTCTCGTCCTATTGGTCCACATGCCATCTTATCCTGATAAATTTTTCCATAATTCTCTTTAAATTATCCCCATAAATTTCAAGGATAATTATTCAAATTCTCCTCCAATCATGGCCTTCCATTTAGCTTAGCTTATTTGGCTTTGAGGGCTTCATTGGCTTAACTTCATGGCTGACTTAGATGGCTCTCTTAGCTTGGCTTCATAGCTCCATCCATTGGCTTGAGTGGCTTGAATTCCTTAACTTGTCACCTTCTCTCATGGCTCATATGGCTAAGGTGGCTTGAATGGCTCCCATGCAAAGGTAGTGGAAATGCATGGTTTGCTTCATGGGCCCACTTTGGCTACCTTTGGCTTCTTTAATTACATCCATTGCTTCATCTTGACCTTGATTTCATGTTGGATTGATGACATTTAAGCTTGGACTCAATCTTTTGGTCTTGATCTTCTAATTTCATCTTAATATATCTCAACTATTGGATTGCCATCTCGCTTCTTACAAAATGTGAAAAACTTTAATTAAATCCTAAAAAAATTGATTCAGCACATGCTTACCTTAGATTAGCCTCTAGACCTACAAAATATCAAATTTTTGAGTCACTAGGTCAAAAATGCATACTAATTTTGATAAAAAACCCTATTTTCTCCTATAAGTTGTAACACATGGGTAACTAGTTGGGTGGTTTTTATGAGAAATTAGACGCTTATCAAGCATTGGTAGCTCCCAACACCTTTCTCTCACTTTATCATTACATTTTATATACAATTGCTAGTTGTATATGATTTATTTTCTACTCTACCTAGTTCTAACCTATGGTGACATACACCATACAAATTTGTTAATTGATTATTCATTTCAATCTATTAGGCTATTAAGTAAATTTCCCATATATATTAAGTCTGTGTTATAACTTAGGTTTTATATTCCATTCACCTAGGGTTTCATTAATGGGTAATAACTCTTAGTGAATTATCCATTCCATCTTACTTACTCTATGGTATATGCCTTGGTTATAATGTATATTAAGCATCTTATAGCCTAGTAATGACTTATTCATAGTCTAAGGTCTCTTTCTAAGCTCAAGGTTCTACACTCCACTTCCTTTAAGACTTTGTACCTTTCATAGCTTCCTTAAGTTAGTCAGTTGATCTTATTCCTTAGTTTTACACTTGATGTCATGATGGATATCTATCTCTTGTTCCCAATAATTCCACAAAAGGTATTAGTTAAAGGGAAAAATACCCCTTTTTTAGATCATATAATTGGATTATAAAATTTACTATATTACATGCCTAAAGAAGAAGATTGATGTGAAGATGCCTCAAAACCCCATGCCTCATAGCTAGCGATGCATGTTCGTTATCACTATAGAGCATGTTCAAACTTCAAATGCAGTGGTGGAAGGGACAATACGCATTTGTGATATACCTGCTCATATATTATCTAATACGGGTTCAACTCTTTTACTTATATCTTAAGATTTTGCTTGATCAATGGAGTTTTCTGTTCAGAACTTAGGATTTCATCTAGATGTTATGACTCTAATGTCTAATTCCATTCACACTATGAAGTATCCTTAGGACGTTCCCATTAGGATTTCAGGTAGACAGATGGATGCTAACCTAATCCTTCTAAAGATGATGAACTTTGATTTTATCTTGGGAATGGATTGGGTTGCATTATATTGAGATACTAGTGATTGTTGAAAGAGCATGTGATCTTTGATGCACTTGGGGAGGAAAGGTAGTAGAGGTTGAGAGACCTAAACTAAATGATGTGGCAATGGTATAAAAATTTTCAAATGTGTTTTCCAAAGATTTACCTAGATTGCCACCAAGATGGGAGATTAATTTCATTACTAAGTTGATACTAGGTACATCTCCTATTTCCAAGGCAAAGCATAGGTTAGCATTGGTTGAGTTGAGGAAGCAGAAGAGTCAACTCTAAGAACTATTGGATAAGGGCTTTATTAGGGCTAGTGTATAACCATGTGAAGTGCCAGAACTTATCCTTAAGAAAAAAGATGGATCGATGAGACTCTTTGTAGACTATCAAATGCTAAATGATATAACAAGTAAAAGTATCCCTTACCTCAAATGGATTATTTATTTGACCAACAACAAGCAGCAAAAATATTTTTGAGGATTGACTTGGGGTCTGGCTATCACCGGCTTTTAGAACTTGATATGGCCACTATGAGTTTAGAGTCATGCCATTTAGACAGAGGAACACTCCTGCAACATTTATGGACCACATGAATAGAGTCTTTAGGTAGTGTCTTGAAAAATTCATGGTCATTTATGTTGATGATATACTAGTATACTTTTAAAGCTAGGAGGAGAATCAAGAGCACTTACAAATAGTACTACACACTTAGGACTGATCACTTATATGCAAAGTTTAGTAAGTGTGACTTTTGATTAGGGGAAGTGAATTTCTTGAGCGATATTATTTCCAAGGATAGTGTGGATCCTACTAGAGTTGAAGTAGTGGAGAACTAGAAAACCCCAAAAATATTGATAGAGATGTGGAGCTTTCTAGGGTTAGCTAGATATTACCTCAAATTTATTGAGGGGTTCTCACAAATTGCCTTATCTTCGAAGCTAACTTGGAAGGATGTGAGAATTGCATTGACTGCAGAGAGTGAAGCCATCTTTCAGGAGTTGAAGACAAGATTGACAACTCTATTAATATTGACCCTACCATCAGGTAATGGAGGATTCATGGAATATCGTGACACTTCAAGTAATAGTTTAGGTTGTGTATAGATGCAGCACAGAAGCCAATTGCTTATGCCTCACCATAGTTAAGGAAGCATGAGCTAATATCCAAGCCATGACATGAAGGTAGCAGTAGTGATTTTTTCCTTGAAGATTTGTAGGCACTACCTATATTAATAGAGGTTTGAAGTATTTACCGATCATAAAAGTTTGAAGTATATATTTTCTCTGCTGGATCTCAACAAGAGATAAAGGAGATGGATGGAATAGTTGAAAGACTAAATTTTCCATCCGGTATCATCCAAGGAAGGCCAATGTTCTAAGTAGAAAGGCATAGGGCATGTGTGCTAATACGTTTTTCAGAAGATAGAGACTACTGTAAGAGATTATCAGTTAAAAACATGAGTTGGAGCATATTGATGCAAGATTTTTTACTGCAAACCTAACGATGAGATCCATTATTATAAACATAGTTCTTTAGAAACAATAGGGGGATGAGATGAGTTAGGCACTAGTTATAAAGCTAAGATTTATATGAGGGGCAGATGGTGGTGTTGGGATCTAAGACAAATTAGTAGTTCCAGCGAATGATGAACTAAGATAGGAAATTCTCAAGGAAGCACATCAGTCCTAGTACATGGTTCATTCCAGGGGTACCCAACTATATCAAGATCTAGAAAGGCATTTATGGTGGGACAACATGAAGAAGGATGTGGGATAGTTTGTTGAGAGATGCTTAGTTTGTTAGCAAGTTGAATCAAGCATCAACAATTGGTAAAACTATTTCAACTTCTTGAGCTTCCTAAATAAAAGTGGGACCATATCACTATGACTTCATAGTAGGGTTGCCTAGGACATCCAGGGGACATGATATGATATGGGTAATCATTGATTGGCTAAGTCTGCACACTTTCTCCCCATCTCCAAACTTGAAACACTGATAGCTTAGCAAAGTTGTATTTTCAAGAGATAATGAGCTTACATAGAGTGCTTGTTATCATCACCTCTTACAGCGACAACCGATTCAAATTCCACTTTTTGAAGAGTGTGAAAAAATCATTGGGATTATCATTGACTTATAGTATAGCATTCCATCCATAGACTGAGGAGAAGTCTAAGAGGATGATCTAGACCTTAGAGGACATGCTAGGGGCATGCATGATTGTTTGGAAGGGCAATTGGGATGAGAACTTGCCACTGGTAGAGTTTGCATATAATAATAGCTTCCATTCAAAGTATGGTACGATATGAGGCTCTGTACAGATGACCATGTTGGGCATCGACTTACTATAGCAAAGTCAAGGAGAACAAGATCATATAGTCAAAGCTAGTGGAACTATGTGCCAGTAAGGTAATGTTGATTAAATAGTAGCCTCTCACAATACAGGGTACTGGCACATCATTCCACTAGCTTTGACTATATGATTAAACTATGTACCACTTTTTATGTTAATTTTTTAGAATTAGTTATTTTTCAACATCACCCCTATTTTACATTTTAGTACTATGTTTCGAACATTTGGGATAATGTTTCATTTAGGTGTGAGGGTGTAGAATTCTAGAAAATTTTGGTCTTTTCTAGTTTTTTTTCCTTTATTTTTAAAATTTTTGAAAAAAATAAAATAAAAATTGAGTTTTTAGGTCAATTCCTATACCGTGATGAGAATTGAACTTTTTGAAGTTTAGTTTATCTAACTATAGCTTATTAATGGAATTGTATATGATTAGTTCATTATTTTACTAACAAAAGTATTTCATGGAAGCTAAACCTTAGATCATAATTGTATAGATAATTCTATGTATATGGCCTAGATTAATAAGTAGTTATGACTTGTAGATCTTTAGGAAATTCAGTGGAGACTTATAACCTATGTGAGAGCTAAGAGTCATTCTTTTCTTATGAGGGTTATAAATAAATTCAAATTTTCTTTAGCATGCTCAATTTATAATTGATTCCATCATTCTTTTGATTTGGCCAATTATCAAAGAATTATTGGAGTATTACACTTAATTTCTTAGAAGTTTATTAAATCTGATAGGTTATATGAAACCTAGAAAATCCTTGTTGTTGACATAGAGACATAAAGCCTACCCAAACATATAGCTAGCTCTTTTGAGCCTTTTATAAGCTATTTCTTTACTTAAACCAAGTTACATGTACCCATATTATCCTAGTATAAATTATCTATTACCTATTTTCTTCAAAATAAGTTAGAAATGATTGAAGAAATATCTTGAAGTTGAAATATAATTAAAAAAGTAAATGTTAAGAATAAAGAAAAAGTTACACTTGCAAGTACACAAAAAAAGTGAAAAAAAAGTTCTAAAAGGAAAAGGAAGAAGGAAAGTGACAAAATGTTCACTTCAATGCAAAAGAAGAAGAATTGTCAACTTTGTAGTTGAAGACCTCTACTAATTTTTTAAAATCTTTGAAACCACCATATCACTTTCTTTTCATATCCTGTTCCAAGCATACATTTAGTCCTATTTTAAGACCTATTGATTCCAAGATGAATATAGTATCAATGAGGATATGAATGGATAGGTGTTAAAGCGTAGTATTTCTAAATTTTTGGTAATAGCATCCTTTCTAAAGGGATCAATGAAAATAGTTCCTTAGTAATTCCTATTCTTTAATGAGTATGTGTGAATATTTTTTTCTTTTATTGATTCCACTTACATATTAATGAGAGATATGATTTACCCCTTTTACTGAGAGTTTATAACTTTGAGTGTATGTCATTAGTGAGAATTGAGGTTAAAACATATTTCAAATGGAGTTTTAGAAGTTGTAGTCTACATAGAAACAGAGATCTATCGTACATGTATACTATACACACACTACACTCTAAGATCTGAGCTCATTTGGAATATCTTTAACATATGAGTAGGGTTTTGAACATTCATTCATTTCTATTAGCATGTTAAAGTTGGTGGATTTATCAAAAAAATTCTCTAAGATAAAATTAGGAATTGAACTGAAAATGGTTTTTTGAATTTTGAGGGGAAATTCACTACAAACCCTCACAAGGCCTAACTGCTCTACTAGGGTTTACTAAGGGGTTCAATGGCTTATTGCATTACGCTAAATGCAATCATAAGTACCTTGTGAAAATGGCAATTTACAAAACTATTTTTTGCATATTTTTCTTGGTACTAGCAAAATACTAGTATGGAGGTGTGTTGAGTGTCTATTTCTATACTAAAAACCCTAAGTTTATTTTAGTGTATTTGGATGTTCAATTTCACATCTATAGGCTATAATTGCACTAAAATATTTATTAATCATCAAACAATGAATTGGTGTATTTTCATGGTTAGATGAACATCCAATGTAAGTATATGGTTAAATAGCTTGTAAAATAGTATTAATTAGTTTTTTCTATTTTTTGTAAGTGGAAAACCAAAATCAAGGAGTTAGATTAAGTTAGTCAACCTCCTCAATCTCCAATTAAGGTAGGACAAAATTAATAGTTTGGATCAATCTAGATGGAACTTAAAAGATCAAAATCAAGTTAAGAACCAGCAACTAAAATTTTCCAAATGCAAAAGGGAGGGTCCATATCATTTTTAGAGTACTCAGAATCCCCAAGCAAGCATCACACGACTGAGATTACAACAAAGGTGATAAGTTCTCATCTAATTTTCCACCACCTTACTATCTATGAAGAAGTCATGCATGCATCACATTATATAGGAAGTCCTATGCTAGCATAAAAAAGAGCTACATATTTTTACATATTTTCTTAGCTCTAAAAGCCACGCAGAAAGGGTCCACTTGCATCTCTCTCTCTCTCTCTCTCTCTCTCTCTCTCTCTCTCTCTCTCTCTCTCTCTCTCTCTCTCTCTCTCTCTCTCAATCACATGCTGCATTGTTACAAATTGTTTTTCCTAGACTTTAACTAGGAAAAAATATGTTTTCAAGAGGACACGTATAATGAAAAAGAAGTGCACATATTGAGAAAAAAAAAAAATGAGCTAAAATGTGTTTCACGTTGGAGTGTAAAAAAATAGGAAATCTATGGCTTAGAATTAATGGTTGAGACTGTTGCACATTTAAGGTTATCTAAAGTGTATTGTTTACCATGAAAGAATCAACCTGAGAATAAACATTTTTAGGAAGAAAAAAAGACAAAGAAGAAAATAGAAAAAGGGTAGATGAATTTGAAAATTTTTCATAGATTATTTGGAGAAATTATAAGATCTAGTTTGAAGTTGCACCAATGAATGGATGACATAACAAAAACTATTTAAATCAATTAGGAAAGAGTGTGATGTTATTGACACAATGAGGAAAGGATGTTAAATACAAGGGATATGCATTCCTATAAGTTTCTAAGTGTAGGAGGTGGTGTGATATATAAAGGGAGAGCCTTAGTAAAGGGAAAAAAGTAATCCTAGAGTTTGGGTCTTAGAGGAGTAACTCATCTAGCTTTTCCGTCCATGATTTACTTGGAAGGAGGGTTGCAGCATGACTTCTTGGGGTTTTTTTCTTTTTGTTCCAAGAACATGTCTGGTTTTTCTTTTTTGGTTCTCCTTGCATGCTAAGTACTATTTAGCATGGTTTTGGTTTTTTCTTTTGTTCAATATCAAGTTGGGAACATGCATATGAAATTTGGTGCAAAACTATGGCCTGTAGGTTATAGCCATGACCTATCTTTCTTGAGACATTAAAAAAAAAAGCATATTCTATTTTCTTTATTAGTAGTAAATTATTGTGCTAAGTTGTTCTCCTTTAGTTTTTATTGTTTTATAGACATTATTTACTATTATTAATCTAATTTAGTTAATTTTTTAATAGTTCTAATCATTATTTCCTATTTTTCCTAATTGGTTAGTGATTCTCTCAAGTAAAGAAGGGGGCAGCCCCGGTGCACGAAGCTCCCGCATATGCGGGGTCCGAGGAAGGGGTGGACAACGATTCTCTTAAGTGCATCCATTATTTAGTGGATTGGTTGTATTCATCTTCATCTTCTTGCTTCTCCTAGATTGGTTGGACATTCTACTCCCTAATTTTTCTTGGATTAATGTGGGGTAGTGATGGAAATATTGGGTATTTCATTGAAGAAAGAGGGTGTGAAAATTGAAGATGAACTACCAAATGTTTTAGCATTTATGAGAAGTTTATTTTAGTTTCTTTTGTTTTTCTTATTTTCATTCATTGTAAGGCTCAAAGGATTGAATGTAATGAAAGTTAATTTTAGTAACTTTAGTTACTATTTTGTCTTCTTTTTTTTTTTTTTAAAGTTTATGTTTCAATTCATAGTTTGACTATGGTAGCTATTATCCATATTTTTAGCATTGTCTCTCATGTTTAATCCCAGAGTAGTTATAACTTAGGTTACTTTAATTCTATCTTAAACTTAGTTAATTTAAATAATTTAATTTCTCTTGTTTAAGAATAATAGAACTTCATAGTCTCATGCATTAGTTTGGGATTTGGTACTATATTTTTATACTATACCCTCCCTATGGATTCATCCCTACGTTATTGCAACTTACTACTATACACTTCTAAGAAAACTCAAACAAAGCCACTTGAGAGATAAAGGCTGACATGAAACAAAGATTCTCAGAGTTATTTGTAGAATAGCTACGAATATTTCAAGGACTAAATTTCTAGCTGTGAATAATAGATTTCTAAATAGTTGTGTGCCGTCCGCATGAAGACACCTACGAGACATGCATGCACACATAGCATGCCATGTGGTGCACCGCATAGCGAACACACGCACACATGCTGGCTATACGCGCATGACACACAGATAGCCACGTGATGCGCCATGCTGTGCAGCATGTAGCATGCGCAACACACATGCAGAGCACACACGCACACGCGCGGGTTGTACGCTCTCGCACGCAAATTGTACACAAGCATGCGGACGGTACACACACTTGCACGCATCCGGTACACGTGCCGCGGTTCCTTTTTCCTAATTTTGAGTTTTTTTTTTCCTTCTATTCATAAAAAATGTGATTCTAGGAGCTATAGAGGTCCAAATCACGATCCGAAAGAGACATTGAGATCATCTCAATTAGGTGGACCTAGATTTAAGATACAAATCTAGTTTAGAGCACCTTTTAAATACTTAAACTACTAAATACTATTAGATGACTTAGGTCAAGATTATCAATGTATGATCAAGCCTTAGACCTTATTTGTATACATCAAACATGAGATGATCTAGGAAATTAGAAGGGCAGATCTCATTGAATTGCTAAAAAAAAATGATCTTGACAATTGATTTAAGCAACTACCTTAGGATGTGTTGACCAAAGAGTGATTTGATCGTCAGATCGACATATGATCATAAAGATACATGTGACTCACTAAATGAAATAGAAATTTTAGGAGTCATAATGAAAATAAGAGGATTAACAATCCATGATGACTTATGATGTGACAGGTACATCAAGGTGTACGACTTGATATAGCTTACGCATCTGATTGGAGTACTGCATTATTGAGGTAGGTGATTACATTCTTGATTTACATGGTTTCTTAAATCATGACATAGTATTTGAAACTTTGAGGCATAGGTTTTATGCCCTATCATGTTTCATGAGATCATTTTTACCATGTATTGCCTATATGCTTACTACTTGCCTTATATGTGTTTTATGCACTGTTTTTGGTATATTTTAGTTACATTGACTTAACTATTAAGATTTTGACACGTGGGAGTCTCTATGCCTTGACGATTGAGACTATTGAGTGTGTGATGGGATGCATTCCCCCCCCCCCTCCCACGTGAGTGCCTGACTGCCCCATGTGAGTGAAAGGGTGAAAGCGGGCATGAAATGCATCTTTCCATGAGTGCCTAAGTACCCGTGTGGGTGAAAGGGTGAAAATGAAATTGGAGCACATCTTCCCGTGAGTACTTGAGTACCCCGTTGTGGGTGAAAGGGTGAAAGCATATGGTATTGAGAGTTGACCCCACGTTGCCATGAGTGTACTTGAGACACTCATAGGGCTTGACCATGTATGATGTTTGGATGCTTTCGACATGCATTTATGTTGTTCTCTGGATATAGATTCGCATGGTTATGGCTTACCTGTATCTATGTATTTTCTCAGATTTTTCTTGTCCTGACACCATGATTAATGATGCCTTATTCATATCATGGATTTTGTATATCTTTCATCTTGTAAATCTGAGGTTTTATGTATATATAATTACCTTACGAGATTTACCATGATCTTCATACCTTGCGCCATGTGATTTCCTATCATTTTATATTGAATGTAAATCACCTACACATGCATAGCGTGCTGAGGCATTGCATTGTTTGCAATGCCTCAGAAATGAAAAGTAACTACAGGTTGACGTGTTGATAGAGCAAGTAAAAGTGATGGTAGCCTTCTAGTGAAGCATTGAGGATGTTCAGAGATGACAAGCTTTGTTCAAGACCTCACTTTGGGTTTTGAGTATGGACTGCACTTTAATTAAAATTGCAAGGTTACCTAAATGTAAGAATATGAATTCATGTTAGATGTAATGGCTGTATGGAGGGACCTTAGGTGTTTTGTCGTGACTATATTTCTTATCCATTGTTGGAGTATATTTAATTGAAAATAGTATTTGGTGGTGGATGGGTGTGGAAACTGAGTCTCCCATATGATATGTCTTATATATTGTTTATCAGGTGGTTTTGTATTGCACTGGTTATGTGCAATGGTCCAAAATACAAAGGAAACTTTGTCAAATTTTCAATAGAAATGATATTTCATTTCACCGTTAAATTTGTAGTATTGTGGTTGTATGACTCCCCGAATTTTTTAAAGAAATGCTTCTATTTTAAGTTTTGTTTTGGTCATTTTAAAAATCAAAGTTTTTAAAACAGGGATCCCGATTGTGTTTTATATAAATTGTTATTATATTGTCATGAAAAACTTGGGGTGTCACAAAAACTCACATTTTATCAACTAAAATTAGTCATCTAATTATTTTTCAAATTTCCTCTAACAATCAATGGAACTTACACAAAATAGTAGCCAAATCAAACATGATTTTTAGATCTAAAATGTCCCTAGCAATAAGCATACAAATGTTAAAATTCATTCTCAAAACATTTGTAATTAAACAATAAAACTTCATTGTTTAATAGTTCCTAATATAGATGTAAAATTTCTCCAATTTAAGAATGAGAGGCCTACCTTAACATAATCATATTTATAGTTCAAAAAGAACACCCCAAAAGAGTAAGTAACATAGGATTTTGACTTCTAAATTATTAGGGGTCGAAAACTTGTAGATTACTAGATAATCACATTTGGAAACTTTCATGATCCATTCTTGATCATGAGTTACATTTTTAAGCAAGAATTAAGCAAGCAAAACATATGGTTTCATCATGAAAAAGTATGGAAAACATAAAAGAAACTTAACAACTCTAGGGTCACGTACCTCGTAGTCAATTTAACGTAGAACCTATCTTGTTTTTTCTATCTTATCTAGGTTTGCTACAAGCTAGATAATCTCTCTTCTCCTTCTCCTTCTCCTTCTCCTTCTCCTTCTCCTTCTCCTTCTTTCTCTTTCACTTTTTCTCTCTAAGACGTCTTGCATCCAAAACATCTAGCTAGGCTAAGACATCTTCTACTTATAAATATAATTAATTTGTTTCCTAGCTCTCCTAGGTATTTTATTCTTCTAAAACTTCTACCTCTTACATAGTCTTACCTTTCCTTATCAACCAAGGAGTCATAATCCTCCTAGGTTGAAACATGTTTTGGACAAGTACCAGTCTAGGTTCATTCAAGGCTTTTTGCTAGATGGTTTAGGTCTCCACTCCATATACTATATTCATGTCCTTTCCCTTTTGGATTTTGTATTTTTCATCATTTTAGTCTAAGTTAAGAGTCCTACCTCTACTAGGAAACTCCCCATTTTATGGCTATGGACTTGGACTTTTTCCCTTGGAGCTAATGTTGAGGAAAAATTGTTCAACACATGGCCTAGTTTTTAGTCCAAAATGTCCAAATCTACATGGGTTATTGGGCATCTCTTTATGATTGGTGTTCTCCAGTCCATGATATCTACCATGGGCTATCGTAAGTAGACTTTAAGTCTATAGTGTGAGATCTCCTGCATTACCATTTTGGGCTTCATTAATTCTAGATCATTTTAGCTAGGCCCCCTTCCACTTTGCAACGTCAAAAACCTTGTATTTCTAGCTTATCATTGGTTATTCTCTTTCATCACTTAAACATTGTAAAACATGCACTGACATTATCCTATCCATTTATCATTTTGAAAACAACTTTATTTTATTCATGACTTGAAAATGTACCAAAAAATAGTGGTATTACAATTAGCAGTTCAAATTCCCCACTTCTTTAAACAATATAGAAAGAGAGGTCTTCCCAATGAGGAACATAACATCTCTACACTTTTACTAGCCTTTCTAAGAGAGAAAGGATATTTGCAGTATTAGTAATTCAAATTCTTCACTCACTTAAAAGTGTCATTGAAAGAGAGGTGTTAGTAATGGGAAATGGCAATATCTCTGCCATTTTTCTAGCGTTTTTAAGAGGGAGAGAGAGAGAGAGAGAGAGAGAGAGAGAGAGAGAGAGAGAGAGAGAAGGATAAGCAATGGATAAGAGGGAGAGAAACATATGGTTAAATAGTTATTTTCCACACCAAATTTTGGACCACTTTAATGATTTTTTTGGCCCCACCATTTGTTTTCACACCATAAATGGATGTCACATGACACATCTCAAAAAGGATTCAAAATGGCCCAAGAATGCCAAATGATTCACTAAAATTTCCAATAAACAAATTTTCAAAAAAATTAATCTATGGACTTTCATGATTGTAAAGTCCCAGTTTACAATCATGAAGTGAAACTTTACAATTGTAAAAGTGTCACCTAGAAATGATCCTAGCCCTCCATTTCATGCTAATCCAGTACTTCAAAGTTATCTTTTGATGTTCTCCAAAATAGGACACCTAAACTTTATGATTGTAAAATCCATATGCCAAAGAGGTAAAACCTTAAGAAAGTCTAAACCCTTTATACTTTACGATCATGAGCCCAAAGAGGTAAAACCTTAAGAAATTAAATTTTTGACTTATGCTTTCTTGTGTTTGGAATTATCACGTATCCTACACCTACTTCTATAAATAAGAGGTCCCATAACTCATTTTCATCAATGAAAAATCAAAGAGAAGATCATTTTAGGTAGACTTCATTTCCATTCTTGCATTTCATTATTTATTTCTCTCTCTTTCCTAATTAGTTTTAAGGTCTCTTCCATGTAGATTTAGGATAATTTGGGGAAAGATCTTGTATAATTTCAGAAGGTTCTCCCAAAGAAAAATCCTAATCCGTAAGCTACACTAAAAACAAGAATTGAATTTCATAAGGATAGTGGAGTCTCTATCCCTAAGAATTTAATTCTCATTCATAGAAGAGGAAACCCCTTTTTATTCTATTTTCCATTATCTTTCTTGCATTTAGAGAATGTAATCCTCCTCTAGTGGAATCTCTAGAGGAATTTTCTAATGGAATTCTCATTTCATTTTCTAAATTGGGAACAAATTTGCTTTCTTCCCTTCAAAGCTTAATGGATTAGTGGAATCTTTAACCCCGCTTGATAAGGAAGAAGTATTTTAAACCCTAGAAGAGAGAATGAGTTTTCTAAAGATTAGTTTTTAATAAACTAGTTTCTTCAATTTCAATTCACTTTATTTTTATTTTCTCCCACTTTCTTTCTCTAAACCCTAGGATGAAACCCTTAGTATCGTAATGGAAAATTTTCAGTTTTTAGGGCTCTAGCTAAGTGGGTTTGTTTTCATGAAAGTTGAAGTTCAAGCATGGGGAATCTTGAATTTCTAGATAGATCTCCTAGAACTTCTTACAACTTTTCTTATTTTACTTGAATTTATATTTTTTAAGAGTGAAGCACCAAAGAAAGACCCCTTCAAGGAAACACTCTAAAATCAAAGCACTTGTAGGAGGAAGTCTAGAATGATGTATTTGATGATTGTTCTCAAGTTAAAACTATAATGACCCTGAATTTTTGTAACTTATTAAGGCAAATTAATAAAGTTTGAATTTTTAGAAATTCTAGGCTGGAATATTAGGTTATTGAAAATTCTCTTTTTATGGAGATTATATCATGAATTAAAACATATAAATTATGGATGTACTTGGAAAACTGATCGAAACAACATTAAGTACGTTCAATTTTGAGTTAAAATGAAAATTCCTTAATTTTCTCCATTTGGGGGTAAAATGGTAATTTTACCCATATTCCATATCCAAGAAATAAGACCTCAATATTCATGAAGTACTTAGAAATACGATTCCAATACCACTAATTACGCTCGATTCCGAGTTCGGACAAATATTGCCTATTATTCTCTAATTTTGGAGTTCAAAGGGCAAAAATGTCTTTACACATAAAAGTGGGGCCCACAAAGTGGACCAACGTTCTAGAAGCAACAATAATTTCTCAATGAATTATTTTTTATAGTGGAGAATGTAGTGGAGATTGTAGTGGAGAATGGAGAATGCACTTGTAATAAAAATTTCTAAAGTAATAAAATATCTTATCAAAATAAATGATAAAAAATTCAAATTTGGCTATAAATATGTCCCAAAAATTTCAAAAAAATTTCACAACCTTAACCATGAAATTTCCAAATCTTCCCTGGAGTTTCATCTCCAAATCCTCATTCATCCCTCCCCAATCTCTATTTTTCTTATTTCTCTCTCCACTTTCTAAGTGGAACAAGAGACCTAAATTCAATTAGGCACTCCGTTCCAAGTAGAATCTGATAAATTGCACTGTCCATAACCTCCTATACTATAGTATATACAAAATTCCCAAATCAATTTCAAGATCCAACGGTTCCAACAACAGAAAATCACAAAAACGGGGACAATCGGGCTATACTATCATCAACCGGTAATTCTCTCAAATTGAGCATCAAATATATATTTTTTCTCCAATCAGGTTGGTGGAACTACTTCCCATACATATTTATTATGTTTTAGTGTAATTTTATTTTTCTGTAATTTAATTTGAATGAAAAATGGTAAAAATAAAGTAAATATCAGAGCCTTCAATTTATGGTGATAGAGAGCTCAAATGGAAATTCTGAGCTTTCCAATCGATCCAAAAGGGTCCAAAATCCCTAAGATACAATTTTCAAGAAAATTTAACAAGGTTTGGACACTCAATTGAGAGAGATTAATTCTGCTGGGCCCAGATCAAATCTGGACCCTAGGAACGGCTGTAAAGTTAAATTTAAGATTGTGGAATCATATAAACTCCAAATTGAGATCGGAAAGAAACTATGGAAAGCTTGTAATGTCTAGTTTCTAATGAAGTCATAATATGTTTAAAAATTATTCCTAAATTATTCTATATTTTGGAAATAAGTGTTCAATTTCTAAGATCTTCAAGATATGAGGATCTTGGAAATTTATTTTAATGATGATATAATACTGTAATAAAGTAATATATATGGTTAATTTGGACAGATCTGGGATAAATTAGGGGATTTACCCTTTATGGTAGAAAAACCCTAAAAATACAAAGGGACCCACTTGATCAATGAGATCAAGTATGATCAGATCCTTGGGATGGATTAAATGGATGATATTATGATGAAATCCAGTTAGATCATGGATGAAATGTGACAAAATCAAGTGGATATGAATTATGGATCTTAATGGATTAAAAGCCCTAAAGGAAATTAAAACCCTTGATCTAAAGGAAAGCACCTAAGATCTAATGGTTGGATCATATTTAAAGGTTTATAATAATCTTAATATAATTAGTTTAATTTTCTTTTATTGGATATATAAGTGTAAATGTGATTTATATTCTAAGTTTTAATTGTCTTTTATCAGATATAAAGGTGTAAATGTGATTTATGTTCTAAGTTAGAAAGCATGATAGTGTAATCTTTAAATTTTAGTATGATATGCTCTAAATGAGTAATTTGTTAGTAGATTTGATTATCTTAGGATCATGTTAGTGTAAATTAGAGATTTAAACATGATTCCATTAAGATAGAAGTACAATTTTATGTATTTCATAACTTAGGATCATGTTAGTTTTATTTCACTAGCTTAAGTTACATTTATAGGAAGAATGTTAGTATATAGTTGTTAAACTTATATTTGATTTATGCTTTCAAGTTTATGATTTACTTATTGTCAAATTTTATTCAATTGTTAAGTAGTTGTTAAGATATAAGGAGCATAAATCACCAAAAATGTAAACTAATGAAATATAGAGATTCATGGACAACTAAGATGAATGAATGATTTTGACTTAATAAGGGCTATAATTAGTAGGACAATATAAGGAATGGTTTACCAATTCCTTGGCCCAAAGTAGGAAAATAATGAACATCCATGGATGACATTATGCATATCCATGGAAATTAATTAAATTCAATTAGAGAAGGGACTTAAGGTAAAGAGCTCATAGGAACCTTATCAAAGGTTGAGAAGTACCACTCCAGTGGACTCTAAACATTGTGGTTATAGGGGGTATACAAGAGCCAAGTGCTTTTCCCTCACCTCTTGTTGACATAAGAGAGGTCTAAACGCCTCCTTACATGAGGGTTGTATTAACCACCTTTTGAGCAGACTTTAACTGGTAAGTACTAGTCATCCTGAAATAAGGAGGAGTTGTCTAGTAATAGGAAGAAATAAATTATCTTCAACCAAGTAAGACACTAACTGGTTGAATAATAATAAGAACATAAAAAGATAGCAAATTATCTAACCCTAATAAAAATAGTAAGTAAGATAAGGATAATCAAACAAGATGAGATCTTGTATGATAAAAAACAATAAGGAAAAAGAAACATCAATGTAAATTAGATTGTTATGTATAATATAGATAGTATTTGTATAGATGATATTAAACCCATGGATATATGATATTCAAGGAAGAAAGATTCAGATCATCCTACATAAGGATGATCAAAAGACCATGTAGTATGTACCATTGATTAGAAAAATGACATTATACATATGATTTGATAGATATATGTTGATCGAGACTATGGCAGATTTCAAGGAGTAAGAATACCTTATTGAGGTAGGTGGATTATTACATGAAGATACATGTCTAATACATAATCTTATGTTTTGAAGTATTGACATGTATGATACCAATATATTAAGGTAAATACCTCAAATTGAAATATGATCCAACCAAATGATGAGGAAAATAAGTATTAAATGGTTAAGTTGAGAATTGAGAACAACCCTAAGTGAATAGGAAAGTAGAAAATATTCCAGCCCTAGATAAATAGACAGATAGTCTAATATGTATAAGTATTATTTTACATACAAGCTTGGAAGCTTGTAGTTTTGTTTTAAATAGGCATAGGCCTAGGGATGCTATGCTAAGAGAGTTAAGAGGGTTTGGCCACCCACTCTCTGAAACTTGATGATATTGAATACCAAGCCTAAGAAAGGCTAAAAGTCGGGTGGGGCAATTATGGGAAGGCCACCACTGTGACAGCCATGGTCCTCCCATATGGACATGGATATTGTAATTTCCACTGAGAATGGTATAAGTGGATTATTGAACAGTTATCTAGGCATGTCAGACGGATCGATCGCAAGCATAGTAGTCCTTGATTATTTTGCATTATGATGCATAAGAAATTGGCATAATGAAATGCCTTAAGGGATGGCATGATGAAATGCCAGGTAATTATATATTACCAATATTTTTCCCAAGAAGGGAAAATCCCAGTATAGTAACTAGCTGAGATACAAATCTCCTATAATGAAAGGAGTTGATCAGATTTGTATGGAAATGATTATTGATTATTTTTACAATTTTAACGGATTTGTCCTTATATACTATGTATGTATAAAGGTGAACACAAATGACAAGGAAATGAGATATTCATATCAATAATAGTGGTCTATGAATGTGTTTATGATAGAATGAATTATGGGACAAGTGAATATTGAGATTTTACTGTCAATAACTTACATTCTTATCCCCTACCAAGCATAGCTTGCTGAGATATTATAAATGTTTGAATGTTTACAATATCTCAGATACAGAGAAGGAGACTTATGAGCTCAAGACTTGAAGAACTATTGAAGAATAAGTAATAAGGGTATATCCCTTGAAACATTATATTGAGCGCATATATTGTATTTAGAACTTTGTAATTTGAATTGTGTATTTGGACAAGTATTGTAAGGATACAATGGGTTGTGTACTGTGAACCACTGGATGGATCCTGGAAGTTTAATAAAATCATATTCCTTCAATGGAATTTTATTTTGTACACAAATTGTACTTATGTTATGTATGAAGAGGTGACTTGGGTTTCCAAAACAAGTTTTAAAATAAAAGAATTTTCACTGCTTTGTTTTGCGAAATTTTTTTACTGAGGGGACGCCCTTGCCTTTGAAAAATATATTATAAAATGTGTTTCAAAAACCCGGGTCGTAAAAAAACCACAACTTGATTTTCTCAAGTTTTCTCTCCTCTTCATTTTCCTTTGTAAAGTTAGAAGAAGAAAGAATTTATTTCCATCATATATGATGAAAAAGATTCTCTTTTGACAAAAAATAGAAAAATAATCCCTCTCTCTTCTACCAAGTCATTCTAATGTTTCCAAGTATTTCTTGTTCATGATTTTATCACAATTGATTCATTCCATGTTTGATCCATTCATTCTTCCAATTCATGTACATAAAGCACTTTAGTTGTTTAATATATGCTCAATGCATGTTTCATATTCAATTGTAGTTTAGTTCTTTGCTTGTGTCTAATTCATGCCCATGCCATGCTTGCACTACGTTCTATTCTAAAGCATACATACTATTAATATTTATACAATCTAAATAATCCTATCTATATTCTTAGTCTAATCTTATCCTTTGATATAAAGGATCCTGACCTTTTGTCCTATCATGATCTATCTTCCTTAGATACTATCTATCCTATTGATCTATAGATTTGATGGTTAGAATGATCTTCTAATCTTTCAGACCAAAGTATTTCCTATCCTAAGTCTTTGTGTATTCCTTTCTTTGATCGTGATCTTTCATAGATCCTTTGATCAACAATTTATACTTGTTGATAAAGATCAAGGGCTTAGATATTCTATCATCTAGTTCTTCTTTGATCTAAGTTTGGTTGTTTGAACATCCCTAAGGAGGATGATCTTGGTTCTCTTCCTTGAATCATATTTGATCAAAGGTTCAGATCTTCTATTCTATTTGATCTAAATTGCAAGCAATATATATTTATCATCATCAAGAAGTATTTATTTCTTTTTATTGTTCTTGATCATTCAAGATCCCATAGATCTTGTTCGATCATCCTTATCTTACTTACAAATTTTATTAGGATTAGATAATTTACTAACCTTTTATGCTCTTATTATTATTATTATTCAACCAGTTAATGTTTTACTGGTTGAAGATAACTTATTTTAGCCTAAGTCTAGACTGCTCCTCTTATTTCCACTTGGCTAAGGCTTACTAGTTGAATGGTTGAACACAAAGTGGTTACTTCAATCCTCATGTAAGGAGGCATTTAGACCTCATAAACGTCAATGGAAGGTAGAGGAAGAGCGAGACTCTATTAGAGAACCTCCTTTACCACCATATTTAGCATTCACTAGAGTGACCTTAACTCAACCTTTCATAAAGTTCCAATGAGCATTTTAACCCTAAGTACTCATTCTAATTGATTTTAATTAAATCCCTAAACATTTAAAATGTCATTTATAGGGTTTATTTTTTTCCTACTTTGGGCCAAGGATTTGATAATCCTTATATTGTCCTAATAACTATAGCCCTTACTAATATTAAGTCAAAGTAATTCACTCATCTTAATTGTCCATGAATCTCTATATTCCATCAGTTTACATTTTTAGTAGTCTATGCTCATCATATCTGAACAACTACTTAACAATTGAATATACTAATAAAGTTTAACAATAATTAAATCATAAAATTTAAGCATAAATCAAATATAAGTTTAACAACTATGTACTAACATGCTTCTTATGAATGTAACTTAACCTAATGGAATAAAACTATGCTTAAACTAGCATGATCCTAAGTTATGAAATATATGAAATTTTACTACTAATCTAATGGAATCATGCTAAAATCTCAAATTTAAACTAACATGGCCCTAAGATAATCCAACCCACTAACAAAGTAAAACCATATAGAACATATCATGCTAACATTTAAGAATTATACTATCATGCTTCCTAATTTATAGCATAAAGCACATTTACAATTCTATTATTAAATAAAATACAATTATACTAATTAGATTAAGATTATTAAAACTTTTACTTATAATCCAACCATTAGATCTTAGATCTTTTTCTAGTAATCAAGGGTTTTAATTAATTTTAGGGCTTTCACTCTATTAAGGTCCAAAGATCATATGCCTCTGTTTTTGTCATATTTAATCCATGATCTCAATGGATTCCATCATAATTTCATTCACTCCATCCATCCCAAGCATTTGATCATATTTGATCTTATTGATCAAGTGGACCCCTTTGCATTTTTAGGGTTTTTCTACCATAAAGGGTAGATCCTTCAATTTATTTTAGATCTATCCAAATAAATCATGGATACTACTTTATTTCAGCATTATATCATTAGTAAATTAGATCCCCAAGATTTGATCATCTTAGATCTTGAAGATTATAAAATTAGAAGCTTAATTCTTAAAAACAAATTTTTTTTGGAATTGTTTTATCAATGTTATGGTTTCAGAAGAAAAGAGACGTTACAAGCTTTCCATAGCTTCTTTCCGATCTTAATTTGGAGTTCAGATGACTCCACAATTGATGACTAAAGTTCACAGTTGTTCCTAGGGTCCAGATTTGATCTGGGCCCAGCAAAACGAAAGGTTGGGATCAGTCGGACGGCGGGTCTAGTCAGGTGGAATGATCGCCACTCTCCTGTCACTGAGATGCACATGGTATCTCGCATCCCGGGACTGGTGCTGTCGCGCGGTCATTCCATTGGGATGATGTCACATGTGGAGTGCATACGTAGAGATGCTCTCGCAAGGCATGTTTTCGTGTGACGTCCGGGGATTCCAATCCTTTAAAGAAGATTGGACGGTCCATTTTGGACTGTCTAATCAATTCTTTTTCAATTAAGGGCTAAAAACTTGATTAAATTTCTTGAAACTTCTACCCTAGGGTTTTTGGGCCCTTCTGGATCGATTGGATGGCTCAGATTTTCATTTGAGCCCTCCATCATCCAGAATTGAAGGGTTATTGTCCTTACTTGATTTTTATGAATTTTAGCCTAAAACTAATTTTAGAAAAATAAAAATTACATAAAATAACATGAAACAAGAGTGGAAAGGGTTTCCACTTACTTGATTGGAGGAAAACTTCATTTGTGCAGTCCAAATTAAAAGAATACCCACTTGATGATAAGATAGCCCAAGAACTAGTTGTCCTGTGTTATCCTCTTGTTTGAACCGCTGGATCTTGAAATTAATTTGTGGGTTTTGTAGATGAGACAGTCTAGGGTCTTATGGATGGTGGGATTTGTGAGTTTGGATCTAGAATAGAGTGTCTAATTGAATTTAGGGCTCTTGTTCCAATCAAGAGAGGAGAGAGAAAGTGAAAGAAGAGTGATTTTTGGGAGTTTTGAAAATTTGGGAAGGAATCTAGATCTGGTTTTTCAGGGTAAGCAAGATAATTTTGTGGGAATTTTAATGAACATTTATGGAGGATTTTTGGAGGGGTATTTATTGGTGTTTTGCAATTTTCATAATTACTTGTAATAATTATGTTTTAATTCTTTTAAATATTAAATTAACATTGGATCCTCCACTACCACCTCCTTCTCTACTAGAAGTGGTAATAGTTTGACCACTCATTACATGTTTTCTGGCCGTTGGATTCGTTTGTTGGCCCCTTGTGGGCCCCATGGGGTGTGGAAGGACCATTTTGCCCTTTATGGAGAAAAATCCATTTTATTTTGTCAAACTTAGTTAGAGGTATTGGAATTGTATTTCTAAATACATTCTAAATATTGATGAGTTAGATCTCAGTTACAATAAAATAACCATTTTACCCTTTTATTCATAAAAATAAAGAAAATTAGGGAATTTTCATTTTAACTCAGAATTGAACGTACTTAGTGTCATTTCGATCGATTTTTTGAATAAATTGATAATTTTTAAGTTTTAAATCATGTTTTAATCTTTATAAAAAGAGAACTTCCAATAACCTAATATTCCAACCTAGAATTTTTGAAAACTCAAACTTTATTAATTTTCTCAATCAAATACTCTAGGGCATTTCTTCCTCATTTCTATTTATATTTCCCACGTGGCTTCCTCAATAGAGTGATGTTGTCATAGGACTTTGATTAGAGGAATGGTTTTGGTCCTTAACTTTTGTTCCTTGCAGTCCAAGATCCGTTTCGCCTTCTCTTTGAAGGTTCAGTCTGGCTTTAGCTCTTCTGGCACTCTTTGAACTACATGCGTGTCATCTTGTAGGTATTTCCGTAGCATAGATAAGTGAAAGAAACTATGTAATTTTGAGAGTCGGGTGGTAAGGCTAATTTGTAAGCTACTGGACCAACTCTTTCTAGGATTTCAAATGGACCGATGAATCTAGGACTAAGTTTTCCTTTGCTTCCAAACCTCATTACTTCTTTGATTGGTGACACTTTAAAAAATACATGCTCCCCCACATCAAATTCCAAGTTTCTATGTCTTTTATTTGCGTAACTTTTCTGTCAACTGTGTTGCTAACAACCTCTTCTGTATCAATCTAACCCTGTCTGTACATTGTTCCACTAGTTTTGACTTTATTAGCTTTCTCTCTCCAACTTCACTCCAACAGGTTGGTGATCGACATGGCCATCCATACAATGCTTCACATGGTTCCATACCAATGCTTGCATGAAAACTATTGTTATATGCAAATTCTACTAAGGGGAGATGTTCATCCCAATTCCCTTTCCAATCTAACGCACGTGCTCTCAACATATCTTCTAAAGTCTGAATAGTCCTTTTTGATTGACCATCTATTTGGGGGTGAAATGCTGTACTAAATTTAAGTGAGGTTCCCAAAGCTTGTTGTACACTCTTCCAACATCTTGAAGTAAATCTTCCATCCCTATCAGAGATGATGGATAGTGGAATCCCATGAAGACTTACTATTTCTTTGATGTATAACTTAGCTAGACTATCAACTAACTGGTTCTACCTAATTGGAAGGAAATGTGCTAATTTTGTTAACCTATCCATAATCACCTAAATCATATCATGACCTACCTGGGTCCTTGGTAATCCTACTACGAAATCCATAGTGATGTTGTCCCATTTCCATTCTGGAAGTTCTAGTGTTTGTAACATTCCAGCTGGCCTTTGGTGTTTAGCTTTTACCCCTAAGGTGTATGGAAAATTTTGACTGATGGGCTTCTTATAATAGTTCTTTTCTCAAGTCTGTATTTAAAGGAACCACCAATCTCACCTGAAAACATATACCCTCATCTGTATCCTTACAAAATCCTTTCTTTGTACACAATTCGTGAGTTATTGTATCTTCTTCTTGGGCTTTAAGGACTCTTTCTACAAAAGCTAATTTAATGGTGATGTTTGTGAGTATAGCTCTTGTTTGTCTACTTAATACATCAGCTATTACGTTCGCTTTTTTAGGGTGGTATTGGATGGTGAAATCGTAGTCTTTGATATATTCTGTCCATCTTCTTTGTCTCATGTTCAAATTAGCCTGAGTGAAGATGTATTTAAGACTTTTATGATCTGTGAATGCACTGAATTTTTCTCCACACAAATAATGTCTCCAAATTTTCAATGCAAAAAGTATAGCTGCCAATTCTAGGCCATGTACTAGGTAATTTATTTCATGTTTCTTCAATTGTTTAGATGCATAAGCAATAACCTTTCCATTTTGCATCAACACACCTCCTAACCCTTTGCCTGAAGCATCATAGTATATTTCATATCCCCCACTTCTTGATGACAAAGTCAATACTACTATCGTTAACCTCTTCTTTAGCTCTTGAAAACTATTTTCACATTCTTCTATCCAAGTGAATTGTACCCCTTTCCTAATCAATTTAGTCAAAGAAAACTATGTATTTCTGTAACCGTCTTAGGTTTCTCCCAATTCATTACGGCTTTAACCTTGGTGGGGTCTACTTCTACTCCATTCTTGGCAATTACATGACCCAATAAATTGCCCTTCTCTAACTAGAATTCACACTTACTAAATTTACCAAATAGTTTGTGTTCTGAGGGTATTTAGTATAATTCATAAGTGTTCTTGATGTTCCTTGATATTGGTAGAGTAAATCAATAAATCATCAATAAATACAATCACAAATTTATCCAAAAATTCCTTGAAGATTCTGTTCATCATATCCATAAACACTGCTGGTGCATTGGTCAGCCCAAAAGACATGACTAGAAACTCATAATGCCCATATCGAGTTCTGAAGGCTTACTTGGGTATGTCTTCATCCTTAATACACAATTGATGCTATCTTGATCTAAGGTTGATTTTGGAAAAGACCTTAGCAGATTGGTGTTGATCAAAGAGATCATCAATGCGAGGTAAGGGATACCTATTTTTAACTGTGACACTGTTCAATATTCTATAATCAATGCACAATCTCATAGACCCATCCTTCTTCTTCACAAATATTACTGGTGCTCCCCATGGTGAACTACTTGGTCTAACAAACCCTTTGTCTAACAATTCTTGTAACTCACCTTTGAACTTTGTCGGGGCCATCATATAAGGTGCCTTAGAAATTGGAGTTGTACCATAAATTACTTCAAGGTAAACTCAATTTCTCTATGTGGGGGTAATCTTGACAGTTCTTCTGGAAAAACATCTTGGAATTCCCTAACTACTTCAATTTCTATTATCCTGGGCTATTCAATATCTAAAGAAATTACTGTTGCTAGAAATGCCTGATACCCCTTGGACATATGTTCGACAACCTTCATAGCTGAGATAATGGATTTGTCTAAGTCATTGTGTTTCCCATACAATACTAATACTTCCTCACCCGGTATGTTAAATGTGATTTTCTTCTTGTGACAGTCCATAACTACCCAATATTTTGCTAACCAGTCCATACCCAATATGATGTCAAAGTCCACCATGTTTAGTAAAATAAGGTCTATGTCCATTCTTTTGCCCAATACTTCTACAGGTACATTATGCAAGTATTCTTGTAATTTAACCATTTTTCCAGCTGGAGTTGTTACCTCTATATTAAATCTCAAGTTTTTCATTGATAGTTGTATACTAGATGCAAATATGCAAGATATAAAGGAATGCATAGATCTAGAATCAAATAGTACTTTGGCATAGTTGTCAGCTACAAGTAATGTACCTTCAATCATTGCATTAGATGGTCCAACCTAGTCGTCAGTGATGATGAATACCCTTCCTTGGTTTCGAGGGGCAATTTCTAATCTTGCCTCCTTAACTGCCAGTGGTTTGGTATAGCAGGTCTAGGGCACATATTGCCTTGGTGGAATTTTCTGCATCTTGGACATGGTCGTCTATTTTGCGCTTGTGCATTGTTCCTCTGATCTCTTTGGGGCTTAAAATTGTTCTAAGGTCTTTTATTCTTTTGGAAGGGCTTTGGATTATAGTTTCCTCCTCCACCGAACTTGTTGGTTTGACCCTTCTTGTATTCTTCTTCAAACTTAAAAGCCATTTCCACACCTTCTACCAAGGTTGTGGGTTTAGTACAAAGTACCTTTACTTTCAGCCTTGGGTGCAACCCTTCTATGAATTGATTCACTGTGTCTGTTTCGATGTTACAAACATGAGTCACAAATCTCCTTAACTACATGAATTTATTATCATATTCTAACACTGACATGTTCCCTTGTCTAAGTTCCAGAAACTCTATCAGCTTTCTTGCTTGTACATGAGAAGGAAAATATTTGTGCTTGAAGACTTCCTTAAATTCCTCCAATGTAGTATCTTTACAATTTGAGAAGAAGGTATTGTTAGTTGATCTCCACCAAAATGCATCTTCTTATTTTAATAGATAGGTGGCAAACTTAACCTTTAACTCGGGAGGAGTACATAGTGCACTGAAAGTCCTTTCTACTTCATATATCCATTCTTCAGCCTTCTCAGCCTTGCCCTTGCCATTATACACCGTAGCCATCTTTTGAAATCTCTCCATCATTTTGTCAACTTTTTCTAGTGCTAATGGAGACTTTCTAACTTCTTCACTTGGTACAAGAGAAGATTGACCTTGTACTAGTGTCTGAGTAGCTAGTGTTGGTTTATTGTGTCTCACTTCTGGTCGAGCCTGAGCCTGAGTACTTGGTATCTCTACTGGAGGTGATGAACTTTGGGGTTGTTGATTGTGAGGAAGAAGGTTCCTCAATACCCTTGTTACCATCTCTTCCACATTATTAATGATTAATCTCTCCGTATTGTCTTCTGGAGTATTTTGAGTTGTCTGCATTGTGATTCTCTTTGGTGGTATCTGCTCATAAACCAAAATTTCTATCAGTATCTATACAACTATTTTATCTTAATCTAAAATTGCATTATCATCTCACCTTTGGACATATTTGTATTGTACTGTGACTGGATGAATAGCTCTGATACCAACTGGGATGACAGGGGTTTTTGTAACACATTTTGTAATACATTTTTCAAAGGCAAGGCCCTTAGTAGTAAAAATTTTTTGCAAAAGAAAGCAGTGGAAGTTCTTTTCTTTAGAACTTGTTTTGAAAAACCCAAGTTATCACTTCATACATAACATAAGTAGAATTTTTATACAAGATAAAATTCCATTGAAGGAATATACTTTTATTAAATTCCAGAATCCATCCAATGTTTCACAATACAGCCCAATTCCATTACAATACTTGTTTAAAACTAAAGCTTACCATACAATGAAACTCTCATTACAATACAATACTATCAAACAAAACAAAATATATGTCTTCAAGGGGTATACCCTGATGATTATTCTCCCAAGTCTTCCTTAGTCTTGAGCTCCTAACTCTCCTTCTCTGTAGCTGAGATATTGTAAACATTCAAACATTTACAATATCTCAGTAAGCTATGCTTGGAAGGGGATTTAATAAGCATAATATTTTGATAGTATAATTCTAATACTTCATAATCCTGTTATTCATAAACATACTCATGCATCAAACTCTTTACTTTGTAATATATGTACATCCTTATACATACATACATACTGTACATGGATAAATCCATCAAATTTATGAAAGTAGTCAAATAACATTCCCAACTAAGTTGATCAATTCTTTCCACTATGAGAAATCAGTATTTCAGCTAGTCCTATATTGGGAATTTTCCTTCTTGGGAAATACTGGTAATATACAATTACCTGGCATTTCATCATGCCAAAACATAAGGCATTTCACTATGCCTATCTCATATGCATCATAGTGCAAAATAATCAAAGGAGTACCATGCTGTAGTCTGATTTGTTCTAGTGCACTCGGATAACTGCTCTGTTCACCACCGATACCACAGTGGAAAATATTTTGTCATTGCCCATATTGGGAGATAGGACTTTCACAGTGGTGGCCTTCCCATGATTGCCCCCCCTGACTTTAAGCCTCTCATAGGGCAAGCTATCATCAAATCATCAAATTTTGGGAAGCGGGTGGCCAAACCCTCATAACTCTCCTACTATAGCATCCCTAGGCTTTTGCCTATTTAAAACAAAACTACAAGCCTCCATGCTTGTATGTAAAATAAGTCTCATACGTATTAGACAATTTGTTTGTTTACTTAGGGTGGAATATCTTCTAGTTCCATACTCATTTAGAGTCTATTCCTCAATTCTAACTTAACCATTTCATATGTGGTTGGTTGGATCATAAGGGTTTTAGGGGATTTAATACAAGTATTAACATTACACTTATCAACATTTCTCAACATAAGATTATGTATTCAACATGTACTTCCCATGTAGATGCATTCATAAAATCCTCCTACCTTCAAGTAGTGATCCAGCTCTTCTGCCCTTCCATGATCCTGACTGATGTATGTAATTTGTAAATTCATACATACTGTCAATATTTATACAATCTGAATAATCCTATCCATATTCTTAGTCTAATCTTGTCCTTTGATATAAAGGATCTAGACCTTTTGTCCTATCATGATCTATCTTCCTCAGATAGTGTCTATCCTATTAATCAATAGATTTGATGGTTAGAATGATCTTCTAATCTTTCAGATCAAAGTATTTCCTATCCTAATTCTTTGTGTATTCCTTTCTTTGATCTTGATCTTTCATAGATCCTTTGATAAAAAATTTATACTTGTTGATAAAGATTAAGGGCTTAGATCTTCTATCATCTAGTTCCTCTTTGATCTAAGTTCAGTTGCTTAATCATCGCTAAGGAGGATGATCTTGATTCTCTTCCTTGAACCATACTTGATCAATGGTTCAAATCTTCTATTCTATTAGATCTAAGATCTTTTATTCTATTTGATCTAAATTGCAAGATATATATATATTTATCATCATCAAGAAGTATTTATTTATTTATATTGTTCTTGATCATTCAAGATCCTGTGGATCTTGTTTGATCAGCCTTATCTCATTTACAATTTTTATTAAGATTAGATAATTTACTAACCTTTTATGCTCTTATTATTATTATTATTATTATTCAACCAGTTTGTGTTTTACTGGTTGAAGATAACTTATTTTAGCCTAAGTCTGGCCTGCTCATCTTATTTCTAGTTAGTTAAGGCTTATTAGTTGAATGGTTGAATACAAAGTGGTTACTTCAATCCTCATGTAAGGAGGTGTTTAGTCCTCACAAACATCAACGAAAGGTAGGGGAAGAGCAAGGTTCTATTAGAAAACCACCTTAATTACTATGTTCAACATTCACTAGAGTGACCTTAGCATAACCTTTCATAAGGTTCTTATGAGCATTTTAATCCTAAGTACTCTTTCTAATTAATTTTAATTAAATTCCTAAAAATTTAAAATGTCATTCATGGGGTTTATTTTTTTCCTAGTTTGGACCAAGGATTTGATAATCCTTATATTATCATAATAACTATAGCCCTTACTAATATTAAGTCAAAATCATTCACTCATCTTAATTGTCCATGAATCTCTATATTCCATTAGTTTACATTTTTGGTAGCTTATGCTAATCATATCTTAACAACTACTTAACAATTGAATCTACTAATAAAGTTTGACAACAATTAAATCATAAACTTTAAGCATAAATCAAATATAAGTTTAACAACCATATAGTAACATGCTTCCTATGAATGCAACTTAACTTGATGGAGTAAAACTATATTCAAACTAGCATCATCCTAAGTAATGAAATACATGAAATTTCACTACTAATCTAATGGAATCATGCTAAAATCTCAAATTTAAACTAACATGGCCCTAAGATAATCCAACCCACTAACAAACTAATAACATTAGAACATAGCATGCTAACATTTAAGAATTATAATATCATACTTCCTAATTTACAACATAAAGCGCATTTACAATTCTATTATTAAATAAAAGACAATTAAACTTATTAGATTAAGATTATTAAATCTTTTACTTATGATGCAACCATTAGATCTTAGATCTTTTCCTTTTAATCAAGGGTTTTAATTAATTTTAGGGCTTTTACTCCATTAAGGTCCAAAGTTCATATCCCTTTGTTTTCTTCATATTTAATCCCTGATCTCAATAGATTCCATCATAATCCCATTCACTCCATCCATCTTAAGGGTCTGATCATACTTGATCTTATTGATCAAGTGGGTCCCTTTGCATTTGTAGGATTTTTCTACCATAAAGGGTAGATCCTTTAATTTATCTTAGATCTGTCCAAATAAATCATGGATATTACTTTATTTTAGCATTATATCATCAATAAATTAGATCCCTAAGATCTGATCACCTTAGATCTTGAAGATCATAAAAATTAGAGGCTTAAAAGTTTCTGGAATTGTTTTATCAATATTATGGTTCTAGAAGAAAATAGAAGTTACAAGATTTTCATAGCTTCTTTCTAATCTCAATTTGGAGTTTAGGTGACTCCATAATTGATGATTGAAGTTCATAGTCATTCCTAGGGTCTAGATTTGTTCTAGGATAAGTGGAAAGAATGGCTGGGATTAGTTGGGTGCCGGGTCTGGTTGAGTGGAATGATCACTAGGCTCTTGTCATCGGGACACATGCGATAATGTGCATCCTGGGACTAACATTGTCACATGGTCGTTCCGTTGAGATGATGTTGCACGTGGAGCACGCGAGCAGAGACACTCCTGCAGGGCACGTTTTCATGCAGCGTCCCACGGCGGTGTCCTGGGATTTTGATCTTTAAAGAAGATCAAATAGTCCATTTTGGACTGTCCAATCAATTGTTCTTCAATTAAGGGCTAAAAACTTGATTAAATATCTTGAAACTTCTACCCTAGGGTTTTGGACCCTTTTGGATCTATTGGATAACTCATATTTTCCATCTGAGCCCTCTATCATCTAGAATTGAAGGGTTATGGTCCTTATTTGATTTTTATAACTTTTGTTAATGTTTTTCGCAAGTGCACGGTTGTTGTAGTTTAGCTAGTGCAAGTTCGGGTAGATTTCTATTGGGACTCGACTTAAATATTGGAGTTTACATAAAATTCAATTAATAAAAATACAAATAACAAAAATAAATAAAAGAAAATTTTAGATTTATTTAACTACTGGAATGTACAGAATTATTTATTTAAAAAAAAAACAGAAAATGAAACTACATAAACAGTCTTGGATAACATTGTGCTTGGATAGGCAGAATAAGGATAAAGTAAAACCAGAATATTCAAGGACACAACTGTAATTAAAAAGAGGACAAAGAAGTAATTAATCAGATCTTTCAAGGGCATAATTGGAAAGTTTTTGGATCCCTGGTTTTAATCAAAAACTAGGTGAAAACCCATGGAGGAGAAAACCAGAGAAGAAGATGGGGGAGAAGGGAGAAGAAGGAGGGAGGAAGGAGAAGAACACGGGAGGAAAAGAAGGGAAGAAAATGCTAGAAGCAGGGGAAAACCGGAGGAAAAAGATGAGAACAGGGAAGGAAGGGGAAAACGGATAGGGAAAAGAGGAAAGGAGAAAGAGGGCTGGCCGAAGACGAGGGATCTGTCTGGTGTGGAAGAAAAGGAAGCTGGTGGGGAAATGGGAAGATAGAGGGGGAAACCCCGATTGGGGTTTTCTCTCCCTGGGCCGGCCTGTTAGTGCGATGCTAGTATGTTTCCGTGGTGAAAAGGAGGAACGAGAGAGAGAGAGAGAGAGAGAGAGAGAGAGAGAGAGAGAGAGAGAGAGAGAGAGAGAGAGAGAGAGAGAGAGAGAGAGAGAGAGAGAGAGAGAGAGAGAGAGAGAGAGAGAGAGAGAGAGAGAGAGAGAGAGAGAGGTTCCATGCTTGGTTAACTTTGCCCATGATTGGTCAGATTTGCCCAGATTTGGTCAGATTTGCCATGATTGGTTAGATTTGCTCAAATTTGCCCTTGCTTTGTGGTGTGAGACCCACCAAAATAAGCTAATATGAACTATCCAACGTACTTTGGATTATCTGCAAAACAAAATATAAAATTAGAATTATCTTATGTGGGTAATTAGATATAATGATCATCCGATTGTTAACTTTTCAAATTAACGATTAAATGATCGATTATAACTAAAATTGATTTAAAATTACAAAATTACCTTATCAAATGATCTAATAAAATATTAATATAAGGTTATTTTACACAAAATTAAGGACTCAACACACCCCCAACCAGCATTTTGCTAGTCCCTAGCAAAATATGCAAAAAATTATTGAGAACAAAATGGTCATCATTTTCGTAGGTACTCATGATTGCATTTAGAGTATGCAACAAGCCCTTAAACCCCTAGGTTACCCTTAATGGAGGAGTTAGGCCTCGTGAGGGTTTGTAGTGTATATACCTACAAAATTCTAAAATATCATTTTGAAGTCAATTCCCACTTTTTTTCTCAAATAAATCTATCACTTTAGCATGTGAATGAAAAATTCACAACTCTACCCATATGCTATAGACATTTCAATTTAGCTTAGTTCTCAGAGTGTGTGGGTGGATGCAGTATATGTATAAAATAATCTTTATCTCTAAATAGATAACAACTTTCAACTCCATTTGAAATATGTTTTGACTTCAATCCTCACTAACGACATACACTTAAAAATAAAGTCTCTCAGATAAAGGTTCAAATCATATCTCTCTTAAATATGTGAGCAGAGTCAATAAAAGCAAATTTTATCTCACATACGCTCATAATGGAATATGAGATACTACGGAATCTAGTTTTGATCCCTTTAGAAAGATGCCATTACCTTTGAACTTTTAGAAGTATTATACTCTAAATCCTATATTTTCATATCCTCATCAAGACTATATTCACCCTAAAATCATTAGGTCTTTAACTAGGACAACATGAAGGCTTAGGATGGGGTACAAAAGAAGAGTAAAAGAGTATTCAAAGTTTCTTCAATAAGAAGTAGAGGTCTTCTAAAGTTGACAATTCTTTCTTTACATCGCTTGTACTAAAGTGAATATTTCTTTTTCCACTTTTCTTTGCATTCTCCACTTTTCTTTTCTTTTTTCATTTGAATCTCTTTCGAAGAAAATTTATTTTCTCAATATTCACTTTCCTGCTTTGATTGCAACTAACAAGTATATTTTCATTCATCTCTAACGTATCTTTTAAAGAAATAGGTAATGGATATATTATAGTGGGTAATATTGGTTAAGGTTAGTTGGGTGAGAAAAAGAAAAGGCTTATATAAAAGGCCCAAATTGGCTGACTAGTGGTAAAAATATTTTTGGGTAAGCTTTATGTCTTAACAAAGATGGCCTAAATCATTTTCTAGGTTTTCTATAATCTATCAAATTCAATGAACTTCTAGAATTTCAAAGTTAATACTCTAACAATTCAGGTAATTAACCAAATTTAAAAGTTGATGGGATCAAGTTTCTTTAAGCACGCTGAAGAAAATTAGAAATATTTATAACCTCTCAGAAAGAATGAATGGCTCTAAAGCTCACTTAGCTTATAGGTCTCCACTGAATTTCTTCAGGATTTCTCAGTCATTGCTACTCATCAATTTAGATTATCTATATGCAACTGCGCATATAGATGTGATATGAGACCTAGCTTTACTGGAATATATTAGAAAATGAGTAAAATGATGAATTAGTCATGTTAAGGTCCATTAATAAGCCAAAGTTATTATGGTGTAGGAATTAACCTGAAATTTGAATTTTTTTTATCAAGAAAATCACCTAAAAACCTAAACAATAAATTAAAATTAGACTTTAGTAGAATTCTACACCGCCAACCTAAAAGAAACATTGTACTCAATGTTTAAAAATATAGGATGATGATAATGCATGGAGAAATTTGAAATTAATTAGGAGATGTGTAAAAAGAAAATCTAAAAAAGAAAAGAAAGAAAAAATAAAAAAATAAGGTACACAATTATTTACAGAGGTAATTTTTTTTTCAGAGGAAAAACATATTACTGAGTTCGAAACTTCCTTGGGTCCCATAAAAATTGAAATGGATAGGCCTCTGAAAATGATCAATTAGTGAATTTATCTTGCAATTTAAAAATTTTCATTTTATCACTATGCAAGATAAGTTTATCTTCAGGCTACTTTTCATAACTAAAGACACTTGTAGGAGCTCAATGTAGAATTTTTGGAAATGGAGCAAGGATGTCATATTCTTTAGTGAGCGTGACAAATTTATCTCTTTTTCTAATAGGTTTGAACACTATTTCAACCTTTTTAAGACCAAATTTCTCAAATTTGTTACCACTAGGAATAATGGTAATTGCCTTTGTTTTTTCCATGCTTGTAAGTGAAGAATTAATCTCACCTACCACATCAGTATCATCAAGGTTTTCATCAGGTGGAATAGGACATTGACCTTGATTGGTAGTTTGCATCATTTAGGACATCATATCCTTCAATTCAATCATGGAATCTGTGTTCTCTTTAAGTTGGGCTTGAATTTGAGCAATTTTCTTCTCCTGGTTTTGCATGTGTTGATGGAATTTATCCTCGACATTCCTCTTATGTGGAGGAAGATAAGGTCTAGGAGCAAAGGGTTCTTGTTTTTGGTGATAGGGTTGGTATTGGGCCTTGTGTGAGACATTAACATTATGTTCATTTTGAGGATTACTCAAATTAGGACTATATGTCTCTAAAGATGGGGAAAATTGTTTTTCATAAGAATGTGTTAGTACATAATGCACATCCTAAAATGCAGGAGCGATAGGACATTCCTGAGTTGGGTGTGTATTACTTTCACAAGTATTACACACTTGTTCGACTTTCTTAGAAGAAAAACTTCCCATTTCCATGGCCTCTGTTCTAACTAGAGATGCTATTTTCATATCATCTTTTTCAGTCATAGCATAAATGTCTCCCTGGCGAATGTGGTGGTGAACTTAGGCTCACTTGTGTAACATACTTTTTCTGAATGAGCCCAAGTTTGTGCACTCTCTGCTAGCCATTCCAAATACTCTTCTGCCTCTTTAGGTTGTTTATTTAAGAAATTGCCATTACACATCATTTCAACAAATTGGCGCATATCAGAATGGAGTCCTTCATAAAAGAAGCTAATGATACACCAAAGTTCATATCCATGATGGGGACAAGTTAACAACAATTCCTTGAATCTTTCCCAGCATTGATAGAAAGTTTCTTTATCCTTCTGGGTAAAATTCATTATGTTTTGACAGAGAGCATTAGTCTTATGTATAGGAAAGAACTTATTTAAGAACTTCCTGGTCATTTCTTACCATGTTCATATGAAATCTGCTGGTAGTGAATGAAACCACATCTTAGCCTTTTCCTTTAAAGACAAAGGAAATAGTTTGAGTCTTACAATATCTAATTCAATGTTTTGTGTATATTGAAACATGCATACTTCATCGATTTCTTGTAAATGTGTGTATGGACTCTCACTATCTCACCCATAAAATTTTGGAAGTAATTGAATTATTCCAACCTTTATTTTAATCATACCAGCATTTGGAGGTAAATTTATACATGAAGGTATGCTGGTATAGTTAGGATGTAAATAGTCTTTTAGTGTTCTTCTAGGACAATTTTTATTGTGCCAATTATCCTCTTGTGATCTATTTTGGTCCCACTGCTTGTTATAATTCCTTCTCTTATTTCCATGTGGTGGAGAATGATTCCTCCATTGATGCATATTATCATTGAATAGAGGTGGAGGATCATCAACATTAAAGAGAGGATTATTCATCCATAAAGAAACATCTTCATTATTCATGACGTGAGGTGGTTCGTCATCATTAAAGAGGGGATTATTTGTCCATGGGGAAATATCTTCTCTATTAATGTTGGGGTACTGATTATCATTTTGGTCAGTGTGCAGATTTTGAATGAAAATGACCATCCTTCTCTGTTATTTTTTTCTTTTTCTTTTTCTTTTCTTTTCTTTTCTTTTCTTTTTTGTTTTTGTTATTCTTTTGTTTTTTTCTTTTTCTTTTTCTATCTAACTAATGCAACCTAAATGCTAATGATAGGGCATAAAAATTCAAACACCCATAAGGCTAGCAAGTAGACAATTTGATTATCTTAGAATAGTGTGGAGGAGAAGCTTTTAGATTAGCCTAATCTAATGCTCCTCCTCTCTTTCAAACTTGACCGACTACTTATCAGTTGGATCCTACCTAACCAACCACTTCACACCCCCCTTAGCTAGTCGTAGGTAGTCTGCATCATCGAATGTGCTGGCAGAGCTAGTCATTTAAAAACTAGTGTAGTCAGTTAAATAGGGGCCATTGGAGTGGCAACAGGTCGCCTCCTTCCAAGAGGGTCCTAAGAGCATGTGGTGGGCTATATAGGTCTCTTCTAATTGATTTTAAATTAAATTGAAAGGTTGGGATACGTGCTTGTGGTGATTGTCCTGGGTGGGCTAAGAGGTGGTAATGAAATTCACCCTTGATCTTGTGGGGTCAGATGCCCTTACTAATTAATTTTTCCATTCCATGAAAATTCGGTTAATCACCTTAAAGCAATTAAACATGCCCTAAAAATGCAAGAAAAAATTAACAAACTAATGCAAACCCTACAAAATGCAACAAGTATCAAATGTGTTTTACATGCTTTTATACTAACAACCAATGCAGTTTTAATCTAATAATGCACCACTTAAACTAGAACTTTTAAGGAGTTCAGAACTTTCTCACAACGGGGTCCTGGAAAATGTCTTCTCGTACAAGGGTGTGGCCATTTACATTCCACCTCCACTTCCAATTTACGATGGCCCACCCTTGACCTGTATTATTACAACCTTTTAAATGAATTGTAAAAATAAAATAATTACATGAAATCCTCACTACAATTCACTCAAAACAAATTGCAATTATCCTAATTAAACTCCTTGAATTTCTCCTTTCTTTTTCAATTTTCCTGTAAAATAAGAAATTATCAATAAGTACCAAAAATTAGGAGAAATTAAATTCATGCACTAACAAAATTTTAAAATTCACCTAAAATGCTTAAAATGTTAAAACAATGCAACTCCTAAAATTTTATGATTTTTTTTATTTTTTTTTTTGAATTTTTAATTAAAATTTATGAGAACGCCATTGTGGGTCCCCAGCAATGGCGCCAAAAACTTGTTGTTATTTTTTACAAGTGCACGACTGTTGTAGTCTAACTAGTGTAAGTCCGAGTCGATTTTCACTAGGACTCGACTTAAATATTGGAGTTTACATAAAATTCAATTAATAAAAATACAAAATAACAAGAATAAACTAATAATAAAAGAAAATTTTAGATTTATTTAACTGCTGGAATGTATAGAATTATTTATTCCAAAAAAAAAAACAGAAAATGAAACTAAATAAACAGTCTTGGATAACACTATTCCTGGATAGGAAGAATGCGGATAAAGTAAAACGAGAATATTCAGGGACACAACTGTAAATAAAATGGGGACAGTTGTAATTAAAAAGAGGACAGAGAAGTAATCAATCAGAGAGAGAGAGAGAGAGAGATGCGGGAGAAGGGTGCGAGTCTGGTCTAGGCTCCTCCCGGTTCTGGAAGTGGAGGCGCGACGATGGGGGTTGAGCGGTGGGAAATCTGAAACGAGAGAAGCTGCAGAGTAAAACACGTGAGAGAGAGAGAGAGAGAGAGAGAGAGAGAGAGAGAGAGAGAGAGAGAGAGAGAGAGAGAGAGAGAGAGAGAGAGAGAGAGAGAGAGAGAGAGAGAGAGAGAGAGAGAGAGAGAGAGAGAGAGAGAGGTGAGGAACAGTCCTCCCACCCCTCCTCGGTCAAAAGAAAAACAAAAAACAACAAGGTGGAAAGAGGAGAGTGAGAGAAAAAGAAGTGGAGGAGCTTCTTGCTCTAACCCTTCCAAAAAAAAAAAGGCTCCCCCCATTTCAACCTCTCTTTTCTTTATAAGGGGAGTTCCATGCTTGGTCAACTTTGCCCATGATTGTTCAGATTTGCTAGATTTGCCATGATTGGTTAGATTTGCCTTGCTTTGTGCCTTGGGACACATCAAAATAAGCTGATCTGAACTGTCTAACGTACTTTGGATTATCTGAAAAACAAAATATAAAATTAGAACTATCTTATGTGAGTAATTAGCTATAATGATCATCCGATTGTTAACTTTTCAAATTAACGGTTGGATGATCGATTATAACTAAAATTGATTTAAAATCACAAAATTACCTTATCAAATGATCTAATAAAATATTAATATAAGGTTATTTTATGCAAAATTAAGGACTCAACAACTTTTAGGCTACAACTAATTTTAGGAAAATAAAAATTACATAAAATAACATGAAACAAGTGTGGAAAGGGTTTCCACCTACCCATTTGGAGAAAAACTTTAGTTTTCCAGTCCCAATTAAAAGAATCCCCACTTGATGATAAGATAGCCCAAGAACCACTTGTCTTGTGATTTCCTATTGTTTGAACCATTGGATCTTAAAATTGATTTGAGGGTTTTGTAGATAAGGCAGTCTAGGGTCTTATGGATGGTGGGATTTGTGAGTTTTGATTTGGAATAGCATGCCTAATTGAATTTTGGTCTCTTGTTCCAATTTAGAGAGAGGAGAGAGAAAGTGAAAGAAGAGAGTTTTGGAAATTTGGGAAGGAATCTAGATTTGGGTTTTTAGGTTAAGTAAGATGATTTCGTGAGAATTTTAATGAACATATTTGGAGGATTTTTGGAGGGGTATTTATAGGTGTTTTTCATTTTTCATAATTACTTGTAATAATTATGTTTTAATTCTTTTAAATATTAAATTAACATTGGATCCTCCACTACCATCTCCTTCTCCGTTAGTAGGTGGTATTAGTTTGACCACTCATTACATATTTTCTAGCTGTTGGATTTGTTTGTTGGCCCCTTGTGAGCCCCATGGGGTGTGAAAGGACCATTTTGCCCTTTTATGGAGAAAAATCCATTTTATTCTCCCAAACTCGAAATTGAGCATACTTAGTGGCGTTGGAAGTCTATTTCTAAGTACACTCTAAATATTAATGTCTTAGATCTTAGTTATGGGTAAAATTATCATTTTACCCTTTTATTCATAAAAATAAAGAAAATTAGGGACTTTTCATTTTAATTAGGAATTGAATGTACTTAGTGTCATTTTGATCCATTTTTTGAGTAAATTTATAATTTCTAAGTTTTAAATCATGTTTTAATCTCTATAAAAAGAGAATTTCCAATAACCTAATATTCCAACCTAGAATTTCTAAAAACTCAAACTTTATTGATTTTCTCAATCAATTTACAAAAATTGGGGTTATTACATCAATAATTGGTTGGACAACTTTTCCTTTTGATTGTGCTAAAGTGAATATCTCTTATGTATTTTCCTTATTCTTTCTTTATAACTTTTTCTTTTCTTTTCTTGATAATACTCTTTTTTCTTTATTTTCTTTACATATCTTTTTCTTTGCAGGAAGGCTTTTTCTTTGTAAGCACTTTGATATTTTTCACTTCTTTTACTTTTTGTACCATCTCTAGTAATTTTTGAAAGGCATTTAATGGATAGTCTTACTGGGGTTTCTGCATTAAGGTGAATGGGGTTTTAAAAAGAAAAATCTTATTAAGAGGCTCAAAGTCTAACCAGTGATATAGATATATTGGGTAGGCTTTATGTCTTTGGGCTAAAACAATGATGGTCTATATCATTTCATAGGTTTCTTAAAACCTATCAAATTCAATAAATATTCAGGAAACAAAGTTAGTACTCCTATTAATTCTTGACATTTTGACCAAAACAAAGATATTGGGATCTATCAAAGTAATGTTCATAGAAGGGAATATGGAATTACTTATAACCTTCAGAAAGATGATAATCTTTAAAATCTCATAGGGTATATAGGTTTCCACTAATTTTTCTTAGGATCTTTAAGTCATAACTATCTATTAGCCTAGACTTTTGCACTATTTGTAAGTGTATTTCGAGATTTAAATTTCATAAAACACTTTAGGACATGAATAAAATGCAAAATTTGTCATATGCATTTCTATTAAGAACTTAAACTAGTGGGAATACCAAGCTTCAGATAATCCAATTCTCATCATAGTAAAGGAACTTTGTCCTAAAAACTTTGAAATCTAAAAAAAAGATAAAAAAATTTCTTGATTTTTTTAACAAAATATGAACATCATCATCATCATTAAGACCTTATCCCAATTAGGGGTCAGCCACATGAATCTTATTCCTCCATTCCACTCTATTAAATACTATGGCTTCATTTAGTCCCAAAGTCTTTAAGTCTTTCCTCACCACTTCTATCCACATTCTTTTGGGCCTTTCCCTTGCCCTTTTAGAACCTTCAACTTGTATTTGTGTCACTCCTTCTAACTGGTGCCATTGTTGGTCTCCTTTGAACATGTCCAAACCATCTAAGTCTAATCTCCCTCATCTTGTTACCTATTGGTGCTATCCCTAAATTTCCTCTAATATTTTTATTTCTAATTCTATCCTTTCTTGTCTTACCACTCATCCATCTCAACATCCTCATTTTTGCGACACTCATCCTATGAACATGATGTTCCTTAATTGTCCAACACTCTGATCCATAGAGCATGGCCGGCCTTATAGCCATTCTATAGAATTTTCCCTTTAGTTTGAGTGGCACCCACCGATCACATAAAACACCCGATGCACATCTCCATTTGTTCCAACCCACTTGGATTCTCTGGGTAACCTCCCTCTCAATCTCTCCACTTTCATGGATCAATGATCCTAAGTATCGAAAGTGGTCTCTCATGGGGAACTCTTGGTTATCAATCTTGACTGGTGTTCCACTCCTACTCTCCTTGCTAAAATTACATTCCATATATTCTGTCTTAGTTCGGCTAATTTTAAATCCTTCCGATTCTAATGCTTCTCTCCATAACTCTATCTTTATGTTTGCACCCTCCCTTGTCTCATCAAGTAGGACTATATCGTCTGCATATAGCATGTACCAGGGGATCTCCTCATGCAAATGTTTTGTTAACTCATCCATAACTAATGTGAAAAGGTATGGACTCAATGCCTGATCCTTGGTACAATCCAACAGTGGCAGGAAAATCACCAGTCATGCCACTAGTGGTCTTAACATTTGTTACTGCTCCCTCATACATATTTTTAATTATGTCTATATACCCCTGAGAAACCCCTTTACCACCCAACACCCTCCATATTAACTCTCTAGGGACTCTATCATAAGCTTTCTCTAAGTCAATAAAGACCATGTGAATGTCTTTTCTCCTCTCCCTATATTTCTCTACTAATTGTCTTAGTAAGAAAATAGCTTCCATGGTAGACCTCCCAGGCATGAAACCAAACTGATTCTCTGATACACTTGTTTCATGTCGTAGCCTGTTCTCAATCACTCTTTCAAAAAGTTTCATGGTGTGGCTCATAAGTTTGATCCCTCGATAATTAGTGCAGCTTTGAATGTCTCCTTTATTCTTATAGATTGGTACAATAGAGCTTTTCCTCCACTCATCAGGCATTTTCTTTGATTTTATGATCTTGTTAAACAACTTGGTCAACCAAACTACCCCAATATCTCCCATATGCTTCCAAATCTCTATTAGTATACCATCAGGCCCCATGGCCTTTCCTGATTTCATCTTTCTCAAGGCCTCTTTTACTTAAAGTATTCTAATCCTACATTCATATCTATAATATCCAGTGTTATTTAGATTTATAGTAGTTTCAATCCCTATATTCTCAGGGCCATTGTCATTTAACAATTTTTGAAAGTATATTTCCCACCTTTGTTTGATCTCATCATCTTTGACTAATACCCTTTGATCATCGCTTCTAATGCACCTAACATGCTCTAAGTCCTTAGCCTTTTATTCTCTTACTTTTGCAAGTTTAAACACATCTTTCTCACCTTCTCTTGTTCCTAGTCTATTATAGAGCTCATCATATGCTTTAAGTTTAGCCTCACTTACTATTCTCTTAGCAACGTTTTTAGCATTCTTATATTGTTCATAGTTTTCATTATTTCTAATCTTCTGCCATGCTTTAAAACACATTCGTTTTTCTTTAATAGCTTTTTGCACTGTTTCATTCCACCACCATGTTTCCTTTGTTAATGGCCTTTTACCTTTAGATACTCCTTAGACATCTTTTGCCACTTTCTTAATGGACTCAGCCATATTAGTCCACATGGTATTTACTTCTATTTCATAGTTCTAATTTCCTTCTACCATCAACTTATTTTTGAATGAGGTTATTTTCTCTCCTTTTAAGTTCCACCACTTAGTTTTTGGATGTGTATTAAGTTCAGTTCTTTTACTCCATCTTTTGATATGAATATCCATAACCATTAACCTATGTTGTGAGGTTAAACTCTCACCGAGTATCACCTTACAATCCTCACATATAGATCGTTCATTATTCCTAAGTAGAAAAAAGTCTATTTGGCTTTTATGAAGTCCACTTTTAAAGGTTATTAAGTGTTCATCCCTCTTCTTAAAGAGTGTATTTGCAATGGATAGGTTATATGACAAAGCAAAATTGAGGATATTCTCCCCCATCTCGTTTCGTTTACCTATACCATACCCTCCGTGCATGCTATCATATCCTTCCTTATCTTTTCCTACATGGCCATTTAAGTCTGCTCCTATAAATATCCCCTCAGTATTGGGAATTACTTGCATGACTCCCTCCATATCTTCCCAAAACTGTCTCTTGATTATATCTTGTAACCCTATTTGTGGTGCATATGCACTTATAATATTTATAATCTGCTCTCCTAAAATTATTTTATTATTATAATTCTATCATTGAGTCTTTTAACATCCACAACTTTATCCTTTAATTCCTTATCCATTATTATTCCTACGCCATTTCTATTATTTTCTTTTCCTACATACCATAATTTATACCCATTTATTTCTCTAGCTTTAGTCCCTTTCCACTTGGTTTCTTGGATACAAGCAATGTTGACTCTCCTACGTTTCATCGTGTCTACTAACTCCAAACTCTTACCTGTCAGTGTCCCTATATTCCATGTAGCGATGCGAATCTTATATTTTGGAGATACCCTATTTACTATCGCCTTTCTCGACCTCCATGGTATGAACCCATGTCCACTATTCACTGCACCTGGGTTTTGATGCAGCGTGTCGCTTCCAAGGGGATGCTCTAGCAGCCCTTGCTCATTTTTTACTACATCCAGGACTTGATGCAACGTGTAGCTTATGGGGAACGCCCTAGCTTGAGCGAATGTCATTTTTCAATTCATGTCATGTTGGGGTTGCCATAGTTTTTAAAAAGCTAAAGATGATTTTCATTAAAATCATCTTCAGCTTCACCCTTGTCGGCGAGCTACTTGACGCAAGGGTGGCCATATTTTAAGAAGCTGAAGATGATTTTCATTTCTTCCTCACAAACTAATATACAAATGCATATTTATTTGTAAGAAAGAAATAATAGAATCATTTCTACTTCCCCCTTATCGGCTAGCTACCTGACACAAGGGTTGCCATCTTTTAAGAAGCTGGAGATGATTTTCATTTCTTCCTCACAAACTAATATACAAATGCATATTCATTTGTAAGAAAGAAATCATAGAATCATCTTCAACTTCCCCCTGCCGGCTGGCACCTGACGCAAGACCCTCCTCCTTTTTTATCTAGGCTTGGGACCGGCATTGGCGGAGTTTAACAAAATATGAACAATGACTCACAAATCTCATGCATGTTCACACCCCCCTCCCCAACCTGAACTGAAGCCTAATGTTTTAAAATATAAGACACAAAATGATAAATGGCTAATGTATAACAATGAGACTTTAAAATCTTAGATTGCCTCCTAGTGAGCATTAAGTTTAAAGTCATTAACTAGACTAGACTTACTATGTTAAATCTAACAAAGAAATTGAAAAATTTTCACGCCACTTCTGAATCTAGTAGTAGTCTATATACATTCTCTACCTCAAAATTTTTGGAGGTGATAACATTAAGATACAAAAGACCACTAAAATTTTGGATTTAGTGGGACCATATTAAAATTTGTGATCCTCCATTTTTAGAATTTCACGATAGCCAATAAATATCCTCCACCTTGAAATATGAGACAGTGGTAACTTGATAACATAAAAAAAAACCATCAACTTTGTTGGACCATATTGAAATGAATGGTCCCCTTTTTCAACGAATTGAGGGATAATGGGCCCATAGCAATTAGTATACATTTTTCCTCCTTCTCCCTTATATTTTCCTAAAACTAGGGTATAAGCTAACTCTACACTTCCCTAAAAGGTTGTCCTTCATTGAATGGAGGTAGGGTGGGGCTTAAACCTTTAGTGTCTCCTAATGTGTATCCTAGAGTGGTTATGATGTACGGTCTGTACATCAATGGATGCTTCTTCTTCCTGTTCTTTAGATATAGGTAAGGTTTTAGGTAGACCTACATTGCGATCTAGAGTTTCAACAGATAAGGTTTGTAGGTTCTAATTGGTACTACTTCTACACTCCAAGGCCCAATTTGTACTTTAGGCTCTGTAAGGGGTTCTACTCTGTCTTGCCATTGAGAAGTGTCTACTAAAGGCTCACTGTCTAAGTATTCATTCTCTTCATCAATGGATGTCTCTTCATCATAATCAAGAGTGGGACAAGACTTAAGTCGATATGTATTGGAGGATTCCAAAAATGCTTGAAAATGTTATAGCTAAGAAGGAAAGTATGGTATCTCCATCCTTTTAGTTCTATCAAGGGTTTTCTCACTATTCTCTCCCATTTGTTTCATCTCATTAGCCCATTGTATAATGTCATCGTGCATTTGATCCATTTTAAATGATATTAACTTGTGACAACCCGGGTTTTCTCATGCATTTTTAAATGCAATACCTAATTTCCTAAGGCGGGATGCATCCCTATTTGAAAACCATTCTATAAAAACCATGCAATGCAGCGGAAAACCTTAAGTTTTAAACTCATTTTTGAAAACCCAGAGTGTCATTTACCTTCACAACAACCAAAGTGGTTTTCAAAAAACTTCAAAAATCATAAATATTTTCCCCAGGTCTTTCCAGTCACAGCACACAGCCCAACTATAATTAAATACAACTTCATGTCCAAAGGGTTGAGAGTTTACTTACATGTATAACTTTCTTCTTTTTGATTCACTTGCTCATAGCACTAATATCTCCTGAGACATCTTCTATTTATGAGTGGAACTATCCTGAAAAATGTTAAGGATAGGGTGAGTATATACTATACTCAGTAGGAGTCTATCACTACTAGTTTTATAATGCATGCGATGTTTTAAAATCATATGCTCTTTCCAAAACATGTGCATGTCTGAATTCTCAAGTTCAATATCAACATCAAAATCCATTGCCAAACTGAAATACTAACGCCACTCAATAGTGGTAGAGGCCGGGTGACCAAATCACATAAGATCAAATAAGCCAAAACCTCTTTTCAAAACCTGTCCTCTTTGGGTCCCTCACAACTGCTTGGCCCTCAGCACTCCAACGCCTTTTGGCAACCCTCAAGGACATGCAATCTTTGTAAGAACTTAATACTCATAGATCATGCAATGTATGCAATAGTTTTCAAAACATATCTATGCATAATGTATATACAAAACATGTCCATGCATAAAGCATTTGTCACATGCATGCTAAACAAGTCATATACTTGAATCATGTATTTGCAAAACAATCATAGTTCTTTTAAAAGAATCTAGTAACGATAGAGCACCTACCTCAAAGTCGCCTGGAGTTGCGTCCTTTATCGCTCAACCTGTCCCTAGGTCTCATTTATAAACTCCTGGGTATAAATGGATACAAGGAGTCCTAGTTAATTTCAGTCTTATTTAGACATTAGATCGCTAGCCCTGCCTATTGGGTCCCTGGTTCTTGCCTAATTCATTGTCAGGCTAGATCCTATGGTATGGATATACTTTCCAATAGTTAAATTCTATAATTTATCCTCTAATCTAACTTTAAAGTCTCAATAGGTCCCCGTGCCCTGGTTCCCAAGACACCCGTGTATCCTGGTTGAACCGCGACCGCCTTAGGTGCCTGGGCGCCCAAAGGCCGTGCCAGGGACTGCGTTTTGCACGCGTATATGCATGCTCAAGTAACGCGCTATAACGTGCATCATCACACGGACGCACCTTGTAGCATGCCGCGTCTTAGCTCCCAGGGCACCCCGTGCATCCTGGTCAAGCTAGGACCCGTGCCCCATGTTGCGTACATACCCAAAGGCCGTGCCTGGGATAGTGTTCGCACGTGCACAAGCATGCCTAAGCGACGCGCTATGATGCGCATCATCGTATGGACGCACCTTGTAGTGTGGCGCATCTCAGCTCATAGGGCACCCCGTGCACCCTGGTCGAGCCAGGACCCGTGCCCCATGTCGCGTGCGCACCTGAAGGTCGCACCTGGGACAATGTACGCATTGTCGTACACCTAGAACCCGTCCCAGGGACCCAGTCCCAAGTGCACGTGGTGCTTGGCGTCCTTGGGACGCCTAGCTCGTGCAAGGTTGCTGAGCCATTTTGGGATGTTTTCCGGCCAGGAAATCCGGTTAGAAAACGTCTGAGAACGCTAGATCCAGCCTGGATCTAGCCTGAAAGGGGGAGAACCAAGAGAAGGGAGGTAAGGACGTCTTACCTGGGCAGCCTGTAGTGCCCATTTTACGCTGGACCTTCCTGCTCATCGGAAAAACTCGTACAAGGTGGAAACCCCATTGCCTAGATCGAAAAAGAGAAGAGAGGGGAAATGGGGAGATGGGAATGGCATGGCTGGGCTGACTTTGGCCTGGCCGTTGCCTGAAAATGCAAAGGAGACGGGTTTTCGATCTTACCAGAAACCCCAGTCTTAAACGGCCGAAAAAACGCTAGAAAACTTGGGTTTTTGGAGAGGGGAGATGGGGCTTTTATAGCCCTGCTATGGCGATGCTGCCAATGGCGATGCCGCCCTTGGCGGTGGCAGAATCCTCCAGAAAAATCAGGATCGAGGGTTTCTGGAGGGTTCTTGAGGTTGAAGACGATAGGGGGTGCCGTTATCAAAACGCCCCCCTGCGTTTTTCGTCCTTTTTCGTTTTAAACGTTTTCTATTTAAATTCCAGAAATACCCTTATCTTTAAACGGCCGTAACTTCTTCATACGAACTCCGTTTTGGGTGATTTTTGAGGCGTTGGATTCCATTTTTCAAGTAGAATATAATGGTACTAAGTTTCCTCACAAATTCCTTTGTTTATTATTTTAAATAAAATCAAACATTCAACTCAGTTTATTTCTTATAAAATGTCCAATTTTTGTCAAAAATAGCGTAAATTGCTCGGGCATTACATAACTCCTTTTTTTTATTTTAAATTTGGATCTCTGCTAATGATTGTTCTAACTTGTATGGTTCATACTGCTGAGTCTTTGGGGTACTGGGAAAGGATTGATTGGGTTGGAACTATAATGGTTGTCCCTGATATTCTTGATAATCATGGTAGGGTTTAGCAGGGTAGCACCATGATGGTTCTTCTTGATAATTCTAAGACTATGGTTGTTCATGATGCCTAGCCTATCCCTTATAATTGTGGTAGTTTGTCTCAGAATAATTGTTATTGCTAGGGTAAGTGAATGCAGTAGGTGCATCCACTATCTCCTAATAATATCCACTATGGGTGAAGCTTGATGGCCATGAAGTAGTGGGATATGTGTGGTTGAAATAGGCATGGGAATTGTTGTATTGAGGATATTGATATGACCTAATATAATAATTCTTGTACTGAGGTTATTGATATGACTCAGGATTGGAATTAGCATATTGAGGTTGTTGATATGCCTTAGTATCTTTTATAGAAGTAATTAACCTATTCATTAGACTTTTCATACTAACCAATAGACCATCAATTGCATTGGACAGATTAGAAGTATACCTTGCCTATGTCTCATCATATCATGTAATGGCTTAGAAGTGAGATGGTATGAAAGTGGTGGTTTTCCATCCCTTGTTTCGTAGGCCATTGAATTCAACTTTACATACAACAAAATAAATTGTTGTATAAAATGAATGAGTACTTTCTTTTTTGAAACTAATTAGAAGCCATAACTATATGATGCATCCTAAATAAATGTGACTTCTAACTCTAAATGATGCACAACCAATTCCCTAATGCTAGTGAGCTTGATTTGATGATTTTTGATAATATGTGAGGTTGTAGCTTTCAACCTAAAGTTATAGCTCCTTCTTTAATCCAGAATTGATTATTTCTTACCAGTTAGGTCTTGCACAAGGTGATTAATACAATTCTCATGGAAGGAGGCATTTAGACCTCAACAACTATTAATAGAAGGTGTAGAAAATCACTTGGACTTTTGGATACCTACTATAAGCATAAAGTTCAAGAGCCATTGGGGTGACAATTGATTGTCTCTTTCAAAAAGGGTCCTATGAGCTCAAAACCCTATGTCTCTTGCCACTTGATTTTAAATTAAGATTAATGGTTAGGATCGCAAGCATATAAGGAATTGACTTCATTTCCTTGGTGGACCAAGGATTTGGTGATGAACTTTAGTCCTTATCTTATGAAGGTTCCTGTGAGGCCCTTATTAACATTATGTTCCATCCACCATAAAGCAATAAATGTGCAATGCAAGTACAAGTAAGCAAACTAATGCAACCTATATGCTATCCAACTAAAGTTTAGATAGATGTAATCTAATGCAATAACCCTAAATAAGATGTAACAAATAAGATGAATGAACCTAAACTATATGAATTACACTACCAATGAATATGCAATTCTACTAATGCAACTACACTAAGATACTTGCTGTGGGGTTTGTGATGAAGATCAAGTGTGGGTCTCCATACCCCACACTTGCCATGTATTAATACAACCCTTTTAAAATTGAAATAAAGAAATTGAAGGTAGCAATGGGACTTCACTTCAAGTTCACCCAAATGGATAAAAACCTAATCTAGGAAAGCAATAAAATTTAGTGAAGCTATGGACCATAGGATCGCTGGCGCAACATTGCCAAATTCCCCTAGCACAAAATAAGCAAGATAAATCAATTTATGAGGAATTAGCAATATATGCAAATGCAATGTAAAAATGCTAATCTAATGCAACCTAAAACTGCAGCTAAAGATAAACAATTTAAATAAAGATCCAACCACAAATCCATTGCCATTCCTTGGCAATGACAATAAAAACTTGGTGTAGGCTCATGAATCAATTGTAGTAGATGTACATGAGTGAGGTTGATTCTATGAGGAATCTCACAATTTTGTATGTTGGATGGATCTTATTTAAAGCGTGTAAGAGAGATATTAATTTGGTTGAATTAGGAAATTAATGTGCATAAAAGAGAGACATGCATGAAATTAATGACTAGAATTGAAGGAAAACTTACCAAAGCTAAAACTAAGAAGTGAAATTAAAAATAACATGCATGTAACAAAATAAAACTAATGCTAAATTAGAATAAATCAAATTAGGCAACTAATCTTAAGAAAACTACTCAAACTAGAAACTTTCTTAAATTAACACTTACCTAAGCTAAAACTTACTAAAACTTTTTAAAATTAAAAAAAAACATTCTATACTTAAAATAAGAAGCAAACAACTAATTTACGACTTGAAAAATAAGATTATGCAACTAAACTAAGCAAAAATCAAACATGAATGTGACCTACTACCATGTGCATGATCCATGGACTTTGTGCATGGTTCTAAGGTGGAAAAATTGCCAAAATTGATGGATCTAAAGTAACATATTACAAATATTAATCAATGGATCTAATAAACAACATGAAAAGGTAAATGGATTCCTAAGGATTTAATAAAAAACAATGTTTAGATAGTTGGAAACAAAGCACAAAAGAGAGAAAAATTCCAGATTTCAACTACTCATGAGCATCAAATAATTCAACCATAAAAATGGATTTGAAGCCAAAAATTTCAAGGGAGGAAATACCCTAGATCTAAAGTACATTGATAAGAGAAATAGTCCATAACAACAAACCTCAATGAATTTCATTAAATTAACACCAGATTACATCCAAAATCCTGTGCATAATAGATGTAGTATTTCTGGAAATTGTGCAGAATTCCAATGCATAAGACCTAATCTAAACTATAGAATTTCATTAAATCAACACCTAATCGCATCAAAATCTTGTGCATAATACATGTAGTATATCTGGAAATTGCACTGAATTCCAATGCATAAAACCCAATCTAAACTATAAAAAAATACAATTTAATGATCACAAATTAAAGTATGATACATGCAAAGAAAACCTAGAAAGGAATTAAGAGAATATATGGCTAATAGGTGAACTAAGGCAAGGAAATTGACCTAAAACTATAGTGGGAATAAAGTGAAAAATGTATTTTCCAAGGAGAAAACTCAAGGTTGCACGTTATTTATTCTCTTAGTTGTCACTACAAGAGAAGAAATAACTTGAATCTCAAGGGAATAAACAAAGAAAACTAATGGAATGGCAAAGAAGATGGGAGAAGCTAGATGGAAAGAAGAGAGTAAACTAGAAAGCAAAACAATGGAAAACTAAGACAAGGAAACAAAAGCAATGATGGCAAAGTACTAACCAGACTTAGAGAGAAAATAACAACAAGAATAACGAGATATCCAATGAAAGAAAGTAGCAAAAGGTTCCAAAGTCTAGTAGCAACTAAGCTCCAAAGGAGACCTTTGTTTTAATGTGTCTCACCCACGTCTACTTAGAAAAAAACATTGGAAGCCTTAGGGTATATATATATATATATATATATATATAGATGTTTTAGCTTCCAATTTGATGAATGTTTAATCTCAGAAAGAGGTGGAGATCTAGATTTAGGGATGAGGTGGAGTTTGAAGGAGAAAAGTTAGGTGGAGATGATGTAATAAGGATGACACGAGAGAGAGAGAGAGAGAGAGAGAGAGAGAGAGAGAGAGAGAGAGAGAGAGAGAGAGAGAGAGAGAGTCATGGTTGGATGGTTTCTAGATTAGGAAGGGGAGAGGCATCTTTTTCCTTGAATGGTAAGTGGCTCTCCACCCTCCTAATTGGATGGTGATTGGATGGTGGGAGAATGAGGGAATAAGAAAGAAATAAAGATGGAAAATTTTGCATAAAAGCTAGGGTTTGATGAGCTTTGAATGGACATAGATCTAGGTTTTCCTAGTTAGGAAACCGGTTGAAATTGCCAACTAAGCAAGGAGGGAGGGGCATCCTCTTCTTGGAAAGTTGCTCCTTCCTTGAGTTAAAACATGGAACCCTAGGGTGAATGGTGGATTAGGGTTAGGAAATAGATCAAGAAAGTGGAATTTTCTATCTTGATGGGCCCCTTAAGACGTGATCATCTTACCTTTTACAATTATCTCTAAAAACCCTTAAAAATCACCCTTTTAAAATAGGAAAGTTGCATGGATTGATGCTCCAATCATGTGGCTCCATGTGGCACGCCTCCTTGTATTAATGGCTCATTTCTTGTTAGCTTAAGTGGCTTCAAAGCTTAAGTAGCTCATGTGGCTTATCACCCTTTTTCAAGTGGCCTGAATGGCTCTCATGCAAAGGTGGTGGAAATGCATGCCTTGGGCTTGGGTCCATTTCTAGTCACTGCTTGCTTAGGTTTCCTAGTTAGACTAGGAAACCTCATGAATGACTTCAATTCTTATCTTGATCAAGCTCGGACTTTGGATTACCTACTCAACACATACAAAGATGAAAAATCTTATTAAGTCCTAGCAAATTATGATCATTCACATATTTACTTTGGATTAGCTCCTAAACCTACAAAATATCAAACTTTTAAACTATTAGGTCAGAAATGCATGTGTTATAACTTTTGGCCAAAATCCCTAATTTAACATTATAAGTTATAGCACATGGGCAACTAATTTGGGTACTTTTTATATGAAATTGTACACTTATCAGTAGTAGGGGAGTGACTGTGGCATAACTTGCAATAAGAAAGATTTGAATACATAAGATAAATCCATATCTATATACCAGATATTCATACCATGATAAATTCCTTGAAAACCAACTATCAAACACTAAAAATATATATGAATTGAAGAATAAATAAAGATGCAGTTGTAATCAGGTAGTGACAGTAGAAATTTGAAGTTTCAGGAAAAATTTCTTACGTACACTCTATGAACTAGTAATGTGTGAAATGATCTTCACCACTTTAGTTGATGATTTATATTTCTTTGAGGTTGAATTTAGTGGTGAAAATTTGCATCTAACATGGTCAAATAGCTAGAAATCTAGTGGAATCAACATATTTCAATCAAACAAACTAAAAATTGATCTTTTTTGTGTGAAAATGTAGCAATTTTTGTACACACATCATCATACCCTATCACTAATTTTCACTAAAAGCTATGACTTAAACATTAAATTCTTACTAAAAATTGATTCAAGCTTGTATTTGAGAAACTAATGAACCTTTACAATGGTTTGGATTAATAAGAAACTGAAGAAATAATGGTAATTAAAGATGAACAATCAAAGCAATAGACTTGTAGCAAAAAAAAAGCATATGAGGAAAATTAATGAATCAATGATGAAATTTCCAATCAAATTTTGATTTTTATTATTATCATACAATAGCTAACAACATAAAAAATAGATTAGAACTCATGAAACATGAAAAACAACAACAAATTTTGCATTGTTTATTCAGAGAAAGACCAAACAGTCAGTGTTTACATTGCTTCTTCTTCTCTTTTCTCTATTCATACCAGTCGTGATTCAATCCCTTTTTTCTTAGGATCTCATAGTAGAAACAATTGATACCTCCTCAAAATTTCTTTTAGACAATGGAAAGTAGTTGGTCGCCCCCCCCCCCCCAACACACAAACAAGTTCTCGGCCATTTCTCTTATATAATGACATCCAAGGCCCTTTTTGAAACTACTTAAAATTTTGTCTCATTAGATCCTCTTGACCAAGCAATTCTTGTAGATACTAATTTTTACTTCAAAATATTAGAAACTTGTTGCTGGTCCTTACTTGATTATCAAGGAATGCATCTAGAAAGTCTAGTCCTCTAATCTCCAACCCATTCTCAAGATCTAATCTCAAATGTCCAAATGGCTGAAATTGGGCATCTTATTGATTTTGCATAAAAAAAAATTTTAGGTAACCCAATCTATGAAACTCCTCTAGGATGATGAAGCCTCCTCATCTATGACCACTCATGCTTGAAGCATCACATTCTAAGGTGGTTTTAAAGTGATTTAGATTATCATTCATCTTCATCAATCTACTTCTAGTCTTGGAATCCTTAGATGTTTCAACCATCTGTAATTGGAAAATGTTAAAAATTGAGCTATTTCTTTTGGATTTGATTTCAATCATCTATATTCATATTGAGTTTGTTTGAGCCATCCATTTGTATCTAAGCTTTCTTAGTAATCGAAAATGTTGCTTGCTTGATCTAACCACTTGAATCATGATCAACAACCTACAAAACACCGAAAAAGTCTTATTAGTATCATACAATATGGTGTAATATATAGCTACCTTAGATTGTCCATCAAACCCTGAAAATACACCAAATTATGATGAATGAAAAATAAGTGTTTTAGTGAAAATATATCCTATAAATATGAAAATGAATGATCAAACACACTTAAAATAATGGAAAAGTTAGGGTTTTTCATCTAAAAATGAACACTCAGTAGTTTTTCACTATTGATTGCAACCCAATTTGGGTTAGCTTTTCTCTAAATTAAAGGGGGTTTTGGGCCAATCCAAAGCTTGTGTTTTCTAATTTATCATGTGAAAATTTAAATCCCTTGACTCCCCCAACATTTTAATAGGTTCTTTCACTCAAACCTCAAGGCCATTCAGGGCTATTTTCAACCTTCAACTTGAAGCTAATTAAAATATAGCATGCTGCCCATGCTCATGTCTTTCAAATTTATAGAGTTTTCACCCATTCAAAGATAGAGAACATTCATTCACAATCATAGCTACCTTCAAGCTAAAGTTAACATTCAAATCACCATATCAATCTCATCATTCCCTTTCAAGTCTTTAAGTATTCAAATCATCCATCCAGTGGTGATAAATTTCTAAATTTCATAACATGCCTGCTGTTCATACATCAACTCTTCAAATGGGGAGGAAATAGATCAATTGACTCATTCACATGAATTGTACTACAAAAATCAAAGTTTTGATCCAAAATCAAGCATGTTTCAAAATCAATCAAATTTTGGTGATGTGAGAAATATATTCTCCAGAACAATTCAAAAATTGAGGTTTTGAAGGTTTCTTTTGAAAAAAACAACAATACACATTCTATGAGTCAAAAGCTAGGATTTCAAATTCTCATTTCATTTTAATTGAAATTGTTAGAATTTACATGAAATGGAATTAAAAGTTTTGGGGTTGTCACATAAGGCCTATCTATTATCCTTTTATTTTTGTTTATTAAGAGTCCGAAATGATGCCTAATTTTAATTGATAAAAGGGATTTCTTTCTTTTCTTTTTCTTCTTTATGTGACTTAGGGTCCAAAAAGTGATTCTTCTATATGCCTTTAATGGGCCCAACTTTTTGGAAGAAATTTGAGCTTTGGGGAAAGACAAGAGAGGGAACGTATGCTATTATGGCTTTGGATTTCTCATAGAATAAAGAATAAACATGCATAAAATCAAGCATCAGATGCCTCTTAGAATGAAGAACATAAAGGCATAAAATTGAGCATTGGATGTCTTCTAGAATAGAGAACAAACATGCATAAAATGGTTCAGTAAATGTCTCATAGAAGGGATAACAAATAGGTGAGCTAGATGTCTTCTAATATGGAGAACAAGTAGGCAAATAATTATGCTCCAGATGTCTCCTAGAATAAAGAACAAATAGGCATAAAAGTGATCACTCTATGTCTCCTAGAATGAGAACAAATAAGTGCAATGGATGTCTCCTAAAATGAATAACACATAGGCAAATAATGATCAAGAGCAAACAAAAGATGAGAGAAAGAAAAGCCACTTCAGTAACTCTTCGAAGTAAGAATTGTGACACTTTTGAAAATAAACTCTCAGAAAACTTTTTCTTCTTCTTGACAGAATCTCACTATACTATTATTCTCTCTTCCTTTTTTCTTTTTTCCATTTAGGTTGATGTGTATTTAAAGATTTTAAGAGTTGTTGGGGGTTTAGGATTATCTGTGTGACAGAGATGTGTGGGGGTTTTTGAGCATGTGTTGGGAATTGGGGTAGAGTGAGAAGTGTTAGGGGTGAGGATATAAGAGAAGGATGGGGAGGGGGGCTGCAAGTGGGCCTCAATCATTTTTTGACAAGGGAAACATGAGGGAGAGGTATAGGAGGGTGAGAACCTGGAGAGAAAGAAAAGGAAAATAGAGAGAGAAATAGGAAGTGGATGGGTTTATATGCACTCCAAACTAAACTAGGGAGAGAGAAAAATGTGGAGAGAAAAGAAACAAGAGAGAGAGAGAGAGAGAGGGAGAGAGAGAGAGAGAGAGAGAGAGAGAGAGAGAGAGAGAGAGAGAGAGAGAGAGAGAGAGTGAACAAGAGACGGGTAGAAAGCAAGAGAGAGTTGAGTGCAAAAGGAAGAAAGATACTGAAGAAGAGAGATGAAGAATGTTAAAGAGATAAAAAACAAGGAGGAGCGACATGGAGAATTGGAAAAATACTGAGGGACAAATTAAGTGCAAGTGAGAGAATTTGGAAGGGAGAAAGATAGAGAGAGCATGAGTGAAGAAGAGAGAATGATAGAGAGATCGAGAGAGAAAGGTTTGGAGTGAGTAAGAAGATGAGAGTGAGAGAGATAGAGTAAGATAGAGAGAAAGACCTAGGTGAATGAAAGGGGGAGAGAGAGTGCAACCCCATGGCTTGCAATGAGAGAGAGAGAGAAGGAAAGGGAATTTAGGCGGGCCCTATTCATTTCTCAAATTTTATGGTTCTCCATGTACCTAGAAGGAGATTTCCTAAGTTCATTGGATTCTCCATGATTCTTTTCTTTTCTTTTTTATGTTGATATACACATAATTATTGCATTTAATATCCTTAGAAATTGCATTTTTAACTTTGGAAGCACTTAATTTATCATTAATTAGGGTTTATTTGGCATTTTGTAGGATTAGGGTAGAATTGATAAATTTACACATTTTTGGCAATTTAAAACCCTAAAAGGAAGATCGTCCATCATCTAAGCAATTGCTTTGATCCACACGTCAAAAATCACACTAACATAGTAGGTAAGTGGTCGATCAAGCTTAGATTAAAATGGACACCTAAGATCAATTTGAGATGAATTGGGGTGACTCAGATTAAATCTAGAGGCAATAGTTCAAGTTTCAACACTTTTTCCAGTATGGAAGATGTTCATATCATTCCAAGATGTTTCAAAGATATCCACACAATTTGCACCCTAAACATTTATGCATGTGGGTTTCACACTCTCTCATTATTATGTACATCAAGGGTCCACAAGGCTTGGATTGCTAGATAAGGATTGAAAAGATGGTCTTAGCATCCTGGCAGATGAGAGGTAAAGATTATGTAAGATACCGAAGACATGTCGTTGTGGAAAGAACTTGGGTACTTTCCTAATTAGAAACTAACACTATAGAAAACTTCCATTAAATACCTAGGTAACATGGTAAAGAGATGTAATTGGAAAGGAAATGACTTCTTAAGATGGGAAACCAAGACTCCAATCTATAAAAACCCATGAGGATGAAACCACATTAATCCATTATTTTAACTCATGCACAAGGGATTAATTGATTTTGGACTTTTAATTATCAATTTTCATGGGTATGTTACATAATTTGAGACACATAGTAAGTACTCTTTTCAAGAGAATGATGTATTTTCTATAGTTTAAAGACTAATCTATAATTAAGTGATAACTAGTATAATTCTTAGATAGTTTGTGATAGTAAAAAGATACAAGCTATGCTCAATCCATACTAATTAACCTAGGCATATCATTAAAATTAAGAAAATAAGTAAATTTGGATTTTAACGAACACATCTTCTATGTTAGTATTCCATCATTGTTATTTTAACATGTGTTGCACTAAATCAATGCTTCTTATATATCATCATCATCATCAAGACCTTATCTTGATTATGGGTCCATCACTTGATTCTTTTCTGTATTTCCCTCTACTAAGTGTCATGGATTTATTTAACTCTATGGGGACCTTATCATAAGCTTTTTTTAAAATCAATAAAGACCATGTGAAGGTCCTTCCTCATCTCCCCATTTCTCTATCAATTGTTGAAGCAGAAAAATAGCTCCCACAATGAACCTCCCAAGCATGAAACCTTGGTTCTTTGATATACTCGTATCATGTTTTAGCCTCTTCTCCATCACTCTTCCAAATCCCTAGGCTTTAATAATCTGGTTAACACATCCTTTTTAGGTAATTGATAGTTAATTAGATCTTCTTAACTATTTCCCATTGCTTGGCTAGGTTAGAATAATTTAAGTTAAATTCTGATTACATTCCTAATCTTCAAAGTGAGTCCTTGTGGGATCGACCCATACTTGCACATCCATATTTCAATAGACTTGTGCACTTGTAGTAATTTTAAAATAAGAACATAAATGTTTGATGAAAGGGCATCCCTTTTGGTTTAGAAAGACTCCTTAGCATTGAAAAGAAAAGAGCGAAGCACACATGAGATCCATTTTATTTTATTTTGGACCATTAAATGGAAGTCCCATATGGGACCTGAAATAATTTGAATTAGGCTCCCTTGTTTCATTATGTTCCAAATATTAGGAAATTTGATTTTTTTACTATTCTTTAAAAGAGAAATAACAAAAACAACATTAAATGATGAAATGTTTAGCATTATTTCCAATTTTAGGTAGAAAGGTAGGCCTTATGAGGCATTTTAGTGTAAATGAAGAGAGAGAGGTCTATTTAACAAAATTATCCCTCAAACAGGCACCCACCTTCAAAAATTTGCAAGTTGCATGCAATGTGTAACTTGGAAAATTTTGAACATAGTAACCTATTAGCATCACGTATTTTTTTAAAGTTTTAGACTTGACTTTGTCTGAGTTGTTGAGTGCATTCATATGATGGCCCTCTATATTAATCTCTTACTCTTTGGGTACCTTTATTTACATGTCCTTCCGAGTAAAAATTTTGACCCTTAAGTGTCCCCTACTTGTTAGATGAGTATCTTGATTTTATTTCCTTTGGTTTATAGCAGATACTCTGCTAAAATTTTTCTAATGGTGCAAACTTCAAAGAAGGTACATGTAAACCTTTACAAGAAATATTTATGTTAAGATGACCTTGTATGTGAAGGCAAGGTGAACTATGAAGCATTGCAACTTTTAGGTGAAACTAAGGCCAAAGAATCAGGTTGGGTTTTGATCCATCACTAGGAAATTTTAGCAATTTCAAAGGACATGCTAGATATGTTCCCCTATGAGGATATAAAATTTTTTCACTAAATTTAAAGTTGATCATAAAGGTTATTTTGTGAGGGTTTCTCCCAATGTTTATGTTCATGGCCAAGTAGTGGATGTGAATGCTATGACGCCTAATATGAGGGATGACCTTCTGACAAATCTTACACCTACTTTAAGTCATAGAACTATAAATCAAGCAACATTTTTGCAGAATGGCAAGCATTTCTATGGTAGATATGTTGCAATAAAGGGTTGGAGTGAATGGGAAACTATGATTCTGAAGGGATTTGCAGGAGTTTTGAGGAGAACCAAGACCTTCTCTACTGTCCAAGTAACTTAGGGCATTTATCCCAGAGATACTAAAATCTTGAGATTGCTTGTGGACCTACGATGTCCACACATTAATACTTTTCATGGGCCATACAGTGAATTTGGCACTATCCTTCAAGAATTAGAAATGGCCTATTTGTGAGAATGCTTATGATGTACAAAATCCCAACAATTTTCAGTTATAGATATTTTTTGGAGGTAAGTCTAGATGTGATTTTTATCAAGTAACTCAAGAATTGTATATCACCTTTGGCAAGCTTATGGGAATAAATGATGGTAGGGTTGGCAAGTGCCTTCAATTTTGAACTTTAATGAACTACTTCTTTCCGTGCATGGAAGAACAAGTTGGAGAATAGAGGAAAGATAACCTCTTGGGGAAGTGGAATTTCAATAGTCACTAATCTTCCACCTTGAAGTACAAACTTGTTAAGAATGAAAATCCTCCCAGAATTTCTGATGACACCTTCCTAGCTAGGTTCCTCACTATGTGTCAAGCAAGTTTGTTTTGCCCAGTTTTAAGGGACTTTATATGTCTTGACACTTTTGTTGCAGTTGCCACCTTGGCCACAGGAAAAATAGTTTCTTTGACTCCTATATTAATGACCATTTATTTTAATCTTTTAGCAAGATATAGCAAGGGCATATTTGCATATATTCACCTATCTAATGTTGTAGTATTCTTATGCTAGCATACATAATTGGCTAGCTTCACTTTCACTTTCTAAGCTTGTTCTCTGCTACCATATGATTTAAAGTGATGCTTGTGCTCATATGTTGCAAATCATGATGCTCACCTCTTTATATTAGGTAAAGAGACAAGGTCATAACATTGTAACAAATCAGGCAACTTTTGATGACTAGGGACATTTCCAATGGATGTCTTTGCCCTATCCCTAATGTCAGTCAGTCTGACTCATTATCCAATGGGACAATCTTTAAAGGAATATCATGACTCTCCATAGCCAAAAAATTTAAAGGATTGCAACTGTGATGGCAACTACTGATGGTATTGCCACTGCTACGGTGGTATACAACTCTAGGACATAATTGTCCAAGTGTCTGTCCTTACAACTAGTACACATTCTCTCATTCACATTCCAACATTGCATGATCAAATGTCGTGGCTCAATGGCCTCTATAGTCATGTCAATGAAAGGTCTCTTGCCCTTACTAGGCTAACTCAAACTACCCATGTCTGAGTTTTTGTGATCAATCTTGGTCCTGAAAGGATCCCTCTTTACAAGTGTCAACATATAACAGTCTATCCATGGTCTCCTTCTTCATGGTGAAGGAGTTAGGGCAAGTCTCTTCAGCTAAGTATACTAGTTCAATACTGTTGAACAATCTAATTCTTCGCTTTAAGTGACAAACTGTCTTAGTTTCCAAAAATATTAGTTATCACAGACCTTCCCAAGGGCCTTTTAGATAGAAGTCTCAGCGATAGAGGACACATCTTCTCAAATAAGCATCCTTAACATCCTCGTAATTATATTTTTAGTGTCCTCACTTCCGCTATTTCACTTTCCTGAACTAATGAATTATTTCATGGTCATATCATTCAAAATCTTTACAACTCGATTAATTTCACACCAAATGAAATTTACCCTTCATAATACTTCCTTAGTCATCAAAAACCACATTATTATTTCTATCCGTGTTAAATGTAATTTAATCATAATTAACTTCATCTCGTCTTATTCACTTCATATGTTTTTCTTCTTAGTTGATTCATTATAAAATCATTTTTCTCAAGAATTATTCTCACAAATTAGTCATCATGTCCTCCAGGTAATATGCAATTCAAATCATAATTAAAACCCCAAGAACAATTTGTAAGTATTCATTCCCATCAATGTCTGATATCACTATTTTCGTAAGTGCAAGAACTCATTAGCTTTTATCCCACCTTATTCTCACAACAATATCTATCCCCATACCTACTTTAATAAGTATCTCTCCCTACTTGATTCACATCATTAATACTAACCATTTTTGTACAATGGTTGTTATATCCTTCAAGTGCTATATGTCTCCAATCATGATTGAAATCCTCAGAATGATTTAATAGCATTTACTTTTCATTAATGACTAGCTGTCAGTATCTCTTTATTCACTAAACTCACCAGTTTTCGTCTCACTCTCAGAAATTTCACCCATAGAAACACTAGAATCTCACTTCATCAAAATTTTAATAATTTTCACCATATTAGGGCTTATTTGTCAAATCAATCCACTTCAGGTTTAGATTAATACTACACTCCTCTCAACTTTCTTGAGTTCTCAATAATTGTAATCATTTCTTTTCCTTCATCATTCTTATCATGCTATTGTTATTACCATGATTATTAAGATTTTCTAAAAGTTTACTCACACCGTTCAAGTTAGAACTTGAACCTTCAAAAGAAGTTCATATAAATATAGCTTCTACCGTATAATAAGATTCTTACTAAGAGAACTAATTTACAATCTTTATTCTGATTCATGATTCAAAGAATCATACGCTCCCCATAAAAGTGTACCTCCTTGTGCTCATACAAAGATTTAGATTCTCAATTATTCTAAGAAAATCTGTCCACCTTCATGGCAGTATCTATATCACAATTATCAATATCCTTCACATGAGTTATCTCTGTAACTCATATTTAGGAAATCACCTCACTTCATGGACAACATGTGACCTTTACTTTGTTGAAATGGCTGTGATGGAGTATACCTAAGCTTTGATACCAAGCTGTGATACCCCGGGTTTTATACAACAATATAATAACAATTTATAAAAATAGTTGGGATTCCTGTTTTAAAAACTTTAATTTTTAAAGTGACCAAAAACAAAGCTCAATTAAATGCATGTATTTCAAAATCCTAGGTGTCATACAACCACAAAACCATAGATTTAATAGTGAAATGAAATTTCATTTCTATCGAAAATCCTGCAGAGACTCCTCTGTATTTTGGACCATTGCACATGACACGTGCCATACAAAATAGCTTGATAAACACAATATAAGACATAACATATAGGAGACTTAGTCTCCATGCCCATCCATCCTAATGAAATACTATTTTCGAAAAAAATGTATACACCAATAGTGGATAAGAAAATCAAGTTATTACAAAATACCCAGGGTCCGTCCATATAGCCATCACATCCAACATATATTCATATCCTCACATCCAAGTCACACTATAATTTATTTTAAAGTACAGTCTATAAACAATGATTAAAGCGAGGCCTTGAACAAACCTTGTTACTTTGAAATATCTTGAACACTCTACTAAAAACTGTCATTACTTTTGTCTGCTCTATTAGCACGTCAACCTGTAGCAACTCTCTGTATCTGAGGCACTGCAAACAAAGCAATGCTCCAGCAAGCTATGCATGTGTAGGTGATTCACATTTGATAATAAAATATGATAAAATCACATGACACAAAGTATCATTATCATGGTAAAATCTCATAAGATAAAACTATACAAGACATGTGAAACATAAGACATCCATAATGGATAAATTAGGAAATCATGAGCTAAACAAATTGTCATCAAATCTGAGTGACATAGCATGTGAGGCATGAAACATATGGATACACATCCATCACAGTTGGTGTCCATAGTAATAGCCACTGCTAAATTGGGCAATGCTCATTTTGAGGCACATATGTGATTTTGAATTTTGTAAGCAGTAACACTCATTTTGCTAGATGTTCGAATAAAAATGGTCTTGTCATAAGGTATTTGAGTCAATTGGCTTTGAAAATGAGGGTAACTGGATGAGATAGTAATGTTGTAATTTCTTGACTGCAAAGGCTAAGCATAGGTATATCTTTTCCAATAGGAGTGTACTTAGTTTCTATTTGGAGCATGGTTCAAGTAAGGTAGTATAATGCATTATCTTTACCCTCATCATTGTTTTGAGCCAGCAAGGCACCGAGAGAATTATCGATGGCTGTAATATATAGGATCAGTGACCTCCCCTTGGTGCTACTAAAACTAGATGGTTGAGGAGATAATTTTTAATGCATTTGAAGGCATTTTGGAAGTTTTCATCCCACTCGAATGCAACATCCTTCGTTATCAAATGGTAGAAAGGTTGACAATGCCCTGAAAGATTAGAAACAAATCTCCTGATGTATGCCAATTTCCCTTGTGATCTCTTCAGCTTGTGTAGGTTTCTTTGATGTGGCATTTCTTGTATGAATTTCATTTGTTGTGTCAACTCTGATCCCTTGTTCTGTCAATACTAATCCCTTGTTTTGTCAATGGGTTCTTTTAAGACAGTGCTTGTGGAAACTTTTAAAGACATGGGATAGGTTACTTGATGTGACTCTCTATCCTTAGTCTTTACTACAAGGTCATCCGCGTAGGACTCCAATTTATCATGCAATTTTCCTTAAAAAATGTGCCATGGTACATTGCTAAGTGGCCATGACATTTTTTAGACTGAAGGGAATAACTTCATAGTAGAAGATCCCTTTTGGCATGTGATACATAGTATTGCATAAAACACATTGATAAGTGGCCACGTCATTTTTTAGACTGCCCTTTTGACTTGTAAAACGTAGTACATTCTTCATGTTTGGAGCTCATCTGTAGTTAATTGTAATCAAATGAGCCATCCATTAAAGAAAGTGCTTCTTAGCCTACAATTGCATCAATTAAATATTCTATTTTAGGTAACTGAAATGATCCATAGGATGGGCTACATTTCAAAATCCCTAAAGTCAATGGAAACACAAATTTGTCCATTCCTTTTTCTCATACGTACAATGTTGGCAATTCACCTTAGATATTTCACCTCCAATGTAAATCTAGCTTCAATGAGATTATTCACTTTAGTTTCTACCCATGGAATCAATTTCAGCTGGAAGACGGCACTGTGATTGTTTAACTTGCTTCTTGGAAGGGTCTTTGACAACTGACAATTGGCAACCCTTGGGTGAAGCCTGGCATCTCCTTATGTGCCCATGCGAACACATTTTTATGTTACACGAAAAAGTTTTTATATTGTTGCCTTTCTTCTGAAATAAGTCCTACACTAACAAGCTCGAACGAGGGCCATCTTCTATCCCCATATTAATCTCAACTGGTTCATCAACTATGCTCGTCCGCCATCATCAATTTCCTTCATTGCAGGTGGGACAAATTCTTCTTCATGATCCTCTTCCTCAGCTATGGTAATCATGTTCATTGAAAGAGTGGACATGTCTTGAATTCTCGGTTGATGAGATATTCCATAGTAGTCTTGGAATCCTCAATCCTACCATCTCCATTTAGAGCTTGCTTTTGACGAGGCATCATCATTCCTTTAAAAGATGATAGTATGACCATAACCCCCATCTTGTGCATCATCATAATGGATAGTGAATTGTATCGGTGATATATGGTTCGGACTTTGGGAGCTTACGATCTGCACGTTGTAGCTTCTGAGGCGTCACTGTAGTTATGAAGAGAATCTCCTTTTTCCCTAGAACCACATGGATTTAGAAACCTTAGTTTTTCATAGCGGTGGCAACAGTTAGTGTTTTTTGTAGGCAGTTCTTTTCCCATAGTTTCCATACTCATATCACCTTCAGTAGTGAGGCGCACCATGGGCTTGGTGACTTGGACATTGCTATGTCATTGTCAGGAAGGTAGAAACGAGCATCTGCCAGATGTGAGTCAAATTTTGCAATCTGTTCAAATTCTTTTCTACTTCCCATCCTCAAGGTCTTCAATGCACTAGTGAAGTGTAGACCATAATAGTAATTTGTAATGAAGCCAAGGTTGTCCTAGTAAGGCGTTGTAGGAGGTTACTACATTGATACCGTGAAAATCTATCATCTAGTTATCTAGTCTATTTTCCCAATTTGCAACCTCAAATGAGCTACCCCGATAAATTTCTAACTACTTTGGTTGAACCCTTGAACGATCAAGTTGGTAGAAATTCAAGTCTTTGGTAGCCAATCCAAGAGTGCTGAGTATCTAAAGCAGGTTCACTACCAATCTCGAATCTATTGTCACCCTCTTGGTCGGCATGCTATTGACTTGAGCTGATAGGAACAAGGGGTGGTTATGTGTTTTTGCCCCAAAATGGAAGCCTTTCTTTGTGAAGTTTACTTGTTTTATATCTATACCCTACAAAACTTCACTGTCTTTATAATCTTATAACCTTGTCAACTTTTTCCACCCTTTCAACCTTATTTACCTCTACAGGATATTCTTTTTATTGATTCGGTGCTCGAATTAGAGCTTCTTGAGTTCATTTGACACCATAAGTGTACCATAGACACCTAAAAGAGAAGGTGTCTTCTTTAAGTGCAACAAAACATTATATTTCAGCTAGCTAGAGCATAGAAGCTTGCACATCATTCTGCAGCAGTCTGTCGTTGTGTCTTGTTTCCAAATTGTTCTATGTAGATGCCCTTGCTTGAGATGTGATTGAAGTATCAAGAGAAGCTTATCTAAGTAGAAGAGTGACCTTGATGTCAGAGCGATATAATCAACTTCCATTGATTCGTCCCTGGACAGTTGAACAACATTGCAATATGCTCAAGGGTCACACGAGTCTTGATCACCCTGAATTTCATGTGGCAAGAGTATATTCTAGGAAGCCAATGTCAATTTCGAAGATGCTTGCATGTACTTGTAATACCCTAAAATTTTAATTCACTTTATGTACATAAGAATAATTTAAAAAGGGAGAAATGCAAAATTCAATTTACAGGATTGTAAAATTTTAAGGATAATTAAAGAAAGACATGGAATTGACCATTCAAATATTAATATTAGCAATCTCCCTGGCAAAACGAGTCCAACAACACATGAGACAATCATCAGTAATCATGTTATCCATAAATGTAAAACTAAGTTTATACAAAATTAAGGGTAATAATTACTTGCATTTACGACGGGTAATGATTAATGAAAAAATTAAATTAGTCCCAGACTCCCACGCCACCGTAGCCTCTCCCCCTCTTAGCCTCCTCCCAGTCAGCGATTGGCCCACAACGCCAAACCAAAAGGCTGGCCGAACATGTCAACTGACAGGTTGGGCCCAGCCGCCTAGCCAATCCTACCACCGGCGCACCATTGCAAAACCTCCGCCTCTCCTCCTCCTTGGCCTTCCTCTCCGGTGTAGGCATAGACAACCCAAGCGTAGTGCACAGCATCAGAGTTCCCATTTTTTCTCTCTTCTCCCCAATTGCCTTCTTCTCGACTATCTACAGCAACGCCCATCAGCACCACGCTAGATCCACCTCCCTTTTCTCCTCTTGTTAGGTAGCTTCCCCTTTCCCTTTTCTTTTCTCCCCTTTTCCCCTTTGGGTCGACTATCGGACAGGTTTTCTCCTATGAGGATCCATTGGTGAACATATCCAAATAGACATAGCTAAAACCCTTATAAAAACAACTCGGATGAATAATCTGAGCCATTACATAGAATCGAAACACCTCAAAACTTGGGAAACCCAAGTTATAGAGAAAAAATTGGTGATCTAGGTTATAGATTTGGATGGAAAACAAAAGGACAGCCACGATTGCATTGTCCAAATGACTTCCATCAAATCTGTGACTAAGAAGCACCTTCAAGACATGCAATGGAAATGTGCGATCCTAGTGCATCTCTATGCACGCAAGTGCATGTGCATCAGTCACAAAACGCGTAGGATGCATATGTGTCCTAGTGACATCATTTTATGACTCATTTTGATCTAGATGCAATATGAATTGTTGAAATCTACTTAAAACTTAGATTTTCAATTCTGGAAGCAATATACCTCCAAATTTAGATTGATAATATCCTCAAGAATTCTTTGAACGAGATGGACCTATTAAAATAATAAAATTTAGGATTTGGACAAATCTTGAACACTAGTTTTGAGCCATGGACTTTAGATGGGTTAGATTTGCTAGATCAGAGAAAATCAGACTTCAAATATTTAAATAATTAGTTGATCTAACACAATATAGATGCTAATTTATAGTTACATCATCCAAATAATTTAAAATAGTAATATTTTATGATAAGAAAATCTAAAATCATTGATCTTATCTATCATAATTAGATTTGACTGTCAGATCACCAAATTATCTTTGGATATACAATTAGATCATATAAAACACTAAAGATTTGTAGGGTCAAGATGTATTAGACCAAAATATAGACAATTAAGACACCCAAGGCAACATTAAGAGTGATTCGATGGCAGAATCGTCCCAAAAACTTTGGATTGAGTAAGATTAGACCTTGTACGGCCTAGATCTGTTGATCATAAGTATCCAAATCTTCATAAATGACTAAATTAATGATCTAACATGGTAGATGAAATGATGTAATGGTAAGATTGTCTTGGTAAACTAAGATCTATAAATTTAGACCGTAGGATGAGACAACAAACATTCATTGGACCAGTCAAAGTAGGATCTGATCTTCAGATATGAATAAGAGCTAGTTAGAGGTAATTGAACTATAGGAAACTGAGAAAGTACTTGCAATCAAGTTAGATCAAATCTCAAAATGGATAACTGAACTAATCTAATTACGAGATTATTCTGATTGCCTTAGCTTAGGAAATTGAACATTAGGATGATCAGGGACTATTGATCTAATCGAATAGAATTCGATCTAATTGTTGTATCAATATATCAAAATTTAAAATATAAGAGATTATATGTCAAGCTGAGATCTATAGAAATTGAGGACATGTAGCTGATCTAAATAGTTGATCTTTAATCAATGATCAGGATTTGAGGATATTAAAAAATAAATAGATATAATTATGATCAAAGATCAATAAGGGCAAGATATCATATTTAATGATAATCAAAGACTAGATGAGTAATAAATGAGAAATTATGAATAAGTGATTAACTTGAAATGTATGTATGACTTGACAGATTTGCCAATTGATACCACATTGAGACTATCAGATGTTCTAAGGATTTGGATAGCCAATATTTGAGGTAAGTGGAATTTAAAATGCTATTTTTCATGAATTGCATGATCTTTTGACATAGTTATGATGTGATTTTAATAATTGCATAAGATTTGAGTTGCATGAATTATTTATAAGATGTTATTATTGTACGATATTATGCATGTAGTAAAAGGCTATAGTATTATATTTGAAAATTTGTGATATTATGTTTATGGGAATTAGATATGCATGTCATTTATTTAAAATACATGCTTCAGAATGCGTTGAATATTTTATATTGACATGATTTGATACGATAGCTAGTGGGCTTGATTTTGGTATAGGGTACGAACTATACATATGATATTTTATATCCATGATTTGATATCAGACAGGCATATAGCCTAATGATTTTATGATATCCTATAATATCCTCAATTTTTAACCCTAAATTAATAATTAAATTAATTAATTAAATTAAAAATTTTATGCATGGAATTTGGTTTTGAAATCACTAAAACTAGAAGGTACACATCGATAGGAATTGAACGATATAGAACATAAAAAACAGAGTTCAATGAGTGAGATATGACCATTTTAAGTTGTAAGGGTAAATTGGTAATTAGTCAGGGATGTGAATAAGAGGGGGTCATTTTGATAATGACATCCCTTTCCATTCCTATCCAGCTCCAATGGAGGAAGACAGTGATTTACCTTTCCATTCGAGAAGATCGGATCTCAACCTATAAAATAAGCTTCCCCTTCCATTTCCACACCAAACAACCAGAGAAAAACCCCTCTTTTCTCTTTGCACACTGCCAAAATGCATGAAATTTTGCATGCACTAGAGGACCTTTTGCATGCACTAGAGGACCTTGATCTCCCATCTCCGACTCTAATCAAGTAAGCCACATACTCTAAGTTGTTTTTCACATCATTTCCCAACTTTCCCCTCACAAATTCGGGCTAGATCTGGATTGAATGGCGGTTGGATAGCCTAGGAAGTCAAAACTGTGGAGCATGCTTAAACCCACATTAAGAACACCTCAGATGGTAGATCTAAGCCATTCATTGTGATCTTTGGACCAAAAAACCCTAGGAACGACAAAAACAGATAAAAAATCGGAGCTTCTAGCCTTCAACCAAGCCAAAAGAAGGTGGACGGCTTGGGTTCATCTTCCCCAATTGACGATGCACTCAAGACACCCACCGTGACACACAGGGGCAGAATACACACTGTCCCGAACGGCGGAATGCGCTGTGCATCCTGGCGTCCATGACGCCGTTTTATGCTAGTGTAAACCTATGTAAACGTTGTTTTGGTAGTGTAAACTGATGTAGATGTTGTTTTGCTGGTGTAAACCGGTGTAAATGACTTTTTGCCGATGTAAACTGGTGCAAACACCTACCCGCCGGTGTAAACTGGTGCAAACTACCTTTTTCGCTAGAGTATACTGGTGTAAACCCCTTTCCGCCAGTGCAAATCGGTGTAAAATCAAATTTTGATTTTTTTTTTATCTAAAATAATTTTTCAGAGATTCTGGAGGCTACAGAAGCCTGATCTTCTATCCAAAAGGTCTGTTAGAACCATCTCAATAATGCAGACATGATTTTAGCATTAGAATTTTGATTTAATTATGTTTAGTTAGGTTAAATTCATAAAATAGTACCAAATCACTTAGATTCAACCGATCAAAGGGTGATTATGCACCAGAACTTGAACAACTAGATAATATATGGTACTAACTTAGGGTCTTAAGGATCAGATTAGATGTAATTACTCTAGTAATTGATGTAGACCTTTAATTGAACCCAGATCTTGGGAAATATTGATCTAAGGATGATTTGACAGTCAGATCAAGGTGTAAACTTTAGATACACACAAAAATGAGTGCATGAACATGAGATAAGACTGATAAATAACAAGTAAGGTTAGGATTAAGGACCAAATCATAAATAGAGATCTTAGAGAACGATCCAATGGTTGGATCACCACAGATGCCACTGAGATGAAATAATTAACATAAAATAGTACTGTGATATTAACAAGTTCATTTGAGCATGTGAACTAAGAGGATTACATGCTTGATTTGGGTTATCTCTCATTGAGGTAGGTGACAACATTTAATGTATGTTTTGATTTCTAAAACCTTGCATTATCATATCATCATGGTTGATTGCAATTGATTGGCATTTGTTTATTTAGTCTGTGATTTTGTGAGATTCAAAGTTTATATTATGATTGATATAAGATTTTGACAGTGAATGGGTTTTTTTGATCGATTGTTTTATGATATTGATACCGTGTATCTTATGTATGATTAGTAATTATCTTTCCTTACTACATCACTAAGATTGATTGGTTGCATAACATTGATGGTGGAGGCTTGGTGGCTAGTACTTTGAGAGGCTAACCCTGGGATGAGGGGTGTGCCTTGGGGATTGTGAGCCATGAGTGCTCTTGGTTTTACGAGATATGCAATTTTCATCTTTTGTGATTTATGATGGGTGCTCTCACTCAGTGGATGTCATGCTAGGAGGGAGAGGGCCAGCCACCCACCCTCCAAAATTGTGATGTGATTGTGATATGATAAACACCTGCCACAGATGGCTTTTGATAGGGGTTTAGTAACATGGATAGTCCACATTATTGGTCCAGGCCTTTCCATGGGGACGGACATTAATTCTCCCATTATGGTGTTAAAGAGGAGTGGCGGTAGTTGAGACCTTGAAGGGGTTGCCACTGCGGCATGACAATCCATACTCTTGTTCTATATGCTTGCATGATGAGCATGGAGATGTTATTGTATGCCTGGGTGTGACAACACTCAGAGGATTGATATAAGTACTCATGATTTGTTATACGAGTGTATGGGACACTCATGGGACCCATGTACCTTGGGGTGCCTTGGTTGTTATTGAATGCTCATTTACATTAGATCATATCTATTTTACAACCCTGAGATCATCATGTTTTAAATCCATAAGATGCATGTTTCATTACATATAATGTTTTAAGACTGTATTGGCATTGCTTATGATACTTATATTTTCATGGATAATTAACCTATACATTATATCAACATTTTTATTCAACTTTGTTTTCCTTGTTATTACATTAAATGTCTATGTACCTATACAAGCAATAGCTTGCTAAGGCATTACTTTGTTTTGCAATGCCTCAGATACCAAGCACGATAGTAGGAAGGGCAAGATCGTGGAAGGACAGTGATAGCAGTGGGGACCACTTGATTTGAATGATAGATAGCTCGATGTGAGCGATTAGATGAACTACTATTTGAACCTATTTTATGGACTGTATACCTTTATTAGATATATTTGATTTTGACATTATATATACTATGGACATATCTTTAAGTATGGTAGAATATTATGATGGATAGACCTTGGGCCACATTATTATGCTTTTTAGATATTATTATTTTATAGGCGCCATTGATTTTGATGTTAGATTTGATATTAGTATTGTCTTAAATTTATTGTTGCGCACTTATATTTATCTTTTAATCATGATCATGATGTTTTTGGAAAAAGGAGATAGCACCCGAAGGTTTTTTAGTAAATGTTCTAATGAAATAATTAATAGAATCTTTTGATTTTGGGATCTTGACTAATATTATTATTATAAAAAAAATGTTATAAAAACTCGGGGTGTTACATATCCAGGCATGGAGGCCTGAGGGTTTTATTTTAGACAGGCATGTGCATGGGGATGTAGGATTGGCCACCCACCCTCTTACTTTGTAAGATGATTAGACACCCACCTCATAGAAGATCAACTACATACGGAGTGGTATCATAGGTAGTCCACTCTATGCATCTAGTTAGTCCCCCATGCATGAAGGATGCCTAGCCTCTCATTCTGGTGTCAGCGAGGAGCGGGAGTTGATAGACTTGGGCGTTGGTTATCTCTACAGCATAAATATCCTTTGTATATTTTGCACAGTATTGTGAGCATGACTAAGTTATGACATGTGTGCTTGATTTTCTTTGAAGATTTGGGTGCCACAATCACAATTGAGTGACATTGCCTGTGACTATGTGGCATGATGATATGCTTGGTATGAGCTCATGACCATTATGTATATCAAGTTTTGATTATATGATTGTTGGCCCTGTATAGCTAAGGGTGTAGCCACTGATGAATATATTCACTAATTTCATGAGTTTAACATCGTTTCACTCATTTGATTGTTCAGTATCTTTATTCATGATTTCAGCCGTGATTTGTACATGTCCTTACATTGTTAGATCTATTTATTTTATTTACATCTATTCATAAACTTTACTTAAGATTTTGCTTATGATTTCAACATGATATTTAATGTTGGATTTATTCATGATATTTACATGAAATGCTTTGAAATTTGATATTCTAAAGAAAATATTTTATTTTGGTTTTCATAAGCATATTATTCTAGTACCAAGCATAGCTTGCTAAGGCATTGCTTTACTGTTGCAATGCTTTAGATATTGAGTGATAGATTGGACTGATGAGGAGTCAAATGAGTAGCTGATCAAGATATTGTCATCTGAGGGTATGTTTTATTTTTACTTGGAATATATATATATATATATATACATCTATAATATTTGGCCTTGATTTGTAATCATGCAGGGACTGTGGCTGTTGACTGGATGAGTCCTGAAGAAGTAAACTTGTTTATAAAAAGGTTTACTTGAAAAATAAAAAATCTATTTAAGTTTTCAAAATTTAAATATAAAACTAAATGATAAATAATTAAGTAATGAGTTGATGGTTAACACTCGAGGTTTTAAAATGAGATTCATTGAAAAAGCTTTTCACTATTTTGTTTTTTAAAACTATTTTTCAAAAATTAGGGCCCCACCTTTCGAAAGGATTTGTGAAAAAGTGTTTGAAAAACTCGGGTCGTCATAGTACTCTTGGGATGTGGATATATACTCTGAAGAGGATGGATGTTTTTTATGCAAGGGGAGACTTTGGTGGTATTACTTTGTAGCGAGCCTCTTCTTAAAATAAGTGGGTTCTTGATGTTATAGACTCCAGTGGTATTGCCAAGCTATAAGCCTCTTCTCAGAAATTACAATTCTTTGGGGTGTAGACTCCAATCATATTATTTATCCATGAGTGGTCACCATTTGGTAGGGGTGTGTGACCAGACCAGACCATCGTGTTTTTGGACTTCGTCCTTCAACTGTATCGATTCAGTTTGACCAAATGAAATTGAAGACCTAGATACCCGCGCTCATCTTACTATGCTGTATCAACTTGACCTGATTGAACCAATATCAAGTGTATATATGTAAGCTTCTTTCACTCAAATAGACTCATTACCAATTATGAAACCTCAATCATCTTGTTGGCTCTAGTCCAGTCATCGTCTAGTCTACCCCAATTTCTTTGACTTTGCCTTGCATCCTGCGACTCTGCCTCTCCCTCTCTAAGGCAAACACTCCTCACCACCCATTACCAAACCCTAATCATCTTGACATCTTTGGTCTAGTTGTCCTTCGATCCTCCCAAATCTCTGTGGTGACTTTTTCTAGCTCCTTGTATCTCTTACTCTCCCTCTCTGAGGCAAACATAACTCATCGCCTATTATCAAACTTTAATTTTCTTACTAGCTTTAGTCTAGTCATCTATGGTCCACTCATCTTCCAGTTCAACCAAATCTCACTAGTGACTTTGCCTAGTGCCCTACATCTCTGACTCTCCATCTCTAAGGCAAAACTCCTCATTGCCTATTACCAAGCCCTAATCATCTTGTTAGCTCTAATCTAGTTTTCCACAGTTCACTCATTCTTCTGTCCTCCCAAATCTCTCTAGTGACTCTACTCAGTGCCCTATCTCTAACTGTCCATCTCTAATTTGAGCTATCTCACTCATAGCTCACATCTTATCCTCACCCATGAAAGTCTAGTTGTCCACAGTCCACTTGTTCTCAAGTCTTACCAAATCTCTCTTGTGACTTTGCCTAGTGCCAGAAGAAGAAGAAGAAGAAGAAGAAGATGTAGAAGAAGAAATAGAGAGGTGAAAGGAGTCTATAAGTCTCCTACCACCCTTAATTTTCACTACCAACCCTAACTTCCTTAAGTTTGCTTTGATTTCCCCCTCCTATTAGTGTGACACCCTAGGTTTTTCATGAAAATTTTTTGCTTTTATTTTCTAAAGGCGACATGCCTCTAATTTTAAAATTTTAAAATAGTGGAAGATAGTTTTCTTTGAAATTCATTTTTCCAAAAACTTGGATGTCACCTCAACTCTCATATTATACATAATATAGTTTTTATAGAAGATAAACATACATTTTATGAAACAACAAGACCCATCCAATGGTTCACATTCACAGCCCCTATATTAAATGTCCAAGCAACATAATCCAAATAACTATCTACACTATACAAAAACTTTAACAAAATTTATACCCGAGGGCAAAAGTATGGCTATTGAACTTCTCTTGCTTGTGTATGTTTTCTCCTATTTGTCAGTATTTGAGATATTCTAAACATAAAACATTTACAATATCTCAGTAAGCTATGCTTGGTAGGGGAGATTTAAGAAAACATGTTAAATACATATGAATTAAGAATTTTACATCCATTAAAATATTCAATTGTTTGCAAGCCATGGATAAATTAGCTATTTATAATTCTTCTTTATCATATGAATATAATAATAACTCTTTAGAGATTACCCTTTTCATGATATATGTAATTCATAGGTACTTTAAATATTTATCATTATCTTTTTCCATATGATACCATACTCCAATTCTATGAACCATACTCTACATAATATATCTACTCATTCACTTCCTCGTATGAAAACTTTTATAAAACTATGCCCTCCAAATATATACATATACAACAATATCATATATATTGAAATCGTACAAATTTATACAAAGTTATGAACATAGTCCATAGGTTTTATAACTTCCATTTACAGACTAGACTAGGTCTCATACATATACCCCTTACTCCAGCCGTTGCTAGTAACATCAACCAAGGCATCTCATCATGCCATCACATAAGGCATCTCATCATGCCATCATCATATAAGGCATCTCATCATACCATGGCATTATACTATGCCTATCTTATGTGCATAATAATGCAAAATACATTAGGACTACTATAACTCCACCAATGACCGTCCCAAGCCCGGATGAAAAAGGAGAGAAGTTGAAGATGATTTTGTTATTTCTTTCTTAAAAATGAATATGCATTTGTATATTAGTTTGTGAGGAAGAAATGAAAATCATCTCCCTCTTCTTAAATATGGCAACCCTTGTGTCAGGTAGGTAGCTAGCAAGGGTGAAGCTTAAGATGGTTTTGTTATTTCTTTTTTGCTTGCAAATGAATGTATATTAGTTTGTAAGGAAGAAATGAAAATCATCTTCACCTTTTAAGAAATACGGCGACCCAAATATGACATGAATCGAAAATAGACATTCCCTCAAGCTAGGGCATTCCCCATAAGCGACGAGCTGCATCGGGTCCTAGGTGCGGTGAAAAATAGGCAAGGGCTGCTAGGGCGTTCTCCCAGAAGCGATGCGCTGCATCGGATCTCAGGTGTGGTGAAAATAGGCAAGGGCTGTTAGGGCGTTCTCCCAAAAGCGACGTGCTACATCGGATCCCGGGTGTAGTGAACAATGGGCAAGGGCTACTAGAGCGTCCCCTTGGAAGCAACACACTGCATCAGAACCCAGATGCAGTGAAAAGTGGACATGGGTTCATACCATGGAGGTCAACAAAGGCAATAGTAAATAGGGTATCACCAGAACATAAGATTCGTATCTCCACATGGAATATAGGGACACTAATTGGCAAGAGTTTAGAGTTAGTAGACGTGATGAAACGTAGAAGAGTCAACATTGCTTATCCAAGAAACCAAGTGGAAAGGGGCTAAAGCAATATAAATAGATGGGTATAAATTATGGTACGTAGGAAAGGAAAATAACAGAAATGGTGTAGGAATAATAGTGGATAAGGAATTAAAGGATAAAGTTGTGGATGTTAAAAGAATCAGCGATAGAATTATAATAATAAAAATTGTTCTAGGAGAGCAGATTATAAATGTTATAAGTGCATACACACCACAAGTAGGGTTACAAGAGATAATCAAGAAACAGTTTTGGGAAGATATGGAGGGAGTCATGCAAGAAATTCCCAACACTGAGCGAATATTTAGAGGTGCAGACTTAAACAGTCATGTAGGAAAAGATAAGGAAGGGTATGATAGAATACACGGTGGATATGGTATAGGTGAACGAAATGAGATGGGGTAGAATATCCTCAATTTTTCTTTGTCATATAACCTATCCATTGCAAATACACTCTTTAAGAAGAGGGATGAACATTTAATAACCTTTAAAAGTGGACTTCATAAAAGCTAAATAGACTTTTTTCTACTTAGGAATAATGAACAATCTACATGTAAGGATTGTAAGGTGATACTTGGTGAGAGTTTGACCTCACAACATAGGTTAATGGTTATGGATATTCATATCAAAAGATGGAGTAAAAGAACTAAACTTAATACACACCCAAAAACTAAGTGGTGGAACTTAAAAGGAGAGAAAATAACCTCCTTCAAAAATAAGTTGATGGTAGAAGGAAAGTGGAACTATGAAACAGAAGTAAATACTATGTGGACTAATATGGCTGAGTGCATTAAGAAAGTGGCAAAAGATGTCTTACGAGTATCTAAAGGTAAAAGGGTATTAACAAAGGAAACATGGTGGTGGAGTGAAACAGTTCAAAAAGTTATTAAAGAAAAACGGATGCATTTTAAAGCATGGCAAAAGATTCGAAATAATGAAAACTATGAGCAGTATAAGAATGCTAAAAATGTTGCTAAGAGAATAGTAAGTGACGTTAAACTTAAAGCATATGATGAGCTCTACAATAGACTAGGAACAAGAGAAGGTGAGAAAGATGTGTTTAAACTTGAAAAGTAAGAGAACAGAAGGGTAAGGACCTAGATCATGTTAGGTGTATTAGAAGTGATGATCAAAGGGTATTAGTCAAAGATGATGAGATCAAACAAAGGTGGGAAACATACTTTCAAAAATTGTTAAATGACAATGGCCCTGAAAATATAGGGATTGAAAATACTATAAATCAAAATAACATTGGATATTATAGGTACAAACGTAGGATTAGAATACTTGAAGTAAAAGAGGCCTTGAAAAACATGAAATCAGGAAAGGCCATGGGGCTTGATGGTATACCAATAGAGGTTTGGAAGCATATGGGAGACATTGGGGTAGTTTGGTTGACTAAGTTGTTTAACAAGATTATAAAATCAAAGAAAATGCCTAATGATTGGAGGAAAAGCTCTATTGTACCAATTTATAAGAATAAAGGAGACATACAGAGCTGCACTAACTATAGAGGGATCAAACTTATGAGCCACACTATGAAACTTTTTGAAAGAGTGATTGAGAAGAGGCTACGACATGAAACAAGTGTATCAGAGAATTAGTTTGGTTTCATGCCTGGGAGGTCTACCAAGGAGGCTATTTTCTTATTAAGACAATTAGTAGAGAAATATAGGGAGAGGAGGAAAGACCTCCACATGGTCTTTATCGATTTAGAGAAAGCTTATGATAGAGTCCCTAGAGAGTTAATATGGAGAGTGTTGGGTGGTAGAGGGGTTTCGCAAGGATATATAGACATAATTAAAGATATGTATGAGGGAGTGGTAACAAATGTTAAGACCATTAGTGGTGTGACTGGTGATTTTCCTGTCACTATAGGATTGCACCAAGGATCGGCATTGAGTCCATACCTTTTTACATTGGTTATGGATGAGCTAACAAAACATCTGCATGAGGAGATTCCCTGGTGCATGTTATTTGCAGATGATATAGTCTTACTTGATGAGACAAGGGAGGGTGTAAACATAAAGCTAGAATTATGAAGAGAAGCATTAGAATATGAAGGATTTAAAATTAGTCGAACTAAGACAAAATATATAGAATGTAATTTTAGCAAGGAGAGTAGGAGTAGAACACTAGTCAAGATTGATAACCAAGAAGTCCCCGTCAAAGACCACTTTCGGTACTTAGGATCAATAATTCATGAGACTGGAGAGATTGAGAGGGAGGTTATCCAGAGAATTCAAGCAGGTTGGAACAAATGGATATGTGCATCTGGAGTTTTGTGTGATCGACGGGTGCCACTCAAACTAAAAGGAAAATTCTATAGGATGGCCATAAGACCGGCCATGCTCTATGGATCAGAATGTTGGGCAGTTAAGGAACATCATACTCATAGGATGAGCGTCACATAAATGTGGATGTTGAGATGGATGAGTCGTAAGACAAGAAAAGATAGAATTTGAAAGGAAAATATTCGAGGAAATTTAGGGATAGCACCAGTAGGTAAGAAGATGAGGGAGACTAGACTTAGATGGTTTGGACATGTTCAAAGGAGACCAACAATGGCACCGGTTAGAAGAAGTGAGGCAATACAAGTAGAAAGTTTTAAAAGGGCAAGGGGAAGGCCCAAAAGAACGTGGATAGAAGTGGTGAGGAAAGATTTAAAAATTTTGGGGCTAAATGAAGACATGGTATTTAATAGAGTGGAATAGAGGAATAAGATTCATGTGACTGACCCCTAATTGGGATAAGGTCTTGATGATGATGACATTAGGACTACTATGCCGCAGTCTCAATCCATATAGTGCGCTTGAATAACTGCATAATAATCTACTGATACCAACTGTGGAAATAACAAAATCTATGTTTGCATGGGATGACCATGGCTGTCGCAATGGTGGCATTCCCATGATTGCCCCACCCGACGTGTAACCCCTCATTGGGCATGGAATCCATTATATAATAAATTTCAGAGAGCAGGTGGCCAAACCCTACTACTCTCCTAGCATAGCATCCCCAATCCCAACACTGTGTAAAATAAAATCACAAGCCACCATGCTTATATGTAAAATACTAATATACAGGCATCTTGCCTTTCCATAATATATATATATATATATATATATTCATAATCATAACATCCTCACTTATTAGGTGATCGCCCACCAAGGATGTAACGCAAAATCCTAGACTCATACATCGCATATGATGTAATGGTACCCATGTACCATAAATGTCCTTTTATCATAATGACAATTATGATATTTTTAAGAACAGATTGTGTGTATCCAATAATGTCACTAGTAGGTATCAATTACAAGCATGTCATTCATATAGCATTCCAAGTTACTAATTTTTATCATTCACAAGTAATCATTCTTATAATCACATATGTATGAAATGCACAGTTTAAATGAGATAATGTTTATAATAAGTAATAAGATCATATTTAAAACATGCATCTTAATATTAAGAAATGCTTTCTTAATTCTTCACCTAGCTCGTGTGGCGAGTTCATCCATTTTCCACTAGCTGATAGACTCCTTTTCACCTGGACCCTCTAAATCAAACAATCAATTAGGAATCTTTAACTGAATGGTCTAATTAAATAGGCAGAATTGACCAGGATCATAGAGCTTGATCACTTTCCTTACTTGGATCCTTGATTGATCTCGGCCATTGATCAAGATTGGCGGGATCTTCCCTAATCATGTTTTTTAATCTAAATCTCTCATTAGATTCTTGATCTACACTTCCTAATGCTCATGATAGACTATTTGGATTCCAAAAATGGAGTCGGATCATCACAAATCAGATGATCTGACCCTCGATCAATCGTTGGGTGAATTCAACGGTTGGATCTTCCCCAATCACAAATGGGGAAGACAGGTTTTGTTCACTAATATATAGTTAGATTGAGATGAAGGGCTAGATCTAATCTCATATCTGACTTCTTGAGGTAGATCAATGGTTAAATCATGATGACTGGTTGTTATAAGTTCAAATCTTCCATTTGGAGGCAAATCAACTATTGGATAATGGTAGGATCTCCAAAATTAGTCACACATCCATCATTCAAAGATAGATCAATGATTAGATCTTGATGGATGGTTAGATCGGTCATAGATCTGGTCAGATCATGATTGAGGGTCGGATCTTCTCAATCAATGAATGAACATATGGTTTTTGGTCTTTATGTTACAAGGATCATGGTGGTTGTGTCAGATCTGTGAAATCCTTCTTGGATTTGGCAATGCAAAAGGTCCAAGTCCAAGTGGTAATGGTACTCACCCGAGTCAAATTGACTCACTGAGGCAAGTTGAAAATAGGGGAGTAGGGGGAAGAGAGGGATGATGGAAGTGGGAGGCAACGGAGGCCGTGTCAAATCACAGCTTTGGTGCTACGCTGTGTGGGGAACCTGATAGGGAAAGGCAACCAAAAGGGTGATAGGTATTGAGCTAGCAGGCTGATCAGACAGCACTGATCGAAGGATAGCAGGGGGAGAGGGTATCGGGATTGGCGGGGCCTGTCAGTCAGGCTGCACTAGTCTAAGGAGAGTGGCAGTTGTGGGCTAGCGCCAGTTGGAAGAGAGCTAAGGGAAGAAGGGACTGAGACTAGCGCAGCCTACTAGTCAAGCTGCTCCGGTCCCTAATGGATCAAGTCAAGGGAGACAACCCAGGGAACACGCCAGTCTCCAATGGAATCTAAGCACGTCAGCCTTACTAGGCCTGGTTATGCCCTGCCATGGAGAACTCAAGGGAAAACCAGAGGGGAAACCAACCGGAAGATAGGGAGGTGGTCGTTCCCCGACAAGAACCCAATTTGGGTTTTTCTTAGCCCCAAAAAAAGGGGATCAGATGAGAAAACAACAGATTCGGCCTTCTGAACTGTCAGGCCACACTGAAGAATGAGAGGGGTCCTTGCACACTAGCTACCTAATAGCCAGGCCATGCCGGTATTGGGCAAAATAGGGGGAGGATGGTAGTGAGCCCGGAAGGAAACCCGATCATGGTTTCCTTCGACGCCGGAGAGGGAAATGCATGGCCAAAAGGGGAAAACCCGATCTGGGTCCCCTGTCAATGCTAAAAAATAGTTTCTCCAGTAGGGTTGATCAAAAAAAGGGAAACCTGATCTAAGTTTTGGGTTTCTTGTCATCGATGTGCCCTGATCCCGTAGATTTAGGCACTGGTATCCATAATGGGTTCCTGGTAGTGCCAATGCAGATGAGAGGAGATCAGATGGAAGGGGGAAGAGTGTTAGGGAGATGGAAATTGGGGTTGTGCCAGAGGAAATGGGAGATCAGACGCTGGGAAACCTACCCAAAAAGGGGTTGCCAACCATGGGGAAAGAGATTAGAGGAAAGGTGTGGCCGATGCACTGAGCTCAAGCCACTGCGTCGGGGGTGACTAGTTAGGGAGAGAGAGAGAGAGAGAGAGAGAGAGAGAGAGAGAGAGAGAGAGAGAGAGAGAGAGAGAGAGAGAGAGAGAGAGACCAGAGCAAACTCGACATTACGTCGAGTTTCCAATGTGATTGGGGGGTGCCAATATCAATTTGGCCCCCTCCGATTAAGTTATGGTTTTTTTTTTCCTTTTAATTACCGTATTATCCCTGACTTCAAAGGCCCATAACTTTTTCATATGGATGATGTTTTCACTGTTCTTTGGCTCATTGGATTCCATTTTCTGAGAACAATCTAATGGTTTTAGTTCCAAATTATACTTCTATAAAAGGATATACCCCTTAAAAACTCATAACTTGATAATGGAATAGTGAAATTTTGGGGCGAAATTCATTTGAACTCCGATTTCATTGTTCTTTATGTTGTTGGACTCAATTTTTTAGGATATTCCAAATATTCATGTCTCGACTCCACATTCTACTTCTATAAAAGTTTATTTTCTTTGGGTCAAAATTCCAATTTCACACAATAACGCCCATAATAGTATTTACAAAAATTGGGGTTGTTACAATTTGAGCTCTCGTCTTTCTCTTCAAGGATTACTTGATAGACAATCACGACTGCTAAAATGGCTATCTCATCAGGTTCAATTTACAATATTTTATCTTTCCAGCACTTGGAAGATTTGAGTTCTAATGCTTCTCAACCATGGCCATGAATCATCAAGCATGAAATCACTGAATTCCAATCCCCCTTCTTTTGTTTTATGTGATATAGTTTCAATGACATGGTATGCTTCTTTTATATAGCCACATTTAGAGTATATGTAATATGTCTATAAGAACACCATATATTAGTCTAATATTGTGTCTATTGTCTAGGGATAGCCATCAACTTGTTTGCATTATTTAGCATTTAAATTTGTTTTGTTCTGGTAGTACCTTAGTTATTTATTTGGTCATTTTTGAAAAGTTTTTAGTTATTTCTATGGTAAACCCTATATTGGTGCCTTTTTCTTGTACTCTTCCTTGCATGTTGTTGAACTACAAGATTGACTTAGCTTGTGTCTCTGCTACATGTTCCTTAGCTAACTAAATTTCTTCCAGTCAGACCTCTATGTCCTCGCTACTGGAATGCTCAAATGTATTCTCTCAGTGTCTATTTATTTTTGGCTTGTCACATATACTTGTCTGAATATTATAGGCAAATAAAAGTACAAGGCTTTGGTATTGCAAATTATTCATGTAAACTATCTATCTCATCACATTTGCTTGTCTGACTGTTTTGGGCAAATAACAGTACAAGGCTCTATTATTGCAAATTATTCACTTTAATCTATGTATAACACCTTTTTTTATATTGGTTTAATTTACATTGCCTTGTAGTACATAAAGGTAATGATTTCAATAATATTATTACCTCACATGTCTTTGCTTTTCCATAACAATTGATCATACAAATATCCTTTTTGTACTAGCCTGTATCTCTGCTGCTTGTTCCTTAGCTGATTACATTTCTTCTAGTCAAACCTCTATGTTCTATCCACCGGAATTCTCAAATGTATTCTCTTAATGTTTATTTATTTTTGTTCAAATTCTATAGCTAATATGCGCTCTGGTGATTACAAAAGTCAGATAAATATTGTAATTTGTTATACCTGTTGGCATGCTTGCAGTTTGTTATTCAAAGAGGATGATATTATGTATTTATCTTTCACATGAGAGCTACTTTTTTGTAAAAAGTAGATGTTACCTTTAGGGTGGATTGTTTTGGAGATTTGTTGGTTAGACTTGGAACAATTAATATAAGTTTGTATTAGAAAGGTCTTCACAAGAATGTGAAGTTTCCTCTAGTAAGGACTATCATTCTCTAAATTCTTTTAGTTGCATTTGTTACAAGATAAATATCTCACCGGGTGGACATGTAAATGGCTATTATATGGAGTTGATGAGAAAATGGTTAATCAAAATCTAACTATGAATCGAGTCATAGAATGAGGGATGTTGTTATCTACTTTGTTGAATGTTTGAATATTAGAAATATTGTTCCTATTTCATCCTATGCTCATACTCAATAGTTGGTGATGTGAATTTAAGACGTTATTCTTGTATGCTTGCTTGAAGTTAAATATGGGCCAATGATTATATTTAACAGGTTATGGTCCACTTGTGTAGACTATGTTTCTTTTTAAGTGTAAATGATTTTGAAGCTATTAAATATTTTAATTTTTAGTATATGATGAAGTCTTTTCAATATTATAGGATGGCCAAGAGTCCTTTTGATCAATTACTAGTTCCTAGTATAGAGGAGTTGCTGGTGCACTACTCATTTATGATATAACCAGGTAAGCTTATTTGACTTTGATATGAAAAGGATCCTGATACTCCTGATATTTGATCTACACTTTGGGATGTTCTCATTTATTATCCTAAGGTGCTAAATTGAGTTTGTTTTTTATTCATTGTATTGTAATATTCAGGAGAGAAACTTTTAACCATCTTGAGTAGAAAGGTCTCCATTTGAGAAGAAAGGACCAAAGATGAGTATAATTTATTTTACTTTGCTTGGATTCATCCAAAGATATTGTACTAATACATTTTCAAAATGCTATTAATGTTAGTATTTTAGTCAAGGGTACCACAGGATTTGATAGTTACCATATATTAGAGGCAGGTTCCTTGTACTTCTAAGATGTCTAAATATTGTGAAAGCTTGATGGGTTGTTTCTATTTTTATGCATCACATTTGCTTTTCAATTTTATTTTTAGAAATAATCATCTGATGACATTATTTTCTAATTCTCTTTTTAGTTAAGATGTTATCATAGGTTCTCCTAATCTCTTTATGTAAGGTAACAATGTGCAAATTGGACCAATCTGGTTTTTGGTCCAATCAAATGGTTCAAAGTGGACCGAACCAAACATATTTGAAACCTAGACTAAATATCTGTCTACTTTGGTCCACTGTAATGGTTTATAGTAGACCAGGTTGAACAGGACCAACACTCAAACCGAACCCAACCAAAGACCGATCAATTGGTCTACACCTCACCCACATTGATTTGGTGTAGTCTTGGTCCACATGGGAGTAGACCAAAAAAATTTGGTCCAATCCACTTTCAACCATGAAACTAGATTGGACTTGACCATGCACACCCGTACCAATCATGAAGAGGTTCATTAGACAACTCATATTTTTCTTCAAGCAAATACCTGAAGTTGTCCTCTAAGTCTTTCGATGGAAGTGTCCTAATATTACTAAAATTGGAGTTTTATAAGAAGGCAAAAAGAAGATAATTTTCTTGCAATTGTCTTTGTGAAAAGAATCAAAGACAGTTTCCAAAAACTATCTTCTTTTGTGAAGCAATGAAGACTATGTTTGAAAACCAACTTCTTTTTTAAAGAAAAGAAGATGGTTATGAAAGAAAGAAAGAAGAAGAAGACATTTTACAAAAACCATCTTCTTTATTCAAAACTTCTTCAAAACATGACTTCTTATGACTCTTCTCTCTCTCTCTCTCTCTCTCTCTCTCTCTCTCTCTCTCTCTCTCTCTCTCTCTCTCTCTCTCTCTCTCTCTCTCTCTCTCTCTCTCTCTCTCTCTCTCTCTCTCTCTCTCTCCATTCCTTGCTCTATTTCTACCTTCACTGAGCATTGAACTGAGTAGCACCAGACCCAAGACACCAGTAGTCAAACAGAGCAATGTCTGTGCTCAACACCTGCACTCGAAACATATGTGTGTTTTCTTTATTGGATGTTTTTTCATCTTGGTTTTCTATATTTATGGGTTTTCTTCTGTTTAAGATTTTTCACCTAGGTTTACATTTGGGTTTGGATTTTGTGTTTTCTCATTTGTGTTTTAGGTTTTCTCATATGAGTTTTCTTCCATTCAAGAGTTTTTTCATTTGAGTTTGGACTTTATCATCTGTGTTTTCCAATGGCCATGATTTTTAATACGTCCAATAGTTTGTGGATCATTTGGATTTTAGTTTTTCTTAGAGTTTATACTGAGGGAAGGATCCATGATTTGATGTAGCTATTAGCATTATGGTTCCTAAGTTTGGAGGAGATTGAACATGACTGAAACACATATTCTGATTGGCTGAAACACAAGTATATAAATGGTCTCAAATTCAAGAACTAAATTATTGATTCTATTCATTTCATCATTATGAGTAAAAACCCTAAACTTATTTTTTGATAAGAGAATATTTGAAAAAGACTCGGTCATGGCAATTAAGTACTACCATGATGAAGTTGAGTCGCAACAATCTGACACTTCTAGTAACCTACTGAACAAGTAACTAAGCAATTGCAAGTAATATCTCCACTCTAATCCCCTATTTTCTTTGATTATTCATTGATTAGTTCTAAATTTATATGATTTCCCTCAATTTCCTCTTCAATTGGTTCCATTATCTACTTTACTCACGAAATTAGGATGAATGTCATTATGTTTGATCCCTAATTCCTTAAATTGAACATGAATTTGTGATGAAGAAGCAATCTGATGTCCATGGTTTAGTTTAACTTGTAGAAGTGTGGATTATTTTGAATGTAAAATGAATGTTGAATGTAGTGAAAGTTGAATTGTATTTGATGTTTCTAGGAATATTGTAATAGCAACAGGTCATTTTTCATGAATTTGAAGTGAATGTGGAATGAACATTGAATGTTTCATGTATTTGAACCATTAAAACTGTAGGAAGAATATTGTAATATGTTGTAAATGGAAAGTAAAAAAAAAAAAATTGAACAAACAAAAGAAGATAGTTTGGTAACCATCTTCTTTTCAAATGGATTTTCAAAGATGGTTAGATAATAGATGGTTTTGGAATTGTCTTCTATATGTGTTTTTAACGAACTTAAAAACACTTAGCTATAGTAGTGTGACCTTGTAGAGTGTACGCCAGGTAGAATTTGGTACTCGTGTTATATTTGGATATAGCCAGAGAGTAATCTTCTATTCTCTGAGTTTGAACTCCCTTGGATGGAACTAGGAGGAAGTTCCACAGCCGCAACTTGAAGTTCATCATCTTGCTAATCACTTGTTTATCATACAATAAGAACATGGCTAGATTGTCACCCTCAAGCCCTTAACAACACATTAATTGATCAGAGGTTCTAATGCACGTTCACTCCCTTGATTTTATTGTTCATCCTCCTCATTTGACCTAGATCTGGAGCTTTGAGTGAGACATCTATATGCTCATATATTGGCAATGAGTTTGGCTCAATAGCATTCCACCATTTAGAACAACTAACACTCACCTACCTGTGCATCATCATTGCATGATCAAAATGTTGCTAACCTAAATCCAATAAAGTCTACACCTTCAGTTCAATAGTTGTCATCATCATTGTCAAAGAAGAAACTATATATGAATTTTAGGTTGTCCAAGTCTCATGTTATGATCTCATGAAGCATTGGCCAGTATGAGTTTTGGTATTTTGGGGATGTTAGGGTATATCCAAATGATCATAATGATAGTTTAGTACTTGAATTTTACCATGAAGGAATTTGGTGGAAGTTCAACAGTAGTGACTTGGCCTAGCTCGTCCTAAATGATGTAGCTTTAAAATTACTTACAAGCACACAAGTCAATTTAGTATGTTCACGCAAGCAAGGTTGATCCCACAAGGAATCTCCCAAATTTTCAATATGTTGGATTCTATTTAAATTGATTAACTTCAGCTAAAGAGATAGAGATGTGACTAAACTAGGATTTTAAATAACATGAAATGGAAACATGGATGGAATTAGAAACTAGACTTAAAAAGTAACTTTCTAAAAATAATGCTAAGCAATTAGAATGGAAACTTACCTAACTAAAGGAAACTAATGCTAAATTAGAATGAATCAAATTAGGCAACTAATCTTAAGAAAACTACTCAAATTAGAAACTTTTCTAAATTAACACTTACCTTACTTAAAACATACTAAAAATAGAAATTTCTAAAACTAAGAAAGGAAACTTTCCAAACCTAAATTAACATAAAAAAAAATGAATAAAATATTGATAAAACTAAATTAAGTAGGTGAATAAAGCAAGAATCAAAGGTGAATCACTATATGTACCATGCACATGATCCGTGTACTGTGCCCATGGTTCATAGGTGTAAAAGTCACCATATTTGACTCTTTTAATGTAAACAAGCATGCAACCTAATTGAGGTAATAAATAAAAAACCTACAAAATTTAAATGGGTTCCTAAGGATTTTAGCAAATAAGGTGTTTTGATGGCTGGAAACAAAGCACAAATTAAAGGAGAGAAAAATTCAAAATTTCAATTATTTAAGAACATCAAACAATTCAAGCATAAGAAAGCCATTGAAACCACAAATTTTATGCAAGGAAACAACCCAGATCCAAAATACTATGATGAAATAATCATTCCATCACAAGAAATCACAATGAATTTCATTACATCAACATCAAATTACACCCAAAACTCGGCGCATGATACATGTTGAAAAACTAGAAACTACACCCAGTTCCTAAGCATAAAATCCTATTTCAAAAACACTAACAATACAATATAATGCTCACAAACTAAAGTACGATGACATGCAAAGAAAATCTAGAATTGAATTTAGGAGAAAAGATGGCTAAATGGGTGAATTAACTATGGAAAGTGGACCTAAAACTAAGGTGGGAATAAGGGGAGGAATTAAAAGTGCTAAGCTAGCCCTTCTCTTTAATGCCACTACTTGAGAAGAGTTATCCTGAATCTTGAATGAATAATAAAGAAAAACTAGTGGAATTGAGGTAAAGAAGAAACGAAAAGCTAGATGGAAAGAAGGGTGCAAAACAAGAAAGCAAAACAAGTGAAACTAAAGTAATGAAAGCTTAATCAAAACAAGAAAACTACTAGCCTAAATTGGAGAGATAATAACAATAAGAATTAGTAGAAGTCAAAAGGAAGAAAAAAATCAAAGAAGCTCCAAAATCTAGCAGCAGTAAAGCACCAAAGGAAGTTATGTTTCAAGGTGTTCACCCACCTCTACTTAGAAAAAAACATTGGAACCATGGGAGATTTATAGATGCTTTGGTTTCTAACTTAGGCAAGGCCTAAATAAAGGAGGAAAGTAGATCATGATCTATGGTTTTGAATGACAAAAGTTAGGTGAAGAGTGAAATAAGAAAGATAGATAGGTAGCCTAGATTGGTTGGTTTCCTAATTTGGAAGGGGAAGGCATCTTTTTCCTTGTTAGGTAGGTGGAGCTTTCTCCCTTCTAGTTGGATGGTGATCAAGGGTGAAATGGAGAGAGAAAAAATAGATAAAATGTTAGAAAAAAGATGGGAAAATCTTAGGGTTTTGATGTGCTTTGAATGAACTTAGATTTAAGAGTTTCCTAATTGTGAATTCACTTTTGAATTTTGCCACCTAAGCAAGGGGCAAATGTCCTCTTCTAGGATGGTGGCTCCATCCCTAAGTTAAAAATGTGGAAACCTAGAGTGAATGGTAAATTAGGATTAGGAAATGGATTAGGAAAGTGGGATTTTCTCTCTTGATGGGTCCCTTAAAAGCATGATCATCTTACCTATTAAGTTAATCTCTTAAACACTTTTATCGTAGAAAAGTTGCTTGAATAATATATTTGAATGAGTATTCCTCATACTTAGTAGGTGATCTGATACTGCTATTTTGAAAACATGATATGCAACATGCATAATTTTAAGAGGGACTTTCCATGTAAAAGATAATGCAATTCCTTTTTGTATAAACATGCATATTTATGTATAAATCATAAGCTCATTTACACATTTTCAACTATGGAATCTTTTATCGAAATCCAGTAATCAACAATATAAATATTACTAAAATCATAGAGTAGTAATAAATCAATACATGTACTAAAATCTTGGTGAACACATCATGCCAACTAGTCAAAGTCAATGATTCATAAAATAATAATAATTATGAAATTCTTAAAGTAGTAATCATAGGGTTAACTATGCTCATGACCAGAACCCATTCTGAAATTGTGTGTCCCCGTTATCTAGAGACCAGCGCACCATAGCCTCTGCGACGACTATGGATATGTTGTTGAAAAGGGTGCCGTGAACACCTCCAGTGGTCGTCCCTATTTACCATAGCAATCGAGGAAGGGACAATGCTGCTTTGGGCAATGATACCTACCACCTTTGGTGGTTACAGGCTAGGAGGCTAACCCCATACATAAACAACCTCTTAGTATAGTGTCCACTAGGCTCATTAGCCCAAAAAACATATACATACATATATTCCAAATCTCAATCATCGTAAATCATGCAATTTTTACAACTAGTTTCAAAACATGCGAGCAATGCACACATAAAATATGTTCAATGCAAGCAATCATATTCAAAACCATAAATCATGAGGACAATCCACATGCTCGTTATAAGAATATCATATCTCAAAAAGCATACTAAACATGGTAATAGAGTCAAGTAAATCATTTAGATTTGAAATACATTTGAAAACTTAGTAGCATTAGACTACCTACCTTGACGTCTCTTGAACCACATTTTTCTTCAATCAAATCTTGAATCACCTTTGTGAAGTGTTGGATATTATTTGATAACAAGAATTCAAGTATCATTTTTCATTCTCTATAGATCATCAATTAGATTTACAGATTAATGATTAGATTTATCTTTTAGGTTATAAATAATTGATTAATGCATTTCTAGGCTAGATCTCACTTATAGATCTAATATTTAATGGTTAGTTTGCCTTTAATAACTTTTACGTCATCAAGATCTTGTAATTGAACGATCAGACCACCTATACTAATGCTTAGATCAGGTTCATACTTAATTTGAACGGTTAGATCTATAATTCAAAGGTTGATGTATATAATTTAGGGTTGATTTAGGCATTTTAATCTCTTAATACATCCAATGGATCAATTTGTGATATTTGATCATCTTTGATTTTGTAGATTTATGAGATTTCTATAGTTTTTAGGCTATGGTCACATTAAATAGTCCTCTAATTGTAAATTTTATTATATAATTAGCTTCGCATCATCAAGACGAACACAACAGACTTTTTGGATCATCAATCAGAGTTATATAGCTCCCAAAATCTCAATTTTTGTGTTTTGGGTTTGTTTAATAGTCCAGATTAAAAATCTAAATCTAGGACGTGAAAAAAAATTAGGTTGTCAATGTAACTAGCTGTCACCGGAGAAGACGATTAACGTAGTTGTCGCAAGTGATAAATTTTAAGTTTGATTAACTCCTAATTAAAAGGGTTTGTAGATCAGGCTCTTACCTTCACTCATATCAAGTTTGGAGTCATTTTGTGTTCATTTGATGCTGCAAAACAAGAATTTCATGTTGGAGGTTCGTCGAAAAATGCAATGTCGCCGGAATTTGAAATTTCAGCCCAATAAGTGGTGAAACTAACTCCAATTTAGAAAATTTTAGAGGGCTTTTAATCCTCTCTTCACAAGGAATCCAATGGTGGTGTTTAATCTTCAATCCATTGCCATTTGGATGACTATTTTCAAGAGCTAGATAGTGACCGTGTTCACTATCACTGAAAAAATGGAGAAAGTAGTGATAGAGGGAGAGAAGAAGGAAAACAATGGAAGAAAGGGGGAGAAGATGGGTTTTTTATAGCTAGAGATGGCAGTGGGGCGCCATCTTCACGACGGCGCGCCGTCCTTGTGGTGCTGTCTTTTCTTCTGGCACCGCAAAGGATGATCAGAGAAGGGAGCGGTGCCTGCAGTTCACTAGCATAGATGCAATGACGCGGTGATGACGAAGGGGGTGTCATTATCAAAATGACCCCTTGCATTTTCTCATTTTTCCTTAATGTTTACAAAATTACAAAAATGCTCTCAAATCATTAAATGCTCATAACTTTGTCATCCAATCTCCATTTTCAACGTTCTTTATGTCATTCGATTCCATTTTTTGAGTAGAATCTGATTATGAGGATATTTCTACCAAATTTTATGTCTATAAAATCTCACTTTCAATATTCAAATAGGACTTAAAAATTCAGGTTATTACATTATTACCCCTACAAAGAATTTCGTCCTCAAAATTCCACAAATTGTTACTTTTGGGATATTTTGTTTCTCAAGTTTCCTCTTTGATGAATGTATTCTCCCTTAGGACTCAGAATAGGGAAATTTCTTTACTTTAACTTCTTAATCTTCTCATCCAAAACCTCAAATGGGTCAATAATTAAAAGAATTTTGTCTTCAAAATTCATGTTATCTTTCAACCAACTCTAGGCACATTTCCAATTCAACATTCTCATAATAGCTTCATCAAAATCCTTAAATATAATTGAATTTCAGCACATCTTTTCTGTTTGCTTTAAGTAATAAAGAGCTGCTTTTCATTGCATGCTCTGGTACTTAGCCTTTGTTCGCTAATTCATTAACATAATTTTAGTTCATATAATTGATATCTCTAAATCCTTAGATCACCACATTCCTTTAATCGTGTATAACTTACTTCATACTTCTTTGATACTAAATTACTCCTTGTTCTTTTATAATCTCCTTATTTCTTATATTTTATTTTGAATGATACCGAGTAATCTCTTTTTCTCTGTCTATCATCTTGTGATTTATTTATCATTAAAATCTTCACTTCAAGGTTGACTTGCACCTTGCTAGTAAAAGTTCCAAAATTAGCCAAGTCATAATTACATCCATCCCATCATATATCATCTTACTTCACATTTTCTTTAAGGAACTTAAATTAAGTTTTAACAATATCACTTCTCATTCCTTTACATCAATGGAAATTTTTTTCTTCATATTGAACCCCTTAGTTGGAGAAATATTTGATAACACATAGTCTCCAATTTTGTATTCCAACTATCTTTCACCTTTCATATGGGACTTGATTCCTCAACCAATGTTTATATTCAAATTAGAACTCTGAAAAGAATCAAGTAGTATCTTTCATCAATTATATCTATCACATACTGCAAATAAGATCTCCTAACTATATGTCAAGTTTCATTGATATTGAATCCATCAAATAGTTTTCTCCTCTAAGAATTTATTCAAAATCATGTCAAATATTTATAGTCAATCTATCAACATAGATCGAACATTCACGTTTAGAGTCTTATATCACTATTCTCATAAAATTTTCATTAGGATTTTCAACAATATTCATACTCATGTCAAAATTCTATTATCAATAACAAAGTTCACTCGCTGTGTTCATGGTTGGATCCCTTGCCATTATCCTCTTTAATTTTTCCTTGATTGATGATTCACTTTGTGATCTTCCAAACGAAAAGTTATATATATATATATATATATATATATATGGCATCTCAATCTAGTAAAGTTAACCCTTATGGAATTTACTTCTACTTATCTTCTTCACTCAGTCTTTGATACATGCATATAACAAATACCTTTTTGGCTAAAGGCTATCAAACATCAAATGTTAGATACTACCATATAGTGTGACATCTATCTTAACTTTTCTCCTTCCATTTCTTATATCAATACATTATTCAATCATTTATCAAAGGCATTGTCAACTACCATTGAGTCTTAATTGTCAGGAGGTATCGTAAGTCGTGGTTCTCTCAATTTCTCAAATTTTGTCTTTCACGTACCACCTCATACTTATCTTAACAATAATAATCATCCAATACACTATCATAGCATCTAGTAAGGTTTGGGAAGATTGACAATTTTGATCATTATTTTAGATCTTTTCTCATTTCACTTCTACCTCAGTTGTTACTAGGTCTATTGTGATTTTACATCCTCAAATGACTTAGTCTAATCAGTTGGCTTTCTTTAGTGAGAAACTCATGTATAAGTACCCATAACATTCCTCTTAATGTATTACATAACTTAGGCTATTGTTTACTAGTATTCTAGCATGTTTAATTAGATATGATTGGAATACCTTAGTTCAATCAACATTATTCTAAAGGTAATGACACTCAAATCTATTGCTAAATAATGTCCTCAAGATACTTGCTCTTCCAATCCTCCTCTATGATATCAAGACATCAAGTTGATCCTTGATGATACTCTAATTGATGCAGATTGATTGGACAAGTGACTATCCTTGCTCTTTATTTCTCACTATAACTTCATTCAATCATATAATGCAATGTAGGGTATTATCAACTTCTCCTTTTTATTGACTACAATCACTGGTGTTTCCTCATAAAATAATGGATCTGATAAAATTCTAATATCAACAATTGATATAAGCATCAAACTAATTTTAGAAGTTAATCCCTAGTTGATCACAATCCTTCTTTGGAAATTTCTTTCAATACACCGTCCTTAATTTTGACACTCTACTCAAAGTCTGCATTTCCATCTACTTTATCTCTATTATACTCTTCCACAATACAATCACCAACTCAATTACTATTATTCCTTTGAATTTGATTGGTTCATCTTTCAATTTGGCAATACGACTCAAGATGAAAGATCTTTGATTTTATACTTATCTTTTCTATCCTCAATAAAGTCATGATCTTCTTATTTTGACTATTCAACATCCACCAAATACTTGTATTTACATAACTTTTTTTTTTCTTCCTTTTTTTTTTTACAGTCAAAATCCTCCTTTTGTCCACTTGGATCAATGTCTCCATTTGATTTGTTGCTTAAATACTACATCCACACTATTGATCAACTAATATGATGAATTGAATACTTCCAGGAAATGTTAAAGTTTTCTAATATCATCATCCAAATCTCCAACTGTCTATATTCCTAATGAATCCTTGCAGTGTCTCAACAATTACATTGATAGTTTTGTCTATACTATTCTTCTCTTCCTTATAAGTTCATGTTATGATCAATCTATGATCATAGATCAATCATCCCTATTTAGATTATCAACAAAATCTTCTAGTAACTTTGTTATAATCAAATTCTTTGTCATTCTTATCAGATTCAGTCTTTTACATCCACTGTCGTATTCATGTTATATTCCTCTTGATCACGTAATATATCAATTATTGTACCCATCTTCCAATATGCTCTATTATACTCAGGTTTATAAGATAACAATTTACTTCTGACAAGGTTCCACGTAAGGTCATCCAGAATTGAACTAAGTTCTTCAGGATTCTCACTTTCATCGATCTAGTACAAGTCAGAGTTATCTACTAAAGATTCCATGAGTATCATCTTGTATTCTCAATCTTCATTCTCATCATAATCTTATTTTCATCGAATAGTTTCCTTGTTTACTCCACTACTCAACATTTCTTAACCCCTAAGTAGTTTAGGCTAGATTTTTTTATAGGGTTTGCACCATCCAATGCCTAAGTATTTGTTAAATCCAACTCCCTTTCACCTATTTATTTATGGTGTATTTCTTTGTGATTTGATATCATTTCTTATTCTAGTAATCTCTATTACTCATATTATACTACTTTTTCTTAATTATTGTAATTGTATATGACTTTTGGACATACATGACTAGTTGTGAAAGGATATAATTGAGCTATGATACGAACTATGAAGGCCCAAATTTTCACATGCATTTTTAAATGAAAAACCAATTCCTAATGGGGGATCGATCCTTATTTGAAAACAATTTTATAAAAACAATGCAATGCAACAAAAAAATCTTTTATTTAATTTTTTTTTTAAAACCCCGAGTGTCATTTGCTTTCAAGATGAACAAAGTAATTTGTAAAACTAAGAAAAACATATATGCATCTCAGATCTATCCAATCACATCTCACATCCCAACTATAATAATTACATATACATGTCGAAAGGATAGGTCATATACTTATATTCATACTTGTCTTTGTCTTTGTTCACTTGATTCTAGTACTAACATTTCCTAATGCTTCTTCTAATCTTGTTAGAGCTAATCTATAAAAATAATATATTTGAATGAGTATTCCTTCTACTCAGTAGGTGATATGATACAACTATTTTGAAAACACGATATGCAACATGCATAATTTCAAGAGGAGCTTTCCATGTAAAAAATCATTCAATTCCTTTTTGTGTAAACATGCATATTTATGCATAAATCATAAGCTCATTTGCACATTTTCAACCATAGAATCTTTTATCAAAATCCAATAATCAACAATATAAATATTACAAAAATCATAGAGTAGTAATCAATCAATCCATGTACTAAAATTTAGGCGAACACATCAAACCGACTAGTCAAAGTCAATGATTCATAAAATAATAATAATTATGAAATTCATAAAGTAGTAATCATTTAAAACAGATGACAACAATCTTAAACCCACTATAGATATCATGTACATGCATCACTCAGCAAACACATCAAGTCAATAGGCCACGAGTACTCATCTACGACCATCCCAATGCAATATGCATATCGATATCAAAACCAAAATCATAGGGTCAACTGTGCTTACAACCAAAACCTATCCTGAAATCGTGTGTCTTTGGTATCTAGAGACCAGTCCACCATAGCCTCCATGACGACTATGTATATGTCCTCGAAAAGGGTTCCATGAACACCTTGAGTGATTGTCCTTATTTACCACAGTAGTTAAGGAAGCGACAATGCCACTTTGGGTAATGATACCTACCACCTTTGGTGGTTAGAGGCCAGGAGGCCAACCCAGTACATAAACAACTTCTCAGCATATTGTCCACCAGGCTCATTAGCCTGAAAAATATATACATATATATTCCAAGTCTCAATCATCATAAATCATGCAATTTTTACAACTAGTTTCAAAACATGCGAGCAATGCATACATAAAATCTGTTCAATGCAAGCAATCGCATTCAAGACCATAAATCATGAAGACAATCTGCATGCTTATTATAAGAATATCATATCTCAAAAAGCATACTAAACATGGTAATAGAGTCAAGTAAATCATTTAGATTTTGGAATGCATTTGAAAACTTAATAGCATCAAACTACTTGCCTCGATGTCTCTTGAATCACATTTTTCTTCGATCGAATCCTGAATCACCTTTATGAAGTCCTGCATATTATTTGATAACAAGAATTCAAGTGTCATTTTTCATTATCTATAGATCATCAATTAGATTTACAGATTAACGGTTGATTTATCTTTTAGGTTATAGATCATTGATTAATGCATTTCCAAGTTAGATCTCACTTATAGATCTAATATATAATGGTTAGATTTCCTTCAATAACTTTTACGTCGTCAAGATCTGTAATTGAATGGGTCAAATCACCTATACTAATGCTTAGATCAGGTTCGTACTTAATTTGAACGGTCAAATCTAGAATTCAAAGGTTGATGTGTGTAATTTAGGGTTTATCTAGGCATATTGATCTCCTAATACATCCAATGGATCAATTTATGAGATTTGATCATCTTTGATTGGTAAATCTATGAGATTTTTATGGTTTTTAGGCTATGGTCACATTAAATAATTCTATAATTCTAAATTTTATTATATAATTAGGTCTGCGTTGTCAAGATGAACACAACAGACTTTTTGGATCTTCAATCGGAGTTATATAGTTGCCAAAATCTCAAATTTTGTGTGTTTGGGTCTATTTAACAGTCCATATTCAAATTCTAAATCCAAGACGTGAAAAAAAAATTAGGTCACCGGTGTAACTAGCCGTTGCCAGAGAAGACGACCAGCGCAGTTATCGCAGGTGACAATTTTTAAGTCTGATTAACTCCTAATTAAAAGGGTTTGTAGATCAAGCTCTTACCTTCACTCCTATCAAGTTTGGAGACATTTCGTGTTCATTTGATACTAGAAAAAAAGAATTTCACATATGAGGTTCGTCAAAAAATTCAATGTCGCCGAAATTTGAAAATTTAGCCTGATCAGTCGTGAAACTAACTTTGATTCAAAAAAATTGAGGGCTTTTGATCCTCTCTTCACAAGGAATCCAATGGTGGTGTTTAATCTTCAATCCATCGCCATTTGGGGGGCTATTTTTGAGATCTAGACAGTGATCATGTTCATTGTCGCTGAAAAAAATGGGGAAAGTGGTGGTAGAGGGAGAAGATGGGTTTTTTATAGCTGGTGATGGTGGTGGTGTGCCGTCTTCGCGACGGCACCGTCCTTGTGGCAGGGCCGTCTTTTCTCCTAGTGCCTCAAAGGATGACCAGAGAAGGGGGCGGCACATGTCAGTTCACCAACATAGACACGGTGATGATGAAGGGGATGACAAAGGGGGGTGTCGTTATCAAAACGACCCCTGCATTTTCTCACTTTTCCTTAATGTTTACAAAATTACAAAAATTCCCTCAAATCTTCAAACACTCATAACTTTATTATCCAATCTCCATTTTAAATGTTCTTTATGTCGTTCGATTCCATATTTCTAGTAGAATCTGATTATGGGGATATTTATACCAAATTTTATTTCAATATTCAAATAGGACTTAAAATTTTGGGTTATTACAGAGCAAAAGTAGAGGAACTCTAAGTAGCACTACTACCAATGAGGATATCCTATATAGTGCTATGGGCAATAAAAAAGACCACCCTAATTGAGTTAGGGACATGAGGAACAGTATTGTTCCTTTAAAATTCTTTAGTAAATGTTTACCTACGTTGAAGATTAGGAGGTCTACAATGATTTGGTTGAGAAAATAAAAACTAATACATTTTAACAGTTGCATGAAGGAGGTTTGATGATAGTTTCTCAATTCCCTGCACATAATTCTAACAACACCCCTGTATCTCCATCAAATGGTAGCTATAATTCTCCAACTGAAGGAGTTCAAGAAGGTCAATCGATGCCCCTCGCAATAGAAATTCCAGGTAAGGATATATATATATATATATATATATAGAAAAAATTAAAACTCTTCATTGTCCTTATGTAATAATTCTCTATCTTAGCCTCTCTATTGTATATCTGATTTGCAGGTGGGTCAATGCCTATTGCCTTGGATTCTTGTTAAAACATCGTGATAGTTAGTTCATGCTATGAGCATGAATCAATCATGTTGCATAGAATTAGTATGTAGCCACATACTGAGCAAGTGTCCATTACCAGGGCTTTGGATGCTTATGCCAACATACCATTCCCTTTAGAAATGAACAATATTATAACCATCAGGTAGGCAGTTGCATATCAGGTTGCTTGGTTGGAGACACTAGTCATTCCCATAGAGTCCATGGTATGTATCTTATCAAACTAACTTTCTCATCAATAATTGTTATATAAAGGCTTTATTTTATTGTTTATTAACTTTATATGGTTAATCAGCAACAACATGCACTGCTGAGGTTGCCTATTGTTGCAACATCACATAATGTTGCATGAATAAAATAGGTACTTGTATATATGTTTTTTTTTTTTTTTTTTATCATCATAAATTAGGTCCTCATCATTGGTTAATATTATTTAGATAAAAAGCTATACATCTTTTATAATAATTATCTAATGATTGTGTGGAAGTCCTACCTAACACGCCTCGATCCTTAAGGTTAATCTACAGTCTTATCAATGAAGATAAGGTAATTAATCTCATACGAATCAAGGAGGGACTGCTTGCTGAGGATGCTGTTGAAGTACCACTTATGGGAGAGGACCTATTACAAGTTTGCCTATGGGATCAACTCGAGCACCCTCACATAGTCTCTTACATAGGGTATATGCACATATTTGCTTATAAAATATTTGACATTACATGTTATATTTTCATAGTATAGGTAATAATTATTTCTTTTATGTAGCTTCTGGAATGATGCAACTAGCCTTTTTGAGGGTGTGGGTACACTTTATTAATTCCTTGACTCCGGCATCATTTACGGAGTAGCAGAGCAATGATCGATAGAGAGGTGTGTTAATGACATTTTACTAGGCTTCTTTTGGTGCTATAAGGGACATGGCTTAATGATTCTTTACAATAGCGGGTAATTTTTAATTTTCTTATTTTCTTGCCAAATTATTCTATACTTAGGGATTGTCAAATTTAATTTCAATTCATATGATTATCTATATAAGGCTCATTGAAAGATACTTGTTTTGGATGTGCATAGTGGTATGCTTTCTTTTTTTATTTTTGTAGATCGCACATCCATCCTGCCCTAATAGAAATTATAAATAAGTAAGCTTTTATTCTTTTCATGTATTATGTGTAGATAAAGAATTTGTTATTCATCTATAATGCATTTGAAATTTAAATTTGTAGAGTATGTTATGAATAGGCTAATATGATCAAGACTGTACAATCATCAAAACTCACTTGGATGAATGTTAAGGTATAGAAAATAATTAATTATTCTATGTTACCACTAATTAAACTTACAATATTACAAATAAAATTTATGGATTCTTTTTGTTTTCCTTGTTGTAGTGCCATAAACAATAGTCTGATTGGAAGTGCTGATACTATTTGTTGAGACACATGTGGACACTAAGATTCGATAGTATTGTTGTCATCCAATTAAGAAAGGTAAGACACTTTTTACTTTTCATAATATTATACTTTTTCACAGTTTTTTATGAATTCAACTAAAAGAATGTGACCTGAATTAAATATGTTATATTACAGGTTGCTGTGCTTTTTGAGTGGACAAAAAAGAAGAGTTACTCCAAAGTAAACCTCAACAAAATACAAATGAATGGGCTGAGTATGTATTGAGTTTCAATTAGAACATTTGGAGTAAATACATGTGTAAAATACATAAACAAGTATTTTTTCATTCACTTGTATGTGTTCTTTTATTTTTTATTATTTTCATTAAAATATATATTTTTTAAAGTGATGAATGAGTAGAGAGTGCGGGAGTAAATGAGTATGGATGAAGTGAATTTGGAGCTTGTAGTGATTGCATGTGTTGTGGTTACTTTTATGAAGTATTTTTAAGATAGATGTGGATGGATAATGATGAATTTGGATATTTTGAACAGAAATGTGGATGTTGTAGTGAATGTATGTGTTGTGGTTTTTTTATATATACTATTTTCAATATATATGGGGATGGATAATGATGAATTTGAATGTTTTATACTCAATGTAGAAGTGAATGTATGTTTGTTTTTCATGTATATAAAGATTGTAAGAAATGTGTTATATGTAACAGGTGTTAGTGATATTGAATGTATATAAGAGGTGTTATATGTATACATGTGGTAGTGATCAAAATGTGAAAAATGAAAAAAAAGAAAAAGAAGAAAAGGGTACTTTTGAAGTTGTTTATTCTAAACTACTTCAAAAGTGCCTATTTTTGAAGTCACTTAGGGTTAAATGACTTCAAAAGATGGACACTTTTGAAGTCATTTAGCCCTAGACGACTTCAAAAGTGAAGGAACTTTTCAAGTCGTTTAGGCTAAAAGACTTTAAAAGTTTGGCACTTTTGAAGTCATTTATCTAAATGACTTCAAAATTCATAAACTTTCAAAGTTGGCTAGATAAAAGTCATTTTTTAAGTGACTTCTACTAGCATTTTTTACCAACTTTAAATCCTCTTGTGTAGTAGTGTATAGGCACTAGATGTCTCCTAAGATGGAGAACAAACAAGTGAAGAATTGAGAACTAAATGTCCCCTAGAATGGAGAGCAAGCAATTGCATTAGATGTCTCATAAGATAGATAACATATAAGCAAATAATGAAGAAGAGGATAGAAGAGAAGATGAGAGAAAGAAAGACCACCTTTGATAACTTTTGAAAGCTAGAATTCTCAAACTTTTGAGGACAAAAACTCTAAAAAAACAATTCTCTTATTCTTGAAAGAATCTCCCTATACTATTTTCTCTCTTCCCCTTTTTTGAGGCATGGGGGATTTTGAGTGTGTGTTGGGCATTGAGAGAGAGAGAGAGAGAGAGAGAGAGAGAGAGAGAGAGAGAGAGAGAGAGAGAGAGAGAGAGAGAGAGAGAGGAAAGGGGAGCAAACAAGGGAGATGAAGAAAGTTGGAGAGAGAAAGAACAAGGGTGAGTGATATGGAGAACGAGAATCAGAGTGAGGGAAAGATATAGTGCGAGGGAGAGAGATTAGGAACAAGAGAGAGATGGTGAGAAAAAGAGAGACAGAGAGAATGTGACAGAGACGGAAAGATTGGGAAGGAATAGAGAGAGAGAGAGAGAGACCCATGTGGATCTGTTCGTGCAAACAAAAGGGTGAGAGAATGCAACTATAGGGCTTGTGCATGAGAGAGAGAGAAAGAACCGGAAAGGGAGTTTAGGTTGGCTCTTGTTCCTTCTTTAATTTTCTGGTTTTCTTGGTACCTAGAATTTGGTTCTTTAATTTTCTGGTTCTCATAGATTATTTTCTTATCTTTTAAAAGTGTTTTAAAAAAATGGGTGTCCCTTTTGGTTTAGCAAACTGCCCTAGCATTAAAAAAATGGGAAGCTTGAGCGCATTCAGGGTCCATTTAATTTTGTTTTGGACCATTAAAAGGAGTCTTATATGGAAGATGAATTTGAATTTGGTTTTTCATTGTTTTGAAAAACTAGGAAACTTGATTTTGTTTCTTTCAAAGAGAAATAACTTAAATCAAGATAAAACGATTAGCATTATTTCCAAATTTAAGAAGAATGGGTGGCCCTTCAGGGCATTTTAGTGTCAATGAAGAGAGATGAGCTATTTAACAAAAATACCCCTCAAACACACTTAGCACATTGACTGCACAAACATATGTCCTATTTTTGATACTAAAATTGAAAGCAACTTGTACATCCTTCTACAGTGCCTAGCTTCTAGCACAACTGGAGAATAGACGTGATTGAAGTGAGCAATCATGATAAAACAAACCAATTGTTCACTCAAGAGGAAAGCTTGATCTTGAAGGAATGGAATCAGAAGGGCATTCAGATGATTGTTAGACATAGCATGACACTTAAATGGGAATCTCCATTTGCATGAATAGCAAGCTAAATTTGAACGGGGATCAAGGGGAAATTCTAGCCCAACTGGGACAGTTGGACTTTTAAGAGCTCAAATGGCGATTTTTTTACTGCTTCCTATTCCTTTTAGCATAGAAAATTTAGAACTATGCCAAATAGGAAGTAATGGGAATGGGAATTAAACTTGTGAATTATCTACACATCACTCACATTCAAATCTTAGGCGATTCACAATTGGTTTTGCAGGGACTCCAGGACAAAGGGCCATGGTCATCGGGAAGGAGTTGCAGATCTTCTGCATGGTTGTAAATGATGTTATCTTCTTTGTTGTGCCATACAGTCTGCAAAGGGAAGAAGGTGGCGGAAATATTAGAAAATAGAGCAATAGGTAAACAGAATAGACAAGTACGGCATAGCTATGCAACTTTCTTTCAGTGTAATACCTTATGGGGCGGACAAATTAGATACTATTGTACCTAGGTTTGTAATTAGCTAATTTAGCAATAGAACTTCCTACTTATAATATATATATATAAATAAAAAATAAAAAAAAGGAAGGAGAGAGAAAGAGAGAGAGAGAAGTTATTAAATATTAGCGTACAAATGGGAATTTGATAAAATATATAAGATTATAACAATAGAAAGGGTGCTTGACACAATGGTAAAGTTGTTATCGTGTGATTTTGAGGTCACGAGTTCAAGGTGTGGAAATAGCCTCTTACAAAAAATGCAAGGTAAGATTGTGTACTATAGATCCTTGTGGTCCACCCCTTTCCTAGACCCTACATATGTAGGAGCTTCGTACATTGGGACTGCCCTATATAAGATTATAACATTATTTGACATTTTGAGTATCAAATATATATTACGGGACTTTATATTACATGGCCATTGTTAATGGCCTTTATTCATGTACTGGGTCTAAACGGGCTGATTGAGGTGAATACGCATTCAATCTGTATGTCGAGGCCCAAGACTTGTACAGAAGAAACGGTCCACTGATGGTGCAACTCTGTTTTCATTCTTGGGAGTGGGACCTGATAAACTATTGAGACAACAATATTTACATCAGTTGGACCGATCGAGTCATGGACCAAATGTTTTCGAAGCTTGAAACGGATCGATCCTTTATGTGGCATACAAGCGATCTAATAGTATGGATCCAAATTTCTGGAAGAATACAATAGCCAATTTACCATCGAGTTGGGAATACCCAATGAAGAAGTCAGTAAATTCTGGTCGAGTTACTGCCTTTGGCGTATGTGATGGCACGCTGAAACCTGCAGTGATAAGGTTTTCATCAGTTGGGCCAGCCGAGTCCGTGACCACAATTGTCAAGGTTTAGAAGGGACTACTGGCCCATCTGTCCACAACCAGTCCACTGGGTCAAGACTCTTGAAGTAAAAATTAGCCTATTACCAGTAAGGGGCAAATGACTCAGAACTAGGTAAATCCAGTTACAATTGCTGTCCCTAGGGGAAGTGATAGGATCCAGAAAACCTCTTGAAATTTTACATTAGTTGGACCTAATAGAACCAGCGGACCACTGCTGTGCTAGGCCAGGCCTCTCTCTCGCTGTCTGTGACATAATTCACTTGGTTTCAGGAAGGAATAAAGTCAGTGGCTTGCCTGCTACTAGGTAGAGAATAGATTCTATCCTAGACAGCATGCCTTGAAGTTTAGGCCAGTTACAGTCATGTGTTTGTTGACTTGATAGCTGACCATACACCAGCAAAACCGTAAGAGTGAAAAACCGGCTGCTACCTATATAGAATTTTCACATTGTGGGTGTGGCCCACCGTTAACCAAGGGCTTACATTGGTCATGAAAAGTACGAGTTGGGCCTGCTCTCTGGTTTTCCTGAACGTGAGATGTGAAATACTCGAGCTGTTAGATGATTCTAACAATTATTATTCTCAAATGCTCTAATTTCCATTTTTTAAAATAATCTTTTAAACCCCAAGTTATTCAAGGTGGCACTGCAGCCCTTGGACCTTGTCAATTTTTTCAAATGAGTCCCGTGTCATTAAAAATCTCAACTCCGTTAACTTATTTCCTACGTGGCCCTTGCCGACATGTTATTTGATTTGCTAGCACGTCATTTGACCATTACATATACGGACATCTAAGTTTGATCATTAGTTGTGAATAATCGTTATCTAAGTTTACTATATACGGACATCCTATCTACATCTTCTAAAACCCCGCTAAATTCACAAATGGAATGGCTCAAGAGTTGTTCAATGAAATGGGTGAGAGAAGGGCTGCTACAACATCAAAAGAAGAATTAGATACCTTTTTATAGAAAACATACAATTAAAAAGTAAATCAATATCTAACACTCAAGTGAAATCAAGATTCTAAATTGCAAACTATAAAATCAAAAAGAAACTAGAAGAAAAGGAAATCAAAACATTTAACCTCGATCTCCAAGAAATAGAACACGAGTGCATAATAAGCTAGAGAAAATACAAATTCAATTACCAAATCACATGGAAATCAAAAAACATATCCAAGTGACAACTGTAAAAAGATTTTCTGTTGCTAGAACAACATTCTAGTCCCTAGACTTGTCAGTTTTCACCTCTTTTGTGCTCATCATCTAATCCTAATCTGGGTGATCTTCTTCCCTCCTCTTGTAGTTTAGCTTATCCTTTTTCCAATTACTCTTCCACCAATTTACCCCCAAGTTTCTTCTTCATTCTCACTACACCCACAAAACTAGACCCAATTCTTCTAATTGCATCTTATTTGGTGATTCCTTGGCGGAGAATTTTGATTTCTACCATCAATTTGTTTCTTGGTGGGAAATTTTGATTTCTCCCCTTAGTGTTTTTACTTAAGATACAGTCTTCAATGAAGGTTGTCTTGGTCAGTTTACATGATCAATGGTCATTTTATGTAAATAAGTCCGTCAAATGACATGACAGCAGGTCATTGGCCATGTACAAAATAACTGATACATACCAAATATGCATTAATTTATGTATCTTTACTTCATTTTCAAGTCAAGATTAGGAATCTAAGTAGTTTAGCTTATTCACTTGTGCAGATCAAGAGAATCACATGTATTGAAAGGAAGATCAATTAGACAGTAGTGATCTAACTTCAAAGATACATACCATAAGATAAATGTCCTCACTTTTGATTGTACAACTTTCTAATTTGGGATGTTTATTTTCCTAAAAAGGAAAAAGTTTTCCCAATTAATAAAGAGGATGTTTTTAAAAAGGAAAAAGAAGAGAGTTAGAAGGCATTTTAGATGATTTATCCCTAATTAGGACTGCTTCTTGCTTATTGTTTATGTTTTCTTAAGAATTAGGAAGCAGGCACTCTTATAAAAGTCTAAAAATGCCCTAATCTTAGAGATTGTTCGTGTTGCTCTTGGAATTAGGGAAGACTCAAAACTGCTTTAGAGGAGAAGAAGATCAACCATGGAAGTTCATCAATTGTTGCTCATGGATCATCTATAATGCAAGGCTAACTTCAAAGTTTAGGAATTAGAGAAAGCTAAAAGATGAGTGTTAGTGTTTTCTCGTTCAATTTTATAGCTTTTTAGTTTAGAAATTAGATTTATGAACAATTTCACAATAAGAGGTTCTTTGAAGAATAGTTTTAAGGTTTTATTTCTCTTTGATTATAATACTTGTAGTTTAGAAAAGATTATTATGGAATGGTTTTAGTGTGTGAATGGTTAGTTTATTGAGAGTGTTATACTAGGATTAGATGAGTCATGCCTATAGCAATAGTTGTAGATGATTCACACTACACAAGATAATTCATGCCATGAGATTATTTATTCCTTCTTTAGAGACATATTAGCTTATAGCAAAGAATAATTTAAGTTCATACCAATTTCAAGTAATGAGAAACATTAGTATGATTCAATTGATGGGTTCCTTATTCCTAAACTGCTATCAATATCTTAATTTTCTTCAAGTTACTTTCACTTTATCTTTAGTTTTACTTTAAATTTAATTTTGATTTTAGTTTCAATGTTAATTTCTATAGATTAGTAGATGATCTACACTATTCCCAAAGTTTGACTCGCCTTCATACTTACCTCAGCACAATTGATCTTATATACTTGCAAGGATTATGTTTGAAAAGTAGACATAATTTTTTCTGTTGCATTGCAAAGAATAGCAATTGCTTGTGTAAAAATCTTCTTTTCTATTTAATCATGTGGTTTTAGTCATCATCATAACTGTCAACTTCAAATGGCCATAATTTTTTGCTTAGAACTTGAAATTTCATTGTATAATGACTCACTTTAGGGTAAAAATAAAATGTTTCCAAGGCGTAAAGGTCATTTTCAAGTTCTTTCATAATTATTATGGATATTGTGAGAAAATGTTCTTTTGGACAATTTTCAATAGGTTTCTCTCTTTGAATCTTTAGGCATCTTTTAGGATTTCTTTTGCATTATTATTAGTAGGTTATTTTTCATCATTGTGGCACTCACTTTTAATTTTCTTTATTACCTTTGTGGATACAGTAGGGAGTTGTGTTGTTTAAACTAAGGTAAGAAGGGGTTGTCCTTTGGTATTGAGGCAAGAAGAAGCTGTCCAAGTTGAAGAGGAAAGAAGCTGCCCACATTTTAAGGAGAAACTTTCCATGTTAGTGCATTTGCTTTTCTGTCCTTTGTGTTTTTCTTTATTCTGTGTATTACATGGTTGGCTATTGTTCTTTATTGTCTCACAAAACCCTTAAATCCTTATCTGGAACAAATCCTAAAGAATAGTTGATGCTTAATGCACGGCCATATCACTATAAACATGGTAGAGAATAACCTCCTGCACTTCTTAAAGAGCATTACACCTTCCTGACCACTTAATCAAGCCATCACTACCTTGCATTAGGTTGCCTGCAAAGGCAAATCCAAATGCACACTGTGAAATTAAGTCCCACATTATTCAAATGTTTCCATCATTTTATCAACTTAACATTGAAAATCCATATAGGCACCTTGACGACTTTGTAGACTTGTACTACCTTGGGCTAATCTTACTGAAGAGATTGTTGGAATGTGGCCTTTTTCCCTTCTCATTGAAGGACAAAAGCAAAAAATGGTTGTAATAATTGGATCCTACTTCTTCCATTCACATATGGACTAAGATGCAATAGGAGTTTCTTAAGAAGTACTTTCCTATTAGTAAAATAAATCATCTAGGAAAGGCATTAACACTTTCGCACAGTTACTTAATAAGCAATTTTATGAAAGTTGGGATAGACTAAAGCATCTTCTTAGGAAATGTCCTCATCTTGTGGTTCTCAATTGGCAAGTAGTGCAATTCCTATATTAGGGCCTTAGCAAATTTGTCATGTGAGAAGTCAAGCACTCAACGAATCTCTCTGTCAAGGTTGATAACTAGAGTAGGAAACTAGACATTTTCATGACTACCACATACCAACCTATCCCTACAATTCAAGAGGCATGTGCCAATTGTCTTAGTCCAACTTGCACCATCAAAGACTGTCCTTCAAGCTAACAATACCCTGAACTTGTTGAAGAGCACATTAGTGTAGCCTAAACTTTCCCAAGGACTAAAAACAATCTTTTCTCTAATACTCACAATTCTAGGTGAAGAATTGTCCAAATTTCTCATGGTAACCACCAAGTGAGGTGCAATGTTCAATCAAGCTCTTAGACCTAACTTTCAAGGTCAGTTGAACAATCTTTCCTAATCTCCCATGCTTTCTCATTTTACACAATCAGCTAGGAGTTCTAATTTTGAGTGCAAGGACTTGACCACCTTGCAAAATATTGAACCCAAGCCCCAATTCACACACTAAGTGCATAGCCATGCTTTAGGGCTAAATTAGTCATTTAGTTACTGCTATCAATAAGGGAGAGGCAGGCACATTGCCTTGTTAAGAAGTAAATAATCCAAGGGGTCAATTAGGAATTGCAGGGCTTCCTACCTCTAATATTCATGCCATCATGACCCTAAGCAGTAGGATGTAAATAGATGACAAGGTTAGGGGTGGATCTATCGACAACCAAGAGAATGATGACATTCTTAGGGAGCATTACAGGAATCAAGAAGAAACCCTAAGATCGATCATGTTCCTTTCATGATGTAGGGGTGACATCTACGACTACTCAAGAAAGAGCATATGTGCTAAGAGCACCCTTTTCTTAGGTGTTAAGTTTTTTGCAAGTGCACGGGCTATTGTAGTATAGCGTGTGCAAGTACGGGTTGATCCCACAGGGACTTGCTTTAAGAAATTGGAGTTTAATAAAATTTAATTATTCAAAAATTAAAATTAAATGACAAAAATTAACAAAAGGTGCAATCAGACTTTAGATGTGCTTAATCAATGAAATCACAGAGGTTTAATCCAAAAATATAGAAATTTAACTAAAGAAACACAAAAATTTCACTTCCCTTAACTGCTTATCGTTAATTTTTGTAAATCTGATATCTTAAATTGTAATCCACCTTCATCAACATGTTTCTGGTGCTTTTGATTAATGATCACCTAAATGGATTAGGCATATTCAAAAAATTCTAAGAGATTTGGGCTAGATAAAAAATTTTGGATATTAACTACTTAGATCTAATTTCTAATTCTCAAATTGAAGATCAGGAATGATAAAAATGCTTTAAAATGTCCTATAACCCATATCTAAAAGTTATTAAAAATCAAGATTGAAATAGATGAGAAATTGAAGATATCCTAAAATTAAAGCAGAATCATTGATTTAGTTAAACATGGATAGATAAAACAATTGTTGGATTAGTTAGAGAATAACTTAGAATGCACATAATAGAACCTAAATAGAATAGAACACAGATAAGAATAGTGATAGGACAAAAAAATGTAATTAAATTTATTCTACTAAGGGCAAAAACAAAAATTTTCCTAAAAGTTCCCTCTCTTTTCCACAAACCAGAAAACTCAAACAGGGAATATGACCTATCGGAGAAGATAAAGGTGCTGAAGAAGACCTAGATGGTGATGGGTAGAGGGGAATGACTGGGTAGATGACGACTTGATTGTGAGCAAGCAACCTAAGGAAGGCCGGTATGATCTGGAATGAAGGGTGCGCAATGAAGCTGACAGAGGTTGGTGCCGTGAAAGATTGCATTGCTGGTGGAGAATGGTGACTGGATGAAGAAAACCGAAGCTGGGTTGCTTGATGCAGTATGGTCCTAACAAGTGAAGAAAACCAGTGATGGTTGAAATTTTTGGTGACGACACTGGTGATTTGCTTTGGTGCTAAATTGCATCGCTAGTGGAAGAGGAGGAGATTGCTTGTTGGGTGGAAACACCAATGGTGGGCTGCCTCAATCTAGACGATGGAGGGAAAGTTGGTGATGGGAGTAGAGCAAAGGGACTGGAGAACAAGGGATATGGGAGGTAGAGCAGACTAACCATAGGAGGTCTATGCTATGTGGAGTGAAGCAGAAATGGGAGAGAAAAAGAGAGAAAAATGGGGCAGGGAAGTGGAGAGGGAGTGTTGGGTCGAATGATGATGACAGAGGAAGTATGCATGAGATGGGGGTGGTGGAAGAGAGCGAAAGGAGATGGCCAAGAGAGAAACTTGGGTTGTGATGCTTGAAAAGGAAACAAACATGGGAAATAGAAAAATCTATGTATAGAATGCAAGGAAACCAAAGGAAAGACAGACAAAAACGTAAAAAAAAGAACTCCCCAAACTCCCACAATCTTCCTCCTTTTATAATTTCCCCCCTTCTAATTATCTTCTCCCCCTCTTTCCTTATCCTTTAGGAGTTAGTTTCCTACTATGAAACTTCCTTTTCATTTGAAATCTCATCCATAATCTCCTCTCCTTATTACAACTCTTTTCTTTTAGGAAACCATCCTCTCTTGCCTTATTGATCTTCAAGATGATCCGCACCGTTGAAATGCGATCTAATCCACCCTAGCTTCTTCTGGTTAATCTGCAAAACAAAAGACCAAATTAGAATCTTTTTTTAAAACTGACTTTAAAAGATACTTTTATTGCAAAGATACTTCTAGAGTCAATTTTTGAAAATAAACTTTAAAAGATACTTTTAAAGTTGATTTTTGAAAAACCAATTTTAAAATTCTTTTTTAAAGTCAATTATTAGAAATAGACTTTAAAATTCTTTTAAACATCAACTTTCAAAGTCATTTTTTAATTTATAAAAAGGTCAAAGTTGTATAATTTTTTTTTGTATTCCTTATCATGGTTCTTCATCTTGTGAGCATCATGACGGCCGCCTTCTCTGGTTCTCATGTTTGTCTCTATCATGTCATCCTTTGGTTGTCCATTTTGGAGATTTTGAATGTTTGTGGCATGAAAAACATGGTAAGAATACTCAACCCCTCTTATTGTTATCCATATGTTTTCCTGTTAGTAACTCTCTATGATATGTTATGTATGATGACTGTCTTTTTAGTGAAGAAGATAGCATGAAGATCTTGTTAGATCATTGTGATTTTGGGAAAATCATATGATTAGCTGCTTCTTGATCTAACCCTAAATGTTGGAGGAAGGGAGAGCCTCAATTTTGCAATCCATATCCAAAATAAGGGTTTGATGATAAGAAATATATTTCCTTCAAGTTGGCTGAGGAGGTAGACTTTTGAACCTTTACCATGTCTCTCCTCATCAAAGAGTGGTATGAGCTAAATACTAGGAGGCCAAATCTTGATGAAATAGTTCTAGATTAACTTTTTGATCATGTGCTATCATGTACAAAAGAGACGTAATGATATGTAACATTTGATATATGTAATAAAAGGATGATAATTGAGGAGTTATCCAAAAAATACTTAATTTTCTTATTCCTACGTTTGTTTTTGCATGCATGTACATGAATCCTTCAATCAACATTGTATTGTACAGAAGAGACATAATAATATGTAACATTTGATATATATAATAAAAGGATGATAATTGAGGAGTTATCCAAAAAATACTTGATTTTCTTATTCCTGTGTTTGTTTTTGCATGCATGTGCATGAATCCTTCAATTAACACTATATTGTGTGAAAAATTGGTGTCATTGTAAGTAAGAGATTTTAAAATGATATATATATATATATTATTTTAAAGTCGAAAAGAAAGTCTTTGAAAAGCATTTTAAATTTAAAAATGATTTTAAAAAACATTTTTAAAGTTAGAAAACAATGTCTTTAAAAATGATTTATAAAGTATGTTAAAAAATACTTCAAATTATGTTTTTAAAGTCATTTTCCTTTCAATTTTAAAAATGGATTTTAAGTAAAAATTACTTTAAAATTGATTTTAAAGTCATCTTTTGAACTAACTTTAAAAATCATTTTTAAAGTCATCTTTTTTATCTTCAAAATATGAACTATATATACATTGAATTGCATGCATCTTGCCATTTCTACTTTAGTCTCTGTCATCCATAGTTCATCTCTATGAATTAGTGCTGCACCCCTTTAGAAAGCTCGTATGTCTTCATTGATGACAGATAAATCTCCACCTCTCTCTCTCTCTCTCTCTCTCTCTCTCTCTCTCTCTCTCTCTCTCTCTCTCTCTCTCTCTCTCTCTCTCTCTCTCTCTCTCTCTCTCTCTCTCTCTCTCTCTCTCTCTCTCTCTCTCTCTCTCTCTCTTCTAGCCGTGCACACACTCTTGACCACTTCCCTATCTATCTCTCTCCATCCTCCTCATTCGTCAACCAACCTTGCACATGACCCAATTGGCCCTACTCGCATCCTCTATCCCCCTCTTTGTATCTCTGTCCTCTTGGTCATTGGTCAGCCATGACTACATCCTTGACTGCCTCACACACACTCTCTCTCTCCATCCTCCTTAGTCACTGCTGGCCACCCGCATGTCCTCAACCCCCTCCTTCTCTCTCAAACCTACTCATCTCCCTCCTTCCTCCTCAATCACTTCTAGCCGTGCACACACTCTTGACCACTCCCCTATCTATCTCTCTCCATCCTCCTCATTCGTCAACCAACCTTGCACATGACCCAAATCGGCCACACTCTCATCCTCTATCCCCCTCTTTGTATCTCTGTCCTCTTGGTCATTGGTCAGCCATGACTACATCCTTGACTGCCTCTCTCTCTCTCTCTCTCTCTCTCTCTCTCTCTCTCTCTCTCTCTCTCTCTCTCTCTCTCTCTCTCTCTCTCTCTCTCTCTCTCTCTCTCTCTCTCTCTCTCTCTCTCTCTCTCTCTCTCTCTCTCTCTCTCTCTCTCTCCTCCTTAGTCACAGCTGGCCACCCGCATGTCCTCAACCCCCTCCTCTCTCAAACCTGCTCATTCACTAGCCACTTCGCATGTCCCCAACCCTCTCTCTCTCTCTCCCCCCTACCGGCCCCGGTACCAAGCCCTCGCCCCCCCCCTCTCTCGCCATCCTCCTTGATCACTAGCTTGTCATTTGGGCAACCCTATCCTCCCTCTTCACTCCCTCTCTCTCTCTCTCGCCTTAGTCTCTTGGTGGCCCTACTATCAAGCCCCTCCTCTATCTTTCTCTCTATCCTCCTCCATCACTCGCTGGCCATGTGCATGACTACATCCCCGTCCCACTCCCACTCTCTCTCTCTCTCTCTCTCTCTCTCTCTCTCTCTCTCTCTCTCTCTCTCTCTCTCTCTCTCTCTCTCTCTCTCTCTCTCCCTGCTCCTTAGTTTCTAGTCAGCAATGCATGTATCCCTAACCCGTACCCTCCTTCTATGTGTGTGTGTGTGTGTTTTTTTAGGTTATGAAACCCAATAAGCTCCATCCGAACTGCCCCAATTAGAGTCGGATGCTCTTTCTCTATTTATTCTTCAAATAGTGACTATGTTTTCTTTTATTGTTTTTTATTTAGTCTCTATTCTAATAATTTTAATGTTGTTTATGTTGAAAATTCTGGGCTTCTTCAATTGCGTATAATGAGAAAATTAATAAGAATTGCTACTATTTTTTATCTTGTAGTGTTTGTGTTATTGATCAACTAGATTCTATCTTTGAATATATGGATGAATGAGGATATGTGTTGTATTTACATTCATCTATTTATGTGTAATTAATGTCAAGAGAATAGAACTTGCTCATTATTTGAGATTTGTTAAGTTTTTTAGAGAATTGAATGTGTATTTGATGAAAATGTTTGGAATTTGTAGTGGTTTGGTAAGTTCTTCTGATTTTAAATTATGCATTTTAGAGTGTGGTAAATGAATGTATTGTTCAATGCATGAATGGCAACGAGATTATATTGCAATAGGTGCTTTGCTTATATCTATAAAATAATGAAAGATTCACTTTTATTTATGTGGATAGAGTGGGATGGTTATGGTTCTGATAAAAGTATTGAAAACTAATCAGATAGTAAAGTGGATAATAAAAAGAACCAACAAGACATGCATCCATAAAGAGGCTATACTTTTGAATATGTTGGTTAACCTAGTCAACACTCGTATGACTGAAGTACTCCTTAAACTTCCTAATCAACCTGGGACAAAGAAAACTATTACTAATTTTAACAATGAGTTAAAAATCTTGAAGAAACATTACAATGAGTAAAAAGGATGTTAAGTGCATCTGGATGGGGTGGAGTGGGGCTAAATTTGGACTTTATTGTGGCCAGCTAGTGTGGCTCAAATATAATGGTGTGACTAGATTTCATTTTTAGTAGACTTCATATATGAAACAAAACCACTTTCATATATAAAACTTGACTAATTGATATTAAGCTATCCAAACTCATAAGAAAGCAATAGATCTAAGTAAATAGAAAAAGAAAGGAAATGAGGAATGCATGCTAGCCAAGTAATTTACATCCCTTGCTTTAAGGATTTTGGACATTGGAATGCATCCTTATCATCAATCATCTGAAGCTTGATTTTAATTCATTTATGTCGAAGAGGTAAAGTCACTACTTTCTCATCTTATTGCATGCTTTTGCATTATATCCATTTTACATAAATAAATACATCATCATTATCATCAAGACCTTATCCCAATTAGGGGTTAGCTACATGAATCTTATTTCTCCATTCCTCTCTACTAAGTACCATGACTTCATTTAGTCTCAAAGTTTTTAAATCTTTCCTCACCACTTTTATCCAAGTTCTTTTGGGCCTTCCCTTGCCCTTTTAGAACCTTCAACTTGCATTGCCTCACTCCTTCTAAACGGTGCCATTTTCGATCTTCTTTGGACATGTCCAAACCATCTAAGTCTAATCTCCCTCATCTTGTTACCTATTGGTGCTACCCTTAAATTTCCTCTAATATTTTTATTCCTAATTCTATCCGTCTTATTTTACCACTCATCCATCTCAACACTCTCATTTCTACGATGTTCATCCTATGAGCATGATGTTCCTTAACTGCCCAACACTCTGATCCATAGAGCATGGCTGGCCTTATGGCTATCCTGTAGAATTTTTCATTTAGTTTGAGTGGCACCCACCGATCACACAAAACACCAAATGCACATCTCCATTTATTCCAACCCGCTTGGATTCTCTGGGTAACCTCCCTCTCAATCTCTCCACTCTCATGAATCTTTGATCCTAAGTACCAAAAGTGGTATTTTACGAGGACTTCTTGGTTATCAATCTTGACTGGTGTTCCACTCTTACTCCTCTCCTTGCTAAAATTGGATTCCATATATTCTGTGTTAGTTTGGCTAATTTTAAATCCTTTCAAGTGCTTCTCTCCATGACTCCAACTTTGTGTTTACACCCTCCCTTGTCTCATCAAGTAAGACTATATCATCTACAAATAGCACGCACTAGAGAATTTTCTCATGTAGATATTTTGTTAACTCATCTATAACCAATGTGAAAGGGTATGGGCTCAATGCTGATCCTTGGTGCAATCCTACAGTGACAGAAAAATCACCAATCTCACCACTAGTGGTCTTAACATTTGTTATCACTCCCTCATACATATCTTTAATTATGTCTATATACCGCAGCAAAACCACCTACTCGCCCAACACCCTCCATATTAACTCTCTAGCGACTCTATCATAAGCTTTCTCTAAATCAATAAAGACCATGTGGAGGTCTTTCCTCCTCTCCCTATATTTCTCTACCAATTGTCTTAATAAGAAAATAGCTTCCATAGTAGACCTCCTAGGCATGAAACCAAACTAATTCTCCAATACACTTGTTTCATGTCATAGCCTCTTCTCAATCACTCTTTCAAAAAGTTTCATAGTGTGGCTCATAAGTTTCATCTCTCAATAATTAGTGTAGCTCTGTATGTCTCCTTTGTTCTTATAAATTGGAATAATAGAGCTTTTCCTCCACTCATCAGGCATTTTCTTTGATTTTATAATCTTGTTAAACAACTTTGTCAACCAAACTACCCCCATATCTCCCATATGCTTCCAAACCTCTATTGGTATACCATTGAACTTTCCTATCCTTTTTCCTACTCATCTCTTTCCTCCCACTTTCCTTTCTCTTTCCTACCTCATCCATCCACCTACTTTCCATTATTTAGGATTTCCAATGATTTTTAAAAGGGGAGATGCCCCATCCTAAAAGAATGGTGTCTCCTACCTACCTATCTCCCAAAAAGACAGCCACCTATTTACTTGTTTCCTCTTTGAAAACCCTATCTTAACAATCATCTTAGCCATCCAAAATTACTTATTTTCATCAACACTACACCTTATTCTTAGGCTATCGTAGAAAATGTAGGAGAAAATTTTTAAAAGACCCACAAAAACTTAAGAGGAAGGACTCTTTCATTGTATGGAAAAAGACACCTCCTCCATAGGAAGAAGACATTCTCTTCCTAATTCCTCCTCCTCTCTTTTGCTTTGGAATTTTATCTCCTTTGGGTGGCTGTTACTCTTTTCTAGGGTGTGTTGCATCTCCTCTTGACCTTTCAAAGGTTGATTCATCTTCTTTCTTCTCTTTTTTAATCTTAGTTACTTTCATGCTAGTTAATGCTTTGTAATTCTCTTATTTTTTCCTTTCATAAAGATTAAGATCCAAAGTTGGTCTTTCCCTTGAAGTGACAGCGAAGGGAAATCATCTTGAATTTAATCTTTGCCTTTTTCTTTTCATTGCCTTTTAGTTCTCTTTGGTTTCCTTGAACTCTAGTATTGTTTGCTTAGTTTTTCTTTGAGTGTTACCTTTATATGCCATTAGATTTTCCATTAAATCTCAAGCTTGTTGGAGGAGAAATCATCATTAAGATCTAGTTTTGAATTTAGATTGAGAGAAAGCATGGTGCGTACTCTGCAAAAGTGCAATGCACCATCCATGTAAACATTGTTTATGCAATATAATTTGATATTTCATTGAACTTCTTTGGTTGATGGATGGTGATGTTTAATTTAAATGTTTATCTCATGGTTAAGTAGTTAATTTCATATTATTGTTCCAGCCATTCCAACCAATCTAACCTAAAAGGAAATCAAAACCATACATGCAATCAATTAGTGCAACCCATGGTTGGAATGCATGGTTTTGAGTGATTGAGATCTAAGTTGTTGCATTCTTTCAAGTCAGAAAAAATAGTTAGTTAAGTTGATCTTGTTTAGTTGTTAGCTTGTTGTTAACTTGTTGTTAGTTGTTAAAGTTTAGCTTCTTTATTTTCATTGCATTCTTTAGAATTTGCATGATTATGAAAATAGTTGTGTAGTGCATATTTCCTTCAGTTAGCTGCTTAACTTTATGTTTAGGAAAGTTCATTTAGGAAAGTTGTTAAAAATTGCATTTTTGGAAAGTTTTGCTTAAGCAAGGTCATAAATTTAGAAAGTTTTTAATTTTAGAAAGTGTGCTTTAGGAAAGTTTTTTATTTAAGCGTGTTTCTAGCTTTTGCATAATTTCCATTTCAATATGCTAATTTCCATTCTTAGTTTAGGTTTAAAATCTCTTGAATTTTGGCTAGTTTAGATAGTTTAAAGTAGGGACCACTAGCATCACAATCGTTTGATTCCTCATGGGCTAGACCTCACTAGCATGCTATATTACAACCGATTCATGCACTTGTGAGTTAACTTTAAAATCATAACACAAATGGTGAGGCTAATTCCTTTAAGGTCTACTATTGACCACCCTATAGCCGTCTTATGTTTCCTAAGAACATTAAGTAACTTACCCTACTATTCTTAATCTAACTCAAAGGAAACTATAACAAGCAAGGTCTTAGATGAACCTAAAAATGCATATTTCAACCTGTCAGGAAATGGTTTTAGGTCAAGAGTAGGGTATATCTCAGTGGATGGCACGCTACTTGTGTCAGGAAGTATCAAAGGTTCCACTTTAGCTTGCCATCTACAAGTATCTATAATTGGCACTATATCTAATAGTGCATTTATGTCATTTATGCACTTATCTATGCCAAAATCCCCATTAAAATGGGATAGATAAACTTCTAGTGGATTAGAGTAGGAGGATTGAAGGAAAGCACCACAAACTAGACTCTCAATCATGTTGATTTCATAAGTACAAAGTCTATATGTTGTCTAGAATTAAAGACATTAAGCTAAATCTTCATATTGTCAAAGGATAATTTCATGATGCCATTCCTACAATTTATAATTGTACTAGATGTGGCCAAGAACGCCCATCCCAAAATTACTTGTATCTGACTACTAGGATGAGTTATAGGGTAGGTGTCTAAAACTAAAAGATCTACATGGAATAGAAAACTTTCAACATGTACCAAGTCATCTCCTACCACATCACAAAGAATTTTCATTGATCTAACTCCTCATTACAAAGTGGTAGTGGTAGGCTTCATCTTGCCCAGTGCTAGTTACACAAAAACTAAGGCAACAAGTTCACACTAGCCCCTAAGTCAAGTAGTACCCTATCAATAGTGTGTTCCCTTGTCCAGTGGTAGTGGTAGCCTTTCTTGCAGCACATGTCAGCTCTATAATCCAGCGCCTAAGGGAAGCTTAGGAACATATGATGCATTTGGAAGAGGTTTAGAGAAAGGGATATACCTTTCTTAACTTGTGTAGGTTTTTTTATCTCCTCAACTACTGTGTAATACTTAGTTAGTCATACCTTATTATGTATATGCTTTCCACTCTGAAGGATAGTGATTGATTTGGCATGTTCTTGATATTTTTGGTCCTTAAAAGTGTTACCAATCTCATATTGATCATTGTGGTTCAATAATATGGCTGACTAGGGAATTTTCCTTTCTCCCTTAAGGCAGCAGATAGCTGACCCATCTAATATTCCAACTTTGAAATAGAAGTTGAGTTGCCTAGAGAGTTTGTTTAATGACATGCTAGAATTGTAAAGAACTCTTCATTGATAGATTTAGCATTTCCACAATTGACATTTTCCTTGTTTTTAATGAAAACTATTGAGGAATTGGATGTTGTCGCATTAGAGCACGAGGAAAGGTTTGAGGATAGGGGATCCCAAGTAGACCGCCTTGGATGTTATTCTTGGACCATGAAAAATTTCGATGCCTAGCCCATCTCAAATTGTAGGTCTCTAAATAAGGATTATTGTTGCTAGGATTTCTAAATGCATTCATTGCATTTGCTTGTTCTGAGAAGTATTCCTGGAATGTGGAGCTCGGTGGGCATGAAGTAGTTGGATGCATGAGATTTGAGCAAATCAAGCTGGCCTCAGATTAAAGATGAATCAAAGATCTATTAGAAAGCATGAAAGCATCTAATTGTTCAATAAGACTATCAATTTTATCAACCTTATGGCCCAACATATCTATTTCACTATACTAGTCCTAAGTGACCCCTATCTCATATAGACCACTCTTTTTATGAGGTAATGAATATCTTCCATTTTAGTTGAGTAGTCCCATTATTGAGATTTTTCAACAAGTTTCTCAAAGAAATTCTAGGCCTCCACATCACTCTTGACCATGAAGGCCCCCCACCACTTGTGGAATTAATCATACATCGGTTCTATGGGGGGTCAAACCTTCCTAGAAGTATTGTACTTACTACAATTTCCTAAAACTATGTGAACACTTCAATAACATGTCTTTCCATCTCTCCCAACATAGAAGTGTTCTCCTTCTTTCTAATAGAAGTTGAAGATTTCCCTCCTAATGGCATTAGTTTTATGGACTAGGAAAAACTTGTCAAGGAACTTCTTAGATAGTTGATCCCATGATGTGATGGATCCAACTTCTAGTGAGTTGACACATGCAATTGCCTTATCTTTTAAAGAAAAAGGAAATAGTCTCAACATGATGGAGTCATCAATAAAGCTATGGTATTGAAGGTTGCACATATATCAAGGAACTCCTTGACACAAAGGTATAGGTCCTCTTTATCCAACCCACAGAACATTGGTAAAAGTTAAATGACCCTTGGCTTTATTGAAAAATGTTTTGTGTTAGTTGTAGGTACAACTACACATGAAGGAGAGTTAAATTGCAGCAGAGTAGAATAGTTCCTCAAATGTTTAACCTGTGCTACTTTGTTTACCATGTCATTGTAGGGTTAATTAAATCTATTATACTCTTGCCTTGTAATCCATTCCATCTCAAGATTTATTTGTACTAGACTTAGCTTCAACGATCAACAACCATGCATACACTAAAAAGTTGGTACAGTTGATTCCAATTTGTATACAATGAAAACAAGTAGATCGTATAGAATGATAGATCTTTTTTCTTTTTTTTTTCAACTAAAGTAAGGAAACCTAAGCTAAAGGATGCAAGTTACATAAATCATATGTAATTAAAGGACACAATAATTCTAACCATAAAGCAAACAAGTATAAAGGTTCGATTTTCCTTTATTTTCTTTGGGGGAGAGACTTTTAAGTTATTTCTAACCTAAGCTAAATGATACAAGTTACACAAATCATATGTAATTAAAGGAGACACAATAATTCTAACCATAAAGAAGACAAGTTAAAAGGTTTGATTTTCCTTTATTTTCTTTGAGGGAGTGACTTTTAAGTCATTTCTAACGCAACTTCTTCTCTCTTTTAGACTTATCCTACTGCTTACCAATTAGGTCCTACCTTCATCAACCACTTCACACCCTTCTTAGCCAGTCGTAGTTGATTTGAGTCATCAAGTGTGTTGGCAGAGCCAGTCATTTAAATGTCAATATAACTAATCAACTAGGGACCATTGGAGAGGCGATAGGTCGCGTCCTTCCAAGAGGGTCCTATGAGCTCGTAAGCTACTAAGGTCTCTCCTAGGTTGACTTTAAATTAATTGTGCGAGGATAGAATTGTGTCTAATGATGATTAACCTAGGTGGGCCAAGGGATGGTGACGAAATCCACCTTGATCTTGTAAGGATGAGTGGCATTACTAATCAATTTTCACACAAAGCTTATTTGATAAATCATATATCACCTTAAAGCATCAAATGTTCCCTAAAAAATGCAAGAAAAGTAGTAAACTAATGCATCTACCTATATGCTACTTAACAAAGGGTCCTAACCTCAATAGACAAGACACTATAACCCTGACAGTGTACGTTCATGCATTCTAGCCAAGCTTAGGCTATCCCTTGTTAAGAGGAGCAGCTAATGCAAAGTCATAGATATAATAACACAAGTAATATAGTGGATGCACACTATATAATTTCCACTGCCAAATAAATAACGCAAACTAATTTATATGCAATCCTAATCTAGAAAATAAAAAGAGATTAGAAAAGATTATAGTGGGGTCTTGGATAAAGTCTTCTCGTACAAGGGTGGCTCCATTTACATTCTACCTCCGCTTCTAAGTCAGGATGGCCCACCCTTGACCTATATTAGTAGAGCCCATTTAATTTTAATAAATTGTAATTAGATAAAATACATTCCTTCAATTCCTACACCATATTCTTATAAAAATAAATATAAAATTGAGAACCCTAAAATTCACAAGAATAATGGAAATAAAATGTAAGATGCAACTAAAATGAATGCAACCCTAAAAAGTAAAACTAGTAGTAAAGTAATTAACGTAGATTTAACTAAAAATTTGTTGTCCTTAGCAATGACGCTAGAAATTTGATATGTTTTAAAAATAACTATAAGTGTGTGACTCTATTGTAACACAAATTGTGCAAGTATGAGTTGATCCATAGAGACTCTATTAATACATAGATTTAATTAAATATTATTTTAATCACCTTTAACCTAATAGAAAATTAAACTAATTCAAAAAATTATCAAAAATAAAGTAAGCTTGCTAAAAATTATGAAATTACTTAGAAACAAAAACTGGGTTCTAGAATCTATTATAATATATCAAATGAGCCTACGACCAAGAAATTGGAACTTTTATAATTCATTTAAAAAATTTCTTTAAATCACTATTTTAGAGATTTTTTATCTTAAAGAATTAATATAGATTAACTTATTTACTCAATGCATAATATATCCTTTTAGAGCACAGACTATCAAATATTTTTGTATTTTAATCCTTACTAATTCAACATAGTTAATATCTCTGGCTAGGAAGTATAAGATAAAACCTATATAGAGATCAATAATTATATGAATTAGTATTAATTTTCCTTATATAATATTATGCAAAAATTTTATTCCAAGTTTTACTTGATCAAAAAATCATTCCATTGCATCTTAATTTCATCCTAACACTAGGAAATAAAATTTACCTACTCATGCTATAAAATTAAATGGCTAAAAATGTAAAACTAACAATTATTCTATTTCACCGATTAAAGATTACACAAGTTATTGAGTGATACATTGGTTGGAGGAACAAAGATCGGTGGTAGTGCATTTTTTATAGCATAGGCGTGTAAAACATGGTGTACTTGGGTGTAAGATTGGATGATGGAAAGAAATAGATAGAGATTAAATTTTATGGAGTTATAAAGTGTATGATGAGGTGATCTTCTCATTTTCAAGATGATTTGAGGTGTAAATTTTTTTTATATAAATAGAATAGTGGAAAGGAGTAAAACTAAGCGTGAAAGTGATAGTAAGGAATAGGGGATGGATAGAAGGAACTATAGATTTTGGGATGAGATTTGGTGGTAGAATAACTTATGGGATGTATACTTTAGGGCATGAAAATCAGTTATGGGTGGTATAGGAAAAAAAAGATGAAATAAAACAATGGAAGACTAGTGTGTAATGGAAGAATGAATGAAAGAAAACTCAAGGAAACTCACATTTTCTCCATGGAATACACACATTGAACTTAGAGAATTTTCATCTCTTCTTTTCTAAAGACCCCATGCTCCTTGTTCTTTAGATCCTATATCGAGCCTCCTTAAGAAATGGGTCTCTCTCTCTCTCTCTCTCTCTCTCTAAGGAAAATCCCCGATATTTAGATTTTTGGACTGGAAGCCCTAAGGAATGGAGGGTGGAAATCATATGGGTTAAAGGATAGATGAATGGTGGATATCTAAGCTAGGAAAAGAGGTAAGAAAGAGGGGGGAGGCATGGAATCCATAGGGATATGGTTAGAAGACCATAAGGTGTAAAGGAAAGGAAATATAAGAAAATGGGAAGAAGGATAGGTTAGGGGAGGAAAGAGAATACGAAAAAGGAAAGAAAATCTAGGAAAATAAGTAGGAATGGGAATAAAAAGAGGAGAGGTGTGGAATGGCTTTTTGGTTGTGTTGGAGTTTAGAAATCTAATATGAATGCAAGCCATTGGATTGAAATGAGTGGTGGAGATCTTTCCTACTTAGGAATTTGATTTGACTTTTTAATAAGGGCAAGGTGGCTAATTTCTCCTACTTGAAAAATGGTGGGCAACCCACCTAAAGTTTTTCCACCAATCATGATTTAGTTTTCTCTCTCTCATCCATTGCTTCTTCCTATTAGTCAATCCTAACTCAAATAGCTTCTTGTTGGTTACTTTAGAATGATCTTAGTGTGGAATGATTTTAGCCATTCTTTCTTGAAATTCTTAGATGAAAATTGATTGTAGATTTCTTGTTTTTTGCCTCCCTCCACCCTCATTTTTTCTCAAATGATCATTCTCATCCTTTCATGTATTCTATGTGGATATAAGTGAAATGTACCACATTTGCATAAAAATTCATGGTACACATGTAGGTGGTCCCCATCTTGAAGTCTAAGGAGAGAAAGGGCCCATGTTGATGCTTGGACATTGGATTATCCATCTTTTAGCCTTTGAAATGCCAAAAATATGCAATTTACAATTGTATCCTAATCTTACAGAATGTGAAAATAACTGTAATTAGTGATCTTTATGATAAAACAAGGGCTAAAACCTACTAAATATGGAGGTATTTTATGTAATAATTATATACTTATCACATGGTGCCTATTATGATTGATGATTGGAGATGTATGCTATCATCAATAAAAGATTCAATATGAGAGATTGTAAAGGTATGTAAAAATGTTATATATTATATAATTTATAACATACCTTCTCTTCTTAATTTCAAATATAGTAATATGCTTTGTATTTTGTGGATTACCTTTGAGGTACCTGAGAATAAGAAGATGCGTGCTTTATAAGGAGTTGGTTAATAAATGAGAAAATGGAAGAACTACCTTGTTTGCAACCACATGGCTCCATATATTAATTATTTGTAGAGGCTATGCACAATGCCTGCCATTTATTCTAACATCATTGATTAGGATGTTTGTAATGAAATTGTAAAGAACCATATGATGCTGAATTTGAGATATGTACTAAAACAATTCGATTATTCAAACTTGATTATGTACATATTAATGTGCATGAAAAGAGTGCAAGAGGAAAAAAGGTGCTGAAACCAATATGCAACACCACTTCTCTAGGTTGGGCTACGCCCATTTGGAATAATGTGAAGTAAGTATATGTGGCAGTTTATTCCTTTCAAATTATACTATAGTTACATGCATTTCATTACTTAACTATAGTGTCTTGCTTGATGAAAAATGAAAGCTAGGACTAGAGATCCCATTGACTATGCCCTCCTCTATAAGATGGTGCATTCAATGGGCTATAAGGCCCAAATTTCACAAATGAAGCTCCTACAAAAGTTTCTTCATGCATTGTAAGTCGTTCCACCTATCTATCCTTAACTACCTTCAATTTTATACAATTAATTAATTAATCTGATCATGTCCTTGTAATTAAATTTTGCATGACATTCTTACCCAAGAAAGCACGAGTATAAGAACTCTAAGCAGCATTGTTACCAATGAAAATATCCTGTATAGGGCTTTGGGTGAGAAGGCCCACCCTGACCCAGTAAGGGCACAAGGCATGGTATTGTTCCATCCAAATTCTTTGATAAAAAAATACCTATATTTGAATAAGAAGAGGCATACAAAGGAGATGTGTGATAAGATAAAAATGGGTGTTCTTAAGTAGTTGCATAAAGGAGCAGATAGTTTCTCATTCCTCTGGATCCTATATTGTACTGCACATGTACCTCCATCCAATGTTGGCTGCAATTCTTCCACCAAAGAAGTTTATGAAGAACAACCTCTACCCTTCGAAAGAGAAACTTCGACCAAGAAGATATAAACATTGACACCAAAACTTTTTCATCATCCTTCTATAATTCTCCTATCTCAACCTCTCTAATGTATAATGTATTTCTGATTTGCAAGTGGGTTAATGCCTAGTGGCATTGAATACCCATCAAACATCATGCAATTGGTTCATGATATGAGCTTGAGTCAACCATTTTGCATAGAGTTAGTGTACAGAGTAAGCATGTGTCCATTACCACGGCTTTGAATGTAAATGTCTGCCTAATGTTTCCTTTACAATTGAAAAATATTATAATCATTGGGTAGGCAATTACACACCACATTGTTTGGCCAGAGGAATTTCTCATTCTCATAGAGTCCATGATATATATCTTTTCATACTACTTTCCTGAACAACAATTTTTAGCTAGAGATCTCAATTGAATTTTTTATTAATTGAATCTAAGGTTAATCAATAGCAAAAAAGAGCCATTGATGTTGCCCATTGTCACACCATTAGCTATTGTCATACTAATGGAACTAGTACTACTATTTATAATTATTTTCCATCATAAAAATGAATGTCTTCATTGCTCAATATTGACTAAAAATCTCCACAATTTTTATAGCATTTATCTAAGAATCATGTGAAAGTCCCACCTCATATGCCTTGATTCCTAATGTCACTCGACAAATTCATCAACCAAGATAGGGTAATTAACCCCATAGGGATCTAGGCTAGAGTGCTTGTTGATGTCATTGTTGAAGTGCCACTTACGGTAGAAGACCTATTACGAGTTTGCCAATGGGGTCAACTCAAGCACCCTCAAGGATGTACTTTATTAATTCCTTAACCTTGACATCATTTGTTGATGATATGTTACAAGGGTTGATGATAAGTAAGCTTCAAGGGGGAGTAATGGATGATGGAGAGGCATGTTGATGATATGTTACAAGGGTTCTTCTAGTGCTCCAAAGGGCAGGACTTAATGATTCCTTATAATAGCAGTTAAGTTTTAATTATTATTTTTTTTCCAGCTTATTCTACACTTTGGGATTCTAAATTTTAATTAAAATTCATATAATTGTGTATATAAGGCTCATTGGATGCTTCTCATTTTGGATGTGCATAGTGAGCAAGCTTTGTTTTTTATTCTTATAGATCGCACACCCATCCCACCTCATAGAAATCATACATAAGTTTGCTTTTAAACTTTTTATGTACTATGTTTAGATAAGTAATTTTGTATATGTATCTAATGCATTTGAAATATAAATTTGTAACGTATGATTAACATAGACTAATGTAAATGAGTCTGTAATAGACTAATGTAAATGAGTTTGTAATCACTCAAACTCACTTTAAGATTGTCCAGTTATAGAAAATAGTTAATTACTCTATTTTATAACTAAACTTACAATTTTACAAATGGCATTTATTGATCCTTTATGTTTTTCTTGTTGCACAATGTGATATACAATAGTCTAATTGGGAGTGAAGGTACTATGTGTTGAGTTACATGAGAACCATAATACTCAATGGTGTTGGTGTCTCCAAATTGAAAAAGGTGATATGCTTTTTACTTATGATAATATTACATTTTTTCATTGAAGTATATATATTTTACGAGATGAATGAGGGGAACTGGGTGGAAGTAAATGGGCATTTGGGTATGGACTTGTACTTGTAAATGAAGTGAATGTGGAGGTTGCAACGAATGTGTTGTGGTTTTTATTTTATCAAGTCTTTTAAAGATAGATCCACATGGATAATAAATTTTGATGTTTTATATCCAATGTAAAAGTAAATATACGTTTCTCTTTTATGTGTTTAAAGATAGTAAAAACAATACATCAGGTAGTACATTGAATGTATGCAGAAATACATTGTAGATAAAGCAGTATAAAAAAAATAAACCTTTTAAGTCAAAATTTCAAACCAACTTTAAAAGTTCTAGGATCTCTTAAAGTCAGAATTCTAGAAATTGACTTTAAATTCTGACTTTAAAAGCCACTTTTAATGTTGAAATTTTGAATCGACTTCAAAAGTTATTGGAATTTTGACTTTAAAAATTCAAAATTTCTTCTAGAATTCTTGACATTTAAAGTCAATTTCAAGCTGATTTTTAATGTTGATTTTCTTCCAACTTCTTTTCTTACCAATTTTCAAAGTTGACTTCTATTAATATTTTTAACTAACTATGAAAATCTCCTGTGTATACTGCATTGAATATGTAGAGTTGGTTAATCCAAACAATATTTGACTATTTTGATGATGTCTAGCAACCCAAAACTTTTGGATCTTATTTTCTTCATTTTTGTTTTTTAGCTTTTATGGACAATAAAAAAGAGTGAAAAAAAGAAGAAGGAAAGGATACATAGATAAGGAACCACAACAACCACTTATGCAAGAAAAAAGATACGAATGATGCTGTTGAAGTTGCTAATCATTTTATTCACATTTGGCTATCCTTTCTAGGTTCTCTCTTTCCTTAATCTCCTTTACTTATTCTAGTCATTCTAGTATATTGTGTGTGCATATTGAGGACAATGTTTAATTTAGACTTGAAAAGAAGTAATTCTTATGCTTTTTTTGAAAGTAATATATGTAATAAAAGCGATTGAGAAGATTGCAAAGAGTACAAGAAAACACTCCTAAAGAAAGGAAACACATGACTAGGATGCCATATAACCAAAAATAGGTCAAATCAATGTAGCTAGCCACCAGAGACATACTAACCATGAGCCTTCAACCCCAAAGTGGAATGAGAGCAAGGAATACATGCTTATACTATATGTGAACTTCATTTACATAATGAATTACAAGGATAGCCTCCCTTAGAGATGCTTTTCCAAACATACAGAATCCACACCTAAATCTAAATAATAGATAGAATAGGTAAAGACAGAATGACCAGTGTTGAAATGGCAAAAGTATGGGGTGCGTTAGGTGGGGTTCTCTCATGAAAATGTTGAATTAGATACCCTTTTTCCTTCATTTGATAAGTCGATGAGTTTGAAAAATATATATTCATTTTGAGCCACAAGAACCATGCCATTGCTGGGGGACACCATAGCCATAGTTTCTTTTCTTGATGATCATTTCCACCATGCTATGAATATGTCTGAGTTTGCCAAGAATAATGCAGTCAACATTGAACCACTCAAGGATTGTTTGCCATGCCTTAGTGGTGAAGGGGTATTGAATAAGTAAATGACGTATGTTTTTAGCATTGGCCAAAAGTAACTTGCATCCATTCACATAATGCCAGCTCTAGAAATCATATATTGTGTGAGAACCTTTTATTTATTTACTTGTAGTACATGGTGGAATGTTCCAATTCCAAACTTGCTCCACCTTGGAAGAGGCCTACATGCTAGCATCCTAATTACATAGCAAATGTTAGCATGTTCTTACCAAAAAATGTAGCATAGGACTGGCAACCATAATCTGTTGTCCAATCCAGCGCATCTATTAAAGTGGATTTGATAAGGCTAAGCAATAAGTTGGCTTGTTCAAGTTCATAGAAGAATATTAGATTTCTTCTCAAGTTGAGTTTACATTGAATTCCTTCAGCATTCCAAACAAAGAAGTAGAGATAAGACCATCCTCATCAACATCTAATGAGAATAGGTGTGGAAAAACTTTGAACAAAGGTGGTATTTGATCCAAAGTCTTTCTAGAATCTTACCAAGTTTTCATCACTCATAAGAAATTTGATGTTGCCTTCAAATAGGAGCTTAATATCACACACTTGTGTTGCAAGGCCTATGATCAAGGCCTGTAGACTCCAAGGGAGGCCTACTTAGGCCCATGATCAAGGCCTGCAGACTCCAAGGGAGGCCTACTTAGCTCATGGACTTGGCCTAAGGGACTTAGGCCTGCTGCTGAAGATCTAAGGAATAAGGCTTGATTCTAGAAGGGCTAGTTTCAGGAAGAGTCCTTATAAACATCTAGAAAGAGGTAAACTCAGATATTCATATAGAGTGTTCTAGAGAGAGAATACTAGAATGGTCTTAAACCATTAGATAGTTGACACATGTGATAATCCTAGCCATCCAATGAGAAGGTGGATTGAGGAAAGTGAGTATAAATAAGGTTTCGCTCCTCATTTGTAATCAGCTCAGTTAAGCTCAATTTATTGGAGGTTAATTGAGAAAGTCCCTTTCTGAGTTCTCTCATTGTTTTTGTGGATGAGCGAGTGTAGCCTTAGCAAGTAAGAGTGGGGAGTTGAAGGCTGACTTGTGATTTGTAAAGGAGTTACATACAAGTGTTGCAAGGTCTAGCATAGGTGAAACTGCCACCCTATGACATTGGTATCAGAGCAAGGCTAGTAGTAAGAGTTGGTATCAGAGTAAGGTTGGTACTAGGAGTTGGTATCAGAGCAAGTCAAAGTGGTCACTGCTTAATGTGTATTGGGAAAATTTCATGGCAACATCATGGTAAGTCAAGAATGGCCAACATGCCAGTTGAGATTCAGTAGAAGTTGAGGTGGGAGAAGTCCAAAGAGCCATCTTGGATGATGACTTTGGATGCTCGGCTTTTCTACTTTGGATGTTCAGTTGGGTAAGTTTGTACAAACTTTGTCTAACTATTTGAACAAATCTAGTGCATTCATAAATGCCTTGCAAATCCTCAAAGATGACTTGCAAAGTACAGTTGAGGTTACTAAGGTTATGGATGCTAAGATCACTGAAATAGTGGAGTGCATGTTTGATTGCTTTGAGTCCATAAAAGGTGAGATGACCAATCTACATGAAGAAGTGATTGGTTTAGAGCTAGCATGGGATTTCACAACGAGTGTGGAGATGGCACAACTAGGCTTACCACACTTAGGTGATATGAGGTTGCTTGGGTCAGACGAGTCTTAAGAGAAAATGGTGATCAAGAAGGGTGTTGACATAATGGTTGACATAAAGGAGAATATGCTACAACAAGACAACTTTAGGAGGAAGGAGACCAAGAAGAGACGTGCAAGCAGCACGGTGGATTGTAGTTACCATATTGAGGTGCATAAGGCACAACAATCAAGGTATAGGAGGCATAATAACCTATAAATATGCAATGGTTACACAAGTGTGCAGGGATGTATACACCATGGAGAAAACAAGAAAGGTCCATGGAGCACAAGAATGGTAGGGTGCCAATGTGCAAGAGGAGGAATGAGGCAGGGCATCTCATAACCATCATGAGGAAAAATGGGATGTGCCAAAGGTTGAAGTTCACAACACCAATGGAAATATGTTGACAAGGGCATCGACATTATCAAGTGGGAGAGAATGTCACGGACTTGCATTGAAGGGCCCATGATCAAGGACCTCAAACTCCATGGGAGGCCTGCTTCGCTCATGGACTTAGGCCCATTGTTGAATATCCATGGAACAAGGCCTAATTCTAGATAGCCTAGTTTCTAGAAGAGTCCTTATAAATTTCTAGAAAGAGGTAAACTTAAATATTTATGTAGAGAGTTCTAGAGAAACAATTCTAGAATGGTCTTAAACCATTAAATAGTTGACACATAATAATCTTAGCCATCCATTAAGGAGGTGATGGAGGAGAGTAAGCATAAATATGGGTTAGCTCCTCATTTGTAATAAGCTCAGTTAAGCTCAATTCATTGGATGGTAATTGAGGGAGTCCCTTTTTGAGTTCTCTCATTACTTTTGCGGGTGAGTGAGTGTAGCCCTAGCAAGTGAAAATGGGAAGTTGAAGGCTAACATGTGCTTTGCAAAGGAGTTGCGTACAAGTGCCACAAGGGTTAGAATAAGTGAAACTGAGACCCCGTGACATTAAGATTAATAAATTCCGTCTAAAGGCCTTTGCCACTTCTTAGAATTTAATCATGTGAACTCCAAGCTCTGCACTTGCACCATAAATTTCTACAATCCATTGCCTCCATAAAGGATTCCTCTCTATGCCAAATCTCCACAACCATTTTATAACCAATGTCGAGTTAAGTTTAGAATTGATCTAATACCCAAGCCACCTTGGTTCTTTGGCTTGTATACTTCCCCCCAGCACACTAAATGAAACTTATGCTTTTTGTGCAAATCTTCCTATAAGAATCATCTTTGAATTAATTCTATTTTATTAGGCACTATGCCTAGGCATTTGAACATGGATAAGAATATGTAGGCATGTTGCCAACGGATGATTTGATGATATTAAACTGATATGCAAAAGATAAATGTTTCCTCTCCAACAAGACAAGCAGCCCTACATTGTTTCAATACATTTCCCTGGCCCATTGGTTTTGAGATGGTCTGCCAATAGAGAGTAGAATCCAAATTGGATCAATAACAGGACCATCACTACTACTAACCAAATCCTTTGCCTATTTTCACTTCACTCCTCCCTATGATCATTTTCAGGTTTTGGAGTGTCCAAGACGCCACAGGGGATGATGAAGATTTGGTCTTAGAGACATTCTTACTAGACATACTCAACAGGATCAAGGGTCGAAACCATAAAGAAATCAATCAAATATTCACTCCCTACCCTATACCGATCTATCCACTATTGATGGAAATGCAAACTTACCTTTAGTATAAGATAAGTTTTCTAACTTGTAAGTAAATCTAACATCCTCCTTAATCCCTCATGATACTATTGTGTTTTCATGGAAAACCTTTCTTCTTAAGGAGATATGAATTAAACCATTAACATTGACCCAACTCATATGCAAATAAAGGATTATAGTTATCAAAGAGAGTGTAGTCAACGACAGATGCTCCACCTAACACCCAATAATATTAGCAAATGCCTCCAAATCCTCATTTGAAACGTAATAGCCAAACACCTTTCATTTTGGCAAAATTAACTTGTTGCCACAAAACAAGTTCATAAGTTCCAAGGATTGGCTTAGGTTTGACGCTCGATCTAGATTTTTGTGTGCAAACACCACAGACTGTCAGCAAATTGGAGGTGGTTAATAAGAAGGATTGCCTATCACAACTCCATTAGCCAACTCAATGAGGATCCATGAGACAGCAATTTGCTAAGGCATTCAAAACTACTATGAAGAGAAAATGGGCCAACGGGTGGCCTTGCTTGAGCCTCTTAATTGCCTTGTAAAAAGCTTTTGGAGACCCATTTAGCATAATAGAGGTTCTTGAATTTTGTACACAATTCATAGCCAATGAATAAATGAATCCCTGATCCCAATTTATTCATCATATATTTCAAAATTTTCCAATCAACTCGATCGTAGGCTTTTTGAAAATCTTTCTTACAAATAATTTTGTTACTCCCTACCCTCGAGTCACAAAGGATAACTTCATTGGCCACCAAAGAGCCATTGAGTATTTACCTCTTATTAACAAAGGCAAATTGAGTAGGGCAAGTAACTAGATGAAGCACCTTTCTGATTCTCTCCACTAAAGGCTTGTAAATGATTTGATAAATAGATCCAATCAAATAAATAGGGTAAAAATCCTTAACTGAATCAAGCCCTCTGACTTTGGGATTAGAATGATGAATGAAGAGCTAAAAGATTTTTACATTCTTAAGACTGTTTGAAATATCTTAACCTTCCAAAAATGCTCTCTAATGAACAACCAAATGTGCTGACAGAAATCTATTGTAAAACCATCGAGACTAGGGCCTCTATCTGGCTTAATATTTTTAGTAACTAAGCAACTTCTTCAATTGAGAAAGGCCTCTCCAATAGTTCTCAATAATGAGCCGACAATGATGTAAAAACAAGAACATCCGGAGTGGGATTAAAGACATCTTCTTAGTTATATAGTGTTGTGAAAGAACTCAAACCTTCTTCAATTTTCCTAGGCTCCTTTTCCCAACAGCCATTGATTCTTAGATTTGTGATCATGTTTGATCTATGTCTAGGTAAGGCCATATCATGGAAAAAAATAATGTTGAAGTCACCCTTTTGAATCTAATGAATTCTTGATCTTTGCCTCTGACAAATCTCATCGAAATGGCTCTAGACTTTTAGTTCTTCCTAAAGATGAGAGGAAATTCTTATTCCATTTTACTTTTATCATTTAAATAAAATAATTAATTAAAAATTACAAAAATAAAATAAAATTTCTTTTTGTATCCATGCAAACAATTTTCCCTTGATAGAAAGACCAATTTAACATAGAAAGTGCAAGTGAATTAATCAAGTGATGACAACAATTGAGTTAATTAATTTAAACTCTGATTCATCATCTTGGATTTTCGTACTTATATCTAAACAACTTAGCACACACTTGACATATATAGTTATACAATCTCATAATGTATGCCATGAGATTATTGATTCCTTTAGAGATGTTCTAACTTGTAGCCAAGAATGATTCAAGTTCATGTAGAATTTTAAGTAATGTGAAGCATTAGTATGATTCAATTGTTGATTCCTAATTTCTAAACTAGTCTTCGAAATCTTAGTTTTCTTCAATTTACTTTTGTTCTAGCTTCAATTTTACTTTTAATATTAATTTTAAAGTAAAATTTCCTATACATTTGATAGATTATCCACACCATCCCTGAGGTTTGACAATCCTTCATACTTAGCCAAGTACAATTGATCTTGTATATTTGCAAGAGTTAGGCTTGACAAACAAACATTAATAGAGTTAAGGTTTTTTATCGCCCATGACTTATTTGAAAAAAGAATTGTTTAAGTTCAAGCTAAAGCCCTACCTTGAAGAATTTGGGGTTATTTGGAAAAAACTACTAAGTTTGTCATTTAAACTACAAATTTACCTTGTCTAATAAGAATGATATTCCCACACCCCTTTAGAACTGTTACCACGCCCTTATTAGTGACTTTGAGAGAAAAGTATAAGTCTGGACTACTTTCTTAAATTGTTCATCTCAATCACCTTGCCAGTGAGGGGACTAGTGCAAAGAGAGGAATCAAACATGTTCTTGCATGACCCAACCATTAATTTTTTTCTTGAGCTACAATAGAATTATTATAAATTAATAGCTTTGAGATTGGAGCTTTTCTGTTGATTTACTAAAGCCATTATCCTTATCCTCAAATTAATATCTACAGAATAGGCATCATTTCTATTATTTTGGTGAATAATTAATATTCTTACATTCTCTTTATGCTTTATCATTTTCTCTTTCATTGATTATAAAAAATTTCTTTTTCTCACTTTCCACTTTCTAGTGAATTTCTCTTGCCCTTCTCTCTATTCACTTTTAGTCTAACCTTAATATCTCTCTCTCTCTCTCTCTCTCTCTCTCTCTCTCTCTCTCTCTCTCTCTCTCTCTCTCTCTCTCTCTCTCTCTCTCTCTCTCTCTCTCTCTCAATGAGTTACCTTTCAAGAAAAAAAGAGGTTCTCAAACTTGCAAATATTAATTTATGCAATAAATGGAACCTTTTGAAATTTTAATATCTTATCAAATTTATTAATTTACTGCATGGGCATAAGTTGGAACAAGATACTTTGTATTAGCTTACGAGGATAATTATCTACCAAATATTGATTTAAGGGGATTCGATTGTATTTTAAGTGTAATCAAACACCTCCTATCTTATCCTTTATGAATCATAGCTACATATTACAATATGAAAATTAGATTGACCAAATGCATCGATCAATTAATGGATAATTTATAATATGTCATCTCTTATAATGTATTAAATATCTTAGGAACATAAATAGAAATAAAACAAAAAAGGCCTAATGCAATTGGCCCCAAGTAACTCGACATCTCTCATGGAAAAAAAGAAAACAACAATAGGTATATGCACTCTGCAAAGGATACTTTTAAAATTAGTTTAAAAAACTAATAGAAGCCGGTTAATAAACCAGCTTCAATCAAGCAGACATGAAAAATTGATAAGAAAAGAAGTCGATTAAGAAACAACTTTAAAAATCATGACTTTTAAAGTCGTCTTGAAAAAGAAAAAAAGACTTTAAAATTTCCTTTTTTTTCTCTTTTCTTTACATTGCAATCACTACATATGCTTGTGCATACATTCAATGTGCCACCTACTACATATTCTCGCAATCTTTATACACATGAAAAGACACATACATTCAATTCCATGATAGGGTATAAAACATCCAAATTCATCATCTTGAAAATACTTAAAAGAAACCATAATACATCCATTACATCCTCCTTATTCATTTCATTTACAAGTCCATACACATACCTATTTGCTTTCACACTCCAAGTTCCCCTTATTCATCAATCCTGTATATATACTTCATTTACAACACATGCTCATTTACTTCCACAACACATGCTCATTTACTTCAACTCCAAGTCCTCATTCATCAATCTCATAAAATATATATACTTCAATGAAAATTAATAATGAAAACTAGAAGAACACATGCATATCAATGAAAATGCAACATCCACATTCACATCCTTTACAAGCCCATACACACACATCTCTCATTCATCTCATAATACGTGTGTGTGTGTGTGTGTGTGTGTGTGTGTGTGTGTGTGTGTGTGTGTGTGTGTGTGTGTGTGTGTGTGTGTGTGTGTGTGTTAATGAAAATAATGAAAACTAGGAGAACACATCCATATCAATGAAAAAAATACTTTACTATGAATAAGGTAATTTGGATTCATATTTTTACTCCAATTGTTTTAATTGAAACTCATTACAAACTCAGCTCATTTGCTTCATATTTCATTAAGGTTTTTTTTAGAGTAACTCTTCTTGTTTGCCCACTCAGTAAGAACAACAATCTACAATACAACATATTTAATTTAGTTGGCACATTCTTTTGAGTTGGGATTCATAAAAATAAAATAAAAAATTGTGAAAATATATAAGATTTTGACCAATAAGATGTGCCTTAACTGTCTTAATTGGGACACAAAAACACCATCAAGTACTAGGGTCCTCATGTATCTCAATACATAGTGCCCACTCACCCAATCAAACTGTTGTCCAAGGCACAATAAGGAAAATATAAAGGATTAATAAAATTTTATAATATTATAAGTTTAATTAGTTATAAAATAGAGTAATTAACAATTTTTAATACCTTGACATTCTTCTAAATGAGTTCCACTAGTTACACAGTCTCGGTCATATTAGCCCAAGTTAACCACGCTATACAAATTTATACTTCAAATGCATTAGATACGGATAAAAAATTATTTATCTATAATGATACAAGAAAAGATTAAAAGCTTACTTATTTATAATTTGTACAAGGTCGGGACAAAATTTCTATCCACAAGAATAAAAAAGAAAGCATAGCCATCATGCACATTAAAAACAAGCAGCATCCAATAAGCCTTATATATACAATCATATGAATTGTAATTAAGGTTTTACAATTCTTAAGTATAGAATAAGTTGGAAAGAAAACAAAATTTTTAAACTTAAGCTCTATTGTAAAGAATACTAAGCCCTTCCCCTTAGAGCTGAGGAAGAACCTTAATAACATATCATCAATATGCCTCTCTATTGGTCATTACTCAACTGCTCCATAAACAATGCTCGGGGCCAAGGAATTGGTCAAGTACATCCTTGAACACAAAAAGGCTCATTTAAATATTCAAGAAGCTACATAAAAGGAATAATTATTACCTACCATGAAAAAAAAATGTAGTGTCAAGGATTTCATAAGAAAATATTTGCATATAGCCCATATAAAAGATAAAGTGAGGGTAATTAAGTTGATCACATTGGCAAACTCGTAATAGGTCCTCTTCCACAAGTGGTACTTCAATAACGACATAGGAAAGCACTCCCTCCTTAATCCATAGAGGGTTTATTTCCCATCTTCATTGATGAGTCTATAGAATAACCTTAGTAATTGAGTCATCTTAGGTTGGATTTCCAAGCGATCCTTAGACGACTACTGTAAAAGTTGCAGAGGTTTTTAGTTAATTCATATTGATCAATGAAGGTATTCAATTTTATGATGAAAAGTAAACATAAATACTAATACCAATTCCATTGCAGCGATGGTAGCTAATGGTGCAATGGTGGGTGGCATCAATGGTGCTTTGTGCTACTGATTAACCTTAAATATAATTAATAAAAAATTAAATTGAGGTCTCTAGGTAAAAGTTGTTGATGAGGAAGTTAGGATATATACTATGGACTCTATGGGAATGATGAATTCCTCTAGCCAAGCGACATGATATGCAACTACATGCCCAATGCTTATAATATTTTCCATTTCTAAAGAAAATGGAAGGTAGGTAGTAACAATCAAAGCCATGGTAATGGATAAGGGTTTAGTATGTGGAGGCATACAACTGTGATGACATATTGATAGGCATCCAAGGCCAATAGGCATTCACCCACTTGCAAATTATAAACACATTACACATTAGAGAGGTTGAGATAGGAGAATTACATGGCGACAATAAAAAAGCTCCAATGTCTATGTATATACCTCATTGGCCAAAATTTTTCCTTCCAAGGGCACAAGTTGTCCTTCATGAATTTCTTCAGTAGGAGATATGCATCTAACATTTGATGGAGGTACATGGGTGATACATAAATCCAATACAAGGGACCGAGAAACTACAGTCATATACAAGATGTCATTATTAACAATAATGTTGCTTAGAGTTCCTATACTCATTCTTTCTTAGGTAACAATGTCCTTCAAAATTTAATTAGAAGGACATGATCAATTCATTTAATTAATTCTATAAAATTGAATGTAGTCAAGGGTAGACAAGTTCAACCACTTACAATACAATAAGCAACTTGTGAAGCAATTTCATATGTGAATGTTTGGTCGTTACAACCCATCGAATGCACCTTCTTCTAGAGGATGGCTGATCAATTTGTTCCATAGTCCCAACTTTCTTTTGCTATCAAGCAAGACATATAGCTAGACAATAGAATGTATATAACTATAGTACAATTTGAAAGGAATAAATTGTCACAAATACTTACTTCACACTCTTCCAAATAGGCAAAGCCCAACTTGGAGAGGTGGTATTGCATATTAGTTTCATGTACCTTTCTCCTTGGCGCACTCTTTGCTTGCACATTTGTACATATATAATCAAGTGCAATAATTGGATGTTACATGTAATTAATTAAATGAAAATTTGATTTATCACATGCCTCAAATTCAAAAGACATGTGGTCCTTTACAAATGCATTACACAAGTCACTGTCAATGACTTCAGTATCAATGGTAGGTATTGCATACAACCACGATGGGTCATTAACATATGTAGCTATATAATTATGAACAAGGTAGTTGTTCTATTTTCTCCATTGGTGGCTAGCTCCTTACAAAGCACGTGTCCAATTGTACACAAATCCTCAAAGGCAGTCGACAAAGTATAAAGCATGTTACTATATTTGAAAATAAGAAGATAATGTATGTTATAAATTATATAATACATAAATATTTTTTATCTACCTTCACCATCTCCCATATTGAATCTATTATCAATGGTACCACACGTCTCCAATCACCATGCTTCTTATTGTGGAGCAGAGAAACTATTATAAGAGGCTATACTCTCACCTATCTCTTGCCCCTACTATTGTATTGGATAGTTTCTTTAATTCCCTTCGACTTTCTCTTGATAACCTTTTCCATTATTGTTTGTCCTCTACCCTTTCTCTTTTGAGTGCCGCTGAGGTTGGCCTCTTGTTCATTTTCATTAATTTGATGTTGTTCATATTCCATCTTTACTGCAAACAAGAACATAATGATATAAAACAATAAAATCAAATGGGCTATGTAATGCATTTAAAGAAAACAAAAGTAGATGAAAACATAAGAAACTTGCTTTTCTGAGTGCAACGATGTCATTACATGACATAGACATTTACTATTGACTTTGATTTTCTAATCTAACAAATATATATATAAAGAAACTAAAATATTCCATAACAATAAGTTATTATTGCTTGACGTAAACAAATAGGTATAAGCCATTATTAACATGCTCCTTTCCAATGCAAGATGAAAATTTCATGAATCTAACTTCTTTCTCTAAACAATGTGATAACATTGAACCACTTGACACTTAATCAACAACTTAAACAAAGCATGTGAACCTTTTGCATGTTTAATTAGTTCTTTCAAGCATTGTACTCTTAGTCCATAGCTTAGGATCCAATCATTATTAAGTTTTATATTTTTGGAACTTTCCTAACTTGCATGGTAGTTTCTATTTTTATATAGTTTCTATTTTTAGGTTTGCATGCATTCTACAATTTGGTTCGATCATAGTAAGCATCATACATCATTGTCTTAGTCTAGAATGTCTTCATTATTTTACTTTTGCCTGTTTTAGAACTTTCCTAATTTAGAAGTAAGCTATTTTTTAATTTTAGAATCTCACAAATACATCTTAGATTCTTTCTTTTTAATGTTGTTGTTAAATTTCTATCTTTCTTTACATACGTCTAGGACCACTTTAGGAACTAAATTAGTGACTAATTCTTAGATTTAGCACTTTCTTAAATTAGAAGCATGGTACTTTCTATTTTTAATCTCAAGTATAAGCCATTACTAACATGCTCCTTTCCAATTCAAGATGGAAATTTCATGGATCTAACTTTTTTTTGTAAACAATGTTATAACACTAAACCACTTGACACTTAATTAACAGCTTAACCAAAGTTTGGGAAGCTTTTTTCTGTTTAGTTCTTTCAACCATCATACATTTGGTCTATAGCCTAGTATTAGTTAATCATTTTTTGTTAATTGCATGGCAGTTTTTATTTTAAGATAGTTTCTAATTTTAGGTTTGCATGCATGGTACTAGGTTTGCATGTATTCTACATGCTTATTATAGCATAATAAGCATCATAGATCATTGTCCTATCTAGTATGAAATGTCTTCATCATTTTACTTTTCCTTGTTTTAGAACTTTCCTAATTTAGTTATGGTAGTTTCTAATTTTAGAATCTCCCAAATAGATGCTAGACCTTCTTTTTTAAAGCTTTTGTTAACTTTCCATCTTTCTTTATATACATCATAGGAAAATTTGAGAAACAAAATGCATGATCAATTTTGTTTTCGTACTTTCCTAAATTACAAGCATACATGTTGGTATTTAGATAGAGCACGCACCATCAATGTAGTTTTCATGCATAGGAACTAAATGCATGATCAATTCTTAGATTTAGCACTTTCCTAAACCCCTTACACATACCATTACAAGAATTATAGATAAATTTTAAAAACATAACAAATGAAAAGAATCATTTCAAACATTGATTCTTTGTGAGATTGATCAATGTAAAATAGCATATACAAGAAATCAAGAGAGAGAGAGAGAGGATTGTCTGGGCCATCAAAAGGAGGGAAGGGGGGGTGCATTTTGGTCTTTGCTAGCATTGGGGGGTTGGGGGGGGGTGTCGGGTGGGCCGGGCGGCAGTCAATCATCTCACTAGGGAGGAGGAAGGGGGGGTGTCGGTCATTGCTAACAAGGGGGAAGGGAGGGAGAAGAAGGGCAGAGGAGGATCTATTGTCACTAGTAGGGCAAAAAGGGAGAGAGGCAAGGAGGGGAGGATGTACCTTACACAAGCGAAGAAGCACAAATTTTTTGATGGGGCACAACATTGGTTGACGAAAGACTACGTGGGAAACTGTATATGACAAAGATTGGAAGGCAAATTGTGGGATAAACATATATTTTAATCATATATACTTACACTTTTAAAGTTGTTCTTTTTCAAATGACTTTAAAGGTCAAAGTTTTTAAAGTCATTGTGAAAAAAAATGATATAAAAACCACCATTTTAAAGTTGTTTAAAAAAATGACTTTACTTTAAAACTTTTTTTTAAAGTTATTTGAAAAGAACAACTTTAAAAAATACCACTTTTAAAGTCATTTTTTCAAATGACTTTAAAAGTACTGGTTTTAAAGTTGTTTTCTTCAAAATTACTTTAAAACTACCATTAAAGTCATTTTTTAAACTTCAAAATTATTTCTATATTTATATATTTTTTCACTTTAAATATTCTTTTTATATTACAATCCCTTAATCATAATGATACCAATTTTTCATGAAATTCTACATTGATTGACACATTTTACACACACACACACATGTATGTATGTATGTATGTATGTATGTATGTATGTATGTATGTATGTATGTATGTATGTATGTATGTATGTATGTATGTATGTATGTATGTATAAACAAACACAAGAACAAGTAAATCCAAGTATTTTTTCAATGACTCCTCATTTATTATCCTTTTATTACATATGTCAAATGTTACATATTATTACATTTTATTAATACAAGATAGCACATGATCAAAGAGCTAATCTAAAACTATTTCATCAAGATCTGACATCTTAGTATTTAGCTCACATCATCTCTAACAAGGAGAGAGATGGTAAAGCTTCAAATTCCAACTTCTTTGACTAATGTGATGGAACCATTTCTCACCATCAAACCCAAAATTTGGATGAGAACCACAAGCATAATGTTCTAATTTTCTCCAATAGTGAGGATTGGAGAGAGAAGCAATTATTACTTGCAATGAAATCGTCCACTTTTTACAAGAATCATGATGATCTAACCAACTTCTTAACCCTATCATATGCAATGACAAAACCCATTTCATCTTCAAAATGCAAATAGAGAGTTAGTAACAAGAAAGTCATGGATGATAACAAGAGTTTGTAGTATCTTTATCATATTTTTCATACCATAAACATTCAAAATATCCAAAATGAAAGATAAGAAGGGGAACAGGGAAGAGAGAGACAAAAGAACCAAAGGAGGAGGATGTCAAGCAGCCCGTAAGATGAAGAACGTAGATAGGGAATAGAGGGGGGGAAATGAGATGACTTCAGCCTTTTTATAGATGAAAATGGACTTGTAAAGTTGTTTGCTGAAAATGACTTTAAAGGCTGAGACTTTTAAAATCATTTTTCAAAAACTACTTTACAAGTTCTGCTTAAACTAAATTTTTTCCTTACTTTACATTCACTAATTAACCCGGCACCAAATAGTGTTTCATACAAATCACTATTGAATCATGCATTCTATGTATAATAAACACAACAATATGTAAAAGAAGTTGGGACTTTTAAATTTAGATCTTGAAAACAACTTCGAAAGTTAGGACTTTTAAAGTTGTTTTTTGAAAACGACTTTAGAAGTCCTTCTTAAACTTAATTTTTTACTTTAAATTCATTAATAAACTTGGCTCCAAATAATGTTTCATATAAGTCAATGTTAAATCACACATTATGTGTGTAATAAACAAAAGAATATGCAAAAGAAGTGATTTTTCAAATAACTTCTGATTTATCATCTTTTTATTAAATAATATATATATATATATATATATCAAATGTTAGATAGTATTACAACTCACTAATACAATTCATATAGTACATGATAAAAGAGTTAATCTAGAATTATTTCATCTTACTAATACAATCCATATGGCCTGCTCATATATTGTTTTCAACCTATGTACCCTCACCATTATCATGCACATAATCCTCATTCTCACCAACTACATAGATTATGGAATTGTTTTGCCAATACAAGATTAATCAATTGCAACATCACTTAGGTCATCTTCATCATAAAAATCCCTCACACCAGATGACAAAATAGTTGACCATCTCTTATAACATCTATCTTGCACATAAAGTACTTGTTTTACTTGAGATGTCAAAATAAACTGATCATTTTTATAACTAATCTTGTTGAGGTCAATCAATGTCAATCCAAAGGCATCAGTTTCGATGCTATCTTTGTTGTGTTCCACCTAGTCGCACTTAAATATAACCACAATTCTGCAAGTACAATCCAAGGCCCATATCTCTCTTATAACACTGTCATAAGTATCATTTGCCACTATTGGCTTATTATCCTTTGAACTGAAAAAGAATGTAGCATTGGAAACTAAGTGAACCAAGCTATTCTACTACACTCTTGAGTTATTATGATCTTTTGTGTAAAAGCGACAACCATTGATGGCATATCCATCATATTTTATTATTTTTGGCCATGGTCTCATTGCCATCCAGCCCATGGATTTGAATATACCATTGCTATAACTTTTCACTAATCTTAAACCTATGTATACAGATATTAAGTAGGATATGATTATTGCAAGTAAGTATATATTACATATACATAGTGAAATTTATTAGAAGTGTGAATTCATTCATTTTAGTTTTTGATGGAGCCAAGTATTAAACGTGTGACAATGCTCAAATTGCAGCCACTTATGTTTCTTTGGTAATATGTAGCTTTAAAATTACTCGCAAGCGCATGAATCAATATAGTATTTTGACACAAGCGATCCCATGAGGAATCTCATAGATTTATAATGGATTGGATTCTATTTAGATCAATTAACTTTATCCAATGAGAAAAAGTTGTGATTAAACTAGGACACTAAAACAAACTAAGAAGGTAACACGCATGGAATTAGAAACTAAACAATGAAATTAAACACTAACCTAACTAAATTGCAAGAAAATAAATTAAAATAATGCTAAATTAGCATGAATCAAATTAAGAAACTTAAACTAAAGGAAACTACTAAAAATGACACTTTTCTAAATTAACACTTTCTGAAACTAGAATTAGAAACTTACTTAAAATAGAACTTTCTAAAACCAATTCAGGAAAATTAAATACTGCTAAAACTAAATAAAAACTAAAAATAAAAGTGACCTAGTACCAAGCACATGATCCATGGATTTTACGAATGGTTCTAAGGTGCAAAAGTGACCATAATTGATGAATCTAAAGCTAACTATCACGATAATTAATTAATGTATCTAATAAAAAACATAAAAATCTAAATAGATGCCTAAGGATTAAGCAAGTAAGATGTTTAGATGGTTGGAACCAAAGCACAAAGTTAAGGGGAGAAAATTTCCATATTTCAACTACTTAAGAACATCAAACAATTCAAGTATAAGAAAGCAATTGAAACCACAAATTTTATGCAAGAAAAAAACCCAAATCTAAATTAATTTGTTGAAAGAAACATTCCATAACAATAATTTCCACAAAAATTTATTGATTCACTCCCAAATTACAACAAAATTATGTGCATAATACATGTTCTATTGCTAAAATTGCATCTAATTCTTAAGCATGTAACCTTATATAAACAATAGAAATAATGCAATATAATTCTCAAAAAATAAAGTATCATGACATAGAAATAAAAACCAAAAATGAATTTTAGAGAAAAGAAGGCTAACTGGGTGAAGTAACTAAGGAAAAAATGCCCCAAACTAAGGGAAAAAGACAGTAGAAAATATGGAATTCAAGTGGGGAAATCAAGGATTTAAGCTAGATATTGTCTTGGCTGTTACTACCAGTGAATAACTAACTTTGATCATCATTGAATAACAAATAAAAGCTATATAATTGAAGTAAAAAAGAAAAGGCTTGAGGGCTGGAAAGATAGCATGGGCTTTAAGGAACAAAACAATCAAAAGTAAGAGCAATGAAACTAAAGCAAAACAACTAAGTTACTAACCTAAATTTAGGAAGGAATGATGCCATTGAAGATCACATAAGGGAGAGAAATAAGCATGAGATGGCTGGTCTCCAAATTAGAATAGGGGGAGGCATCCTTTTCCATGAAGGAAAAGTGGCCCTGCACCCTCTTAATTGAAGTTGAGATGAGAGGAAGAGATGGAGAATGAAGTGGTGGAAAATTCTAAGATCTAAGGTTTGGATGGATTTGAATTGACTTAGATTTAGGGTTTCCATCTTATTAAATTACATGACTTTAATCACTTCAACAAGGGGGAGGGGCCACTTTTTGAGAAGGTGTCTCCCTCCTTGATGTAAATTTCATGTAACCCTAGGATGGAGAATGGATTAAGGGGTGGGAAATGGATTAGGAATGTGGAGTTTTCTTTCATGGTGGGTCCCTTAATGCATGATCATCACACCTTTTACAACTCTCTCTCAATTCTTTTTAAAAGTCACACTTTTTAACATAGTAATATGCTTGAATTGGTGCTCTAATTGTGTGGCTTCATGTGGCACTCATCCTTGGCTTGATGGCTCACTTTGATGGCTCATTCCTTGGTAACTTAAGTGGCTTTAATGGTTGGCTTCAAGCCTTGAGTAGCTTGTATAGATTATCACCCTTTTTCATGGCCTTAACGGCTAAGTGGTTTGAATGGATCCCATGTAAAGGTGGTAGAAAAGCACAGATCATCTTCGAAGGGCGATATAGGTTGCTGGATCATCTTATTAACTCCTACAAAAGAGTAAAAAAACCTAAGTAAATCCTAGAAAATTATGATGATTCACATACTTACTCTGGATTAGCTTCTAAACCTACAAAATATGAAATTTTTGAATCATTAGATTATAAATGTTACAAAATTTTGACTAAAAGTTATAATAAATGGGCTACTAATTGGGTACTTTTTATACAAAATTGAGCAATTATAATGCAACTTTGATTACTTGCTTTCAGGACATCCACATGCTCACTATACATACATAAAAAAATTAATGAAGATATCAAAGAAAATCTAACCATTAATAATTAAATTTTACAACGTGCATGATCAACTTGCTCAACATATGGCAAGACTTCATCAACTTTGACAACACATAAAGGTGTGCTTGGTCCCATTCTTTATATTCAACAATTGATACATCACTAGCCAATAGAGGTTTGCTAATATTAAGACCATAAAATTCAACTGATTGTTTCTTTCTTAGGATTCCAATAGCATCCACTCCTGATGTGTACTCTGTGTAAAACTCTACTAACTCCTATATAATATAACACTCAACTGTACACCCCTCTATCGGTTGTGATTAGTACTACCCTTATAAAAATTTCATGTACTTCTCAAATGGGTACATCCATCACAAGTAGATCGGCCTATGGACTCTGACCTCATTAATGATGTGCATTGTTAATCATACCATGTTGTCAAAGAAAGATAGTGGAAATATTGTCTCAAGCTCACATAAATTTTTTGCTAGATTTATTTAGATTTCATATAATTTTGAAACATCCACTACCTTCTTGCATAAATCATTGAAGAAGTAGCAGAATTTTGTAATAGATATTTTAACTTTATCATATAGAACCAATGTATTGCTACAAGCAAGAGTATTTGCATTAATGCATGGCAACTAGGGGACTTCATTCCTAATACTTTCTACTCTTCCATTGAAACAATGCTTCTCAGTTTGAAGAGTAGTCATCTATGACTTTGAGCTTGGATAGCGTTTTACACACTATTCTTCTCTCCTCACTATCGAGTGTATAATTTGCTTTACGTGGGTATGTTCCTTCATTGCCCCTATCCTATTGATGTAACCTTCTATTTAAACCCATCTTCATAAGATCCATTGGAGCTACAAGTCCATCCTTTGTTTTTCCTTGGATACCAAGCAAGGTACCAACCAAGATTTTGTACACATTCTTCTCAATTTGCATGACATCAAGCACATGACGCAGATGTAGTGATTTCGAGTGTGCAAGCTAAAAACATATTGACTTCTTCTTCCAACAAATTTTAGAGTTGCTTTCATCTGTATGTTTACTTGCTTTCTTATTTCCCTATAAGACATTAAGGTTTTCAACCTTCACCAAAACTTGTCATCTGGTCAACATCTTTGAAGGTGTCCTTGTCTCTACATTACTGTTAAATTCTCCCATCTTAAAATGGTATGGATGGTCTCTACCCAACCATCTATGGCCAAGGAATGTCTTTTTCCTGCCATGTATAAGTCTTATGGTATATGTTTGGTCACTATAGATAGGACAAGCATTGTATTCCTTCAATGTGATCCAAACAAATTACCATGCACAAAAAAGTCACTTATTATCCACAATAGTGTAGCCTTTAAGATGAGTGACTCTTACTTGTATGCATCTTAAATTTTAACACCTATATCCCATAACATCTCAAGATCATCAATCAAGAGAGGCAATTACATGCCAATGTGGTTCCTTGATTGCTTTAGACCTGATAGTAGCATATTTAACATCATGAACTTCCTCATCACGATAGAAGCAGTAGGAGGATGTAACAAACCAATATAATAGTCCAATAATTATACCTATTGCTCATGGAACCATGAGGATTAATCCCATATGTGGGTTATACAAGTTGTAGGTTTTTAAATTCTTGTTCAAAATTCAGCTATATAAAGTCTATGAGCTTCCATGCTAGGTTATCTATTGGATGGCGTAAAAAGCCATTACCTACTCTCTCCTCACATGCCATACTAGTTTATTTGTTATTTCTATAATACAAAATATTCTTTTGACCTTAGAATAGGGGGAAATATCATAGGACATTTGTAGGAACATCTGTTACTATCTTAACTGAATTCTTCTTTAACTTCCTTCTTTACTATCTACAAGTTGAGCATGTAATTTTATCCTTATGCCCCTTCCATATAAGATGCAATCATTAGGACACACATATATGTTCTTATACTTCAACCCTAATGCAGCCAATGTTTTCTTTATATCCCATGTAGACCTTACCAATTTATTATCATTCGGTAGCATCTTACCTACTACTTACAAGACTTCTAGAAAACCTTGATCTAAAAAACTAAATCCAGATTTTACATTGTAAGGTTCTACCACTACAGACAACTTGGTATAATATTTACACTCGGGTACAATGGCTCATTAGCTTCCTCTAACCTAGTATGAAATATTTCAAGGTCATCCTAGAAGTCATAAAATTCAACTTGAAACATAAGTGCAGTTGTACTATTAAGAGTCCATTATTGCATAAATTGCCCTCATTTATCATGACATTTGATATATTTTTAAGATCTTATTGAAAATTTTACATGAAAAATATATCATTTGAAATTTTTATAATCGAACCTTAATTTGGTAAATTTTAAAGGTTAGATGATCGTCCGAGGTAATTATGTGTAAATTGAATATTGTATAGTACTAATTAGGTTGTTTTCTTTGTTTTATAGGTTGTAGATCAAGATCCATGTAGTTAGATCTAGCCAAACAACATCCTAGATCTCTGATCAAACTTAGATTAAAATGGATGGCTTAGATTAATCTAGATTATCTAAATCAAAAGCAAGAAGCAAGGAATCTAATTCAATCCTCAAGCATCAAATCCAAACTAGGAGCACAAGAAAATTGAGAATGCTAAGGGATTTTATATTTAATGATGGAAAATGAAAAGGAAAGAGAATGGAGAAGGAAATTGCTAAAAATTAATTTCAAATTGACTTCTCATCATCTAAATACTAGATTAAAAATTAAAAAAAAGCTTGAAAATTTGAAGAAAAATGGAGGTTGAAGAAGATGAACAATGCACGCGCAGGTTGGTAAATAAGGGTACTTTGCATGTCAATTTCTGCTTTGATACTTTATAAAAATCTCTATAATTTAGGTCATTTGATAGAAAACATCAAGTAGAAGAAGACCCAGGTGTTTGATTTTCAATTTTCATTACAAATCTTGTAATTTGATTTGATTAAAGATAGCTACTTGTTACTGTTAGCATGAATAGTAACAGTGAGTTACATAAAGTTTTGCAGATTTAGTTTAGTTTACTTGATGTGTTTTTCATTGATTTAATCCTTTGCTTATATTTTTATTTGATTTAGAAAGATTTTTGTACAAATTTTTTTGAGATTTAATGGTAAGATTTGTTTAATTATCCTAAAAGGTACTGTTGTGCAAGTTGTTCAATAGGCTATATTTGTGATTGAATATCTTAATTTCTGTTATCTTGATTTGAAATCTAACTATACAATTGAATTTATTGACATCAAATTTTTCTAGATACCAAGTTTCATTGAAAAATTCTATCAGAAAGTAGAATAAATCAATGGCCGAAGTTAGTGAAATCTCCATGGGTTATGACTGTTTGTGGATTGTCGACAGAGACTGAATTAATCATGGATTGTGAACAGAGATAAGATAATTGCTTAGCTAGTGTCACATGCACGCAGACTCACATGACTGTCTCAATTATCCACTACTTTTCTAGTAACACTCTCACTTGCAGACGTAGTAAGCGGTGTTGTTTTAGTATTTTAATTTGAAAAAAATTAAGAAAATCTATAAATAGGATCTAATGCGTAACACGTTAGAGAATGTTATGGGTGATCTTTAAAAAAAAGAATTCTAAGCCATCCAAAATCTCAAATCCTCTCCTTAGTCTGAACCATTAGATTTTTATAAGATCAACATAATTCAGCCATTAAATCTGTAATCAAAGACCTGAGAGATGGATTGATGTAGGTTGATCGACTTGGATATGGCTAGAAATGAAGAATTTTGCTATTATCAATCTAGGGAAGAGAATTTTAATTGATATTTTGTTTAATTTTCTGTCTTTTAAATTTAGGATTTTGTCTTTTTCATTAATTCAATAGATCTAAGTTTCTAGTTCATTGTTATTCAAGTTCTTATAATTTTTGTTAATTTGTGGAAAAATAAATTTTATTTAAATTCCAATTTCTTAAGTTGAGTCCTGTTGGATTGACCCATACTTACATGAGCTGTACTACAATAGCCCATGCACTTGCGGTAAACAATGAACATGTAGTGTCTATGACACTTCCTATAGTGTCTTCAAATCTTCCCACCCTTATCATGGGCCCATGCAAAAGTTCTTCTCTATGCCAAATTCATAGCAAATAGCTTTCATCAACTCAATTGAAGCAAAAGTGTTCTTTCAACACCCCTATAGTTAATTTTTTTAAGTCTCCACATTTCACACTTGGACAATGCATGCAATTATCATCATCGCCTATTCTAAGTGCAAACGCTATAATCTTTTATGTTCCCTCATATCTTTTGATGTTTTCGTTGTGGTCATCCAAGCATATTTTTCCTTTTATTCAACAAATTGAGTTAATCTGTGTGTGAAGACTTGTTAGATATGAAAATATTATAGTTAGCTTGGCACTAAGAATTTTACCAAACACTAGGAATACAAGAATTATAAGCATTTGAAAAATGAAATTATATGCATGCATACATATAGAAATTCCCTATTAATAATGAAGAATGACACAAAAGATGAAGGATTGATTCAAAAAGAAATTTAACTTTCAAAGGGATGTTTCCAAACATAACTACAATGCATGCAAAATATATCAAACATGTATATATATGAGACAACAAAGAGTTACTAAGCAACACTCAATTCTATATCGACAGAGAATATATATATATATATATATAATTCCAATTCACAGTTGGGATTTGGTGGAATATAAGTACAATGAAAATCAACCTATATGAGCTTTAGTTTGTGTGTAGAAGATGACAGTCAGAAATAGATAACTAAAAGTTGAGGTTAAAATTCTTATAACAAAGTAGTATTTATAAAGTCAATTTTAGGAAATAACTTTAAAAGTATTCTCTTTTAAAGTTGTTTCCAAAAAACCAACTCAAAAAGTCCACACTTTTAAAATCCTTTTCTAAAATTGACTTTAAAAGTAGGGAACTTTAAAGTTGTTTCATGAAAATGACTTTAAAAGGAAGGAGCCTTTAAAATCTTTTATCAAAACCAACTTTGAAAGACTTTAAAAGTGGGCCACTATCAAAGTTGTGTATCAAAACAACTTTTAAAATATTTTCCTATGAAAAAGGTTTTTCTTATTAAACTAAAATAGGGACTTTTAAAGTTTTTTTTTCTGAAAACAACTTTAAAAGTTCCTTCTCATGAAAAAATAAAGTGCTTTACGGCAAACGAAAGAAGTTAATTTTTTAGAAAATTTATTTTTTAACAAAATAGGAAAATATTTACAAAGTTAGTACATTAAGGACCAACTTCTTTATGCTAACTTTCAAAGCCTCCTATTTAGTTGTGATGGTTATGTTAGATACATGTATTATACGTGCAGAAGGACAAACTATCAAATGATGAAAATTTTCAAGCAGAAAAGTGTATTTTGTGACAACTTACAAGCATTGCATAAGTTATTTATTTTTGTAGAAGCTGATTATATAATTTAGCAAAGATTTAATATTCACTACCTTTTATTTTAGAACTGAATAGCATGCTTTACTATCATTTTAAATACAAAACAAATGATCATTACTAGAATTGATGTTTTTAAAGTCAAAATAAGAAGCCATTTTTTGACCACCGACTTCATAAAATATTTCCAAGTAATTAATAAAAAATGACTTTAAAAACCATAAGAAGTTGGTTTGTAAAAGAATGAATTCTTTAGTCAGGACCCAAAAAAATGATTTTGCAAGAATCTTTTACAAAGTAGTTTTTTGAAAAACGACTTCAAAAGTATGGACTTTTGAAGTCACTTACTACAAATGACTTTGAAAACCTAGACTTTAGAAGTTGTTTTTTAGGAAATGACTTTAAAATTGTAAACTTTTAAAGTCATTTTTTGACGAATTCAAAATCCCCTAATTTACTTTAACGGGAATAACTTTTTAAAAGCATGTACATTTAAAGTCATTTTTTGAAACCATAAGAACTTTGACAATGTCTTATGGTCTTTTGGTTTCGATTATCTTCATCTATACACAAACTGAAGCTCATGTGGGTTGATTTCGTAATGGATATTTACAACCAAATCAAGTATGAATTGGAATTACATATAGATATATTTCTAGTCGATATCAATTAGAATGTTGGTTAGTATCTCCTTGTTTGTATCATATATATTTATTTTGACATATTTTACATGCAAGGTTACGGTTAGAAACTTTTCTTTTTAAATTTAAATTTCTTTTGAATGTATCTATCATGTTTTGCTTCTTTCTTCATTGCTAATTTGAAATTTTGACATATGTGCGTGTAATTTAGTTTTATCAAATACTTATAATTCTTGTATACCTATTTTGTGGTAAATTTCCTAACCGAGCTTTTCATGTCTAACAAGTCTTCACACATAGATTAGCTTCAATTTATTGAAAAAATAAACAAATATGCTTGGATGATTGTGACAAAAAAATCATAAGAATATAAGAAGGGAAGGAAAAGTTAATAGAATTCGCACTTACGGCACGTGGTGACAGTAATCATGTGCTTTGTCCATGCTCAAAATATGAAAACATGAAAAAAGTAAGTGTAAGGGAATTGAGAGAACATTTGTGCTTCAATGGATTCTATAAAAGCCATCACCCATGGATTTGGCATGGAGAATAACTTCCACATGAGCAGCCATCAACAATGGAGGGAAGATTTGAAGACACTGTGGAAAGTATCGTATATAGTGCAACTGCACCAGTGTTTTAAGATGCATATGATGATTTCCAGGACAACCGTGAACTATTTCAAACTACATTAGAAGGAGCCGGTGAGTCGTTGTTCCCCGAGTGTAAAGATTACACTAACTTGTCTATAGTGGTAGAATTTTACGACTTAAAATTGAGATTTGGTTATTTAGGTCAAAGTTTTACAGAAATCTTGAAAGTAGTGGGTAAGATGTTACCGAAGGATAATAAATTGGTGAGTTCCACATGGGAGGCAAAGAAAACCCTAGCTGCACTAGGATTAAAGTATGAGAAGATACTTGCATTCCCAATTACTGCATCTTGTATAGTAAGGAGCAAAAGAATAAAACTACATGCCTAACTTGTGGGCAGTCAAGATGGAAGATAAAGAAGAATTCAACTGAGACAACAACAGATATTCCTGCCATGGTTTTATGGTATTTCCCACCTATTCCAAGGTTTAAAAGAATGTTCTGTATTATGAAAACAGTGAAGAATTTACTATGGCAAGTCAAGGAGAGAGTAGCTGATAGCTTTTCATGCCATCCAACTGATAGCCAGCATGAAAGCTTGTAAACTTCATGTGGCCTAACTTTGGACAAGAACCTAAAAACCTATAGCTTGTATTATCTGCAAATGGGATTAAACCTCATGGTTTTATGAGTGGTAGGCATAATTGTTGGCCTGTTATATTGGTTTGTTACAACCTCCCACTGTTTCTATGCATGGAGAGAAAGTTCATGATGTTGTCTATATTGATATCAGGTTCAAAGCATCCAAGGAATGACATTAATGTGTACTTGGCTCCCTTAATTAATGATCTTGAGACATGATGGGACATACGTGTTGAAGCCAACAACACATAAGAAAGAGTCATTCATCCTAAAGGTTATACTGTTATGGACAATAAGTCACTTCCTTCAATATGGTAATTTGTCTAAATGCACCCTAAAGGGATACAATGCTTGTTCTATCTGTAGTGAAAAAAATTGTGTCATATGACTTAAGCATGGTATGAAAATGGCATTCCTTAGCCACAAAAGATGGTTGCGTATAGACCATTAATGCCATTTTAAGAAGGGAAAATTTAATGGTAAAGTAGAGACAAAGAAACCTCTAAAGATGCTAATAGGATGATGAGTATTGGAATAGGTTGAAAACCTTAATGTCTTAAGGGAAAAGAAGATCAAAGTAAGTAAACATGTAGGTGAAAACAACTCTAGAAGTTGTTGGAAAAAATAAGGGCAGCCCCGGTGCACGAAGCTCTTGCCTATGTGGGGTCCAGGGAAGGGGCGGACCATAAGGGCCTAAAGTACATAGCTTTACCTTATATTTTGCAAGAGGCTGTTTCCACGCCTTGAACCCATGACCTCAAGGTCATAGTACAACAACTTTTACCGTTGCATCAATATTCTTTCAGTTTGCATACTGAAAATCATTGCATCTGTGTCATGTGCTTGATGTCATGCACATTGAGAAGAATTTGTGTGAAAGCTTGACTAGTACCTTATTTGACATCTTAGAAAAACAAAGGATTGACTTGCAGCTTGAATGGATCTTAATAAGATGGGTTTAAGAGAAGGTAGTGGAGGAACATAGCTGCCTCAAGGAAATTATATGCTCGACAGAGAGGAAAGAAGAATAGTGTGTAAAACCCTACCAAGCTCAATGTCCCAGACTACTATTCTTCAAACTTTAGAAACATTGTCTTCGTGGAAGAGCTGAAAGTCTTAGGGATGAAGTCCCACGATTGCCATGCATTAATGCAACAACTCTTGCTTATAGCAATGCATTTGGTGTTGCCAAATAAAGTTAGAGGATCTATTACAAAATTCTAAATTACTTCTTCAATGAGTTGTGTAAGAAGGTGGTGGATGTTTTTAAATTATAAAAAATTTAAGAACATCCAGTCGCAACTTTATGTAAGCTTGAGACAATCTTCCCACCATTCTTCTTTGACATCATGGTACACTTAACAATGCCCCTCATTAATGAGGTCAGACTATGTGGGCCGATTTACTTGCGATGGATGTACCCATTTGAAAGGTACATGAAAATTTTAAAAGGGTATGTACAAAATCACAACTGGTTAGAGGGGTATATAGCTGAGTGTTATATTACAAAGGAAGCAGTGAAGTTTTGCATAGAGTACCTATCAAGAGTGGGTGCAGTTGAAATCCCAAGAAAGAAACAATTAGTTAGATGTCATGATCCAAATGTTGGCGAACTTCTATCGAGTGGTCATGTATTGATCATAGACTATAAAGAAAGACACCATGTGCACCTTTAAATATTTCAAAATATTGATGAAGTCCAGCCATACATTAAGTTGATCATGCACTTTGTAAAAACTAACTATTAATTGTTATATTTTCTTTGATCTCTCAATTGATTTGGTGTGGGTTAGTTGTTATATTTTATTTTATCTCTCAATTAATTTAGTGCATTGTGTGTAGTACGCACATAGACATCCTTAAAGCAAAGAATCCAGTTGTGCAAAGAAATAGAAGCGGCTGCAATTTAAGCATAGTCGCACTTTCAACTCTTGGCTCCTTCAAAAGGTAAAATAATTGAATTCACACTTCTATAAATTGCATTATGTATATGTAATCCTACTTGCAACAAATATATCCTACTTAATATGCACAGGTTCAAGATCACTGAGAAGTTCTAGGCAATAGTATATCGAAATTCTTAGGCTGGATGATGATGGAACCACAACTAGAAGTAATACAATATGTTGGATATGCCATCAATGGTTATCACTTTTACACAAAAGACTATAATAACTCAAGAGTGGAATAGAATAACTTGGATCAACTTAGTTTCCATGCTACATTATTTTCCAATTCAAAGGATAACAGGCCAATAGTGGTGCATGATACTTATTATTGGGTTATAGGAGAGATATGAACCTTTGATTATACTTGTAAAACTATGTTTGTATTTAAGTGCAACTAGGTGGAACACAACAAATACAGCATCAAAGCTGATGCCCTTGGACTGACATTACTTGACCTTAACTAGATCAGTTATAAAATGATCAGTTTATTTTAGCATCTCAAGCAAAACATGTATTTTATGTGCAAGACGGGCGTGATAAGAGATGGTCTACTATTTTATCATCCTGTCCTAGGAATTTTTATGATGAAGACAACCTAAGTGATACTGTAATAGATTACCCTTATATTACCAAAGCAATTTCATGAGTTGAAATACTTAGAGAGAATGAGGATTTTGTGAACAGTAATGGTGAGCACAATGCTTGGGTTGAAAATAATATATGACGGGGCTATATAGATTGTATTAATGAGATGAAATAATTCTAGATTAGCTCTGTGAGTAACTCCTTCAACATGTGTTGTATGGATTGTATTACTGATTGAGGAGTTATTTGAAGAAAACTTCTTTCATATATGCTTCTGTTTATTATGTACATGATGTAGGATTCAACGCTGATTTATATGAAACATAATCTGGTGTCACATTATAAGGGGACTTTTAAAGTCAATTTGAAAAAAAAAAAATTCAAAAGTTGGACTTGGAAAGTTGTTTTCAAAAAAATATCTTTAATAGCTTGACTTTTGAAGTCGCTCTTCAAAATGACTTTAAAAGTTCATTTTCCTCTATAAATGAGCCAAAGTCATTTTATTTTTTCTTATACCCTTGTCCATGTTCTTCATCTCACGGGAGGCATGATGACCTCATCTCTCTCTCTCTCTCTCTCTCTGGGATATTTTGAATGTTTGTGACATGAAAAACATGATAAGTACTAAAATCTCTTTTTATCATCCTTTACTTTCTTATTACTAACTATTTGATACTGTTTGCATTTTGTAGACTAAATGGGTTTTGTCAATACGGATGATAGGGTTAAGAAGTTCCTTAGATCGTCGTGATTCTGGAAAAAAAAAATTGTTCGATTTTATTGTAAACAACAACTACTTCTCTCTCTAACCCTCGCTATTGGAGAAATGGAGAACTTTATACTTTACGGTTCCAAATTTAAGGTTTGATGAAGAGAAATGATTCCATCAAGTTGGCCGAGGAAATTGCAATCTCTCCTCATTAGAGAGTGGTGTGAGCTACATACTAAGAGGCCAAATCTAGACGAAATAGTTCCAGATTAGCTCGTTGCTCATGATATTGTATTAATAAGATGTAATCATATGTAAACATTTGATCTATGTAATAAAAGGATGATAAATGAAGCGTGATTTAAAAAATGATTGGATTTTCTTGTTCTCATATTTGTTTACATATGCACTAGAATGAGTGAATCAATGATGAATGTTATGAAAAAGTGACAGGTGTCATTGTAAGTAAGAAATTTTGAAGTAAAGGGTAGAACAATTGTATACTACTTAACATGAATGAAACCCAATCAGCCCTTAATATGTGTTATCATGTCGAGAATTCTTTGCAAATGAAGAGATGTCAAAGGGGCTTATGACTTCGCAAACAAATCCTACTCCATCTATATGTAGGCACTAGTTCATCAAGAGAATATATATACATATTTTATACATTTTTAAAGTCATTTTGAAAAAAAACTTCAAAAAAATAATTTTTTAAAGTCATTCTAAAGAAAATGACTTCCAAAAATAGGTTTTTAAAGTTAATGGGGAAAAAATGACTTCAAAAAAGCATGTTTTGTAAGTCATTATGAAAAAATGACTTCAAAAATTGTTGTTTTAAAAAATGACTTCAAAAAGTGGTTTCAAAAGTTGCTTGAGAAAAAGGACTTGAAAAACTAGTTTTTAAAGTGGTTCCAAAAAAATGACTTTAAAAATTGGTTTCTAAAGTCATTCCAAAGCCTTTCTTTTCACAACTTCAAAAGCCTCCTGTTTATAACATTAAAATTTTGGCTCATCCCACCAGTTTCCTTTTTCATCAATGTCATCTACATTTTTTTCATGTTTTCTTTCTGTCAATTGGTGCTGCACCCCATGGGAAAGTTTGTAATCTTTGCTTACACTTGTAAGGTACTTCCTCTCTCCCTCTCTCTCTCTTTATGTCTCTCTTTGCACAGTCACCAGCCAGCATCGACTAACTGTGCAAGCATTTCATCCCACCATCCCTCCCTTCCCTCCTCTACTATGCAGTCAAGGGTTAGCCCCCATCAATTACATGTGCATACCGTCCCTCCTTCCCTCGTTTTGCATTGCGCAATCACCACCTACCCCAACTAACTATGCATGTACCCCTCCTTCTCTCTCTCTCCATCTGCCCTATGCAGTTGCCTCCTGCCCTAACCAACTAATCTCACATCCCCTCCCTCCCTTCCACCATCTTCCCTACATGGTCACCCCCTACCCCAACTGAATGTGTGAATCACCTCCCTCCCTCCATCTATCCTCACATAAATGTGGAACTTGACACTTTCGTATAAATCTGCTATCATATAATATATTAATCTACTACCACATGGCTTATGATATTCTATATACATAGATCTATAGAAAGTTTACTAGGCTATATTTTTAGTGAAAACACATTGTTTATAAACTGTTCATGAATTATTATATACACAGATCTATAGTAGGTTTACTTGGCTATGTTTTATATGAAAATATATGGTCTATGGACTATTCATGGACTGATATATACAGAAAGTTTACTTAGCTATGTTTTATATGAAAAATACATGTTTTATGGACTCTTCATGAACTACTATATATATATATTTATAGTTGGTTTACTTAGCTATGTTTTTAGTGAAAAACATGTGATTTATGGACTATTCATTGATTGCTATATGCATAAATCTATAGAAAGTTTACTTGGCTAAGTTTTATATGAAAAATATATGGTTTATGGATGGTTCATGGACTACCATATACATAGATCTATACAAAGTTTACTTCCCTATGTTGTATAAGAAAAATATATGGTTTATGAATTATTCATGGACTGATATATACATATATCTATAGTAGGTTTACTTGACTATGTTTTTAGTGAAAAGCATATGATTTACGGACTATTCATGGACTAATACATACATAGATCTATAGAAAGTTTATTTGACTATGTTTTATATGAAAAAATACATGGTTTATGGGCTATTCATGGACTGTCATATACATAGATCTATAGAAAGTTTACTTGGCTATGTTTTATATGAAAAATACATGGTTTATGGACTATTCATGGACTGTTGTATACATAGATCTATAGAAATTTTACTTGGCCATATTTTATATGAAAAATACATCGTTTATGGACTGTTTATGGACTGCTATATACATATATCTATAATAGGTTTACATGGCTATGTTTTTAGTGGAAAACACATGGTTTGTAGGTTGTTATATACATAAATCTATAGAAAGTTTAGTTGGTTATATTTTATATAAAAAATACATTGTTTATGGACTATTCATGGACTATTATACACATAGATTTATAGAAAGTTTATTTGGCTATATTTTATATATAAAAGATGTATGGCTTATGGACTATTCATGGACTACTATCTACATAGACCTATAGAAAATTTACTTAGGTATGTTTTATATGAAAAATCCATGGCTTATGGACTATTCATAGATTGTTATATACTTAAATTTGTAGAAAGTTTATTTGGCTATGTTTTGTATGGGACTGCTATATACATAGATTTATAGAAAGTTTACTCGACTATGTTTAATATAAAAAATATATGGTTTATGGACTATTCATGGACTGCCATATAGATAGATCTATAGAAAGTTTACTTGGCTATGTTATATATGAAAAAATACGTGGTTTATGGACTATTCGTGGACTACTATATACATGTATCTAAAGTAGGTTTACTTGGCTATGGTTTTAATGAAAAACACATGGTTTAAGAATTATTCATGGACTAGTATATACATAGATCTATAAAAAGTTTACTTGGCTATGTTTTATATGAAAAATCCATGGTTTATGGACTGTTCACGGACTGCTATATACATAGAATAGTAAAAGGAGGAGGGTCTTGCGTCAGGTGCCAGCCGGCAAGGGGGAAGTTGAAGATGATTCTATTATTTCTTTCTTACAAATTAATATGCATTTGTATATTAGTTTGTGAGGAAGAAATGAGAATCATCTCCAGCTTCTTAAAAGATGGCAACCCTTGTATCAGGTAGCCAGCCGGCAAGGGGGAAGTTGAAGATGATTCTATTATTTCTTTCTTACAAATAAATATGCATTTGTATATTAGTTTGTGAGGGAGAAATGAAAATCATCTTCAGCTTCTTAAAATATGGCCACCCTTGCGTTAGGTAGCTAGTCGGCAAGGGTGAAGCTGAAGATGATTTAATGATTTTAATGAAAATCATCTTCAGCTTTTAAAACTATGGCAACCCCAACATGACATGAATCGAAATCTAAAATTCGCTCAAGCTAGGGCGTTCCCCATAAGCGACGCGCTGCATCGGATCCCGGATGCGGTGAAAAATAGGCAAGGGTTGCTAGGGCGTTCTCCCAAAAGCGACGCGCTACATCGGATCCCGGGTGTAGTGAAAAATGGGCAAGGGCTGGTAGAGCGTCCCCTCGGAAGCGACGCGCTGCATCAGAACCCAGGTGCAGTGAAAAGTGGACATGGGTTCATACCATGGAGGTCGAGAAAGGTGATAGTAAATAGGGAATCTCCAAATCATAAGATTCGCATCGCTACATGGAATATAGGGACATTGACAGGTAAGAGTTTGGAGTTAGTAGACGCGATAAAACGTAGGAGAGTCAACATCGCTTGTATCCAAGAAACCAAGTGGAAAGGGGCTAAAGCTAGAGAAATAGATGGGTATAAATTATGGTACGTAGGAAAGGAAAATAATAGAAATGGCGTGGGAATAATAGTGGATAAGGAATTAAAGGATAAAGTTGTGGACGTTAAAAGAATCAGTGATAGAATTATAATAATAAAAATGATTCTAGGAGAGCAGATTATAAATATTATAAGTGCATATGCACCACAAGTAGGGCTACAAGATATAATTAAGAAACAGTTTTGGGAATATATGGAAGGAGTCATGCAAGAAATTCCCAATACTGAGGGAATATTTATAGGAGCAGACTTAAATGGCCATGTAGGAAAAGATAAGGAAGGATATGATAGAATACATGGAGGGTATGGTATAGGTGAACGAAACGAGATGGGGGAAAATATCCTTGATTTTGCTTTGTCATATAACCTATCCATTGCAAATACACTCTTTAAGAAGAGGGATGAACACTTAATAACCTTTAAAAGTGGACTTCATAAAAGCCAAATAGACTTTTTTCTACTTAGGAATAATGAACGATCTATATGTAAGGATTGTAAGGTGATACCCGGTGAGAGTTTAACCTCACAACATAGGTTAATGGTTATGGATATTCATATCAAAAGATGGAGTAAAAGAACCGAACTTAATACACATCCAAAAACTAAGTGGTGGAACTTAAAAGGAGAGAAAATAACCTCATTCAAAAATAAGTTGATGGTAGAAGGAAATTGGAATTATGAAAGCAGTAAATACAATGTGGACTAATATGGTTGAGTCCATTAAGAAAGTGGCAAAAGATGTCTTAGGAGTATCTAAAGGTAAAAGGCTATTAGCAAAGGAAACATGGTGGTGGAATGAAACAGTGCAAAAAGCTATTAAAGAAAAACGAATGCATTTTAAAGCATGGCAGAAGATTAGAAATAATGAAAACTATGAACAATATAAGAATGCTAAAAACGTTGCTAAGAGAATAGTAAGTGAGGCTAAACTTAAAGCATATGATGAGCTTTATAATAGACTAGGAACAAGAGAAGGTGAGAAAGATGTGTTTAAACTTGCAAAGGTAAGAGAACAGAAGAGTAAAGACTTAGAGCATGTTAGGTGCATTAGAAGCGATGATCAAAGGGTATTAGTCAAAGACGCTGAGATCAAACAAAGGTGGGAAATATACTTCCAAAAATTGTTAAATGACAATGGCCCTGAGAATATAGGAATTGAAAATACTATAAATCTAAATAACACTGGATATTATAGATATGAACGTAAGATTAGAATGCTTGAAGTAAAAGAGGCCTTGAGAAAGATGAAATCAGGAAAGGCCATGGGGCCTGATAGTATACCAATAGAGGTTTGGAAGCATATGGGAGATATTGGGGTAGTTTGGTTGACCAAGTTGTTTAACAAGATTATAAAATCAAAGAAAATGCCTGATGAGTGGAGGAAAAGCTCTATTGTACCAATCTATAAGAATAAAGGAGACATTCAGAGCTGCACTAATTATCAAGGGATCAAACTTATGAGCCACACCATGAAACTTTTTGAAAGAGTCATTGAGAAGAGGCTACGACATGAAACAAGTGTATCGGAGAATCAGTTTGGTTTCATGCCTAGGAGGTCTACCATGGAAGCTATTTTCTTACTAAGACAATTAGTAGAGAAATATAGGGAGAGGAGAAAAGACCTACACATGGTCTTTATTGACTTAGAGAAGGCTTATGATAGAGTCCCTAGAGAGTTAATATGGAGGGTGTTAGGTGTTAAAGGGGTTTCTCAGGGGTATATAGACATAATTAAAGATATGTATGAGGGAGCAGTAACAAATGTTAAGACCACTAGTGGCGTGGCTGGTGATTTTTCTGTCACTGTCGGATTGCACCAAGGATCGGCATTGAGTCCATACCTTTTCACATTAGTTATGGATGAGTTAACAAAACATCTGCATGAGGAGATTCCCTGGTGCATGCTATTTGCAGACGATATAGTCCTACTTGATGAGACAAGGGAGGGTGTCAACATAAAGCTAGAGCTATGGAGAGAAGCATTAGAATCGAAAGGATTTAAAATTAGCCGAACTAAGATAGAATATATGGAATGTAATTTTAGCAAGCAGAGTAGGAGTGGAGCACCAGTCAAGATTGATAACCAAGAGGTCCCCATGAGAGACCACTTCCGATACTTAGGATCATTGATCCATGAGAGTGGAGAGATTGAGAGGGAGGTTAGCCAGAGAATCCAAGCGGGTTGGAACAAATGGAGATGTGCATCGGGGGTTTTATGTGATCGGCAGGTGCCACTCAAACTAAAGGGAAAATTCTATAGGATGGCTATAAGGCCGGCCATGCTCTATGGATCAGAGTGTTGGGCAGTTAAGGAACATCATACTCATAGGCTGAGTGTTGCAGAAATGAGGATGTTGAGATGGATGAGTGGTAAGACAAGAAAGGATAGAATTAGAAATGAAAATATTAGAAGAAATTTAGGGATAGCACCAATAGGTAACAAGATGAGGGAGATTAGACTTAGATGATTTGGACATGTTCAAAGGAGGCCAACAACGGCACCAGTTAGAAGGAGTGAGGCAATACAAGTTGAAGGTTCTAAAAGGGCAAGGGGAAGGCCCAAAAGAACGTGGATAGAAGTGGTGAGGAAAGATTTAAAAACTTTAGGACTAAATGAAGCCATGGTATTTAATAGAGTGGAATGGAGGAATAAGATTCATGTGGCCGACCCCTAATTGGGATAAGGTCTTGATGATGATGATGATATATAGAAAGTTTATTTGGCTATGTTTTATATGAAAAATACATGGTTTATGGACTGTTCATGGACGACTATACAAGATCTATAAAAAGTTTACTTGGTTATATTTTATATGAAAAAATACATGGTTTATGGAGTGTTCGTGGAATGCAATATGCATATATCCATAGAATCTTTACTAGAGAATGTTTTCAATGAAAAACACATGGTTTATGGGCTTTTCATGGACTGTTATATATGTGGATACATAGTAGATTTACTTCGCTATGTTTTATATGAAAAAATACATTGTTTATGACCATTCATGGACTACTATATACATATATCTATAATAGGTTTACTTGGCTATGTTTTTAATGAAAAACATATGGTTTATGGACTATTCATGGATTGATATATACATAGATCTATAAAAAAAAATTACTTAGCTTTGTTTTATACGAAAAATACATAGTTTATAGATTGTTCAAGGACTACTATATCTATATATATATATATATATATACATATATTAGGTTTACTTGGTTATGTTTTTAATGAAAAGCACATGGTTTATGGACTGTTCATAGATTGATATATACGTAGATCTATAGGAAGTTTACTTGGCTATGTTTTTAGTGAAAAAGGCATTGTTTATGAACTATCATATACATATTATTGGTCAGTTTTGCATTTACATTCTCTTCCCTTATTTTTCTTGTACACAAAAAAGCAAGTTTCTTATGCTTTGTTCTACCTTTGATTTCTTTAAATGCATTACATGGACTATTTGATTTCATTGTTCTAATATCATTATACTCGTATTTATAGTAAAGATGGAACTTGAGAAAAATCAAAATGAAGAATATGATCAATATCAAGAGCATGAACAAGGGGTTAGCATTAGTAGCACTCAAAAGGACAGCTAGTGAATGACATTGGAAAAGGTCATCAAGAGAAAGTGAAGGGAAATTAAAGAAGTTGTACATTACAACCGTGAGGGGTAGGAGATAGGTGAGAATGCAGCTTATAAAGAAGGGAAATTAAAGAAGTCGTACATTACAACAATGAGGGGTAGGAGATAGGTAAGTGCAGCATCTTAAAGTAGTTTTCTTTGCTCCAAGGTAAGAAGCACGATGCCTATCACATTTGATGATTGGAGACGTGTGACACAATCAGTGAAAAATTCAATATGGGCAAATGGTGAAGAAAGGTGCCTATCACATTTGATTATGTATGTACATATGCACAAGTAAAGAGCATAAGAGGAAGAAAGGTGCATGAGACTAATATACAATACCATCTCTCTAGGATGGGCTATGCTCATTTGGAAGAGCGTGAAGTAAGTATTTGTGATAGTTTATTCCTTTTAAATTATGCAATAGTTATATACATTTCATTACATAACTATAGTGTCTTGCTTCACAGCCAAAGAAAGCTTAGACTATGGATCCCATTGATCATGCCATCCTCTGGAAGATGAAACATCAGTGGGTTGTAACCCCCAAGCGTTCCCAATGAAGCTACTACACAAGTTGCTTCTTGCATTGTAAGTGGTTCAACCTTTTACACATGACTACTTCCAATTTTACACAATTAAATAAATGAACTGATCATTTCCTTCTAATTAAATTTTGTAGGACACTCTTACCCAAGAAAGCGCAAGTAAAAGAACTCTAAGTAGCATAACTGCAAACGATGACATCTTGCATAGGTGCAAGAAGGACCACCCTAGTCGAGTTAGGGGCATAGGGTATGGTGTTGTTCCTTCTAGATTCTTTCATAAAAGAATAACTACAAAAGAAGATCTGGAGGCCTACAATGACTTGTGTGAGAGGATAAAAAGAATATACTTAACTAGCTGCGTGACGAGGTTGGGCGATAGTTTCTTTATCCCTTCTACCCAATCTTTATACCACACTTGCACCTCCATCACATGCTAATTGTAATTCTCCTACTAAAGAAGGACAACCTAAGCACTTCGAGATAGAAAATCTAGCCAAGGAGGTATTCACTTCACCATAACTTTTTTATCGTCCTCTGTAATTATCCTATCTCAATCTCTTTAATGCATAGTGTATTTATGATTTATAAGTGGGTTAATGCCTACTGGTCTTAGATACCCACCAAAATGTTTTTGCAGTTAGATCATGCTATGAGTATGATTCAAACATTTTGCAAGAGATTAGTATGCCTCTATATACTAAGTGTGTGTCCATTAACATGGTTGTGATAGTAACTACCTATTGTAACGATTGGACTGGCAGTTGCATATCACATCACTTGGCCGAGGAATTCATCATTCCCATAGAGTCCACAGTATATATTTTTTCACACTATACTTCCCTTAACAACAATTTTTATCTAGGAACCTCAGTTTAATCATTTATTAACTATATCTAAGGTTAATCAAAAATAGAAAGTGCCATCAAGGCTGTCCACCATTGCACCCTTAGCTATTGTCACACCAATTGAACTAGTCCTAGATATTGATGTTTATTTTTTCATCATAAATTTGCATGTCTTCATCGATCAATGCTAATTGACTTTGCAACTTTTATAGAAGCCATCTAAGCAGGCTCCCATTGAAGTCCCACCTAATACACCTCAATCCCTAAGGTTTCTCTTTGGACTCATCAACAAAGATAAGGCAATCAACCCCGTACAAATCAAAGAGAGAGTGCTTACTAATGTTTGTTGTTGAATTACCACTTATGGAGAGGAGCTATTATGAGTTTTCCAAGAGATCAACTATAGCACCCTCACATTGTCTCCTACATGGGCTATATACAAATATCTTCTTCTATAATACTTGCCATTACATATTTTTTCATAATAAGTAATAATTATTTCTTTTATGCAGCTTCCTAAATAATGCAATGAACCTTTTTGAGGTCAAGGATATGTTTTACCAATTCCTTGACCTCGTCATCATGTGTGGAGCAGCAAAGCAATGACTGATGGAGAGGCATGTAGATGATATGTTACCAGGGTTCTTCTGGTGCTCCAAGGGGCAAGGCTTAATGATTCCCTATAATAATGGGTATGTTTTCTTTTCTTCTTTTTACAACTTATTCTGCACATAAGGATTGTAAATTGCAATTCATGTGATTGTGTATGTAGGGCTCATTGGATGCTACTTGTTTTAGATGTATATAGTGGGTAAGAATTGTTTTCTTATTCTTGTGGATTGCATGCCCATCCAGCCCTAGTAGAAATTATAATTAAGTAAGTGTTTAATCTTTTCATGTATTATATATATATATATATTAGTAATTTTTCATCCATGTCTAATGCATTTGAAATTTAAATTTGTAGAGCATGGTTCACATGGGCTAATTCAACCGATACTATGCAACCATTGAAAATCACTTGGGAGAATGTGAAGGTATAGAAAATAATTAATTACTCTATTTTATAAACTAAACTTACAATATTACACATGGTATTTATTGATCATTTTTGTTTTCTTTCTTACTCAATGCCCTAAACAGCAATCTAATTAGGAGTGTGGGTACTATGTGCTAAGATACATGAAGATCCTAGTACTTGATGGTGTTAGTGTCTCCCAATTAAGAAAGGTAAGACAATTTTTATGGGTTACAATTTTATATCTTTTTGCAATTGTTGATGGATTTCAACTCAAAAGAATGTGTCAACTGAATTAAAAATGTTGTATTCCAAGCTATTGTGCTTTCTGAATGGGCAAACAAGAAGAGTTACTCCAAAGCAAACCTCAACAAAAATACAAAGAAAATGGGCTGGGTATGTAATGAGTTTCAATTAGAACAATTGGAGTAAACTCATGGAAGTAAATTATCTCATCTACAATAAAGTATTATTTGCATTGATATGCATGTTTTCTTCTACTTTTCATTATTTCCATTGAAGTATATACATTTTATGGGATGAATGAGAGGAGCTTAGACTACAAATGAAGTGAATGTGGATATGACTGCATTCTTCTAGTTTTTATTAATTTCATTGAAGCATATATATATATATATATATATATTTCATGGGATGGTGAATGAGGGAAACTTACAGTGTAAATGATGTGAATGTATATGAAGTGAATGTGAGTGCAGAGATTGCAGCGCATGTGGCGTGGTTTCTTTAATTATTAAATCATTTCAAGGTGTGAAAGTGAATGTATATGTGAATGTGGTGAGGTATGGATGGACGAAGAATTTAGATATTTTATACCCAATGTGGAAGTAAATGTATGTTTCTTTTTCATATGCTTAAAGATTGCAAGAACAATGTAGCAAGTGACACATTGAATGTATGCAAAATGCAAGTAGATTGCAATATGAACAAAAGAAACAAAAAAAAAAGTACTTTTAAAGGATTTCTAAAAAACGATGTTAAAATAGCATCTTTTGAAGTCGTTCGAAAAAAAAAAAAAAAAAACTTCAAAAGATTTCATATTTGAAGTCATTTGGAAAAAACAACTTTAAAAGAAATTGTTTTTTAAATCTTTTTTTTAGAACGACTTCAAAAGTTGACATTTCTGAATTCATTTTTTTTAGAATGACTTCAAAAACTAGTATCTTTGAAGTCGTTTATCCCGAAATGACTTTAAAAGAGGCCATTTTTTAATTCATTTTTTTTAGAACGACTTCAAAAACACATGTATTTAAAGTCATTATAGAAGAAACAACTTCCAAAATGACCACTTTCGAAGTCCTTTTTTTTAGAATGACTTTAAAAGTTGCTATTTTTTAAGTCTTTTTTTAGAAAGACTTTAAAAATGGAGATTTTTAAAGTCATTTCCTTGCAAACTTCTTTTCTTATCGATTTTCCAAGTGCTTGACAAAAGTCGCTTTCGTTACTGAATTCTATTAATGTTTTTTAATGACTTTAAAAAGCCTCCATGTAATAGTGGATATTCAATCGTACTAGGAGACCCCTCTCACTAGGCCCCACATTTGGATGATTTGACAAATTCATCCTGTTCAGCTTCTCTTATTAGGCTATGCTACAAATTCATGCCTATTAGATGCTTCTAGATACTAGGTTTTTGTCATTTGACATTTTTAAATTGTGATAATCATATTTTATAATGAGAAATTGGTTGTTAGAAGCATCAACTAGACTTAAATTTTTATAGGAAACCAATGGGGGAGACCACATAAGTTGAATTGCTTAGATCATCCTAAGGTGGAGCCTGAAGGGGAGCCTTGGCACAACAATGAAAGTTGTTGTCATGTGACCTTGAGGTCACAAGTTCAAGGCGTGGAATCAGCCTCTTTTATAATGCAAGGTAAGGCTGCGTACTATAGGCCCTTGTGGTCCACCCCTTCCCCGAACCCCGCATAGGCAAGAGCTTAGTGCACCGGGGCTGCCCTTTTTATCCTAAGGTGGAGCCTAGTTAGAGTGTCCTATAGTTAGTCTAGAACATTTGGTCCAATAGAATTTTGTCTAAATTTAATTTATGTTGATTCATCTTCAATAGCATATTATTATAAAGTAAAAGAAACATGTTCCCCTAGCTTTTCCTCACCAGCCCCTCACTAGATGGCATGACATGGCTATAACTCTAGGTGAGCCTATATTTTTAAAGATCATAACCATTCAATATCTTCCCCTTGTAGGTAGGCAATGCTTTGAAATTTTCATCCATTAGACAGTTCCTAGCCACTATTTTCTTGAGTTGTTAAGTGAATGGTGAAACTTTTTATCATCCATTTTACAGGCAGTAGCTACTAGAATCATCTGATGGATTGAAACTTTGAAGCATGGTCCATCTAAGTTGAGAGCAAGATTGTGAAGGTTTGAAGGCTCAAATCTTCAAAGATCTGCATTCACTAAAACTTATAACTGTTTCATACCATTTAGTGAGGGGCTTATTAAGAAACACAAGGGGGCATATTGTACTACCCTTTTTGTATGTGCTTTAAATACAATTAGTAGGACCTCCTTTTGCAAATAAAATCATGCAAACACTTAAGCCAAGATAGCCTAGTGGTTGGTTGACATGCCTCACTTGTTAACCTCAATGCTAAGTCACGGTTTGAGATATGCATCTCACTAACCATAGAGGGGAGTATTGTACTTTCAAATATCTTCATTGTATAAAAATAAGAGAAGCTTATGCTTTGGAAGCTATACTTTTCAATATTTCAACAGCGAAATCTATAACTTTGTGCAAGGCATTTTCATCTTTTTCTATTTTCCTTCTAATATGGAATATTTAACGATCGTGGACCTCTAGGGTATGTTCAGTTGGCATGAAATAAACATAAATTGATTTCTATAGAAAAAGGAGTCTTGTGGAAAGAGTTTTATTCCTTCAAATTAAATTTCAGCTTAGCACCTAATAAATTTTAGGTCATGTAAGATTTCTAGGTCTTTGGTGCAATTCAAATTGAAGGAAAACCACTTTCCATAGAAAATTTCACCTTTTTAGGCTTAGTTACTTAAAAAAAAAAAAACCTTGAATTATATAGATTTTTTTTCATTTATTTCTTAGATTTTAATTTTGATCAATTGCACACTTGATTTAAAAGGTTGTTGCAACTACACCCCAATTGCAGATGGTTGTTAAAGGCATTAGTCCCTTGTTGATGTGATCTACTAGTTAAGAACTGACTTGCTTACAAAACTTGATCAAGGGTTAAGAAAGATTTTGTACTTCTGAAGTCTTCTTGCCCAGGCTACAACCCAACCCACTCTTCTTCTTAGTCATTTCCTTCACTTAGGGTAAAAAATGGAAAACAAAAGGTCCATCTTCCAAGGCAAGTTTCGTCAACTAAAACAAATAAAGTTAAGCGCCATATGCAATTAGGGTACTATTGCAATTGAAAGTGAAATCAAGGGTGCAGTTGATTAAAATTGAAATCTAGGATATAAATGAAAGAAATTACCAAAATCTTTTAAGTAATTAAGCTTTTTTATGGAAATCAATTTCAGTAATTTCTTGCAAACATTGGAAAACCATTTTTTTTTCTTGAAATTTTTTCATTTCAAAGCAGAAAACAAACAGAAAACCGAACATGTTTACAAGTTCCCCAAACTGGAAATCCCAAAACTTTATTATCTTATGAGCTTACTAAGGTAATTCGCTTATCTTGACTGCGCCATGTTTGACCAATGGGTCCTAGTAAAAGGAAAATATATCTCACTATCAGTTGCACTAATCAGTTCAGCATCTTGCTTAGTCAGTCCCTACTTAGTCGCATGAGTAGCATGACTCAGTCGTAGTACTCGGGCTACGTTGCCAATTGGGGCTTGACCCACCACACTGCAAAAATACGTGTAGAGCATACGAATGATCAAGACGATTGATCAAGTGACCCACCATACCATAACTAGAAAAGATTGCCTCCGATCACAGACATAGCCCTCTACATCCCATTCGAGTGGCCCTCAGGACCTCAATCGCTCCCATAACCGTAACATCCAAAGGGTGGCCCACCTGCATCAACAGTCCCCATCGCCCCTTTCTCTCTCCTGCAATTCTCATTCGCCTGTCTTCTTTTAAAAATCGGGAAAAGGTCGAATGAGTTTCTGTCACCCCATATCATAGAGAGAGAGAGAGAGAGAGAGAGAGAGAGAGAGAGAGAGCGCAAAGAACGAGAAGCGAGGGATTCTCTTTCTTTTCTAACTGCGTATTCTGCTTAGATTCCTTTCTGGCAAGCAAGGAAAGGTTGGTTTGTCTGCTCCAGATGCTCTCTCTTCTGACTCTTTGGACCACCACTTTCACTTTGTGCCCAACAACACTCGGGTTTGGTTTGTGGCCAGAGAGAGAGAATACAATGACGCCTTTTCCACCTCCCACAATGCCAAGTTTGCCACATTCTCGCGTCCTTTGTTGTTTCTTAAACCATCTCTCTCTCTCTCTCTCTGTGAGACAACATCACATTAACACCCCATTATGCATTCATCCTGAATTTTCATTTTTCCTTTTAACCACCAGAACTTGGCGTTTCTGGAGATTCTCTAATGAGGTGGCTCTACCTCAGCTCGTGTAGGTGCTGCCTGCCTCCATCCCTGGGGTTAAGTTTTTTGGGGAAATTATATGATAAACTCAGTGGGGCCATATTTCAGGAGAAATCCAAACTGTTCACAATCTTGGTCATGAGTTAGATGGCTCGATCATGCCCAGCAAATCTCATCCATTTCTTTTCATCCTCGCATAGGCTACTGCTGCTTTTAACGGACGGTGAAACTTGTTTACACCCCTTTAATGATTCATGAACAGTGGATGGGATCATTTAATAGATGAGATTTCAATGCGTGGACCATCTAAGTCATGACCAAATATGTGGTAGGATGTCTTCTGCAAGGTGTCTATCCGAACATAAATAGCAAAGACATTCAACAATGAATGGGAATTTTTTCATTATAGGCCCGCCCATTCAGTGGAACAGATCCACTAGCTTTGCCCTCCGCGGCAATCACATACGATACAACAAGAGCAGACAGCACGTTCTTGATAGACTTCGGCCCATTCCTTGAAGAGTCTCTAGTCCTGTACTGAGCTGTTCTTCTTCTGTTTCTTAAACGGCCATTTCCCCCCATATTTGTAAAGTAAAGACTCCTGCGATTTGATGGTTTTATAATATTACATGACATAGAGAACTTCTACCATGGCAGTCATGGTGGGACGATCTGCAGGTTCGATTCAAACGTGATGATAAGTGGTGATGCCAACACTTGACAAGCAAATAAATGAACAGGTCGGATCATCCCAGATGGACCTCTTCATGCAGAGAGGAGGGATGTTAGTCTCCTCTATTTTTCTCAAATTGAAAAGAGATGACCTGATTCCCCGACAACCAAAGATTAGATGGAGTCTAGAGCTTTAGGATCCAAACCATTGATCCACTCAACCTCTACTGGATGATCCTAATCGTTTGATATTTGGACATATTTAAATCGACCAAAACGTGCTCTGTAAACCATGATGAAACCCAAAATTCAAAGTTTTGAATCATCTAACGGCAGGATCAGTGGGCATTGCTGATGTATATAATTAGATCTACAGTTCCGATCACTATCATCACATGATCGACCTTCATTTAGGGGATCTAATGATAAATTCACTCAAGCAATGGTAGTCCTCAGATTGATCAACCTCAACACACACCCATTAAGTACCAATGGACCATTGTTTGTTCTTCCTAGTTACCCATTAAAGCGAAACGAAGGGCTAGATCATGCTCATGTATGCAGATGGGGCCCATAGAAATTAACTTAGAGCACAGCACAGTAAAGACAGAAAAATTCCATATCCCTGAGTTTTCCCTTTCTTTTTTTCTTTTCCGAAGAAACAAAATCAGGTGCAGAGGGAGAGGAAGAAGAAAATATATTCAGAAGTACAGAAAAAGCCAAACATGCCCGGATGATAAAATAAAAAAAATACAAATAAAATAATTACAGGAAATAAAGAGAAAATACAGGGAAGCAAAACCACACGTCGCAATCATTACTGATTTTATTCGCCTCTTTTCTTTCTTCCCCCTTGACCCCTTTGTTCTTCTGCAGCTCGCTCTAATGGAACCCAGAAATTCAAAAAGAAAAAAAAAGAAATCCCTAATAAAAATGGAATGGCGTACACCTGTTTGCTTTCATTTCATTTCTGAATCCACAACCGAGAACATATAATAGGAGAGAAAATTTATAATAATAAGAAAAGGGGAAAAAGAAGATTAAGACCGGTAATCGGATAAATTTTCCTCAAAGGCAACCACCATTTCCATTTTCGCTTTCTTCTTCGTCCGGCCGATCGAAGTGAAGAAGCAGACCGTTGCATTTGGGGCATTCTATGACCCTTTTTGGCAGCATGAAATACATCAAGCAGCTTTTGCAGCCTGCAACTACCAGGACGTGATCTTCGTAGCCGTAATCGTCTCTTGGAGAAGGAGAAGATGCAGACGAAGATCCATCGCCTTCGTCGGAAGAATCTTCTTCAAAGTCATAATCACCATCAAAATTCACTGTTTTCCGTGGATCCTCTTTCGCTTTCGTTCCATCGTTCCAATTAACGTAGTAAATCTCTCCTGTCTGCAGATCATAAACACAAAACACCCAGCAAGTGAAAAAGTCAATGAAAATGGAAACCCATAAATCCAGATGGAATAACAATGAAAATGTTCTCAGAAAACAAAAGGACCAAGTAGGAAAAAAAATCTCATTTTGAGGGGACACAACCGAACAAGATCTAGAAAAACCTTACCCAGAAAGCAGAAAATCTAAGAGGATTTAACTTCTAAAGAAGAAGACTCAAGAAAACAAGGAAACCCAAAAGCTTATTAGGTTTCTCCCATGTTTCCACAATACATAGATGCATAAAAGAAAGAAAAGGAGAGAGTAACGAGTACGAGACAAGAAGTAGCAATGATTTTGACATGGGCTTTAATGATAAAAGAAGTCCGGAAAGAGAATAAAATCACAGAGAGAGGAAAGTAAATGACTGCATTTATTTTGAGAGAGGAAGAGAGGGGTATTGTATAACCTCTAAATCGAGACATTGTTCCCAGTGATAAGGAAGAGAGATGTCTGAATTAAGTTCCAAAGAAGGTTCAACATCCTGCTGACCTCCCGTTATGTCAGAACGATCAGCTTCATCGTCGGCGTTGCTCAGGGAGAAGTTCGCCAAAGAGGCCGTAATCGCCGCCATGTTTGGGGCTGTCATCGATAGAGAAACAATGGAAAAGCCACAGAAAGAAAGCAGCGGAGAGAGAAATCAGAAAGAAAGAAAAACAAAGAGACTGCTGAGAGAGAGAGAGAGGGAAAATAGGTTGGGTGGGGCGGGTGGGGGGTTTAAAGAGCAGAGGAATCACGAAAACACGGCATTTTCCGGGAGGGATTCCCATGGGAATATTATTAAAGTCTGTATTAACGAAAAGGGAATTAAATTAAATAAAGGAAATTTTCGCCGGAGCTTTTTTCCGTCCGACCGAGTTCGGTGTTTTGGAAAGGCTCAATGTTTTCGCATATCTCGGAGTATGTGATATTCTCGGCGTCCTTTCCCGGAGATTCGGAGGGCTACTATCTTTGACTTTGTTTACCAAAATACCCCTCCCAAGTTTAAATGACTTCTCCGCCCAGAAACTCTCGAAGCATTACGTGGTTTTCCTGCTGCATTCTATCCGAGGGTAGTTTCGTCATGATCGAAGTACTTGGGTTGCAAGTTGTGCGATAGCTTATGAGAAAATGACAAGTAGATTTCTTCTTTTTATGCCTTGCAAAGAAGAAACTTTCCCTTGTATCTTTCCGTAAAAGTAGATGCTAGTCAATGAAATTTTGATTCAAATTACTAGACTGCCAGATTAGTTCATCTCAATTACTTCGATGTCCTATCTCGAGGAAGAATTCTTTTGTCTTCCTGGTTTCTTGAGAAACAGGTGGTGTTAGGCAAACTACCAATAGTTTTCCTAATTGAAGGTACTTAACAATAAAAATGACCTTCGGGATGAAAATGAAAGAAGCTTACAATGTACCAATTTCAGGACTCCTCCATGTCTTTGCAGATATCTGAAGCAGCACTTGGAATGAATTGGTTACCATCGTAGAGTATCCCGCATGTTGAATGGGTATGTATTCCATTTTATTCCGAAGCATTGCAATTGTTATTGTAAGTATTGGTTTTGAGCTGTTAATTAGATGGACCACATAATGTATGGTGCAATGGAAGGCTGTCCAAGGTTGCATTATAATAGTACTCCAATTTGGGTACTCCAATATATACTAAATTTGATCTTATATGTCGATAATGAAAAACAAATGCAAATAAGAGATGTTAGTCAATAGTAATTCACATTTGAATTTATGCTGCGAAAATTCGGGTGACTCAACCTAATAGATTCGATTTAATTTTCGGGTCATCGGAATTGCCTAGTTTAGAAATTTCTCATGTCGATGAGATAAAAATAGCAATGCTTTTTGGTTGTGAGTCATGGTTTCGATATGAGAACATTCATTTCAAGCATCTTTATTAAATTAAACATTAATAATTTTCTGTAAGCAAATTGAACATCAATATGCAGTTATTCTCACCCATTTCCATGGGTACCTAATTTACCCGAGGCTGGGTAAGCTTTCTAGTAACAATGGAGAAGCCCCACCAGATCGATAATCTTTTACATCTATGACTATTAATAGACGGTACATATGAAAAGGTTGGCATTTGGTGTTAATAGTTAGGGTTTATGAATAAGTCTACAAGGCAAATGCTTCTAATCTAGTTCCTTGGAAGATTTTAGATGAAAAAGGTGATGAATTCTTGATGAAATATATGCAATTCCAAAATCTGAGATTAATTAGAAAATATATGAGAACTTTTTATTTGTTTCTTGGGGTTTAATGTTTTAAATAGGGTATCAAAGATTTTTATCTTAGAATTACTTGTACACCTAACTTTATGTGTTTAATACTAAAGCTGTATGATATTTTGGAGCGTTTGCATTGCATCCAATTTGTACAAAATGTTGTTTAAAGATCATCATCACTAATGAAATGAACGACATAGTGAGCATATCAGCTTGATCTTCATTTAGCTGACTGGGAAGTCATGTAGTTTCATCTTAAAGTTGTTTCTTTTCTTTTTCTTTATTATTATCATTTTTGTCGTGTTGAATGGTGGAATCGATTCAAATCAACAACATCTTGATTGTGAAGCAACACAATTAACCAATTCGTCCAAGTTCTCGAGTCCCATCCGATAGTTGTTCTTAGTATAAGAGAGTCACATTATCTTCATAATTTAGTTGGCAAAGCATCCAGGTAACTTAGGGCAAACACATGGAAAGACCCCAGCCATACGATCTCATTGTTATACATTCCTATTTATTGTTCGTCAAAAGTTAGACACAGCTACACCCATGAACAGTCTCAAGCCTTGGTCACCCAGCTGGTGAGACACTCCTCTTGCCGCGCATTGCACCAGAAGGCTTCGGTGCAGTAAATCAATTCCCATTTATCTAACCTATGAAATGAACATACTAGTGTTTGTCACCCAAAGTTTCTTATTCAGTATGAAAAGAAGGATGTGATAATATTGCTAGCAGCATCTTTTTAATACAATTAATGGGTATTGTGACTTGAGTCAAAATCTAGATATGGTCTTTGAAAGCCACTAATAAAAGCATGTCAAGCTGTTTGTAGTTGGAGAAGTGGCGGGAAGGAGGCAAGTTGAAAATATATCCATTGCTTGCCGTAGGCAGCGAGCAAGACAAGGATAGTTTAGTAATTTAGAGGTAATGGGAGGGAAATCATCCGATGTCGAAAGTAGGGGTCTTTAGTTGTTGAGGGAGACACGTGGGATTAATAAGTGGGCTTTGATATTTTGAAAAAGCGCAAATTGGAGTTTCCGCCACTAAGGAAACATTCCGACATGTTCGTCAAATTCCAAAAAAAGTGACGAATTTTTCATGCTCTTTATCATATCCTGAAAAGAAGAAAATCTGTTACTTCCACCCGCCCTTCAAATTATTTCCGTAAAGACATCATAAGTAAGGGTAATTTGGTGAAATGATATCTTGCTACCAGCACTTGCTCGTTTCCAATCGTACCTTCGTTATGATTGAAGTAAATGGTTGAGGAAACAAGAAGTGCTAAATCAACGGCTGCAAATTAGGGTTGTTGATAACTGCAAATAAATGTTCAGCTTTCGTTCTTATTCCTCTTCATTTATTAGTATTTCTTTTATCTTCTTCAGTCATCCTTCCTAATGCCTCTCTAGTTGGTTCTTGAACCCCACACCATCAACCCAAATCATCCATCTACAGTCAGTGGACGGTAGACAAACAATCTAGATTAACCGAAGGGCCCACCATGGCTGTATTGAACGTGCCTCTCTATTTCAATATTATTCGTTATCTATCATCTTCTACACGTAAGACATACTAGTTAGAAATTAAGTTGACCCCAGTTTTTATATTTTATCTCCATATAGTTTGTGTGGAGTTATATATGTTGATGGTATCAATTTGATTTCTTTTAATTTGATACCTTGCCGGCCTCACAAAGTCTACTCACGAATATGGTTCAATTTGACTTCTCTTACACTACCATGCATGTCGTACACTCATATATTTAGAAAAATTTTACAAGTCAATTCCAACAACAGTTAGCAGCACAGCATCAGGGTAATTCTTAATGTTATGTACGCAATTCCCTTCACATACATCTAGTGATCCTGGCTGTCGATCAAGGATGAGAAACGTGCATTATATATGCTCTTTCGAGCAATTCTCTCCCAGCAACTGATTATTGTTAAGGTGTGTGCTCGATCATGCAGCACAGGATCTGAACTTCAATTGCCTCCTCTAGTTAGCAAGCCAGATCGACAGCTTCTGTTACTGTTCTTCTAGCTGATCAAGATGATATCATTTCGATGATCAATTAATCTTGGTTTACGTTAGTCTTCATATATATAAAGCTGTTACGAGGTAAGTTTGTCCGCAAATTAGTCTGCAGTACGTACATTATGTAACTCTTTATATGAAAGCTCAGGATTTCCATACAAGTTTGTAATAGAGCTTGAGCTATCAATGCATTTTGCACCTTACAGCAATAAGTAAGAAGATAAATGGGAAGAATTTTCAGAGAATAGCCTTCCCCTACGACCCATGAGATACATGATTAGGATGACGAAATATATGTCTTAGGCCTTCTTCTCTCTCTCTCTCTCTCTCTCTCTCTCTCTCTCTCTCTCTGCGCGTTACAGTTGAACTTGTGACAGACTTTATCATTGACAAGATAGGAAGAAAGACAGGAAGGTGGGAGGAGTCAAAGTTCGTATCAAGTAATATAAGCCGCATTAGGTAGATGGCGATTACTGAGAAAGTGGGAGCCAACCACCCACTCATGTGATTGACTCTAGTCCTTACCCACTATCTCCCAAGTCTCTCAAAACCGTTCCAAAAGTTAACTATACATCAGTCTAACATCCACTCCTGCTCCATTTTCCACAGCTAAGGCGTTTCCAAGCGGGATCTTGGATGCAGATAAATGGCCCTCATAATGCTGCCATGGCGCTCAGATTGCTTGTCCTTTCAACTTTGACAAATCTAAATGTGAGTCATATGTATATGAACTGTGGAGAAATTTTACGTGTGATTCATCCATCTGGAGAAATTTTACGTATGATTCGTCCATCCCTTACGCATGCTTAATTTACCAAATAAATTGCTTAGTTAATTACAGAGAGTTGGTCCTACTTGTAAAATATGCCACGCATACCCGCCCTTGCTTAATAGCTGTACGTTTATATGGTTTGGGCGCGTATTTTCATTTATTTGGAGGCAAAAGTATTAGTAGGGCCGAACTCTTTTTCTTTTCTTTTTTTTGCAAACTATGTAAATGCAAGGCGATGCCCTGGATTAATTAATGTGTGCCAAAATTATAACCCATGGTGGTATTTTCAAACGCCATCGTAGCATCTTATTTTCAGGCGCTGAATTTTAATATTTTATTCCTAATTTTAGATAGATCTAAGCGTTTCATCTTGTTGGGACTTCTACACAATGAAAATCAGTGCAAATGGATACTTGTAGCCTGTTTTTCTTCGTGGTCTAAATCTTAACCTTTGATATTTAAAAAAGGAAAAAGTGACTTGTTAGAGACAATCGATTGGCGTGATTATTCACAACGAGGCTAAACATGGAGGTCAAACATGATGAACAAGTTGGATCTAACAAAAAAGAAAATAAAAACAAAAAGACTCAGCCCATGAAAATAAGACGCTGGCTTTAACGCGCGAAAATATCAGGGTCCTGACTTAATTTTATCCTCCTGGTTTGGGTGATTTATACATGGAACCAGAAAGAGAGGCGGCCATCTATCAAGTAAATAAAGAGTGGAGTGGAGCCGACAAGGCGAATGTTTCGGGTGGAACCCGATAAAAGTCGGCAGTGTCACGAGATGCGTATGAAACACATCCCAGGCCATTATATTCGATTCATCAACTCACTGACACTCCTCTCGCTTCCTCGCTCGCTTTTCAGAATTCTCCATCTTCCTGCCATCTTTCTCGCTGTCCAAACATTCCTTTACGGGATTCTATTTCTTACAGCCCGCATATATAGTTCAATTGGTACTCCTCCAGATCTCCATTTACACAAGCTTTCACCCATTCATCCTGTGTGTACTTTCTGCATAACTATGTCATTAGTGCAGGTCGCTATTTCTTTTCTTTTCTTTTCCAGTTCTATTTAAATCCTGCTTTGAATCCTAGGAACTTCTTTCCGATGACCGTAGTTTTTTGTGGTAGGAACTTTAATAGTACTATTTCCTTTAGTATTTTAATGTGCATTTGTGTGTGTGCTCCTTGCATATCTAGGGACACCAAGGGAACATCCCCTCAGTTCTTGTGCACTATATGTTGGACCTATCTTTAGCTTGTTTGTCTTCCATTGTCAATTTATCACATTTCATTAACTAGAGCCCATGCATGTTAAATTTTTACATAATGGATTTTATTGACCTTTTGTTGAAGATTTTTTTTTTTTTTTTTTATCCATGTTCTTCCTTCTTTTTTTCCTTTTTGGTAGAATTTATGAAAAAATATAAGTGCTTACAAATCAGATTGCGAAGGTCCACAACAAAAACAGCCACAACCAAACAAGAGGCCACACAATAACCAGGCCTAACATGGGAGTGTTCCATATTCTAAAGATTGATGGTACAATCAAGCAATGAACGATATAGATCATCATCAAAACCTCTTGAATCAACATGTTTTGGACGTCTTAGATCTTGAAGGAGTGAACATCATGAGTCTTCAATGAGTGAACGTCTTAGATCATACAGGAAAGATGTTGTGGATCAGCAATAAGAGGCTAGGATTCACAATTGGATGGATGTCTCGGATTAAAAGATGATGGATGTCTTGGATTAAAAGGCAATGGACATCTTGGATTCTCACTCATGGACAATTTAGAATTAGTCAATGGGAGATGTCCCATGGTCCATTTAAAACATTCCTGATTTTAGATGGTTAAAACATTTCCAAGAAGCCTTCCTTGATCAAGGTGTGTTGACTAGTCAAGATTCCAAATTAGCCAAGATTAAGGACAATTATAAAATTTAAGAACTTGCTTATTTGTCAAAAGTGTGAATAGAAATTGCTTGAATGGGTTTACGCAACTAAATAATGCTTAGAAAGTGTTATTTTGAAAAACTCCCAAGTTTAGGAAACCATAACTTGGAAAGTGCCAAAGACTTATAAGCTAGTACTTAGTTTAGGAAATTTATCAAGTTTAGGAAGTTGCTTATATGATAGGGATGTTCCCATCTATTTATACCCCTTCTAGTATGATTAGAGAATGTAGAGTATTTGAATTTTTTCCCACATTTAAAAAGTGTAAGTGAATGTCAACTTTCTTTTATCTTCCATATCTATTGGAGGGATCCTAGAGCAATGCGATGTCTAGTTCTATATCTTTAAGGTGGTAATTCTTTTGTATCCTTAAAATGGTGAGCTAGTTCTATCCATTAGTTCTGTATCTCAATAGTAACGATTCTTATCTATTTATAGAATGATGAGCTATTTCTATATTTTCCCCATGTATCTCTTTGGTGGTGGTTCTCATGTATTCATAGTGGTAAACTATTTTAATCTATCATGTTATATTTTATTATGTCCTACTATCTGGTATTAATTTGATTTCAGAGCATAGCTGTAATGGAGTTTCAAACACAACACGTGAATACTTCTGACAAGAATAGTCATGATTTGGAGATGGACAACCTAAGGAGAGAAATCATGGTGAGGTGAGAAGTTAAATGTTAAATAATCTAACAATGCCTCACACGATTATCTTTCTTTTTTTTAATAGGAAGTCAAGGTTCAGGTAGGAGATCATAGTCAAATAATGCTCCCAAAAGGAAGTGTGGTTTTCACTTTTTAGGAGTGAAAGTGAATGTTCTATAGTTTAAAGGAAAACTACAACTTGATGAATTCTTGGAATGGATTCATACTGTTGAAAGTGCTTTCAATTATAAGGAGTTCTTAGAGGATGATAAGGTAAAATTACTTACTCTTAAACTTACAAGGTATGCTTCTTTATAATGAAAAATTTTAAAGAAACAAAGAGCGCATGAAGAAAGAATCAAGATTAAAAGTTGGGAAAAGATGAAAAGAGATTTTTAGAATTAATACGTTTTAAAAAATCTATAGTAGAAAGCAAGAAAACACAAGTGTTGAAGAATATAATAATAAATTTGAACATCTTATGTTAAAGATTTGTGTGGTGGAGCTTCAAGAGCAAACCATACTATATTTTCTAGGTGGTTTAAAGAAAGAAATTGGAGATATAGTAGGTTTGCAATAGTATGCTCTTCAAATGAAGTTAACAATCTTGCTTTAATTATGAGAAAACAACAAAAAGAAGTTTCAAAAGAGGCATTTTCAAATCTTTTGGAAATAAAAATTCTTCGAATCAGGGTTAAACAATCCCTTGGTACAAAATTTTGGTAGATTCAATCCAAAGGTGATGACAATAAGCAATCTAGTTGCTCAAGTTTCAGTGTAAGGAGAAGCTACAGATGTCAAGATCCTGGACACATAGCCTTTGAATGTCCAAACTGCAAAATGGTTGCACTAGTAGAGGAAGAATCATAATTTGAAGATGAAGAAGAATATTAATCATGTCATCACAAGGAAGAATATGTCATCTATGCTGATTAAGGTGAGATGTTAGTGGTGCAAAGAAGCTTAAGTGCTATTTATAAAGATGATGATTGGCCACGCTACACTATCTTTCACATGAGATGCACTTCCAATGGAAAGATATGTGATGTTATAATCGATAGTGTGTTTGCAAGAATATTGCTTATACAGAGTTGGTGAATAAGTGGCTAGACAAGGGACTCAAGATAAGGTAACTCGTATGCCTGGTCTCTTTTTCTCTTGGAAAAAGCTATAAAGATGAAGTTTTGTGTGATGTACAATGGATGCATGTCACTTACTAGTGGGACATCTTTAGCAATATGATATGAAAGTTTAGTATGATGCATGGCTTTAATACTCACTCTTTTGTTTTCAGTGGTGAAAAAATTGTTTTAGCATCATCAAAATAAGAAATTTCTTCTAAATGTCCTATGGGGTTCATTTGGTAGCAAACATATGATTGATTAATTTATTGAAGTTTTTTAATGCTACACATACCATTAATATGATACATGATGATTTTGAAAAATAAAAAATTGTACAACAATTGATTATACAACCTTTACTTCCCAAGTTTGACAATATTTTTCCTAAGAAATTCCTAATGGCTTACCTCCTATGAGAGATATACAGTACTGCATTGATTTTGTTCCTATATCTATCCTTCTTAACAAAGCTACATGTTGAAAGAGTCCTAAAGAGCGTGAAAGACTACAAAGACAAGTCAATGAATTGATTGCTAACGGTTTAGTTCAAGAAAGCAAGAGTCTTTGTGTAGCATCTGCCATTCATGTACCAAAGAAGGGTGTAACATGGAGAATGTGCATCGACAATTAGCTAGTGAGTAAGATAACGATTAATTATCATTTTCCAATCCCTTTCTTTGATGATATACTAGATCAACTCCATCGAACTACTACTTTTCAAAGATTGATCTTAGTAGTGGGTACCACTAAACTTGAATGAGATCAGTTGATGAATGGAAGACAGCTTTTAAAACTAAAGAGTGACTCTATGAGTGATTCATTATGCCTTTTGTTTTATCTAAAACTCCTAGCACCTTCATGAGTTTGATGAGTCATGTCTTTAAATCTTTCAATGAAAATTTTATTGTTGTCTATTTTGATGATATTTTTGTATAGAACAAAAATTAGGAGGTATATTTCAATTATCTTTAGCAAGTGCTATAGACTTTGCCAGAATAAGAGTTGTTCAAAATTTTGTAGAAGTGTAATTTCTTCAACGATAGCCTTATCTTTTTAGGATATGTTGTTTTAGTTAATAGAATGTTTGAAGGATGAAATTTCAAGTGGGTGGAAGAAGCATAACAGAGATTTCAACTCATCAAAGAAAAGGTAATCATTGCTCTTATTCTCTCTTTACCTAACTTTGGAGTCAAATGTGATGCTTCGAATGTGAAAATTTGTGCAATTCTTAGCCAAGAAAGAAAACCAACTACCTTCTTTAGCAAATACTTAGTGATGCTTATATGAATTACTCTACTTACACCAATTCTTAGCCAAGAAAGAAAACCAACTACCTTCTTTAACAATTACTTAATGATGCTTATAGGAATTACTCTACTTACTATAAGGAGTTCTATGCTATTGTGATGGCGTTAGAAAATTGGAGCCAATATTTGTTTCCACATCCATTTGTGCTATTTTCAGATCATGAAGCTCTAAGATTTCTTTAGAGTTAATAGAAGGTAAGCAGAAGACATGCCAGGTGGATTGAATTTATCCAATTTTTTAGTTTTGTGATCAAGCACAAATTGGGAACTTAGAACATAGTTGCAAATGCCTTGAGGATGAAACACTCTTTACTAATTGTTTTAAATACCAAAGTTGTTGGTTTCAAAATAATTAAGGAGCCTCATGCATGTGCTCTCTACTTCAATCAAATATAAAACAATTGTGATCATGGTTCTTATCATCAATTTTTAATGCAACATGGGTTTCTCTTCAAAGGAATCTCTTATATATTTCCCAAAGATCTTGTAGAGAAACAATTATCTTTGAATGTCATGAGAGGGGTCTTGCTAGATGATTTAAATGAGATAAAAACTCTTGCCCTTGTGAAAGACATATTCTTTTTGCTATAAATGGCAAGAGACATTTCTAAGCATATGCAATGTTGCAAAATATGTCATCTGGTGAAAACTTGATTATAGAACACAGGTTTATATACTCCGCTATCTATTCCTAACTCTCCTTGGGAATAGGTAAGCATGAACTTTGTCACTGGGCTACTAAGAATGTAGTAAAATAAAGATTCAGTTATGTTAGTTGTTGACAATTTCTTAAACATGGCACATTTCATAGCCTACAAAAGGACTATTGATGCTTCACATGTGGCACGCTTGTACTTTAGAGAAGTCGTTACCCAAAACTATTACATTGGATTGAGATCCCTCGTTTATGAGTCACTCCTAGCGTACTTTATGGAGAAAGCTTAGAACTTGGCTACAATTTAGATCATCTTGTCATCCTCAAATTGATGGGCAAACTGAAGTTGTTTATAAAAGTTTAAGAAATCTATTGCAAAGCTTTGTCGGAAAGAGTATCTACTAATGGGATTTGTTGTTAGCTCAAGTTGAATTTGCTTTCAATAATTCCTATAATCAAACTACAAGTTGTAGTCCTTTTGAAGTTGCATATGGAAAGAATTTTTTGAGTCTGATGGATTTAGTACCCCTACCATTAGCCAATAATTTAGATGGAGATGATGAGAAGATAGTTAAGCAAATCAAGAAGATGCACAAGCATATTTGAATAAAGATTGAACAAACAGACAAGCATAAAAAATTTGCTAAATTTCAAGAAGGAAATATAATATGGGTACAACTTAAAAAGGATTGATTTTCTTAAGGATAACACGCACTATCCTTTCAAGATTTTGAATAAAATTGGTGAGAATGCATATAAGGTTGAGCTACTAGAAAAATTTGAACACTTTTAATGTTGAAGATTTTTCACCATACAAAGGAGAGGATGATGTAGATAACTTAGGACGAGTTTTTTCAACCTAGAGAACAACACAAGTGTCCCTAATTCCAAAGATTGATGATGGATCAAAAAAGGAGAAGAATGATCTAGATCATTATTATAACCTCTTGAATTAATGTGTTTTGGATGTCTTTGAGTCCTCAATGAATGAACATCTTTGATGATCTAGAAAAGACATCTTGGACTAACAATAAGGTGCGTTTAAGATTCACAATTGATGGACATCTTGGATAAAAGATGATAGACTTCTTAAAGTCTCACATGTGGACGTCTTAGATCAGTCAATGAGAAATGGCCCATGGTTTACTCAAAACTTTCCTAATTCCATATGATCAAAAGGTTTCTAAGAAGCCTTCCTTAGTTGAGGTGTGTTAAGTAGTCAAGATTCCAAATCAGTAAAACATTATTGTAAGGGAAGTTAGGGAATTTAGGAACTTACTTATTTATAATACGAGTGTACAGAAGTTGCTTGAATGAGTTTAGCCAACTAACTAATATTTAGAAAGTGTTATTTGAGAAACACTCAAGTTTAGGAAACCATTATTGGAAAAGTTGTTAAGACTTGAAAGTAATACTTAGTTTAGGAAGTTGCTTATATGGAAGAGCTGAGGGTTGTTCCCATATATTTATATCCTTTATAGTATTCTTCAAATCCTATAGAGTATTTGGATGTTTATTTTTTTAATTGAAAAAGTATGAGTGAATCTCATATTTATTTTGCCTTCTATATCTCTCGGAGGGACCATAGAGTGGTGAGATGCCTAGCTATGTATTATCAAGGTGATGATTCTTATATATCTTTAAAGTAATAAGTTAGTTCTATCCATTATGAGCTATTTTTATATTTTTATCCTGTGTCTCTGTGGTGGTAGTTATCTTGTTTCCATAGAGTGGTAAGATATTTTAATCTATCCTATTATATTTAATTATGTCCTATTATTTGGTGTTAAGGCCCTAACAACCTATCTAGAGAACTTTAAGTGCAGGACAAGTGCAAACCAAAATATCCAACAAGCTAACAGGAGAGAAGGGGTTGCACGAGATAACAATGCAGTGTTGTCATTGCTTCCTTTTCTATTTTTCGAAAATGGATCTATTAACTATGATGATCACTAGTATTTACATTATATATATATATATATATATCTTGAGCTTGATTTTGTGCAGATAGAAGGAAAATCAGAGTTGGTTGCTTAAACACTTTCATTTAAAGATGATGAAGACATTGGTGACTCAATTTCAAGCTCATGTTGGAAGCTACTCTATATATTAATGATGTGGGCCATAACCTACTGTTTAAGGTAGTGACTTTTAAGCACAGTGATGGATGAACGTATAAAGGTCATGAGTTAATTTTGAACTTTGTAGTGCAGTCTGCTCATCATGGATTTAGAAATTCGCTAATATAAGGTTTAGGTTCCCTTTGTGTGTCGACTAGCTTCTACATGTTTGCTATTTTTTTTCCAAGAAAGGGAGGGAGACAGATGGTGAAAACTTGATTCAAACAAGGTGAAAAGAGAGATACGAATAGAATAAGATCTAGTAATTATCAAAGAAAATATGGAGCAATTCTAACCTTTTCCTATTTAGTTTTTCTTTTGAAAGAAAGCACAATGAGCAAAATCTTGTCTTTTCCTCCCAAAAGATTGGAGGTTTGGTTCTCTTTATAGAATGAATGCAAATTATAAAATAAAACTTTTTGGGTTTTCTTCTATGAGGAGAAAAGACAATACACAGTTTTTAAGAACGGTGTGCTAGAACCAAATGTAAAAGCTCCAGAAATTATGTAATTTCTTTAATTTTTAGGTGTTCCTAATATGAAAGAATTAAACTCTTATCTTTCTTCACAAAGGATCATAATTAAATAATAAATTGAGGTTGAGCAAAGGCCTTCTATCACTGAGACGCAAGAAGTTTCCACTTGCAAGCACACTAGTTCAAGGCTATTCCTTAATGTGTGACCAACATTTGATAAAAAGAAATAAAAAGAGTATAGTTTTTATCCTTATTTATCATTTTGTTATATTTTAGTTCATAAATTTTTATTTTTGCAGATTAATCCCTTTGCTATTGCAAAACTTTTTACATAAATCCTTCTACCCAACATTAGTCGATGGATGTCTAAAGTGGACCCCACAACATATATCATAATGTTTTAGAATACATTTTTACAATATTTTGTCCAGAGGTCAAAGTGGATAAACAATAGTTTAAGGCTAAAGTATTGTTAGAAAATAATTTTGTATCTCACTGAGGAAGATGATTAGAGCTTTTTGCCTACAAGATTTAAAATCTCATATAATGCTATTTTTGTTGAAACCTTAAAAATTAGTCTCAAGATCAAAATCATGAAGCCATGATCTTCAAACCCTTAAAGTTTAGTTGATTTCCACTAAAAAATGGATTCAAATAGGCCTAAAGAAAGTGATAGGAGTTTTATTGCCAACGAGACTTAAAATCTCTATATGATGCCTTTTCCTTCAAGTTTTGGAAAATGCATTTTTGATATAGAATCTGGATGTCTCGATTTGCAAGCCCTTAAGATTTGGCTGATTTTCAGTGAGAAATCCATTTGAATCTTCGCTGGAAAATGGTCGCCAAATTCATGAATGACAACCTTGAACACCTGATTTTATGCTCTCTTTTTTCATTCTTTTTTTGAGAAATAAATTTTAGATCTAGGTTGTAGTTTATTTGATCTATGAAGCCCTTATTTTTTAGGAAGATTTTGTGAGAAATGGGTTTAGATTCTTACTAAAAAATAATCATTGAAATTCATCTCTATGCAAAGTAAAAACTCTCTTTTTCTTTTTTTCTTTTTTAGATTTGAACTATTCTTCATGTTTAATATACCAAAAATAGGTCAACCTTGAAGAAATCATGCATTTGGAGAATACTAACCACATATCATGGGTCTTTGAAAACAATAATAACAATAGATGTTTGTTATTTTTGACATAAAGAAACATAGGAAACATCCCATGGGTATGAAATTTGATGCTGGAGTATCTAAGCCATAGCTAAAATGATGAATGGGTTAGATGAGCAAAAGCAGTTATATCATGCATGAAAAAAGAGGGCGTGTACTTCCTCCTTGCCCCTTGATGTACTCTTACTAGGAATCGAACTTTTAGTATTATCTAAATGATAAGTTTTTGGGGGATATCATATTTTGAATACTATGTATAAAATTTGTATATCATCAAACATAAAAGTAGATCGAATGAGTCGTCTCTAATCCCATGCAGGTTTTGGCTTGTCATTGATTCAAATAAGGCCATACTACACTACGCGAATGTTTGTTTCAAGCACAAACACAGGACAGCCAATGAGCTAGCTGACTCCCTTGCTTGTGAAGGAGTTCATCTCCCAAATTTTAGGATCAGACGATCAGATTATGAGTAATCTTGCTTAATGGTACTTTTTGTTTCTCTTCTTTGTTTGGATGATTTTACTTGATCATATCAATCGTCATCGTTGTATGACCACAGGGAGGGCTGTTCTCTCCCTATCAATGAAATCCTAACTTCCTTTTCTTTAAAAGGGAGAGATGTAACCGGATGAAGAACAGTAAGGTATTAATGATGAAATGTAACTGATACTTGGCAACACAGGCATTTAAAAGGTTCTATTATTTTAGATATCCACTGCTTGAGTTTATTAAGGATCTTTAGTGTTAAGATTTGTTAGGCACTAAGGAGCCAAGATAGCTAGACGTACTTTTTCTCTTGTTTGTTTTGTTTTAGTTTTATCTTTTCTTTTAAGATAGGTAAAATTTATTAATAATGTAATGACCCCAACTTTTGTAAAATTAAAATCCCATGAAAAGTTCAGTTTTTGAAGATAAGGGCATTTTAGTCATTTCACTACTCACCCCGACTGAACCCATAAATTTGGTCCAAAAAATGATACCATTAGGTGCGTCTAAAAAAAAGAAATCCAACAAGACCAAAATCACTTAAAACGGAGTTAAACTGAGCAAGTTATAGCCCTTTGAAGTTTAGGGGCAAAACTGTAAATTTTTACAAAAACGGATTTAACAGCAAAACACAGGGGCCCGTTTTGATATGGGCACCCTTCATCTTCAACCTCCTAGAGGTTTCTGGAACGGCGGTGTTTCAAGGAGAAACCACCGCCATTCTAGAGGTTTCTCCACCGTCATTCAAAGGCGGTTAGAACCCCTCTAGAACCCTCTTTAAAAGCCCTATAAATAGAGCTCTTGGGCACCTCTAATGGCAGCCCAAAATGTGAGAGAAAACCTGTTGAGGAGCAGCGACCTAGAGGAGAAAACGTGGAGAGAAAACCAGCCACGAAGCAGGTACGCACAAAAAATCCCCAAACCCATCTCACCCACAGTCCTAGGCTCAGTTTCCCTAGGTTTTTGCATAAAAATCCATGGGGAATAGGTCTCTAGGGAGTCACCAAGGACCCTGGGACGTCCCCAGGGCCGCACTGGTTCCTCAGGGATGAACCAGGGCATCCTAAGGATGCCCCGGTCCCCCAACGACCAAGACGCCCAGACAGACAAGACGCGTCGAATGCGTTTGAGAGGAACCAAACGGGTGCGTCCGTGGACGCACCCGCTAAAGAGAAGGACGGGCGGAGAAGTACCGCGCGTCTGCAGACACGCACGCTGAGGCGCATACCGCAGACGCGTAGCACACTAGCAGGCACGATGATTTTTGGTTCCTTAAGGAAGCCAGGGCGCACGTTGCAGACGCGCAGCGCCCTAGCATTCCGTCTTTTTGTCTTTAAAGACTCTATGTACATACGACACTAAAACGCTTATAACTTGAGATCTAGAGCTCCGATTGAGGCTCCGTAAAAGGCGTTGTGTCCGTGTCGATGATGTGGACACATCCAAACTATAAAATCCGAGATCAAGGCCCAATAAAAGGTGGGAATGACCCTTAGAATAGGATGGTGACGCTTGGCCACTAGACTTTTGGAAAATTGATAATACCAAGGCCCAATTAGGACCTTAGGACACCCATAGGCATAGGGATGGACCCCTAATGCCTAAGTAATAAGACCCAACTACTCTAAAACCCATAAAAGATGGGTCAAACTAACCTTGAGTCCCCAAACCATGTTCAAGAGCGTACGAGGACAAATGGGTTAGCGCGACCTAGCCAGGTAGGTGCTCTATCACTATTAGATTCTTTTAAAAGAACTATTATTATTTTGAGAACATATGTTTTAAATATATGACTTGATTTGCATGACTTAATTCAGCATGCATGATAAATGCTTTGTACATAGCCATGTTTTGAAATGATTGCATATACATTATGCACATATATGGGTTGCAGACAAGTGCATACATTGCATGATTTAAGTTCTTGCAAAGATTGCATGTCCTTGAGGGTTGCCAAAAGATGCTGGAGTGCCGAGGGCCAGGCAGTTGTGAGGGACCCAAAGAGGACAAGTTTTAACAAGAGGTTTTGACTTCTTTAATCTTATGTGATTTGGGCAAGTAAGCCCGTGGGTGCTATGCCGAGGGGTCTGAGCTGGCCACCTGGCCTCTACCACTAATAGGTGGATGGGTACCACTCCCAAAAAGAGGCAAGTCCCTACGTCGACTGCATGTGGTACAGGGGGCTACCACTGGTGTCACGACACTGGGTCGACGTGTCATAGGCCCCGTGGAGGCTATGACCGAGTGTCCTCAGGTACCTGGGGACCACACGGCGAGGAGGTCATGGACCCTATGGTTTGATGATTTATGTGTATTGCATATGGCATGATATGAGGTTGGTTGACCATACCATACTAGAGATTCATGAGTTGGATTCCTTGAAGCATTTTATGCATATCATGATGTTTTGATATATATATATATATATGATACTTTCGATCTTGGATTATATGATCCTTTAAGTCGTTAGTATTTCAGTTTGACAATGGATTTTGATGTCGATATTGAACTTGAGTATTCAAACATACACATGTTTTGAATGAGCATATGATTTTAAAACATCTCATGCATTATAAAACTAGTAGTGATAGACTCCTACTGAGTATAGTATATACTCACCCTATCCTTAACATTTTTCAGGATAGTTCCACTCATAAATAGAAGACGTCTCAAGAGATATTAGTGCTACGAGCAAGTGAACCAAAAAGAAGAAAGTTGTACATGTAAGTAAACTCTCAACCCTTTGGACATGTATTTGTACTTAATTACAGTTGGGTTGTGTGCTGTGACTGGATAGACCTGGGGAAAAACATTTATGATTTCTGAAGTTTTTCAAAAAACCACTTTGGTTGTTGTGAAGGTAAATGACACTCGGGGTTTTCAAAATGAGTTTAAAACTAAAAGGTTTTCCGCTGCATTGCATGGTTTCTATGAAATGGCTTTTAAATAGGGATGCATCCCGCCTTAGAAAATTAGGTATTGCATTTAAAAAAAAAATGCATGAGAAAACCCGGGTCGTCACAGTTGGTATCAGAGCCCAGGTTTTATCCTTTCACAGCCAGTCTAGCATGTCCAAGGGTCATGGTCAATAGTGAAAATCAAGAATAAATAGTATAAATAGGAGTAGTAGAGATGACTACTTCTATTTGAGGATTATAATATTAATGACTCAAGACATTTCACCATAAACACATAGGTGAAAAAAGAGATAGTCCTAGCAAGTACTTAGATATTGGATTGATTGAATCCTATCCAAATCATAGGAAATAAGGATTGTTGTGCAGTAGTGCAAAGATGAAATCTCATATAAGGATCAGATTATGATGAAAATGAATGAATGAAGATGATTAATGGACTTGTTAATAGATAGTGTTGGCCTGTAATAAAGTAATCTTATCAAAGGTGAGAAAAATCAAAGAATCTAGATGGCTATCTTACCATCATAAAGAATATCGGAATATGAGTACACTACCACAAGGGATCTGATATGAGTATGATAAGAGATGTAAAAGACAGACTTTGAGAAAATTTTGATGATAATAGGGATAAGCATACAAGATGATACTAAGGGATAACTGTGACTTGTACTAGATGACAAAGGTATGAATCTTGAAAGACTTAGCTCAATTTTGATACCTTAATTGAAGTCTTATAAGGAGTGAAGAGATATCAAATAATAATGACTTGAGTATTATGGAACAAATCCGGAGATGCATACAAGTGACATATTATGTGAAAGGGAAATGAATTCAACTAAGTTATCAAAAGATTTTGATGATAATACTAAGGATAATAATAGATTGATCCTAACATGGACTTGTAAGAGTAGTGTAGCATGACCAAAATGTCAATGCCATTATTAAGACATTGTATGAATTTATTGAGGCTATAGGCAACTGAGGATTTCAATAATCTTAAGACAGTTTAGAATTTCTGAGAAGCATTCAGTTTATCATATCTGTTAAGTAAAGGAGTAGATGCAGTATCAAATATATGCAACAACGCATATAGAGACATTGATCCAGGTAGACCAAATGGATATTGAAGAAAAGAGAGAAAGAGATAGAGATGTAACCATAAGTATTCGCTGAATATTGAATAATCAAAAGAAGAAAATTATGACTTTATGAAGATACATACAATTCTAACATCTCGAATCCTATCGGGGGGAAGATCAAACCAATGCAAAGGAATAATAATAGTTGAGTTGGCAAGGATATGTATAATAGAGAGGAAGCATATGGGATTTAAGATTTTGAGTAAAAATATCGAATTTCAGGAGATTATGTGACAAGAAATTTTCAAAAGAAGAATGGCGACCAACTAGAAATGGTTTGATATCAATAAGATTCTTATCAAGATCCATTAGCTTATGGGGGACACCAATGGATATAATCCATAAAAAGGAAAATTTGGTGATATCTCACCTTGCCACTACATGAGTAAATAAAGTTATATTGAAAAAGGAAATAGGCCAGGACAGTAACTTATCCATTTAGCAAGTAGGGTACCATCAAGGATCAAATTGAGGTCTCGCCATCATAGATTGGAAGACCAAATATCTTAAGACCATCATTAAGTGTTGTTAACTAAATAGAGGCATCCCACCCTAATTAATCAGGTATGTTAATATCTATGAGTTAGTAGTTGAAGTTATATACTCAGAAGGATGTTATAAGTCTTTAGACTTGAGTACTTGTTAGGCTAAGTCATTTGAGAGTACAAGGCTAGTTGATTAGGCCACATCATGAAGTTGATTAGGCCCCATCATGGAGGAGCTACAAGTACAATAAATACAGTAACAACTGATATAGGAGCAAAAATAAGAAGTGATCGAAACTAATATGGAAGATTTTCCAAACCCTAATGGCTACCATGACAAGGTAAAGAAGTTACTACTGACTTGGATTGAAAAGAAAGGTAGATGAGTACTGATCAATTTGGAGACCCCTGAGCTTATGACAAAGAAATATCTGGAAAGGGATCAATAGGTAATCAAATAAAGTCTTTCTATGTCTAAGGAAATGTTTATGCTTATCTGAGTCTTGTTGAACTTGTTGAATTAAAAACTTCAGTACAATTTGATATAAATGCTATTGGGGGAGAATTATGGCTATGAGAAGGCACTTGAAAGATAAAATAAGGAGGCACTTGAAAGATAAAAGTTGAGGAATTGAGAAAATCACTACTTATGAGGATAACTCCTGACAATACAGACTGCATGGTTGACGATAAAGCCTTAATAAAAGATTGGGCAATATATTGACATAGGGAATGGAAAGAGAAAAGTTGAGTAGGCTAGCACACTATAAGGTGAAGATGTGATGTTACTTGCCTTTAGACAAAAAGTTAGTTGTTATAAGCATATACCAAGTACGAAAAATTAATTGAAGGAATTTCCTAAGGACTAACCCTACTGGATTGAGTATAGAACTTTTGGATTGAAAAAGTTACTAAGAAAATCATCAAGCAAAGAAACGACAAAGAGGATAATGACAAAAAAATTCAATCATGACCTAGTAAGGGTGCTCAGTTATGAATAAGAGACTTGTGGCATGAATAGGAACATTGTTGGAAGAGACTTGTGGCATGAATAGGAACATTGTTGGAAGAGACTTGTGGCATGAATAGGAACATTTTATGAATGGATACAAGGAGTCCTTATTAATTTCATTCTATTTAGACATTAGATCGCTAGATCTACCTATTGTGTCCATAGTCCTTACCTAATTCATTCATCAGGCTAGATCCTATGGTGTGGATCTACTTTCCAATAGTTAGACTATGTAATTTATCCCCTTTAAAGTCTCATTAGGTCTGCGTGCCCCAGTTCCCAGGACACCCGTGTATCCTAGTTGAACCGCGACCGCCTTACGTGCGTGCGCGCCTAAAGGCCGTTCCAAGGACCGTGTTTTGCACGCACACATGCCTGCTCAAGTGACGCGCTATGACGCGCATCATCGCACGGACGCACCTTGTAGCATGGTGCGTCTCAGCTCCCAGGGCACCCTGTGCACCCTGGTCGAACCAAGACCCGTGCCCCATGTCGCGCGCACACCTGAAGGATGCACCTGGGATAGTGTACGCCCTGTCGTACACCTGGAACCTGTCCCAGGGACCCAGTCCCAGGTGCACATGCAGCATGGCATCCCTGGGACGCCTAGTTCGTGCAAGGCTGGCCCAAGCTAGCTTGGAATGTTTTTCGGCCAGGAACCTGGCTGGAAAACGACTGGAAAAGACCAGATCCGACATGGATTTGGCCCTGGGGAAGCAAAACGAAGAGGAAAAGGTAAGAACGGCTTACCTGTAGCCTAGAAACGCTCTTTTTCCCCAGTGGGTGTGCCTGCTCGCCGAAAAACTTGAACAAAGGGGGAAACCCTATTGCCAAACCAGAAAGGAGAAAGGGGACATGGGAAATGGCAATGCCAGGCCTGACTTAGGCCAGGCCATTGCCAGAAAACACAGAAAGACGGGTTTCCTGGTTTTTCCAGAAACCCCAGTCCAAAATTTGCCAAAAAAATGTGTTTTTGGAGAGGGGGAGTTTGGGCTTTTATAAAGGGGACAAGGCAGTGCCCCTCAATGGCGGTGCCGCCCTTTCCCCTAGGGTGTTCTGGAGAAATCGGGAAAAACGGGTTTCTGGAGAAGTCTAGAGGTGGAAGACGATAGGGGGTGCCGTTATCAAAACGGCCCCCTGCGTTTTTCCTCTTTTTCGTTTTTCTGTTTAAATTCCAAAAATACCCCTATCTTTAAACGGCTGTAACTTCTTCATACGAACTCCGTTTTGGGTGATTTTTGAGGCGTTGGATTCCATTTTTCAAGTAGAATCTAATGGTACCAAGTTTCCTTGAAAATTCCTTCGTTTACTTTTTTTTAATAAAATCAAACATTCAACACAGTTCATTTCTCATAGAATGTCCAATTTTTGTTAAAAATAGCGTAAATTGCTCGGGAATTACAGTCCCTACTTCGACTGCATGTGGTACAGGGGGCTACCACTGGTGTCACGGCACTGGGTCAAAGTGTCATATGTCCTGTGGAGGCATATGACCCTGTGTCCCTAGGTACCCGAGAACCACACGGCGGTGAGGTCATGGGCATAGTTGGGCCCTATGGTTTGAGGATTTACTTGCATTGCATATGGCATGAAATGAGGTTGGTCAACCATACCAGATATCCATGAGTTGGATTCAGTTGAGCATCTTATGCATATCATTATGTTTATAATATATATATGATACTTTCGACTTGGATTATGCGATTCTTTAAGTCGTCAGTATTCCAATTCAACAATGGTTTTTAATATCGATATTGAACATGATTGTTTGAACATGCACATGTTTTAAAAAGCATATGATTTTAAACATAACATGCATTGTAAAACTAGTAGTGATAGACTCCTACTGAGTATAGTGTATACTCACCCAATCCTTAACATTTTTTAGGATAGCTCCATTCACGAGTAGAAGACGCCTCAGGAAATGTTAGTGCTACAAGCAAGAAAAATCAAAAGGAGACAATTATACATGTAAGTAAACACTCTACCCTTTGGACATGTATTTGTATTTATTTACAATTGAAATTTGTGAGTTGTATTTGGATAGACCTGGGAAAATATTTATGATTTCTGAAGTTTTTTAAAAACTACTTTGATTATTGTGAAATCAAATGACATTCGGGGTTTTCAAAATGAGTTTAAAACTAAAGATTTTCTGCTGCATTGCATGGTGCTTATAAAATGCTTTTTCAAATAGGGATGCATCCCGCCTTAGGAATTTAGATCTTGCATTTAAAAATGCATGAGAAAACCCGGGTCGTCACATAAGCAATAATCAAATCTTAAGAAGAGGAGGAGCGCTAGAGTAGGCTAATTAAAAGCATTGTCCTTACACAAATTCAAGAAAATCAATATGCTGCTTATTAACCTCTAGGATTATATTGTATCCTTTGTTTGTGCATCTTTCTAGGAAGTTAGATGGCATCATGTAGGTTAGTTTTTATCTTGTAAATAAATAAATAAATAAATAAATAAATAAAAAGGAGCTATCAAGAAGGGGATAAATTTCATAGATTATATGCATATATGGATCTGTTAGATCTTATGGAAAGTCAATTACTTAGGCTAATAGCTTCTAAGCAAGTTGCGCCACAATCTCAATACCATAATGACTATACCTATTCTGAGCATCCATATTCCACTCCATCCTAGCCCCCATCAAGCTCCACATATAATGAATACTATCAGGAGCTAGTGGATGCACCTAATGCATTCACATAACCTAGCAATTTTCATTCTGAGAAAATTTATTAAGACTCTAATGCATGGGCTACGCATCATGAACAACCATGGTCTCAGGATTACTAATATCAAGAAGAACCACAATGGTCTCACCCTGGTCAATACTACCATGATTATTTAGAATATCAGGGTCAACCATCATGTGTTCAACCTGCTCAGTCCTTTTTCAGTACCCCAATGCCACAACAATACCAACCCTATGAGTCATTTCCTCTACGAGAAGAACCACTATTAGAAGAAAAAATGCAACATATGTGTGAAATAATATCACAAGGGAATTATGAAATAAGACAAATGATGGAGGATTTCACTAAGCAAATAAATCGAGGGAGGGAGGAATTTGAGGAAAAACTGAAATAAATTAGGGGGAATATAGAGCCATTTATTCTTGACACTAGGATGGAAATTTCCTATGATCCTTATGAGCCACAACGTCTACAACCATCCTTAGAAATCTCCAACTTTGATATACTTGAGCCATGTCCTGATTCTAATAATGACGAGACTTCCATTGATGAAGAAAATAAAGCTTTAGAAAAATCCAACCCTAATCCTCTAGATGCGTGTCCTCCCTATTTTTATGACTTTGATGAAGACACATCTATTGAGGAGGTGCATGAGTTATTGGATACTGTGCCTCTAATGGATACTTATCGATGGCATGCCAGAGTAGATCCTCCTATAAAGCATGAAATTCAGATTGCGCCTTTTAATGTAGAAGATGTACCTGATTGGGACATAGCAGCCTTATTTGAACAAACATCAGAAGATAATATAGGCCCAATTACTACCGTACATGTGCTTAAAGCAGAGTCAATTGGGACCTAGCATCAACCTACTCTAGGATATACATCAGAAGATAACCAGAGTTTAGGCCAAACCTTGTCCCTGCCTCTAGTAATACAAGAACAACCTATTAGAGAAGGGCATAGTTAGGTTATTACCCTAGTTCAAGACAATGATAGGGATAAGGAGGAAAAAGATAAACTGAATAGAATGGTCATCATTATCCCTCAATTTGGTCAAGACAAAGACTGTTTGTCATCATATGGTCTAAGGAAATACACAGTCGTTCATGCAATCATTGTGTTACCCTCACTTCAAATTTTGAGGTGGAGCAATTATATTAACTACCGTGAAATATTAAAGATGGGGGATCATCAATATGGCCCCACTACCTTCACAATTGCGGTGATCTACTGTATTATATTTATATCCCCACCTACAATTTCAAGGTGGATGCCCTATATAGATTACCGCAAAATTTTGAAATGGCGCAAGAAATCTCACCTTTTCATCTTAGGGTTAGGACTAGTACACCTAAGCTGACCCAGTTAGCTCTAGGTTTAGAAAGTTAGGTTAGGTAATGTCTGGCTAAAGATGTTAAACTTAACGCTTATTGGTAGGCAACTTAAGGTTTTAGAGGCTACATCACTTAACTTTCATATAGAATCCTATGTTTTTCAACATTGGGGACAATGTTTCATTCAGGTTGGGGGGTGTAGATGCATATAGAGATTTTGAATTTTCTTAAGTTTTTCAGTAAAAAAAAATGAAAATGAAAAAAAATTGAAAAAAAGAAGAGATTTTTTAAAGTAGAGTTCCCTTACTGTGATGAGAACTGAATGTTCAGAATTAGTAAATATACTGTTTTCACCTCTTAATGGGAATGCATATGATTAGTTTTGCATAGCATGCATGTGTTGAAGCATTTTATGAAAGTTAATTCTCAAAAATTAAGTACACACAGCACATAATCAAGACTAATATAGAGGTACGACTTAGAGACCTTGAGGAAAATCAGTGGAGACCTATAACCTAGTGAGAGTTTGAGACTATCTTCTTTTAGAGAGTTATAAGTAATTCCCTAAATTTCTTCAATTTACATACATTAGTGTGATCCTGTTACCCTTGTTTTGGTTAAACATCAAGAATAAATAGGAGTAATAACTTTAATTCTAGAAATTTATTGAATCTGATAGGCTTCAGGAAACCTAGGAAATTATAAAGGCCATCCTTGCTCAGCCCAGAGACATAAAGCCTATCCAATATAGTGTAGCACTATTTAGCCTTTTGAGCATGTTATTAAGCCTTTGTTTTCTTAACCTCATTCACCTTAACCCAGAATAACCCATTAAAAAAAAAAAAAAAAACCACTACCCACCTTCAAAATGAGTAGAGTAGAAAAAGTTCAAAAATAGGATAAAAAGTCAAAGAAGTGAGAAAAAAATTAGCTGTCTTTCTTCCAAAGAAGAAAAAAAAAAAACAGAGAGAGAGAAAAAAAGAAAGACCAAAATTTGAAAGAGGAATTCACTTCAAGTACAAACCAAAAAGAAAAGTTGTCCTAGCAGATATTCCTTGAAAACATCTATTCAATTTTGAACCTTTGAGATCTTTATACCCTTCTTTTCTAAACTTTTCATAAGCCTACATTTCGTCCTAGTTAAAGACCTATTGATGTTAGGTGGACATAGCCTTAAAGAGGAGATAAAAAGAAAGAATTATGGTAAAAGACCCCTAATATTCTTGCTGTTAACATCCACTCTTAAGGATCACCTTCCTTTGTCTCATGAGCATTGAAAAGAATTATGTGAACCATCAGCTTGTTGGATTCAGTCACATAATGAGAGAAATATGTTTAAACCCCTTATTTGAGAGTTTTATTTCTGAGTGTATACCTGTGAGGATTTGAGGTCAAAGCATATTTCCAATGGAATGTAAGCATATCCAATTAGAAGTCACAATTTATGTGGCTATACACACACATATGCACTCTGAGAAATAGCTCAAATAAAATGTCTTTAATATGTGTATGGTGTGTAAAATTGTCAAATCCTCTTCATTAAGTTGTGAAAAACTAGTCAATTTGCTAACGAATGAGGATTCTCTAAGATAAAATAGGGAACTTGACTTTACTGAAATTTGTGGTATATTCACTGCAAACCCTCACAAAGCATAACATGTCCACTAGGGGTAACCTAGCGATTCAAGGGCTTGTTGCATATGCTAAATGCAATCGTGAGTACCTACGAAAGTGGCACCTTGTACCAGTTTTGTGTACAATAGTTGTTTGCATGTTTTGCTCGAGACTAGCAAAATGCTGGTTGGGGATGTGTTAAGTGTTTAATTTTGGCTAAAAGACCCCTAATTTATCATTCAATTAGATCATCTAACCATTCAAAAGTGAAAATTTTAGCTTGATTTTTAATTTGGCTCAAATTGACCATTTAAACCTTAATTTCTCAAAATTAATGGTTAGATGATCATTAGAGTTTATTAGATGATTAATGTGTGGTTTAGATTATTTTAATTTAGTCTTTTATTTTGTAGATTAACTATAAGAGGCATGGATGGCTATAGATCAATGTTACAGATTATCCCTCAAGGATCAACGGTGCAGATTAGTGAAGAGCAAGAAGGTTTCCTAATTGGAAAAGGATTCATAATGAGAAGAGTCCTAATTTGGGAAAGGATAAACTTTCCTCATAGGAAGTTATCTCTTCAAGGAAGTAGGTGGAGGAAGATTAGGAAAGAAAAAAAGTATAAAAGAAGGAAGTCGTGGAGCCTAGGGAGGTGGTTTTTATGTTCTAGTTTGTTTTACCCTTGCTTGCCTCTTTATTTCTTTGTTTCCTATTCTTCTGTTCATTGCTTTTGTTTCCCTCTTAAGCACCATTAGTCTCTATTCTCCATACCTCTCTTTCCCTTGTCTGCCACGCTCCTTTTCTTCCAGGACCCAATTGCTCAAACCAGTCACATAACCTAGGATTCATCTCCACCCCAGTCCTTTTTCTTTTCCATTCTCAGTTTCCAATAGTAAACCGAGTTCCACCATTAATCGCACTCATCATCGCACCTCCTATCCATCTCATTTCATTATCTTTAACGCATCTATCTCTACCAGTCCCCCTCCCATCTCTCAGCTTTCTATTCTCACTTACCCAACCTACCCCTCTCCTTCATCATTTTTTTTTCCCAATGCATCAACATCAACCTTCATCACACCTCTTCTTCTCCAACCAGTTTCTCTCCCTCTCCTTCCTTGCCACGCACTGGCCGCCAAGGAAAGGAAACCCAAGTCGGGTTTCCTCTCCCGTCCCTCTCCTCCTCTTCCCTATCCCTCTTCTCCCCCTCCGACTATATCATCAGGTTCCTCTGTGTTTTTCCATTTTAAAACTTTTGTCCAAAATTTCCAATCTTGCCCTCATCAGATCTGTTTAATTCCACTTATGTTCTCATTTTAATACCATCTGAGTCCCTATTTTATTTTCATCTGTGTCCCTGACTATTATAGTTCTGCTTTATCTGTATTCTGCTATCCAGGGACAGTGTTATCCGAAAATGCTTATTTAGTTTTATTTTATATTTTTTAATTAAAAATTCTGTAAATTGCAACAGTTAAATAAATTGAGAATTTTTATTTCATTGTTAGTTTAATTTTGTTATATTCTTTATTTTTATTTTTAATAATTAAATTTTATTAAAAACTTCAAAATTTTAAAGCTAATCCCTACGAGATCAACCCGTATTTGCGTAGCTATACTACAATAGCCATGCACTTGCAGAAAACAACAAACAACATGTTATATTTTCATGATACAGGTAATAAATATTTCTTTTATGCAGCTTCTTGAATGATGCAACTAGCCTTTTTCAGGTTGATGGTATACTTTACCAATTCATTGATCTTAGCATCATTTGTGGAGCGATAAAGCAATGGATGATAGAGAGGTGAGTTGATGATATTTTACCAAGCTTCTTTTGGAGCTCTAAAAGATAGGGCTTAATGATCCCCTACAATAGTAGGTAAGTTTTAATTTTCTTATTTTCTTACTAACTTATTCTATACTTAGGGATTGCCAACTTTAATTAATTCATATGATTGTCTATATAGGGCTCATTGGATGCTGCTCATTTTGGATATGCACAGTGGTAGGCATTCCTTTTTCTTTTTCTTTTTTTCTATTCATGTAGACAACATATCCATCCCTCTCTTATAGAAATTATAAATAAAAAGGCCTTTTATCATTTTCACATATGTTGTGATTTTTAAGTTAAACTTGCAAGCACACGAATCAGTGTATTATTTTCACACAAGTTAGGTTGATCCCACGAGGAATCTCACTGATTTGCAATGGATTAGATCTTATTCAAATTATTTAGCTTCAGCCAAAAGAGAAGGGCTTGGATTGAATTAAAAGATTAAAGTACTCAAATTAGAAACATGCATGGAATTAAAAACTAAAAAGAAAAAAGAAACTTGCCTAAATTAAAACTAAACAATAAAAATAGAAACCTACTTAACTAACATGTACTTAAATAGGGAAACGATAGTAACTTAACATGAATTACAGTAAACAACTAAATTAAGGAAATTTACTAAAAATAGAAACTTTCCTAATCTAGAATTAAAAGTAAAGGAAACTTACTAAAGCTAAACTAAGTTAATGGAATTGAAAAATTAACTAATTAAAAAGTAACCAAATAAAGAAACTATAGAGAATTAGAAAGATTCAAACCAAGAAATTAAACTTAAGGAAATTACATGAAAAGAAAATTTTCCTAATTTAGAACTTTCCTAAACTAAAACTTACCAAAAATAGAAATTTCTAAAATTCAAAAAGGAAAATTTATAATCCTAAAACAACTTGCAAACAACTATTAACTACTATAACATAAGATGTTTTCATTGCTGAAATTAAAGCACAAAGTTAAGGAAAAACCAATTTTTAGATTTTGCTACTTAAAAATAGTCAATCAATCTTACATTAAAAAGCTATTAAAACCATACCTTTCACACAAGGAAACAACCTAATTTTCAAGTACTTTGATGAAATAAACATTCCATAATAAGAATTCCCAAAGATTTTTATTGAATCACATCTAATTTAAATCAAATTTATGAGCATAAAACTGTCCACAAAATATAAAAATTGTGCACTTTTCTAAAGCCTGAAATCCTATCTAAAAAACAACAAAATTCCAATCCAATGCTCACACTCTAAACTATAATGACATGCAAAGAAAATCTAGAAAAGAATTAAAGAGAAAAGAAAGCTAAGTGGGTGAACTAACTATGGAAAAATTGCCTAAAACTAAGGAAAAAAGGAGGACAAAAAACATGAAAATCAAGTGGGAAAATCAATGATTTAAGCTAGCTCTTCTCTTAGCTGTCACTACTAAAGATGAGTTAACTTAAATATTGAGGTAATAACAAAGAAAATAAGTGGAATTGGGGTAAAGAAGAAAGGAGAAAGATAGATGGATAGAAAGGTGTAAAACTAAAAAGCAAAACAATGGAAACTAAACCAAATCAAGTAAACTACTAATCTGAATTGGAGAGAAAATAACCAAGATAAATACTAGAAATCCAAGGGAAGAAAGCATCTAAGAAATCCCAAAGTTTGGCAGTAAATAATACCAAAGGAAAGCTTGATTTCAAGGGGTGTCACCCACCACTACTTGGAAAATTCGTATGAAACATGAGCTATATATAGATGGGTGGGTTTCTAACTTAGCAAGGGGTGAAAACATGAGAAAAGTCTCCTTAGAATTAGGGTATTGAATAAGAAAGGTTAGGAGGAGGAAATTTAGGAAGAAATTATATCATTAAAGATAACATAAGAGAGAGAAATAATTATGAGCGGGTTGGTTTTTGAATTAGAAAGTGGGGAAGCCATCCTTTTTCATAGAACAAAAGTGGCTTTCCATCCTCCTAATTGGATGGAATTTGAATGATTGGAAAGTCAAGGAATTAGATAAGGAATAAGGTTTAGGAAAGATGTGGAAAGATCTAAGGTCTTGAAGTTAATTGAATAGAAGTAGATTTAAGGTTTCCTATTTAGGATCTCTTGATCATCAAATAGGAAAGTGGGGGGACATCCTCCTTTTGGATGGTTGTTCCCTCTTTCACTTAAAAACATGGAACCTTACTAAGATGAGTGGATTAGGGTTAGTAAATGGATTAAGAATATGGGTTTTTCTCTCTTTATAGGTCCCTTAATGTAGGTTATCTTTTACATTAATCTCACAAAATCCCTTAAAAATCACACTCTTAACATGGGAAAGTTGCTTGAATTGATGCTCCAATTTTGTAACTCCATGTGGCACTTTCTCCTTGGCTTGATGGCTCACTTTAATGGCTCATTCCATATTGGCTTAAGTCACTTCATTGCTTAGCTTCAAAGCTTGGTAGCTCATATGGTTTATCACCCTTTTCATGGCTTTAATGGCTAAGTAGCTTGAATGGCTCCCATGTCAATGTAGTGAAAATGTATGGCTTGCTTCATTGGCCTATTTTAGTCAACTTTAGCACTTCCAATTGACCTCATTACTTGATCTTGACCTCGATGTCATGTTGGATTGATGATTCTTAGGCTTTGACTCCATCTTTTGATCCTGATCTTCATTATTCATCCCAATCAATCTCGATCGTCGGATCATCATCTCTCTTCCTACAAAAGTAGAAAAACACTAATTAAATCCTTAAAAAATATAATTAATCAAATACTTACCTTAGATTAGCCTCTATAAAATATCAAATTTTTTCTTCATTAGGTAAAAAATGCATGTGTTATGAATTTTGGTATAAAAATTCTAATTTACTCCTATAAGTTATAACACATGGGCAATTAATTGAGTAATTTTCATACAAAATTGAGCACTTATCAATATATTATGTGAAAGTGAATGTATGTTTATTTTTCATGTGTATAAAAATTGTAAGAAAATTGTATCAGGTGTTACATTGCATGCAGGAATGCATGATGTGATTGCAAGGTTTTTTTTTTTTTTTAAAATAGAGACTTTTAAAGTCACTTAGTAAATGACTTTGACAATCTGTAACTTTCAAAATTGTTTACCAAACGACTTCAAAAGTCGGTACTTTGGAAGTTGTTTACTCAAAAGTCAGGATTTTCAAAGTTGTTTACTAAACAACTTCAAAAGTTAGTACTTTTGAAGTTGTTTACTAAATGAATTTAAAATTTATTGATTTTTGAAGTTGTTTACTAAACAAATTTAAAACTTCAAAAGTTATTGTTTTTTAAGTCAGCTTTATAGAAGTCATTTTTTAACCGATTTCTATTAATATTTTTTATCAACTTTAAATGCATTCGGTGTAGTAGTGTGTCTATTTTGTAATAAGAAACTTAATTGTGGAGGCACAAATTTTCATGAGGCCAAATGTGCAATTGAGATGTACTCTTATGGATGATCCAAGCTGTCTATCTTGTAGACTCGAGTCATTACTAAGTTATAATCCTAATAGACAATTAGGAAAAAATAATAATATCAACCAATCTATTTCCCTAGCTGACATTCCACAAATCAAAGGCTTGGATGTCTAATCTTTACCACCATTTAGAGCTAGTGAAGAAGTATACACCACCCTTTTTAGTTTATTTTTATAGCTTTTATAGATCTAAGTCATTCATCATTTTATGAACAGCTTGTCAGTTAGTCCTATTGGGACTCACCAAATAAAAAGTTCAATGTAAATTCAATCATGGAATTCAACTAAATCATAAACATGACATTAATTAACTCATATTATATTTTAAAAATATGTAGGGCAATAAATGTTTCATATAAAATTTTTTGTTGTTAACATTTTCATTTCACACGTCATTTCTTGAATTCGTTTCACATTCTGGTCACTTTGGTCTTTACTAATTTGTTGTAAAATCTCTCAAAGAGATAAACACAATCTGGACTAATGTCACCTTAGAAACAAGATCAAAGCATTAAGAATCTAAAGTTCCAATAGAGAGAGAGAGAGAGAATCATATGCATAACACAAATTACACTATGAGAATATAATTAAAGAATCCACCAAAATGAAGGAGTGCAAATATGCTAATGGTCAATGGATACTCCAACGTGGCTACAAAAATGAAGTTAATCAAATTCAATTTGAACCCTAGAAATTCAGTAACGCATACCGTATGGTAGGTCTTCAAAGAGCATTAACAAATAACATTAGTAAGATATGTCGTTTGGGTCAAATTCTCACATTGCCCTTGACTGATTGTTCTTCTAATAGGCCTAGGAAAGCAATTATTCTTTCAATACGATTCAAAATCATCTTGATAGGTTCATCTCAATGAAAGGACCACACTACACTATAAAGAAGCTCATTAAGCAAGACTTCCCCAGAAAATGGTTGTACATACAAAAAGATTAGATATTCCAAGCTCAGATGAGAAAAGAGGAGGGCCTTGCGTTAGGTGCCAACCGACAAGGAAGAAGTTGAAGATGATTTTGACTTTGTTATTTTTTTCCTACTTGCAAATGAATATGCATTTGTATATTAGTTTGTAAGTAATAAGAGAAGATAATGAAAATCATCTCCAGCTTTTTAAAGTATGGCAACCCTAACATGACATGAATCGAAAACTGACGTTCCCTTAAGCTAGGGTGTCTCCCATAAACAATGCACTGCATCGAATTCTGAGTGTGGTAAAAAATGGGCAAGGGTTGTTAGGGCATTCCCTTAGAAGGGATGCACTACATTAGATCTTAGGTGTAGTGGAAAATGGGCAAGGGTTGTTAGAGCGTTCCCTCAAACGCAACGCATTATATAAGAACCTAGGTGCAGTAAAAAGTGGGCATGGCTTCATGCCATGGAGGTCAAGAAGTGCACGGGTAAATAGGCTATCTCAAGAGAATAAGATTCGTATCATCACATGGAATATAGGGACATTGATAGGTAAGAGTCTAGAGTTAGTAGATATAATGAAATGTATATCCAAAAAACTAAGTGGAAAGAAGCTAAAACTAAAGAAATCGATGGGTATAAACTCTGGTATGTAATAAAGGATAGTAATAGAAATGGTGTAGGAATAATAGTGGATAAAGAATTAAAGGATAAATTTGAGGACATTAAAAGAATCTTGTTCTAGCAGAGCAGATCATAAATGTTATAAGTGCATATGTACCACAAGTAGGGTTAGAAGATATAATCAAGAGATAGTTTTGGGCAGATATGGAAGGAATCATGCAAGAAATTCCCAACACTGAGAGGGTAGTTATAGGAACACACTTAAATGACCATATAGGAAAAGAAAAGGAAGGATATTAGAGGATACATGGAGGGTATGGTATAGGAGAATGAAATAAGATGGGAGAAACTATACTCGATTTTGCTCTGGCTTATAACCTAGTCATTGCAAATACATTCTTTAAGAAGAGGGATGAATAGTTAGTAACCTTTAAAAGTGGATTCCATAAAAGCCAAATAGACTTTTTTCTACTTAGGAATACCAAAAGATCGATATGTAAGGATTATAAGGTGATACCCAGTGAGAGTTTAACCTCGTAACATAGGGTAATGGTTATAGATATCTATATTAAAAGATAGAAGAAAGGAAATGAACTTAAGTATCCAAAAACTAATGGTGGAATTTAAAAGGAGATAATATAACCTCATTCACAAATAAGTTGGTAGTAGAAGGAAATTGAAACTATGAAATAGAAGTAAACACCACATGGACTAATATGATTGAGTCCATTAAGAAAGTGGCAAAAGATGTCTTAGGAATATAAGGTAAAAGACAATTAGTAAAAGAAATATGGTGGTGGAGTGAAACAGTGCAAAAGGTTAGTAAGGAAAAATGAGTGTGCTTTAAAGCATGGTAAAAGGCTAGAGATAATGAAAACTATAAACAGTATAAGAATGTTAAAAAGGTTGCTAAGAGAATAGTAAGTGAGGCTAAACTTAAGTCATACGATGACCTCTATAGTAGAGTACGAATAAAAGAAGGTGAGAAAGATATGTTTAAACTTGCAAAAATAAAAGAATCGAAGGGTAAGGACTTAGACCATGTTAGGTGCATTAAAAGTGATGATCAAAGAGTATTAGTCAAGGATGACGAGATCAAACAAAGGTGAGAAACTTACTTTCAAAAATTGTTAAATGACAATGGCTCTGAGAATATAGGGATTGAAAACAATGTAAACCTAAATAACATTGGACATTATAGATATGAACGTAGGATTTTAATGCCTGAATTGAAAGAGGCCTTGAAAAAGATAAAATCAAGAAAGGCTATGGGGCCTCATGGTATACCAATAGAGTTTTGGAAGCATATAGGAGCTAGTATAATAGTTTTGTTGACCAAGTTGTTTAACAAGATTATAAAATTAAAGAAAATGCTAGATGAATGGAGGAAAAGCTCTATTATACCAACTTATAAGAATAAAGAAGACATACAAATCTGCACTAATTATCGAGGGATTAAACTTATGAGCCACACTATGAAACTTTTTAAAAGAGTGATTGAGAAGAGGCTATGGCATGAGACAATTGTATTGCAGAACTAGTTTGGTTTCATGCCTAGAAGGTCTATCATGGAAGCCATTTTCTTACTAAGGTAATTAATCGAGAAATATAGGGAGAGGAGGAAAGACCTCCATGTGATCTTTATTGGCTTAGAGAAAGCTTATGATAGACCCAAAATAGCATTGGTTATAAGGAGTTAGGTAATGCAAGTAGAAGGTTTTAAAAGGGCAAGGGGAAAGTCCAAAAGAACATGAATATAAGTGGCAAGAAAAGATCTAAAAACTTTGAGACTAAATAAAGCTATAGTACTTAATATAGGGGAATGAAAGAACAAGATTCATGTGGCCGACCCCTAATTGAAATAAGGTCTTGATGATAATGATGCTTACAATGATATTTCTTTCCTTATCATTCTTCTATGTATTCTCACTGTACGTTATAAAACTGGAAAAGGAGTAGTATAATATGTAATACTCGTCCTTTATCCCTTGTAATCTGGTAGGAATCCACGACAAACCCCTGTTTTTCGACAAAAAGAAAATAAGATTCCAGCTGCATGCTTTTGAGACTAAATAAGTCCAGTTATAGCTTTCGTGTTCCGATACAATCCCAAAGGCTCTTGGGTGAAGCTAGAAAACAAAGAAATTGCCCAAATATTTATCCCCACCATATGCGAGATGACCAAAAGCTCTAAAACTTCAAAGCTTAGTTGTCAATCCCCATTTTTGTCCCATTTCTATTTAGGTCCTTGGCCAGTATGTACCGTCGATACAGAGCATCCCAGCCTCGTACCAAAATCTTACTTTTTCATACCTTTTAAAATATATATATATATTTAAAAAGTAAGTAAATGTTGGTTCATATTGGCGTATAAGTCACTAGTAGTGATTGGTATGGCCGATTTTGACTGGTATCGATCGGTATTGACTGGTAATGGGATTGCTTGTTTTTTTTCTCATACTGCTTGTGTGTCGGAGACCGGTATTATCGATCATATCGGCTGTTACAGTAAGGGTGACAAATAAGCTTCAAAATCACATGAGACATGACATTTCAATCTCCCTCCACGTTAATAAAATTCCCAAATCTCACAAAACCTACACCTTACTTTTATTTATCCATCCATAAATATCACATGAATAACAAGTTTAATTTTCTACAGATAAAGTCATTTGTCGAAGTCAGGCATCAATTAAGCTTAAGTTTAGTCTTCCAATCAAGTCAGAAATCTGAAAAAGTTGTTCTCTCAACAATATTTTCTTTTTTCTCACTAAAATTCCTTATCCTAGCATGTTGAGGGGGTCTCCCTGCTTCTTACGGTACAGGAAATTATTGTCTGGTTATTAATTAAACATACGCCTCGACCATTTATTTACTTCCTTTCTTTTCCAAGATAAAAACAAGGGTAGCCCTGATGCACGAAGCTCCCGCCTATACAAGGTCTGGGGAAGGGGCAAACCACAAGGGCCTATAGTACACAACTTTAACTTGTATTTTTACAATAGGCTGTTTCCACGCCTTGAATCCATGACAACAACTTTTACCATTGTGTCAAGGTTCCCTTCTCTTTCTTTCCCAAGATGGCTATCAAAAATTGGAAAGAGAAGGGAAATATCTACGAAGCTTCCGTGGTTTTATCAAAGGAAAGAAGCTTCTATTTTGAAGAGACACTCAGGATTGATACAAACTCAATTCATATTCTTCCCAAAGGGAGATTCGGTCTTTGAAGAGTATCCTGTGTGGAATACGATGCACTGCAAAAGCTGAATTGAAGACAGTTTAAATTCAAACAACAACAATAACCTTAAACGCCCTGTGTGAAAACTTAAATTCAAACGACAAAAACACACCCAGGATTGATGCGAACTTAGTTGACATGCTTCTCATGGATTGGTTGATACAGCTAGCTACCTATAGATATGTATGAATCAATACTCAAATCAAGAAATTGGTGGCAGCTAACGTAAGACAAGAGGGAAGGCAATACCAAATCCTGAAAAGAAAATAATTTTTTATTTACAGGTGTTTATCGATTTTCTCCGTTCAAAAGTTAAGTAAAGATGATGTGCATGTAGGCTGTCAATGGTTGAGGTGTCAAAGTCAGCCCCTAACCGGCCTGACCCGTAACCAGCACCTGTATAAAGCAGGTCACTGGTGCCAAATATGCAAGCCGTGTAAAAATGCCCATAATCCGACTCGCCCTTCTATTACAAGGGCAGGTTAGGGTTATACGCGCTGCTCCGCGGGTAGCCCCAAGTTGTCTAAATATTTGACTATATTTAGATAATATATATCGAACTCAACCTTTTTTATTTCTGCGACTGCTCCCCTTTGCCTAGCCCTTACCCATTTCTCTCTCTCTCTCTCAGTTACCATAATTGGCCAAAAATCCAACCATCTACCTAAGATATCCCCGTGAAAGTGAGACCATCCTCAATCAGCCCATTCTTTTCCAACGGCTTCTCGTGAGATACCCTTTTTCAAGCACTGATTCTCTCATCTCTCTCTCTCCATTGTCTTTACTCACAAGCCAAATATTCCCAGGCTATGCGTTCGTTATCCATCTATTCTTGGGTGGTGATTATCACCGTCTAAAGAAGGATTTGCATTGCTGCAGATCTTGCAGAAGAAAAAAAATCAACAAGCTTAGGAAGAATTGAAAACCACGATCAGCAAGAAGTTTTGCGGATCAAGCTCAAGGTAGTGAGCTTTGACGGAAAGAACTCTTTTACAGGAGATTGTGACAAAGAAAAGAGCAGCCAAATGGCGTTTTGCCTCCCACTTGAAACCATCAAGTGGGTTTTAACTGCCTTTTAGTTCGGAACCCAGGGTCAAAATGCAAGACAAAAGAAGAGGAGATTTGATGGCTTTTCTGGCTGTGGCATTTAGACTATGAACCAGAGTCCAGGTTGAGGTTGCCTGGTCTAGTGGTCTACACATATTATTTCAATATTCAGTTGAATGCCTTTAGTGGAAGGATTTCAAAGAGGAAATGTCTTCCACATTAGTCTACATATTAAATATTTTATAGTCGGTAGGGATTGTACTTTTAAGATGTATTTATGTAAAACCAACAAAATAGCTAATCCTTTGGCTAAATTGGACTACGATATAATTGGTTTTTGTATGAGCAATCATTTTCTTTTTGTTTTATCCACAAAATCTGGGTGTCTCCTTGAAAAGAAAAAAAAATGTCATGACCTTCCGAAGATGTCCAATAATCTAATATTTGATAAAATTTATCTTTAAAATTCAGAACACTAGATCTGGTTCAAGGTGATATTTGGCTGATAGGTTCTACATTTGCATATTTATTTATTTATTGATTGTTTTGATTTATTTTTAATACTATAGCACCAGGAATAAAGGAATAAATGTATAAATAAGGCAAACCAACATTTTCAAATAAGGAGACCTAATTGCCTGTTAACTTGCAAACTCACCTGCCGTAAATGTGTTAGCCATTTTCTCGCCCGAAACAGGTGATAAAATTGGTACCTATTGGACCTGCAATGACTTGTCCATCACCCGCCCATTTGACATCTTTAATGGACTTGGGCATTGAATGGATAGTTTCAACTCCAATTTTTTGTTTAAGAACACTATAGTATCATCATCATCAAGACCTTATCCTAATTAGGGGTTTGCCAAATGAATCTTATTCCTCCATTCCTCTCTATTAAGTACCATGGCTTCATTTAGTCCCAAAGTTTTTAAATCTTTTCTCACCACTTCTATCCACATTATTTTGGGCCTTCCTCTTGCCCTTTTAAAACCTTCTACTTGTATTGCCTTACTCCTTCTAACCGGTGCCATTTTCTGTCTTCTTTGGACATGTCCAAACCATCTAAGTCTAATTTACTTTATCTTGTTACCTATTGGTACTACCCCTGGATTTTCTCTGATATTTTCATTCCTAATTTTATCCTTTTTTGTCTTACCACTCATCCATATCAACATCCTCATTTTTGCGACGCTCATCCTATGAGCATGATGTTCCTTAACTGCCCAACATTCTGATCCATAGAACATGGCTGGCCTTATGGCCCACCTAGAGAATTTTTCTTTTAGTTTGAGGAGCACCCGCCAATCACACAAAACTCCAGATGCACATCTCCATTTGTTTCAACCCGCTTGGATTTTCTAGGTAACCTCCCTCTCAATCTCTCCACTCTCATGAATCATTGATCCTAAGTACCGAAAGTGGTCTTTTACAGGGACTTCTTGGTTATCAACCTTGATTGGTGTTCCACTCCTACTCTTTTTGCTAAAATTGCATTTCATATATTTTGTCTTAGTTCTGCTGATTTTAAATCTTTTAGATCCTACTGCTTCTCTTCATAACTCTACCTTTGTGTTTACACCCTCCCTTGTCTTATCAATTAAAACTATATCATCTACAAATAGCATGTGCCAGGAAATCTTTTTATGCAGATTTTTTGTTAACTCATCTATAACCAACGTGAAAAGGTATGGATTCAATGTTGATCCTTGGTGCAATCCGACAGTGACAAGAAAATCACCGGTCTCGCTACTAGCAATCTTAACATTTGTATGTAGAATCTTTTTAGAGGATATTTTTACCTTTTGGTTTTTTCTCTTAACTCTAAACGCTTTTATCCAAATACAAAATCTTTTAGAAATCTTTAAGCTTTGTACTAACGTAGAACAATCTAGTTCATTTCGAACAACATTTGTTGCATCTATTTTAATGTTTATTATATCTTTGTACGTAAGTTTAGCTACTGAGAATTATATTAGAGATTTTAACCAAAATTTGCCTCAATATCTGTGAAAATAATATTAAATAATTTAGCCGTATGATTGAATCTAGAACAGCCAAAGGAAGGTCCGAATCCAAAAGAATGTCGACCAAGATATCAAAGTTATGATCCAAAGAATTATTCGAATATGACTTGGACTGATTTAAGTGTAAGTGAAGCCTGACCATGACATCAGTAGATTTGATCTATGCCAGGCCTTTCTTTTCTAAGTTTTTATGTATACTTCTCTCTTATCTAATTTTTCATCATAAAAAAGAAAAAAAGAAACTTTTTTATTATAATTGAATGACACTAATTTTGTTAATTCGGCAATTAACAATCTTTTGAGATGTTACATGCCGCGGATAGACTTTCATGCGTTTCTATACCAATGGATGTCTCAGAACAAACGATCAGGTATGAAAGCTACAAGTCATTCTAGACCAACAGCCATCAAGCCTAGCTTCGAAGAAAAGTGTCGGTAGGGTTCGAGGCAGCTCGCCTAGCTCCATTCCAACGTGGGTCGATGTAATATCTAACATTGAAATGTAAATCCTAATATAAGGATTTAATAACTAGATTACGTGGAAAGTTCGGATTAGCCGATGGAATTTCACTTTACCAAGTGAGACAGGGAGAGAGCACTAAGACTAAGTTCATTCAGCGCCTGTATCACGACCAACAGATTGTGAAATTTAATCAAACTCGCTGTACAATCGAACATGCGCAGACATGTGAGATTACAATAGTATGTTTTTCTTTTTTTTAGTGGTGGGAGACTACCGCCAGTAAAATCCTTGAAACTCTATTACTCTTCCGTCGTTAAAAGGCAATTTTTGGTACCTTTTACTTGCTCCAGAATACCCTTCCGCCTACTTCGAAACAGCTCTGCTATTTTCCAATACAACATTATTGTACTTTTCACTTCTTCGGTGTAAATATAATAATATCAAAAATATATAAAAATTATTGCCGTGTGATCTTGAGGTTATGGGTTCAAGACATAGAAACAACCTTAGACTGCATATTATAAGCTCTTGTGATTAGCCTCTTTTTAGACCCAGCATAGGTGAAAGCTTTGTGCACCGAAACTGCTTTATATATATATATATATGTTATCATTTCACTATAAATTGGCCATTTTATCTGATTGAGGAGGAGCCTGCCAAATAGAAAAATCTATTCTATTTTTCCACAAGCAGGGATAATTAAGGTTCAAAAGTAGTTATATTCATGCATGCCACAGGAGACCACAAGAGCCTTGTTTGAAAAAAGGTACACATGGATGCCCACAATACATCGAAGGAAAATCAGAAAACATAAACGAGTCCTCAAACCTTAGAAAACCACGTTTTTCCCGTCAATTAAAGCGCTTGGGTTGGAAAGGGAGTGCAGGTATCAAAATAAAGGGTTTTGAATATCACTGTTCCCCTCTATTGAAAATTAACCAACCTAGCTCCTTGACTTTTACATAATTCCTCGTCAATTCCAGTGCATTTCGATCCCCAAACCACGTTTCTAAACCTTCGTCTTCTCCGACCTGCAATTCCAGCAATCAGTTGCAGAGAAGTAACAGAAAAATCAAAGAAAAATGACGAAAGAAGAACCTGAACCGGCCGTCGGAATTCCTTACCCTTACGCTGCAAATCCTCCTGCTCCCATGCAGATGCAGCAGCAACAAAATGTTTACTATGTTGGTCAGAATCCGTACCAGGCTGGAACAATTCCCCCAAACGCAATCTTTTATGATCCGAAAGGGATCCCCTTGCAGCAAACCATGTATAAAGACACTCCTGCTCCTTTCCAGTGCGTTTATTGCGGTAGTTCCGGCGTCACCAACGTGAGGTCAGAATAAGTTTCTTAGATTATGGTTTTATATTGTTTTGATTTCTTGTGGATCGCTTCTGTGTCGTTTCACTCTGATTTTGGTTTTGTGATCGTATTGCTACATTCTTTTGTGACTCCTTTGTGGAGTGCGTTCTTTTTTTTTAAAGTCATTGTTTATTTTCCTGCTTATTGAGGAGATCTCTATTGTTGGTTTGCAGTTCTTTGGTTTCTTATTGTATGTAATTGATTCATCGAATAGATGAGAGTTGGAAGCACAATTTAGGGGCCATTAGTCCAGACGGAATTGAATTCTGTGGCGGGTTTCCACCCTTTCGTGGGTTGCATTTCTGAGTTCATGTGTTGGTTAGAACCCCCACAATAGCAAAGATTTCGGATGGCAGGTGGAATCTAATCTGGTGGTTTTCACCCACAGTTGAACTGAAGAGTGGATTCCATGAAAGAGAGGGATCTACACGAGGATTCAATTTGAGTCCTTTTCAAGAACAATGTCAGATGCAGATATTGCCCTTTGATAAAGATAAAATGCAGTGAGCTACTTATGATAACCATCTAATGATAGGATTTATCAGTATTACTCTCTATGACGTGTTTTATCTTAGCTATATAAAGAGTGAATCACTGGATAAGATGGTTGGTGCAAATTTAGGTCGTCATCCAATCCATGCATCATAGTTTGAATGGAAAATTCTTCTAAGAAAAGCTATTTTATGATGCTTGTATTCCTTCTTTGGTGTTTGTAATTCAAAATAGACTAGTATATAGTCTGACTCTAGGTGAATAGCTTTGGAAGATCTTTGGTATTTGCAGAATCACAGAGGTTGTCTAAAAGTCATATATCTTGTTTTGAGTCAGTGGCATATAACTAACAATTTTAGAATATTTCAGAGAAGGAACTTAAAATTGAATGGTTTTTCTTGGTGTTGTGTATCGTAAAACCAACTGAAAGGGTTCTGAGTCTTGGAGGTTTAATTCTTTTCTTGGTTTGAGGAGAATTCCTTCTAGCTTGGTGTCGCAGAATATATGCCCTGGTCATGTAAACTCTTTCTCTGCTCACACTAATCTTGTGGAACACCCAACAAACATCTCCTCAATTCAGCCAAAAACAAGTGAAATAGTCTGGTCCAAAGCAAAAGCAAGTATTGCCACTTAGCTCAATAAAGGAGGAATGCAAGACTGGAGTAAAGTACGGACTCTCTGACCAAAGAATAAGTTCTTCTGACTGTTGTACAATCCTGTTAATTTAGTAGCCTTCAGACTGGATGTCTTCCATTAATTTAACTAGATTTTATTTTACTGGAAAATCATGTTGTATTGAATTAAATGGGACATATATCATTTGTATTATTTTAGCGGATGATTTTCTTTTTTATCTTCGATAACTACCAAATCTCTCCCTCTCTCTCTCTTGTGTGGATGTCACTTGCCTTTATAGTTCTATTTTATCCAAATCCACTTTTCTTTCTTTCACGTTTCCCTCCCCCCTGTAATGTCTCTGTCTCTTCCATAAATCTTACTTGCCATTATTTATCCCTATTCTCCCTCCAGCCTCTTTTCTCTCCCTTTGGAGACTTTACCATATGCGTAAGAACTTCCCAAATCACCTTGCTTCTCATAAAAAGCAGAGAACTTTGAGATCCTTTGTTTCAATAAAAGGTCCTCATGAGAATATTAAATTATGAAATCAGTGGACCCTTAAGAAATTCTGAAAATCTATTATCTTATTAGTTTAATGATATTGCAATTTCTTGCATTGGCTAATTCCATATTAGCTTAGCATGATAATTAATTGATTTAAGGTGATTATACTTTAGTTGACTCTTTTATTCCTTTCAAGTATCATGAGATCCCTATAATTTACTTTACGTCTACATTAAAGCACTTTTAAGCTTGTCTGAGTGTAATCATAAGACTTGTGAGTCCAGTAGTGAGTAAAATCATGTAACTCTGAACTTCTAGAGACTTCCATGGGATCTTCTGTTAGTCCAGGTAGAGAGTTATGCCTACTTTACATCCAGGAGAAGAATTTCATGTTGTCAAACACCTCGATTTCTATGGATGGTGGATTTGTTGGGATAAGCTAAGGATTAATTGGGCTTTTGTCAGAACTCACTAGGCCCAAGTCTGACATTGTCTTATTACTTCATCAGCCAGACCTATGGATACACCAAGAGAAGTAACCAAAATTTGAATCTGTTGGAGGGATCTCAAAGTTGCTGAAAAAGGAATTAATGAAAGTTGTGACATTGACTTCAGGTTGTCTTAGAGTGCAAATGGTGAAGGATGTGCCATTGTGGTTTGATAAGGCATTGACTTTTGGTGTGATAGTTAACATGGAAATTGGGTAGGAAGATTGAGTATGGTTGTAGCTAAAAGTTTTCATTTAGGGTTTCTTCTATGTATTTTACTGTCAGTAGAGTGGAACTAATAGTGGACTGATGATGCAATTACTATTCTAGATTTAATCGCTTAAGGAAGGCAGCTTGTACAAGGAGAAATGGAGTAAAAAGATAATGTTGAACTTCCATGACAGTGGCAAAGAAGGACAGTTCGGTTTTGATGTTTGCTTATATTTAGCACTTCTGGTTTCTTCATATTGTGAACACCCTATCGTAAACAACTTTGTTTCTTGATTCTCCACGTATGCTTCTTATAAAAGAGCCTTCTCTTCCCACAAAGCTTTAAGCAGTCTTTCATTACACACGTTTCCTTTAGCTGTCAGGATTTACACTCTTATGAACAGTTTTGCTTATACATACGTGCTGTTTTTTGTTTTAAAGAATGTAGTGCATGGAAGTGGCTATGTGATGGTACAAGGGCCTGTGATACCCATGGTAGACAGTCTAAAAGATGCCTTTAGCAGTTGAACTTATCGTTGTTGTCGTCGTCGTCATCATCATCATCATCATCAAGACCTTATCTAGATTAGAGGTTGGTAAGACATGAATCTTGTTCCTCCATTCTCCTTTATGACTATCATGGCTTCATTTATTCCCAAAGTTTTTAAATCTTTTCTCACTACATCTATCCACGTTCTTTTCGGTCTTCCGCTTGCCCTTTTAGAACCTTTGACTTGGATCACCTCACTCTTTCTAATCAATGCCCTTTTTTGTCTCTGTTGACATTTCCAAACCATCTAAGTCTAATCTCCCTTATCTTGTTACCTATAATTGCTACTCCTAAGTTTCCTCTAATGTTTTCATTTCTAATTCTATTCTTTCTTATCTTGCCACTCATTCATCTCAACATTCGCATTTCGGTGATGCTCTTCCTATGTATATGTTGTTCCTTAACTGCCTAATACTCTGATCTATTGAGCATTTCGGTCATTTCTTTTAGTTTGAGTGGCACTTTTGATCACACAGAACTCCAAAGGCGCATCTCCATTTGTTCCAACCCGCTTGGATTCTTTGGGTAATCTCCCTCTCAATCTTGTTGCTCATAAATTATCGATCCCAGGTATCCGAAGTGTTCTTTTTGAGGGACTTCTTGGTTATCAATCTTTACTGGTGCTCCACTCTCGCACCTCTTCTTGCCAAAATTGCGTTCCATATACTCTGTCTTAGTTTGACTAATTTCAAATCATTTAGATTCTAATGCATCTCTCCATAACTCTAGCTTTGTTTTTACGCCCTCCCTTGTCTTATCAATCAAAACTATATCATCAGAAGTTAACAAGAAACAAGAGATCATCCATAAGTCCGACTTTTGCATGATTATTCTAGTCAAATAGGCATCGTATCATTACTTGAATTTAGATCTCGATGGTCATGTGAAGGATTTTCTGTAATGTTATTCTTGAAAGACCCTCCATTTTCAGTGTGCAAAATCAATGGGTAAAGGAAAGGCATGGTGCCATTGGGGCACAGAAAGCTATTGATGCTTGTTACCATAGGCTACACAAGTTAGGTTTAATTCTTGCCACCTTGATTGTGGATCTTCCTGTGGTTACTGATGATGGGATGAAAAATGAAAAGAGCGCCCAAGATAAGATCAGATTCTTCTACTCTTGCTAATACCCAACTCTCCTTTCTGACGTCGCCTCATTCCATTCTTCTACTCCGCTCCGGAGATTGGAATTGGGATTGATGAATGCTTCGGTGTGACGGGATAGCTTTGTAAGGGTAATGGTAGCGAAGTTGTGACTTTTTTTTACTATACACGAGACTCCCCAATTTATTAGTTTAAGTGCAAGTGATGCACATTCCATTTACGAAACCTAGATCAACCACCTACTCACTAAAATATAGTTAGATGAAGGTGGGTCTAAAAGATGAAATACAAGACAAATGGAACTATTGAAAGGTACAAGGCATGCAAATAACATACGCCATGAAATCTCCTCATGTAGATGTTTTGTTAACCATGGTGAAAAGGTACTAGCTCAATGTCAATCCTTGGTTTAATCTTATAGTAATAGGAAAATTACCACTTTCTCCACTATTGTTCCTAATATTTGTTACCACTTCCTCATATATATACTTAATTATATCTATATACCCCTGTAAAACCCCTTTCTTGCCCAACACCCACCATATTAACTCTATGGGGATCCTATCATAAGCTTTTTCTAAGTCAACAAAGACCATGTGAAGGTCCTTCCTCATCTCCCTATATTTCTCTATTGATTGTCTGAGCAGGAAAATAGCTTTTATGATAGACCTAATAGGCATGAAAGCAAACTAGTTCTCCGATACACTCGTCTCATGTCGTAGCCTCTTCTCAATCACTCTTTCAAAAAGTTTCATGGTATGGCTCATAAGTTTGATCCCCCGATAATTAGTGCTACTTTGTATGTCTCCTTTATTCTTGTAAATTGGTACGATAGAACTCTTCCTCCATTCATCTGGCATTTTCTTCAATTTTACAACCTTGTTAAACAACTTTATCAACTAAACTACCCCAGTATCTCACACATACTTCCAAACCTCTATTGGTATACTATCGGGCCCCAGGGCCTTTTCTAATTTCATCTTTTTCAATGCCTTTTTCACTTAAGATATTTTAATCCTATAGTCATATCTATAATGTCCACCATTATTTGGATTTACAGTACTTTCAATCCATATATTCTCACGGTTATTGTCATTTAGCAATTTTTGAAGTAACTTTTTCATTTTTCATTTGATCTCATTATACATGACTAATACCCTTTGGTCAGCACTTCTGATACACTTAATGTAGTCTACGTCCTTACTCTTCTTGTCTTTTACTTTTGCGAGTTTAAACTCATCTTTCTCACCTTTTCTTGATCCTAAACTATTATAGAGATCATCAAATGTCTTGAGTTTAATGTCGCTTACTACTCTCCTAACAACCTTTTTATCATTCTTATATTGCTCAAAGTTTTCATTATTTTTAGTTCTTTATCTTGCTTTAAAACTCACCTATTTCTCTTTAATGACTTTTTTCACTTTTTCATTCCACCAACAAGTTTCCTTTGTTGGTTGTCTTTTACCTTTAGATACTCGTAGGACATCTTTTCCACTTTCTTAATGGACATGGCCATAGTTCTCATGGTGTTTACTTCTGTTGTATTGTTACAGTTTCCTTCTACTATCAACTTGTTTGTAAATAATCTTTCTTCTCTCCTTTTAAGTTCCACCACTTAGTTTTTGGACACTTATTAAGTTCATTTCCTTTCTTTTATATATTGGTAATTTATGTGTATTTTAAGTCCAATTTGATTTTATTTAGATGTACAAAATGGTTGAGTCCGTGGGGGATAATAATGGTAGCAGCTCTAGTATGTGGTTCCGTTGGTCCTGAGGGAATAGAAAATTTCGTATATGCCAAAGGTGTCAGGAGTATCCTCTGCCAAAATACGTTGTTGTCTAGCTTGTGCTGATTGGATGAATAAGTCCCAACATGGGTATCAGCAGAGAGAGAGAGGTGTTGTGCCAAAAATTTCAGCTGATGCCACTAGTACTATCCTCTATCACATCCTTGCCTGAAAGAAGTTGACGAACAAAATCTGTTCAGAACTGAAGATCTTACCATTTTGGTCCAACAAAGGTTTACTTACACAGCAATGTCTAATCAGATTAATGAAGAAATGAGTACAGTGCATCTAGTTCTTTGCAATTTACTGTGCTGAGCATTTATACACTGACCAAGAAAAAAAGACACTGTGTTTGGTTTCATATCTGATGTCCTGAAAACATTCTCTGCCAATTTGATTAGCTTCTGTTACCCTAGTGGCCCCAATCTTCCGGACCAATTATAGAGTTCAAACTAAAAGTATACTAGAACTATGACTACTTGGTGTTTTGCATCTTTGGATTAGTTTCAAAGTAGCATGATGACAGGCATCAAGAGGCTTCCAAAGGATGCCCAAGACAATCTACATTGTCTTCTATCGGAGGAAGTTCACAAGAGTCATGGGGTTCCATTTATTTTCTGTTGCAGGTTAGTGTATCTTGTTTCTGTGGTGGTCTAATGTAGAGCAATGACCATTTCTGCTTAGAGGGCTCTATCAATTTGGATTATAGTAGTAAAATGGATGTGTTGGGACAGTGCAGTTTCCCGAAAGGTCTAGGGCGGTGATTACATTTTCTGATCATTTAGGTATTGTGAAGGTATTGGTGCTTATGAGCACCCCTTAAGGCCCCTTCTATCCTTGCTGATGGTTAGGTCTGGTTGTTTTAGCTTTTCAAAAGCACTGTTCTCTTTTTAAATATTGCATCTGCAATTAGATTTTGGTGTCTTTGCAGGACACAGTATTCAGGGTTCCTATTTCCACTTAAGCAACTTGTTTGACAGCAGTTAGCCAATCCTGACCTTTGTCAAAGATGATGAGATCAAACAAAGGTGGGAAACATACTTTCAAAAATTGTTAAATGACAATGGCTCTGAGAATATAGAGATTGAAAATACTATAAATCTAAATAACACTGGATATTATAGATATGAACGTAGGATTAGAGTACCTCAAGAAAAAGAGGCCTTGAAAAAGATGAAATCAGGAAAGGCCATGGGGCCCGATGGTATACCAATAGAGGTTTGGAAGCATATGAGAGATATTAAGGTAGTTTGGTTGACCAAGTTGTTTAACAAGATTATAAAATCAAAGAAAATGCCTGATGAGTGGAGGAAAAGCTCTATTGTACCAATTTATAAGAATAAAGGAGACATACAGAGCTGCAATAATTATCGAGGGATCAAATTTATGGCCACACTATGAAACTTTTTGAAAGAGTGATTGAGAAGAGGTTACGACATGAAACAAGTGTATCGGAGAATCAGTTTGGTTTCATGTCTGGGAGGTCTACCATGGAGGCTATTTTCTTACTAAGACAATTAGTAGAGAAATATAGGGAGAGGAGGAAAGACCTCCACATGATTATTATCGACTTAGAGAAAGCTTATGATAGAGTCCCTAAAGTGTTAATATGGAGGGTGTTGGGTGATAAAGGGGTTTCTGAGGGGTATATAGACATAATTAAAGATATGTATGAAGGAGCGGTAACAAATGTTAAGACCACTATTGACGTGACTGGTGATTTTCTTGTCACTGTAGGATTGCACCAAGGATCGGCATTGAGCCCATACCTTTTTACATTGGTTATGGATGAGTTAACAAAACATCTGCACGAGGAGATTCTCTGGTGCATGCTATTTGCAGATGATATAGTCTTACTTGATGAGACAAGGGAGGGTGTAAACATAAAGCTAGAGTTATGGAGAGAAGCATTAGAATCTGAAGGATTTAAAATTAGCTGAACTAAGACAGAATATATGGAATGTAATTTTAGCAAGGAGAGTAGGAGTGAAACGCTGGTCAAGATTGATAACCAAGAAGTTCCTATAAAACACCACTTTTGGTACTTAGGATCAATGATTCATGAGAGTGAAGAGATTGAGAGGGAGTTTACCCAGAGAATCCAAGCGGGTTGGAACAAATGGAGATGTGTATCTGGAGTTTTGTGTGATCGGCGGGTGCCATTCAAACTAAAAGGAAAATTCTATAAGATGGCCATAAGGCTGGCCATGCTCTATGGATCAGAGTTTTGGGCAGTTAAGGAACATCATACTCATAGGATGAGCATCACAGAAATGAGAATGTTGAGATGGATGAGTGGCAAGACAAGAAAGGATAGAATTAGAAATGAAAATATTAGAGGAAATTTAGGGGTAGTACCAATAGGTAACAAGATGAGGGAGATTAGACTTAGATGGTTTGGACATGTTCAAAGGAGACCAACAATGGTACCAGTTAGGAGTGAGGCAATACAAGTAGAAGGTTCTAAAAGGGCAAGGGGAAGGCCTAAAAAAACGTGGATAGAAGTGGTGAGGAAAGATTTAAAAACTTTGGGACTAAATGAAGCCATGTATTTAATAGAGTGGAATGGAGGAATAAGATTCATGTGGCTGACCCCTAATTGGGATAAGGTCTTGATGATGATGATGATGATGATTAACTATTACTAGTTATTTGCCTTCTTCTGGATTTCAGTCATATCAAACACCTAGTACGATGATACTCTTTGAGAGCATTAGCCAGATTATGTATTGGTAATTGATATGTATCTCAAGTCCAATTTGATTTAATTTAAATCTACAAACTGGTTGATGCTACACCACTTCATGTTAGTGCTCATTCTGATGTTGCTGCAGCAGACACCAAATAGCAGGTGTTATTTTCAAACTAACTTCTCTCATAAACAACCATGAATTAGTGATTTTTGTGTTGGTATTCCTCATATTTATTCGTTGGGCTTTTGGTGCATGGAAGGAAACTATAGAAAATCATGCTTGTTGTGGATAGAACTATCAGTCTCCATTTTCTTTTGCCAATTATTAATTTTCATGCAGTAGCATGCCTTCTGATGCTTTGAAATATTTTGAACAGGATAGGAGAGCTCCATTGTTATCTGCGGTCTTAAATATTTAGGCAGGAAGTGTTCTGTTTTCTCATTCTCCCCTCTATTTGAAAAAAGAGAATCACAAAATTTTTTAATGCTAAAAGCAGGCGTCTTTGAATAACAGGGTCGGAAAGCTACGATTTTATGTTCCATCTTAAATATTTAGGCATGAAGCTGTTGTCAGTTTTCCCTTTTCGCGATTTCAGAAAAGAGAATCACATTTTTTTTTTTTTAATAAATTCATCCATCCCAGCTATGCAAGTAGGGATGGCAAAGGGGTGGGACAGGCGGGTTCTTCCCTGTCCCATGTGTTTATCTTGTCCTGCCCTGTTGTGGGTCACTGAAAGTTGGAAACAATGTGGGGCAGGGCAAAAATTGAAAAACCCATTATGAACCTCCCAGCCCCGTCAATTGTTATCGGCAGGGCGGGGCTGGTGAACCTTAGTTATCAACCATTTTATGTCTGAAATCGATTTTACAGAAATGGCATTATTTTTTAACTAAAGAAAAATAGTAAAACATGTGCATTTTTGTCTGTGTGGATATATATATATATATATATATATAGAGAGAGAGAGAGAGAGAGAGAGAGAGAGAGAGAGAGAGAGAGAGAGAGAGAAATGCTGTTGAAAGGGCAATAACAATCCAACAACAGAAAAGTACCTTCACTCATGATGAGCCCCACATACCATTAACTTTGGATATCACATGGCCTAAACATCATTCCAAAAGGAAGTCATTGGCTTTCAAAAAATTGTGTTTTAGTTTGTTGAATGCAAACCGTTGCTTCTTGGGAGCTTTTGACTGTTTGTATCTAAGCAAGATGAAAGCACCGTTTCCTAGATGCTAATGACTTTCTTTTTGAATATTTTTGGGCCATGAGATGTGCAAAGTTAGATGTATTAAATGAACGGCTTGGATCAGTGGAATGTGAGGTCCACTATGAAAAAGTGGGGCACTTTACTATTGTCGTTGGGTAGGTGGGCTTTTTCTCATCACCCTGCATATGCCCAGACCCATCTCAGGTCACATTCATTTGGCCCATGGCAAGTGTGGGTCATTGATTTCTTGCTTTGCCCCAGGGTGTGGCCCAAGTTTAACCCCATTCATTGCCATTCCTATGTGCTATAGATTGAATGACGGCTAGACGGTTGAACACCATTGTTTCTCCTATTATGTATGCCCAGGAAAAACTTTTGTCCTTTCTTGCCAATTGTAACTTCTTCAATTGTTTGGTGTTTAACAATGAAGTTATAATTTCCTTGCATATCATAGGCCTCCTGAAGATTAGCCATAATTGAATTGACAGTTGTAAATGTACGGTAATTTATCAGTTCTAATTGTCCTGTGCATATTATATGTTTATAATGTAACATTAACACTAGAAAATTAAGCTTCTCATGTAATGCAGTGACTGAAAGATTAAAAAAAGAAAAAGAAAAAGAAAGAACTGCAAAGATTCATAGCAACAGTGAGTACAAAAGTGAGTCTGGTACTACGACTGTTGGTAGCTTAACCCCAACTTCCATTACTTACATGGTAATACTACGTATAGTTTATCTGAACTTGGTGATATTCAAATGCAATGCAGATCGAAAGTGAGCCTGGCTGCTGTCGTTGGTTGCATGATGCCGTTTATGATGGGGGTCTGCTTTCTGTGCCCTGGAATGGATTGCCTCTGGCACAAGTACCACTACTGCCCAAGCTGTGGAGAAAAGGTGAAAGACTTCAACCCTTCTATTTACCTTTCATTTCATCTTCTTGTTGCTCTTGTTGCCTTACGTCTATTCTTCCTTGGTAATTATATGAATCAAAATTCTTCCTTGAATTTTAGGTTGCTGAATTTGAGAAATCGGACCCATGTATCATTATGGATCCTCCACATTGGACAGAGCGGAGTTTTGCCGTTCCAGCGTGAAACATCCTAATTCTTTGTTGTCTGTTATACTGTGCTGATGTGTTTCTCGTCTAAGATTTTCCTCCATACGTGGGACATGTAGATTGTATATTTAAACTTTAGACGAATTCAAGGGGCTTTTTTATCCTTTCATACTTCCATATAAGCAAATATGAAATAGCAGGAGTCCAGAGTCCTTGGGAGATTTCTTGCAGAATTCAGGCACTGTAATGTACATTGTTCGTTTGTGATACAATAGATTTGCTACAGTTCAAAGATAGAAGCTCGATCTCATGGGCAATTTTTTACTCTGTAAATGGTGGTAGTATTACTTATAAGAAACCAACTACAACAATTGTGTTGGGAAAGAGGTTGCCCAGCAATGCATCTGCGACGTTGTTGGAAGACCTCATAGTTGATGAAGGGTGTTTGCCGTGGATTTAATACATGGATTAGTGAGCTTATTTTGCTGCTATTGGCTGCTCTAAGATTTGAACAAATTATTGCGAGCTATCTTATGTTGTAATTGTCTTATCCATGTTTTGGGCTGTAGTTATAGCCGCTACGGTATGAGCTTATTGCGAGCTATCTTCAACGGACTCATTGTGGCCCATGATACAGCGTTATGATGAATCATCCACTATAAAGAGACAACCCTAACCTCTCTACAATAGTTTGAAGCCGCATCATGCTTTTCTTTTTCTCTCTTGATATTCTTACCCTCTGGTTAGTTAGAATCCTTACTCCCGATCCTTTCTCAGAAGGATGGCATCCTTACCTCTGCTCTAAAGGAATATTTACATCAGGTTTCGGTGGTGCCCGGAGTTACTGGCTTTATCACTGTACATGATGGTAGGCGTGTGGTGTACAAACCAATCTTCTGAGAGGGTATGGCAGGAATTTTGCATATGGATTATCTCGATTTTGGGGTTTCGTGATGTGCAAGTGGACTATGTCATTAGGAAATTGAATTAGAGAACAAAGAGCGAAGCCAGATTGGTGGCATGACCAAGCAACTTGAGGTTTTAACCAATGGGCATGGAAAATTTGACATGAGAGCTTTCATCCCTAGCTAAATCTCTGCATATTCCAGTGGGAGTGGTCGTTGAGGTTACGAAGTGCAAGTCGTCGTTCCAATCTCAGTCGTAATTGCATAGACAAGGGAACTTAGGAATCAAGGATTTCCGCGTTTACGGGGCTTAAAGAACCTATTCAGACACAATGGCATTTGGACTTTGGATGTGATGGTAAAAATATCGAGTATGCAGACATAAACCTTTGGTATGAAGGCAAAATCTTTGATGCATCTACTGAAGTATGACGTGTATCTGGTGAGCGAATGGGCATCTACGATTCGTCATCTGTTGAAGAAGTACAAAACGAGACCTACATATTCGCCTTTTCAACAGATTCGAAATGACTTCTCACAACGTCATAAACCAATGAGCAAATCTTCTTTCCAGATGATTAAAACCACTCTGCTTTCTCGGGCAGTTACGAAATCTCTGATCAAATGATATTCAGTTGAGGAAGTGCGCTTACCTGGCTTTACATAAGCTAGACCTGAGCCCAAATATCCTTGGAGCCCACCAGCTTAGGTACCTGGTAAATCACGCCCATCTGAAGTGATCTTGGCCATTTGTTGCTTCGCTTATCTGGTCCTCCTGGGTGTTTCTAGTCCTACTGAAGCAGAACTAACGGCAGCAATTTCTTTGATCATGTTAAGCTGTAATTTTTCCACTGCTCGCTTCTGTTGAAAGCCCCTCAAGGTTATTGCCGGCTGGTTGAAGAATCCTAAAAATGCTGCTTGGAAATATCACAATGATGTTAAGGAAGATTTATCTTGGTTCCTAATGCAGTGTTGAGCGCATAAGCTTACTAATGTGCAGTGTTGCCTGTAATAGTGCAGTGCTGGCTAAGTCTGTTATCCACCGGTAATAGTTTCGGCATGTTGACCATTTCGGTCATTATGTTTCTTCATGCTTTAAATTAAAGTCAGTAATACTTGAAATGACAAAAGAAAAACCAGTTCATAGAGTCATCTAATTGGCATGACTTTTCACAAGCAGGCTAAACATAAAGGGTCTAACAAGATGAACAGCTTAGATCCAACAAAATAAATAATAACAATGACAGTACCAGCTGCAGTTTTTAGCGTCTGCAGCATCTACAAGAGATTGTAAGCATTAAGCATTCCTCAAAGTTTAGCCAAAATGGTCCTTTTCCATTTGCAACCAACTGAGATTCTGTTTGTTAGTTGTGTAACCCAAAAAATACAAATATTAGTTGTGTAGTCTCTTGTTCTCATAAATGTACTCCCAATTCTAGTTCCTTTCTTGAAGGCTATTAACACAGTTTTCAGGAGACGTATTCATTAGCACGCCAGAATAGTTAAAGCAAGGGGGTGCCATCATTAATTAGTATGTGAAATAGTGGAAAAAGGAATAATAGGCAAAGGCCCTAAACGAATCTTAGACAGAAGCGCTCAACATTCGGACTAAAAGGCCTACCTTTGAATTATCTGATCCACTCATCTCATTGCTCCAGTTAAAAAACTCATGATGATTAGATGAATCCAGCATCAAGCAGATGATGTTTCTCGGAGCTCGAGTTACACTGCTCTTACAAAAAATTTCAACCGGTCCGTTTTTTGTGATAAAAACACAGATTTTCAGTTAGCAGAATTATCCAACCCTCGTGCTGTTTGATCTACCTCGTCATCCAAAGCCGAAGCAATGAAGTGAGTGGTCAGATCATGGGCCTCCTTAGTGCCAAATGTTGGGCGCATTAATCCACTACCTAGCCGGTCAACTTTAAGAGAAGTCATAACGGCTGGCTAGCCAATGGAGTCAACACTGCTATAACTTAATGACTAGCAAAAGTTCATGGAAATGACGACAAGCAAGATAATAACTCAAACCTCTATGGCATGATTAATCAATTGTGATGAGCATTGAAGTGTATAGGCCAACCAATTCGAACTTATGATCCCAAATTACATCGTCTTTGATAGCTGACACTACAGCACATCCCCCCAGCCATAGAACAGGACTTCGTGAACAAACAAGCCGGTGTACAGACTCAACAAACTCATCCCGAAGTTTATCATTAGTACCCTGATCTACAAAAATCCATCCTGAATTTGGATAGGTTTGGTGAAAATGTTTTCTTGCTTCAAAACAAATTGAGACCAAGGTTGTAGTACTGATAGCCTGATAAAGGATCAACGCCTTTTTTTGCTACCCTTTGCAGCCGATTTTGATGGCGTTAGTATCAGGTAAACAAACAAGGAGACAAATGAAAGGACCGAAACCAACGACCCGTATTTTGCCAGAAGCCTCTGCACATATGAATAAGGACACTGTCAAGTGGTAATCCAAGAATTCCATAATTACTTCAGAAGTCACGCTTAGAAAGCTAAAATACAGTTCGTGAATGGTTCTTACCTTTGCCTGGAGAATTTTGGTCGGCACAGAATGCAGTTCGATGGAAAAACAACACCTGGCATTAGCAATTATCTAACAATGTTTATAAACTGGAAACTCTGGTAAAGGTGCCTACCCATTCAAACTTCTTTTCTGGAGGTCTGTCAGCAAGGATATCCAAAGGCTGGATGGGGGTTGAAAAGGCCTCCTACATGATATAAAAGAAGAGTCAACAACTATGTTTCAACTGCTAGCGGCAACATTAGACAGGCAGTATGTCAGAGGAACTAATGAACCTGCAGCGCTGCCCTAGAAGGGACACGGAACTTGATAACAGCTGGGGCACTATAGAACATGCCTTTCACTTTGGACTCCAGTACTAATGAATGAGAAGCTATAGAACCACTGCCAATTATATGCAATATTTTCATTAATTTGATTGAAAACAAAACTGAGCTTTCTGATAAGAAGATAGTGATAGTAGGAAAAGATCAGACTCACACATCAAGCCTTTCCCATGAATTAGAAGTGTTTCCACTGACCACATCGAATATTTCTTGGGTCCAGCTGTCGTCACTGAGACTTACATCATATGCAGCTCTGCAAGAATTTTAAAGAAACTACTCCTGAGCAGACTAACTTAAAAATGTACAGAACACTTCCGGAAGACCAACTATAAACATGATAGAGGAGATTCCCAAATAAGGTTAGATTAGAGGATAACTAAAACAAGGGAAAGCATACAAATTCAAACCACATAAGAATATGAAAAATCTGAAGTTGTTTGGTTTCACGTCAGATCAGCAGCAGTGCTTTCCAGTTTTGGCATTCCCAAGCATATCAACTCCAGTGCATGCACAGACATTGAAAGGTCACGTGTTTGGATTGATCAGACGCTGTGCGTCTTCTGTGTGTTTTGGATGTCTTTTATTGAACAAGAAAGTCTTTATACATCGATCAAATTAAACCTGGCTGCAATCCATTAGGCATATTGGTTCTCACTTCTTCTGTTTTTCTCTTCTTATTGAATAGGTAAGAATACTGCAAAGCAAGATCCAGCATCTCTAGGCTGGTTCTCTACTTTGGGTCTTCACAATTATGCCATAGCCTCTGAAGGAATCTGTAGACAAGCCCATCGTCTCCACTTCAAAGTTGGTGGCAAGCCCTAGAAACTTACCTTTCAGAGATGACAGTATACGACTACCATTCCAAAAAGTCAGGTGTGGCAGCAAAGATAGATTCTATGTCATGTGAAAATTCACCTGAGCCTAGTTGTAGATGATGTGAAAATTCATCTGACTACCTGCATTTTATGCCCTCCCCTGAGGAATTCAAATCTCATAATGAGGCTCCCATGCGAATCCCAACTTCTATTGGAGCCAGATAGAATCTTGGCAAGCATCAAAGAGCCTGGGCACCAAAAACTGACTTTCCAGCCTTGCCAACCTCTTTCTTCCCCAAAACTGACGGAATGGATAACTTTTCCAATAATACTTCAAATTGCAAATCAATAAAACTTATCACAAAGATTGCAAATATTACATGATTCTTGAGTCACCATTGGGCATCTTTCGTCAATGTGGAATGTCACACAAAATTAATCCTCAATCCAATGCTGTACATGAAGGATCTCTAGAGCTAATTTTGATTATAAAGTTGTCAGTCCTCCCCATCAAGGAGATCTGGATACATGGAGCATAAACATCAGATTAATCATTATTACAATCCGAGAACAGAAACATATTATACATCTACGTCAATGTTCTACATACCAAAACGTACATTGGTCATTTACGTTGTTTTCTGTTTGTTCATTATTATCAGTTAAAATGATTGAATATAGTAACTAGTCCAAGACCACTGACACAAGAGTGCCACCTTAAGTCCAAACAAACACAGAATCACTACAACTGAAATCAAACTAGAACTCATGTGGGAGCACTCAAAAGCTACCACCTACTTTTCCAAGCCCAAACTACTCCTGGTAATTACAGCAAAGTCTAATACAATTCTCAACTTCTGTAAGCTATCGCAGCATTCCCAATTGACTACAGCTTAAATGGAGGTTGTCAAGAGCCAACTGCCGACTTTTCCAAGCCAAAACTATTAGTAGTTAATGGCAAAGACAACTAGAATTCCTCATGGAATTCTAACTACAAACTAGAAGAATCGTCTTTCTAGGCTTTGCTTCACAAAGACAGCCTTAGGGATCAAAACAATTTAATTCAAGGGCACTTTCCCTTGAGACCCACTGATCAGCTCCACGATATAATTGATACAGCATTATGTGAGGTCTCATCTTATTACGCACAGTTCCTTAGATTTCTTCAACCATGCAGGGAAACAATGTGCAGCAACATTATACGTAAGACAATACAAAGAACACCTATCACAGCTGAATTACATTAAGTTTGAAAACAATCATAAAACTCGCATGGAAAAGAGTGCTTCTGGCTAGAGATTTCTAATAAAAGCTAACAATAAAGGATTCCAGGTCAGGTTTTAATTAACAGGGATACCTCACTAAACCTCTCAATCACCATGGATATGCCAATGGTATAAATTTTTGACTCTTTTAAAAAAATCTACCCCTGTTCCCATTAAAGTACATTTAACACAAAATTTATAACCTAATAAGACTTGTCATCATCAAGATCATATCCCAATTAGGGATTGACCACATGAATCTTGTTCCTCCATTCCCCTCTATTAAGTACCATGGCTTCATTTAGTCCCAAAGTTTTTAAATCTTTTCTAACCACTTCTATCTGCATTCTTTTGGGCCTTCCTCTTACCCTTTTAGAACCTTCTACTTGTATTGCCTCACTCCTAATTGGTGCTATTTTTTATCTTCGTTGGACATGTCCAAATCATCTACCTCTAAGCTCCCTCATCTTGTTACCTATTGGTGCTACCCCTAAGTTTCCATTCCTAATTCTATCCTTTCTTATCTTGCCACTCACCCATCTTAACATCCTCATTTCTGCTATGCTCAGCCTATAAACATGATGTTTTTTAACTGTCCAACACTCTGATCCATAGAGTATGGCCAGCCGTATAGTCATCCTATAGAATTTCTCTTTTAGTTTGAGTGGCACCTGCCGATCACACAAAACTCTAGATGCGCCGATTACACAAAACTCTAGATGCACATCTCCATTTATTCCAACCCACTTGGATTCTCTAGGAAGCTTACCTCTCAATCTCTTCATTCTCATGAATCATCGATCCTAAAGTGGTATTTTATGGAATCCTCTTTCTTATCAATCTTTACTGGCACTACACTCCCGCTCCTCTCCTTACTAAAATTGCATTCCATATACTCCATCTTAGTTCGGCTGATTTTAAATCATTTAGGTTCTAATGCTTCTCTCCATAATTCTGGCTTTGTGTTTACGCCCTCCTTGTCTCATCAATTAAAACCATATCATCTGCACATAGCATGCACCATGGAATCTCCTCGTGCAGATGTTTTGTTAACTCATCCATAACCAAGGTGAAAAGGTATGGGCTCAATGCCGATCCTTGGTTAATCCTACAGTGATAGGAAAACCACCAGTCTCTCTGTTAGTAGTCTTAACATTTGTTACTGCTCTCTCATACATATCTTTAATTATGTCTATATACCCTTGCGAAACCCCTTTCTCGCCCAACACTCTCTATATTAACTCTCTATGGACCCTATCATAAACTTTTTCTATGTCAATAAAGACAATGTGGAGGTCCTTCCTGCTCTACCTATATTTCTCTATCAATTGTCTTAGTAAGAAAATAGCTTCCATAGCAGACCTCCAAGGCATGAAACCAATTTGGTTCTCCAGTACACTTGTCTCATGTTGTAGCTCTTCTCAATCACTCTTTCAAAAAAATTCACAGTGTGGCTCATAAGTTTGATCCCCCAATAATTAGTGCAGCTCTGTATGTCTCATTTATTCTTATAAATTGGTGCAATAAAGCTCTTCCTCTATTCATCTAGCATTTTCTTTGATTTTATAATCTTGTTAAATAGCTTGGTCAACCAAACTACTCTAGTATCTCCCATATGCTTCCAACCCTATATTGGTATAGCATCAGGCCCTAGGGCCTTCCCTGATTTCATCTTTTTCAAGGCCTCTTTCACTTCAAGTATTCTAATCTTATGGTCACATCTATAATGTCTAATGTTATTTAGGTTTACAGAACTTTCAATCCCTACATTCTTGAAGCAATTGTCATTTAGCAATTTTTTAAAGTAACTTTCCCACCTTTGTTTGATCTAGTCATTTTTGACTAGTATCCTTTGATCATCACTTCTGATGCACTTAACGTGGTCTAAGTCCTTACCCTTCTATTGTCTTATTTTTGCAAGTTTAAACACATCTTTCTCACCTTATCTTGATCCTAGTCTATTATAGAAATCATCATATACCTTAAGTTTAGCCTCACTTACTATTCTCTTAACAACCTTTATGACATTCTTATACTGTTCATATTTTTCATTATTTCTAGTATTCTACCATGCTTTAAAACACATGTTTTTCTTTAATAACTTTTTGTATTATGTCACTCTACCACCAAGTTTCTTTACTAATTGCCTTTTACCTTTGGATACTGCTAGGATATCTTTTGCCACTTTCTTAATGGATTCGGCCATACTAATCCACATGGTGTTTACTAATGTTTCATTGTTTCAATTTCCTTCTACCATCAACTTATTTGTGAGTGAGGTTATTTTCTCCCATTTTAAGTTCCACCAAATAGTTTTTTGGATACCTATTAAGTTCATTTCCCTTCTTCCATCTTTTAATGTAGATATCCATAACCATTAACCTATATTGTGAGATTAAACTCTCACTAGGTATCACCTTACAATCCTTGCACATTGATCTTTCGGTATTCATAAGTAACAAAAAGTCTATTTGGCTTTTATGGAGTCCACTTTTAAAGGTTATTAAGTGTTCATCCCTCTTCTTAAAGAATGTGTTTGCAAGGGCCAGGTTATATGCCAAAGTAAAATCGAAGATAGCTTCTCCCATCTCATTTCGTTCTCTGATACCATACCCTCAATCTATGCTATCATATCCTTTTCTTTTCCTACATGGCCATTTAAGTCTACTCCTATAAATATCCCCTCTATGTTAGAAATATCCCCTCCATATGTTATTTAGTAACGTTAATAATTCTTGAAAGTTCTACTTGGAAGTAATATTTCATTGACATTCAATTATTAATATTAACTTATTTAAACATGTTTCTTTCATGAAAGGGAATGTCGATAACCATGAACATGTCTTTAAGATGCCTACTGGGTACTTCTAATATGACAAATACTCAGATATAGAAACAAGGATTAAGAAAAACAAGGATTTTCTTTTTCCATTTTGGTTTGTCTTATAATTTTTCAAAGCTTGATGACTAACCAGCAAAGTTTAAAATTAAGTGGCACTTTGCCTTATGCAGGCATGCCACATTCATTATTATATCCTTCTTTCAGTGCATCATGGAATGCAATATATTATACCACTAACAGGTGTCAGCACCACAAAGGATGACTCTGACTCTTTCTCCAGGCCTCAAATTCAAGGGCTACAAATTTAACATGTTCCTATCTACCACTAAAAGGATATAGCAAGCACAATTAGAGAAGATTATGAGATAGAGAAAGAGACAAAGGATGTTTGATCTTCAAAATTCAGTATAACAAAGTCCATTAAATCATTGCAAAGTTTTATCCTGCAGCACAGGCTGCTTATCCAAAAGTGAAGTTCCAGCCAGTTATACAACCACCTGAAAGTTAAAAGATAAAAGCATATGGCAACAGTCAACAGCTCAACCAAAGTTTAGAAACTCAAAGCTGCTTTCTACACAATTGACTACACCTTTTGAAACTTTCTCCATCTAGAACAGCTAGAAAAGGAAAATAAGCTTGACCAAAAGCCAAGATGGATGGAGTTTGATAACTTTTTTCTTTCTTAGATGAAGAGGTAGTTGGTATCAAAGGCACACTGACCAAGCAAAACTAGAAACTAAATCCAGGCAGCAGTTATGGTTTATTAGTTGTGATGTAAGATTAAACTAAGTAGGGGCAGAGGTGGGCATCTGTTGCTCCTTTGAAAATACAATAAACATGAATCCTTGGGTAGTCGTGGATTGATTTTGCAGTATCTGTACTCCTTTAGCACATCCCAAGTATGTCCTTTTCATAAGCCATATATTACCAATGTCCACTGGGTATTATCTAAGATGTCAATCCAGCTAATTCTATCGAATCTGTTGAACGACTTCTCTACCAAGAGGAAGATGATAAATCACATACAACTACTAACCAGAATCGAAGGCGGCAGCTACTTGCATGACCGAAACAAAAAGGAGATATCATGAAACTTCAATAAAGCAAATAAGAATAACAAAGAGAATGACAACAATAGTAATGATAATTGGAAAAAGAAAAAGAAAAAAGAAGAAGCAACAATAAACAATAGTACTATCAAAGAACATGATGATGACGACGATGATGTCAGGAAAGAAAACAAGGGAAAATACGAAATTGGATAATCTACAATGCTTTTTATAATCTTAAAACAAAGATCCTAGCATTGCATCAAGTATTCTTCTTAATTCAGATCCGGAGCCACAAAGGGGATGATTAACATGGACCATCGAAAATACTTCACATGAAAAGGAAGAAAAAGAAGCACTGCACTTAGCCTAAAATCGGCACAAAAATATGATCTATAAACGCACTGCCAGCCAACAAAAATACTAATTTCACGAAAATTGACAAAGCAATTAAACTGAAAATGGAAAATTCCCTAATTTCACAAGTAATACTCTTTTCAAGAGAGAATATAAGAAAACAATCGCAAGAACAATCATAACAAGAACAATATTCAAAAGAAAGAAACCCTAGCAAATGGCAATTCCATCAACAAAACATGCAAAGACCCCGATCGGATTCACATCCAACAGACCGGAACGTAATCAGTCGGGCAAAATGAAGGAAGTATGAAAAACTTACGTAGATCCTTTGTTGTAGATGTCGATCGAGACTGAAACTCGCTCGGCACCGGATTTGAGTTTGGTAAGACTGACTTTCTTGTGGGCGACTAAGAAAGGAGCATCGGAGCTCGCGACAACCAGTGAAGAGAAGAAGAGGAGAGCAAGCAAAATGGGAAACACATCGTTCATTTTCGGAATCACCATGGCGATTGTTCTCAGATCTTCGTCTTGGATATGGTTTGGGTTCGATGAAAACCCTTTGATGCACGTCGCTGGTATTAAACGAGGGCGGAAGACTGACACCGGTTTCCACTTGGGTGGATTGCGCGACCAAATGAAACTACCGGCTAGTACCAATGTCTGATGTTGGACTCCGGGACAGTTGGTGGAAGGGTGGGTCAGCTGCTCAGGGCTTAATGAACGTCCACCGTCCGATTAACAATAGACGCTTTCAGGTTGTTCGAGCCGGACATCACGGCAGTTATACCTCGCATTTCCTCAACTTTTACGTCGGTTGATCCATGCCGTTCATCTGATTTCTGGCAGAGTGGATATCTCTATGTAGTGTTCTAAAAATAACACCGATCGGTCAACTCTAGTATTCAAGAGAGAGAGAGAAAGAAACCGTTTGATTCCTTGCTACTTTGCCATTTTGGTTAGAAATTGTACTATGATAACATGATTTTCAAAGTCTAAAAAAGAAAACATAATGAAATTGGCAATTGGGATGGCGATCTATTATTTTATTTTCTTAAGATTTTTTGAATAAAATAAAATCATAAGAATTTTTTGCTAAAAACCCCCCTAATTTGATAATATTGCTAAATAAATATTTTATTATCTCATAACCTTTAGTAAAGACTAATTTTAGCAAGTAATTTGCAAATCATCATCATCATCAAGACCTTATCCCAATTAGGGCTCGGCCACATGAATCTTATTCCTCCATTCCTCTCTATTAAGTACTATGGCTTCATTTAGTCTCAAAGTTTTTAAATCTTTCATCACCACTTTTATCCATGTTCTTTTAGGCATTCCCCTTGCCCTTTTAGAACCTTTTACTTGCATTGCCTCACTCCTTTTAATTGGTGCCATTTTTAGTCTCCTTTGGACATGTCCACACCATCTAAGTCTAATCTCCTTCATCTTGTTACATATTAGTGTTGCCCCTAAATTTCCTCTAATATTTTCATTCCTAATTCTATCATTTCTTGTCTTACCAATTATTCATCTCAACATCCTCATTTCTGTGACGCACATCCTATGAGCATGATGTTCCTTAACTGCTCAACACTCTGATCCATAGAGCATGACCACCTTATGGATCTTATAGAATTTTGCTTTTAGTTTGAGTGGCACCCACTAATCATACAAAACTCCATATGTATATCTCCATTTATTTCAACATGCTTAGATTCTTTGGGTAACCTCCTCTCAATCTCTCCACTTTCATGAATCATTGATCCTAAGTACCAAAAGTAGTCTTTTATGGGGACTTCTTGGTTATCAATCTTGATTGGTGCTCCACTCCTACTCCTGTCCTTGCTAAAATTACATCCCATATATTCTGTCTTGGTTTGACAGATTTTAAATCCTTTATATTCTAATGCTTCTTGTCATAACTCTAGCTTTGTGTTTACACCCTCCCTTGTCTCATCAAGTAAGAATATATCATCTGCAAATAGCATGCACTCTCCTCATGCAGATGTTTTGTTAACTTATCCATAACTAGTGTGAAAAGGTATGGGCTCAATGCCTATCCTTGGTGCAATCCTACAAACAGGAAAATCACTGGTCTCGCCACTAGTGGTCTTAACATTTGTTACGCTCCCTCATGCATATATTTATTTATGTCTATATACCCCTATGAAACCCCTTTCTCGCCCAACACCCTCCATATTAACTCTCTAGGGACTCTATTATAAGCTTTCTTTAAGTTGATAAAGACCATGTGGAGGTCTTTCATTCTCTTTCTATATTTATCTACCAATTGTCTTAGTAAGAAAATAACTTCCATGGTAGACCTCTCAGGTGTGAAACCAAACTGATTCTCTAATACACTTGTCTCGTGTCATAGCCTCTTCTCAATCACTCTTTTAAAAAGTTTCATACAGTGGCTTATAAGTTTGATCCCTCGATAATTAGTGCAGCTCTGTATGTCCCTTTTATTCTTATAAATTGGTACAATAGAGCTTTTCCTCCACTCATCAGGCATTTTCTTTGATTTTATAATCTTATTAAACAACTTGGTTAACCAAACTAGCCCAATATCTCCCATATCTTCCAAACCTCTATTGGTAATACCATCGAACCCCATAGTCTTTCCTGATTTCATCTTTTTCAAGGCCTCTTTCCCTTCAAGTATTCAAATCCTACATTTATATCTATAACATCCAATGTTATTTAGATTTATAGCATTTTCAATCCCTATATTCTCAGAGCCATTTTCATTTAACAATTTTTGAAAGTACATTTCCCACCTTTGTTTGATCTCATCATCTTTGACCAATACCCTTTGATCATCACTTCTAATGCACCTAATATGATCTAAATCCCTTACCCTTTTGTTCTCTTACTTTTACAAGTTTAAACACATCTTTCTCACCTTCTCTTGTTCCTAGTCTATTATAGAGCTCATCATATGCCTTAAGTTTAACATCACTTATTATTCTCTTAGCAACCTTTTCAACATTCTTATATTGTTCATAGTTTTCATTATTTCTAGTTTTCTGCCATGCTTTAAAACACATATATTTTTCTTTAATAACTTTTTGCATTGTTTTACTCCACCACCATGTTTTCTTTCCTAATTGTCTTTTACCTTTAGATACTCCTAAGACATCTTTAGCCACTTTCTTAGTGGACTCCGCAATATTAATCCACATGGTGTTTACTTCTACCATCAACTTATTTGTGAATGACATTATTTCTATCCTTTTAAGTTCCACCACTTAGTTTATGGATACTTATTACGTTCATTTCCTTTCTTCCATCTTTTGATATGAATATCCATAATCATTAACCTATGTTGTGAGGTTAAACTCTCATCGGTATCATCTTACAATCCTTACACATTGATCATTCAGTATTCCTAAGTAGAAAAAAGTCTATTTGGCTTTTATAAAGTCCACTTTTATAGGTTATTAAGTGTTCATCCCTTTTCTTAAAGAGTCTATTTGCAATGGCCAAGTTATATGGCAAAGCAAAATTGAGGATAGTTTTTCCCATCTCATTTCGTTCACCTATACCATACCCTTTATGTATTCTATCATATCCTTCCTTTTCTTTTCTTACATGGCCATTTAAGTCTGCTCCTATAAAAATCCCCTTAGTGTTGGGAATTATTGTATGACTCCCTTCATATCTTCCTAAAACTGTCTCTTGATTATATCTTCTAACTATACTTATGGTTTATATGCACTTATAACATTTATGATCTGCTCTCCTAGAACAAATTTTATTATTATAATTCTATCACTGATTCTTTTAACGTCCACAACTTTATCTTTTAATTCTTTATCCATTATTATTCATATGCCATTTTTGTTATTATCCTTTCCTAAATACCATAATTTATATTCATCGATTTCTCTAGCTTTAGCCTCTTTCCACTTGGTTTCTTAGATATAAGCGATGTTGACTCTCCCACATTTTATTATGTTTACTAATTCCAAACTCTTATCTATCAATGTCCCTATATTCTATGTGGTGATACGAATCTTATTCTTTAGAGATATCCTATTTACCAGCACCCTTCTCGACCTCCATGGCATGAACTTATGTCCACTTTTCACTGCACCTGGGTTTTGATGCAGCGCATCGCTTTCGAGGGGACACTCAAGCTGCCTTTGCCCATTTTTCACTACACATGGGATCCGATGTAGCGTATCGCTTATGGGGGAATGCTTAACAACCCTTGCCCATTTTTTACTGCAACCGAGATCCAATTCAGCACATCGCTTATGGGAAACACCTTAGCTTGAGAGAATGTTAGTTTTCAATTAATGTCATGTTAGGGTTGCCATACTTTTAAGAAGCTAGAGATTATTTTCGTTTATTCCATACAAACTAATATACAAATGCGGATTCATTTGCAAGCAGAAAAGAAATAACAAAATCATCTTCAACTTCTCCCTTGCCGACTAGCACCCGACGTAAGAGTTGTCATATTTTTAAGATGTTGGAGATGATTTTCATTTCTTCCTTACAAATTAATATACAAATGCATATTCATTTGCAAGAAGGAAAGAAATAACAAAATCATCTTCAACCTCTCCCTTGCCGGTTGGTACCTGATGTAAGACCCTCCTCCTTTTTCATTTGGGCTTGGAACCAGCATTTGTGCAATGGTAAAGTTGTTATGTGACCTTGAGATCACGAGTTCAAGGTGTGGAAATAGCCTCTTGCAAAGAGGCAAGGTAAGGTTGCATATTATAGACCTTTGTAGTTCGCTCCTTCCCCAGACCCTGCATAGGTTGGAGCTTCATGCACTAGAGCTGACCTTTTATTTGCAAATATATTCTTATAATTAACACAAAAGCTAGTCTTCAATCTTGCCACTCATCAAGTCCACATCACAGCCACTCAACAATCAACAAAAAGCCAACCATTGAGCTCCGAGTAGTAGCTAAACTTTTACTTATCTTAACATGACCTTGTCCTAGGTTTATTAGCAATGGAAACAAGCCATCAAGATCACTCCTAAACACTCAAAAATCCTCCACTTGAAGGAACCCTAATTGACCTAAACAATTATTACACATACTATGGAGCTGCAGGTCACATAATGGACACCTATTGGAACCTTAGGCATTGGATACATGATATGATCAAGGAAAGCCATGTAAGGATTGCTTGCCAACCCAATCTGCACACAAATCTCCTACCAAATCCATCTCAGTCAATGTGATTGACTTTGGTGAACCCAAATGAGAACATCCCAAATGACTTTTTCACATTCTTTGACTAGGACATCCCATGATCTTCATTATAAATGGCCCATCCAATAGTAAGGGTGCACGTCAATCACATGGGTGTTAGGATGATATCATAATCCATTGGAGATGGAGGTAGCTAGAAATGAAATTGCAAAGTCATGTCATTCAAAACTTCGCATCATGGGAAGATGATAAGCATCAGGCTATCAATGTCCTTTCTTTTGATTCGATGATGTCCTGTAACTTCACTAAATCACTGTTTGATGATGGCCCCGTGGACTAGTTGATGGACATGACAACCACAACTCATAGAGAATTGAGGCATTTGATGGATCAAATGAAGGAAATGTATGACAAGGTTTCCCATCTCATTCTAGCTATTGATAACACTTCTCTTATCTCCTCAGCGATGGCTACTTTATGAAAAACAGTCATTTGAACATCATTTCAAGAATAGTATGGTAGACCAAGTCCAAGATGAAATTCATGGACTTTGGCTACTCTTCCAATGTCACCCTTTAAATCTTCAAAAACTAGATTCCTTGCGTACTAAAGTTTAGCCTTTGCCTTGACACACTCCAAAATTTCATATTTGAATGAGTAACAAAAGGAATTTGGACATGAGACTAACCAATTGCTCTAAGGCGCAAACTTCAAGAGTGGTATCGACAAGATGAAATCAATCCAAACATTGGGAGAATCACAAGGAAGTATTCCTCTTACTTGTCTAATCATCCCCTACTTCAATACTATGACGACTATCAATATTATGGGCACAGTGCAAAATTGTATTGCCTCCCAAAATTGCACATGTAGGAAAGTGTGTGCCAGGTGTCACAGACTTGCATTGCAAGGCCCGTGACCAATGCTAGCAGACTCCAAAGGAGGCCTACTTAGCTCATGGACATAACTTAAGAGACTTAGGTTCATCAATTTGTGGAGGAAGATCCATAATCTAGAAGGCCTGACTTTTAGAATTGTCCTTAGAAATATTTAGAATCTAGAATATGGTAGACTTTAGATATTTTATAAGAATGTTCTAGAGGATAATCTCTACCACACATGTGTAACAATCTCTACCATTCCTTGAGGAGGTGGAAAGGAGGTGAGCACCTATAAATAGATAGCTCCCTCATTTGTAAGACATCTCATAATCAAGCTTGGAAGAATTAGAGTACAAGTTAGTGGCAATAATATATATATATATATATATATATATATAATGTTCTTTTCTTGTTTCTTGCTCTTTTCCCATATTTTCTTGTAAGCTTCCGCAATTCAGGGTGAACTTAGCCTTGGTGCCTTGAGTACATTTCAAGACTAAGTGGTGCACAGAATTTTGAAAGTCTGAGCCGGTGACATAGGGCATCCTTGCTTAAGATGTCATAGGGGTAATATAGTTTAAGCTAGAAGACATTTGGAAGTTGTTTACTGAAGAAAAAGGTTACTACATATATCACTAGATTCTAGGGCATGACATTGAGAATTGTTGGGCTTTCCAATTGAACATGCTACTCTTCTATAAGACAATATGCTAGTTGAAGAGATCATGGAAAAGACCCCAAAGTATATTCCTACTCCCTACATGAGTTATTCTTCCATCATCCTGGGGGAGCCACTTAATGAGAGATTGTATCAGGGAACTATAAATGGAGCCATTTATTTTCTCCATCACGGAAAATGCTAGTAGGATCTAGCTTGGGTCCACCAAAATTCATGAGTATTGTTACCATCAAATAAATCCTAGCCCACCAACCTAATTCCTATATACCCTAAATCTAAAACACACACCATTTCATAAAACACATCACTCTCATCTGAAATAACCAAACACAAATAATTTTCAACATATGGTAAGATAAATGCTTTCTAAATGGTGGGTACCTAAAAGGTACATTTAATGAGATGGTGTTCTTAAGCACCAGTCAATTTGATATCAAAACCATTGGGAGAATAAAAGAAGAATCCCCAGGACCTATTATAATACATGAATGAAGCTACAATCATAATAGGTCTATATAGACTTATCTATTTGGATAGGTATATTCATATGCAAGCAGATGATTATGATGATAATCTTATAATATATGAAGAAGTCATGTCTATTGTTGATATATATTAGTGAGCTATGGCCAATGATCTGAGATAGACTCAATGGAAGTTAATAGTCTCAACTTTAGATAATGAACCCCTATGTTTTATCCCTATTGATTGTAAGTGGACTTTCAAAAAGAAGAGACACTTACAAGGCAGAATTGAGGCTCACAAGGCTAGACTAGCAGAAAAATCTATAATCAAAGAAAATAAATTGATTATGATAAAACTTTTTCACTAATAGCTATATATTGAAGTCTATCAGAATCCTATTGGCTATGACCACTCACTTTGATTAGGAAATTTGAAAAAATAATGCAAAAAAATATGTCCATGAATGGTTACCTTGAGGTAAATATTTAAATGGAAGAACCACAAGGTTATGTGTCTGTAGATTTTTTGCACAAAGTGTGCAAATTGTGAAGATCAATCTACAAATTCAAACAAGCCTCACATAGTTAGAACGAACAATTTGATCAAGTCGTAAAAAAGTTTGGCTTCTTGAAAAAACAAAGAGAAGTATGTGTGCAAAAAAAAAAAAGGATCAGTCAGAGTGCTATAACCATCATAGTCCTATACGTGGATTGTTGAGTGTTCATTTTTATACCAAAACCCCTAAATTCTATTTTTTTTTCTTTTGTATTTTATTGTTCATTTTCATATTTATAGGATAGATTGCACTAAAACACTTATTCTTTATCTAACCATAATTTAATGTATTTTTAGGATTAGATAAACATCCAAAGGTAAATATGCATTAAACCATATTTTATGATACTGACTAGGACATTTTTTGTACTTTATAGGTTGTAAATTTGAAGGTGTAAAAGAATAAGTAGTTAGATCAAGTTGGTCAACATTCTAGATCACAAATCAAACTTAGATTGAAATGGATGCCTTTGGTTAATTAAGGATGAGTTTTAGTTGACCCGAATCAATTCCAAAAGTAGAGGCTTAAGTTCTAACATTTCCATAGTACATAGGATGTCCATATTATTTTTAGCATATTCAAGAACCCTATAAGAGAGATTTCCATTCAAGCATAACAAGATCGAATCCCATGTTACCACAAAGATGATACACATTTACACTTATTTTGAATAGATCATGAAAATGGATTCCACTCTATTTCTCTTTCTCATATACATAAAGGGTCCATCACTTAAAGATATCATGGTTTGAAACATGTTGGGCTGAGGCTTGGAAGTTGAGGAAAGTGATGCAGCTACTTAGGAAAGACTTTCTTATATTATAAAGGGGAGTTGCTATTGAAGGAGTTTCCTAAAGTTTAGGTAGTCTTCAGGCTAAAGTATTTTATGTGCGAGATAATGTTAGGTAGGAAGGCTACTTAGACATTAATGAAGCTTGGAGGATGGTTTCCTAAATTTGAAACCAACTCCTAAGTACTGCTACTACTATAATCAATCTCTAGCTTAGTTGTAGGAAGTTATAGGTGACTACTTTTGTTGGAAATATTAGCAATAGGTGTTGAGAAAGGGTTGTTACTAGATTCATGTTGATGGTGTTGTCTTAGCTAATGGGGTTACTAGTTATTAGAAACCCCCTGCCTCTCTCTCAGCTCGGGTTTGGAGAAGTGAATTCTAGGATTCTACTTGAATACTGGAGAAAGTTTGTTTTATTTTTCATTTGTATTTTTCAAGCATTGCAATGATCAACAGTAATGGAAATCAATGGAAGTTTATTTCTTGATTACTGTTTTTCTTTTGTTTTATGTTTAATGATCATTAGTGTAGTTTTTAACAGTGTTTTCCAAGTTGCATTTTAGGATAGTTTAGGATTTAATTTGCTAAAGTTTTTTAGAAGTTTTCTCTCATAGTTTAGGAAGTTAATTTTATATAAATTTTTTGCCTATATTAAAAATAATGTTAGGCTAGTTTCTCTTGCTTAGGGCTAGAGTGGTCCTATCTTTTAATTATGTACCCTACTTATGAATTTTCATTTTTAATTGTTCTTAGAAAGTTGATTTTGAAATTGATTTTAAGTTGGAAAAGATAGATTTATCCTTAGTATAATTCTTTGGTTTTATGTCATCACTTCTCATAGTGGATGCTAGAAACGAGTCCTTGACCTATTATAGTTAAGTTTTACATAGTATTCTTAAGATTTGATAATCTATGTAGCTTTTAAAGTTTTCAATTTCTAAAATTAAGTTTTCAAAGAAATCATTTTTCAAGAAATTAATTGTAGTTTCAATTCAATTCTTGAGTTATAAAAGGAAACAGTAAGTGGTGTGACTAATTTTAGGTAGGCAATCTTTAATCCTAGCAATTTAATTTTAATTAAAAATTCACTGTCATCTCAATCGTATAATTGGACCATTATCATATTCTTCTCTTGTTAGTTTAGTATAATTTTCATAATTTTAGGATGGTTAGTTTAGGTTAATTTGGTACTTCAATTTTTTCACTATATCCTCCCTATGGATTTGACCCTTCATAATAGTACAATTGATTAAATGTACATCAGTAGGAGTAAAGTCAAACATGGATGATATACTACACATTAGAAATGACATAGTCTTTGACAAAAGCATGGTTATTGAACCAAATATGATGAAGGATTTCGGAGAAGTAACAAATAGAAGAGTTGTTAGTTGGAGAAGTAACAAATAGAATAGTACCATAGATTCAACTACACAAGAAAAATACATTGCAACAAATGAAACCATAAAGAAGGTGGTTTGGTACCAAGTTTATCATAGACCTTAGTGTGTCATAATTTCCATTTGATCCCATTGTTGTGTATTGCAATGATAATGGGGCTATGACACAAGCAAAAGAACCTCGCTTGCATAAAATATCAAAGTAAATTAGAAGAAAATATCATGTGATTGGGGAGATAATATAAAGTTGAGATATTGTGACAGTAAGAGTTTCATTAGCAAATAATGTGATTGATCCATTAGCTAACCCTTTACCCTAGAGAGTGTTTGATAAACATATTGAGTCAGTGGGGGTGAAGTTGTTCATGAATGGCTTTGGGTGTGAGTCAAAGATTATTAGAGTTATATATTCTCGATAGCCATCATTTATCACTTTATATAATACTTATTTTTCTTTATTATACATTAGAGGGTACTTAAATTTAAATGAGTTAGATGATGACAAAATTGGGCAAGTTAACCATCAAATGATAACAAGAACCTTAGATAATATTATAGGGATTATATGTAAAAGGTGCTTTAGAATCACAAGAAAACAAGAAATAAGTTCCTTATTCCTTGTAAACCTTAAAAAGTCCTCAAGCGAGCATGAGAGTAGAAATCCACATTTGGATACACTTGCTACATGTGATGTTGCTATTTATATGGAGATGTTGTTTTCTTAGTCTTCTTAAGTAAATGTTCTTGACATACATTTATGATGTACAAAAGTATTTTGAGACATAGGACTTGATCTTGTTTTAAAACACTCAATGGACTTGATTGTAGAGTATTTATTAGATAAACCAAACTATAAATTATCCTTGGATTTAAGGGCTCTATGATGTGAGTGGGCCCAATACCTATCTTTGAGGTCCCAATAAGTAATGCTCATTATATGCCATATTTGGGTGCTAAAAGCATATGTATTAAACTCATAAGAATTGTAAGATGCCCAATGAGGGACCAACCCTTCCTATGGAGAATGATATTCAAAGTGGGACCCCATTGGTTGATCTTATGTAAATACAAGGCCTTAGTGTTGATAAATGGTTTATCTTGAGTGATGACCACATTCATTGGTGGGGCCCATCTATGTTTAGGGATGTTTAATTAAGTCGGTACATTCCCTTTTGGACAAACAAAACATAGAATAGTAGGAGGGCATAATAGTAATTGCACTAAAAGTAATCAATTTTTTAATAGTGGCCACATGTGATGGTTAGTTGTGGATAGCTAGACATCAAATATTTTTTTCTAATTTAATAAAGATTACCCTACAATGGAAAATAGTTTTATATGGAACTCGAAACCCACTAAAGAGAACTCTTAGAGAGATCATACCTTATGGATTTTGTGGCCCATAAGGATATCTAATTTCTCTCCAAAAGAGAGACTTAGAGGGAAAGATAGCCTTGGTGGGCATTTTGTTTATAAGACCCTCTCTCTCTCTCTCTCTCTCTCTCTCTCTCTCTCTCTCTCTCTCTCTCTCTCTCTCTCTCTCTCTCTCTCTCTCTCTCTCTCTCTCTCTCTCTCTCTCTCTCTTAAAGAGAGGAAAAAACCCTATTAAGTGTTGATTTTGAAGCCAACTTAATGAGACGAGAGCACTAAGGAATTGGAAAAAGTTTGCATTTACATACTCTAGTAAATTGTTCAAGGTCTCTTAACTTAGAGGTAGGTAAGATCTAATCCCTTGATTTCTTCTATAAGTTACTAAAACCATGTAATTTGTGATCCAAGGGTTGCGATTTTAGGATGATATTATTCCAACCCTACATTTTATGTTTAAGTTTGGATATTCCACATGAACCAACATTAAGATGTTGACCTTAAACTTGCAACCTTTGTCAATCAGTGATATTCATCTTTTTCCTATTAATAGCTAGGAAATAGAAAAGATTATGGTTTATTTTTCTCTCTTTTCTAATAAAAAAGATTAGTATTGATTGATGCATGGGATATAGCATAGCAAATGGTCGAAGTATTTAGCCTAAGTAGGTAAGCATCATATCCCACACACAAGAGGTATGCTACACATTCTCTTACCATCAAAAGAAGTTATAAGACATAGTTTAAGTTAGAGGCCAACAAAAGAAAAAATAAATACCTTAAAACATATTCATAGATCAGATAATGAGAAGTACATCATCCAGCTTCAAAATAAATAAACAAAAAGATAAAAAACGAGTGCATTTGCAATTATATGTCTGTGTTCATTTATAGGTTTTTTTTTTTTTTTTAGCCCTTTAAAACCTATCTCCCCTTATGCCATGTAGGCAACTTCCTTTCAACCCTATTGTTTTCTTATGTCATATAGGCATTTTTAACTTTTAATTATTTCTATGTTTATCCAATTTTATGGGTTGAATAAATGGGACACTATAGAATTTAGCCTTTCATTAGGTGAATGAGTAGGTCTAAAGGATTTGGCCTATTTATCAAATACCTCTCTCTTCTCTTTCTCACTTAAATGGTGAGAATACTAAACCATTTCCATCTCAATTCCCTTAAATTCTATTGAATAAATACTTATTTCCATCGTCAATCCTAAAAGGGGTGCAACCCCATTGTTTTGTAAATTTTTTAGGGATATGATCCCTTCAAATGATTTAGCCTCATCAAGATGGCCTAGGTTATGAAAATCAAATCTAATGAAACCTCTACAACATTCCATTTGGGCCCTTTTGAATGAAAAATGAATGATACTAAACATTAGAGAATCTCTCTCCTCATAAGATAATTCATTTTTCAATTGATACGTCCCATTTAAATGTTACCTACTCTTTGCACCTATAACTCATGCTGAAATTATCGCTCCCACATGACCGGTGTGCACACACACACATATGGGAACTATTTTAGATTATCACATTAGTAAAATTTATTTGGACTATAATTGACCTTAAGTAGTGGTTGCTTTGTAAATGTATGAAGGTATTCTTGTCTTTTAACTTTTAATTTATTTTATAGTGAGAAGAATGTCAATTAAATGGCCCCTATTATTGACTTAAATTTATAAGAGTTGCCATTTACTTCCTGTTTCTCCATCCCAACTTGGCTGTCGATCTAAGCCCTTTGTGGTAGATAGAGTTGATGAAGGATTATGGCCTCAGCTAAGAGTCAATACTGTCTAGAAAACCAAGCATCACCAAAATGGTTTTGGTTTGTGCCCTAAAGCAATGATGGTTTTCCATGAATCTTAGATATGAAATCAAGGTGTTTCGACAACTGAAAATTAACATGAAAAGCATTGGATGTAGATCACTCAAATGACCTAAGAAACTTTTCTAAAGTAGGACAAGGAGATAAATTCTCAAAATAAAAATAAAATGGTGGATTTAAAAATAAAATAAAATAAAAATCATATCTTAAAATGGTCACTTCTAGCTTTATTTTTCTTAGATAATCGATCAAGAAAGAAGAAAGGAAAGGGCCATCAAATAGTCATACTTTTGGCAAAAAAGTTAGAAAATGGGTTGATTTAAGAAGGTTTCAATCACTCATGGTTGATCACATATATGAAATTACTAAAATCCACTTTCATGGTCTAAGATGATCTCAACCTCAGATTGTTTCTGTTAGGTTTTTAAATTGAACTTTTGTCCCTATCATATTTTATGTTGGTTGAAGACTGTAGTTAGATCAACATCATTGCTATATTTTTATTGTTTGAATTTCTCTTGTATTTGTTGTTTGATGAATTGTAGTTGTGCAAAACTCCAATAACAATTTTCCTAAAGCATGTGCACTATGTATTCAATTCCTTTCTTGGTAGCTAGAGAGAGAGAGAGAGAGAGAGAGGAAGGAGAATGATATTTTTTTTATGGGGATAGTTTAGGCATTTAGATAGTGCTTTTGTAATTAAAAACCAATCTTCCATAAAGACTAAAAGACCTTACATATTTGTCTATTTTTTCACTATAGTAGGGGTATTTTAAGTCCACACAAATTAAGTTGTGTGCAAGTTATGAAACTCACAAATATTCATTGGACTAGGAATGTCCTTCATGTTTAGCTCAACTTTTCACTTGGGATGACTTTTTGGTCTTATTCATTTTCCAAGTCACAAGGAGACAATTCAATAGCTACACCAAGGATCCCCTTCTTATGGTTCACCCCTAAACCCTACATATGTTAGCGTTCTGTGCATCATGGCTACCCTTTTTTGTTTATTTGATAAAATAGCCCTTATTTTTCAATTCCAAAACTATTCTCCCTTGAAACCACTTTACTAATCTCATCTCCCATTATTTCTAGTCAACTCCTCTATTTGTCTCTTTTGTTTCTTCCTTTCCCTACACATCCCATATGTAGCATCAGATCTTATGTAGGGAAGAGTAAAAATTGACCCATGATTTGAGCCACATAGATCTAACATAGAGAGAGAGGAGGAAAACCCATGATTCAAGCACACATATGGTCTCTCTCTCTCTCTCTCTCTCTCTCTCTCTCTCTCTCTCTCTCTCTCTCTCTCTCTCTCTCTCTCTCTCTCTCTCTCTCTCTCTCTCTCTCTCTCTCTCTCTCTCTCTTAGCCACACATCAGATGTACCAACAGTTTCACTATAATTTCTTTCCTAATTTGTGCTTATATTTCCATTTAATCCATAACACTAGTGAAACTCTAGGATTATGAGACCACAATCATGTATTCTACAAGATCTCTATATTATCAAGAATTAGTATGGATGGGTTTGATCAATAACAACCCAATTTCCATGGCCACCAACATTGTTTTGCTGAAGAAGCTTCTTCATGATGCAATTGGAAATTGGCATGTTCAGACTATGAACAACACAAGCAGAAAATTCCAAGCAATGAGCTATAAACTAGAATTCCAATCATGGTCCTGTCAAATTGCATTCTTCCACTCCCAATTTCAACTATGCCTCAAAGTAATCCTTTAGCAACTAGAAAAATAGTGTGGAATATATTGTGAGTGTGGAGCTTGATTGGCTTGATCATGTAGTGCCCGTATCGAAATGTTATGCTACAAACTAGAGGTTTGGGCATTGAGCCCTTGATGCAGGTCCAGGTCACGGATAACTCATCCGGGGATGCAAGGGGGTGGCGTGCTTGCACTAGGGGCTTGAAGTTAGAGTCCCTGGCCCAAAAAAAAAGGTAGATAATTTTCTATTTTGTAATATGGGGGAAGGGGAACAATTGTATCTTGTGCCAGCACACACACACACACACATATGTATGTATGTATGTATGCATTTGCACAACCCTATTTTTCTACAGGGTAGAGATCTTCCATATCATGTGGTGGCTATTTTTTGGCCATGGAGATAGTGAAACTACTAAGCTTGTGGATGTACCTCAATTTAGAGGGAACCACGTAAATCTTTGTGTTTCTTGTTTCTTATCTTTTTGCATCTTCATCACAACTAGTATTAGAGACCTATGTTCAAGTCGGAGTGATGTCAGAAGAAGAAAAAGTGAGAATAGAGAAATTCAATAGCATGAACTTCAGATTCTTGAAGATGCAAATAGAAGATCACCATTATCATAAGGATATTTATCTTTCCTTTGGGCAAAAAATCAAAGAAACTAGACAAGATGATTGATGATAATTGGTAGATACTTGACAAAAAACCCTAGATATGATTCACCTAACCCTTACTACATCTATAGAGTTCAATATCTCCAAAGAGAAGATGACACAAGATTATAGAGGATGTGGGAAAACCTCTCAACATCAAATAAGATACTTTTAATGAAGAAATTGTTCAATATAAAGATGATTAAAAATGGAAGTGTATAGAGCATCTAAATGACTTCAACAATATTGCTGTCCAATTTTGGAATTAGTTGATATTAATTTCAAAGGTGAAGTTTGTGCCTTAATACTTTTGTCAAAATTACCAAATAGTCGGGACAATTTAGTAATGGCAATAAGAAACTCAAGTGGATCTAGAAAATTACAATACTAAGATGTTATGCGTGTTCTCCTAAGAGAAGAATCACACAAAAGATTCATGGCAACCCCAACTAAGGCATCAAGTAATACCTTAAATGTCCAAGGTCGTGGAAGGTCATCAAAGAGGGAAAACATGAATTGTTAGAGGTCAAAGTCTAGAAACAAAAAATCTAGACATCTACGAGAAAAAGATGAAGATTGCTAAAATTGTGGTAAGAAGGGGCATCTAAGATGTGATTATAGAGCTACAAAGAAGTAATCAGAGTACAAATATTAGTAAAGTACACCCTCAGTAAATAGCTCTGGAGGCAATGATTTTGATGCTTTAATTATTTCATTAAATGATTGCAATGTTTTGTGGATAGTAGATTTTGGAGGAGCCTTTCATGCCACTTCACTTTGGGATACTATTCATAATTATGTGAAAGGGGATTTTAGAAAGTTTCTTTATGTTATGATGAACCATGTAGCATTTTTGAAGATGGAGATGTTCAGATAAACTTATCAAATTGGATAATACTACAATTGAAGGACATTAGACATGTACCCTAGTTAAAGAGAAAGGAGTATTGATAACAACACATGGTAAGAAAGAAGGAACTTTGCATGTGACCTTTAATAGAAAAAGCTCAATTGTTATAATAGCTTCAAAGGTAGATACAAGCACTTGACATCACTAACTTAGTTACATGAGTGAAAGAGGGATGACAGTTAGCTTATAAAAGGGAAATTATCAGGTCTGAAATCTAAAGACCTTGATTTTATGAAGATTATGTTAATGAGAAGACAGAAGAAGATGAGTTTCTCAATGGTTAGAAGGATTTCAAAGTTGAAGAAATTAGAATTGGTTCATCCTAATGTATGGGGGCCAGCTTAGGTATCTTCTCTTGGTGGCTTTGTTTATTGTGTTACATTCGTAGATGATATTAGTTAGAAAAAATGAGTTTGTTTTTTGAAATATAAGTTGAATGTATTTGGTGTTTTCAAAAAATATAATGTTTTGATTGAGAATGAAGCAAGAGTAAAGGTGATGACCTTAAAGTCAGAATGGGTAGAATAATATGATAGTAGGTTCACTAGTTAGAAAAAATGAGTTTGTTTTTTGAAATATAAGTCAAATGTATTTGGTGTTTTCAAAATATAGAATGTTTTGATTGAGAATGAAGCAATAATAAAGGTGATGACCTTAAAGTTAGAATGGGTAGAATAATATGATAGTAGGTTCAAGGAGTATTCGTTGTTAATGGAATACGAAGAATGAAGATGATTCCTATAACTCTATATCAAAATAGTGTTGCAGAGCACATGAATAGGATGTTTATGGAACATGCTAGAAGTATGAGAATAGTGACCTAAATAGTTTTGTGTAGATTTTGTGAAAACTACTATCAATTTGGTTAATAGAGGACCATTTGCCTCATTGAATTATGAGATCTCAGAGGAGGTATGGTCTAGAAAAGAGGTAAACCTTTTCCACTTAAAGAGTTTTTTATTGTACCTTTTATGTGCATGTTGATTTACAAAATAGAAGTAAACTTGATCCTAAGTCTAGAAAATGCATATTCATTGGATATGATTTAAATGATTTTGGGTTTGGATTTGAGATGTTGAAATAAGAAAATAATTAGAAGTCAGAATGTTGTATTCAATCAGAATGTTGTCTATATGGACATATTGAATGAAAAGAAAGAAAAATTAGAGCATTTAGAGTATTTAGAGCTTGAAAATACCTCCAAGAAAGTTGTCATGGCCTAGCATAAAGCTAATATAGAGACAAAGCCTATAACATCCATTTGCATTGAGGAAGGAGCTAAGAGAAATGAAAGCTCTAGTTCATCACTTTCCACTACTCCATTATAAATGTTGATTAACAATAGTGAACCAAAATGTTTTTGAAGAATCTTTTCAAGTGAAAGCCAAGGAAAAATGAAACTTAGCCATGAAAGATGATATGAAGTCTCTGTGGTCAAATGAAACATGGGATTTAGTTTAACTACCCAAAGGAAAGAAAGCACTACATAATAAATGATCTAATATTAGATCATTTTTAAGTGTTGCAGCTTTAGAGGACTTGCATTTAGAGCAATTAAAAATAAAGACTACTTTCATTGAGACTTGGAAGAACATATGTACATGTGGCAACCACATGGGTATATTGAGTTTAGGAAGGAAAATATGATATGCAGCCTTAAAAAGAGTCTATACTATTTAAAATAGAACTCAAGACAATGGTACAATAAATTTGATCTTTTCATATCTAATAATATTTTTATTAGATGTCATGCTAACCAATATTGTTGCTTTAATATATTTATAGACTCATATATTATTCTTTTATTGTATGTGGACGACATGCTTGTTATAGGATTAAGCATGCATGAGATTTCAAATATGAAGCATTAACTCTCAAAGTAATTCTTAATTAAGGAGTTAGGTCTAGTAAAACCAATCCTTGGGATGCAAATTAGCAATAATAAAATAAGTAAGAAATTAAGGCTATCACTAGCTGAATATATTGAGAAGGTTCTTAAGGGGTTCAACATGGTAAATGCTAAGCTAATAAATATTCCTTTGACAAGCCACTATAGACTTTTAAAGAAAGAGGAGATAGACATAGAAAGATAGTGAGTATATGTATAAAGTTCCAAATGCAACAACTATCAGTGGTTTGATGTATGCTATGGTATGTTCAAGAGTAGATATTGCTCAAGCGGTGGGAGTTGTCAGTAGATTTAGGAATAATCCTAAAAAGGAGCATTAAAGGGTAGTAAAGTAGATTTTTATGGTATCTAGGAGGTAGCTTAGATATGACATTATGCTATGGAGGATCATAGATCACTTTACATAGATATATGTAGATGCTGGTGTTAAGTATTCAATTTTGGTAAAAATACCACTAATTTAGTATTTAATTAGAGCATTTAGACCATTACTTTTAAGATTTTACATAAAATATTTCATTTTAGCTTTAATTGGCCATCCAATCGTTGAATTGTAAAATTTAGTGGTTAGATGACTATTAAAGCTAATGAATGGTTTAGATTGCGCTAATTGGGTCTTGTGCATTGCAGATCAGTCAACTCAGACGTGGACGCTTCAGATTGAATCAAGGATATTAGATGGAGATCAGATGAAGTTTCATGGAAAAAAGAGGATTTTGAAGAGTCCTAAGAAAAACAAATTTGAAGACTTTCAGAGGTCTAGCAAGACCAGAAAAGCTAGTGGACCCCACATAACTCTATCTCTCTATCCCCACTCTCTTATCCCTATCTTTCTTTTCTCTTATCTCTTATCTTCCTCTCTTTCACATTTCTCTCTCCCTTTTACTTTTAATCCCCTCCTCCATTATAAAAAAAGGGGGTTTTCCCTTTTGGGAGCCTGGGGCTAGCTCTCTCTCTCTCTCTCTCTCTCTCTCTCTCTCTCTCTCTCTCTCTCTCTCTCTCTCTCTCTCTCTCTCTCTCTCTCTCTCTCTCTCTCTCTCTCTCTCTCTCTCTCTCTCTCTCTCTCTCTCTCTCTCTCCACAGTCAGCCCGCAACCCTTCCTCCTTTCTTCTTCTATCTCCATCCCCTTTCTCTCCTTCTCTCTTTCACTACTCTCACTCCCAATCTCTCTTCATCTCTCGCTCCTTTCACCACCTGACCGCACCGGCCAGCACCCAAGACCAGCCCCAACGGCTTCCCAATCCAATTCACTGCTCCACTACCCTCAGCCTATACTGGCAGCCATCGCATGGATTCACCTCTGCTCCATCGTTTCTGGCTCGCTAAGGGAGAGAAAACCCAGATCGGGTTTTCTCCCATCTCTTCCCCTCTCCTCTCCTCCTCCGACCGGTTGCATCATCTTCCCCGCCCCTGAACCAAATGACGCCTGGGCGTCATTTTTTTTTACCAGCCAGGAGCTCCCCTCCTCCGCCCATCCACACTGACCAAGCTCCCATCAGCCTCTACATCATTAGCATCCCAACACCCCAGACCGTCTCCCCTGTCTATCATGATCGGACAGCCTAGCCTGGCATCACTGCACTAGTCCAGCACTGGCCAGATGAGTAGATCATCTTCTCCCTCCTCAGGCTCCATCTCCTTCTCCGGCGTGGTTCTCTGTTTCTGGCCGGCATAGGGAGAGAAAACCCAGATCTAGGTTTTCTCCCCACCTTTTTCCTCTCCCTCCTTCTTCTCCTTCCTCTTTCCTTCTTCTTCTTCTTCTTCTTCTCCTTCCTTCCTCCCTCCTTCATTCTTCCCTTCTTCCCCTTCTCTGGTTTACCCCTCAAACGGGTTTTCCTGGTTTTCGATTAAAACTAGGAATTTAAGCAAATTACACATCTGCACTGTTAAATCTCAGAAATTGCCAACGGGTCCCCTGTTTAATTCCTACTCTGTCCTTTTTTAAAAATACCGTCTGTGTCCCCAGTTTAATTCCAACTGAGTCCCTGATTTAATTCCAACTGTGTTCCTGTGCTATTCTGGTTTTACCTTATCTTCATTCTGACTATTCAGGGATAGTGCAATCCAAGGACAAGATTATCTAAGACGCCTTTTAGTTTTATTTTCTGTTTTCTTTGGAATAAATAATTGTACAAATTGCAGAAATTGAATAAATCTGGATTTTAGTTTATTTGTAGTATATTCTTTGTTTTTATTCTTTTAGTTGATTTTTATTTAAAACTCCATCACTTCAAATCAAGTCATCGTGGGATCGACCCGTACTTGCATAAGCTACACTACAATAGCCCGTACACTTGCGGTTAAACAATCAACAAGTTTTTGGCGCCGTTGCCGGGGACTTGCAATGGAGTTTTTATAAAATTTAATTAAAAATGCAAAAAATTAGAAAAAATGCAAAAGATACAAAAAGATACAAAAAATTAGGAATTGATTTTAGGCATTCTTAGGTGCATCTTTAGGCATTTTTAGTGCATAACCACTTTATTTCCTGAATTCGATACTAATTATTATTTTTCTTTTTCAAGAAATTGGAGTGAGCTTCATCAATTAGATAGATTTTTTGCTTTCCTAGATTAGGAATTTTATTTTTGAGTGAATCTTGTAGTGAGCCCCTTGTAATTTGCATTTTCAATTTCAATTTTAAAGGGTTGTAATAATATAGGGCAAGTGTAGGATAAGGTAGCCCACACTTGATTTTCATCAGAAACCTCACTGTAAGTCTTCTCACTCATTTATTTCCTAGATTAGGGTTTGCATTTAGAATAATTTGCATTGTTTGGTAGTTAATTGCATATAGAAAGTATCTGTTATAATTGTTGCATCTTAGGGTTTGCATTAATTTATTGCTTTCAATTGCATTTTAGGACACGTCTAATGCTTTAAGGTGAATTATATGTTGAATGAATTGCCATAGTGTGTGAAAATTAATTAGTAAGGGCACCCTACCCCCACAAGATCAAGGGTGAATTTCATCACCACTCCTTGGCCCACCTAGGATAATTACCTCAAGCGCGCAACCTCTCCGCTCACATTAAGTTAAAATCAATCAGAAGAGACCTATAAGGCCATCACATGCTCGTAGGACCCTCTTAATAGGACACGAATTACTGTCAATCCGATTACTTTTGATCACTGTGGTTATTAGGGGTTGTCTAATAGAGCCTTGCTCTTCCCTCACCTCCTGTCGACGTTTGTTGAGGTATAAACGCCTCCTTACACGAGAGTTGTATTAACTGCTTTGGTTAGAACCTAACTGGTAAGCAGTAGTCAACTCCTAAAGAGAGTAGGAGCGTTAGATTAGGCTAATTAAAAGCGTTGTCCCCACAAAAAATCAAGAAAATCAAAATATCTATGCTTGCTAGCCTTAGGGGATTGCTTAATTGTGTCCTGTTTTGTGCATCATTTTATGCATTTAGGTTGCATCATTTAGGATAGTTAAAAAAAGAAAAGAAAAAAAAGAGAGACAAAAACCAAAAAGATCTTTTGTTGTATGCCCTTTTGGATACGTGACAAAACCGGCTGATTAGTCTCATACGACCAAAAAGACAGACCAACAATGGTTGATCAACGATCAAGGGTTAACTCACCCCATGGTAGTGTCAGAGGTGGTCAAGGTCCTCAACTCATCATGAATGAGGACCCACCACCTCTAATTGATGATGAATATCAACCTCCACTAAGGAGGAATAATCATCAACAAAGAAATTGGAGAAGGAATGGAAATAGGGAATGGGACCAACAAAGTGACCATGGAGAAAATGATGTTTATCAGAATCCTCATAGACGAACCTTAAGAGACTTCCTTCAACCTACACGCACCAGTACACCCTCTTGTGTCATTCTTCCTCAAAATGCTGGTGCGTTAGAATTAAAAATGAGAGTAATTCAATTACTTCCCAAATTTCATGGGCTGGATAGTGAGAGTCGTTATTTGCACCTTAAAGAATTTGATGAGGTAAGTAGTACCCAAAGAACCCAAAATATAGGTCTAGATACTGTCAGGCTTAAGCTATTTCCTTTCTCTTTAAAGCAAAAAGCAAAAATGTGGTTTAATGCACTGCCACCAGGTTCCATAAGGACTTGGAATGAAATGACTAGGGAATTCTTGAAAAAGCTTTTCCCTACACATAAAACAAATACACTCCGTCATAAGATAATGAACTTTACCGAAAAAGATAAAGAATCATTCTACCAATGCTGGGAAAGGTTCAAAGATCTATTGCTTACTTGCCCACATCATGGCTATGAACCATGGCACATTATCAGCTTCTTTTATGAAGGACTTAATTCTGACATGCACCAGTTTGTAGAGATGATGTGCAATGGTAACTTTTTGAATAAACAACCAGATGAGGCGGAGGAGTATTTGGAATGGCTAGCTGAAAGTGCACAGACCTGGGTTGACTCAGAAAGAGTAGAACATTCAGATAGACCCAAGCCCACTACCACATCTACTAGGGGAGGCTTGTATGCCATGACTGAAAAAGATGAAATCAGTGCCAAAGTAGCAACCCTAGCTAGAAAAGTAGAAGCCATGGAAATGGGAACGAAAACCTTAACTAATGATGAACAAGAGTGTGGCATTTGTGAAAGTACATCACATCTTACTCAGGAATGTCCTACCATCCCTGCATTTCAAGATGTACTTCATGATTAGGCTAATGTACTCAATAATTATAAAAGACCTTTCTCCCCATATTCAGAGACATATAATCCCAATTGGAGAAACCATCCAAATTTCAGTTGGAGAAATGGACCTAATGCAAATGTCTCACAACCAGGCCCATACCAGAGTCATCAACAACCAAACCAAGGACTACTTGCCCCACCACCATACCAAACTCATCAACCTCATTCTCCTGGACTTTACTTGCCCCCACCTAAAAGGCATGTAGAGGATAATCAAGTTAATCAAAATCAGGAAAGGAAAATTTCTCAATTAGAAAAGTCTGTGAATGAACTAAAAAACATGATGAGTCAAATGATGCAAAATATGGAAAAAGAAAATTTCCTAGCTCAACCAAAAGCAAACCCTAAGGGAGTGCATGCGGTTAGCATTAATACATCTGATGAAACATCTAGCTCTACCATGGAACAAACTAAAGCTTTTACTATTCTTAGGAGTGGTAAAATAATTGAGAAAGATGAACCTCAAAACATTGAAAAGGTAGAAAAACCTAAAGAAAAATCTAAAGAAAAGGACCATGTTTCACCTGTTGACCCATGTCCATTCCCTACTCCATTCCCTCAAAGGTTGCTCCAAGCCCCAAAGTCTGCCTCTAATGATGAGGATTTAGAGGTTTTCAAGCAAGTCAATATCAACATACCGATCTTAGATGCTATAAAACAAATCCCATCATATGCCAAATTCTTAAAAGACTTATGCACTATCAAGAGAAAATTAAATGTCCAAAAGAAGGCATTTTTGAGTGAACAGGTTAGTTCTATTCCTCAACATCATACACCACCAATGTACAAGGATCCTAGTTGCCCCACTCTTACTTGCATTATTGGCAGCTACAAGATTAATCAAGCTCTTCTTGATTTAGGATCTAGTGTAAACTTATTACCATACTCAGTATACGAACAGTTAGGTCTGGGTGAACTGAAACCTACATCTACTACGCTCCAGCTCGTTGATCGTTCTCTAAAAATACCGAGAGGGGTAATAGAGGATGTGTTAGTCCAGGTAGAACAATTTTGTTTCCCTGTAGATTTTTTGGTTCTAGATACACAACCGGTGGTGAATAAGAAGAATGAAATACCAGTCATCCTGGGGCGACCATTTTTGGCTACGTCCAATGCCTTAATCAATTGTAGAAATGGTGTGATGAAATTGTCCTTTGGCAATATGACAATAGAGCTCAACATCTTCAGTATCTATATGCAACCTGGTGAAACTACTGATGATTTGCACAGTGTTAACATGATCAATTCAGTTGTGCAAGATCATTTTCAGTCATCTTCCTTATCGAACCCCCTTGAGGCATGTTTGGCCCATTTTAATGAGTTTAATGAGGATGCATTAATAGAGGAAGTTAATGCCCTCCTTGATTCTGTTCCTATCATGGATACAAAAAAATGGAAACCTCATTTCGAGGAGCTTCCATTACATGAGATCATCAGAGTGGTCCCACTCAATTTACATTCATGGTAGTCTATTGTGTCATAATGCTACCATCACCAAAAATTTCAAGGTGGATGAAATATATAGACTATCGTGAGATTTTGAAGTGGTGTGAGAAATCTTGCCATTTCATTATTGGAATAGGGAAAACTCAAAGATAAATGAGGTTATGTCTAGCTGAAGACGTTAAACTTAGCGCTCACTAGGAGGCAACCCAGAGTTTTTCATTTTTGTTGTTTTCTGCATCACCCATATTCATTTTAGGTCCTACTTTTTAAACATTGAGGACAATGTTTCTGTTAGGTTGGGGGGTGTAGAATTCTAGAAAATTCTATTTTTTTTAGTTTTTAGTTGTTTTCCTTGGTTTTTCCAAAAAAAAAAATTTTAAAAATGAAAAATTTTAGGTCATTTCATATACCATGATGAGAATTGGATTTTCTGGAGTATAATCTGGATAACTTTAGCTTATTAATGGAATTGAATATGATTAATTCATCGTTTTACTCATTTTCTAAAGTATTTCATGAAAGCAAAGTCTCATATCACATCTGTACACGCAGTTGCATATAGATAGTCTAAATTGATAAGTGACTATAACTTAGAAATTCTAAAGAAATTCAGTAGAGACCTATAACCTAAGTGAGTTTTAGAGTCATTCATCTTTTTGAGAGGTTATAAATGTTCCTAATTTTCTTCAGTGTACTTAAAGAAAATTGATCCCAAACTCTTAAATTTGGCTAATTACCTGAATAATTAGAATACTACCTTTAAAATTCTGGAAATTCATTGAATTTGATAGATTATAAGAAACCTAGAAAATGATTTAGGCCATCCTTGTTGTAAGCCTAGAGACATAAAGCCTACCCAGAAGTATTTTACCACTAGTTAGCCAACTTGAGCCTTTTAATATAAGCCTTTTCTTTTATCACCAAAATTACCTTTACCCATATTAACCCACTATTGATTATCCATTACCCATTTTCTTTGAAAAATAAGGTAGAGATGAATGAAAGAATACCTTTTAGTTGCAATGAAAGTAGAAAAGTGGATATGAAGAAAAGAAATATTCTTCAAAGTGAGTCAAAAGTACTGAAAAAGAAAGAAAAGATTCTGGAAAAAAAATGAAAAAAAAGAGAAGTTTGAAGAATGCAAAGAAAAAAAATAGAAAAAGAAATATTCACTTCAGCAAAGAAAATAAAAATTATCAACTTTAGTTGGAGACCTCTACTTATTTTTTTAAGAAACTTTGAATATCCTTATACCCTTTCTTTGGTACCCTGTCCTAAGCCTATGTTTCGTCCCAGTTAAAGGCCTATTGATTCTAGGAGAAATATAGTCTTGATAAGAAAATGAATGGATAGGATTTAAAAGAATAGTATTTCTACATATTCCAATGCAATGACATCTATTCCAAAGGGATCAAAATCATTAAATTCCTTATTAACTCCTGTTCTTCATGAGTATATGTGAGATAAATTTGTTTTCATTGACTCTTCTCAATTAATCAAAAGAGAGACATGATTTGAACCTTCTATCTGAGAGATTTTATTTCTGAGCGTATGCCATTAGTAAGGATTGAGGTCAAAACATATTTCAGATGTAGTTTAAAAGTTAGAAGTCTACTTAGAGATAAAGATTATTCTATGTGTAGACTGCATATGCACATACTCCCTCTAAGATCTGAATTCAAATGGAATGTTTTTAGCATATGGGTAAGGTTTTGATTCTTCAGTCATTTTTTATTAGTTTGCTAAAGTGGATAGATTTATTGAAGATAATTCTCTAAGAAAAAAGTAGAGATGACTTGAAAAATAAAAATTTATGAGTTGATTTTTTTTGCATCTTTTGCTGGGGACTAGCAAAATGCTGGTTGGGGGTGTGTTAAGTGTTCAATTTTGGTAAAAATACCCCTAATTTAGTATTTAATTAGAGCATCTAGACTATTAATTTTAAGATTTTATATAAAATATTTCATTTTAGCTTTAATTGGCCATCCAACCGTTGAATTGTAAAATTTGGTGGTTAGATGACTATTAAAGCTAATGAATGGATTAGATTGAGCTAACTGGGTCCTGTGCATTGCAGATCAGTCAACTTAGACGTGGACGCTCCAGATCGAATCAACGATATTAGATGGAGATTAGATGAAGTTTCATAGAAAAAAGAGGATTTTGAAGAGTCCTAAGACAAAACAAATTTGAAGACTTTTAGAGCTCTAGCAAGACCAAAAAAGCTAGTGGACCCCACCTAACTCTATCTCTCTATCCCCACTCTCTTATCCCTATCTTTCTTTTCTCTTTTCTCTTTTCTCCCTCTCTTTCACGTTTCTCTCTCCCTCTTACTTTTAAATCCCCTCCTCCATTCTAAAAAAACGAGGTTTTCCCTTTGGGGAGGCTGGGGCTGGTTGACTTTCTCCCTTTCCTCTCTTTCCCTCACTGCCTCTTTTCTCCCTTCTACTTTCCTCTCCTCACCTTTATCTCACGTTCCCTACTTTCTCCCCCACGCTCTCGCCTCTCTCTCCATCTACCTCCTATTGCTCTCTCTCTCTCTCTCTCTCTCTCTCTCTCTCTCTCTCTCTCTCTCTCTCTCTCTCTCTCTCTCTCTCTCTCTCTCTCTCCCCAATCAGCCTGCAACCCTTCCTCCTTTCTTCTTCTATCTCCATCCCCTTTCTCTCCTTCCATCTTTCTCGATTTATCGCTACTACTTTCTTCTCCTTCTCTCTTTCACTATTCTCACTCCCAATCTCTCTTCATCTCTCGCTCCTTTCACCACCTGACCACACCGGCCAGCACCCAAGACCAGCCTCAACGGCTTCCCAATCCAGTTCACCGCTCCACCGCCCTTAGCCTATACTGGTAGCCATCGCACGAATTCACCTCTGCTCCATTGTTTCAGGCTGGCTAAGGGAGAGAAAACCCAGATCATTTTTTATCCCATCTCTTCCCCTCTCCTCTCCTCCTTCAGCCGGCTGCATCACCTTCCTCGCCCCTGAACCAAACGACACCTGGGTGTCATTTTTTTTACCAGCCAGGAGCTCCCCCCCTCTGCCCTTCCACACCAACCAAGTTCCCATTACCCTCTACATCATTAGCATCTCGACACCCCAGATCGTCTCCCCTGTCTATCATGATCGGTCAGCCTAGCCTGGCATCACCGCACTAGTCCAGCACTAGCCAGACGAGCAGATTGTCTTCTCCCTCCTTAGGCTCCATCTCCTTCTTTGGCGTGGTTCTCTGTTTCCGACCGGCTTAGGGAGAGAAAACCCAGATCTGGGTTTTCTCCCAACCTTTTTCCTCTCCCTTCTTGTTTTCCTTCCTCTTTCCTTCTTCTTCTTCTTCTCCTTCCTCCTTCCTCCTTCCTCCCTCCTTCATTCTTCCCTTCTTCCCCTTCTCCAGTTTACCCCTCGAACGGGTTTTCGATTAAAACCAGGAATCTGAGCAAATTACACATCTGCCCTGTTAAATCTTAGAAATTCCCAATGGGTCCCCTGTTTAATTCCTACTCTGTCCTTTTTCAAAAATACTGTATGTGTCCCCACTTTAATTCTAACTGAGTCCCTAATTTAATTCCAACTGTGTCCCTATGTTATTCTGGTTTTACCTTATCTTCATTCTGACTATTCAGTGACAGTGCAATTTAAGGACAAGCTTATCCAGGATGCCTTTTAGTTTTATTTTCTTTTTTCTTTGGAATAAATAATTGTGCAAATTGCAGAAATTGAATAAATCTGGATTTTAGTTTATTTTTAGTATATTCTTTATTTTTATTCTTTTAGTTGAATTTTATTTAAAACTCCATCACTTCAAATCAAGTCCTCGTGGGATCGACCCGTACTTGCATAAGCTACACTACAATAGCCCGTGCACTTGCGGTTAAACAATCAACAACTGGTATAGCTACAGACCTTAATGACATAAGAAGTACTACTGGATAAATCTTTACTTTGGGGAACACAGCAGTTGGTTGGGTGTCAAGGTTATAGAAAATATTTGCTCTCTCAACAATAGAAGCAAAGGATGTTGCTACAATAGAAACGATTAAACAAATGATTTGACTACAAGGGGGAGGAGTTGAGAATGAAGCAAACTAACTACATTTTAGATAGTGATAGTCCAAATGCTATTCATCTGGCAAAGAACTTGGCTTTTCATGATAGCACAAACATATTGACAAAGGTGTCATTTCATAAGATCATATTTGAAAGAAGTTCCATTTTCTTTAAAAAAGATACATACAAGTGATAAGTTTTAAAATAATCTGCAATTTCATGGGTCTATTGTAGTTTAGACAAGCCAAATAAAGGTCAATCCCATTAGGACTTCAATTTTAGGAATTTTAATTAAAATCCTATTTTATTTACTTTAAATTAGCCAATATTTTAATTAATTCAAAAAATTACTGAAAATGAAGAATTCTTTCTAAAAATTATGCAATCTTACATAAACAAAGCCTAGGGTCTATATTCCATTATAATGGAATTAAACAAGTCTATGTTCAAGAAATGGAAATTTTTTCCATTCATTTAATAATTTTTCGTAAAGTTCTATTTTAGGTATTTTCTTATCTTAAGTAATTAACACAAGTTATTATATTTACTCAATGCATAGTCTATCTTTTTAGGGCACTGATGTTCTTTAATTACTATGGCAAGTACATGGATCTACTGGAATATAAAAGGTGCAAGTATACGTTGATCCCATGAAGACTCTTAAACTGGAATTTAGATAAAATCTAAATCATTACACTTTTACCTAGCCAAAAAGAATAAATAAACAAGGAATTTAAACACCGCTACTTAATTTTAATACTAAAGAAATAAAAGAACAATTATAAGCTTAAGTAAAGAAATAAATGAAGTTAAAAAGAAAGGATTTTCATTAATTGTGTAATATGTTATAATGGAATTACTAAGAGAATACATAACAAAAAAGACACATTAAAAGAAACTTATTATGCTGGGCTAGGATTCTGCAATAAGGCTCTCTTGTTGTGTCACTCAACGGGAGCTTGTACATTTTTTTCAACCAAAGATACACTAGAAACTACCACCAATATTTTCTCATATGTAACTCAACGTGTCATTTCCCTAAAGTTGCTCAACTTCAATCCAAAGATCCTTAGCAATGAAGTGGTAGGGCAGCCAAGGAAAGTGGTGCCTACTTACATTTCCTAAAAGTTCACCATCCATAATGAAAAAGAAGAGAAGAGATGGAGGAAAAAAATTGTATTCTTCTCCTTAGCTAGAAACTCTAAGGAAGAGGGTAATTTTTCTAGGAGAACGCAAGGAAAGGAACTACGTGATTCCAGAGACTATAAATAGAGGGTGGTTGTAGGGAGTGAAATAAAAGAAGATAAGAGACTAAAGTGAGTTTCATTCACCAAAGTTGGATGTCTCACTTTGGGATGTGAAAGTGAGATGAAATAAAAGAAGGAAAAAGACCTAAGTTGGGAAGTCTACCAGAGATGGACATCCCACATTAAGATGTTAGAAGGGAAGATGAATGAGGGTTAGAGTGGAATACACCCATTGGCCTTGGGTGTTCCAATCTAAAATGCAAAATAGATGAAGAAAAGAATGGAAAGAGGGAATTAAGTTAAGGATGCACCCATGGGCCTTGGGCATCCCACTTTAGATTATAAGAGAAATGGAAAAGTAAAACAAAAAATGGAGACAATGGTCCTCGGCTTAGAACTCACTAAATTCTAACTTAAGGAGATGGTGAAGGAAGTAGTTACTTACTTGGGTTGAAGTATTCCTACTCTTCAGCATGATACCTTAAGCTATGCATTAGAATGGCTTTATGGTTGGAATAAAATACTCTTACCTTTGCTTATCGAAAGTGGATGTGTGAAGCTGTGGGAGAGATGGCAAGAGTGATCTCCCTCCCTCTGTTCCTGCTGACTTAGGTTTTGTGCTCTAGGGAAGTTGAGAGATGGTTCTCCTTCTCCTTTATCTCTTTTTAGTTCTAAGGTGGAAGCCCTAGTGATTGGATGGCTAAGATCATAAGGAGAAGGAATAAGGGACTGGTTGAGATGCAAGGGAGAAAGGAGGAAAGAATGAAAATGGAAAAAAAAAAAAAAAAAAAAAGGTGGGAGGAGGGTGTGGAATTCAATTTGGGAATGTGGATACATTGGATGGAGGAAAAATGAAGGAGATTGGACGCGGTATATTGATCAGGATAAAAAGGAAAGATAGGGTAAGAAAGGAGGAAAGAGATGAGGAAGAATAAGAAAGAAGAATATATGGGATAAGGGAACAAAAGGGGATAAGATATGATCTCCTAGAGTTGGAGGTTGAATGGGCTGTTTTGGATGAATGGTTGGATGAATATCCTTCTTATGTGGATGCTAGAGATGGGAGGATGAAGATTTTGTTATGGTTAAGGAATTTTCCTCCATCTTTATCTAAAAATCAAATGATCCTCCTTTAAGGACAAAGATGTCTCCTTTTCATGCTTAGTTGATCATGTGCATCTCCTTGTATAGAATGAGGGATAATGGTCAAGATTGAGGTTTGGATCCTCTTTATTTCTTTACCCTTGGATCATACTTCACTTAGGATTGAGTTGGTGTAATTGCTTTCAAGTTTCCTTGTTCAAAATATAATATTTTGTAGCTCTTTTATTCTCAACCCTTGGATCAACTTGCATAGAGTGGATGGCTTATATTCCATTGATATTTCATTATCCACTCTATGTCTCCTCTATTATCTCCTAGCCCACCATTTTATTCTATGACCAATAAGCTTCAAGGAAAATAGAACATCTCCCTCTTAGAGTGAGACATTTTTCTCCTAAACATAAGGTGGACAGTCCATCAAAAAATCTCCACCAATGGGCATCAAGTCTGGTCTTCCTTCTTTGAGGTCCATCCTTGTTTGGGGTAGTTATCATTGGTTTCTTAGGATATCCATAAACAAGGATAGATCTTGGCCTTTGAATGCTTGAAAAGGGTGATTGTTGACCGTAGATTTCCTATAAATTGTCTCTCTCATCTTCTCCTTTATTTTCTCTTCATTTTTTTTTCTTATTTTCTTCATGTAAAAATATGGAACTAAGGGAGAATACCCCACCTTACATGAGAAGCTTTTTCAACTCCTTTGGTGGTCCCCTCTTTTGGTTGAGTAAGTCTTCATGCGGCCCTTAGTCTTCACACTTGTTTGGTTTCATAAAAGCTCTTACATATTGATATATGATGTATGTGATTTGAACTTTCCTTAGAAGCTTTCCAAGGTGGTGGAACACCTGCATGCATTTATGAGAATTCTGTCACCTTTAATTTTTTATAGGAGTAGTCTCTTTTAAAATGAGAATTGTGCGTGGGGTTTTTAACTGCTTTGACTTTGATAACAACACCTCCTTAATATTATGCTCCTCTTGAACTTTATATTTGGAAAGTGGGCCCATGAAATAGGTTGGACAATGATCTTGCCCTTTTAGTCTTTTTATTGCAAAAAATATCCATTTTTATCAATTGTACCCTAATCTTGTAAAATGTAGAATTAACCCTAGTTAATGATATTTAAGTTATTTTTGGAGCTAAAATATATATTTCAAAAACAAAAAATCTAAAGAAAATTCTTACCAAGTTTGCAGGTGTTGTCATCTACATTTACCATAAGCAAAAAGCCTTTAAAGACCAAACTCACCCCTAGTGGATGAGCTATGGTCTCATAAGGGTTTCTAGAAATGATATTTATAAACATGTCAAGAACTTTTATGAAAATCCTTGATTTCTCTTAGAGAATTTGTTCCATTTAGAAATGATCAATAGTTTAAATCCTACTATTCTGCTAAAGATATTCCATTACAAATCAAACCTTGGAGTGCGATGTGTGAATATAACCAATATATTGTAATTATTAGTCTACAAGTAAATTATAACCTAATTACCATCCGAAAGTATATTTTGAATTCAAATTTCATTGGATAATTTTATCATTTAGAAAAAGTTAAAACTCTCATTAATATGTGAGTAGAATAATGTTCGTTAAAGCAAAATTCTTACAATTTTCATACCAGAGAATGATAACTTAGAAAGAATCTAGTAACGGTCATGTAAAAAATATCAACTATTAGGAATGTTACACTACCATATTCCCTACTTAGTCATAACTATATCCAAGTCATACTTCTCCTTATATTTAGTTATGATTTCTATTATGAAGAAACATGGGCTTAGGATTGGGTTGTCAAAAAAATAGATATAAGGTTAAACAAAGATTATTTTGAAAGATATGGAAAGGTCTTGTACCAGTGTATTCACAACTTTTGTTTTCTCATAAGAGTGGACATTTCCTTTTTCATGGACTAACTTTTCTTTTCTCATTTTTCCTCTTTGACTTTTGGTATAGCCTTTCTTTGCATTTTTCTCTTTTCATCTCTTTTTATGTTCATCGCTTAAATTGTATTGTTTATACTTCTCATGATAATTGTTCTACATATTCCCAAAACAAGTGCATAGAGGATATATTATAGGGGTATAATATAGGTAGCAGTTATTGGGTTCACAAAGAAAAGGCTTAATGTAAAGGCTTAAGGGCTTAACTAGAAGAAAATAACTTAAGGAATTTTAAAGGATTTGTGTTTACTAGTGATGGCCTTCATTATTTCCTAGGTTTCATTGGCTTAAATTGACCATAAAATTAAGTGATATATGGTATAGTCTTTCAATGTTTTCACAATAGTTGACTGAGATGATGAATAATGAGACCAATTAGGAATTTATATCTGCTAAAAAGAACTTTTAATTTTTATATAACCCTTAGAAGGGAAGAATGTCTCTAAAGTTCATATGGGTTGATATTCTGCACTTGTCTTCTTTAGGTCTCTAAGTTATATTTTCTCTTCAACTTAAACTATATATATGCCTATTTTGTGTAATGAATATTCTAAGTTTAATTTTCATGGAATACTTTAAAAAAGATAAAATAGTGCAATAATTATACACAAATATATTAATAAGCTAAAGTTGAAAAGATAGACTAAATATTCAAAAAATCTAATTCTTCATCCTTGTAAAGGAACTTTTCATAAATTTTTTGAAATTTTTTATTTTTTTCAAAAATTTTCAAATTAAATACAAAAGAAGCCACTAAAGACTCTAAACACATAAAAATTTAAATATCCTAACCCTAGGCTTAAATTAAACATTGTCCCCAATGTTTTACAATAAAATCATGAAAATTAAATAACTAAGTAGAGAGGAGTTGTAACGATAGTACCTACATGCCAACAATAGTCCATGAATCTATTGATGTAGCCACAAAATATACATAATGATGATACAAATGCAAACTTCTATAACTCTACCATTCCTACACACAAGTGACTTGTTGTGATATTAGTTTTAATAAACATTCTCCTCTAGTGGGAGTTCCTCCTCTTTAATAGGGATTCTCACTTCTAAATATGGTTTCAATTGCTGGCCATTGATTTTAGAAAGTTCACCATATTTCTCGATTTTGATGGCCCCATGAGGGACAATCTTGACTATGTATGGACTAGTCCATCAAGACTATAACTTCCTTAGAAAGAGATGCATACAATAATTATAAAGTAGCAACTTTTGACCTGGTTCAAATGTCTTTTGCAATATGGTTTTATCATGAACCATCTTCATACAATCTTTCTACCTTTTGGCATTGTTGTACCCATTTCTCCTAAGTTCTTCCCACTCTTGGAGTTGGAATTTCCTATGTGTGCTAGTTTTGTCATGGTCACAGTTGAGCTATTTGATTGCACAATAGGCCTTCTATTCTAGCATAACATGCAAATGAAAAGACCTTCCCAAAAACCACACGGTAACTGGACATATCAATAGGGGTCTTATAAACAATTCTATAAGCCCATGATGCATCATTTAGTCTTAAATACCAATCCTTGTGGTTGGAGTTCAAATTATTATTATTATTATTATTATTATTTTATTTTATTTTCCTAGGATGGGTCTGATTTCCCTGTTGGAGATCTCAACTTGCTTGCAAGCCTGCAGATGATAGGGTGTTACAACATGATGCTTGACTCCATGTTTCTTCATTAGAATGTCAAACACCTTGTTGCAGAAATGCTTTCCCTTATCACTGATAATAGCTTATGGACTACCAAAGCATGAAAAGATATTCTCTTTAAAAATTAGGCTATGAACTTATGATCGTTGGATGCTACTGCATCTACGAATTTGAACACATAGTCCACTCCCACTAGGATGTATACATTTTCAAAAGAATTAGGGAATGGGCCCATGAAATTGATGCCCCAAACATCAAACATTTCTACAATCAAAATGGGGTTTAGTGGCATCATATCCCTAAGGCTCATATTCTCTACCTCTAGCAGTGATCACACACTTTATAATATGTGCAAGAATCTTTAAAAATTATGGGCCAGTAAAATCCACACTCTAAGATCTTTGAGGCCTTTTTGGCACTATATTGGCCCCCACATGTTCACTAGAAGAGCCTAGATAGCTGATCTACTATTACATTCTCAGAACCTTTCTTGTCCTGAATCTCTATGTCAAATTCTTGTAGTAGGAGAATCCATGGAATGAGTCTTGGTTTAACATCCTTCTTAGAAAGAAGGCCCTTCAATGTATCATGATCTGAATAGATAATCATTTTGGACCCTAAGAGATATGAACTAAACTTGTCTAGGGTAAAGACTACATCCAACAACTCTTTCTTCAAAGTAGAGTAGTTGAGTTGGGCATCATTGAGAGTCATACTAGCATAATATATTACATGGGGAAGTTTAGCGATTTGCTACACTAGAATAGCACTGATAGCATAATAACACATGATTTCAAATGGTAATCTCCATTTCAATGATCAAATGATGGGTGCATAGGTGAGCTCAACCTTAGGGTATTCAAAGGCCCTCTTATAATCTTTATCATAGTCAAAATTGGCCTCCTTCGCAAGTAAATTGTAAAGGGGGCTAGAAATTTTGCTAAAGTCCTTAATGAAGCCTCTACAAAACCCAACATGCCCTAGGAACGAGTGGACCTCCTTCACTATCCTAAGAGGGGGGAAATTAAAGATGAAATCTACTTTAGCCTTGTCAACCTATGTGCCATTTTATGAAATAATATGCTCTAACACAATGCCACTTTTCACCATAAAATGACATTTTCCCTATTAAGCTCTCAATTTTTCTCTTAGCACCTTTCTAATATTAGAGCTAGGTGAGCCAATCACTCATCAAAATTAGAACAAAATACTAAAAAATTGTCCATAAACACCTCAAGGAACTTGATAGTATAGAATTATTACATTGAATACATCTATATTTAGTAGATTTTAGCCCTTTTTTATCATAAAGATCACTAACAAAGGTTATTTTCACATGTTTTCAGAATTAGAGTCAATTATAAAAAAGGGTATTTTTTGGCATTCTGAATCCAAAAAGATGAATAATCCAAAGTCCAAGCAAAGTTGTTGGCATGCCTACCAAATTTATGAAGTCCTAGAGTTCAAAATGTAAAGAATGTGTCATTATCATTTTCAACACAATCATAAAACCTAGACGCATTGTTGAATCTTATTCACCCAAAAGAGGATGTAAATATAAAAACATGGGGTGAAAAATCTTCCATCCATACATGCATGCATTCCACCAAGTTTGGGAAACTTCTAAGTGGAGCTTGAGAGTCACATACATAAAAGAAAGCATGCATGTGAAGTACACTCAAGCTGTGGCCCATAAAAGACTTAAGTTCCTCACTTTACCTCTCCACACTTCAAAATGGGGACCACTATATTTGTACTACGGAATTTTCATGCAAAGGTGGTGCATCTCACTCAATTCCACATGAAATACATGAAGGGATTAGTAATATTGGTGGATAAAAAGAAGGAGGTGAGGAGAGGGAAAAAGGAAAATCTACTGTCAATTTTCATTAGAGAATTTCAAGAAAGAATTGCTTAGATCAATGGTGTAGCTTTAATATTACTTACAAGCACATGAATCGATGTAGGATTTTCATGCAAGCAAGGTTGATCCCACAATGAATCTCATAAATTTGCAATGGATTGGATTCTATTTAGATCAATTAATACTAGACTTCGAAATCATAGAACAGAAGTGGATTGGCAAGAAGGTGAGCTATTCGCACCTGAGGATATTTAGGTGTAAAGATTTTGCACATGTATTTAGGGAGATGAGACAGAAACTAGACCTGAAGTCCACTCCTTGTATCTTCATCAGATACAAAGATGAAGATTTTGGATACAGATTGTGAGACCCATATAGGTTGACTCATAAGCTATGCCTGAAACTAAAGAAGAGGCAGAGGAACATGAGCAAGGAGAGCATGAACTCCCTGCACTAGAGGATGTAAGAACATTAGATGGTGGATCAACTTCTCAATCAGAACTGGAGCCTTCACCAAAGATGTCAAAAAGAGGTCATATTCTGACTCCATCACAAAAATATTCAGAATCATAATATATTATGCTTTCTAATGAGGGGGAGCCAAAGAGTTATCAACAAGCCCTAACACATGTAGATAAGGGCAAACAGGTGCAAGCAATGCAAGAAGAAATTAGATCACTAAAGAAAAATCAAACATATGAGTTAGTGAAGCTTCCTAAGGGAAAAAGAGCACTGAAAAACAAATGGGCATTCAAGCTAAAAAGAGATAGCAATAGAGAACTAGTCAAGTACAAAGCATGATTTGTCATCAAAGGCTTCCCATGTAGTTGGTGTTGTGAGAAAATTTGTCCAACTCAGGAAAAGATCATTGAGAAGTTGTAAAGTGGATACTAAGGTACATGAAGGGTACAGTTAAGTTGTGCTTACATTTTAGAAGTTCAAAGACAATCTTGGAAGCATACACATATGTTGATATGTCAGGAGATCTTGATGGAAGAAAGTCAACATCAGGATTTCTTTTCACTTTTGTAGGGGAGCTATATCTTGGTAGTCTAAGTTGCAAAAATGTGTGACTTTATTGACAACAGAAGCAGAATATATTGCCATAGCTAAAGCAGGTAAGGAGATGTTGTAGATAAAGCTATTTCTCCAGGAACTTAATATCATGCAAAAGGAGTAAATGATACATTGTGACTGTCAGAGTGCTCTAGAGTTGAGCAAGAACTCAATGTATTATACTCTCACAAAGCACATTGATATTCGGTATCACTACTAGGTGACAGAAGAACAAATGTTAAAACTGGGAAAGATCCACACTAATGAGGATCCTGCAAATATGTTTACAAAGGTGGTAACATATGAGAAACTGGTGCTATGTAGAAACATAGTAGGCGTGAACTCAAACTAGAAAAGTATGGCACAGGGATGGAGAGGGAGAATTGATATCGTCCATCCCCATATAAAGAAGTCTGTGGACTTCCCAAAATGGGATAAGTATTAATCAAGATGAAGATCAATTTGGATAAGTATTAATCAGAATGAAGCTCAATCAGGATAAGGATTAATTAGGATGAAGCTCAATCAAGATATGGATTAATCAAGATAAGGATCAAAATTGATCAGTTCCAAAAATAGAAAATTTAATTTTTTTGATTCTTTGAACTTCTATAAATTGGAGCCAGAGACGTTATTGTAATTATCCCCACATCTTTCCTTCTCAAAGTCAAATACTTCTCTCCCTCTTCCCTTAGTTGTAGGCCAAACTGGCAAAACCACATAAATCTGACTTGTTTTTATGTTATTGTGATGGTTTAATCTCGTTTTGAGCGTAACATTACATACAATAACATTAGCAAGTACAACAATAATGACAATAAGCCCACTACTTCTATGTAAAAATAGTACCAACTACAAGTAGCGCCAATGGTAGCAAGTGAGGGAGATCTAATCTAAAGAAAATGATGCTTAATTAAACTAATTAGCATAGGTATTGCAACTAATAAACCCTATCCTTGATATTTAGCTCTAAAGTGATTTTCTAGTTTAATTTATTGTGGCATGTCCTTTCAACTTTCTTATTTTCCTATTCAATCTTCATTTTTCCCTATCTTTCCTATTCTCAATCCTCATCCTTTCCACTCTACTCTTTTGTCCAAATCCCTTCTATTCTTTCCCATTCTATTCTTCTTCTTTTATCTCTGTTAGACATATTAATATTGTTTACCCACTTCTTATTAGTTTAAGATTTTAGGTTGAATGATAATCCAACATGGTATCAATGCCTAACTAACTAGAGATTGTAAGTTCCAATCCTAAGGTCCTCTATTTATCAAATCCACATGCAATAGTCCACAAAGGTCCTTCCACATTAGGGGGTGTGTCAAACATGTAAATATTCCATGAGATGATTATAATCTCATGGACCATTAGAGGGCTTATAGCTCCTTCAGCTATCTTTGGTGGAAACCATGTTGCCTAGGATGCATTTAAACTTTAGATTAATTGAGTTGAAAGATGTATTTTCTTCATATTTATTAGATTTTTGGATAGAATGTCCAATCTTACATGGTGTCTAACTAGTGTGTACATACCCACCTTTGGCTATGAATAAAAGAATTATGGTAAGAACTTTCTACCAAATTCAATACATGGAATGATCTACAATAGGATGCCTCATCTTCCTGTTCATTATTTTACTGCAAGTGTATGGGCTATTATAGTGTAGCTTTTGCAAGTATCGGTCGATCCCATGATGACTTAAAAAGGAGTTTAAATAAAATTTAATTGTCTAAAAATTAAAATAAATCACAAAAATTAACTAACAATGAATTATAAACTAAATTCTTTTTAACCAATGAAAATTACAAAATTCCAAATTCAAAAAGACAAAAAATATTAACTTGAAAACAAGTAAAATCTACTTCCCTAGCTTAATTATGACAAAATTATTCAAATTTGATACCAAAAACTTTGATTGGCCTCCATCAATCTCTCATTGGTAGCTCTAATTAAAGATCCAATGGCTAGATTGAGCAAATTCTCCAAATTTTAAAAGATATGGGCTAAAGAGTGATTTTGGGTTTTGGACATCTTAGATATGATTTCTAGATTTCATATTGACAATCAAAATTGTTGAACCAACTAGGAGATGTCCTAATATTAAGATCTAAAGAGTAATAGGAATTCTAATAAGAAACAGATTAGGAATTTAAGTGATTCTATTTGTTAAAGCTAAACTGTTGATTAGGTTTAAGCTTTAATAAATAGCCTTGGATTACACGGTTCCTTGATAAGCAAAATAAGGAAAAGGCAGAACTGGGATAAGAAAAGGATATAGAGGTAATTAAATAGGGGACAGAAATAGAATTAAAAAATAAGGCTATGGGTAAACTTGGAATTTTCACTGAAAATTCCATCTTTTACCCGTAATCAAAAAAAGAGAAACAGGGTTGAAGCAGGAGATGTAGGACAGAAGAGGGAAGAGACAGGAAAGGGAAGCAGCCAGTGCATATGATCAGTCAAGCACGGTCGGTTCAGGCACTAGTGCTGGCCGAGAGAGAGAGAGAGAGAGAGAGAGAGAGAGAGAGAGAGAGAGAGAGAGAGAGAGAGAGAGAGAGAGAGAGAGAGAGAGAGAGAGAGAGAGAGAGAGAGAGAGAGAGAGAGAGAGAGAGAGAGAGAGGGAAGGAGGTATGGGGTAACTGTAGAGAAGGTATAGATGGTGTTGTTGGCTCGGGTTGATCGAATAGAGGGGAGGGAACCTATGTCGTATGTTCTTAGCCCAAGCAGGTTATGCTGGTGCAGTGGAGCGAGGGAGAGGAAAGGGTAAAGAAGATCAGGGAGAAAGAGGAGTAGATAGGAGAGTGAGAAGGAGAGGAGAGTGATCCTATTCGGGTGGAACAAGAGAAGGGAGCCAAGAAAAATAGCATTGGCCGGTGTCAGAGGGTTGCTGGCCGGTTTGTACTATGAACAGGGGAGGAGATGATGGGGACTACATTGAGTAGTGACCGGCTCAAGCAATGTGGCTGATCTGGGCAGTGATGCCAGACAACAGAGAGGGCAAGGCGGCAAGGGGCAGGCTGTGTCGGTGCTTGTTGTCGTGGTGGTGAAGAAGAGAGGCAAACAACAAGAGAGGAGAGAGATAGAGAAACAGAGAGGAGAAGAGGGAGATGGGGGGGAGCCAACTATGGTGGAGACAATGACGAAAAGAAAAAGATGGCAAATGGGAAGAGAGAATGTGATAGGGAGATAGAAAGAGAAGAAGTAGAGAGAGATAGAGAGCAGGAGAAAGAGGGGAGAGAGAAAAGGATGAAGATGTTGACAACTACATGGTGATGCCGGTGTCAGACGATGAAGTCAAAAGAGAGAGTGAGAGACAAGGGAGTGGGTGAGAAATAGAGGAAGAGTAAGAGAGAGATAGAGAGAATGAGAAAGAGAAGAGAGGGAAAGAGAGAGAGCATAGAGGAGAGGTGTGGGTGAGAAAAGGAGAAGTGGGAGATATATTATATATATATATATATATATAGAGAGAGAGAGAGAGAGAGAGAGAGAGAGAGAGTTTCCACCAGCCTTTTTTTTTCTTCAAACTTCTACACCTGTTATAGATTTTCCAATAGTTTGATTTTGATTCAAACTCCTCTTCTTCTTTCTTATCTAACTTTATTTCTTTATTATCTCCAATTTCTTTTCTTTCCATGCAATTTTCTTCTTTTCAATCCAGATCATTTAATTTCAATGTGGTTGATCTACAAAATATAAGATTAGATTAGAATCATCTAACCATACATTACAACTCTGACAAGTTCTAATGATCATCTGACCATTAGATTTAGTAAATCAATTGTTGGATGGTCAATTGGAGCTAAAATGCAAATTTTCAAAATTGATTGATTAGATGATAGACTAAGGTTATTTTAGCTGAAATTGAACACTTAACACACCCCCTAACTAGCATTTTGCTAGTCCATAGCAAAACATGCGAAAAGCCAAATCACAAAATTCCAAAAATTATTTTCAAGTCAATTCCACTTTTTTCTCAAAGAATTACCTTCAATAAATCTATCAACTTTAGCAAACTAATAAAAATGAATGAAGAATTCAAAACCTTACTCATATGATAAAAATATTCCATTTGAGCTCAAATCTTAGAGTGAGTGCTTGTGTGTGTACAGTTTACATATGGAATAATCTTTATCTTTAAGTAGACTTTTAACATTTGAACTCCATCTGAAATATGTTTTCACCTCAATCCTCATTAATGACATACATTCAGAAATAGAATCTATTGGACTAAGGGTTCAAATCATCTCACTTTTAAATATGTGAGTAGAGTAAATAAAAGCAAATTTATCTCACATATATTCATGAGTTCTAAGGAATTTAGTTTTGATCCCTTTAGAATGGATGTCATTACCTTTGAATATTTAGAAATACTACTCTTTAAATCCTATTCATTCATATCCTCATCAAGACTGTATTCATCCTAAAATTAATAGGTCTTTAGTTGTGATGAAATGTAGGATTAGGACAGGGTACAAAAGAAAGGGTATAAAGGATATTCAAAGTTTCTTCAAAAATAAGTAAAGGTTTTCTACTAAAGTCGACAATTCTTTCTTTACTTTGCCTAAAGTGAATATTGCTTTTTTTCACACTTTTTTTTCAACACTTTTGAATCATTTTGAAGAACATATCTTTTCTTGATATTCACTTTTCTAAAACTGAACGGTACTTCTTTGTTTATCTCTAACTTATTTTAGAAGAAAATAGGTAATGGATAATTTATACTGGGTTAGTATGGGTAAAGAGAATTTTGGGGGATAAAAGAAAAGGCTTATATAAAAGGCTCTGATTGGCTAACTAGTGGTAAAAATACTTTTTGGGTAGGCTTTATGCCTCTAGGTTAATGACAAGGATGGCCTAAATCATTTTTTAGGTTTCTTATAATCTATCAAATTAAATAAACTTTTAGAATTTTAAAAGTAATACTCTAATAATTCAGGTAATTAGCTAAATTTAAAAATTAACGGGACAAATTTTACTTTAAGCATGCTAAAGAAAATTATGAACATTTATAAACTCTCAAAAAGAATGAATAGCTCTAGAACTAACTTAGGTCATAGGTCTCCATTGAATTTCTTCACGATCTCTAAGTTATAACTACTTATCAATTTAGACTATGTATATGCAACTACATGTACAGATGTGATCTAGGACTTAACTTTCATGAAATACTTTATAAAATGAATAAAATGATGAATTAATGATGTACAATTTCATTAATAAGCCAAAGTTATATAGATTATACTTCAGAAAATCCTATTCTCACCATAATGTAGGAATTGACCTAAATTTTTTTATTTTTTTTAAAATTAAGGAAATCATTTAAACACTAGAATTTGCTAGAATATTACACCCCCAACCTAAAAGAAACATTGTCCTCAATGCTTAAAAAATAGGACCTAAAATGAATGTGGGTGATGTAGAACACTGAGATTTTATAAAATACTCGGGATTGCCTCCCAGCGAGCGTTAAGTTTAACATCTTTAGCCAAACATAGCCTAATGTACCCTAATTTAGACCTAGCTGGTATTGAGTTTTCCTAATCCTACGAATGAAATGGCAAGATTTCTCACACCACTTTAGAATCTTGCAATAGTCAACATCTTTCCTCCACCATGAAATTTTTGGTGATGGTAGTATTATGACATAGTAGACCACTACAATTGTAAATTAAGTGAGATCACTCTGATGATCCCTTATCTTCAAATTTTCACAGTAATCAATATAATTCCTCCACCATGAAATTTTTGGTGATGGTAGTATTATGACACAGTAGACCACTACGATTGTAAATTGAGTGACACCACTATAATGATCCCTTATCTTCAAAATTTCACAAGAATCAATATAATTCCTCCACCATGAAATTTTTGGTGATGGTGGCTTTGTAACAATGTGAAATATAGTGAATTTAAATTCTATTGGACCATATGGAGATGGATGGTCCTTTTCTTGACGAAATTTAGGAATAATACTGACCATTGTAATTAGTGTATCTTTTTCCTCCTTTTCTCTTTTCCTAGAATTGGGTTATAAGCTAACTTTGCAATTCCTTAAAAGGTTGTTCTTATTTTTTTGGAGGCAAAGATATGGTTTGCCTTAATCCTTGATGATCTTCTAATGTGTACCTTAGAGTTGGTTGATGTAGGGACAGTACATCAATGGACTCTTTCCCTTCCTATTCTATAAATACATGTAAGATTTCATGTACGCCCAACTTTATCTAATGGTTGTTCAAATAAGGTATGTAGGTCCCATTTAGGTTATATTCTACATTATAAAGCTCAATTGGAATATCATGCTCTGCAAGGCATTCTATGGATGATGGAAGGGGAGTGGACTCCCTCGGTGGAAGTTCCTTGAAATAAGGTTTTCATTTTTCTGTATCCATGATAGGAATAGAATCAAAGAGGGCATTAACTTCCTCTATTAATGCATCCTTATTAAACTCATTAAAATGGGTCAAACAGGCCTCAAGTGAGCTCAACAAGAAAGATGATTGAAAATGATCTTGCACAACTGAATTTATCATGTTGACCCTATGCAAGTCATCAATGGCTTCACTAGGTTGCTTACAAATGTTAAAGATGTTTAGCTCTAATTTCATATTACCAAAATACAATTTCATGACACCATTTCTACAATTAATTAAGGCATTGGACGTAGCCAAAATGGTCTTCGCAGGACGATTGGTATTTCATTCTTCTTATTCACCACTAGTTGTGTATCCAAAACTACAAAATCTACAGGGAAGCAAAAGTATTTTTCCTAGACAAGCACATCTTCTACTAACCCTCTCAATATTTTGATAAAATGATTAGCTAGCTAGAGTGTAGTAGACGTAGGTTTCAGCTCACCCAAACCTAACTGTTTACATATTAAGTATACACTAGTAAGTTCACACTAGATCCCAAATCAAGTAAATCTATATTAATCTTATAGTTGTTAATAATGCAAGTAAGAGTGGGGCAACCTATATCCTTGTATTTTGGTGGTGTATGATGTTGAAGAATAGAACTAACTTGTTCAGCCAAAAATGCCTTCTTTTGCACATTTAGTTTTATTTTTATGGTGCATAGGTCTTTTAAGAATTTAACATATGATGGGATTTGTTTTATTGTGTCTAAGTTCAGTATGTTGATCTTGACTTGCTTGAAAATCTCTAAAATATCATCATTAGAGGCATGTTTTGGGGCTTGATGCAACCTCTGAGGAAATGGAGCAAGGATTGGTCATGGTTCAACAGGTGGAGTGGGGTCCCTTTCTTTAGATTTTTCTTTATTTTTAGTGGGTTTTTCTACCTTATCAGTCTTTTGGGGCTCATCTATCTCAATTATTTTACCATTCCTAAGAATGATGATAGCCTTAGTCTCTTCCATGATAAAGCTTGACGATGCATTAGGTGTATTATCGCTAACCCCTTAGGGTTTGCTTGTGATTGAGATGGAAACTTTCCTTTTTCCATATTTTGCATCCATTGACTCATCATATTTTTTATTTCCTCATAGATTGGTTGGTTTATTTTAGTAGAACTTCTGATTGAGACATTCTTTTCTCCTGGTTTTGAATGTATTGATTGATATTATCCTCTACAGGACTTTGAGGTGGGAGCAAGTAAAGCCTAGAAGGAGATTGATGAGTTGGGTATGGGGGTGGAGCAAGTAGTCCTTGATTTTGTTGATGAGGTTAATATGGGCCTAGTTGTAAGACATTAGCAGTTGGTCCATTTCTCCAACTAAAATTTGGATGGTTTCTCTAATTGGGATTATATGTCTATGAATATGGGGAGAAAGGTCTTTTATCAATGTTAAAAGCATTAGCCTGATCATGAAGTACCTCTTGAAATGCTGGAATGGTAGGACATTCCTAAGTAAGATAGGTAGTATTTTCACAAATGCTACATACTTGTTTATCCTTATTTGAGTTTTTCTTTCACATTTCTATGGCTTTTACTTTTCTAGCTAGGGTTGTTACCCTGGCATTAAGTTCATCTTTTTCAGACATGGCAGACATGCCTCCCCTTGTAGATGTGGTAGTGGGCTTGGGTCTATGTGGATGTTCTACTCGTTATCAATTAGCCCACGTATGTGCACTTTCAACTAGCCATTTCAAATACTCTTCCACCTCATCAGGTTGTTTATTCAAAAACTTTTCATTGCACATCATCTCTAGAAACCGGTGCATGTTAGAATTAAGTCCTTCCTAAAAGAAGCTAATAATGTGCCATGATTCATAGACATGATGTGGGCATGTGGGTTATAGATCTTTGAACCTTTCCCAACATTGGTAGAAAGATTCTTTATCTTTCTAGCTAAAGTTTATTATCTTACGGTGAAGTGTATTTGTTTTATGTATAGGGAAAAACTTTTTCAAGAATTACCTAGTCATTTCATTCTAGGTCCTTATGGAACCTGCTAGCAGTGCATTAAACCACATTTTTGCTTTTTGCTTTAAAGAGAAAGGAAATGGCTTAAGCCTGATAGTATATAGACTAATGTTTTGTGTTTGTTTGGTACTACATATCTCACCAAACTCTTTAAGATACAAATAAGGACCCTCACTATCTAAGCCATGGAATTTGGGAAGTAATTGGATTGCTCCAATTTTTAACTCTAACAAACCAATATTCTAAAGAAGAATGACACAAGATGGTGTACTGGTGCATGTAGACTGAAGGTAATCTCTTAAAATTCTTCCATAAGGATTTTGATCAACATCATTGTCTCCATGGTTACTCTGTTAGTCCCACTCCCTATTTCCATTCCTTCTCCAATCTCTTTGTATGTGTGGATGATTATTTTGCCTTAGCGGAGGTTGATATTCATCATCAATTAGAGGTGGTGGGTCCTCATTCATGATGAGTGGAGGGCCTTGATTATCTCTAACACTATCATGGGGTGAGTTACCCTTTAATCATTGATTAGTCATTGGTGGTAACTGATCTGATTGTATGTCTTTTTTGTTGTACTTGACTAACCTTCCAGTTTTATCTCATATCCAAAAGTGCATCTAATGAAAGATCATTTCTGTAATATCCTTAATTTTAAAGATAAAAATAGGAAATTATTAAATAAATTAAAATAAAAATTTATGGATGAAATTCTTTCCTGAAAACATAATAATTAGAAAGTGCTCGTCGATACGAATCCAACGCCACCAAGAACGCGAGAAACGGAGCTCAAACGAGGGAGTTATGAGCCGTCAAAGTTGGAAGGGCAAATTAGTCATTTGATAGAGACGTATTAGACAGGGGTCCAAATTGATACTGGCACCCCCGTCTTCCACACGTCTGTACCCAGATCCGGCAAAATCGCCGGAGAAGCCATGGGAAGAGGCGTGAATGGAAGAGGTTCTCCTCCTGGGACTCAGGCCTATATCTACCCTCCCCCGGGTTGCCAAAAACGCTCCACTTGGAGCGTTTTCTCTGAGTATTTACGCTAAACCCTAGCCACTGCAAAACTTGGATTTTCCCGTGAGTGGAGCCCCGGCAACACGAGCAACACCAACCAGGCTCAAGGTAAGCCTCAAATCCATATTTTTCTGTATTTATTAATTAGAAAACTAATTAGAAAAACATGAAAAAATTAGAAAAAAATCGGATTTTTTAGGAACACGTGTGCACGCTACTGTTGGAGTGTGATTTCACGGATCAAAACTTGTCCGTTTGAAAATCGCACCGTCCAACTAGTGCACAAGAGACAAGAGTATACCCTTTAAATTTGGGAGTGATCCAACGGTGGAATTGCCCAGAGAAAACTCAAAAACCGGTACCTAGGGAGGTTTTTAGGAACTTGGGAAAAATCATTTAAAAACCATGGTTTTGAGAAAATTAGTGAAAAAGGAGGGCATAAATGGATTCTAGAGAATTGAAGAAAATGGCGCAAAAATCACGCAAAAGGAGCTGCAGCCAGCTCCGCGGGCGGCAGGAATCGGTCGTCTTCTCCGGCGTCGTCAACGGCGTCGGCGCCCCTCTGGCCGACGCCAAGACGCTACCTCACGGCGCGCAGGACGGCGTCACATGGCGTCGTCGCCGCACGCAACGTGCGCGGCGCGGCCGCGCGTGCGGGCGTGCGTGGTTGGTATCGCGGTGGGGCGGGACGCGGCGCGTCTGGCGGCCGGGGCAGACGCGCGCGCGCGTCCGTGCGGCGTCTGCGACGCGCCGTGCGTCTCGTGCTTGCCAGGTGTACGCCGGTGTAAACCCGGCGGAAAAGAGCGCCGCCGGTTTAAACCACCTTATGGTGGTCGGTGAGCCCCATTTTAGCTTATTTTTCACTAAAACTTGATTTTTGGGGCTAGAGAGGTCCAAATCACGATCCGGGAAGAGGCGTTGTGGCCAAGTATTGACGGCAGCGGACCTAGTTTTAACTTAAAAACTTAGAAATGACCACTTTTTATTTAGAAAAATTTTTAAATAGTGATGTGACATGTACGGGGTGCACTTGAATATACCAATTAAAGGGAGTTATTAGCAAGCTAGTGATCTCCTGCTGAGGTAGGTGACGACAACTAATGTTTTGACTTGATTTTAAACCATGTTTAAACATAGCATCATGTGTGATTGTGTTTTAAATTACGATTTTTATTTACCATGGATTTCATGCGACATTGCGTACAGGATGGTTATTCCAAATTGAAATCTTTCTTGAATAAACTTATTTCAAATGCTTTTACAAGCATGATGTTAATTTGTTATGCTTACTTAGAGACTTATTTCTTATTATATATATAGAAAATGCATGGATTTACATGGAAATGAGAATGAGGCTTATTAGTGGTCCTTTGATAGGCTAACCCCGGGATGAGGGGCATGTCTTGGGGATTGCAAGGCTGTAAGTGCTCTTGAGTTTTAGCATATACATATGATTTAGTGTTTTATATTTGATGATGGGTGCTCTCGCCGATTGGGCGTCATCTTTAGGAGGGATAGAGTAGGCCACCCACCTTAGAGATTATGATGTGATGAGTTTGTGATATGATAGACACCTGCCCATAGATGGCATTCGGTAGGGGTTTGGTAACATGGATAGTCCACACTACCGGTCCCGAGCCTTTCCATGGGGACGGACGTTAAGTCTCCCGTTATGGTGTCGACGAGAGAAGCGGCGGTGGTTGATACCCATGGAGGGTTGCCAGCTGCGGCATGATGGCCCATATTCTTGTTATGTGTGCATGTATGATGAGCATGATTATGGATGGTATGCAGGTGTGACGACACTCAGAGGTTGACTATGTGTATTCCTAATCAGGGATGTTAGTGTGATGTGGTGGGACCCATTACCTTAGGGTGCCCTTATTCTTGTTGTATGCTCCCTTTATTGATTCATGTCATGTTTTAACTCCGTGAATTTCATGTTTTAGCGTATGGAATAAATTGGCATTTATTTTGAACATGGCATTATGATATCACTATTTCCATAAATGTTAGACTTTTCATCAATGCTGTTCATTATTTCTGCATTTATTACATTAATTGTCTATGTACCTACAGCTGATAGCTTGCTGAGGCATTGCTTTGTTTTGCAATGCCTTAGATCTCGAGCGCGACACCAGGAAAGGAAAAGCGGTTGATAAACCTTGAGAGCTGCTGAAGACTAGTTTCCCTATAGTTTTAGAAAGTAATGTGAGTCATTAGAGTGGATTATCATTTGAATTTTATTATGGACTGCATACTTTATAATTGGATGTGATTTAGATCTTTGGACATATATTGGACATTTATATGGGATGTTATGATGGATAGACCCTGGGCCATATTATTATTGTCTTTTGGATGTTTATTTGATTTAAAATAAAGGCGCCTATTTATTTGACGTTGATTTATACGCGGATCATTTATTTGTGTTTAAATTACATGTACGCCATTTTGAGAAAGGAAAAATTAACACCCGGAGTTTTAAGATAGGTTCAGTAAAATGTTAAATAAATCTTTCTCATGGGATCCCAAATGCTCTTATTTAAATTGTCAAAAAAAAAAAAAAATTTGTCTTAAAAATCCGGGGTGTTACAATTTCGCTTTTTGTTTTTTCAAAAAGACTACCCTAAATGATGCAACCTAAGTGCCTAGAAGGATACACAATTGAACAATCCCCTAAAGCTAACAAGCACAAATATTTTAATTTTTTTAAATTTGTTTGGGGCTGCTACTTTTAGATTAGCCTAATCTAATGCTCCTCCTCTCTTTCATATTTGACTACTACTTACCAGTTGAGTTCTGCTCTAAAGTGGTTAATGCAATCCTTATGTCAAAAGGCACTTAGACCTCAATAGTTGTCAATGAAAGGCGTAGGAAAATTACTTATATTTTAAGACACCTACTATAACCACAATGCTCAGAAGCCACTAGAGTGACAATAGATCACATCCTATTAAGAGGGTTCTAAGAGCATGTAATGGCCTTATAAGTCTCTTCTAATTAATTTTAAATTAGTTTGAATGGCTTAATTACGCACTTGTGGTGATTATCCTAAGTGGGCCAAGTGGTGGCGATAAAATCCATCTTGATCTTATAGGGTCAAGTGCCCTTACTAATTAATTTTCACACTTCATGGTAGTTCGATCAACATATAAATCACCTTAAAGCAATAAATGTGCCCTAAGAAAGCAACTAAAAATAATAAACTAATGCAAACCCTAAAATACAACAATTATCAAATTTTCTTTCTATATGCAATTATACTCCCTAACAATGAAAAACTATTCTAAATACAACCATATTAAGAAAATAAAGACAGTGAGGTAAACTTATAGTAGGGTTTTTGATAAAGATCAAATGTGGGCCACCTTATCCCATACTTGTGCTGTTTTAATATAACCCTTTTAAAATTTGAATTAAATTTGCAAGTTACAAAGTGCCTCACTACAAAATTCACTCAAAAAAAGAAAGAAGGAAAATTCCTATTTTATGAAATTAAGGAAATTCTATTTATCCAATGAAGCTCCACTTGCCAAATTTTCCACTTTCCAATTTCTTGAAAAATAAAAATAGCAATCAGTATCAAATTTCGGTAATACTGTGATTATGGACTAAGATGGAGTTTAAATGAAATGTAATTATCTAAAAATTAAAATAAATGATAAAATTTAACTATCAATGAATTATAAACTAAAATCTATTAACCAATACAAATTACAAAATTCAAATTCAAAAAGACAGAAAATTAACTAGAAAACAAATAAAATCTACTTCCCTAGCTTAATTATGAAAAAATTCTTCAAATCCAATATCAAAAACTTTGATCAGCCTTCATCAATCTCTCATTGGTAGCTCCAATTAAAGAACAAATGACTAGATTGAGCAGATTTCCCAAAATTTAGAAGATCGAGCTAAAGAGTGATTTTGGGTTTTGGATGGCTTAGATCTAATTCATGGATTTTAGATTGTAGAACATAATTGTTGAATCAACTAGGAGATGTCCTAAGATCAAGATCTAAAGAGTAATTGGAATTTTGAAAAGAAACAGATCAGGAATTGAAGTGATTCTGTTTATTAAAGCTAAACCATTGATTAGGTTTAAGCTTTAATAAACACCCTTGGATTACACAATTCCTGAATAAGTAGAATAAGGATAAAGAAGAATTAGGATAAGAAAAGGATATAGAGGTAATTAAATAGGGGACACAAATGGAATTAGAAAAATAAGGCTATGGGCAAAATTAGAATTTTCACTAAAAATTCCTTCTTTTATTCGTAACCGAAAAAACAAAGAAATAGGGGTGAAGTAGGAGATGTAGGAAAAATGGGAGAAGAAGAGGGAAAAGGGGAATGGTCAGTGGGTGGGATCAGTTAGGTGTGGTAAGTTCAGGCACCGGTGCTGGTTGATAGAGAGGGAGAGAGAGAGAGAATGAGATGGAAAGAGGTTCAGGGTGTGGTGACCCGGGTTTTTGAAATATATTTTCGTTAATCATTTTCAAATGATGGTCGACTAATTATCAAACATTTGGAAAACTTAAGCAACAGTTTTTTCTTTGAAATTTTTTTCAGAAAACCCGAATGCCACATTTCACTCACATATACATACATAATTTTGTGTACAACTTATGTTTTCAAAGAAACTCATTTTATTAAAATTGCAGGATCGATCCAGTGGTTCACATACACAGCTCCTTTATTACATCTTATGTCCAAAATACACAAATCAAAATACAATCTAACCCTTTCACAAATGCACATAGTCTTGATCAATAGTATGGTCTTCGTCTTCCCATGTCGCGTCCCTCCATTCTTTTCTTTCTATATTTGAGATATTGTAAAAATTCAAACATTTACAATATCTTAGCAAGCTATGCTTGGTAGGGGATTCAAGAACATATGAAATTGTATAATTCAAAAGTACAGTATTCATAATCATCATATTTCATATTAATCACATACTTCTATTTCCATGAACCATACAATATATGATCATTCAATCATAAAATTTATCATGTAACATCCACTATGATAATTCCAAACCACTCACCACTATATCATATGTGTATATATGGTAAAAAATCATAAAAAATAGTCAATATCGCAAATATCAATAACCATAGTTAGATATACTGAGTTGATAAATCATCCAGACTTTTGCAAGGAAAATACTCCCTCATTAGGGTAGTATTGGCATCTCACTATGTCATGCATCATATGCAAAATACTAAAGGACTACCATGCTACAATCTGACCCATACTAGTGTGCTTGGATAACTACCCAATTCACTACTGATAACACGGTGGAAAATATTTTGTCACTGCATGTATAGGGAGACAGGACTTTCACAGTGGGGCCTTCCCATAATTGTCCCACCCAACTTTGAGCTTTTCTTTGGGCAAAGTATCATAATATCATCAAATTTTGGGAAGCGGGTGGCCAAACCTTCATAACTTTCCTAGCATAACATCCCCAAGCTTATGCCTATTTAAAACCAAAACCACAAGCCTCCATGCTTATATCTAAAATACTTCTTATACATCTCAGACAATTTGTCTGTTTATTTTATCATTGTCGTATTCAATATCCTCATACTAAGGATATAATTTTATTTCTAGATTTAAGGATCCTCATTTACAATGAATGATATCCATATTCTTATATGTTTAGGGATTAATCATTTATTGTAAATGATCCCCACTTCCTTTAATTTGGTATTAATATACCAAATGTTATTAAGTGTAAGGATACTCATTTGATACAAATGATATCCATTATTATTATGTTCTTATCTAAGTTTAGGGGTAATCATAAATGATACCCATGTATTTATTATGTATTCCATCTATTTTCAATAGTTATCTCTATCTCATATACATGAATTATGATTCAAATGTAACTAAAAATGTTATCATTCTTAAGCATTATAATGTCTGTGTATAATAACAATTCCATAGACCATAGGTCTTGTATTCTTAAAGTTACACCTATCTTCATGTAGTAATCCATAGGTCTTGTTTGATCTTATTATCTTACTTACCATTTTTATTAAGATTAGATATTTTACTAACCTTTTATGCTATTATTATTATTATTCAACCAGTTAATGTTTTACTAGTTGAAGATAGCTTATTTTATCCTAAGTCTAGACTGCTCCTCTTATTTCCAATTGACTAAGGCTTACTAGTTGAATGGTTGAACACAAAGTAGTTACTTCAATCCTCATATAAGGAGGCATTTAGACCTCACAAATGTTAACGGAAGATAGGAGAAGAGCGAGGCTCTATTAGAAAACCCCCTTAACCACTATGTTTAGCATTTACTAGAGTGACCTTAGCTCAACCTTTCATAAGGTTCCTATAAGCATTTTAACCCTAGATACTCTTTCAAATTTATTTTAATTAAGTCCATGAACATTTAAAATGTCATTCATGGAGTTTCATTATTCTCCTAATTTGGGCCAAGGAAATGATATTTCTTATATTATCCTACTAACCATAGCCCTTACTATCATTAAGTCCATGTCATTCATTCCATGTAAATGTCCTTCAACTTTATTTTTCATTTAATTACATTTTCAATGTAATTTTCATAACATAAGCATTAAAGCACAAGTAAATAAATAAATAAGTAAATCTAATAATTAAATCTACTAAGCAATAAAAGATAATTATAGTAACATTCAATAATTCAAATGAAAATTTAACATGCCATAACTATTCAGCATGATCCAACAGTCATAGTTGATTTCTATTCATTTTTCATCCCTTTTAGGGTTTAGATCTTGATCTTTCATTTTTCTTTAGATCTAATATATCTTCTTAATGTGATTTTATCACTAGATCATTGATACATCTCATCCCATGATTTGATCCTTCATGATCCAACCGAATTCAGCATGATCCAACAGTCATAGTTGATTTCTATTCATTTTTCATCCCTTTTAGGGTTTAGAGCTTGATCTTTCATTTTTCTTTAGATCTAATACATCTTCTTAATGTGATTTTATCACTAGATCATTGATACATCTCATCCCATGATTTGATCCTTCATGATCCAACCGAGCAAGAAGATCTTAAGTCATTTTATCCAATTTAAGGGCATAGATCATAATCTATCCCAAATTATCATCATCAAGTCCATCCATCCATATGATATTAAATTTATAACATCATCCAAATACATCCATACTCTCCAATCCTTCTTGATCAAATTGATCAAGGAGACTACCATTCATTTTTATAGATTTTACTACTTTTAAGGCTAGATCTCTTAATTAAACAAAGATCAGTCACTTCTAACCATTGATTCCATGTTTCAAAATCACAAGATTATCAATGGATCAGAATTATAGAGTTTGATCATTCCAAATTTCACTAATCATAGGAATTAGTAATACTTTTCTTTATTAACAGAATTTTACATGCATCAAAGCATAGATTTTCTAAGTTTAGTAGGTTCTACTCATCAAGAGAAATTGAACCCAAATTTTCAATCTCAATTTAGAGTTAAATTGATATCAGAATTTGGATTTTAACATTTCAGCCCATTTTAAGAGCTCATATTTGATCTTACTATTTTTGTTAATTACTTGATCTAGAGATCCATAAATTTTACTATGATCACGGTCCTTAAGGTTTTAGGACCTCCTGAATCCATCCATCGGTTCGTATTTCTATTTTAAAGTCATCTTGATCATGATCCAATACTGTTGGCACAGATTTTAGTAATTATCACAAATAAATACAATTAAAAAATAAATCTTATAAGTTCAGTAACTTATACAAGTGATAAGGAATCTATAGAAACTCTCAAATCTAAAATCAAAGCTAAATTGAACTCTTAATTGAAGAAATAAGCTCCCAGTTCAAAATTGGACGGCTGATATGAACTCCACAAAACGTGACAAAACAGGAGTGAGGCCCGTGTCGCATTAATTGGGATTACCCGTCACAGGGGAGACGTGACTGGTGATAGGCGAGACTGTCCAGATTTGGACTATCGGATCGTCCATCATCCAATCTCCCTCATCTTAGCAGATCTACGACTAGAATTTCATCTCCTAGGGTTTTTGGGCCCTAGGAATCCATCCAATGGCTCAAAATTTACTTCTGAGCTATAGATGATGGAGATCTCACCATCCATTTCCAGATCCATCGTTTCTGATGGATCAGTGGTTGGAGGAGATCAGGGATGGTTAGAAATCACCTAAGGGATGCCGAAAATGAAAGGGGAGTGAAGGGTGCACCTACTTGTGCCAATCCGATGAAGTAATTTCACAGAAGAAGAGATTTACAGGTGAAAGAAAACCCTAACGCCTAAAAATGCATACAGTCAAGGAAATAATCATTGCTGTTGCCGGAGAAGGTGGGGGACCATGGGGGTTTTGTAGATCACCACTCACTAAAGATATTTAATGGTGCAAGATGACCATTTAATAGCCATATTGGTCAGAATAACTTGAAAATTACACCGAAGGTTGTTCTTCATATTGATTTTCTTGACAATCCAGGAGGTGGATCATCATGAAAACTTAGGGCTTATGTAGATTAGTCCTATCCAACCAGATCCAACGGTAAAGATTGGAACTTAACGGTCAGAATGCAATGGCTAATTGAAATATGGTTTCCCAGGTAGAAACCCTAGTTCATTGGGGATGACACATCCTTGGATGCTCCCGATGCAGACATAGGGGTCATCTACCTGGGTGCATCTAAGGGCACGCCCACAAAGAAAGAGAGAGAAAGACAAGAGAAATGGCGAAGATGGAGGGGGAGGGGGAGTTTGGAGTTGGGATTTTGAGACATTTTAGGGGACCTTGTGACGAACATTAGGAGAATTTTTTGGGAATTTTTTGGGCTATTTATAGGGATTTTTGAATTTTCCATGATTATATGTAATTATCATGTTTCATTTCTCTTTATTATTAAATTATCATTGGATTCCCACTACCACCTCCTTCTCTGGTAGTAGTTGGCAGTGGTTTGACTCATGATTACATGTTTTTTGACTGTTGGATCCATTTGTGGGCCCCATGGCGGTGTGAAAAGACCATTGTGCCCTTTTATGGAGAAAAATCCATTTTATTCTCCCAAACTCGAAATTGAGCGTACTTAGTGGCGTTGGAATTATGTTTCTAAGTACGTTCCAAATTTTGATGTCTTAGGTCTCGGTTATGAGTAAAATTACCATTTTACCCTTTTATTCATAAGAATAGAGAAAAGTAAGGATTTTTCATTCGGACTTAGAATTTGACATACTTACACTCATTCTGATCAATTTTTCGAGTACACTACAAAGATCCAAGTTTTAAGTCTTGATTTTATTTTTATAAAAATGAATTTTTTTGGAACTCAAAGTTCCAATTCCACTTTTAAAATTTTAACTTTTAATTTTTAATAATTCAATTATATTCATAAATATTGGGGTTGACATAGGGTTACTACAAAGAAGGTGCAGTTGGTGTTGCCGGCTTAGGTTGATTGGAGAGAGGGGAGGGAACCTGCATCATACATTCCTAGCTTAGGTGGGGCTATGTTGGTGCGATGGAGCGAGGAAGAGGAAAGGGTAAAGAAGATGAGGGAGAAAGAGGAGTAGAGGGGGAGAGTGAGAAGGAGATAAGAGAGCTGTGCTATTCGTGTGAAACAAGTGAAGGGAGCCAAGGAAAACAATGTCGGTTGGTGCCAGAGGGTTCCTGGCCAGTCTTTTGCTGTGAAAAGGGGGAGGGTAGGGAGCTAGTGATGGGGAATGTGTCGAGTGATGATCAGCTCAGGTGGTGTGGCTAATCTGGGTGGTGATGTCAGCTAACAGAGAGGGAAAGAGGGAGGATGCGTTGATGCTTGCTATCTGTGGTGGTGAAGAAGAGAGGTAGAAAGATAGAGAAACAAAGAGGAGAAGCGAGAGATGGGGAGGAGCCGACTGCAGTAGAGATAGTGACGGAAAGAAAAAGATGGCAGATGGGAAGAGAGAATGAGACAAGGAAATAGAAAGAGGAGAAGCAGAGAGAGGTTGAGAGTAGGAGAAAAAGGGGAGAGAGAAAAGGACGAAGATATTACCAGCTACGTAGTGATGCTGGTGTCAGGCGATGAAGCAGAGAGAGAGAGAGAGAGAGAGAGAGAGAGAGAGAGAGAGAGAGAGAGAGAGAGAGAGAGAGAGAGAGAGAGAGAGAGAGAGAGAAGGGAGAGTTTTTTTATATTCAAACTCTTCTTCTTCTTTTTTATCGAGCTTTATTTCATGATTAACTCCAATTTCCTTTCTTTCCATGCAATTTCCTTCTTTTCAATCTAGTCCATCTAATTTTAATTTGGTTGATCTGCAAAATATAAGACTACATTAGAATTATCTAATCATACATTACACCTCTGATTAGCTTTAATTAGAGCTAAAATGCAAAATTTTGTGCAAGATTTCAAAATTGATTGATTAGATATTCTAACTAAATGCTAGATTAAGGGTATTTCGGCTGAATTTAAACAGTTAACACTTCCACTGCATTAAAACTATCTCTACATATCCTCATATGGGTTTTGTATAGTGTGTTATAAATATGCCCTTTCGCTACGATCATCGCTCCTTTCATTAGTTTCCAGGTCCTGTTGTCGAAGTAGTGAGAGTAGCCTTGACTGTCAAGAGCTGGGACTAAGATGAGGTTCAACCTATGTTCATGTATGTACCGCACTTCCTTTAACACTATTAGGCAGCCAAGGTTTGTTTTTATCTCCACATCTCCAATACTAAATATCTTGGAGGAACTATCATTTCCCATCTTCACAATGCCAAAGTCTCCTTCTTTGTAGGTGGTGAAGAAGTCCTTATGTGGAGTGTCATGGTAGGAAGCTATTGTGTCTATCACCTACTTTGCTTCACTCTTGGCCATGTGTAGGCACAATTCCTCCTAAGTACAGTAGTAGAACTGCTATGTCTTGAGCAATGGTGACTAGTGTTTCACCATTGTCCTCTTTTGATTTTCCTTGTCCCATCTCCCTCTTGATTTTTTGGCAATCCTTCTACATATGGCCTAGAATGGCCCTAGAAGCACTTGTATTGCCCCTGTGTTGACTCTTTGATCTGCCGCAAGTCTACGATCTCTCCTGTTTCTACTCGTACTCCTCCCCTTGCCCTTGTCTCTTTTGCTACGTTTATTTTTCTATTACTAGGGCATGTACTTGATCTATGCCGACTTCTTTTCTTCTAGCCGCCTCATTAAATAGGGCATCCTTGACCATGACCATAGTCAATTTTCCCTCTAGAGATGAGTTGTTGAGTGAGAATACCAAAGTCTCCTAGCTTTCAGGTAGTGAACTTAGCAATACCAAGGCCTACCCTTCATCTCCCAGTTGTAGTGCCACTGATCCTAGCTGACTTACCAAATTCTGAAATTCACTAGTGTGTTGAGCTTTATGGCCATTTTTCTCCTTCATTTGAGATTTACAAGTCTTTTCATTAGCAAGGCCTTGTTTTGAGTGGTCTTTGCTTGATGCATATTCTCTAACTTTTTCCAAAGAACATAAGCATTTTCTTGTTGGGTCACGTGGTGAAATACACTATAGTCGATCCAGTACTTAATCTAACCTATAGTTTTCTTATTCATTTTTATCCAATCTTTTTCTTATATCCGCTTAAGTCTTTTTCCATGATCATGTAATGGGTCATGAAGATCTTTATAGTATAAAAGATCATCCATCCTATGTCTCCACAAGGTATAATTAGTGGCGTTAAGTTTTATCATATCTCCAGCCATAATATTTCTTCTGCCGGAGTCCTCCACAAGTTCTTAGAGTTTGTTTCCATCTTTTTTAAGTCAAACTATAAAAAATGGAGTGCACGGTTGAGTCTGGAATAGTCATTAGGAAGAGTTTTTTTGACAAATTTGAAGGGTGCCCAAAAAATTTTATTATAAGGGGGGTCTTTATCAATTTTGGGAGATGTTAATTTGACACATAAAGGAGGTACCCTTGTAAATTTTTTAAAGCACTAATTTAGGCCGATAGGGGGTGTCTTTATAAAAAAAACTAAGTTCGTTAACTTAGGACCCTAGGGTGTGCCAGTATCGAAATTATGGGTTTCGTAGTAAGGTTTAAATAGAAAAAGGAAGAAACCCTAACCATTTTGCAGATTTCCCCCTTTTGCTCTTTGGTTGTGATGTTTTTCCTCTGGTAGCTGGTGGTCTTCAATCGGCAATAAGCACAGTGTTTTCGGGTTTTTTCACCTGTGTTCACTTCGTTTCCGCTACTTGCCAATTGTGTTCCTCCACAAACTATTACTATTCTACCCATCTTCCCCCGCCCCCCCCCCCCCCCCCGCTTACAAGCAGTCACTGGCTCCCCCCTTCTCCATGGCTCCCAACGCCTACTGCTCTCCTCTATTTGCTGATTGTTTTTCTTTTTCCTTTTTAGGAGGGTGTTCAAGGAAAAAAAAAAAAACTTACCAAAAAAGTTTCTCCAATCTGGGCTGGTCGCCTGGGCAGGATATAGACTTGGGCTGGTCTTGGCCTAGACTGGATTTGGGCTGCTCCTCGACTTGGGTCTGAATCTAATCTAAGCCACTTCTTGGCCTAGATCTGAACTGCACTGGGTCGATCTTTGGCCTGGTTCTAAACTGGATTGGGCCGTTCCTCAGCCTAGACCTAAACTATACTAGGCTGCTCCTCGGCCTAGATCTAGGTTGCTTCATCATCATGGATCTAGATCTAATCTAGGCCAAACCTTACTAGGCAAACTCAAAACTAGGTCTACGTCTAGCCTATGCTCACAAGAAGGGAAAAGCCTTGATCTGGATTTGGATTTCGGTCTACCTCAGGCACTCCACCGATTTTCAACCTGCTCTAATACCACTTGTTATGCTCAGAACGAGATTAAAAAATTACAATAACACAAACAAGTCAGATTTACATCGTTTGGCTAGTTTGGCCTACATCCACAAGAAGAGGGAGAGAAGTATTTCACTATGAGAAAGCAAGACATGGGGACAATTACAACGACATCTCTAGTTCCAATTTATAAGAGTTCAGAGAATCAAAAATTGATTTTTCTAGTTTTGGAACTGATCAATTTTGATCCTTATCCTAATTGATCATCATCCTGATTAATCCTTATCTTGATTGAGCTTCATCCTACCTGATTGATCTTCATCCTAATTAATCCTTATCCCATTTTCACAGGTTCACCAACTTCTTTATATGGGGATGGACCGTAGAATGTAATTCATCCGCAAATAGATCTCCTTGCAAGTACTAATATTCATGTTTGTTTCTATAATTATATTGTCCATTAGATAGATAACTAGTACTGCATTGAGCTACCACTACTTGTGTGCTTTTTGTTAGAGATATAATTGTTGTTGGCCCAATTCCTATTAGCTTAAGCTTTTGAGTTGAATTTTAAACCAACATAGTATCCAAGCTTTATGGACAGAAAGGTTGCGAGTTTGAATGATGAGACCTCCCATTTATCAAATCCATGTGCAAGAGCCCAAGAGTGGCTTTCCACGTGAAGGGTTGTGTTAGAGATATAACTATTGTAGGCATACTTCTTACCGGCTTAAGCTTTTAGGTTGCTTGATAATCCAATTCTTTTTTTATTGCAAAAGAATGGCCGATTGCCCAAACTTATAGAGATAGTGCCAACTTTGCTGACCGGTTTGATCAGTATTGCCACCAATTTAGATATCAATAGAATGTTAACTTCTACAATAAAAAGAAAGGATAGCAATAGAAAGAAAATATGACCAGATTCATTAAGTGAAATCTAGAACTATCCAAATAATTATCGCTATACAATTACTACTTTGACACTACATGTGATGACTCACGAGATCAATGTTCGCGGCCACAATAATGTGGCCCGTGTGTGCATGTAACAAAGAGGATGAGTAACAGTCTCTAAAGGAAATATGCAAGGTCCTTTTTAAAGTGAATACAGACCAGAGATTCAATAGGCAATTGTGACATATACATCTTTGTAATTCTAGAATGATTGAACTACTGATACGTACTAAGCTTCCAAAGTTCTTTCAGACATATCACAAAAGGAACAGAAAATCGAGATATTGACATCCAGACATTTTAATAATTGAACTTTTTCTTCTACTTAATTTAAGAATGCTACAAAATTCTCAAAAAGCTATCATTAGCGGATCAAACCAAGTCCTGTTTAATGAAATGAAGAATGCAATTTTTCGAATGAGACACTAAAAATGGGGTGTAAGATATATCCCTTGACAGAGAGTGAAATAAGTTTCGATGACAATGGGGAGTAGTCTAGATTCATAGCATCTTTGTAAGCAGCATCATCCACGTGATCATTCACACTACTCGGTGCAAACCATAATCAATCTATTACACATCTGTAGTTCTGCTAATTGGTATTGGCAACTCAAAGCATGGATTCAGTAGAGACTCGGAGCATCATGGAACGGCAACCTTGATTCCGCTTTGTGAAATCTTTTGCAATATGATCAATTTTCTGCTATTTTCAGAAGCTTATCCAATTGTGACCAAGAAAAGTAGGTCTAGCATGAAGGACAAGAGCAAATCGGGCTAGCCAAGGAGACTGCCTATGAACCACAAAAACTTTCAAGATATCTTTGAAAGATCATAGAGGCTATAGGCAAGTCATCCTTGGCTACCTAACAAGACTCTTATCTTCATGTAAGACCTCTCTTCCTCTCCTGCTGTGCCACTGCCTATCCCCATTCGACAACTCTCTATTTATAGCTCAAGGGACACCAAAGTAGGATTCGGCTCGCCACACAAATTAGCTCCATATCCAATTGCCTCATCCATAACCTTTTTCTCGGACCTCTCATTGGCAGCTTTCGATCCGTTGGTGCCCATAAGGAATATATTCTCACGATCCATTAGGGACCAGTGCGTTGTTATTGTTACTCATCTGGCCGTGCCTATCACCCTATTACGTCTAGACGTCTCTCAGAGCACCAACGACATTCCCTGCGTACATCTTTTGATTTCCTTCCTTGAACATCCTATTTTATATACCTCTTTTTCCACTCGGTGGGCTGATATATTCCTTGCCAACATCCCCAATTTCAGATTCCCACCCAAATGAAGTCAATGCCGTTTACCACCAACGAAGTTTTCTTCTCCTTCCAATGATGTTTGACTTGTTCCAAATCAACATGATCCTTTGAAATATGGATTTCAAACAGCAGACATGCAACCTTTCTTTGACAATTATTGCAACCTTTCTTTGAAAATTATACCAAACTTCTCCAAGAAAGAAGGCATCAAGCGTTGCATCGGTCCTTGGGATGGAATAAATAGACAAATGCTGCTGACTGAAACATAATAGACCGGTCTACGTGTTGTTTGTACAACGGATCGGCATATTTGAAAAGGTCCATATGGGCTTTCGTGTTGGTTCCAGGCCCGCCTTTGACTGAATTCCCATAAATTCTAGATGATAAATGAATGTATTAGATGAAAGTCACTTTTACGGCATGTTTTGACTAGATTCTCGTTAACTGTAGACGATAAACAAACTGATTAGTCGCAAGTAAACATGTAGTCTTGAGAATTAAAGAGTCCCAAGTTCGGAAACACTTAAAGAGTGATTTTATTCTTCTCTTTGACGATTATTGGAGGATTAAATAGCTATTATTTTCACCCTCTAACTGGCATGAGAAAAATGTACTTTCTTTTCGTTATCACTTCAGCATTTGATCCTCTTGACGCGGATCTGAATTTTACAGATGTAGATGGAGGGGCCTAGACTGTTTTTCTTTTATTTTACTTTTTACTTAAGGAAATTCAAAAGCAACAATATGTATTCTTAGTAAAATCCAAGCAAATTTATCTGACTCTCTCTATAAAGGTCTAAAAAAAGAGCTAGTGAATATGACATAAAGGGAAATAGGCTTTAAAACATTTATATGACTAATAATGGAAAACTTAACTAGTGTGATTAACCAGGTTGTAAGGAATAAGCTATTTGGATCCACTAATTATGCAGAAACTTTATTATTTTCTCATTCCTATGGTATTTGCAATATGGCCTATAATATTTAGGATGACTTATGTCTTAATGAGTTTATAGATCCACTAATGATGGATTGTGGTGTCTACAATTGCACCATTTATGGACTCACCTATTCTAGGTGTGGAGGTTTGGCTGCGTGACGACCCAAGTTTTTATAACACTTTTTAAATACAAAGGATATTGACATAGTGAGCTCAATATCTAATAAAAATCATTTTTAAAGACCTAACAACATCAGAAGAATCTTTTTTTTTTAAATTCACTTTGAAAAACCCCAAGTGTCATTTTTTTCTTTTCTCAAAACAAGGATTCTTGGTGAAATGAGCTCTCATTTCTACCAAAAATCTGGCATGGTTTCCTCTATTTTTCAAACATATGACATTTAACGCTTGTCATTGCGAGATACCTAATAAACACTCATTGACAATTTTAAAATATAATTAGAGACTCTGTCTCCTTTTCATACATCTAACAAAATAAACAAAATAGTCACCCAGAACCTCCACATCACAACCCAATCACATTAGTTATCAAAACTCCCATAATTACATACAATGCAATCTCTTTCTCATTTATGATATAATCACTCCAAACACTAACCAATTCTTACATGTCCTAGTCAAAAGTTTCCGTTGGCGCACTCTTATCAATAAACAGCTCCTACTGCTTGGGAATCCTCTGCTCTAAGATATTGTAAACAAGTACAATATCTCAGCAAGCTTGCACTTTGTGTACATGGAATAAGATGAAATTTTATATAAACAAAATCATGATATTTCTATATAGATCAATTTGCCCATGCTGAATCATGCAAACTACAATTCAATTGTCATTTCATTTGAAATAATTCAACATTTATCAAAATCATGAATTAATTCCACAAATGAAGAAATACTGATGCATTAGTACTAAAACACATTCTTTAAAAAGCAAAGTATGAAATCATATGTCAAACTCACAAGTCATTTATATTTCCTGATACCAGTCTTTACTCTTACGAGCCATTTCACATTACCTAATACTAATCTTTACTCTTACAAACCATTTCATATTCACCTAACACCAGTCTTCTCTCTTATGAGCCATTACACAATTTCCTAACACCAATCTTCACTCTTACAAGCCATTTCACATTTACCTGTATCAGTCTTTGTTGTTATGAGTCATTTCACAATCACCTGGTGTCAGTCTTCACTCTTACAAGCCACTTTCCTGGTATCAATATTTTCTATTACAAGCCATTTCACAATTACCTAGTGTCAGTCTCCACTCTTACAAGCCATTTCACAATTTTCAGGTATCAGTCTTATATTTTTTCACATGGTTCACAATAATACATAGCTTATGCAAAAGCAGTTTAATCATGATTCAATTTCGTATAAACTGAAAAGATTTATTTCAATGCTTGAATTCATATGTAAATACATATATAGCAAAAATCTTAGCCATCTTAGTTCCACCTACCTCAAATGAAGATCTTCAGGTTCACTGATGCAATAATCTATTTAGTTCATGTACGTGCTCCCGATCAATCACATCTTTGTAACAATACAAACACATATTCAAATATACAAATCTAGGATTTCTCATAGATTCCTTAGCATGGAAGTTTCCTCTAAGTTAACTCCTGGTACTATTCAACACAAGGTAAAGTGACAGTGCTTATTGTTGTGCTAAGGGCATTTTTATTAGTTATTTGTTAATAGCTAATTGAATGATTAATGGTTACTAGATTTCCAATCCATACCATTGGTCCTAGATTGGCCATCGCCGTTCTTATTAAGTAACTGCAAGTTACTTTCACTGTTCAGTGGCCTTATCTTAAAGTTTTCAAAGTATCTTAACTTATTAAAGGTTAGGGTATACAATGATGGTGTCTGATCACCAATCAGAAATGGCCAGCTCTTTATTACTCTACTATTCGATCGAACAATTTAGGTTTTTCAATCAATTTTCATATAGATTCTTCAATTTGTGCCATATACTAGCAATTCAATACTCTAGAACTCATTTGTGGTGTCTGATCATTGATTAGACATCACAAAGTTACAATGAAAACAATACTCGATCGGACAACTAAGATTGTCCAATCTGTTTCTAGCTAGATCGATGATCTTGATTGAGTTCAGGCTTTATCAAGCATTTATTTACCTATTCCTAGGTTCAGATTAAGAAATGGAAGGTTAGATTGTCCATAAACCTAGATCTAGCATGAAACCTTGTGGATTTAGAAAAATAATCAAATCAACAGTTGGGTTTTTCAAATCTTACCTTCTAGGAGTGTTACCATGCTTTTTCCCTTCTGGAATGAGCTAGATTGACTCAGATCCGTCATGAAACCCCCTAAAACTGGGCATGCAATGATCTCCTCTTCAATCTGATATTCAAATCATCTCAAATTTCCCTTAAACCTAGGGTTTTGGTTGCCTCTCTGAGTTGAACAGAATGACCGGCTCAAATCATAGATCCAAGCCATCATCTTCTCCAACAACTCCTATAATTTTTGGCAAAAACCCTCACTATGTTTTCTCCCATTTTGTTGGAGTGCCCATCAACTTTGGCAGCTCGGCCCCCTCTTCCCCTTTCCTTCTCCTTCTCCTTCTCCTTCTCCCTTGACCTCTTCTTCTCCTCTCCTCCTTTCCTCTCTTTCTTCCCCACTGGGTCTCCCTCTTCGTTAGGTTCTCTTTTTGTTTTTGTTTTGTTTTGTTTTTTGTTTTTTTTGTCTTTCTGTCGGGTTTGGGAAGAAACAAACCCGACGTTGTGTCAGGTTCCCTTAAGTGAGGGGGGGTAGGCATATCAAATACGATCCCCTTCATTTAAGTATTTCATCTTTTTTTTTTTTTTTAATTATCTTTCTTTTACATAAATTCTCGTCATATTCAAATATTCATATCTCCTCCATCCGAACTCTGATTTTTACAAACTTGGTGTTGTTGGAATCGTCATTTTGTGTACTATGCAATTATGAAAGTCTCAATGATAGATTAGATGTTTGTCTAGTCTTTCACTTATAAAACTCCAAAAAATATAAAATTTAATATGTTCTTTTTATCCCAATTTAATATTTTCCAAGATTCACTCAAATTGACATTTAAATTTTTTGGGATGTTACAGGCTGCCTCCTATGTGGCCTAGGTTTGTTATTAAAGTTTGGTAAATTACGAGATTAGCACATGGCCATTTGTAAAAGTTGCTCAATTTAAGTACACTTGTCTCTTATGAGAAGTGTGTGTTACACTTCTTTCTTGGTAGTATTTCAAGATTTATTTTAATAGTTGTCATGATACTTTTGATTTATATACACTAGGAAAAAGTTCATGACTCTGTACACTTTCTTTGATGCATGAATCTTATTTGAATACCAAAATCTCTTTCTTTTATTTCCACTTGATTCTTCTCTGATATGTACTTCACTTTATTGTTATTCTTGTTTTAATCTTAAACAACTAGGGGAATGTTTTGAGAGTTTTTTTAACTTAAAATAAGTAGGGTACTATTGATATTTATTTTAAATAAAAATAACCCATTGAACATGTATTTACAAGAATGTGGGATTTCTTTGAAAGGAAAGGGTATTAATGGAATTTAGAGTCTCTAGTTTTGGAAGAAAATCCAAATTTCGTTTGAATTTGATCTCCCTAGTCTTTTTCACTTGACCTTTAGAATCAATGCAAATGTTTAGTTCCATATTGGAAGTTGGAAGAGTATTTCACTCCTCATGAACAATATCACATTTCCTCACATTGTTTTTCAAGAGTACACTCTTAAAATGGTGTACCTAATTGCAATGCATCGAGCCATGAGCATGTGCTTGCACATGTGCAATTGCTTAAGTGTGCTTGTGCACACTTTACACTTCATCGAGCCACTTTAAGCCACCTTAATCTCTTTTAATTTGAGTGAACCGAACCAGTCCCCCAAGAAGGATGGCCTATGGACTAACATACTTTAATGCTTAATCAGCCCATCCAGTCAAGTCTAGGTCCCCCGACCCATCGCTGTAGAGACGACACATGGTGTCTAGGCCCTTCCAGCCCATAAGTACCCACCAAAAGCGTGCTGAAATAGGAAAATCAATGGGCTTTCCTGTACGGACTTGCCTAATGCAGTTTCTATTCTACCTTAGGGACCAAAAAGGTTACTTTGTACCCAAGCATTCCACTCTATTTAGGGGAGTGCCCAAGCTCTTCTACCTTGCACCTTTTGTTCTCTTTCCCTAAAGCTCTCTAGATTCTACCCTTTTCAAGTTAGTCTAGTTGAGACATTTTCTATTCTCCTCCTCTTTAGAGTTTGCCTGAGAGCATCACTCTAATTTAATTTATTTAAGAGTTTGCCAAAGAGCATCACTCTTCCTGAGTTCTTCTTCTTGTGAAGTTCTCTAGTTCTTAACTTTCAATAGAAAAATCACTGAAAGTATCTCTTTCTAATACTTTTGTTCTAGAGTTTCTATACTAGAGAAGTTCTTGATTTTCTGCTTCTCTTGAAACTTCAAATTCCTGATTTATTTAATCTTGTTTTTGGAGTGAATAGAGTCATGACATTGTTTCTATTTGAGAATTTCACCGTGATTTGAAGATTCAGCTTTTCATTTTAGATTGACGCCATTTGCTGTTGTAACCAAAAGGGTGAGAGAGGGGCTTCGGCATCATTGCGGTTGGGATTGAGGGGTACGGCAGTGTCAAGTTCCAATTTGTTTGGCAGCGTCAGGTTCAAATTGGGGGTTTTTTTGCCCGAAATTTAAATAATGTTTTCATTTGTTCTGGGTTCATTTCATGTTTTCCTTTTTGTTCCTTGATGCCTGTTTTAAGTTTTTCTGTTTTCCATTTTTCTTCTCTGATGCTCATTTTCGGATTCACGCAAGTTGAATGATGTCATGTTTCTGCGTGTTCTTTTTGTTCTTTTTGCTTACCGTCATGCTGGTTTTTCCATTGTCAACATGTGAGCATCAGACACATTGCCAACATTTGCCAATTAGAAAGATACTACTAAGCTTGTAATCAAGTAAAAGAACAAGAACAAAACAACATGAAGTGGAAACAATACAAGCGTGTGATACTACTGTATGCTTGGACAGCATGTTTGAGTTTAGCTAAAAGCCGCGAGACCTCTGCAGACAGAGACTCTGCTCTGCTCTGCACTCTTGCAAGTTGCACCTGAAGAACCAGGGATAAATAGAACAGAAACTGTCAGAAAACAATACCAGAAACTCATAGAAAGACAGTGAAATGCATATAGATGTCAAAAAGATGCGAATAGCTTAATCCAAATTAAACTATCAAAATTATTTAAGATAAGAATAATGACCTTAAGATGTGCAATCCCAGTTGCTGGAGCTCCTCAAGAACCCACCACTCGCTCTTTCCAGTATGTGTCTCTCTCTTGCTGGTTATCCTATCATCACTAAGTTCTCACACTAGACATTTTTTCATTTTCCTGTTACAAATAATAGATTGTCCACTCCCTGGTGAGTCATAATGGTCTCCACTGTTTTTACTCTAATCTCCTTTCATCCTTCTCATATAGAAGCAAGTTGCTAGTTGGACTATCTTTGTTATGTAAATTCTTCTTTAGACTCCGAAATTTATTATGCTTTACTGGGTGTTTGCTTCTGGGGGCCTAATACTATCCACGTTTTGTGCTATATGGTGATTACTTTTGTGGCCTAGTTCAAATGCTTCTAATTAGGTAATTACAAATTTGCCTATGTGGTCCTAATAGTATTGCCTTTGTGGCAATACAAAGTGCAGCTTCATGTTGACATTGTATATTGCCCAAGCATGACATTCTATTTTTGGCATTCTGTTTGTGGCATAGTTTTGTTTCTCCATGTGTGAGGGTAGATGGGTTACGAATTGAATTGAACGAGTGAGAGACATGACTGTTTGAATTTATGTTAACTTTGTACTTTAACTCCTGCTTCTATTTTGAGTTAAATTTGTATGAGTTATAGTTCATCCTTGATGCTGAAAACAAAACCCCGTACGCATGAGAATCTAGAATTTCCAACATGTTGTCTTTTGTGCAAGTTCTCGAAGAATTGTTTAACCATATGGTATTCTATATAGGAAGCAGGGAAGGCAAGATTGATGTTTGGGAACTTTAATCCAGTCCGCCCGTTCTCATAGCTCAGTTAGTCTACTTTATTTGCTAACACTATTCCTTCTTTGATTTTCTTTACCAAATCTAATTGTTTCCATTGTTTGTTTTTACCTCTTTTCCTTTTCCATACGCATGCTGTGGTTCCAGTTTGTCTCATGTTCAATGCAAATCTCCAATCATACAGACAACCATGTCTTTCAATGGAAGGTACTTGTTTTGTTCAGTTACTTTTCCCATCAACAATTTTGAGAATTGCATTTCAGAAAGAGTAATAATGTTTTTTCATGTGCAGCAGTGGGTTGAGAAGCTTATTTCCTTTTTCTCTGAACTATTTCAGTACCATACTTAGCTGCTGTGAAGATGGCACAATTTGGTGATGGGATGCTACCTCATAAAATGTCATTGGGTAGAGGCATGTTCGGTTATTGCCCAACGCATGCTTTCCTGATTGTAAATGCGCTGGCTGATATTAGGCATATGGATTTTATCTTTCTGCAGTTTGAGTAGAACTAAGACTTCTACTTCCCCTTTCCTAATAGATAGCAGCTACCTAAAGCAGATGGAACCAGCAACAAGGGTAAATGCTTCTCAACTTGAAATTTCCATTTTTTCATTAGGCACGTGTTCCTATTTTTCATCTCATTGGAACTGCAAGGTAAATGCTTCCTGGAATGAGCTATTGCGAGCAATGAACTTGAGGCTAATAGCATCCAAGGAAGGGTTTGCAGTTGCACTTGATAGAGCTCTAGGTTTGCTGTGCTCCACTAAACAAATTTCTGACTTAGCTGCATTTGCTAAGCTATAATCAGATTTAGTACCTATCATGGCTACAAACTGTTGGAGGGGAGGATGTCCATCATCTTCCTGAATTTCCTTAGCTAGTGTTGTCATGTGTAATACTTCTTCTTTATGACTTCTTACTTGACCTAGTGCCTCAAGTTGAGGCAACAAGCTAAGACTAATTGAGCTAGCCTCAACACCTACCCTTTTACTACTTGTGTAAGGAAATTCCTCTATTCATTGTAGTGATTTTTAATTGAATCACTCTCTTTGGCTGATTGCTTATGTTATAGTTTTAGTGGAAATCTTGATTTTACATCTTTGGCTGAGCATGAGATCTGTACAAATAGTGAAGAATCATGTAACTCAAATGACAAAGATCAGTCGCATCTAGAAAGGAGCCATCCTCTTGGAAGGACATCGTTCCACAGGGATGCTTTTGGGAATAACAGCGGAGATGAAGAATCTGACCACTCGGCAAAGAAACCTCAGATTTATAGTACAGAGAATGAGTATCCAAGATGCAATCAGTCTTTTTGAGAGCAAACAGAGAAAAAATCTGATCGTCAGACATTGAGGTATTCAGCAGATCTTTCTTCTAGTACTAACAAATCTGTCTTGAGAAGATGGAGTGTTGATACTAACAAATCTGTCTTGAGAATTATTGTATCATCCTTTTTCGGAAATGTTATCTTTGTTCTTGTTAAGAAATTGAGTACTGGTTTAAATCAAATATTTAAATGGGATGTTTGTTCATTTCTTTCTTGGAGCAAGCTCTCATATTATCTTTAAAAAAAATAGTGGATTCACATTCTTTTTTGTAGGGATATCTATGTCATAAAGAATGAAAGCATGCACTTATTTTATGATGAATATTTTAATAGGAGACTACTTTGAGGGAGTTTACGAGGAAATACCAAATGCCTCTACAAAGCAGACATGAGAATGAAGCAAAGGAAGATTTTATGACAACTAACAAGGAGGCTTTTGAAAAGATAGATAATCCTTCTGAGAAGCATCTATTATCTATATAATTGAGGTATCTTTTAGATTTTTGAGATTGAGGTTTTAGGGCTTGCCTCTTGTGTTATTAGTTGTACATGGTATTAGAGATAATCACCAAAGACGTTACCAAAGATTTTGACATGTAAGGTCTATTATCAGAGACTTTGACATGCATTTCACATACATATTTCAAATATCACTAGAGATATCATAGAACAAATGCCACATATTCCAGATATCATACAAGATATCACAGAACAAATGCCACATATCCCAAATATCATAGAACAGATGACACATATCTCAGGTATCATCAGAGATATTGTAGGAGATCTGCCTACAGAAATGCCAAACATACACCGTTAAATAAACCCCCCTAAAGCTCTTCCACCTTAGAAGATGGCAAATCCGATCACTCAGAAAAATGAATGCATTACGCCAATGCAGGGCTCATTATTTTTGTAGAAGCGCATCCTCATGTAGGAAGTGTAAAAAGTAATACTTTTAACCAGAAATAATTGGCTTAAGTTCCAATCATTGAGTCGTGCAAATCAACCCAAATTTTCTACTTGACGAGCTCTCTTATTAGAAGCATTACACATTGCTCTGGTAATTTTAAGGAAATGCATGAAAAAGCTGTTATTTCCCCCCTTTTTTATCCGCTGCAGGGATAAAAATCAAGAAAAGAAGTGCGCTTTGGTCACTCATCTCGGGCTAGATCTGTCCCGTTCATCTACCAGAACCATGGCAATGACCGGCGCCATCATTTAGGTTGGAGGAGATGCACTTTTCATCCGTGATACTTACGATCTACAGGAATAAGTCAGTCTGATTCTCCATAGCCTTGAGGATATTGCTAAGAGGCGCAACATTGTCAGACATGCACTTAATAATATGGTTCCAAACCACTAGCACGGCTAAACCAAATCAGGGAATGGGTGTTTAAGGTTGGTCTTACCAAAGTTAAGTCTTCAAAGTGCCTCCGGTAAATGTTGAACGCATTCATTTGGATTTCTAAGGGTGGACCAGTCCTCGAGAAATTTTTCTCATGTTCAAACCGTGCGTTAAGTGGAGAAAATGTGGCGAGCTTTAGTGCGACGGTTCCGCATGGCATGATCTTGGAAAATTGGTAACTTCTTTTACTTACGAAGTATTTCAGGACCCATCGGTTTCAACAAAACGACGACAGGCTCAATATATATACGTAAACTTGAGTTCGCATGTAGTTTTAGAACCTGACGACAGGCTCAACCAAATGGTTTAGACCAATTGATTGAGCATGTAAGAAAATGAGAAACACACCTATGATGGCATATCCATGCCATGGATTCTGAGACGGAATTTAATCTGGCGCTTGGTTTCTTGCTGGAAGTTACCTTGAATGGTACATAAATCTCACGCACAGGATGATCATTGTTATAGACATTTACCATACTGAATGTGGATGTTTGCACTATCTAAAGCCTCATATTGCAAGAAAGAAGGAGCTGCTAAGATCATTTTATGGGAGATTTTGAAGGAAGGGGCTAGAGGCTCAGCAAATGCACAACTTAGACATTGGGAATTTGGGAGCGTGGTTGCCTACTGCAAACTTGCCCACACAGGCTGCTTTTTTAATGAAGTCATTCAGTTTTTCCTCCTAGACAGACACACAATTTAATTCAATCGAGGCTCAGGGAACTCAGCTCCATTGACAATAAAAAAGCTAATGGCATACTTTGGTAATTCAATTGATTTCTGAAACCTGAAGAATAGACTACAATAAAGGCATTTTCAACTCGTAAGCCTTTATCTGATCCAAATCAAGTTCTGGGTTTCTAGATCTTCATAGGTTCTATCAGAAGGCCTTACTTGACAGGAACTCGAAGATAATTTAAACAACATAGACAAGGAAGAAGGTTCCTTTTTCTGATCTTTTTGATACCCAGCTAAAATCTGCAGGAACAGAACTCTATTAAGGTGTAATTGCCAGTTTGGAAAAGTATAGCTGATACAACAAAAAATTTCATGATACATGCAGTAATGTTGATAGCTCTTGACGAAGCAGAAGCAAAGAAAAAAAACAAAATACAGAGATATTGCCATGTGCAAAATGATCGTCACAAGAAACTGATATCTAACTTATTGAAGAATGAAAACAATTGTAACAATGTAACTTTGACCAGACTCTCAGATGACAGAATCAAAATAAGATTAAAGCCATCAATAGAGTACCCATCAAATCTCAAAGCAGCTCCATGACTAACGAATCGTGTAAAACTGACAAGAAATAGTGGCAACCTCCATCCAGAACTTCCAAAAGGTAGTTTGGGACAGTATAGCAAAATAAAAGATGGAAGGCAGTTAAAATAACAAATAGGGGATAGGAGGTGCAGGATTAAGATGCCAAAGAATTTGTAGGAAAACAACAAGCAATGACTATGTTTCTGGACCATTGTGATGTCAAAGAGGACCTGATTAGCTGAAGCTGATACATAGTCCTCAAAGTGACTTCTGACGCCAGACAACTTTACTGAATATAAATAATGATAGAGTGAAATTTCCAGTTTCCCGTGAAACAACCTGTTTGTGACAGTAGTGCTTTGATGATCAAATTCCCTGTGTTTGAGGAAATTGTGATGGCAAATACTGATTTCATCTGACAACTTTTGCACTCAGCCTGGCTGCCTGAGACATATTCACAGTTATGAAATTTGAATTGCCAGTTTTTAAAGGGTAGACAGTTGATCGTTATGCCAAAGGATGGTCTAATGGATCTGGTGATTGTAAAAGTAAATTAAAGAATTATTAGACCAAATGGCCCTAATATTGTTTTACCTTTTAAAGATGCTCTTGCTTCTTTTTTTCTGAGGTAGTCCTGCCCTTTGTGAAATCTCGTTTTTTCTCTTACTACATTCATTATATAGAAAATTTTTATATTCAAGTTATGCAGGGAAAGTACTGTCAGAGCTAAAATTGAGAATCATGAGAGATTGGAGGGAAGGAATGGCAAAAAACAAGTATCTACTTCCTCAATATAGGAGTTCTACATTGTGATGGCTCACAAACAACTAGGATAATGACAACTTAACCAGTGACACACAAAACATAAGATGAGCTTAGGTACACCATGAATATAATGACCTAAATTCATGGATCTTGTTGGAGTGAGATGATCCAATCGCTGACATATAAAAGAGAAATCAAATAGCAAGGAATATAGTTTCAATAAGAACATAATCTGCATCATGACAGTAGACGCTGGGAAAGTACTATCTTCCCAACTTCTACCACAAACTACAGGTTAGAAACAGACTTACCAATCAAAACATGCAGCATAAAAGCAAGTAGAACATCAAATATACTCAACACAAAGATCAGGATTGCAGAAGGAAACTTGCAGTGCATAATCAATAGGTATGGAGCACAACTGCAAGAAGACTTTATCTTTGGACAATGAAAGTCATTCCATATTTATTCCCTTTTAAGAAGAAATACAAGATTTAAGCAAGTTAGTTCACTGCAAATCTCTCCTCCTCTCTACAGACAAGAGAAACAGTCCTGATAATACACAGCTTTTCTCAGATGGACATGTACATCGACAATTGGAGTAACAACATTTACTTTCAACAGCAACTACTCATCGTGATTATGCAGAAGAAAGGGAAAAACAAATGAAAGAAGTTAAAGATGGACGAAAGTAGTATTTTACATACACAACAAGAAAGGAGTTCAAGCTACCTCCTTGAGATAGAGCTGAAGTAGCTTCCGTATTTCAGCGCGTCGTCAAGTCATATAGATCATTTTCTTCTTCTCAGCCATCATGATCTGGAAAATACACCCCATAGCTTACTAGGGCAGAGGGTTTCTAGAAGCCTTTTAGCCCCCTCAACCTCCATTTCAGCGAGCTTATGCAAGAAGCCACAAGCACCTGCAGCAACCATCTGTTTACGACATTTTTTAGACTGTGAAACTGAAGCCAAAACAGATACTGGGTATTTCTTATCCACATTCTGTATCAAAGGATCAAGAAGCTGAACTGCACCCTCTATCGCCCTCTCTTCCTTCCCAAAAATCCGTCTGTTACCTGTAAACAACATAAGCAAAGACAATGCCTTCACCGCCCCCTCTTTCTCTTCAGTTGCCTTGGCATCAAACATTCGAACCAGAGGAGGAATACCCCCTGCTTCTCCAACCTCTTTCCTACTTTTCACGCTGAATCCCAATTCATAAACAGCTCTAGCTGCAATAATCCTTGCACTTGATAAACTACTACTCAAGACCCCTACCAGCCGAGGTATAAAACCAGCAGAAATAATAACTTCTGCGATTGGTTTGCAAGATGCCAAATTCCTCAACAGCCCAACTGCAACTTCATGACTCCGGTCCGATGAAGTGCCATCCCAAAAGTTCTTCAGACACCTAATCCCACCTTCCCTGATAACCAAAATCTTCAAGTCTTCATCCGCCGAAACTAAATTACATAAACACCCGACCACGTTTTCTTGAGCAATGGCAGTCCCAGAAGCAGCTAGTCCTATAAGAACTGGGATCGCATTTTCCTCAACAAAATTCTGTCTATTGTCTGGAACTCCAGCAAGATTTCTCAGCACTCCTGCAGCAGCAGCTTGAGAACCAGGCGTGCCCACCTGGCAAATCTCAAGAAGAGATGAAATTGTTCCTCGAGATCCAATCGCCCTTGCGTTCTCCTTAGAAAAGCTAAGGGCTTGAAGTGCTAAACAAGCCTTCTCCTTGGCGAAACCACTTCCGGATTCAATAATTCGAAGTAGATGGTTCAAAAGCAATAGTCCTTCAGCAATCAAAACATGCTTGCTACTATCTACCATCGAAATCCTAGAAATCACCGAGACAGCTTTCTCCTTAATTTCTATGTAGCTCGAATCAAGTAATCGGACAAGAACAGGAACAGTACCTTGCGCTACAGAGATGAGTACATTCTTATCATCATCATTAAGTAATCCGATCAATGAATCCATCGCGGAATTCTTCGATTCTGAATTCCCGATTTGCAATCGGGTTAGCAAGTTACGCACTTCGATCCGAACAACTTCCCTTTTCGAACCGGACGGAGTAGCGGTTTCCTGTAACACGCCGCTTTTGATCAGAAGTTCGGCATCTCTGAGATGTTGATCGAGTCTTGCAGAGATCGAGTCAACGTCACTTTGCATTCGGAGTTTTCCAAGAGAAGGGTTGGGGTTTCGGCACGTCTGAGCAAGGGAAATGGCATCAGAAAGCGTTTGGGAGAGTGATTTGAGAAGCTGGGTGGAGAGGGGATTGGTAGAGAAATCAGGGAAATCAGAGAGGTCTGAGAGTTGGGTTGGGAGTTGTTGGAGTTTGGCCCTTATTGATGACCATTTTCCTTTGAAGCTCTGGATTTCTGAGATTTCTGCCAATAGAGATGGTAGAAGTTGGTGGCAGAGATGTAGATGATGGTTTTCCGGTATTTTCATGGCGCCCTTGGGTTTTATATCCTGCAAAGAGAAATAAAAACTTACAGAAGGCTCTTGCAGAGAGACAAAGGTTATGGTATCTTTGGGATAGAGAGATTATTAATTCTTGTGAGACAAAAGAAAATCAGAAACAGAGAGAAAACAGAGGTTTTGGGTAGGAGGAAGAGGAGAGAAGACACAAGGTTTCAACTTTTAAGGAGAGAGAGAGAGAGAGTGTGTGTGTGTGTGTGTGTGTGTGAAATATAAGGAAAGAGAAGAAAGCAGAGATGCTGTTATTGGGCCATGGATAAAGAAGGAAGGGATGAAGAGATTGAATATGAAGGTTCACAGAGACAAGGGAAAGAGGGAGCCGATCAGAAAGGGCAGAAGAAAGGGAATCTTTCAGGAGTGAGTGATGGTCTGGTGAGGAGAAAGGCCGTGCTGGGCAACAACAAGACAACGAATCTCTGAAATAATGCACTTGAGAATCTTGTGGGTTTTAGTAAGAAAGTAAGCGATGATGTAAGTTGAGTCTGCATCGATGGTTAAAAGGAAGTGAAAAGTTGAGGTACACATTTTCTTAAATGACAATTTTCTCCTTGAATATTATTCAGATGAAAGCATAGATAATTTCGCATGGAATGACACTAAAAGAATCCCATTCATGAACAACCCTCGCTCTATGCTTCACTGGGAGACTGGGCACTTCTACTAAATGGCCTGCACCATAACTTGTCTAAATTTGCAAACCATGCTAATTGGACAATCCAAATACGCAATCAAATGGAATTTTAGGTCTTTGAGCATGGACAGAACAACATTTGGCTGAAAATATACTTGTCTGCTCGTCATGGTTGTTGAGCCGCTTCAAATCCAAAACGGATCCTATCGAGTAGATGAACTGGGTCATTCCTAGGCGCGCCAGCTATGAAAGGGTCGCAATGAGACCCTCAAGAGTATGGTAATGAGGTAGTGCCTGCTAAAGCATTCCATTTATTAGCTACGAAACTAAATGACTTGATTGTTAGGTTCCTCTCAAGTTCTTTAGGCTGCAATGTCCAATTAGAGCATTTTCCATACTCTACCATGCGAAAAGTCAACACCTTTTCCCTTCAGGTGAAGGGTCTATGTCATATTGAAAATGTCATGATTAGGACATCTTGGCATTCATTTGTTCTTCACTTTGGGTTAGTTCATAATCTTTCAACTGAACCAACAATAGTCTACTTATATCTCTGTTGTGTATGGCTTGTGTCTATCATTTCAAAATATAAATAAATAAATTATTAATCGCCTATTTATTCCAAAAATAAAATGTCATTGGAAATCTTTCCCCCTTTTTCTTTCGTCCTTTTATTTCGCGGGAAGTATTGTGATCAACAACATAAAGATATCACCTGTAAGATTGATAAGAAGAGCTAAGAAAATTGTTTGTAATTGAAGGAAAAGATCGGGGCATTTCAGTTAGGGTACACAACGGAGCCTGGCTACTTAACCTGGGTCCTTTTACCTCGGAAGGAGGGAGTTCTTCTGACGTTGTTGCGGCCGAGTTGGTCTGGGCCAAGTTAAGAAGACGATGACTTGGTCAAAACGACGGAAAGTAGAAAATCCTCTTCCCCCCTGACTACGTACCATCAAATCAAATAATTATTCATGACGTATCGAGTTGGGTCCCACATACATGAAACCCCGAATTTTTCCATGTATCATGGCCCATCAACACCTAGAACCAGTGATTGATCATAGACAAACGAAGTTCAACCTGAATCGATGGTCCATCCAGATCTCCATTGTACATTTTCGGTCCATACAATGAACAAACAGATTTAGCTGACAAAATGGGTCACGGACGGGTCACAACACAAGATGACATGATTAGACAATCTAATTATCCAATTAACAAACATTTGAGTTTGCCGGTGGAACGTGAACAAGTACCTTCTAATCAGTCATCTGATTCCACTTCCAATCCAAGATTAAAATCACTCGATCAACAAATTTTCGCACTAGATGGTAAATTTAGGTCTAGACCCTGCTGCTGGGAATCTGACACGTGGATCTCCTTATCAGTTTCACAAATAATTAATTACTGTGTTACTTGGATACTTAAAAATTAATTAATTACTTTAATCTTAGAATAATTTCTTTTAATATATTTCCCTCGAATACGCGTGTCCCAACGATGACTTGAAATATATAAATTGGACATCGGTAGTTAATTAATAAATATATACTTTTGTGGGCACTTCAAAGCCTATTGGGATTCGCTTCATAATTAATGCACTTGAATGATGCATGCTACAAGATACAGTTCCTGTATATAGATTTTTATATTATTGAAGTACAAAAATGCATGTACCTATATATTCCTATGTCTATTTATGTTACTTTATAAGAAAATGTAATTTATGATGGGGCCTGCTATGAATGGTCAAGATCGATCATCTGATGATGTACAAGCCTAATAGCGATCAGCACTCTAGTGTTGCAATTATTATAGACTTGTTACTTTCCTTTTTAAGTCCTCAACAGATCTATATTTATCAACTGTTACATCATCTCTTTTACTATTAGGAAAATAGAAAAGTATAGCTGTGGGCTTGTTTATTAAGTAAGCTTCTTTCATGTCACACCGACTACCATAATGATTTTTTATTTTTTTTTAAGATCTAAGCCATTCATTGTATTCTTCGCACAACAAAAATAGGTAATCTGACTGCAAAACCAAAGGAGCAATAGGCACGGGATGATAATTTTCTGAACCTCAGACTGACAACTCTCTTTTCAAGCTACATCTGTGGGCAGCAATGTAGTAACACTGTTTCTCTTGAATTAAGGGGCCTACCTTGGTCGATCCTCTCTAAAATCAAAGAGATTAGACGCATGAGAGGACCAACCAAGGTAGGGGCCGTTATGCAAAACAGGGTGCCTGTCAGTAACTTGCTGCGACGTCGCGCGTCTCACTCTCACGAGAGCCTTACTCTTCTTCTTAAGCTGTACAGGGAAAAGGGACGAGAACCACGTTTTCCCGTCGACACCGTGGGATACGGTTAGAGTTGATACAACGAGACGCGATCCATTAGGCATAAAGTCGGGCATTTATCTCTTTTCTTGGAAAGGAAGTTAGAACTTTCCGATGATCAGTCGATGGCTTAAATGGGTTGGAAGACCTGGCAAGTTCTAAGACCGGAAAGCGATGCATTTTCATCCCAAATCCTCTCGAGGCACATCACCATTGCTTTCACAGTCCAACTTCTAGGATGCTTCCTGAAGAAAATGCTATCATAAAGTCTGACCATATGGTGTGGCTTCAAACTTTTAGTTGATCTGACCTGATTATTGCAGAGAAACAAGAAGATGACTCATACAGTGGTAACTATCTTTCTACTATAATCTATAATATAAGGGACAGTCAATATCACTCATCTTAGAATGGACCAACAGTTATATACGAGGGGTGTTCGGTGCTCCTTACACCTGCAATAAATGGTTGAAATTATATGTGTGTGTGTGTGTGGCTATATTAATTTTGGCTGTTTCATGCAAGTGCAAGGAGCATGTGACAATTGACTGGTTGGAAAAAAGTAGAAAACAGAAAAAGTTAGAGGAAATAGTAGTTAGAAACTTTTTTTCTACTAATCAAATATCATATACACTTTACACCTGCAACTCCTTGCTAAAATTACCTCTCCTCATATATATCTATATATATATATATATATATATCATCATCATCATCATCAAGACCTCATCCCAATTAGGGGTTGGCCACATGAATCCTATTCCTCCATTCCACTCTATCTAATATCATGGCTTTATTTAGTCCCAAAGTTTTTAAATCTTTCCTCACCACTTCCATCCACGTTCTTTTGGGCCTTCCCCTTGTCCTTTTAGAACCTTCTACTTGTATTGCCTCACTCCTAACCGATGCCGTTACTGTTCTCCTTTGAACATGTTCAAACTATCTAAGTCTAATCTCCCTCATCTTGCTACTTATTGGTGTTACCCCTAAATTTCCTCTAATATTTTCATTTCTAATTCTATCCTTTCTTGTCTTACCACTCATCTATCTCAACATCCTCATTTCTGTGACACTCATCCTATGAGTATGATGTTCCTTAACTGCTCAACACTCTGATCCATAGAGAATGGCCAGCCTTATGGCCATCCCATAGAATTTTCCTTTTAGTTTGAGTGGCACCCGTCAACCACACAAAACTCCAGATGTACATCTCCATTTGCTCCAACCCACTTGGATTCTCTAGGTAACCTCCCTCTCAATCTCTCTACTCTCATGAATCATTGATCCTATGTACCAAAAGTGGTCTTTTACGGGGACTTCTTGGTTGTCAATCTTGACTGGTGTTCCACTCTTACTTTTCTTTCTAAAATTACATTCCATGTATTTTGTCTTTGTTTTGCTAATTTTAAATCCTTCAGATTCTAATGCTTCTCTCTATAACTTTAACTTTATGTTTACACCCTCCCTTATCTCATTAAGTAAGACTATATCATCTACAAATAGCATGCACCAGGGAATCTCCTCATGCAAATGTTTTGTTAACTCATCCATAACTAATGTAAAAAGGTATGGACTCAATGTCGATCCTTGGTGCAATCCTACAGTGATAGAAAAATCACCAGTCATGCCACTAGTAGTCTTAACATTTGCTACCGCTCCCTCATACATACCTTTAATTATGTCTATATACCCCTAAGAAACCCCTTTACCACCCAACACCCTCCATATTAACTCTTTAGGGACTCTATCATAAGCTTTCTCTAAGTCGATAAAGACCATGTGGGGGTCTTTTCTCCTCTCCCTATATTTCTTTACTAATTGTCTTAGTAAGAAAATAGCTTCCATGGTAGACCTCCCAGGCATGAACCAAATGGATTCTCCGATACACTTGTTTCATGTCGTAGCCTCTTCTTAATCACTCTTTCAAAAAGTTTCATAGTGTGACTCATAAGTTTGATCCCTTGATAATTAGTGTAGCTCTATATGTCTCCTTTATTTTTATAGATTGGTACAATAGAGCTTTTCCTCCACTCATCAGGCATTTTCTTTGATTTTATAATTTTGTTAAACAACTTGGTCAACCAAACTAACCCAATATCTCCCATATGCTTCCAAACCTCTATTGGTATACCATCAGGCCCAATGGCCTTTCTTAATTTCATCCTTTTCAAGGTCTCTTTTACTTTAGGTATTCTAATCCTATGTTCATATCTATAATATCCAATGTTATTTAGATTTATAGTATTTTCAATCCCTATATTCTCAAAGCCATTGTCATTTAACAATTTTTGAAAGTATGTTTCCCACCTTTGTTTGATCTCATCATCTTTGACTAATACCCTTTGATCATCGCTTCTAATTCACCTAACATGATCTAAGTCCTTACCTTTCTGTTCTCTTACTTTTGCAAGTTTAAACACATCTTTCTCACCTTCTCTTGTTCCTAGTCTATTGTAGAGCTCATCATATGCTTTAAGTTTAGCCTCACTTACTATTCTCTTAGCAATGGTTTTAGCATTCTTATATTGTTCATAGTTTTCATTATTTCTAATCTTCTGCCATGCTTTAAAATGCATCCATTTTTCTTTAATAACTTTTTGCACTGTTTCACTCCACCACCATGTTTCCTTTGCTTTTAGCATTTTACCTTTAGATACTCCTAAGACATCATTTGCCACTTTCTTAATGGTCTCAACCATATTAGTCCACATGGTATTTACTTCTGTTTCATAGTTCTAATTTCCTTCTACCATCAACTTATTTTTTAATGAGGTTATTTTCTCTCGTTTTAAAGTTCCACCACTTAGTTTTTGGATGTGTATTAAGTTCATTTCTTTTCCTCCATCTTTTGATATGGATATGCATAACCATTAACCTATGTTGCGAGGTTAAACTCTCACCGGGTATCACCTTACAATCCTTACATATAGATTGCTCATTATTCCTAAGTAGAAAAAAGTCTATTTGGCTTTTATGAAGTCCACTTTTAAAGGTTATTAAGTGTTCATCCCTCTTCTTAAAGAGTGTATTTGCAATAGACAGGTTATATGACAAAGCAAAATCAATGATATTCTCCCTATCTCATTTCGTTCACCTATACCATACCCTCTGTGTATTCTATCATATCCTTCCTTATATTTTTCTACATGACCATTTAAATCTACTCCTATAAATATCCCCTCAGTGTTGGGAATTTCTTACATAACTCTCTCCATATCTTCCCAAAATTGTCTCTTGATTATATCTTGTAACCCTACTTGTGGTGCGTATACACTTATAACATTTATAATCTACTCTCCTAGGACAATTTTTATTATTATAATTCTATCACTGATTGTTTTAACGTCCACAACTTTATCCTTTAGTTCCTTATCCACTATTATTCCTACACCATTTTTGTTATTTTTCTTTCCTATGTGCCATAATTTATACCCATCTATTTCTCTATCTTTAGCCCCTTTCCACTTGGTTTCTTGGAAACAAGCGATGTTAACTCTTCTACATTTCATCGCGTCTACTAACTCCAAACTCTTACCTGTCAGTGTCCCTATATTCCATGTGGCGATATGAATCTTATGTTTTGGAGATACCCTATTTACTATTGCCTTTCTCAACCTACATGGTATGAACCCATATTCACTTTTCACTACACCTAGGTTTTGATGTAGCACATTGCTTCCGAGGGGATGCTATAGCATCCCTTGCCCATTTTTCACTACACCCGGGATCTGATGTAAGGCGTCGCTTCTGGGAGAATGCCTTAGCAACCCTTGCCTATTTTTCACGGCACTCGGGATCCAATGCAGCCCGTCGTTTATTGGGGAATGTCATTTTTTTATTCATGTCATGTTTGGGTTGCCATAGTTTTAAAAAGCTGAAGATGATTTTCATTTCTTCCTTACAAACTAATATACAAATGCATATTCATTTGCAAGCAAAACAAGAAATAACAAAGTCATTTTCAGCTTCACCCTTGCCGGCCAACTACCTGACGCAAGAGTAGCCATATTTTAAGAAGCTGGAGATGATTTTCATTTCTCCCTCACAAACTAATATACAAATGCATATTCATTTGTAAGACAGAAATAACAAAATCATCTTCAACTTCTCCCTTGTTGGTTGGCACCTGACGCAAGACCTTCCTCCTTTTTCATCCAGGCTTAGGACTGACATTGGCAAAGTTATATATATATTACTTATATAGAAAAATGCAATTTATTACCCTTAATTATCATTTTATTTTTGCATTTTTGAAGTGGCTCCCACAATATTTTAGAATAAACTTTTGCAAAATTTGTCTATAGACCAAAGTAAAAAAAATAGTTTGGGGACAAATGCTACTCGTGAATGGTTTTGTATCTCACTAAGAAGGTGACCAGAGCTTTACTTGACGAGTTTAAAACCCTATATAATGTTTTTTTTGTTGTTGCAAATTTAAAAGTTAGTTGGCATATTTGGAATCCCTGAAGTCCTGATCTACGAACCTTGAAAGTTGGGTGATTTTCAACAAAAAATATATTTAACTCTTGCTAGAGAAGATAAATAGATTTTTTTGCCAGCGAGGTTTAAAATTTCTATATGGCACCCTTTATTGGAGTTTTAAAAAATGATTTTCAAATATAAAATCAAGAGGTCTTGATTACATACCCTTAAATTTGGATGATTTTTAGTGAGGAATGCATTTGAAGTTTCATAGAAAAAAAAGGTTGTTAGATTTCAGGTTGGTAAACTTAAAACCTTGGTTTTATGGTTTTTTTTTTTTAGAAAAGAAATTTTAGTTCTAGGTTATAATTAATATAATATATGAAACCCCTATATTTGGGAAAGATTTTGTGAGAAATGGGTTTAGATTCTCAACAAAAAATGATTATCAAAATTCATTCTAGTCATCTTTTTTGGCGAGATGTAGATTTATTTATGAACAACACTCTAAACTATTATTTTTTCCACTTCTGTTCCTCAACAAACTCTGTAAAAATTTATTCCTAAGCATTATAATATATGTTATGGTGCCTACTTCAAACGTATGTTGACAACCATTGACACCCATAGATGGACGTTGGACGAGAAGACTTACAATAAAAACTTTTCCAATACTTCATAGACTAATCTACAAAAATAAAAGTCCATGGATTAAAGTGTAACAAAAAGATAGTTAAGGATAGTAAAGTGTCTCTATTTAATTTTTGTGATAGCTGTTAATGTATCTTCAAAACTTAAAAATTCTGCTCTCCCTACTTAATAATAAAGTAATTAACTACTACTTCTGAATAAAGAAACCCTCCTACTCTTTACTCTCTCCCTTTCTCTCTCTTCTAGCCAACAATTGAATGTGCATGTGCACCAGTGGATTATTAATTACTTATGTAATTTGATGTCCCTTTTCATGGAAAAATGACATGTGTCCTTTCCTGCATTCCCTCTTTTCTTCACACTACTAGACATGAGGCTTTTAAAGTTGGTAAAAATTGATAATAGAAGTCAGTTAAAAAGCGACTTTTATCGACCTGACTTCAAAAATATGGCACTTTTAAAGTCATATAGTGATAACAACTTCAAAACTATAGCACTTTCGGAGTATTTTTGAAGTCGCTTAAGAAGTCATTTAGTTAAACGACTTCAAAAGAGCCATAGTTTTGAAGTCGTTTGTGCTAAACCACTTCAAAAGTATTGGATTTTTAAAGTCATTTAGAGCTAAACAACTTTAAAAGTATGCACTTTTGAAGTTGTTTAGGGCTAAACGACTTCAAAAAGTGCTGATTTTTGAAGCCATTTAGGCCTAAATGACTTCAAAAGTCCACCACTTTTGAAGTTGTTCAAGTCTAAACAACTTCAAAAGTCTTTTTTATTTTTTATTTTTTTCATTGATCACATTCCGGTCACTACCACCTATATACAATTTAATATTGTTTTTGATCTTACAATCTTTATTTACATGAAAAACAAACATACATTCACTTCCACATTCGGTACAAAACATCCTAGTTCATCATTATACATCCACATCTATCTTGAGAAACCATAAAATGAGAGACCACAATACACATTCATTTCATTTGTAAATCTATGCACATTCGCATTTACTTTCACACTAAGTTACACTCATTCATCATCCCATAAAAGTTATAATTCAATGACTATATTGAAAACCAACTCCCATATTCACTTTACTTACAAGTTCTAAATTCACTTCATCCATACTCATTTACCCCCATACTCCAAACTAAGTTATATATGCTCATTCATTATTCTATAAAAGTTATATAATTCAATAAATATATTGAAAATGAACTCCCATATTCATTTCACTTACAACTCCCATACTCTAAGTTTCCACTCATTCATTGCTTAAGAAATATATATATATATATATATATATCAAAGAAAATAATGAAAACTAAAAGAACACAAACAAGTGAATGAAAAAATACTTTATTATGTATTTTACAATCATGTAGCTACTCGAAGTGCTCTAATTTAAATTTAGTACATACTTGGCCTATTCGCTTTGTATTTCATTGAGGTTTACTTTAGAGTAACTCTTCTTATTTGACCAATTAGAAAGCACAGCAGCCTATACAACATATTTAATAAAGGTCATAGTATTTTAGTTGGACCCATAAAAAACTAGGGGAAAATATAAGATTATGAAAAGTAAAAGTGTTTTACCTTTCTTAAAGCTAAGTTATCACTACCACTTTTCTAGATTTTCAGCTCAGCACATAATTAAATCTATTTAGTGATCAATGTCTCATCATTTATAGAAATTGATTCCTACCAAGGTTGATCTTGTGGCTAAGTTGGTCTTGGCTTTGTAACTCAATCTTAATGTTGTAGGTTATTTTAATCATATCTTACCTATTAAAAGAAAAATATATTTCTCATTCTCATATTTTCTCCAATTTTGGTCCATCATGAGCTCCCTTTACAGCCACGTCTTGGGAAAGACTTGGTTTAATTAGTTTGCTTTAACTCTAGGCTTAGATAGTGAGCTTGTGAGTAGTACACCTTGAACCATCAATTAATAGATCTTTGGGCAAGAACTGGTCTGTCATCTGTATTCACATGGAGAAGGAGAAAAGGAATTAGCAATCATATTTCTTAATGTTCTCTAAGACTTATAAACAATAAAGAATGGAAAGTGGAATCGCCAAAGCATGAGTCTTAACGTAGTAAAAGTATCTTTGATTTACTAAACTGTCATATGTCTAGTTATGATCTTAATCTTATAAGACCATAGACAATCCACTTGATCATGATTTTGGCATTCTGCCTGTGATGGAAGTATTTTCTGTCACCATTTTATGGGATTTACTAATAGAAGAATAATAGAACTTTTAGAAAGAAGTGAAGTTAGGGAGAGTCATTCAAAGGATCAAGAATATGGTTTTTCAAGTAAAAAAGGTCTTATGTTTCTTCTGCAGTAATGGTTGATCCCCTTTTTCAGTTCTTTTGGGGGTTATTATCAGTCTCTTCTTAATTATTCATGATGCTTAGATATATAAATAGACTTATAATATTCCTTTACATTGCAATAGGGGCTTGTAATAATTTCTCATAGTACTATAAATGACATGTAGGTGAGAGGTTCCTTTTCCTTCCATGATCAATATTTTATATACATCATGTTGCAAAGAGTGGATTGATCCTCATTTTGTAAAACTAGAATCAATATTTAGATGATCTAAGATAATGTGTGGTGACCGTCAAAGGTAAGAATTAGTTGGGGATAATTTTAAAAAAAATTAGTGGAAAATGCATTTTAAGAAATGAAACATGACCTTTAGATATTATTTTGCTAAACCTAGAATGTTTTATTTAGTACAATAGCTAAAAAAATAAAGTATCACCTAGTTATTATTTATATCACCTATTCAATGTTACATCTCCATAATCAGTATTATTAGTAGTGAACTTGTGAATCTGGTGGATAAAGATAATCATAGTCCCATATAGAGTGGCAAACTATTTCTTTTGTCCTTGGTTTAGTTTTATGTTTGATGATTGCTTATATATTTATTTCAACTAAGAGCTTTGATTTTGATATTGGTAACATTATTTATTAGTTTTATCTATCTTCTGTACGCATGTTTTCAACTTTTCTTGTTACTGTTGGAATTAAGTGTAAAAACTTATTTCAAATACAAGGACAATCAAATGAATAGTAAAATTTTTTAAACTAAAATAACTATGAATTAGTTTCAGAATAAAAATAAAGAAACATTGAAGAAACATGAATAAGCTTATAGACATGGGTGGAAGACAAATTTTCTTGAGAAAAATTGTGATGAGACCTGAAAATAGAAACAATAAAAAGGATAAGTTCATAAATATGGATGCATAAGTTTCTAATAATCATTTTCATTGAAAAAAAAATGTCTGTAATAATTAAAATAACAAACTATAAGCAAGATATGCATTGAAAGTAAAAAATAAACAAAAAAGTATATAAAATGAAGAAGAAAAAGCATTACTCTGGTATATGAGATGCATAAAAATAAAATACTATGTTACCCTATAATCTATTAATAAAAGAAGAAACACCATTTAAAGAACAGAAGAAAGAAAAGTAAAGTTCCTGGAAAATCAGAAACAAGTCTCTTATAATCTTATTGAGAAAACATATACTGATGAATATAAATATTAAATGAATATATTAGTGTAGATATCACCTCTAAATATAAAATCCTCAAATTTCTCAAGTCAAACCTATATTGATTCATACTCTTAAGGGTTTTTCTTCTTCTTTTTTATTTTTCTTTTGTGGTTGAATGTAGTAGATGTAGATGATATTTATGTTTAAGTGCCTAAATCTGCAGAACTCTTTACAAAATGACAAAACCAAGTGCAAGGTGATGTTCATGATATTTGTGTAGGAATGACAAACTACACTACATTTCAATTATGTATTGGTGGTTTTGATCCATATTGGCTTATACATATAGTGGATGACCTATTAGACTAGTGGATCAACATTTAGGTTAGTACAAATGGATGCGCTTCCTTGTTTTGTGAGCACAATACAGGCCAACATATTGTACGTGGACATTCCAACCTTGCTCTACATGTTATATCATGCATACATTCTTGATTAAAACATAAACCATGAGTAGTAAAATTTTACTGCAACCATAAATCAAGTGAATACTTCTTTTGACTAGAGCATTGTAGCATTGCAATTCAATACCTATTGAAAAGGAAATGCTATTTGGAGAACTATTGAATATTGAAATAGATGTCAGTTTTTCCAAGGAATAACTTCCCATCATTGTTCTCAAACTATTATAAACCAATTTCTCTTTCATCACGATGTTGACACAAGACTTGTTCTATGATGCTTGACTTAGCATGCCTCTAGACTGTACAATCATGAGGGGAGCCTTGGCGCAATAGTAAAAGTTGTCGCCATATGACCATGAGGTCACGGGTTCAAGGCATGGAAACAGCCTCTTGCAAAATGCAAGCTGCCTACTTTAGATCCTTGTGGTCTGCCCCTTCCTCGAACCCTGCATAGGCAGGAGCTTCATGCACCGAGGCTGCCCTTTTAGCTGGTTTCAGTTCCAAGAACATATTTAAAACATGATATATTTATTTTACTCATCAAAATAACCGAGGACCTACCTAATGTAATACACTAAGTATAAGAAAATTTCTTCTTTTTGTTGGATATCTTGTATTATATTGTAAAATTAGTATGTGATACATGTTACACGGTCTCGTCTTGATTTAAAACTTTGGAATTTTGGAAAGGAATATCCCAAGGTTACACAAGTATGCTTGAACCACTCATATCAAGATCTGGGTTTTCTTGAATCTTACTTGTAAGTTAGGCTCTTCGTGTTGAGTTAGATGATTAGCTAGGATATCTAATCCAAACAGTCATCTTCTCTGTTGATGGCTTCCCAACTCTGGCACCAAAACCCTTCTTCTTCTACTCGTCAATGTGATGCATCTTCTCTGATGAGCAAGGCTACTCTCCGGCATAAACAGCTGCTCTTCTCCTCTTCATCTTTGTTTTTTCTCATCTGGTTTCCTCTCTTAGTGTGTGTCAGGTTGGGGAAGACGCTCACTTAAGTAGGAGCGGGTGACTTTTAAAGTCATTTATAGTAAATGAATTTAAAAACTAATATATTTTCAACTCAAATATATATATATATATATATATATGCATTTGATTTTAGTACTTAACAATATCTTACATACATGGACAATGAAGTAGATTTTTTATGATACTTAGTGTTGATTTGCACATTCTTTACACATACACACATAAACAAACACGTGAACAAGGAAATCAAAGTATTTTTTTATTAGATCCAATGTTACATATTATTAGATCTTATTAATATAATATAATGATCAAAGAGCTAATCTGAAGGGAAAAAGGACAAAGACAAACACAAGGACCAGAGGAGTAGGCTATCATGCCACCCATGAGAAGAAGAACATGAATATGGGATACAAGAAAAAATGGGATAACTTCAGCATTTTATAGATGAATAAGGATTTTTGAAGTCGTTTAGTCATAAACGGCTTTAAATGTATAAAGTTTTGAAGTTGTTTGAGTCAAACGACTTCAAAAGTATACACTTATTTTGGTGCTAAGAGTCATTGACTTTTAAATGACTTCAAAAGTCATTGACTTTTAAAGTCTTTGAGGACTAAATGACTTCAAAAGTTAATGAATTTTTTAAAACTCTTTTCTCCTATAAAATTCCTCTTCGTGCCAAAATAAGTCTTATACTTTTGAAATTGTTTGACTCAAACAACTTCAAAAGTTTATACTTTTAAAGTCATTTATGATTAAACAACTTCAAAGGTAAATGACTTTTAAAGACATTTAGATATAAATGACTTTAAAAGTCCTTTTTCGCAAAAAAATTCCTCTTCGCACCAGACTAAAGAAGTCATTTCTTACTAAATGACTTCTTAAGTCTTTACTTTTAAAGTCATTTTTTTCTAAATGACTTGTAAAATATTTACAAAGTTGGTAGTCAAAATAACAACTTCTTTATACTAACTTTAAAAGCCACCTGTGTAGTAGTGTCACTTCTTTCTTTTTTATTCATTTTTTCTATTCCAATTTTCTATTAAATATAATAAAATTCATATTGACTACTTAAAGATTGTCCATTTTGTAGATATTGACATAAGGATTAATAGCATAGTGAATACTACAAAGCGTCCCACTTTTGCATGATGAATTCTCAAATGGATGATCAGGCCCATCCGTCTAATTTCACCAACATTGTATGACTAATGTGAAAAAAATAACAAGGATTGGATAAGCCTAGAATTAGAACCAATGTTCTCTTAATCACCACTTATTATGGCCAAAAGTGTCATTTAAAGAATGGTCCATATTCAGCAAGTAAGAAGTAGAGTTTTAGAATGTTATCTACATCCAATAATCTTAATGTTTGGTGTATAAGTGATCCACATCCATAAAAATTACGTGGACAAGCTTGATCAAGCATTTGTAGGTTCAATCATACAAAAGTGGGGGTATCATCTATAGTACTACACACTGTGTTATTGGTCCTCTTTTTACATCTAACTTCTAAACATATTGCATTAGTTGTCTCTAAAAAGGATTTTTCAACTATATTATTAGTGAAGAATTATAAATGTGGTCCAATAAGTTCCTCAATATTAGACTTAGGGACCCCTAGAAATCTTTTTTCTTTGGTGATCTTGCGTAAAAAGATTAGAACTAGGCCTATAAATGTGAATTTTCACTGATGAATGTTAGAGTACACAGTATTTTTGTCATTGTTTGCAAGAATAACCAATATTAGAGTCATTTTTAGGGAAATATATGTATAATAAAGAGAAGAATAAAGGAAGCCAACTACTAGACAAAGATTTTTCTTTGAAGTTTAGGCATCAAGCTAATCTCACTTATTCTTATATACAAACAACCAAAACATTGTGTTATTTTGGAATGTAGTATACATGTTGTGTACTATAGCACTACTCTTTTTCCCTAATAGATGTGTCAACACACAGACACACAAAAAGGAGTACAAGTTGTGTCCTATAAAAATATGACTTTTATGACTTTTAGCCTAGCAAATTGGCCTTTTCTATTTTAGGTATGGGATTTGCTAACATTTTTAATTTTACACCTTTCACATTGGAGTTTATTCTTATAAACTTAGTTTCCCCTAAAAAGATATGGATAGAGTTCCTATTTTGAATCCAAGAAAAATTAGCTTCAAGATGATAAACTTGGGAACTAAGTTTCCTACATACATAGTTTTTGAGTGTGATTACTATTCTAAAGATTTCTAATATCACATAAAAAAATTTATAATATCAATTCAAATACCACATTGAATTTTTTATTTTTTTGTGACAATGTATCAAAATTTAAAGGCTAGTGGTTTGATCAATGGGATTTAAATATGCTAATATAAATTGGCATTTAGATTGTTTGGCAACCCAAAAATTTGCCCACATGAGCATCCATTTTCTACTATCTAGACTAATTAGTAATAGTTAATACTTGTACAAGGAAACTAGAACCTAATGTTCTTATGGAATTCGCTTTAGTCACAATTTATTTGGCAAGAAAGAATTAGATTATCTACTATTTGTCATCTCATTTCCCTACCAAAAGTAGTATATAGCATGGACAAGTAAAAGGTGCTTTTATTCCACCACTTCCATTACGACTTTGTTATTAGGATAGGCTATAATCATAGGATTACAGGAGATATGTTATGTTATAATCACAGTGAAAATTATATATATATATATATATCTGTATTACATTTTGATAATTAATCAATGTAGTAAAGATGTAGTTCCTATCATGGTATCAAAGCCATGGGGTGAAGATCTATTGTTCCTTATTAGATCTATCACCCCTGGTCATTTTTCTTCTTCTACTGATCTCTCTCTGCTCCTCCAATGGCATTGACTGCAACTGCAACACCTAATCTCTCCTTATTGAAACACTCGCTCTCCTCCACCAAAATCTTAAAGCTCCATGTTAGAATTCCCCTCCAAATCCCTCAAAATGTACAAAGACCCCTTCTCATCTCTCCATCATCAACACTCTTGTCAATTCTTCCAAACGCACCACCACCACGAATCCCTGTTCTGCTTTCACAACCTTCATTTCAAAATTTTCCTTTGATGAAGCCAGAAAAGGTGTTACATCCTTGTTGAAGCTCTAGAATGCAAATGAGTCATGGATGTCTATACCTATCCAGACAGCGCTTCCACGGAGATCCACTAGGCCTTAGCCCATTCCAACTCAATATGTAACATCCTTTACCATGACGAGCAAGGTGAAATTCGATAGAATCTACATCATTATTATGTTGATTAATTATCAAAGGGTAATACAGATACACACACACACACACACACTCATATATAGAGAGAATTCCCATCATGATTATAGTATAAAATATCTGTTATTATTCCGTGATTATAGCATAAAATATCTGTTGTTATTCCATTATTATAACTTATCCTAACACCCCCCAAGCTGATGCAAAGATAATTTTGGCATCAGGTTGCCAATTAAATACTATAATAGAAGGATTGCTTCCTTAATAATTGACTAAAGAGTATAATCTAAAGTCAATCCAAACTTTTGATGTCCTCTACAATGAACTGATCTTGATTTCATTTAGAAAAAGAAAATCCTTGGTAATGGGCATTATCTCCTTGAGCACTGAACTTGAAATTGAATGACAATTGAAGTGATTCAAGATAATCCATGAGAAAATGAGGATGCTCAATGGTAGAGTGGATGCCTAATCTATAAGAAGATGCCAGGTTGTAGGCTTTTTGAACAACTTTCATGAGATTGATCTCTTGATAAGAAAATCAAATGACATAGCTCTCTTATGAGCCATGATCCCGCTACTTCAATAATTGGTCTGAGAAATTGGGAGGCTTGGGCAATTTGGGTGTTGGGAGAGCATCAAACTTCAAATGGACCAACATGAATGAGATTGTCAACCGAATTGAAATCATTGGTGGGTGAGGTAGATCGCAGGAGATTGGTGGTGGTTAAGGCAAATGACACAAGATTGGAGATTAGTGATCATAGATGTGATTGACAAGATCTAAGATCAATGACCATAGATTCTATTGACAAGATCCTTGCTTACTAATATTGCATGTGGGGATGACAATATGTTGTAAGTTAAGTCAACACGCTACTCGCTTAGACGGGAGAAGGATCAAGCCTTATTTCACTACTTCAATCATAAAGAGATGTAGAGATAGAAAGAGCCCAACAGGGATCGAGCTATTAACAAGTTGTAAAAGTGTTAGTCCTTGAAACCAATAATGCCAACCATGGTTAAAAGGACCGATTGCACAAAGCAATACTAGAAAAATTTAGAGAAAGCTCCTTTAGATTAGGAAAGTTGATGACTATTTTTGAAATAGAATATAGATCTAAAAGCCAAAGTATTGACAAAGACTAGGAGAACCAAGGTGCGTTCATCCTTCAATTTTAAGGCTTTAAAGACATCTTTTCTTAGCAACAAAACGACTTAACTCATCCCCAATTTTCCTATTACTTACAGCATTAGCTATTCAGATCTCAAAAGCTTCTAGATTAGGGCATGCGAATGCAACACAAGCCAACATTGATGTGTTGATCACTAGGAAAAGAGGAGAACTTCTGTCACCGGAGATCCTTATGGGAATGAAGGTTTGGGTTGTGGGAGAGAAAAACTGACAATGCCATTAATGGCAGAATTTTAGAGTTCCTTCTATGTTCAATGGAGCTGTCACAAAAAATAGAGATACCAAGGTTGTCCAAAGATGCACACATAACCCTTTGATAATTAATCAATGCAGTAAAGATGTGGATTCTATCATTTACAAACATCAAGCATAGAGCATCCACCTGCAATGTGACTTTCAAAATTTGTAATCTTTCAAGATCTTGCAAAATCGTTATTATAATTTTTAACATTCTTCTTTTTTGTTTAATAATAGAATAGTGATTCTTTAGACTTTTTTATCCTTTTCTTGTAGTATTTTTAATTTAAAATTCATCGCTTCCATTCCCTTATGATAACTTATCATCATAAACATTTTGCACTTCAAATGCTTCACTTAAAATTTTTAGTCCCTTTCCTTATTATAGACATTTCTATAATAGAAATCTTCATCTCAACTTTCATCTATTGATTGATGCCACATTTAGAAGTTGAAAGGTTATTCTCTTTATCAATTCAAACCCCCTCAAGTTGTGTAGCCTAGTGACTAAAGATTCTCTCTCTCTCTCTCTCTCTCTCTCTCTCTCTCTCTCTCTCTCTCTCTCTCTCTCTCTCTCTCTCTCTCTCTCTCTCTCTCTCTCTCTGTTTATTTTATGTTAGTTTGTTTTGAAAAGATTGAAACAACATCTCAAAATCCCTATTTGGTTTCGAATTCTTCCTAGTAAATTGAATAATCCTTATAAATTTTTAAGTTTTTGGAGCTTTTTGTGCATCTTTTTATAGGCAGATACAATTTGGTGGCATTCTCAATAGCCAACTAGCTATATGATTGCCTTAGGATTAGTCCTTTTTATTGAGAACTCATTGAAATATAGGCCATCTCTCTCTCTCTCTCTCTCTCTCTCTCTCTCTCTCTCAACATTTTCTCTAAACTATCTCTTTCTTTTGAATAGTTTTAAAGAAGTCATTTCAATGCCATGCCCAAGATTGTCATCCTTTCTTTACCAGAAAGGTGAATAATTCACCACTACATAGGAGGCTTTTAAAGTTGGTAAAAAATGCTAATAAAAGTTAATTAAAAAATAACTTCTATTGAGCTGACTTTGAAATTCACTAACATTTAAAGTTGTTTAGCTAAACAAGTTTAAAAGTCCATGAATTTTTAAGTCATCTAAGCAACTTTAAAAGTCCACACCGTATTCTTCTTTGGATAAGTGTCATTACTGCTTCTAACCAAGTTATGTGTGAGTCATATCCAGCCATATTACTGGTGCAAAAGTTGAGCATCTTTCAACCAACTGACTAGTATACTCCTTGGGGAGAAATGAGTAATTCCTTTATATGTTTGGTAACTCCATCAAAATGAGGTCTTCATGTATTAGGGTCAAGGTTTTATGGAGTTGAAGGGTTTGGTGAGAATGAGGTGGATCATAGTTGGGTAGGATTGTTAGGTTGTACTTTGGGTAGGTCTTCCTAGTGGATTTTTCTTGGTAATGGTAGGTATATAATTTCTTTATTTGAGGGTTTCTTCATTAGGAAACTTTTTAAAGACATGGGAAGGATCAATGAAGGGATGTTCTACTAGATGGCTCTACCCTTAATGGATTTTTTGGGGCATATCTAAGTTCAAACTCAAATAACTAAAGCAAGAATGAAGCAACCCTTTAGATAATGCCATCTTTTCTAAGAGATACTTAAGTAGATTCAATTGGGCAATAATGTTGACTTCATTTCCAAGCATGTATTGTTGGACCTTTTGCATAACCCAAACCATGGAAAGACATGTCTTCTCAATTGGATGTATTGAGTTTCATAGTCCAACTTCTTCTTACTAATATAATAGTACTATTTCTCTTCCATTCTCATCGAGCTATGCAAGCATGCTACCGATTGTGATGTCATGGACTGAGAGATACAATATTAAGGTTTTCTCTAGGATTGGAAGCATTAGGACTGATGGCGAATAAAGGTGAATCTTTGATGGTTTCAAAGACTTCTTAGCGTTCATCATCCTATATCTTTGCAATATTTTTCTCCAACTGCTTGATGATGGGTTCACATATGGTAGTGAGGTAGGAGATGAATTCACTCATGTTTTAAACATGAATTAGGAAACCTCAGATTTCTTTCTCAGTATTGGGTGGTGACATTTCTTGAATGGCTCTAATCTTTGAAGGGCCAACCTCAATGCTTATTTGATTACTCATAAACATGAGTAATTTTGTGGACATGACTCCAGTTGCACATTTTTTGGTGAAATCTCAACCAAAAATAATAAAGTCTGTTGAAGAATTTCTTCTAAGCCAAGACATGTGCTTCCCTCATGGGTGATTTATCAATCATGTAATCAACATATGCTCTACTTATTTGTGTATCAAGTAATAGGGTAATGGCCATCCCCTGGTAGGTATTTCCTACATTCTTAAGTCCAAAAGACATCATGTTATAACAATAGGTTTCCCATGGGGTGAGAAATGATGTCTTAGCCTTATGTTTTGGTGCCATTTTAATTTGGTTTCCCAAAAGAATGTGGATAGAAGTGGTGAGAAAAGATTTAGAAACTTTAGGAATAAATAAAGTCATGACACTTAATATAGGAGAATGGAGGAAAAAGATTCATGTGATTGACCCCTAATTAGGATAAGGTCTTGATGATGATGATCATGAGAAGCAACCTTTGAAGAAAATAGGACATGTTTAACTATGTGGTCAACTAAGAGATCTATATGGTGACATGAAAAGCTAGCTTTGTGACTAACCTTATTCAGATCTTAGTAGTTGATAGAAACTCTGACTCAGCCATCTTTCTTTGGAATAATGACAATGTTAGCCAGCCATTCAGGATATTAAACAACTTTTATGAATCCTGCTTTCAACTGTTTATGGACTTCTTATTTGATATAATCTTGCCATTCTTTCTTCATTCTATAGGATTTTTGTCAAATAGGTTTGGCATCAGGAAAGGCAATAATCCCATGTTGCACAGTATATTTGTTGATTCCAAGCATATCCTCTCAAAACTAAGCAAATCATCTTTATACCCTCTTAATAGAGACACAAGTTCTAACTTTTTATCTTAGGTTATGTTAGTGCCAATTAAAAGCTCTTGTTTATTATCTTACATGCCTACATTAATGTTTTGAAGTTCATCATCACTAAGTTTAGCTTGATTAATTTTTTATTATGCGATCATTTTTAAGAGCTCATCTAGAGGATCATCATCATTATATTTTGATTGATCAATGAAGAAATGATGTTCAGAAGCAAAGACACAGGGATACTCAGAATTGATGTTCATTGATTCAAAAGTTGGGAGTACATCAAGATTCTCAAGAGCAAGAAAAACAATATTAGTAGGAGTAAAACATTCCATGGCCCAATTATTAAGAGGGCATGTGCAGTGCACATTGGGAGACAAAGGTACAATGGTATCTTTGATGACTAACACGACTGTGATATTTTCTCTATCAAAGAATTTTCATATCTCATTATCTCCAAAGTTTTTCATGACCATGTCATTAATGCCTTCACTTAGTGTACCTTTCATATTAGGAGTGAGATGATTAAAGAAAATCTCAAAGCCTAACATCATAGTTTATGTTCCCTCATCAAACTTGGTTCCCAAAAGCTATATAATGGTTTTATTTCTCATTCTTTCTAGAATCAACCATTAAGAGTCTTTTTTATGTCAAACCTTAGATTGATACTTTATTTCTTCCTTCAAATCATGATATCCCAAACCATGCAAGCTCTGTTTTCAACTCTTCTACTACAAAGGTTTGTATCTAACCCTTTTGCCTAAAGTAGTACATGTGAAGTATGCCATCTTTCTTATGATCTTTAATATTGATCAGTTATTTACATAAGGGAGTTGAATAGATTCATCATGAGATGGATTCACATGAACATTACAAATTAAAAAAGGTGAAGTCAATGAGTTTCACATCATCCTAGCTTAAATCGATATCGAGCTTGGTTCTTGTCTATATGGTACCAATGATACTATTATTACGTCCAAAAATACTGATATTTCTAGTATTGTGAGCAACAAATTTGAGCTTCTGATGAAGGAAGGAAGGCATTGCTTTGGCAGCATAGATCCAATTTCTTTCTAATAGGAGGTTGAAAGAGCTACAACATCAACAGCTTGGAAGGTAACCATATGTGCAGTTGGTCCAATCAAGACTTCCATGTCTATGACCTCATATATATGTCTCTTGGTGCTATCATAGGCCAAAATCCCTTGAGATGTTGGATTAAGCTAGTCTAGGCTGATTCCGACTCCTAGAGCTATCTGAAGAGGACACAAATTAAGTGTTGAGGCATTATCCAATAGTACTCGTGGCATTACCATCCCATGACATTCAACAATACTGAATAATAGCTTCTTGTGATTGATTCCTTTTGCTAGCAAGTCTACATCATTGAAAGTAAGGCCTTTTGACATGTGCCTTGCCCCACAATTGCAACTAACTTCTTTGGTAACATATAGATAGGTAGTTAGGCCTGGTTAGATTGTTCAAGGACTTCCTACCAGAGCCTTTGTGAAGCCATGAGTAATCCTCATACTATTATCTAGGCTTGGGTCCTTTTGGGCTACTTGATTACCTCATCATCATTTTATGTGGATTGAACATGCATTCTTTCCTTGATAAGTGAGGTTAGGTGATCTTAAGCAAGGTTGGATGGTTTGAAATTATGGCAACATCCAATGACATGGGAAACTTCTTGGAAAAATTAGGTAGGGTGAGGGTGAATTGGGAAGTGTTGTTGACAGTGATTGGTGGTGAAGGTGGTTTGAAAGAAAAAGACCTCTATTTTGAACCTAAATCTGTGGGGAAAGATTGTTTCAAGATGAAGATTTAACCTTGTGGCCCTTATTTGATTGAGGGTTCTAAAACTGATTGGATAGACCAAGTAGATGATGGTGCATGCCCTTGGGGTTATGAGAGCGGAATTTGGAAGGACTGGTGTAGGTTAAATTATGGGTGCTTTGCCTTTTCCAAAATGGGAAGAGATCTCAACCCTATTGATGTCTTAAAATCAATTATGCTTGGTCTTGAGGGATAGGATTTTGGCACTCTACTTGACGAGCCATGCTAAAAGTTTGTCAAAGAAGAAGAGTGGTCCAAAATCTAGTGGCAATGTTTGATAAAAGGGGAAGGAAGAAATGCTAATGTCAAGAGTGACACCTTCTTCAAGGTGATCATTTATGTGATATTTCATCATTTGACAACTAGAGGTAACATGTTCGATCATGTTGTGGTAGAGACAGTAAGAGGTACCATCACGAGGATCATTATGCCTTTCTGTGACAAGTTGAAAGTTGTTTAGAGCTTTTGGTGAGGATGTAACAATATGAATGCAAGCCTTGACAACAGCAATAAAGAGCCCAATGTAATGAGATGGCTTTACTATGATATATGGAATGGGTCTTGCAAGATGGAATGAGGCAACATGATCTTGAACATCAATGTAGTCTTAGAGAAGGTCACTTGTGTGTATTTTCATGAAGAGGTTGTCTTCCTTGAAGGTGTCATGGTAAATGTAAAATGCTATAAACGGAGGTTTCAAAACAAAGGAGGTGATGTTAGGATTTGGGGATTTAGAGGGTTGATCATTTGGTGCTAAGGCTTTGATGCGAGGTTGAATGAAGCCTTTAGGTTTGGGTCATTGTAATTCTTAAGCGCTTACAAGTATACAGGAGAGGCTTATAGAAGAAAAAATAGGCACGAATTCCTTCCCTAAGAATGCATTTTAATAGCCTTGTTTAAATCTCAAAACTCAACACAATTTTTGACTCGTCTATCTTTCTTTAGGATAGGAATAGTGTTGGTTAGTAATTCTCAATAGTTAACAACTTTTATGAACCCTACTTTCAACTATTTCTGAACTTCTTCCTTGATATGTGCTTCCATTCTTTCTTCATTCTACATCTTTTTGTTAGACAAGTTTGGCATTGAAGAAGGGAGGAATCTCATATTGCACAATATACATATTGATTCTAGCCATATCCTTGTAGGACCTGTCAAAAACCTCTTTGTATGCTCTGAGTAGAGACAAAAGTTTGGACATTTCATTGTGGGTTTAGTGCTAATTGAAAGCTTATGTTTATTGTCTTAGAACCTTGCATTAATATTTTCAAGTTCAACATCACCAAGTTTAGTTCAATTTATTTTTTTATGATTCAGTTATTTTTAAGAGCTCACCTAGAGGATCACCATCATTATCTTTTGAATAATCAATAGAACAAAGATGTTTAAAAGATGACACACAAGGATACTCAAAATCAAGATTCATTGATTCAAAATTTGGGAGTACATCAAGATTATTAAGAGCAAGAAAAGCAAGATTAGCAGTAGGTAAACATTACATGGCCCAAGTATTAAGAGGGCCTATGGAATGTGCATTGGGAGGTGGAAGTACAATTGATTTGATGACTGACACAACTGCGATCTTGTCTCCATTGAAGAACTTTCATATCTTGTTATCTCTAAAGTCTTCTGTGATTATATCCTCACAACCTTCACTTGGCTTGCCGTCCATATCATAAGTGACATGGTTAAAGAAAGTCTCAAAGCTTAACATCATAGTTTGTGATCCATGGTCAAACCATGTGGACCCTAATTTTAACTTGTTTACTATAATGGTTTATAGGTTCAAACCCTCTTACCTATAATAGTTGCTTAAGGCCATATGCATACAAGAGTGGAATAGCTTCATTATGATATGGACTCATGTGAACATTGTAGATCTTGAAAAATGTGAATATATTAAGCTACACTTTGTCTTGGCTTAGATTGACCCTAGGCTTAAATGTTTTCAACTTGTAAGTAACCAATGAGACCATCATCATTCCCAAAAATAGTGACAATTGCTAGTGTTGTGAAAAAATTTGAGCTTTTGATGAAGTGAAGAAGCCACTATCTTGATTGCATGGATCCAAGGTCTTCCTAACATGAGATTAAAAGAGACTATAGTATCAATAACCTAAAAGCTGATCATATGTACAGCTGATCCAAAAACTTTCATGTCTATGACCCCATATATCTACCTCTTAGTACTATCATATGCCAAAATTTGATGGGAAGTTGGTTTAAACTGATCCAAGTTGATTCCATGTACTCAAGCTATTTAAAGAGGACATAGATTAAGTGTTGAGCCATTATCCAATAATACTCCTACTACTATCATTCCACAGCATTTAGTAATAACAAATAATAGCTTATTATAATTGATACCTTTTGAGGGCAAGTATGCATCATTGAAGCCAAGGACTTTTAACATATGCATCATTCTTACAATGGTAGCTAACTACTCTAATGAAGTGTGAGTAGGAATTTGAGTTTGATTCAGTTGGTCAACGACTACATGCTTTTGCCTTTTTGAGGTCCAGAGTAATCCCCATACCAATATCTAGTCTTGGGTCCTCTTGAGCTACCTGATTACCTCATCATCATTTATTTTTTTTCTAAACTGGACAGACATTCTTTCCTTGACAAGTGGGGTTGTGATCTTGATCAAGTTGGATGGTTTAAAACTGTGGCCCCCTAGAGTGACATGGGGGACTCATTAGGAAGATTTCATAGGAGTGAGGATGAATTCGGAACTGGTGTTAATGGTAGTTGGTGGTGAAGGATGTTTCGAATTGAAAGGTCTCTATTATGGGATTATTGTGAGAGCTTGTTTCAAGATGAAGGTTTGACCTTCGGGCCATAATTTAGTCGAGGGCTCTGAAACAGATGGAATGGAATAAGTGGATGTAGTCCATTTGAGGTTATGAGAATGAAATTTGGAGAGAGTTGTGCAAGGTGAATGTGGGCGCTTTACATTTGCTAAATTGGAGAGACACCTTGACCATTTTGATGGCTTGAACTTAGTTAGGCTTGGTCTTGAGGGATAGGATTTTGACATGTTTTCTGACAAGCCATGCTAGAGGTTTGTTGAAGAGGGGGAGTGGTCCAAAATTTGGTACTAAGGTTTGATAGAAAGGAAAGCAAGCAATGAATATTGTTAAAGGTAAAACCTTCTTTATGGAGATCACTAATGTGATATTTCATGACTTGGCAACAAGAGGTAACATGCCTAGTCATGTCGTATTAAAGGTAGTAAGGGATACCATCATCAGATTATTCTGCCTTTCTATGACAAGTTGGAAGTTACTTAGATTTTAATAACAAATAATAGCTTATTATAATTGATACCTTTTGAGGGCAAGTATGCATCATTAAGCCAAGGACTTTTAACATATGCATCGTTCCTACAATGGTAGGTAACTACTCTAATGCAGTGTGAGTAGGAATTTGAGTTTGATTCAATTGGTCAACGACTATATGCTTTTGCCTTTTTGAGGTCCAGAGTAATCCCCATACCAATGCCTAGGCTTGGGTCCTCTTGAGCTACCTGATTACCTCATCATCAATAATTTTTTTCTCAACTAGTCAAACATTCTTTCCTTGACAAGTGGGGTTGTGATCTTGATCAAGTTGGATGGTTTAAAACTATGGCCCCCTCGAGTGACATGGGGGACTCAGTGGGAAGATTCCGTAGGAGTGAGGATGAATTGGGAACTGGTGTTAATAGTAGTTGGTGGTGAAGGATGTTTCGAATTGAAAGGTCTTTATTATGGGATTATTGTGAGAGCTTGTTTCAAGATGAAGGTTTGACCTTCGGGCCATAATTTAGTCAAGGGCTCTGAAACAGATGGAATGGAATAAGTGGATGTAGTGCATTTGAGGTTATGAGAATGAAATTTGGAGAGAGTTGTGCAAGGTGAATGATGGGCGCTTTACATTTGCTAAATTGGAGAGACACCTTGACCATTTTGATGGCTTGAACTTAGTTAGGCTTGGTCTTGAGGGATAGGATTTTGACATGTTTTTTGACAAGCCATACTAGAGGTTTGTTGAAGAGGGGGAGTGGTCCAAAATTTGGTACTAAGGTTTGATAGAAAGGAAAGCCGACAATGAATATTGTTAAAGGTAACACCTTCTTTATGGACATCACTAATGTGATATTTCATGACTTGGCAACAAGAGGTAACATGCCCAGTCATGTCGTATTAAAGGTAGTAAGGGATACCATCATCAAGATTATTCTGCCTTTCTATGACAAGTTGGAAGTTACTTAGATTTTAGTAGGAGACAAGGATATGAATGCAAGCCTTGGCAATAGCAACAGGGGGTACAAGATAATGAGACAACTTCACTGTGGTATATAAGATGGTTTTTGTAAGATGGAATTGAGCAACAAGGTCTAGGACATCAATGCAGTCCTAGAAAAGATTATTGATGTATGTTTTCAAGCGAGGTACTATTTTGGCTTTTGCCCAGACATCATGGTAAATGGAGAAAGTTGTGGATTCATGTTCTGGAGTAGAATAGGTGGTGATAAGATTAGGTGATGCAAAGGGCTGAGTATTTGGGGCTAAGGCTTTGACACAAGTTTGAACAAGATCATCAAGTGGCTTGGTGTAATTCATGGATTGCTTACAAGTACATGGAAGAGGCTTGTATAAAAGAAAACATGCAACAATTTCTTCCTTAGGAACACCTTCTCATAGTAACTATCATATGTGGGCCTTTAGGTTCCAACAATGCTCAACATCATGGCCATTCATCTTATAATATGCGTTCAACTTGCTTGGATTAGTTTCATCTTAATGTTCAACTTCTTCAGACCTCATAAGGATAGTATAAGCCTATGTTGAAAGTTCTTATGTACACTTATTTCAACAACTAGGGAGTGGGCTTAATAAAAATTTCTCAAGGTGGCTTCTCAACATAGGTCCAAGGTTTGTCAGTTGATAAACTAGTGACAATACTTTCCTCATATAATCAATCGATAATGAGTTTTCATATATGCATCATCACGTTATAACACTTTTATGTTTCATGGACTTCTTGTCTATGATAACAACAATGTGCAAGAAGACCATCATGAAACAAGTGACAACATTTTCCTCATCTAATCAATCGATAATGAGTTTTCATATATGCATCATCACGTTATAACACTTATGTTTCGTCGCCTTATTGTCTATGATAACAGCAATGTGCAAGAACCAACATGAAACAAAGTTGGATGTGCATGGTAGTCTCCAAGATGTTAAAAATATATCTATTAAATCTCATCAATAGATACATTGTTTTCAATAAGCTGATAATCTGTAGATAGAAATCCCAACACTAATCAATGTCATGCCCAAACATCTTATGGTAAATACAAATCCCTAGAGATCATTTGCTAATCTCCTTTAGACCAAAGTGTTCTACTCTTATGATCTCCTGAGCAAATACTCCTTATTGGACATTCTCTTGGATATGTAATTTGAAGAGCCAACTCTGGATCATCTTATGTCCATAGTACTTGTGATTATCACAATACTTGAGTGCATGGTGATCTTACGATTATGGTGAATACTTTCTCATATGATTGCCTTATACTTCGTTTGATCTTCTGGGTATAACAAGTACTTCTGCCACTAAGCCCACTGAACTACTTTCTTCATCATAGTCAGTCATGTCAATAACATGGTAGGGTTTGTCTTAAATTCAATGACAATGATAGCTTGGGCTCGTTGGTTTTTTGGAGAAGGAGAAACCTCATTATAGTTTTTCAAAAGGTTTGAATGTATATTGGGTTGATTGGGAATGCCGACTTAACCTTTCTCGATTAAGTCTTGAATCTTACTTCTTAGATTCTAGCAAATGTTAGTTGTGTGGCTCAAGGTGCCATGATATATGCAGTTGTTGGGGACAATGGTAGTTCCTTCTAAAACATGGATTCTAGAGGTAATAGGGGCAATCTTACCAACCTATTTTAACTCTTTATAGGTGAGTGACAAGGTCATCCCAAGATGAGTGAAGGATTAGTGAGTGTCAGGGGTTGATGGTCAGATTTTTGCTAGTTTGGTTGTACATTGGGTTTGTTGTACTAGAGGCTTTGGTTAAGAAGTTGATTTTAAACAGAAATTTGTCAGAGACAGGACATTTGAGGGTTGAGTTGGGTGTAGGTAGGTAACTACTCTGGTAAAAGAGAGAAATTGAGTTTTGCAGTGATAAGGGTCAATATGCCATTGGGCTAATCGAAAACATGTTGAACATGATAAGCCTATATGGACACAAGGGGGGTTTCAAAGATTTAGGTTCAATCTTCTTAAATTATAGAGTATAGAACCCTTAGATGTTGTTGTTGTTAGCACTTTTGTCATACTTGTTAAACTCATTGATTGCCTGGAAGGGATGGTGAAAAAGGATGGACCTATAATCAGGGTTCATGCTTTGAAGGATAAAACCAATATGCTCTTCTTCAGATGGGATTATCCTCATTTTATATGTACTTTGTTTTAACCTTTTTATGAATTTAGTAAAGGTTTCACACCCTAAATGGGTTGCATTTTTCCAATTAAATTTAGCAAAAGATTTTTTGTCATATTAGGTCATTGTGGTTGACATGACAACTAATTAACAATCTCATCTTTTCTTGATGTGTCTTTGACATGTCATGGTATCTTGCTTGGAAGTTATCTAGCACTGAGTTATCAATGGTTATTATAATTTGACTTCCTTGCCAACGTAAGCTAACTAACATCATCATTTTTAATCATTGCTTTGGGATTTATATAATCCTAACATTTAATGCTTGATGTTATCATGCAGAGATCAAAAGGGGTTCGCCCTTTTACAGTTAATGTAGGGGTACTAACACCCCTATGTAGGACAACCCTTGGCTTCCTTTAGAGGTGTACCTTGAGGGACACATGTCACCTCCTAGTGGAAGGATAAAATTGAGGACATGCTAGGCTAGTCTGGGTATCAAGGCCCCACTTTTATTTTGAAGCAATACCTTGTCCCATTTTTGGACAAGAACACTACAACATAGAGCAAATTGAGCCTACACTTGTAATGCAACTCCAAGCCATTAGCCCTTTATCTTTCGAAGGATGAGCTAAGCCATTTTTTTGGTATTTTTTCAATAAAATTACTCTAAAATTCAACAAGGATATGGTGTTTATAATTAGGGTCAAAGCCTAGCAAAATTTTGCTACAACCCCCCATTACCATTCCTAAACAATACTGTTAAATGTCCCTTCTATAAATTATGGATGAACATTTATAGAATCTTTTGATATTGTAATGATGAGTACCTCATTTTGCATAGAAAACACCCAATTAGTTACCCAAATGTTATAACTTTAAAGGGGTAAAATAAGAATTTTGACCAAATTTGTAACACATGCATTTTTTAACCTAATGATTTAAAAATTAGATATATTGTAGGTCAGCTAATTCGAGATAAGTATGTAACTAATCATATTTTTATAAGATTTAATTAAAGTTTTTGACTTTTTGTAGGAAGTGAGATGGTGATCTGAAGATCGAGATCGATAGGGATGAAAATAGAAGAACAAGATCAAAAGATCTAGTCCAAGCCTAATAGTCATCAATTCAGCATTAGATAAAGGATGAAGATCATCTTTAAAACAAGCAATAAATGCAATTAGAAGAATCAAAGGTAGCCAAAGTGGGCCCATGCACAAGGCATGCAAAATCCACCACCTTTTCATGGGTTTCACTTAAGCCACTTTCCTCATTCAAGACATGAACAAGAGGACAAGTTGAGAAGCCAAGCCAACCACCAAAGCTAAGGATTTGAGCAATCAAGCCACATAAGCTATGCTACACGAAAGGCCATGATTGGTGGAGAAACTAGAGAATTATCCTTGAGATTTTATGGAGATATTTTGAAGATAATTGAGAAAAATTCACTAGGATAAGGTAGCATGTGGACAAATAGGAAGAGATCCCTCCATTTTTTATGTTTTTCTAACTTTTTCCTCACTTTTCACCTCACCAATAAGATGCCCTATGAATTTCTCTTTCCATTCAAGAGTCTCACCTTTCTAAGACTCTTCACCTTCCTAAACTCCCATATAAACCATCCAACCAAGCCTCACTTCCTAAGAAACTACCTAGTCAATCACTTTTTCCTACCTCACCTTCCTTTCCTAACTTTTCCTATCCCTCTCTTTCTTACCTCATCCCATGCACCCAACTTGCTATTTTCAAGGCCCTCAATGATTTTTGAAGGGGGAAGACACCTCCTCATAAAAAATGGTGTCTCCCCACCTACATTTATTCCAAAGGAAGCCACCTAACCTGCACTTCTATCTTTAAAAACCCTAGCTACCCACTCATCTTAGCCATCCAATTTCCCTTGTTTTCATCCCCACCATACCTCTAACTTAGGTCACCCTAGAAAATATAGGAGAAAAAATATAAAATACATAAAAAAAAGAAGACGACCACTCATCTTAGCCATCCAATTTCCCTTGTTTTCATCCCCACCATACCTCTAACTTAGGTCACCCTAGAAAATATAGGAGAATATATATATATATATATAACCAAAGTTTAGGGAACTCTCCCTTGGGAGGAAAAAGACGACTCCTCAGAGGAGGGCATCCTTTTCCTTCCCATTCTTCTTTCACTTTTGCTTTGAACTTTCTTCTCTTTTGGGTGTTGTTTTAGTTTCCAAGGTGGGGTTGCTACTTCCTCAAGTGTTCCACGCCTATGCCTTGAGTGCTTAATCTTCCTCGAGAGGTTGGTTATTCATCTTTGGTTCTTCTCCTTTTTTATCTTACTTTCCATTGTTCTAGTTAATGCTTTTCCATTGTTTTCTTCTTTGCCTATTGATTAAGATCCAAGGTTGGTCTTTTCCTTGAAGTAATAGCCAAGGGAAGTCACCTTTAATCTAATCTTTGTCCTTGGTTTTCATTGTCATTTAGATCTCTTTTAGTTTTCTTGATCTCTAGCTTGTTTTTTTCTCTTCTTAAAGTGCTTCCATTATATTCCATTAGATTTTCCCTTGAATCTCAAGCTTGTTGGAGAAGGAATCATTACTATGATCTGATTTTGGGTTTACTTTGCATGAGAGAGTGGTGTGTGCTCTCCAAAAGTGTAACACACCATCCATGTAACTATTTTTAAGGCAATACAATTTGATATTTAATGGAATCTCTTTGGTTGATGGATGATGATTGATTTACATGGTTATCTTATGGTTTAGTAATTAACTTAAAACTATTGTTCCAGTTTTAAAATTATTGTTCCAGCCATTCGAACTAATCCAAACCAACAAGGAATTAAAACCATGTGTCCCATGCAATGGTGGAAAGCATAGTTTTGAAGCCCTTTGGGGCTAAAGTTGAGTATTCTTGTTAATGTGTTGCCCAATTGTAGATCAATAGCTTAATTACTCATATCAACAAACATAGAGGATCCTTGCCAAAATCATGTTGAAACCATGCGTGCAACCCACAGTTGGAATGCATGGTTTTGTGTAATTTGGTGATTAATTGAATTCCAAGTTAGTGCATTCATTCATGTTGGGAAAAGTAGTTAGTACATATTTGTTTGTTGATCTTGATTAGGTTGTTATCATGTTGTTGATTAGTGATTAGGAAAGTAGTTGATTATTATATGTTTCCTTAAGTTAATTGCTAAATTTCATGCTTAAAAATTCTGATTCAGAAAAGTTGTTAAATTGCAGTTTTAGAAAGTTATAAGCTAGTAAAGTTCTTAATTTAGGAAAGTCATAAAATTAGAAAAATTTCATTTATGAAAGTTTTATTGTTATAAAGTATCTATTTTAGGAAAGTATTGAATTTAGCATGTTTTAAGTTTCAAAATAATTTTCATCTTTATATATTTTTAGTTTAGGAAAAGATCTATTGAATTTGGCTAGGTTAGATAATTTAAAGTAAAGACCACTAATATCACAACCATTCAATTCCTTATGGGATTGACCTCCTCGCTTGAATTACTACAACCAGTTCATGCGCTTGCGAGTTTAACTTAAAATCACAACATGTAACATAAATGTGTAGAATGAGATGTGAGTGTTGTATGTTACAATTATACATAGTTCTTATTATGTCAATGAAATCAGTTCTTGGTGGACGTTCTCGTTGGTATATATGCTTGATGTAGTTGTAGGCAAGCCTCCTAAGGGCCTTGACCTAAATTGATGCATATTGTTAGGGTTAGAGGTAGAAATTTTTTTACCTAAATTGTGTTGGGATCAGAGTTTTATTACTTGAATTTAGTTAGTATCTAGTTAGGTGCATGATAAAAGCATTAGGGTCAGGGTAACCTTCTAGTGGAAGGATAAGATTGAGGACATGACTAGGACAATGTGGGTATTGAGGCCATTGAAGCTGTACCTTGTTCCCAAGAACACTGCAACTTGAGCCTGTACATGCAGCGAGACTTCAGGCCATTAATTCTTTAGCTTTAGAAGGATGGACCTCGGGATGAGTTGAGCCATTTCTTTGTATTTATTTAAGAAAAACACTCTAAAATATGGAAAATATAGGGTATTTACAATTAGGGTTAGACCGAGCAAAAAATTTTACAAGCCACTCATTACCTTTCCTAAGCAATACTGTTGATTGTCCCTTATATAAATTGTGGATGTATATTTATAGAATCTTTTGATATAGTAACATAATGTTTAAAATGAGATGTGAGTACTATATATCACAACTATACATAGTTCTTATTATGTCAATGAAATCAGTTCTTGGTGGACATTCTCTTTGGTATATATGTTTGATGTACTTGTAGGGAAACCTCTTAAGGGACTTGACCTAAATTGATGCATATGAGTTAGGGTTAGTGGGAGAAATTTTTTTACCCAAATTGTGTTAGGTGAAAATTTTATGACTTGAATGCAATTAGCATCTGGTTAGGAGCATGACAAAAGCATTAGGGTTAGGGTCACCTTCTAATGGAAGGATAAGATAGATGACATGACTGGGCCAGTATGGGTATTGAGACCACTGTAGTGATGCCATGAACTTGGGTATGAGTTGAGCCATTTTTTTAGTATTTATTCAAGAAAAATGCTCTAAAATGAGGCAAATATAGGGTGTTTATAGTTAGGGTCAGTCCGAGCAAAAATTTGCTAACCACCCCCCTCTCCCTTCCCCCCCCCCCCCCCTTTACCATTCATAAGCAATACTATTGACTATCCCTTATATAAATTGTGGATAAATTTTTATAGAATCTTTTGATATAGTTACATATTTTTTTAGAATGAGATGTGAGTGTTGTATATCACAATTATACATAGTTCTTATTATGTCATTGAAATCAGTTCTTGGTGGACATTCTCTTTGGTAAATATGTTTGATGTAGTTGTAGGCATGCCTCTTAAGGAACTTGACCTAAATTGATGCATATGAGTTAGGGTTAGGGGCAGAAAATTTTTGACCCAAATTGTGTTAGGTTCAAAATTTTATGACTTGAATTTAGTTAGTATTTGGTTAGGAGCATGATAAAAGCATTAGGGTCAGGGTCAAGGTTCGCCAAAAATCTACCCAATCCATCCTGTTGCCATCACCAAGAATAAGGATAATCATGTATTGTCTATTCCAAACTATCCTTCGAAATTGTTCTCAACTTTCATAGGCACCCAAGATCAAGCAATAGGGTAGATATTCATGGAAATCATTGCTAATGCCTGGTTATCCCTATGCTTAACAGCCCCATAATTGAACTGGATAGCAAGACACCTGCTATGATTCAGCTGAGGCCAGATCCTATGCAACCTGACCACCAGCATAAGACGATATTAATGCAAAATATAATGCAATCCAATAAATCAGTTGTATAATCAACATAACCTGATAAATTGGATTACATAAGCCCTAGGTGATCTGAATGTATGCAACCAGACCACCAGTATAAACTGCCATTGGAGCAAGATTTAATCGGCGCAATACAATAAACCGGTTATATAAGCCTCAGTAATCTGATCCTAAATTATCAAGGAATAATCAAGCATAATCCAATAAACCAGATTATATAAGCCCTTGCTTCCTAGTAGTGACAATATTCAAATGGACTCAATCCAATTCATAAAAGATAGAAAGCTTCTCAGCTATCCAAACGCCCAAATATCTCAGCATGCCTGTACAAATAACAGACAAACCACCCTTGTGGCTTCTTAGATTCAAAGTAATTCGTTTATAACTCCACTAGTTTTAGTGTGCCGGACCATTTTACAGACAAAGACTCATGTAAGCAATGCACATTCTTCAAGAAAGAACAAAGGAGAAGACAAGGTCTGCTTTCATTTGTTTTTTGTAATTTCCTCTGCCCTAGCGAACAACGACTGGTGCAGCCTTAGACAACTCGGATCTCCCCTAGCGCATGCCTGGTCGCAGGTTTAAATGGCTACTTTCCCTTTGGCTGCACATCATATTTAGGAAAGTCTGTAACTAATTTGCTTTCTTTGCTTGTACCCAAAACAAAACAAAATTCCTCGGCCTGTATCATTCCACATTCCTCGTCTCCCAATAAAAAAATTAGAACTGAGGCATTGTTGGTCGCAACAACCACAACTAATCGTCCTTTGCAACTCTATGATTTTGCCAACAGCTTTGGACGCCAGAAAAATTGGTGGCCGACAGAAGCGAAGGAAGATGGAAATATCGTATTGCGCGCCATTAATTTGATGAGGTAACCGTAACGTAATGCTTTTCCTGTGAAGAAAGGAGGGTTGTTAGAGCTCCTCACCAACACAAGTGCCTCAGTTGCATGGCACGCTTTGTTCAACAGTACCAGTAGGAAAATGGAATTGCTTGCAAAAGCATCGAAGTTGCACAGGGAGTCTATTCTTTGAACTGACGGTGATTACCCCATATGCAAGAGTTAGTTCTATAAAACCATCCTCACTCTCTCTTGTACCCGAACCATGTGGATTGGAGTATGTACGAGATAAAAGCCCAGTCAGCTTATAAGAAATATCATTAGATATAAAAATATCTAATGTTGTATTTCCAGACGGTCCAAGAACCTGCCACACTGTCATGTGTTACCTTCTCGCCCCCCGCCCGCATGAGAGGAGTGTACCAGGGTGAAATGCTAGTCTCGAGATCAACCTATTTTGTAACATAAAAACTTCTGTCTGCAAAATGCAACGCTATGAGCGGCAGTTTCTCTTTGTTCAGTTGCACAAGCCAGCCAACAATGATAATAACAACGAAGAAATATTTTTTCTCACCAACTCCAAAATTTCTTTTGTTAGCTTTTACCACTCGCAACAAGTCTTACAAACGTAAGAAGATGATTATGACCAAAATAGTTGCGCTGAGTCGATTAGTCATAGGCTTGTTACCGGACTTACCTTTGCGTGGTTTGTGGGTGACAGCATCCACAGGATTAGTCCCACCCTCAAAAGAATGGGGACACCCTATGATATATGATAAATAAATAAGAAAAGACAATTATGACAATATGATAGCCATTTACACTGGATGGTAAGCAAGTGGTAAACCTACTCCATGATTTGGAAATAAGAAACAACACCAAGGGTTCAACAATTTGCAAGATTAAGCAAGGACTTCAATTTCTTGATTAACGCATCATCTCTTCATCTAATTTTGTAAAACAGTACAACTGATTAAAGTGATTTCTTAACCAAGCCTATGAGTAGAATACGGAAAGGCAAGCTTTGATGTCTTGTAAGTATCTAACATTGACCAAGCTAATGGTCCTCAACCACCTACAATAACTATAATGGCAATTCTCTTCTGTCCTAACAATAAAACCCGGCTAGCTGACAAATATCACAAATACCTATACGCAGTTTGGATTCCTAAGTACAATGATAACCGAGTCGCCACGGACGAACATTGTTTTTCAGGAACCTGTCCTTAACCGGATGAGCTTTCTTTTTCCCTTTTCTCGTATTGGGAATCTGCAGCCCAATCAAATGCGCATTAAACTGGAAGCCATAAGAATATAGAAAGAAGAGGGTAATGTAAAGTTGTAACCAAGATACCTGAGTGCACATTTCTTTGACGTTTTCGAGGACCATATTGTAGTGACGGGCAAAGGCTGTCAAACGGTCAATATGCTTCTTGTTGTTCCGGTACGCAGTTGATGAGCACCTAAAAATGTAGTAGTTAAGAAACAAATATACTTTTTTTCTAAGTCATCAATTTTACATGCTGGCAACTACATGCGGCTCAGGCAAACAAGTGATCTCCAATCTAGATTTCTTCCTCTGATTTCACTTAGAACCCACAAGACCATGCAATACTAGCTGTCCTTGGATGTGAATCAGTCTCCAGTTCAATGTACTTGTCAGCACAGCAAAACAAAGAAGCGGCCGCCATGCATGCGTTGATGTGGCACCCCATTTGAACCTTCGCAAGGCGGTCTGCGACACCATGCACATGGAGGCACTACTTGTTGGGCACCAAGTTTGTGGTCATATGATCTTCCAGTTCAATGTCCTTACAGCCACACTGAAACAAGAAACTGATGTACCACATGCCAATCCTCTAACAAATCCATCCTAAGACATTAGTATAACAACATTTAAAAGTTATATACTTTTGACACCCTAAGCAACTTCAAATGCAGTTTTTAGGACCTCCTACCTGAGCATTATTTTTAACATTCACTGGGCCTGTGTTGAATTCCTCTTCTTCAATCTTGCCAACCAATTGCAAAGAAAATGTATCTTTAAGCCATTATAAATTCTACATGCTTGTACAGCATTAGCATATGATTTCTATAATTAAATAATAGTAGCAAATAGACCCACTTTTTCCCAGAGCTCAACCATGTTTTATCTATTAATAAAAGGAAATTTACGCTAAGCACTATAAGGAGTTTGAAGTAACCAAGAACCAACTAGGCAGTGCGCTAGTTCACAAAGGACTTACTTTAAATAAAAATAATTTTTAGGCATACACACACAAATATGTAGGAAGCTCTTGGCCAAGATGAGAGCTCAATATCTTTGCTAGTAACAAGCTAAATGGAGAGTGAGACTAATACTGAATATACAATGTTGAGTTCCATACCATCTAACCAGGTATGAAGCATGGAACATCACCTCAGATGTCAAGAGTAAATATTTGTTCTGACCATGATGCATTACTTAAAATTCTCACAAGTGTAAAAAGTAGCCATGCCTAGTGGATTGGCTTCCTCAAAGGGTACACATCTATATTCAAACACAGGAAGACACTTCTCATATAATGAGGTTTAAGTGAATGAAAAAGGTATTAATTAGGACTATTCAGAGTTAGAAATATTTTAGGGTAGAAAGTCATTTCCTTATTGGGATAGTTTTACAAGCAATTTAGGCTAGTATTCCTCAAGAAGCTCTTGGCTTTAGAAGGGGAGCCTTGGCATAGCAGTAGAGTTGTCATGTGACCTTGAGGTAACGGGTTCGATGCATGGAAAAAAACTCTTGCAACATGCAAGGTAAGGTTGCGTACTACAGATCCTTGTGGTCTGCCCCTTCCTCGAGTCCCCATATGTGGGAGCTTCATGCACCATGCTGCCCCTTTTTTCTTCAAGAAGCTCTTGGCTTTAACTAGAATTGGAATGTGAAAATGTAAGATCCTTTTACACCCCTGTTAAGGTCGTGGAAGGTGACAGGGTTTAGTTTTAATTTGGGAAGGTCATAGAGTCTTCAACAAAAAACTACAATCTAAGAAAGGATCCTAGAATTGAGAGTTATTATATGATTGATAGGCATATTTCACTTGACAATATGAATAATGGATCAGCTCCACTATCCTATTTGATTCCTACATTGGACCCCAAAAGCTAAAAGGGTTCACTACCCTCTTCCTGCTCTTACATATGCTTGGCTGAAATCTAGGCATTCAGAGGGATGTAATAAATCAAACCATTTAGATTCACATAGGAATTTGATTAAAACATACAACAGAAAACACATGAAGGGGCCAAGTAGTTAGACCCAAACATTGACATGGAACCATGACAATGATGCATGTCCCACATATATCAATAACAAAAGAAAACCAAATTGTTTGTTGATCTGCATTGATGGATGGGCTTAAAGTACCATAACTAAAAGCCCATGTAAATAGGTCTACTCCAACAAGACTATTCTAGAGTCTAGAGCGTAGTTGACTTGATTACATATATTTTAAGATTTATGAGATCTTTTGAGTTGATTCGATTTAGCTTATTTAAGTGCTTAATGCATAGCTGCACTACAGGAGTTGACCAGGCTGATTTGCTCTCATTTTCATAAATGCATATACCAAATTGGATCACCAAAGTTGATCGGTTTTGATTACCTATAGTTTTCATAATGTTTATAACCAGCAGATTTGAAGAGAATTAGCTGTTAAATTTATGAATTTGATGTAGAAGTCTTTGAAATCAATGAAGAATGTGCAAATTTTATAGCCACTGCATTTGCATAGTATCAGAGTGAAGCTTAATCATTTAGAGCGATTCCAATGACATGTTGTGTTCCTATTAGTGTGATTCCTAATCATTTGGAGAGACTCAATGACACTCTATGTGTGTTTGTTCTACTTTCTTTTATTTCTATTTGTGTTGCTTTACTCTGTATTCTACAAGACTTCAATATATTTAGTTAAGTTATATATCAAGTTCCTTCAAATTTGTTCTTCCCCTCATTCTACATCATTTTTGTATTAGAGCTATGGCAAAAATGGCCACCCATAATGACAGAACTCACAAGGGGGGGGGGGGGGGGGGTGAATGACAGTCAAAGGGATCAACTGCTGCTTCAACTTGTTAAGAAGTTAGAAAATCTAGAAACACAAGTTGGGAAGTTGATAAGTGAAAGATCAAGACTCAATGGTGAAGAAGTGCCAACAAGTTGGACCAGAGGAGTTTGAGAAGCTAAACCTAATGTGAAACCATTAGTCCACAATGGAGTAATTGTAAAACCAAATAATCTACCACTTAGGCCTATTCCTATAGCTGCACAAATGAAACGAAACATTCCACAATTAACTGAAATAGATATGAGCACATTAGTGACATGGAAAAAATTACTAAAATGGTGAAACTTAATGTTCCTGAATCTAGATATAACCATGATCCTCAAACTCTCGTGAAATGATCAGCTACATAAAATATTAATTTTTATTGGTTTGACATGACTGGAGATATAAAGAGGAGGTTTATTGAATTTAAACTAATAGGTCATGCTAAGGTGTGCGAACAAATGCTGAGCAGCATATTTGGAAATTAGAAGAAGCTCTCATCTTGGAAGGATGGAGCTGTAGATAAAAGACAAGTACTTATTGTGCAATTATCAAAGTTAGTTTTATGATCCAATGATTTCTTTAAGCAGAAGAGTATGATGGTTGCAGATTGTGTGCAAAATTTTGAAGCATTGATCATCTAGTGCGTTTATTTCTAAAATGAAAGAAAACTCTTTCCTATTTTAAGAATGGGCTAAGGGATGAAATATAGTATGAGTTACTTTGTAATTTTATGACATAGCTAATGCCTTGCATGGTGGAAAAGAACCTAAAGAAAACTCCTTTTTAGGAGAGTTAATTCTCAGATTAAGGATATTATTGGAAATGTCTACCCCATAAAGCCATCTTATGACATATAATGCTTTATTGATAATTTCAATAAATAAATTCACTTTCTGTAATCATGGTATGCCAATACTACATAATAGGGTACTAAGACTGTAAGTTGGTCAAGATATGATGACATATTTAAAGGGTCATGGATAACTTTTGGAATCTTAGATAGCATAGGACGAATTCCATGACAAGATGATTGAAAATCATAGTTGAGATGAAATAGAATTTAGTTCTTTGTAAACCTAAATTGTCCTCAAGTGGCAAAGAAAATAAGAAACCTAATTCTGTAACACTTGTTAAATGTGATGCTTTCCTTAGATGGGCTTATCAATTCTCTAGTTATCTTCATTTATTGAGGTGTGTGAAAGTATTTCACACATAGGACATCACCTTGGTAATCCGAAACACTTAACAAACATTATATATAAAGGAAGTGTTAGTAGATGAACATAGCTATTAATACCCTTGGACTTGATGAATCTATATATCCGAGTAAGACATAGTATTTGTCTTAAGTGCATCACATGAAAAAGTTTTATCATGATTGGGTTCTAAGTGTGTGGGGACATTTACTAAGCACATAAAGAATATAAAATGTCTAACTTGAGGCCCACTCTCTTATGGGGATGATATTTAGTAAAGGACCATCTATAGATAAGCTTGAAAAAACTCAAGGCCTTAGTGGTGATTAATAAAATGTTTATCCAATTGCTTTCATTATATTTGATTAAACTAAACTATTTTCAAAGGAGTTTTTGAAAAGCATTTTGAAGTTCATTTAAGGATGGGGTGGTTTATAGTTGATTGTACTAATGTGACATGCCTAGGGGCAAATAAACCCAAATAGCCCATATGGGTGTCATGTGAATATGGAATAGAGGAAGGGTAATATGTTAAATAGTTTGCACTATCTTGGGATTTAATAGAGTGGAATGGAGGAATAAGATTCATGTGGCCTACCCCTAATTGGGATAAGGTCTTGATGATGATGATGATGAGTTTGCAATATCTTCTTATGTGGGCTACATGTGGTTATCAATAGGTGGAATTCTTAAATGCCACATTATCTCTCTAGACAATAGAAAACACTCATATGGATTTAGGGTGTTTTGTGCAAAATTAGGAAAGTATTTCTTTAAATGGAATAGGAAACCTAGAAAGATACCATATTAGAAAGTTACCTAAAAGGTCACACCAGAAATAACTTGTTGGAAATTGACTGGTAGTTAAGTTTCCAATTTGGGAGGGAGTTAAGCTTTTCTTTCTTGTATTTAAGTTTCACTTTAGAGGAGAGAAATATACAAGTGAAAAAATGCCCCCTAGAGTGTATCCCTCTTTAGAAAAACCCTAAAACTCTCTTCCTTTCTAAAGTAGTCAAAGGTTGATACTTGGAGCCACCTTGAAGGGAAGAAGATGAAAAAGAAGCCCTCAAGTACATATTATCACATCCGACCCCTCCCTTAAGTTATTCACAATTACATTAAATGATGATGTTTTCTTCAATAAGATCACATAATTTCGATCTAAAACATACTCATTTACACTCATGATGTAATTTAACTAACTTTTGCATCAAACTCTATAACTTGGGCCTCCATAGTGAAATGACCAAAATACCCTTGGTTTTGTAGTTCTTGTTTGTGAGATTTGAATTTTCTCATATGAACTCCAATTTTAGCATTCTTAGTGTCATTGAAATCTTTTTTTAGTACAATCCAAATATTGAGACGTCAAGAGTCAACTAGGTGTTTTATCAAAATTTTATTTTCATGAAAACCAAAGCATGGACATCTAAATTTGTATTTCATTTGAATATTGGATAAAAATTACATGAAATGGAATTTAAAAATCAGGGTTATCACATCGTTCCCCCCTTAGAAAAATTTTGTCCATGAAATTCTTTCTAATTCATTCCTTGATAATTCTAAATGCGTCCCCATCTCATCATAGATTTCAGTTTCTAGTTGCTTCATCAAATGAGTGGTGCTATGAAAGAACCTTGACCAAAGGAAATCTTATTATTCGTCACAATTTACTCTTTGTTGTTCGGGATTTGAACATTCCTTTCTTTAAATATCTAATTAGGCTATAATTCAATGAGCATTTGTTCGAGCACATGTGAAAGGTCCACTATGTACTTCCTCACACATTATGTACCTCAATAAGACGCATATGCAAAGCCAACATGCATGCTACCAATCCAAATCTGTCTAAGGTCTCAAAAGGACACACAATCTTGAACTTAATTTCCTTCATGATGATTCTCAGCATCGATATCTTCAGAAATGCAAGATTCCCAATCTCAACTACAACCATCCATGCCTTCGGTCAGGGTGGCTTTTTTGTTGATTATATGTAGTTCTAGGTCATCTCTTAATGAGCTTCATCTCATTTGCATACTATTTCACAAACTGTGGTCTCCCAAGCTGCTGATGTTCAATGTTGTTCCTACAAGTCGGTGAACAACACGGTCAGTCCTATAATGCCTCGTTCGAAACCATCCTAATTGGCCTTTCATTCATAGCACATGTGCTAAATATGTTATCCAAAGTTTGAATCATCCTCTTAGACTGACCATCTATCTTAGGATGAAAGGTAGTACTAGGACTCAATGATAATTATGAAGACTCCTACACAGATCTCCAACATTTTGAGGTAAACTAGTTGTCTCTGTCGTACTTAATAATTACCAATATTCCATGTAAACTTACATTTTTCTTGAATACACACTTATGTCAAACCATCCAAGGACTGATTATAAGCTGATTTCATTAACAAAACAATTATCATTTAAATCATGCCATGTCCACTCAATGTCATGGGCAAACCCACAATGAAATCCATGGTGATATAGTCTTACTTCCAGGCATGAAACTCAAATGGTTGTAAAATCCCTACTGACCTCTAATGCTCGCCCTTTACTTGTTGACATGAAACATAGCTCCACAAACTATCCCACATCCTTTTCATATCATTTTTGTCAACAATGTCTCCTCAAATCTTGATGCATTTTTATTCCACAGGGATGAATAGTATATTGTAATTAATGTCTCTCTGAGAGTTTCTTGTCTCAATTTAGCACTTGTTAAAATCATTACTCTTCCACACATACAAACATTACCACCCATCTCTCTTGCCTCACATTCAAGACATGTTGTGAGAAAATATACTTGAGACTCTTATGATTTGTGAACACCTTAAATTTCTCTTGTATAGGTAGTGTCCCTGGATCCTTACAACAAATATCATAGTTGTCAGTTCAAAACCATAAGTAGGATAATTAACCTTATGACTTTACAACTGTTATGAGGCATAAGCAATCACTTCTCGTCCTACATCAATACACATACCAACCTTTACCTAATGCATTGCTATTATCCAAGAACACTATAACAAGCTTGTCCAATAAGTCATTGAACACTTTTCATCAAATCATCCACATATCTCAACTATCTTCACCTTAATAAAAAACTCTTGACATCTTCGAGCAGTGTCTTTGTAATGACCCCAATTTTTGTAATATTAAAATCCCATGAAAAGTTCAGTTTTAAAGATAAGGGCATTTTGGTCATTTCACTAGTTTCCTTGACTAAACATAGGAATTTGGTCCTAAAAATGGTGCCATTAGATGCATCTAGGAAAAAGGAATCCAACAAGACCAAAATCACCCAAAACGGAGTTAAAATGAGTAAGTTATGGCCCTTTGAAGTACAGGGGCAAAATTGTAATTTTTACAAAACGGGTTTATCTGCAAAACATAGGGGCCCGTTTTGATACGGGCACCCTTCATCTTCCATGTCCTAGAGAGTTCTAGAACGGCTGTGATTGGAAGAGAAATCACCGCCATTTTGGAGGTTTCTCCACCACCATTCAAAGGCGGTGAGAGCCCCCTCCAGAACCCTCTCTTAGCTCTATAAATAGAGCTCTTGGGTGCCTCTAATGGCAGCCCAAAACGTTGGAGAAAACCAGTTGTGAAGCAGTGACCTAGAGGGAAAAACAAGGAGAAAAACCCAGCAACGAGCCAGTTACGTCCGAGATCGCTCAAAATCCATCTCCCCCATAGTTCCAAGGTCAATTTTCCTAAGTTTTTGCATGAAAAATCATGCAAAATGGAGCCCAGGAGAGCCACCAAGGACCCAGGGACGTTCCTTGGGCCGCACTAGTTCGACAGGGGTCGAACCAGGGTGTCCTGAGGACGCCCCGGTCCCCCTGACGACGGAACGTTCCAGTCGGAACGTTCCACGTCGTCTCCGTTTGAAAAACCAAACAGGCGCGTCCAGGGACGCGCCCGCTAAAGAGGAAAACGGGTGGAGCGTACCGAGCGCCTGCAGACGCGCCCGCTGAGGCGCACGCCGCAGACATGCAGCGTGCTAGCAGCGCGTTGTCTTTTGGTTACTTAAGGAAGCTGGGCGCATGTCGCAGACGTGCAGCGCCCTAGCATTCCGTCTTTTTGTCTTTAAGACTCTATGTACATACGACACTAAAACGCTTATAACTTGAGATCTAGAGCTCCGATTGAGGCACCGCAAAAGGCGTTGTGCCCGTGTCGACGACATGGACACATCCAAACTATAAAATCCCTGATCAAGGCCCAATCAAAGGTGGGCATGACCCTTAGAATAGGATGGTGGTGCGTGGCCACTAGAACGTTGGGAAACTGAGGATACCAAGGCCCAATTAGGACCTTAGGACACCCATAGGCATAGGGATGGACCCCTAATGCCTAAGTAAAAAGACCAATTACTCTAAAACCTATAAAAGATAGGTCAAACTAACCTTGATTCCCCAAACCATGTTTAGGAGCGTCCGAGGATAAATGGGTTAACGCAACCTAGTCAGGTAGGTGCTCTATCACTATTAGATTCTTTTAAAAGATCTATTATTGTTTTGAGAACATATGTTATAAGTATATGAATGGTTAGCATGACTTGATTCAGCATCCATATGATAAACGTTTTGTACATAAACATGTTTCGTAAAAGATTGCATATACATTATGCATATATATGTTTTGTAAATAAATGCATACATTGCATGATTTAAGTACTTGCAAAGATTGCATGTCCTTGAGGGTTGCCAAAAGACACTGGAGTGCCGAGGGCCAGGCAGTTGTGAGGGACCCAAAGAGGACTGGTTTTGAACAGAGGTTTTTGACTTATTTGATCGTACATGATTTGGGCTAGTAAGCTCGTGGGTGCTATGCCGAGGGGTGTGGGTTGGCCACCCAGCCTCTACCACTATTAGGTGGATGGGTACCACGCCCAAAAAGGGCATGTCTCTACTTCGACTGCATGTGGTACAGGGGCTACCACTGGTGTCACGGCACTGGGTCGAAGTGTCATATGCCCCGTGGAGGTATATGATCCTATGTCCCTAGGTACCCGGGGACCACACGGCAGTAAGGTCGTGGGCATAGTGGGACCCTATGGTTTCATGGATTTATGTGCATTGCATATGGCATGATATAAGGTTGGTCGACTATACCATGATAGATATCCATGAGTTGGATTCAGTTGAGCATCTAATGCATATTCTTATAATTATGATATATGATTACTTTCGACTTGGATTATGATATTTCGTTAAGTCGTCAGTATTCCGGTTTGACAGTGGCTTTTATTATCGATATTGAACGTGATTATTCGAACAACATGCATATGATTTTATGAGCACATGATTTTAAAGATCGCATGCATTATAAAACTAGTAGTGATAGACTCCTACTGAGTATAGTATATACTCACCCTATCCTTAACATTTTTCAAGATGATTCCATCCACAAGTAGAGGACATCTATGTTAATGCTACGTGCAAGTGAATGAAAAAGGAAACACTTATATATGTAAGTAAACTCTCTACCCTTTGGACATGTATTTAATTACAGTTGGGCTGTGTCTTTGTATTTGGATAGACCTGGGGAAAAATGTTTATGATTTCTAAAGCTTTTCAAAAACTACCTTGGATGTTGTGAAAGCAAATGACACTCGAGGTTTTCAAATTGGATTTCAAATAAAAGATTTTTCCGCTGCATTGTATTGTTTTTCACATAGGGATCCCGCCTTAGGAATTTAGATTTTTCATTTAAAAATGCATGGGAAAACCCGGGTCGTCACAGTCTTGCCCCTTTTATTATAGAAATAGTACATACTCCTGAATAATCTTGTCTCTCCAAGAGGAAGATTGTCACTTCTCTTGGGACTTCAAAAATGACCTTCTTAAGAAAATTAACTGTCATACAATGTAAAGCTAGCCAATCCATCCCTAGTATGACATTAAAGTCTATGATATTCAAGAGGATTAAGTCCACATCTATTCATTTCGCCTTGGCTATAACTAGGACATCTTGAAGGTACTTCTGTGTACAAATAGACTCATCTGATGGAGTCATGATCCCTTAATGAATTTAGGGTTTTGGATTGGATTATACTCACATAAAGCAAACTCATCTCATATGAAAGAATGTGGGGATGTCGGATCAAATGATACTCTAGTAGTCTATCATAAATATGAAGAGTACTTTCTCCCACTGTGTTCGAAGCCTGTGCTCACCCTGAAGTGATGGCAAACATACATCCTTATGTAGTCATGGCTTCCTAAGAAGGCAGTCATTGTCTCTCCCAGCAAGTTGAACACAACTTTCTTCTTAATAACTAAAGATCTTGTCATTCATCAATTTTACCATTCGATGTCAACTATATATAATTATATACATCTTATGGTTTTCAATTGCGACATAATCCTTACTCCTTATCCATTTCAATCAATTTCTCTACCTGACTCATTGTACAGGGTAAACACTATATCTAAGTTCATGATATAAATTCAAATAAATATCACATATCAAATACTTCCATCAAAAGTTACATAAAAATATCTTCTAACATCAATATTATCATCAAATTCTTATAATACTATATGGAATCAGTCGATCATTGTCATTAATAAGTTTAGACTTGTGATATATTTCCCATAACTTTGTCAAATTTCTTTTACTATAACCATTTTTTGTTCCTCTACATTTTTCTTAGACTATTGTTAGCTAAATTTCTCCGAATTTCTATGAAATTCCTTTACCGTGACTATTTTATTAGCCTTTGTCATTATTCTCATACTATTGTTGTATAATAGTTATTATGCTCTCCAAGGCTATATACTCACCCTCCAAGTCAAAACTTAAATTCTCGAGAGGTTACATGTCCATAGAATGCCTATCATATGACAATATTCTCACTTAGAGGTATCAATTCGTATACTCTTATACTTTGGTTCTTTACTCTAAGAACCATAGTAATCCCATGAAAGTACTTTCTCTCTCACTCATAGAAGGACTGGAAGTCTCCTTTTAATAAACATATGACCATTCTCCTCAACAATGGAAGCCATCTCCATTGCTCTAATCATGGTCGTGGACTAAGTCATTCAAATCCTTACTCCTCAATCCAGGAGTTAACCCATTAACGACCATACAGGTTGCTCTCTCATTTGTGGTGCACAAGTTTGGCACCGATCTTCACAACTATGTGAACTTGATCTCACGTTCAAGAATTGTCATGCTCTACGTCCCTTGGGTAGCATCCATTCACCACCATAGGACAATATACTTTGAGCTACTTTCCTAATTCATACGTGTGGACCAACAATCTGCCTCTTTGACTTTTCATGACTTCCCCCAATGTGACTAGTTGTGAGTGGACTAAATCTAAGCACTTGAAAACTTCTTTTGAAAACAAATAGCAAAACTAGTTTTCTTTGAAATATTTTTCTAAAAACCCCAAGTGTCATTTTCTTTTACAAAACAAGAATAAAACTATGAAAATGAGCATCTCATTTCTATAAAAATTTTGACTGAGTTTCCTCTATTTTTATAAAATTTACACATTTATGGCATCCGATGCTAATAACCTGATAGACATTTTCAAATAAATTTATGAAATTAATAACTTTCATTGACTTCAAATCATTCCCATAACTTGCAGTTACAACCATAAATTGCATCTCATACAATCATGAATACATACATGTCCACAGCTTTATATTATACATATAGTACATCTCTAAACTAAATGGATGGAACTGTTCTCAATCTTGCTAAAGCTCACCTTCTAAACTCTCAATTCTTGCTATTACTAACTCAATATCAATACTTTGTCTTCTAACTTGAGTAACTTCTCCCTTCAATACTGATCTTTCAAATCTGAGACACTATAAACAATTTACAATATATCAATAAGCTTGTGCTTATATAGGTTGGATAAGATGCATTTGTGGAATACAATTCATAACTTATGAAAATCAAATCTTTCTAACAAATATTCACATTTGGACAAAATCATGCTATTTGGAAACATAATGCTTCAGTCAAAATGGGGCAAGCCCGATGCACGAAGCTCCCACCTATGCGGGGTCCAGGGAAGGGGCGGACCACAAGGGCCTAAAGCATGCAGCCATACCTTGCATTTTGCAAGAGGCCGTTTCCACGCCTTGAACCAGTGACCTCAATCATGAGTTCAAAAACCTATATGAGTTCTAAACTCAGTTCAAAATCAAATTGTATAGGATCATGATTCAAACTTAAAATGCATTTATGTCAAAATAATGTAGAACACAAAATCATATATAGAGTAAGAAATGGAATCACATCATATACGATCTTGATACAAAACTGAAATGAATTCCTAACAAAACAAGTCATTTGATCATAAATCAAACCAACTATTGATCTCTGAACACAATCACAAATCATATATGAAAATACACAAGTTTTCCAAATTTTCTTATATTCAAAAGTCTTTATCAAATATTTGAATTCATGAGCAATTTCAAATCACATTTCTTTCACAATCACCGAAAATAATTATTTATTCAAAACATAATATATCGCTAAGTACTAAGGATGGTCATATCATGCAACATATCAAATCACATAATACCATATAGTTAAGTAGTATGGTAGTGTTCTGCCTTTGACCATAAAAGCCAATGTGGTCTAATCTTCGGGAAGATAACCGCATGTAATAACATGCCATCACTAAGGTTACACCATGCATGTAGTAAGCGATTGCCCAATCTATGATCATCTATGGATACTGCACGAACTACACCTCTCCTCATAGGGGACAATGATCACTTAGTAGCACGCCTTCCTATGATGCACCTACCGTAATCACAAGCCACTTCAGGTTATGGTATCTAATTTAGAGGAGAGGAGCCAATCTACACCTACTAACATAGTGGCCAATAGGCAAATATACCCTTTACACAAAATACATCCTGGTCATCAGTAAAATATAGGTACATATGTACCCTTACAATGGCAAATCGCATGCACCTAGAAGCCTACAAGTGCTCTCAGAGTCTGCCCTCATCGGTCGCTCTGAATCACAATAATACATAGTTTGTGATTCAAGTAATTACATAAATAAATATTATGAGCATTTAAAACAATGTCTGGTCTCAAAATATAATTACATTTTAAGTGTACATGACACATTGAAATCATATTTCCAAATGCAGAACAAGTCATACATAGAATACTAATTTTGTAAACATTCAGAACTCATGAAGTAAATTTAGTTTTCGTAATATTTTATAGATAATCACATTTCTCAAATATTCTTATCATTTGCATGAAATTAATTTATCAAAACATAGCAATCTTAAATTCCGACATAAGAATCTTAGACCCACCAACATCAAAAGATTCTGATTTGTCAAGCTTGATAACTATCTAACCCACTTACTGATCAGCTATTAACATATACTTATCATAGCTTTTATCTTTAGCCAATTGCAAATATGAGAAACATGCACATACTTCTATTATAATTCTTCATAGTTTGTAGTACAGATCTTTTGTGGTTATCTACAAGTCAAGATCTACCATAGATCACTTTTCCATCACTAATTTTTGCACATCAATGTGATCATGACTGTTTAATCTGTTGATTGGTCTTTCTCGATCATGGATTGTCAATCAAAACTTTAACAGTTTCTAGAAAGATAGATTTGCACTATTCATTGTCAATAAATGGCCCAGATCATCTTATATACTTCTGAATTTTTTGATGCACAATGAAGAGTTATTGTCTTCACAGATCAGTCGTTTTGATCACCAATAAACGTCCTAATCTAGCTTTTAGATGGGTATATCCATGATCCAGTATGTTAAGTCACTATTGGTGGTCAAATCTAAACTTTTACAACCATCTAATGGTCCTATTTTGACCATTATGGAAAAATAATACTGTAGGATTTCTAATCCAAGCATTTAGTGACGATCTAATGGTTCACATTCATCGGGAATAGGATAACAACCTCTAATCAATGCTATATCTTGTGGGTTGACATCTCAACACAAGTTCGACATCTGATCAAAACATAGACGGTTGGATTTGTGTAGATAGTTAGTCAATTAGTGACGATCTAATGGTTCACATTCATCGGGAATAGGATAACAACCTCTGATCAACGCTATATCTTGTGGGTTGACATCTCAACACAAATTCGACATCTGATCGAAACATAGACGGTTGGATTTGTGTAGATAGTTAGTCAACAGTCACGGATAGAGTAATCCGACGGTTAATATTGGTCTGAAATTTCAATCTAACAATTTGAGGGTAGATCAACTGTCACGATCATATAATCCGTCAATCAACCTTAGTTACTCTCTAAATCTAGCTTGATTGTCTGTAGACCAAAGAAATTTACAGATGAAAATCACTAAAATCATAGATCATCATATGCACATGGTCTAATCATGAAAATCACCAAAACCCAGATGGATTCTAACTTGAAAAGCGAGTTTCATTGGAAAAGTTGCGGCGAAGATGGGTTTTTGGCAAAATAGAACGCAGGACTGCTACAGTCACAATGCGTTCAGTTTTTTTCTGAACTCAATGCTCAAACTTTGGCTAATCATAGTAGTACCAAACGATTTTTACTCCCCTCGGGTTGGGGAAGAGAATAAATGGCTTGGATCGTTGATCCTTGCCATCGTCGTTGTTACCCTCGCCATTTTTTGACGACGTGCACAATCATCTTCTTCCCTTGTCACTGGAGAACAACAACGGTGAGAAGCGAGACGGTTTTCTTCCCCTTCCTATCCTCTCTATTCTCCTCCTTTTCCTTCTTCTTCTTCTACCTCAGTTTGGTCTTCTCCTTCTTGATTTTCAGCCTTTAGCATATAAAGTTGGGGGTGCCATTATCAAATTCGGCATCTCCCTAAAGTTATTCATAATTATATTAAATGATGTTGTTTTCTTCAATAAAACCACATGATTTTGATCTAAAACATACTCCTTCACTAATTTGACAAACTTTTGCATCAAAATCCATAATTGGGGCCTACATAATGAAATGACCAATATGCCCTAAGGGGTAAAGTTAACAATTTGGCAACCCTTGTTCGCGAGATTTGAATTTTTTCATCTAGATTTCAATTTCATGAGTTCTGTGTCATTCGAAATATTTTTTAAGTAAAATTCAAAGATTGAGATTTCAAAAGTCAACTAAGTGTTTGTTAAAAGTTTATTTACACGAAACCTAAAAAATGAAAATCTAAATTTGCATTTTATTTAAGTATTGGATGAAAATTGCTTGAAATGGAATTTAAAATCAAGTATATCACATTCTCAGTTCGTGTTGATTAAAAAGTAAAATATACGATTTAAGATGATCATAAATTAGTTTTTCAAATTCTAGTTTTGAATCGAGAGAATTTCTCAACCTTTCACAAGTAAATCAACATTCCAAAAGTAAATCAACTAAGATACCAGCTAGCAGATTTCTTGAGAATAAGAGGTCATGACCTAGTCCTACCTCTACCATTGGACTAATGCTTCTCAGCTAACATCATTGGATGCTGCTAAGAGTAATGCCACCTATGAATGTTGCAAATGTATTGCTTGATAGACCATGGATATATGAAGGGGAGGTATATAAAAATGGGAAGGCAAACACTTATATTTTTAAGGGTAGACATCTTGTATAAGCTTATGAACATCTAGGAACTCGAGAGGCCTAGCAAAGTCAATTCTAAGCCTATTGAAGCAAAGAAATCCCTGCATCTGCTTATTAGGAAACTAATTGAAGACTGATAGTAAGGATATGGGAGTAATTTTTGTTATGATGACTAAATAAACTAAGCAATCTGATATGAGGAAGTATTTAGATGTGCTTCTAGAAGTTAAGGAGTTGTTGTCTGATTTTGCTTATGTTATTCCTAAAGCATTGCCCAATGAACTATCTCCTATGCATAATGGGCAACACGCAATGGGCTTAGTGCCAGCCAAATGAATTGTACAAGACTAGAGCTAACTTAGATTTGAGAAGAGAGCTTCGTCATTTAAAATGATAGGGATCAGATTAAAACATACAGCAAAAATATAAAGGATCATTGATATGGGACCATAACAATGGTGAAGGCTCCATGTAGACCCTTCACTAAGTTACAAGTTAGATAATATAAAAACTAAAGCCAAATTGTTTGTTGAGGGCTTAAAGTACCATAACTAAAAGCCCATGATTATAGTCCTAGGCCAGCAAGCCCACTCTCGAAGATAGTTGACCATGTTACATGTATGTCCTCAAGATTTATGAGATTGTTGAGCTGATTAGCTCTAGTTTATATAAGTGCTTATACACACTTGCGTCATACGAGTTACCCCGGCTTGGATTACCAAAGTTGACCATTTTTTATTAGCTTTAGTTTCCAAAACTGATTATGCACATTAGCAAGGTTACAACCAGTAGATTTTGAAGTCTACTGACTATAATATTTATAAATTTGCTTGTAGAAAGTACTAGTAGATCATGAGATGGAGAGATGGACCAAGTTGGAATAAGATGGCTTGAGTTTTTTAGTGGTACTTGAGATGGCTGGAGTTTCATATTTATCATCTTATTTGCTCCGTAATGGTGCTTAAGATGCCTTGAGTTTCAAATTTCTCATTTCATTTTCTTACTAGTGGTTCTTTGAGGACTAAATAGCAAGACGGTGAATATTATCTCATGTTGTTTCACATGCTTACAATTGTAATACAAAAATTGGGTTGTTTAGTCTCTTTCAAAGACTAAAGACTTAAGTTGCACTTCTTTTTGGTTGAGATAGGACGAGAGAGAAAACATATAAAGCCCTACTTTCTCACCGCCTTCCTTCTCCATGGCTACAAAAACTGTTGATAAATAGGCTCTTATAAGCTATCAAAGTGACCTAGATTTCATGTTATACACTATTAAAATGGGCTCACACAAGCAAAGTGAGCCAAAAGACACAAACTTCATGCTAGATTCTATTAGTTCGGCCTCAAAAGTTTCTTCAAAGTAGGTCATACATGGGTTTCACACGAGTAGCCTATACATAGATCTCACATTGAGTGAGATCAAATCCCAAGTTTATTCTTAGATGCTATGCAAAGTGGGTCAAAACATAGGTTTATGTCATATTCTAACATAGTGGGGCCAACATGGTTCTAATAATTTGACACATGATCAATTTTATTTCAAAATGCTACAATGATTACTATAATAGTGGCAAATGATAATCCCATGCCCCTTTATAACTATTGTGGCAAAAGTACAAGTGGGACACATCTTTTTGAATGATTTGGACCATGTACCATAACCATCTTGCCATAGATGAGCCCTGTCTAGAAACCAGATGATTGATATCATCTTACTATTGCTTTTTCATTTAATCTTAGTTCCAAAATGGATGATAATAAATTTACGATAACCAAAATAACCCAGGAAATCGATGGTAAGGTCAACCAAAGTATGTGATTTTTGTATGTAGCCATCTACAAGAAGACCATTCATCTTATTGGCTGGATTATAGAAAATGTGAAGCCTTGAAAAGTACCGCATGTACAAGACAGACCAGAGCAAATATGAAACAACCGCAAGGAGTCATCGCCACTGCCGTTTGGCCCATGGTGTTCCACTAACCGTAGTAAGACCCACCTTCCACGTACGTGCGTAGGATGGGGAAGAAGGATATGGGATTACTTATATACCATTTCAACTAGAGAAGTAACATACTCAGATGCGATCGATCGGCGGGAATGATCAAATCGGCCTATACATGGGCCTTCGATAAATGCTCTCCACAGACCATCTATGCCTTCGCCCATGTAAACCATGTCGGATCAGGCAAAATCGATGATGTTGTAACCAAATAAGATGTTATTGGTACAGGAAGTGGTAGCCCAGCTGTTGCTTGACCACACCCAATGAGACACCACCAGATAAACAAAGCGAATTTGAGGGGAATGGCCTGAAGGAAGCAATCTAAGAGCAAACACTAGAAGGAAGAGTCGGGATGACTGATTCTGGCAAGAAGCTCCGGCGCTGATGGCAGTCACTCCAGGAAGAAAGGCTCCATCTTCGATCGGATCGAATTGTCTGGCAAAGATTGCGATTGGTGAGTAGTGCTCAACGGCAACTGGTGAAAACATAGATGGCGATGGGGGAGGAGCGCTCGATAGCAACGCGTTAAGATTTGTCTAGATGGGGCTTCTGTTACCAGTATTCGTTATGGGAGAAATCTTGAGTGACAGTCTTTGGCCATAAGTTTGATTGTTAATTGACAGAGATCTCATATCGTAAGGCACCATAAGTGATCCATAGCCGGAGATTCGGTGCTGTTATAAGAGAGAAGTGTTGGACAGTCGAGTGGTCTTGGAGTTTGAAACAAATCCAGATCCAGCGTCAGTGAAGAAATAGATCCAGATGATGGATCTGAAAGCGGCCTTAGCTTAGGCTAGTTACAGGCCGGATGTGTATGCTGGATCGGTGTTCTATTTCTCGCCATCTCCAGTTCTGGAAAGATATTGAAGTGAAACTAATAGAGATGCCCATGATTAAGATGTTGTTGGGCAGATCAGGAATGGAGGTTTAAGGTAGAGGAAGAAGATGCCGAGGGAGAAGAAGCGAAAGTTTTATCGGGATATATTTCGCAGCGTGGTTCTAGCGGTGAGATTAAAGCCAAAGAGGGGAGATGGGCTTGGAGAAGGTAAGGAGGAGGAATTTTCTACATATCTAATTGATTTGATAATACCATTGCAGATGTTGTGTTTCTGCTACGGGATAGCAGATCAATCTATCTACGAGAAAAGATGGTGGGCAATGATTTTTATTCTTCAAGACAACGTCGATCAATCTATGCAACGAGCAATAGATCTTCACGACTGCTCTAACTCAGCTCTGATACCATGATAGAATAGCTTTATTGTATTGATTGATAATCAAAAGCTAATACATATCAATATTTATAGACACTATATGTTGATAAGCACTGTATTCCCACCATGATTGTAGCTATAGATAGTGATATGTAATCTTGTTATTACAGTGATAACACTTATCCTAACACCACAAAACACCAAATGAAGAAGCATCATTAGTACTAAAGGGATGAATGTTATTTTTCATAATCATTTAATAATATTATCCTCTTTTAGACAATCATTCCATTTCATTCTCTCTAAGACGTTCTAATGTTATGAATGACATAAATAAGCAGTACATCAAATTTCATGCCCATTGGATTTTTTTAGGCTACATTTCATTTTTATTAGTTGTTTCAAGATATTAGAAAATGATTAGGATTGTCCAAGTGCATCGATTTCTCATGGTTAACTATTTTTGGTACTCTAATTTAAAAACTTTGGGACTAAATGAAGCCATGATACTTAATAGAGGGGAATGGAGGAACAAGATTTATGTGACCGACTCCTAATTGTGATAAGGTCTTGATGATGATGATGATGAACTATTTTTGGTACTCTAAACATGATGAACGGCCTAGATTGACAAAAACAGTTTACTATGCATGGACAAAGTAGCCTCTACATCTTCCTCTCCTCTATAGCATGTAATATTACAATACTTTAAACTCAAATCTAGTAAGAATCTTCTCTTCTATTTTTAGAGGTAATTAATGTAAAGAGATTTGATTCACATTGAGTTTAAAGATTTAGTGCCCAACTTATATGGATTTTTATATTTTTAGTAAAACTAAACTAACCTTGCTATGGATGCTGTCTAGCAACCACATTTTTGGAGCCTACCTTTGAATGCTCCAACCTGTTCATATTATTGACCATGTAGTTTCTTAGAAGCCATAATCATCTGTATCATATGATTTTTAAAGTTGGAAGAAGTGTGTGTATACATACATGCATGAGAGAGAGAGAGAGAGAGAGAGAGAGAGAGAGAGAGAGAGAGAGAGAGAGAGAGAGAGAGAGAGAGAGAGAGAGAGAGAGAGAGAGAGAGAGAGAGAGAGAGAGAGAGCTATTGATGAAATTTAATATCGTAATGATAGGAGTGCAAAATTTCATAGGCTAAGAAGAAGAAGAAAATGAGATTCAAGAGAGATATTGTTGGAGTGAATATTAGGTATAATTCTACAAGAAATTGCTAAACCTACCATTACTTTGTTTTGCGTCTTTTTCTTTTATCAGTGTAGATCTTCCTTCTCTTTTTCTTTGCTATTATTACTATTTTTGTTAGATTTATTTTCTTATAAAAGCACCAATTTTTCACGATTATTTTTTTACATGTTGAGATGTATTAATCATATAACAAAAATACGTGGAAATGATTTTTATCTCTACTAATTGAATTATCTATAATGGCAAAATATAATGATGGCCCATCTTTTGGTAATTGAAGGGTTATAGTTGATGGGGGCTATTGTTGAAAGGGTTGTAGTTGATGGTGGCTATTGTTAATGAAGTGAAATAGGGAGTTAATTGTGTGGTTCTACTAGCATGGGCGACACGAAGTCATGAATATAGATTGTAGTTTATCTGAACCACTCCTCTCTCATTGTCTCTCTACATGCACGCTCATTGATGAGTGCTCTTTTTTGGTCCGTAATAATCCACATCGAATTGCATAAACCTTATTAGACAAGGTCCTACTTTTGAGTGGTTCTCAACTTTTTAGTATGTTGATTCTAACTTTATATGATTAGTGGTTACAATCATCCAATGAAGATATTTTCAATGCAAACACCTCTATGCATGGGCCTGAAAGTGGCAGTAAACCCGGCTGTTTGGCTTTAGCTCATAGCAATCAATTATCTTTCGTTTCACATGGAATGTTACACTTTAACGGGAAAATGGTAACAAAATTTGGCAACAGAATTTACGTCCTATTTCTATTGATACATGATATTTTCGTGACAGTTGAGATATTTAAGCAATATTTACTTCAAAACTTTAGCATTATTTGATGTTTGCCAGTCCCTTTTACTGCTAAAAGCACCCATAACATTAAATTCTATCCAATCAAATAATAATATTTGCACCCTTTTTATACCTTTTTATTTTTTATCTTGGAAAATGCGCAATAGATTCTAGAATGGCCGAAATACCAGTCTATTCCATTTTAGTAGGCAAAACGGAACACCCACCAGAACATAATTGACAACTATGGTTGTGCATGGCCTCTTTATAGGCGTAAGTTAAAAATGGTTTGGATTGAGTTTATATTTTATGGATACTTGATTTTTTCTTTTATGAAAATGTATACTTAAATTAAAGGATGAGATGGAGAGAATAAAGGGCTACCTAGTATATGGGTTGGGGAAGGGGCAGAACACAAATGGACTATAGTACGCAGCCTTATCTTGCATTCTTGTAAGAGGCTGTTTCTATGAGTCAAATCCATGACTTCAAGGTCACACAACAACAACTTTACTGTTACACCAAGGCTCCCCTTTCATAATAGAAAATGAAAGAAGAAACATAATAGAACACCATATATGTACAATCTTCAAGTCATTTTTCATTTGCATCCTGCAAAATTGTGTAAAAAAACTAGGGAGATTGCCCTTCAAATATTTAAGATAGTAGCATAAGTTCATGTGGTCAAACAATCAACACAATGTTGCTTTCTCAATAAGCATGTTGCATATCAGAATTCTTAATCTTCTACATAAGATGTAGGTAGTTCTAATGCAACAATATATTCTTAATGAGATTTGATGTACCTTATTGTGAGCAAGATCACAAGCTCTAAATAACCAATAATGCAAAAGTTAGAGTAGGCCAAATTGATAGGAATTAGATTACTTGTGTACTATGAAACTCAATGAACTTTATTGTTAGAATTCTCTTAGGAAGAGGGCATATCTTGCTATGGATTCTCATAAATGATTCCTTAAAATCACTTCAGCTTCAGCAAGGCTCAGATTGCCTAGAGCTAATCCATCAAATGATAATTGGATATATTAAATGTAGTTTGGGGAGGAACATGGAGTTCCATCACAAGTTACCCACTCTAGCTCATATCATCCCTGATCAAGTGATCCTAGCCACTAAATTAAGGATGATCAAGAAGATTATAATGAACAAGTGAGGTCAACTTTTTCTTATAAAGATGGTGACTGAACTTGAATAGTTATGATACTGGCCAATTTACTACTCCAGCTAAGTGTTAAATTCAAGAATAGTAAGATGACATAATTTAATTTGATTGTTAGAATGAACAAGCTAGAAAATCAAGATATGAGAATAAAGATAAACTTTACATGCTTCTCTATGGTTGATGATGATTATTTGGTAGGTAGCATATTGATTCAATATTTGAAGATGATAGGATTATGTTGTTCAACAAAAAGTTGGCCTCTTTGTAAGAGAGAATTTAAAAAGAAAAGGAAAAAAAGATTAAAACAATTTAGAAAGTAAATTTAATAAAAGAAAAAGAGAAATCTTGGATTCACTAAAGAGGAAGAGAAACTCTTTGATACACAAAAGAGACGTAGATTACATCATAGAAGCACAAGATTACATAAAATATGAGTGGATCTCACACACAGTTATGTGTTGGTTGGTTGATGCATGTGTATACATGCATACATGCATGCATGACACAAGAGGAGTGTATACATGATAAGAGTTATCAACACTTATAGTTAGAGTCACTAATGGAGGGAAATCAGAATGTGATATACAAGGTAGGTATATGATTGCATATAAGATTGGTTTAGATCAATGATAACCTAGGTTTTCATATGACTTTTTCTTAATTTTTGAAATGCAAAAAGTGGAAACATTTTCATGTGAAAAGATTGTTGACAAAATTCCAAGTGTCATCTCTATTGAGTAAAACATATTTCAAAAGTTATGAAATGCTATGAGTTTATAATTAAATGCATATACATACATGACCGTAAAGATCAAATAGAAGTCATATACTTACATTGCTAACATAGCCTCATGCTACTATTATTTTTGTCCAAGGTTCCTTCTAGCTTGAGCTTCTTATCCTTCGAGTCAATTTCGTCAAACTTGAGAGCCTATGCTTGGTAGATGTTTTGATAATCAAATTTGGCAATTTAGAAAAAGCCAAACATAAATTGAATTCCAAACCATTTATAAATCTTTTCTAAATAACAAAATGCATTCACATAGTTCTAAAAAAAGCAATAAAATAATTATAATTGAATTCATGGAGTTCCAAACTATATCATCTAATAGAGTAACAATTCTATGTCAAATCATTTCATATAGATCAACTTAGGACATATTATAAGCACATGTAACACAATTAGCACAATAGAAATCCATTTAGGATTACATTTATCCATATAGAACATAGGTATATGTAAAATCACAATTAATCTATGTGAAGGAAAATCCATAATATTAGTATGCATAAATTAGTGATAAATTGATAAAACATTGAAATCACTTCTCGATTCAATAATAGCAAATTCATGCCAAATCAAAATAAGATCATATTAGCTCACCAATAGGCAATTCTATGACAAATCAATATCAGTATATAAGCTTATAATAGGCAAATACATGCCAAATCTACATTATAACACATCAACTCACTATAAGCAAATTCATGCCAAAAACCAAATCACAAATCAAATTATGCATGTAAAAACATCTCACGATAGTCTTAGTCCAAACCACAACCATACCTTGAGCACCTAGATGCCTGTCACATAAAGGCTTGTTACCTAAAAGCCTACCAGAGCCTCCTACATGCATCCACCCTCGTCAACTGTCTTCATTGGTCACCACAAGTATAAATCTTGAATCAAACTTTGATTAGATGCAAGAAGACAAAATACACATTAAAATACAAATCATGTGACAAATCAAAATTATGTATCAAATCAAAATGAAAAATCAAAACCCCAAAATGCCAATAAAAATGAAATTATTAGTAATTCTAGACCAATGATTTCATGGTAAAATGAACCATTCATTTCTATAAAAATTTGGCAAAGTCTCCTTTTTTTTAACATACACATTTAATACATGTGATGTAGTACCTTACTAAACACATAGATTGCCATATTTACATTTTTAATATAAATAGAGACTCTGCTTCTTTATCATTACAATTCATATACCCCAAATCATATCCATGCACCACATTACTAATATCTAATGCCATCATAAAAAAGGGAACATATATACTCTATTTCATCTATAAGAGTTGTGCATTTCTAATTTATAACTATTTCATTAATCTATATATTGGAATCTATCCACAACATTTATTTGACTAAATACACATTACTTGACTAAACCAATCATCTAGTCATAGTTTGAATATATGGATAACTTAAAAATATTTAAACAACCTATCTTGTGTGGCAATTATCCACTTCCACTAGCTTTAATTTCATCAAATTGTGCTTTAATCAATGAGTGGTAGTTTAGAACTCCTAACACCAGATAACTAAATGTGTTGATTTAATTCCATCTTTAGATTATTAACTAAAATTGACAAATAAATCAAAACAAGCTGATTAGTAAGTGATCAATAGCTCAAATTTACTTTCCAGTCACAACTTAATGCACAACTAGGTAGATTTATAGTTAATATAACTGATCTGGTTCCTCCCTACAACAAGTTGATGCATGGGAATGGAGATTTTTACCAATCTTATTGTTTTAGCTGTAGATTGATGTATCAAAATTGAATGAACTCAAATGAGGTTATGATCTATCTCTTTGGTTATAGATAAGCTCTTTGTCTATGAACACAATCGCTATGTCTACAATTCTAGGATCTTTGGTTTGGCTTTTTTGTCGTAACTTTACAATATATAATACTAAGCAATTGTCTAACATTATCCTTCACTTTTTGATTTTCCTTCAATATCAAAGAATGCAAATCAGAACCTTTGACCATTGTTTCTAATTACCAATCCATGATTTATGGTATACATATTATAATTTGGGTCAATTCCAAATTTTTTGATAGCTAGATCAGCACACAGTTAAAATAAATTCACATATTATTTGGGCAATTTGTCTTCAATTATTGATTTATATGTCTTATCATTGATCAACAAAATAAATGACTCAGATCGAGGGTAGGGATTTGATTGGTCTTGTATCTAGGTGTCTAGTCACAAATCCATAAACTAATGTCTTAGATCTACCTCACATTCATAGATCATGAGCTATATAATCTCATAACCAGATTTCCTAAATTGTGGATCCCCAATGGTGGATCAAAATTAGGTTTAATTTTGGATGGTCAGATGATCTCGTATATGACAATGGACCTTTCTAACACATACATATGGAAAAAATGACCTAGATCCACATTTTTTGCTAGTAAAAGTGAGGTTGTTGGTGTTAGTTGACCATTGCCGAAGAAGGTGACCAGAGATGGTTGTGTGGGTGGCCTTTTACTATTCAAAACATCAAATTGATTGAGGAAAAATATAGATCAAGATTTTATCTACAATCCCTCCAAATTTGGTGACTTTTCCTTATTGACGTCGAAAAATGCAAAATTATCATCGGAGTGTTGCCAAAAGAATCATAGTCACAGTAATATTTTTTTCATTCAATCTTTGCGAAATCACTTTGATTTCTTCCTTGGATGATGGATTTGAGATGGGTTTTTCTTAACTCATCTTCCAATAATGTTTCACAGAGTTTTTCAATGGATTTTGGTTAGAAAATCATTGGTTTTCTTCTGTTAGCCTGCAAAGTCTCCTATTTCTCCATTCTTGTCAGTGCGTGTGTGGATGAAAGTGAAAATTTAGGTTTCTTTTCTCCTCCTCTTTGAAGCCTCATGTTTTTAAACACAATTTAAAGTCATTTTAATCAAAATGCATGAACCTTGGTTTGAAATTTTCTTTTTGAAAGCAAACAACAAAAAGCATTTTTACTCAAAAAAACATCTTTCCAAAACCCCAAGTGTCATACATTTTATAAAAGTATGGATTTAATGGAAAAATGGTTATCCCATTTCTACCAAATCTAGTAGAGCCTCCTCTGTACTTGGACCTCATGCATTTTTTGTATGCGATGCAATATCCTTGATAAACATAAAATATCAAAATAATACAAGGGAGAGTTTGTCTCCATTCAACCACATACACATATTTGTATGTATATATTTTAAAAATCAAAATTTAACCAAAACAAAAAGAAAATTCAGAACTTAGATAGTTTCTACTAGGATCAATTTAATCACAACCACACATCCAAGGTATAATATTACATGTCCATATATCCAAGTAAATTAAGTCATAATACAAAAATTGACTATAAAACTCTTGAATAATTTTCAGTCTGCCTGAACATATACTTTTGACATTACTTTCATTGAATTCTTCTATAACTCCCAACTTGGTCTTCTACTTTCTCTTCTCCGTTCTATGTCTTTGAACTAGGATATTGTAAGCAAGTATAATATCTTAGCAAGCTTACCTTGTTTCATAGTTTTATCATCGAATATGACAATTTATACAATTTCAAATCTAATAGAAATTCATAGTTTTATGTCATGTACTTCTGAACAATAAGTTGCATAATAAACATGATAATAGAACACTGAAATTGGAAGGCATGTTCAGTACAACGAATTCTTGTTAAACCATTTCAATTTATCAGTTTTAGGAATCCACACATAATGTTTTTAAAGTAATAATAAACTTTGGAAAGTATTTCACAAACTATGCATAATCACCACATACTCCTATCATGCATCATCTCATACATATATTTATCCACAAATGGATAATAAACCATCACCAAATAATAAATAGATGAGAGGCATTAAAATTATAAAAATGCTTAAATTTAATCAATGTATCTCATAATCATATGTATATAGTATCATCTGAATGTCCTCCTAAAGGTTTCACAAGTGTAATACTATTGGAAATTTGGCTATCTGTTGGTGGTTATAAGTAATCATTACAAACCTAAAGTCTCAGGGTGCCATGCACCTTTTGTGCTATTGCACTATATACATATGAGTCTTAAATCTTGAAAACAATGGACTCTTTGTGCAACGAACAAGACCATGTTAAGTTCGAACTACCTACCAATGTTAGGATGGTAATAAATCATGCCATGTGCATGGGAGACATAATGTGCAGGCCATGATCCGCCCATGATGTCATCCTAACCTAATTTAGCCTATTGTGGCCACGTATTAAATATATAAAGCTTTGGAGAGAAGATGATTAGTTCTCAACTCTTAGCACAGTGTCCACCAGGTCTTATATACCTGTCATAACATAATATAACTAGGCATCATTACGTGCCTCTACAACTTATAAAATATTTAAAATTTATGCACTAGTGAATCATGTAAGTCAAATCTCATGGCACTACATAGCCAAGTAAAAGCATCCTTTAATTCTACACAATAATATCAGTTGTTAATATTCAATAAATTATGACATCTAAGCACTTTCAAACACAATTTCATGTAATGAGTTTTTAACAATGTAAATAAACCAACATAGTATTTCAAAATTGATATTTTTACATAAAATATAAATGTGATCAACTATGTGCAATTCAGAAGTCTTGTAATCACATTCTTATTGTTTTCAATGAAACAATTTTCACAGATTGCACATTGATTTTAAAACTATCTTCCTAAAATTGTAGTCCCAAAAACTCTTAAAATCAACAAAGGCAGTCAATCCTAACCCCTACCATACAAATCTAGGAAAACATACATTCAACTTCATCAATTCATCAAATCTTAAATTTAACAATTGAATGGCTCTTAATGTATCATTTAATCTGCAGCTCAATCTAAATTATACATTTGTCTCATCTAAGTGCTTAGTGTATCCATGTTTTAATCCTTGATTGATGTTAGAACCTTAGATTTGATGATTTGATCGGTGATCTCGTGGATCGGTACTCTAATCGAGTCATTTGATGGAAAATATTCACTAATCTCAATTTGAACTGTTAGATTAAGGTTTAAAACTATAATTTACTATGGATCTATAATTGATAGTCATTATATACTTTAATAACAATATACTTGATGGATCATAGAAATAGCATAGTTAAAATCTTATTGATTGTGCCTCTGATAAAAAAATCCATGAATGTACAACTCAAATCAATTGTTTTAGTCACTAATTGAGAAAATAGAACAATCAATTGCACAAATTTGAGTTTTGGTACCTAATGAATGGTCAAATCATAGTAGGAATTGAACTAATAATATATTTGACGGTCAAGTGCTAAACCTATAGTCATATATAAATGGAAGCTCAAATTTGTCATTGATCTAGGTGCTAAGTGATTAATCAGTTGTTAGATCATCTCAAAGGGGCATATCAATTATGGATCTAGTGTTTATTGACTAATCAATGACTAGATCATGATGAATGATCAGATTGGCCATATATCTGGGTTTTGGTGATCAATCAACAATTGGTTCATCATGAATGGATTAGATTGGTCACAAATCAAGGTACTAGTGACTGATCAATGGATGGATTGTGTGAGGGTTCACAAATCAATCATAGATCTGACTTTTTAGGATGTATCGATGGTCTATTCATGATAAATGGTCAAATCAGTAATTGATCAGGTGATCTAGTGTTGAATCAATAATCCAATCATGATCAATGGTTGGATCTGCATAAATCAAAAGCTAGGAAAGTTCACAGTGGTTGCGAAGGAGGTGAACTAGCTGTTGTGGCATTGGTCGCGGGTCCGGTACTGGTGGAAAAGTAAAAGGGGAAGAGGGAAATGCTTTGGGTACACAGGCGGGTTCACTGGTCGGGGGAAAGGAGAGAACGAGAGAGGTAGGGAATGGACTGGCATGGCTGGTTGGAGGAGGAGAGGGAGAGAGGAGAAGGGTTCTGAATGGAAATAGTCTCAACCTATTAGAGTCATCTAAAAAGTTATTATATTTGAATGTAGAGTAAAAGTCAAGGAATTCTTTAACATGGTTGTGTGGTTCCTCCTTGTCCAATCCATGAAATTAGGAAGAGTTGAACAATTCATGGTTTCAACTCAAAGTGGTATGTAATGGGTATAAAATTATAACATAGAATACATCTATATTTAGCATTGCTAGTGAGGCATCGCATTGGTGGGTCGAGGCATAGGGAGAGGGAAGGAAAATGGAATGCGCGTTGGTTGTGCTATATTTGTCTAAGAAGAATGAAGAAGGGAGAGAAGAAGAGAGAAGGGGAGTGGGTTTTGGCGGGGGCCAACAACCCTTGGCTCGGCCATCGGCTAGGGCCAGACCTAAGAGAAACAAAAGGGGAGAAAGGTTTTAGTAGTTTCAGATTTTTGGGGTTTCATTCTATGTTGCCAGAGAGAACATAAAGACAAGAAAAACAAAATAGGTCATCAATGTTGACTAGTGATCAATGAGGGAGGATGAAGGGATCAAGGGAGTTTGCCCTAGAGAAAGGAGGATTGGGTTTTTGGTTTTGGAGTTCATTGCTTGAGAAGAGGGAGATTGGGAAGACGAAGTGTTGGTTAGAGATCTTAGTCCAATCGCTGGAGGAGATGATGGGGTGATTGGGGCCAGAGAGTTAAGGGGGTTCCAAGTTTGCTGTCGTCCTCTTCTAGTTCTTACATCAATGAAAAGGAACCCAAAATTGAGGGTTGTTACATCCTCTCTCCTTTTTTCCTTTTCCTTTTGTCATTCTTCCCATTCTCTTCTAGTTCTTCCTATAGTTCCAACGATGGACTCGAGCTTTGTGTGGTGGGTTAGCCAACACCATCTGTTGAGCTCTCTGGCTGTGTCCTCTGCAATAAGTGACATGGGAGGGGGTGTCATTATCAATTTCAACCCCCTCCTAATACTACTCAGTTTTAGTGTAGTTGAAAAGTTCTCATCGTGTACATTCCAAATTTTTAGGTTTCCAATTTAGATTTTGAGTTTTTAAAGAATTTATTTTCACAAAATTTGATTTTCAAAATTCAATTTCTCATTCCATTTCAGTTTAAAATGTGATAAAAATATATGAAATAGGGTTAAAAATTAGGTTCATTACAAGATTACCAAATTTGGTGGAGATCACATATCCTAAAACACTGTTGTAGAGACATGTCCCATCAGGGCATTGATCTTAGACCATAATGTCTAAAATCATTGTCCCCAAACACTTTTAATGAAAAGGTCCTCTAGCTAATCAATAATGTAAAAGTGGTAAATTGTGAAATTTTTTATGGCAGTTCTTCCAAAGAAAATGAGATTCAACCTCCAACTATCTGTTCAATTGTGAAACATAGGGTTGGTAGTCATGTAGGTAGCCCCTAATTTGTTGCACTCAGATAAAATAAAAGTTAGGAGCATTTTGAGTTTTGGAATTGGAAATCAGAATTTAGAATTAGGAATTTGAAACATAATTTGGACTTAATTCGGGCAGTATTTGGACTATAATTTGAACGAGTAGAATTTAGGAGGAATTCATAGGTTTGATGTCTACTATAAGTTGTCCATTTACTATAGTCAAAACTAGACCTTGAATCATCCAACACAAAATTTTAAATTGCTAGATATCCAAAGGAGTAATCATATGAACATATCAGATCATACAAATGTGATCTTTTGACAATATTTGACATATCATTATTTGAAAATGAGTGTAGATATCAATTTCAGATACCCAAACCCCTTTTTTCTCGAACTCTTACAAAATTGCCCTACACCTGAAACTCAGCTCAAATAAGTTTAACTAGAGATTTTATCCAGTAACAATGAGCTTGTTTGTGTTTTGTGAAACTCTTGCTTGTCTAAGATGGATTAACAATGAGCTTGCAAGAGTTAGGCCAATAATCGGTCTAGCTCATGATAGACTAGCAATGAGCTAGCAATAATTTTTTGCAAATATCAACCTAGCTAATATTGGAGTAAAAATGATCTAGCCCCATACCGCTAGAGTTGGCCAAACTCGATTATCCTAAATAGAATGAAATCAAGATTGACTACCTTCATGTTAGATTGTAGTCATTTTAGAATTTATGTTGAGTATCCTTGATTTTATGCTACAATTCAGTCTCATGAATAAAAACTTCACTATTTTTTATAACAAAAGAAAAAACGAGAAAGAAGTCTAGGAATGAAGCAAGGGGCGTCTTGGCTGGCCGGCGCGGGTGGGGTGGGGTGGGGTGGGGAGTGGGTGGAGATTGGTTGAGGGTGGGGCGGGGAGATACTTCAAAAGGGGTTAGTTCAAGAGCGAGGAGAACTAATCTGGGGCTAATTCAAAGTATATGACGCCCAGATCTTTGCGACCCAAACCGTTCACCTGATGGACTTGTTTTATATAGCTCGGACCCGTATATTTCATGCACAGAACAACCATGTATCTTCAGATGTATAAGAAAGAGTTCTAGCCAATCTATGGAGTTTTGCTTCCAAATAAAGCCTTCCCTGAATAGGGCATATTCAAATTAACTAGTTCAGTATAATCCTTAATGGAATCTAGCTTTTATATTAATGTCTCTAAAAAAAGAGCTTATCAATTCATTAGCTAAGAAGGTTTTTACACTTCACCAAAAATCAAGTGACTATTACAGTTCAACAATAAAAAATCTGCTCATGATATATTCTCATATACATGGTTATTTAAGAAATCACCACTTACTGCTTTACATTTTCTTTTTTTTGTCACCTCTTGGGTGAAAATCCATGTTATCAATGACTCAGTTCTTCCCAAGTCTTAAGGCCTACAATGTAGAGTCATATAAGGCACCTGTTAATTTTCACAAATCTATCTAGTGTTCTTTACATGGATTAATTACTCATCTTGAAAAGGTAATTACAAAATCACATTTTGTCTTAGACCACCATGTACTTGTAGTACTTTAGCTGAAAAAATAGGCTCTCAATATGCTTTAATAGCATTCCATTAAACAACCAATGTGTAAGTTGTAAGTCAAGTTGACTATACCCTACGAGAATCTTTTCACAGTAGCTACATAGTGTAAGAACTAACCATTATCTTCTTTGATAATATTAATTCCCAAGTTCTCATTGGTTACATTCAAATTCATAGTATTAAGAATTCTTAGAAAAATACTTCCCCAAGGATCAAATTCAATTGCATAAGGTCACACCTATCATGCTTGTCGTACACTCAAGTATCTCCATCATTTGGTATATTGTACTAGATAATGTCAAATATCCTAGTTTTCAAGTTGCTGCATTGGAGTGTATTCCAATTTAGTACATTGGCCAATAGGAAAAATCCATGTGTTGTATATATCTTTACAAACTTGTCCATAGATGCTTCTTAAATGTTCTTGAATAATGTTCACCAATTAGGAATAATTGATATTTTTTTGTCAATAGCAGTGTTTATTTGTTTGAGTCCTAGTACCTAGTAACTAATGTATTTGTCAGTAGTACTAGAGTAGTCTTTGCATGCAGCTAATAATTGCTTTGTAAGGATAAAACCATCTTATCATAGTAACCCAATATTACAATATTTAGGATCTAAGTCTCTTTTCTTTCAAGTGCCTATGGCTCGATGGGATATTTGAAATCATTTTCATTTGTAGATAGTCTTTTAGTATTTTTACAATTTATTGGATCTAGAGCAACTAAATTTAGGGTCTGTAGGACTTACAATCATAATCAATTCAAGGTACACCCCACACTTTTAGAATTAATGATACTATACACTTTTGCACTATTTCAATTGTATCTTGAATTAGACTTCAATGTCTTGATCTGTGAAGCATCATCACAAAATCATATCTTGATTAGATCTCAATTTCTTGATCAAACTCAAGTGTTTGGAAATAATTCATACTTCACAAACATACGTCCTTGTCAAATCTTACTAACTCTGTAAGCAGCAAACAATTAATCTGATAATCATTAGCACTATAAGCTTATACTAGATGAAGGAATTACTTTTACTCCATTTTAACCAGCTTTAGAAGGAAATGAACTCTTGACAAACTTGATATTGATTATCTCACAAAATTTCAAAATTGAACATTTTTTGGATTTGTTAATCAGGAAGTAGTCAATAAAGATGTAGTATGTTCCTTGATATCACACATTAGAATTATATAGCCAAGTAAAACAATATGGCCTTCTTTCAACTTAATGAAGAAGTATCTTCTTTGAGCCAACCACCGTGTTGGCTTCTATTGAATAATCTCCTCTAATAGAAGTTATGCAATTTACCATTTCAACTTTCATATCTTAGTTTCTTCATTTGAAAATTAAAAGCTACCACTGATACCAGAATCTCTTTAATTCACTTATGTACTCATTGCTGTAAGGTCATTACCTTTTTAATAGCTATAAATTCATTGGCTTATTTAGCATTCACTGTTCTGAACATTTGGAACAATTATTGAGTTATCAAAATGCCAATTTAGATCAACAATCTCACACGGTTATGTTTCTTATGTAGTTGGCGAGATATCTATTCTGGCAGTATTATTCTCACAAATAATGACAATGGTCGGCTTTGAATCTCTCCTATAAGAGAATATATTCACAAATTAAGTAGTAAATTCCTCTAACATTTTTTCTTTGTTGAGACAAATAGTTAATTCAAACCTTATGTCTTTTGAGAGTGATGTTCTTTCCTCAAAAAAATTTCTAATTTGAAGGATCTTTTGTGAGACTAAAACTTTTGCTCATTATGAAGAAGTAATCTTGAGATCATTCATAATTTACATTTTATTTCCTTTCCTTTTATCCAATACTCTAGCGTTGGTTGCTCAGAATCCAACGAACTTTCTCAAACTTAAGTCCAACTAAATGTTAAGTTTTCTATCCCAAAGAGCATTATTGTGACAACCCGAATTTTTAAAACACATTTTCATAAATATTTGCAAAGGTAGAGCCTTGAATTTGAAATTTTTAGAAAAGGAAACATATCTTCTTTGAAATTGATTTGTCAAAAATTCGAGTGCCACCTCAAATTACTTAACATACATAGATTTTTGTATAAAATAAAATTTCTATTGAATATCAATAGAAATACTTTTATTAAAATCAGGATTGATCCAGTGGTTCACATACACAGCCCCCATAGTCATTACATACCTTGTCCAAATTACAAAACAATCAATACAATCTTCCTCAAAGTAAATACCCTGAGTAGTAGTTCGGTGATGATTATCTTCAAGTCTTGAGTTTTCAATCTTCCTTATCTATATCTGAGATATTGTAAACATTCAAACATTTACAATATCTCAGCAAGCTATGCTTTGTAGGGGATTTAAGAAATATATTCAATATATCTCAAAATCAACAGTTCATTATATCCATGATATAAATCAATTTATATAATTGGATAACCATTTTTTCCTTCACTCATGATATGAATTATATGTATATATTACATATAAACAAAACCATTGAAAATTGTGAATATAGTCAATATCATCAATAATATCTCATTTCCAAACAGATTTCAATATTAACACTAGGTGTTAATATATAATCATACTACATTGGGAATCATCCTCCAATACAACATAGGTAATAACTTTTACTGGGCATCTCATCATGCCATAACATAAGGCATCTCATCATGCCATAATCAATTGCATCATAATGCAAAATATCAAAGGACTACCATGCTCCCAGTCTCAATCTGTATAGCACGCTTAGATAATTGCATAATACTCCACTGATACCATAATCAAAATATAGATCCATGTTCATATTGGGGGAACCATGGCTGTCACAGTGGAGGCCTTCCCATAATTGCCCCACCCAATGTTTTGCCTCTCTTTGGGTGCAGTATCATCATCATAATCAGTTTCAAAGAGCGGGTGGCCAAACCCTCATAACTCTCCTAGCATTGGCATCCCTAGGCATAAGCCCGTCTTAAAACAAAACCACAAGCCTCCGTGCTTGTATGGAAAATATTATTTCATACTTACAAACTGTGTCTGGTTATAATAGGACATGCCTATAACTTATTTCCTTAAGATTTTGGGGTCTAAATTATATAGTTCAAATCTTCCCATTCTACCCATTAAGCAATTTCATAATTACTTAATCAATCCCTTTGTATTCATTTCAACATCATTTGTTGATTCATAACAATTCCAAGGCAATTATAATCAGAACTCATTTATCAGGATAAGATCATGTGTAAAATACATATATCTTATATATTGAATATATTCTTAAGGTCCACCTACCTTTACTTTCAACCATCCATCTTCTCATTGATCTTAATCATCATATCCTTCATGTATTTATCAAATCATATGTATACAGTCATTCCTTAGCTCATTTATACTTCTTAATTTTTCTTTTGATCATCCTTACATGGGATGATTTGGATCTTGTTCCTTGAATCATATTGATCAAAGGTCTAATATATTGATTTACATATGAATCTAATATTTACACTACTTCAAAACATACATACAATATTATGATTCTTATTATTCTTGATCATTCAAGATCTCCTTATGGATCTTGTTTGATCTTTGATTATCTTAATTACCATTTTTTATTAGGATTAGATAGTTTACTATCCTTGCATGATCTTATTATTATTCAACCAATTAATGTTTTACTGATTGAAGATAGTTTATTTCTTTCCTAATACTAAACAACTCCTCCTTACTTCAGAATTGACTAAGGTTTACCTGTTAAAAGCTACTCACAGAGTGGTTAATTCAATCCTCATTTAAGGAGGTGTTTAGACCTTACAAACATAGTTAGAAGGTGGGGAAGAGCGAGGCTATATTAAAGAACCCCCTTAACCATTATGTTTAGCATTTACTGGGTTGACCTTAACTCAACCTTCATAAGGTTCCTATGAGCATTAAACCCTAAGTACTCTTGCTATTTGATTTTAATTAATTCCATAAACATTTAAAATGTCATTCATGGGGTTTATTATTCTCCTAATTTGGGCCAAGGAAATGATATTCCTTATATTGTCCTACTTACTATAGCCCTTACTATCATTAAGTCCATGTCCATATTCATTGTAAATGTTCATCAATATCTATTTTTATTTAATTACATTTTCCATGTAATTTATATAACATGAACAATTAAAGCGTAAATAAATAAATCTAACAATTAAATATACTAAGCAAATAAAAGAACATTTACAATATAATTTAATAATTCACATGGTCATTTGAATACATCATATTTTTTCATTTTGATCAAATGATATATTTTGATTTCTATTTATTTTTCATCCCATTAAGGGTTTAGATCTTGATCTTTCATTTTTATTTAGATCTATCACATTCTCTTAATGTGATGTCATCATTAGATCATTGATGCATCTCATCATATGATCTGATCTTTCTTGATCCAACCGATCAAGAAGATCTTAAGTCAATTTATCCAAATCAAGGGCATAGATTTTAATCTATCCCAAATTAGCCACGTTAGGCCATTCATATCTCATGATCTTATCATTAGATCATTATCCATATTGTTTTATAGTTTCTAATCATGCTGGATTAGTCAGATTAAGTAAATCCATGATTATTTGTTGATGTTTAATCACAAGTACATGGGCTATTGTAGTGTAGCTTATGCAAGTACGAGTCGATCCCATGGGGACTTGACATAAAAAGTAAGAATTTTAATAAAATTTAATTATCTCAAAATAAAAATAAATTACTAAAAATTATTGGAATGATTAAAATTATAATTAGAGTTCAGATCTAATCAACTTCACAAAATTACAGAATTTTCAGTTCCTAAATAAAACAAATAAATCAAATAACATGAAATAAACTACTTCCCTAACTTAATCACTATCAATGTCTTCAAATCTGATCTTCTGAGAAATGATCAGCATTTACAGAAGTCTTTAGCATGTCCTTGATTAGAGATCTACTAGTTGGATTTATCAGATTTCTCAAAAATATAGAGATTTGAGCTAAATTATAATTTTGACATTTGGACAGCTCAGATTAAGTTACTGATTTTAGATTAAAGATCAGATACATCAATTAGATCTAGGAAAGTCCTAAGAATGAAACTGTAAAGTTAATTTGAAATCAGATAAGAAACATATAAGAAACAAGCAATTCTTGGTTGATTAAGGCTAACCCATTGATTGTGTTAGGCCTTGATTGATCTGGTTTGGAGTAGATTGTTCCTGTATTAACAAAATGCAGATAAAATAGAACTGGAATGAATAGGGACACAGATGTAATTAAAGCAAAAGGATAGAAATGTAATTAAATTTAAAAACCTAAGGGCAAAACGAAAATTTGATTAAAAATCTAGTTTTTAGGAAAACCAGACAGGAACCTGATGAAGAAGAAGATGCCGGAGATGGAGGGGAAGAAGGAAGAAAGGGAAGAGAATGGAAGAGAGGGGAAGGGAAAAAGGGAGGAAATGGAGAGAACCTTTAGATGGGCGGGGATGGAGAATTCTGTGTTATGGGCTTAGGTGGAGCTATGTGATGCAAGTGGGTGGAGCTGTGTGATGCGGGTGAGCAGAGCGGGTTTGGTGGAGACAAGCGATGCCTAGTGAAGCAAAGTAGAGATGACTAGTAGTAGAGGAGCCCTGGACATCTTGCTAGAGACTAACAGGGAAAGTGAACTGATGTCGATCGATCGGGTAGAGGGACTCTGGCTAGATCTGGCATGGTCAGTGATGCCTTAGGCAACGGTGTGGTGATGTTGGTGGCCGGGAGAGAGAGAGAGAGAGAGAGAGAGAGAGAGAGAGAGAGAGAGAGAGAGAGAGAGAGAGAGAGAGAGAGAGAGAGAGAGAGAGAGAGAGAGAGAGAGAGAGAGAATAGGGTGAAGTGCGTTGAGCAAAGGAGGGTTGATTGGTGATGGCAGGGCTGTTGGACTGAGGGGCTAGGTGCAATTGTGGAGTGATAGAAGAGAAATCAAGAGAGGGAGATGAGATGGTGAACGGGAAGGTGCTATGCAGGAGAGAAGAATAGAGGTGTGGTAAACATGTGTGGGATGGGAAGAGAGAAGAGGAAGAATGTGGGAGAGAGGGAAGGGAGCCATGGGAAAGAGAGTAAAGAAGGAGAGGGAGAAGAGGCTGACTGTGGAGGAGAGAGGTTGGTGCTGGATTGTCCGTGGATTATCTAGTGGAGGAGGAGATAGAGCCGAGAGAGACGTTGGGCAAGGAGGGATAGAGAGAAAGGAGGTGAGGAAGACTACAGCGAAGAGGGAGAGTGAAGGAAGGAGAAGAGAGGGGGGTGGTGGGTCGACCTTGTACGGTCTAGGGAAGGGGTTAAGAAGAGGAGAGAATAGCAAGAAGGTGGACAGAGAGAAGAGGAAGTAGGGAGAGAGGAAGGAATAGGAAAGAGAGGTGAGGAAAAAAGAGTGCTATGGGAGTACAGTTGCCCTTTGCCTTTTATTCCATTATCCTTTCTAATTTGAGCCTCCCCCTTTTACTTTGGAAACTCCATAATTGCAAGTTGCCTTCTTTATGTTATTTTTCTTTTTTCCATGATACCCAATTAAGCTCAATTATCTTTTAGGAAATTGTCCCATCCATCTTTGTGAGTGATCTGGCCCATCTAATGCACTTTAAGATGATCTGCGCATTTAACTTTTAATCTTAGCCATCAATGCATCTTTTGGTTGATCTACAAAATAAAAAACTAAATTAGAATAATCTGAACCATACATTAATCATCTAATAAGCTCTAATGATCATCTGACCATTGATTTTGAAAAATTAAGGTTTGGATGGTCAATTGGAGCTAAATTTAAAATTAAGCTAAATTTTGCAAATTTGAATGAGTAGATGATCTAATTGAGTACTAAATTAGGGGTATTTTGACCAAAATTAAACACTTAACACATCCCCAACCAGCATTTTGCTAGTCTGGAGCAAAACATCCAAAAAACCAAATTTCAAGATTTCAAAATTTATTTTTAAGTCAACTCCTCTTTTTCCTCAAAGAATCATCTTCAATAAATCATCAACTTTAGCATACTAATAAAAATGACTGAAGAATTCAAAACCCTACCCATATACTAAAGTCATTCCACTTAAGCTTAGATCTCATAGTATGTGGGTGCGTGTACACTCCACATATAGAATAATCTTGATCTCTTAGTAGACTTCTAACTTTTGAACTCTATCTGAAATATGTTTTAACCTCAATCTTCACTAATAGACATACACTTAGAAACAACATCTCTCAGATAGAGGGGTCAAATCATATCTCTCTTTTAATTATGTGAGTTGAGTCAATGAAAGCAAATTTATCTCACATATACTCATGAAAAAATGAGAGTGGCTAAGGAATTTAATTGTTTTGATCCCTTTAGATAGATGCCTTTACCTTTGAATAGTTAGAAATATCACTCTTTTAGATCCTATCCATTCATTTCCTCATCAAGACTATATTCATCCTAAAATCAATAGGTCTTTTATTAGGACGAAATGTAGGCATAGGACAAGGTACCAAAGAAAGGGTATAAGGGTATTCAAAATTTCTTCAAAAAATGAGTAGAGGTCTTCTAAAGTTGATAATTCTTTCTTGCCTTTGATGAAGTGAATATTTCTTTTTTCACTTTTCTTTGTATTCTTCAATCCTTTTTTTTTTTTTTAGACTCTTTTCTTTATATTTTAGTACTTTTGAATCACTTTGAAGAATATTTTTTTTCTTGATATCCACTTTTCTATTTTTATTACAACTAAAAGGTATTTCTTCATTTATCTCCAACTTATTTTTCAAAGAAAATGGGTAATGGATAATTTATATTGGGTTAATATTGGTGAAGGGTAATTTGGGTGGCAAAAAAAATGGCTTATAAAAAGGCTTGAGTCGGCTAACTAGTGGTAAAACTATTTCATGGGTAGGCTTTATGTTTCTAGATAACAACAATAATGGCCTAAATCATTTTCTAGGTTTCCTATAATCTATCAAATTCGATGAACTTCAAGAATGTAGTATTCTAATTATTCAGGTAATTAACCAAATTTAGGAGTTTGGGATCAATTTCTTTAAACGTGCTGAAGAAAATTAGAAATATTTATAACCTCTCAAAAAGGATGAATGGCTCGAAAACTCACTTATAAGTCACCACTAAATTTCTTAAGGATCCATAAGTTATAGCTACTTATCAATCTAGATTATCTATATGCAATTGTGTGTACATATGTGATTTGAGACTTTGCTTTCATAGAATACTTTAGAAAATGAGTAAAATGATGAATTAATCATGTTTAATTCTATTAATATGCTAAAGTAAGTTATCTCAATTGTGCTTCAGAAAATCCAATTCTCATCATAGTGTAGGAATTAACCTAAATTTTTTTTAAAAATTTCTCCCCGATTTTTTTTTAATTCAAGGAAATTACTTAAAAATTTAAAAAAAAAGGAAAAAAGAAATTGCTAGAATTCTGCACTCGCCAACCTAACAGAAACATTGTCCTCAATGTGTAAAAAGTAGGACTTAAAATGAATACGGGTGATGCAGAGAAAAAATACAAAATATGGTATAGAGGGATCAAATCCACTCAATCTTGATAAACAGGTTCCTCCAGAGTTGTGGACTCAACTTCTGGATTCTCATATTTTAGGAAAGGCTTTAAACATTGACCATTCACTTTGAAAGAATAACTAGTCCTAGTATCTTCAATCTCGACAGTCCCATATGGAAAAACTTCTTTTACTATCTATGGACTGGTCCATCGAGATCTAGGCTTACTTAGAAATAGGTGGAGCTTGGAATTATAAAGTAGAACCTTCTGATTTGGAGTAAAGAATTTTCTCATTATGTTCTTATCATTAAAAACTTTCATCTTTTCTTTATATATATCTTATTACTCTCATAAGCTTCTTGCCTGATCTCATCTAGCTCATTAAGTTGGAGTTTTCTATGTGAGCTTGCTTTATCCATATTGAAATTAAATGTCTTTATTGCCTAGTAGGCTCTATGTTTCAATTCCACAAGAAAATGGCAAGCCTTGCCATATACAATACGATAGGTAGACATACCAATCGGGTTGCGATGTGCAGTCCTGTAAGCCTAGAGCACATCGATTAGTCGAAGAGACCAATCTTTACGATCTAGATTAACAGTCTTTTGAAGGATTTGTTTTATGGCCCAGTTAGATGCTTCTAATCATCCACTTGTTTGTGGGTGATATGGTGTTGCAAATTTATGTGTAATATTATATTTTTTCATTAGTGCTTCAAATGGTTTGTTGCAAAAATGTGTACTGTTATCACTTATAATGGCTTGAGGGGTCCCAAATCTAAAAAAACTGTTTTGTGATCATTATGCCTACATGGGATAGCCTCAATCTATTTTGAAACATAGTCTATGGCCAATAACATATAGATGTAGCCAAAAGAAGGTGGGAATGGGCCCATGAAATCAATACCCCAGCAATCAAAAAATTCAATAACAAGGATAGGGTTTAGAGGCATCATATTACTATGGGTTATTCCTCCTAACTTTTGACATCTCTCACATAATTTACAGAACACATGTGTGTCTTTGAACAATGACGACCAATAGAAACCACATTGCAAAATCTTTGTAGTTGTTTTCTAAGCAAAAAAATGTCCACCATATGCTTCTGAATGACAAAAGGAGATGACACTATGTTGTTCTAATTCAAGGACACATCTCCTAATGATTTGATTTGGACACTACTTAAATAGGTATGGATCATCCTAGAAATAGTGCTTAACATTGGAAAAGAATTTTTGCCTTTCTTTTTTAGTCCAATGTTCAAGAATCGTCCCTGTGACTAAATAATTTGCAATATCAACAAACCAGGGAGGATGGGAAACATGAAAATGTTGCTCATCAGGGAATGTGTCTTTAATTGGCAACTCATTTAAAGGCTCTGCTAGGACTAGATGAGACAAATGGTTAGCTACAACATTCTCTACTCTCTTTTTATCTTTTATTTCAATGTTAAACTTTTCGAGTAAGAGAATCCATCTAATTAGTCTATGCTTAGCATCTTTCTTAGAAAGGAGATACTTGAGGGCCGAATGGTTAGTGAATATGACTATTTTAGATCCAACAAAGTAAGACCTAAATTTATCCAATGCGAAGATAACTACTAAGAGTTCTTTCTCCATAGTAGAATAATTCATTTGGATGCTATTTAAGGTCTTACTGGCATAGTAGATGACGTATGACTTGTTCTCTTTTCTTTACCCTAATATAGCTCCTACAGCATAGTCATTGGCATCACACAAGATTTCGAAGGGTAGACTCCAATCAGGTGGCTACATGATAGGTGTAGTAGTCAACTTGTCTTTCAACTTTATAAAAGCTTCTTAGCAATCCTCAGTCCACTTAAAAGGGATATCCTTTATGAGGAGGTGACATAATGGTCTAGAGATTGCACTAAAATCTTTAATGAACCTCTTATAGAATCTTGCATGACCTAGGAAAGAGCAAATGTCCCTAATAGATTTTGGAATGGGTAGATTGGTAATTAGATCAACTTTGGCTCTATCTACCTCTATAACTTTGGATGACATGATGTGACCTAGGACAATTCCCTTAGGAACCATGAAATGACATTTTTCCCAATTAAGCACTAAGTTCTTTGCTTTATAATGAGTGGCGACTTTTTTTAGATTTTCTATACATGTTTCAAACGAATTACCAAAAACAGAAAAGTCATCCATGAAAACTTCTAAAATTCTCTCTACCATATCACTAAAAATGCTTAACATGCAACGTTGAAATGTGGCAGGAGCATTACATAATCCAAACGACATTCTTTTGTAAGCAAAAGTGCTAAAAGGACATGTAAATGTGGCCTTTTCCTGATCCTCGGGTGCAATTTCTATTTGGTTATACCCGAAATAACTATATAGAAAACAATAGTACTGATGTCCTACAACCCTTTCTAACATTTGTTCAACAAAGGGTAAAGGAAAATGGTCATTCCTTGTAACAACATTCAACTTTCTATAGCCGATATACATATGCCAACTAGTGGTAACCCTAGTAGGGATCAATTCATTGTTGGCGTTAGTTATTACTGTCACTCCAGACTTCTTTGAAACCACCTGAGTAGGACTTACCCATTTGCTATCACTTGTGGGATGGATGATTCCCACATCAAGTAACTTTAGGACTTCTGCTCTAACTACATCTTTCATATTTGGATTTAACCTTGTTTGCATTTGACGACATGGTTTAGCTTCATCCTCTAGATATATCCTATGGGTACAGATTAAAGGGTTAATGCCCTTTATATCAACTATGGTCCATCCTATAGCATCTTTGTGTTCTTTTAAAGAATATATTAACTTTTCCTCCTGATGTTTCTAATTGAGAGGAAATTATTATGAAAAAAGTATCTTTTTCTCTTAAATAAGTATATTTTAAATATGATGGTAGAGATTTCAATTCAAGCTTATGAGGTTCTACGGATGTTGGAAGGGGAGTGGACTCCCTCAATGGAAGGTCCTCCAAATGAGGTTTCCACTTTTTTGTATCCATGATAGGAACAGAATCAAGGAGGGCATTAACTTCCTCTATTAATGCATCCTCATTAAACTCATTAAAATGGGCTAAACAAGCCTCCAGTGGGTTTGATAAGGAAGATGACTGAAATTGATCTTGCACAACTGAATTGATCATGTTAACACTGTGCAAATCATAGGTAGTTTCACCAGGTTGCTTACAAATGCTAAAGATGTTTAGTTCTAATGTCATATTGCCAAAGGACAGTTTCATGACACTATTTCTACAGTTGATTAAGGCATTGGACGTAGCCAAAAACGGTCGTCCCGAGATGATAGGTATTTCATTCTTCTCATTCACCACCAATTGTGTATCTAGAACTAGAAAATCTACAAGGAAACAAAATTTTTTGACTTGGACTAACACATCCTTTATTACCCTTCTTGATATTTTTACAGAATGATCAACTAGCTAAAGCATAGTAGATGTAGGTTTCAATTCACCCAGACCTAACTGTTCGTATACTGAGTATAGTAATAGGTTCACACTAGATCCTAAATCAAGAAGAGCTTGGTTAATCTTATGGTTGCCAATAATGCAAGTAAGAGTGGGGCAACTAGGATTGGTGATGTATGGTGTTGAAGAATAGAACTAACCTCTTCAGTCAAAAATGCCTTCCTTTGGACATTTAATTTTCTCTTTATGGTACATAAGTCTTTTAAGAATTTGGCATATGATGGGATTTGTTTTATAGCATCTAAGATCGGTATGTTGATCTTGACTTGCTTGAAAATCTCTAAAATCTTATCATCAGAGGCAGACTTTGGGGCTTGACCCAATCTTTGAGGAAATGGAGCAAGTATAGGACATGGGTCAATAGGTGGAACATGGTCCTTTTGTTTAGAGTTTTCTTTATCTTTCGTGGATTTTTCTACGTTTTTAGTCTTTTCAGGCTCATCTTTCTCAATTCTTTTACCACTCTTAAGAATGGTAACAACCTTAGTCTGTTCCATGGTAGAGCTAGATGTTTCATCAGATGCATTAGTGCTAACCGCATGCACTCCCTTAGGTTTTTCTTGTGGTTGAGTTGGAAACTTTCCTTTTTCCATACTTTGCATTATTTGACTCATCATATTTTTTTATTCATTCATGGACTGGTTGGTTTGTTTTATTTAACTTTCTAATTGAGAAATTTTCCTTTCCTGATTTTGACCGTTTTGATTGTTATTATCCTCCAAATGCCTTTTAGGTGGGGCAAGTAAGGTCCAAAAGAAGGAGGTTGATGAGTTTGATAAGGTAAGGTAAGAAGTCCTTGGTTTTGTTGATGAAGTTGATTGGTCCTCATTGTAGAACATTCGCAGTAGGTCCATTTTTCCACCTGAAGTTTGGATGGTTTCTCTAGTTGGGATTATAAGTATCTGAATATGGGAGAAAGGTCTTTTATATGTGTTAAGTGCATTAGCTTGATCATAAAGTACCACTTGGAATGCTGGAATGGTAGGAAATTCTTGAGTAAGATGGGTGGTACTCTCACAAATGCTACAAACTTGTTCTTCTTGATTTGAGTTTTTATTTCCCATTTCTATGGCTTCTACTTTTCCTGCTAGGGATGCTACTTTGCCATTGATATCATCTTTTTTAGACATAGCATATATGCCTCCCCTAGCATGGGTTTTATTGGGCTTAGGTCTATCTATATGTTCTATTCTTTCTGAGTCAGCCCAAGTCTATGCACTTTCAGCTAGCCATTCCAAATACTCCTACACCTCATTTGGTTGTTTGTTGAGAAAGTTACCATTACACATCATCTCTACAAACTGGCGCATGTCAAAATTTAGTCCTTCATAAAAGAAGCTGTTGATGCACCATTGTTCATAGCCATGATGTGGGCAAGTGAGTTGTAGTTCTTTGAACCTTTCCCAGCATTGATAGAATAATTCTTTATCCTTCTAGGTAAAGCTCATTATCTTGTGGTGAAGCGTATTTGTTTTATGGGTAGGGAAATTTTTTTTAAGAATTCCCTAGTCATTTCATTCCAAGCTCTTATGGAACCTGATGGCAGTGCATTAAACTACATTTTTGCTTTTTGCTTTACAGAGAAAGGAAAAAGTTTAAGCTTAATAGTGTCAAGACCTATATTTTGTGTTCTTTGGGTACTACATACCTCCTCAAATTCTTTAAGGTGCAAGTAAGGACTCTCACTATCTAATCCATGGAATTTGGGAAGTAATTGGATTACTCCTGTTTTTAATTCTAATGCACCAGCATTCTAAGGAAGAATTACACAAGATGGTTTACTGTGCGTGTAGGCTGAAGGTAGTCTTTTAATGTTCTACCACGAAAGTTTTAATAACCCTCATTATTATTATCCCCATGCTCACTCTGTTGGTCCCACTCCCTATTATTATTTCTTCTCTAATCTCCATTTGGTTGATGATTATTCCTCCTTGGTGGAGGCTAATAATCATTGTTCATTAGGGGTGGTGGGTCCTCATTCATGATGAGTGGAGGCCCTTGACTACCATGGGGTGAATTACCCCTTGAGCATTAATTAGTCATTGATGTGGCCTAATCTTGTTGTGTGTCTTTTTTGTTGTACTTGACTAACCTTTTGGTTTTGTCGCTTCTCCAAAAGTGCATACAAGGGAAGCTTCTTCTTCTTCTTCTTCTTCTTCTTCTTCTTCTTCTTCTTCTTCTTCTTCTTCTTCTTCTTCTTCTTCTTTGTTGTTGGGAAAACTAACCTAAATGATGCAACCTAACTTTTAGAACAATGCACAAACAAAAGGGCACACTCAAATAATCCTAAGGCTAATAAGCAGCAATATATTTGACTCTCTTGGATTTGTGTGGAGATGATATTTTTTATTAGCCTAAACTAACATTCCTCCTCTCTTTTAGATTTGACTACTGCTTACTAGTTAGGTTCTGTGCAAGGTGGTTAATACAATCCTCGTGTAAGGAGGCGTTTGACCTCATAAACATCCACGAAAGGCGTGGGAAAATCACTTGGATTTTAAGACACCCACTATAACCACAATGATTAGAAGCCACTAGAGTGACAATAAATTACGTCCTATTAAGAGGGTCCTAGAGCATGTGATGGGCCTATAGGTCTCTTCTGATTGATTTTAAATTAATATGAAAGGAAGGGTTGCGCGCTTGAGGTAATTATCCTAAGTGGGCTAAGAGGTGGTGATGAAATCTACCCTCGATCTTATGAGGTAGGGTGCCCTTACTAATTAATTTTCACACACCATGATATTTCGATTAGTATATAAGTCACCTTAAATCAATAAACGTGCCCTAAGAATGCATTTAAAAGTAATAAACTAATGCAAAATCCTAAAATGCAACAATTATAAAAGATGCTGTCTATATGGGTTATACTACCAAACAATGTAAATTTAATTTAAATGCAAACTCTAATCTAGGAAATAAATGAGTAAGGAAACTTACAGTGGGGTTTCTGATGAAGATCAAGTGTGCGCAACCTTATCCCACACTTGCCCTGTATCATACAACCCTTTAAAATTTAAAATGGAAATTGCAATTTACAAGGATGCTCACTACAAGATTCACTCAAAAGAAAAAAGAAAGTCCTATTCTAGGAAAGTAGGAAAATTTCCATTTTGGTGAAGATTCATTTGCCAAATTCCTCCACTTTTCAATTTTCTAAAAAATAAAATTAGATATAAGTACCAAATTCAGGTAACAAGGTGATTATGACCTAAAAAAAATTAGAAAAAGCATCTAAAATTGCCTAAAATGCTAGAAAAAAGAAATTCCTAATTTTTTTTTTATATTTTTGGATATTTCTAAATTTTTGAATATTTTTGAATTTTGAATTTTTTGGATTTTTAAATTAAAATTTATGAAACTCCTTTCTAAGTCCTCGAAAATGGTGTCAAAAACTTGTTGATATTTAACTACAAGTGCGCGGGCTATTGTAGTGTAACTTATGTAAGTACGGGTTGATCCCACAAGGACTTGACTTAAAAAGTAAGAATTTTAATAAAATTTAATTATCTAAAATTAAAAATAAATTATTAAAATTTATTAGAATTATTAAAATTATAATCAAATTTCAGATCTAATCAACTTCTCAAAATTATAGAATTTTTAGTTCCTAAATAAAACAAATAAATCAAATAACATGAAAAAAACTACTTCCATAGCTTAATGACTATTTATATCTTCAAATCTAATCTTCTGAGAGATGATCAGGCTTTACAGATGTCTTCAGCATTCTTGATTATAGATCTACCGGTTGGATTTGTCAGATTCCTAAAAAATATAGGGATCTGGGCTAAATTATAATTTTGATATTTGGATGACTCAAATTAAGTTACTGATTTCAAACTAAAGATTAGATGCGTCAATTAGATCCACGAAAGTCCTAAGAATGAATTTGTAAAGTTAAGTTGAAATCATATAAGAAACAGATGAGAAACAAGCAATTCTTTGTTCATTAAGGCTAACCCTTTGATTGGGTTTGGCCTTGATTGATTTGGTTTGGAGTAGATTGTTCCTAGATTAACAAAATGTGGATAAAACTAAACTAGAATAAATAGGGACACAAATGTAAATAAAGCAGGGACATAGATGTAATTAAAGAAAAAGGATAAAAATGTAATTAAATTTTAAAACCTAAGTTCAAAACAAAAATTTGATTAAAAATCTGGTTTTAAAGAAAAACCAGACATGAACCCAACAAACAAGAAGACGTTAGAGATGGAGGGGAGAAGGAAGAGAGGGGAAGGGAAAAAGGGAGGAAATGGCTGGGTTTTCTCCCTTTAGATGGGCAGAGACGGGGAATTCTGTGCGATGGCCTTGGGTGGAGCAGTGTGATGCGGGTGAACAACGCATGTCTGGTGGAGACGAGCAGTTCGTAGTGAAGCAGAGCAGAGGTGACTTGCAGTATAGGAGCCCTGGACATCTTGTTAGTCGGTGATGCCTCGGGCAATGGTGCGGTGATGCTGCTGGTCGCGGTTGATTGGATGCACGGGTTGCCTATGCAATCTGGGGTGAAGAAGAGAGAGAGAGAGAGAGAGAGAGAGAGAGAGAGAGAGAGAGAGAGAGAGAGAGAGAGAGAGAGAGTAGGGTGAAGTGCGCTGAACCAAGGAGGGCTGACCTGTGATGGGAGGGCCATTGGACCGAGGGGCTAGGTGCAACTGTGGAGTGATAGAAGAGAAATCGAAAGAGGGAGATGAGATGGTGAATGGGAAGGTGCTATGTAGGAGGGAAGAACAGAGGTGTGGTAAACATGCATGGGATGGGAAGAGAGAAGAGGAATAACGTGGGAGAGAGGGAAGGGAGCTGTGAGAAGGAGAGTAGAGAAGGAGAGGGAGAAGTGGCTAGCCATGGAGGAGAGAGGTTGGTGTTGGATTGTCCGGCAGAGGATGAGATAGAGCTAAGAGAGACGTTGGGAGAGAAGGAGGGATAGAGAGAAAGAAGGAGGTGAGGAAGACTGTAGTGAAGAGGGAGAGTGAAGGAAGGAGAAGAAAGGGGTGGGGGGGTGGGTCTGCTTTGTACAGTCTAGGGAAGGGGTTGAGAAGAGGAGAGAATAGCAAGAGGGTGGATAGAGGGAAGAATAGGAAAGAGAGGTGAGGGAAAAAGAGTGTTATGGGAGTACGATTGCCCTTTGCCTTTTATTCCTTTATCCTTCCTAATTTGAGCCTCCCCCTTTTACTTTGGAAACTCCTCCATAATTGCAAGTTGCCTTATTCATATTATTTTTCTTTTTTTCATGATTCCCAATTAAGCTCAATTATCTTCTAGGAGACTATCCCATCCATCTTTGTGAGTGATCTGTCCCATCCAATGCGCTTTAAGATGATTTGCACCGTTAACTTTTAATCTTAGCGATCCATGCGTCTTTTGGTTGATCTGTAAAATAAAAGACTAAATTAGAATCATTTGAACTATACATTAATTATTTAATATGCTTGAATGATCATCTGACCATTGGTTTTGAAAAATTAAGGTTTGAATGGTCAATTGTAGCTAAATTTTGCAAATTTGAAAGGGTAGATGATCTAATTGAACACTAAATTATGGGTATTTTGACTAAAATTAAACACTTAACATTATTTTTAAGATTTCTCTTTTATTAAGGTTAAATTTCTTAATTCATCTCAGATCAGTCACATTTAACTCTTGATTCCATGTTCCCTCATCACTATATCACTGATGGATTAGAAATCTAAGGTATGATCATATTAGATTTGGCTGATCTTGGGAATTAGTACCTCTTTTTATAATTTGCAGAATTTTACAGTGAATAAAATCTAAAATTTATACTTTCATTAGATTATAATCCTCACCAGGAATCCAGGCTTCTTTCTAATCTTGATTTGGAGTAAAAATGAGATATGAATTGCATTTTTAAGATTTCAAATCAAAATAAGGGGCCTAGATTCAATCTGGGTTTCCTAGATTGAGGGGTCGATCAACGGCCCATCTCCTCCTTGTTCCACCGGTGATAGCCGGTGTACGGGGTGGGTGACCAGGGATGGCCGAGACAGTCCAATCTGGACCATCAAATCAGCTTTTCCCTAGATCTGACCATGTTAAGGGCCTAGATTTCATACCCTGGTGTTTTGGGACCCTCTAAACTGATCCAACGATTCAAATTCCCAAATCTGATTGATTTGGTAGTGATTTCCACCAATTTCAACAATGATTTAGCCAAAAAAACATGGGGTTTTTGAAGAGGAGATGCCAAAGACCTACCTAAATCCAGTCTAGAGTAGAGAGGATAGCCGGAGAAAAGGTTTCTTGCCAGATTTGTGATGCCCTAGCCAGATGGCTAGGGTTTCTATAAATGCTTGCAGCCGGAGTGCTTATTGGTGCCAGGGAAGAGAAATAGGAGATGGGTTTTGAAGAGGAGAGTGTGAGGAAATGGATTTCGGGTCTCCTGGGGTTTTTTCGGTGCTGGAGGAGGAAGATTCATGAAGGAGTTGTCGACTGGGGAAAAAGAACCTTAATCCTATTCATCGCATGCATTGGGTGGAAGGCTTGTCCCTGAACGTGCCAGCCTAGAATAGGCTAGTTCCTAGGCCAAGCATGTGTGGGGACCACCGCTTTGACTGGAAAGAGAGGAGAGAGAAAAAGAAAAGGAAAAAGAAAGAAAAAAGAAGGAAAAAGGAAAAAAGAGAGAGAAAGAGGAGGAAAGAGAGAGGGAGAGGGAGAGTGAGAGAGTCTTGGGGATCTGTGCAATTTTGTACAGTTTGTAGGAGGGGTATTTATAGGGCTATTTTTGCATTATTTTAATTAAAATTTTAATTATTTTCTATTTTAAATGATTTTTCACTTTTCTTATAAAATTAAAAGCATATTCCTCATCATGTTTATTCTTTATCATTGATATTCGTTGAGCTGGCTGTCCACCAACTCACCTAACTTTTGTGGACCCCACACAAAAGTGAAATGACCAATTTACCCTTATGGGTAAATGTAAATTCACAAAAATTATGAAAAATAGGAATTTTTACACGAGCTTAGATTTTAGCGTACTTACAGCCATTTTGACTGATTTCCCATGAATGATTTCAAACATCTATGTTTCAAGACCTAATTCTTTTCTAAAAATTAATATTATATTAAATATAATATTCCACTTCAATTTTCGTAAAAATTCCAATTAATTCCAAATAATTCTAGAAAATTTTGTGTTTTCACATTCTTCCCCACTTATAGAAATTTCATCCTCGAAATTTAATATAACAACTCTCTTATGAGTTATTATCATCTCATTTCTAATTTTTCTCCTATAACTTGTTTTGTGAAATATGGACACTTAAGGAAATCTTTTATTCTCCTTTTGATTTATTGATGATATTACCTTTTCCTTAAAGATAGACTTTATCAAAGTCATATAACTTGTTGGATAATTTTTCCATCTTGGCTAGATCATAACTACTAACTTGACATTTCCTAACATTTCAAAATGACTAATTTGCCTAAGTAATCCTCTTGTTCAAATTTCACACTTCCTTTGACTGGTGTCATCAATCTTTACTTTACCCATTGGTAATTCTCATCATATTGTTACTCCCTGTTTCATTCAAATAGAAATACTCCCTAACATAACCTCCAAGGTATGGATAGTTCTTTGACTATCAACCAAGGGTAAAATGTTAAATCTCAATTGAAGTAATTTATGTTCTTAGTAAAACCTTCCAATATTTGGAAGTAAATATTTCATCTCAATTCGAAATATCATAATTCCATATCATTTCTTTTGATGATATTCCATTCCTCAAATTTTCACTATTATCTTGTCATAACTTTTGTAAAATCTATTATTTTAATATCACTGAGTCATATCCATATTCTTGATGTTCTCATAGTCAGTGATTTACCTTTCTCATTGTATAGATAACATTAGTGTTACAAATTCTAAACTATATTCTTGAAATTCATAAAGCATCCACAATTACTTTTCTATATCATTTCTAACTCCTTATATGAAATAGTAACTCTCTTTTCTCCAATTTAGGGTCAACATCAATATTATCCTCATATGTCATAGAAATTTACTTTCTTTAGCTAGTCTTTACACTTACCAAATTTGGTAAACATTTTAATTCATGATGCTTCAAAGTAAATCCATATATCTTCAATACATACTATTTCTCATTTATCTAAGAAAACTTTTCTTCATCAAATTCATAAATATGATTTATCTCAAAAGTATAACTCAAAATTTATATTGAGTTTTGAATTATATCTTTGATTTCTAACTCACATTTTATACGAGTTGAGGTTACGTCACTTCCTTAATAACATTATTCAGCATTTTAATCAAGGTATAATCACAATAATCTATCCTTTTTTTTATAGTATTTGGTGTGATCCAAAATAACTTATTTGTCAAATAAATCCTCTGTGCCATCTTCTAAAAGACTAATAAAGAATTGAGTTGTAATACGTAATGATTCAATAATAACTCAATCTCATATTAGATTGAAAAGTCTTGAAAATTCCTCAATATGTTTTGAAATTTTCTAACTATATGCTTCTCCATAATCTTGAATTATTCATCCTCTATAATCACCACATTTATCCAAAATGCTTGACTTTCAAAACAATGTGTTTAGCTTCCTATATTTGTGTCCAAGGTCTTATTTCTCATATGCCATGACTGTTTCCTCATAAATGAGAAAAATGTACTCTCTTTTTTCACTATAGTCCATAATTATTCCAATATACCAAAATCAATCATATCAGTAGTACAAGATCAATGTCCATCTTAATTATGATGATCTCTTGTGCTGACTCATCTACTGAGTTATCTTAGTAAATTCATATTTGATGTACAAGATATATGGACTATGATCTCATTGTGAACCATATACTATCATGGTAAACTTGTTTTTTCTAAACATTTTAGATTGTAATTTCCCACTTTCACTATTCTTTCTCGTTTGATTTATCTCCAAATTCTCCTCAAGAAAAGAAAAACATTATTTCTTACTCTAGAAATTAATCATCTATTTATCAAAATTCTTCTCCTTTATTGATTTTGGAGAGAAATACTCACTATTTCCTTGAATTATTCTCAAGTAATATCATTTCTATTTCTAATGTTGATTCTTCAGAAATTTCAGTTTTACCTTTCCTATAAAGGTTGAAATTTTTCTTACCCTTGCCAACTCACTGACTGGAGTTATCACATCTAAGTTATACCTCAAATATTTAAATGGTAGATTTACAAGAGATAAAAGAGTATATAGTTCCGTAATCAAATAGTACTTTTGCATAGTTATCATATATAAGCAAAGTAACTTCAATCACAGCATTGGAGGTTTGGGCTTGACCATCAGTAATAGCAAATACCCTTCCTTTCTGTCTAGGGACATTCTCTGGTTTTGCATCCATGATTGCCAGTTGTTTATTGCAATTATTTGTCATGTGTCCCAATTCCCTGCATTTATAACACTATATTGGTGGTTGTTGTTGTATTGGATTATGGCATATACTCCCAGGGTGGAATCTTCTACACTTGGGACAATGCCTATGATTTTGTCCAAAGGTGGGATTTCCTTGAAGTCTTGGTGGCTTGAAATTATTCATGAGCCCCTTGCCTTTCTTAAAAGGTCCCGGATTAAAGTTTCCCATCTCTACTCTTTTCCTATTTTGATTTTGCTTAAAATCTTCCTCAAATCTGGAGGCCATTCCATGCATTCTGCTAAGTCGTGGGTTTGGTACCCAACACCTTAGTTCTTAATCCTAGATGAAGTCCTCTTAGGAATCAACCTACTATTTGCCTATCCGTACAACAAATATGTGGTGCAAACCCCTTCAATTGTATGAATTTGTTTTCATACTCTACAACAGACATACTCCATTGTTGTAGATCTAGAAATTCTTTTTCCATTCTTGCTTGAACATGAAGATGAAAATATTTGTTGTTGAAAACCTCTTTAAATTCTTCCCGAGAGATATTTTCTAGGTTTGAAAAGAAATTCCTCTTTGCTGATCTACACCAGAAGGTAGCTTCTTGTTTTAGAATATAAGTGGCTATCTTGACTTTTACCTCTTCCGCAGTTCGTAAAACTTCAAAAGCTTTCTCAACCTCATATATCCATTCTTTGGCTTTTTTAGCATCACCCTTTCCATTATAGCCTATCACCATTTTATGAAATCTGTCTACCATTTTGTCCAACTTCTTTAATAATAATTGAAATTTTCCAGTTACTCTAGTAGGTGCAGGTGAAGAATTATCCTGTACTGGTGTTGGAATTAATCTTCACAAATCTTTCATCATCTTTTCCAATTTATCACTTATTCCTTTTGAACTTCTTACTATTACACTCGGTATAATGACCATATACCAGTGGTAGAATATTTTATCTCTAAATGGATATCTTAGTTATGACTTTGAGTTAAATATTACATTAGTATATATTGTAATGCTATTTTATTACTTGATTCCATGGTTTACTAGTTCCTATATTGAAATCAGTAATTCATTGAGTTCCCCTTCTAGGCATAAGCTCTTATATGACTATTCTTATATGAGTTAATTACATTAACTCATTCTATCTTAATACTTTAACTAATGCTATTCTACTCCTATATTAACTTATGATATACTTAACCTATATTTTGATTGTCATCTTCATATTGGACATATTGGGGTTGTGAGTGACTGGATGAACCACTCTGAAACCAACTGTGACTACTCGGGTTTTTAAAACACATTTTCATAAATATTTGCAAAGGTAGGGCCTTGAATTTAATTTTTTTTTTTTAAATACAAACAGTGGAAACATATTTTCTTTGAAATTGATTTGTCAAAAACTCGAGTGTCACCTCAAATTACTTATTATACATAGATTTTTGTATAAAATAAAATTTCTATTGAATATCAATAGAAATACTTTTATTAAAATCAAGATCGATCCAATGGTTCACATACATAGCCATGGTAGTGATTACATGCCTTGTCCAAATATTGCAATCCAAATTACAAAACAATCAATACAATCTTCCTCAAAGTAAATACCCTAAGTAGTAATTCGGTGATAATTATCCTCAAGTCTTGAGCCTTCAATCTTCCTTATCTATATATGAGATATTGTAAATATTCAAACATTTACAATATCTCAGCAAGCTATGCTTGGTAGGGGATTTAAGAAATATATTCAATACATCTCAAAATCAGCAGTTCATTATATCCATGATATAAATCAATTTATACAATTGGATAACCATTTTTTCCTTCATTCGTCATATGAATTGCATGTATATATTACATATAAACAAAACCATTGAAAATCGTGAATATAGTCAATATCATCAATAATATCTGATTTCCAAACTGATTTCAATATTAACACTAGGTGTTAATATATAATCATACCACATTGGGAATCATCCTCCAATACAACATCGGTAATAACTTTTACCGGGCATATAATCATGTCATAACATAAGGCATCTCATCATGCCATAACATAGGCATCTCATCATGCCATAATCAATTGCATCATAATGCAAAATATCAAAGGACTACCATGCTCGCAGTCTCATGTAAGGAGTGTTTAGACCTCACAAACATCATCAGAAAGTGGGGGAAGAGCGAGGCTCTATTAGAGAACCCCCTTAACCACTATGTTCAACATTTACTACGATGACCTTAACTCAACCTTCATAAGGTTCCTATGAGCATTAAACCCTAAGTACTCTTGCTATTTGATTTTAATTAATTCCATGAACATTTAAAATGTCATTCATGGGGTTTATTGTTCTCCTAATTTAGGCCAATGAAATGATATTCCTTATATTGTCCTACTAACTATAGCCCTTACTATCATTACGTCCATGTCAATATTCATTGTAAATGTTCATCAATATCTATTTTTGTTTAATTACATTTTCCATGTAATTTACATAACATGAACAATTAAAGCGTAAATAAATAAATCTAACAATTAAATCTACTAAGAAAATAAAAGAACATTTACAATAGAATTTAATAATTCACATGGTCATTTGAATACATCATATTTATTCATTTTGATCAAATGATCATATTTTGATTTCTGTTTATTTTTCATTTCATTAAGGGTTTAGATCTTGATCTTTCATTTTTATTTAGATCTATCACATTCTCTTAATGTTATATCATCACTTGATCATTGATGCATCTCATCATATGATTTGATCTTTCTTAATTCAACCGATCAAGAAGATCTAAAGTCAATTTATCTAAATAAAGGGTATAGATTTCAATCTATCCCAAATTAGCCACATCAAGCCATTCATTTCTCATGATCTTATCATTAGATCATTATCCATACTGTTTTATAGTTTCTGATCATGCTGGATTAGTCAGATTAAGTAAATCCATGATTATTTTTAAGATTTCTCTTCTATTAAGGTTAAATTTCTTAATTCATCCCCAATTAGTCACATCTAACTCTTGATTCTATGTTCCCTCATCACTAGATCACTGATGGATCAGAAATCCAAGGTCTGATCATGTCAAATTTGACTGATCTTGGGAATTAGTACCTCTTTTTGTAATTTATAAAATTTTATAGTGAATAAAATCTAAATTTTATGTTTCCATTAAATTGTAATCTTCACTAGGAATCCATAGCTTCTTTCTGATCTTGATTTGGAGTTAAAATGAGCTCTAAATTGCATTTTTAAGATTTCAGATCAAAACAAGGGGCCTAGATTCAATCTGGGTTTCCCGGATTGATGGGTTAATCAGCGGCCTATCTCCACCTTGTTCCACCAGTGATAGTCTGTGTATGGGGTGGATGACCTGGGATAGTTGAGACAGTCTGATCTGGACCATCATATTAGCTTTTCCCTAGATCTCCTAGATGTCACCATGTTAAGGGCCCAGATTTCATACCTTGGGGTTTTGGGACCCTTTGAACCGTTCCAATAGTTCAAAATTCCCAAATCTGATTGATTTGGTGGTGATTTCCACCTAGGTCACTAGATTCTAGTTCACTAATGATCCAGTCACCAATGAATGAATTTCATCAGCGATTTAATCGAAAAAACATAGGGTTTTTGAAGAGGAGATCCTAGAGACCTACCTAAATCTGATCTGGAGTAGAGAGGATAGCCAGAGAAGAGGTTTCTTATTGGATTTTTGAAGCCCTAGCTAGACAGCTAGGGTTTCTATAAATGTTTGTAGCCGGAGTGCTTACCGGTGCTGGGGAAGAGAAATGGGAGAGGGGTTTTGAAGAAGGGAGTGAGAGGAAATGGATTTCAGGTCTCCTAAAGTATTTTTGGTGCTGAAGGAGGAATATCCATGAAGGAGTTGCCAGCCAATGAAAAAAAACCCTAGTTGGTCTGATCGTCGCATGCATCGGGTGGAAGGCTCGTCCCCAATGTGCTAGCCTAGAACAGGTTGGTTCCTAGGCCAGGTGTGTGTGAGGATTGCTGCTTCAGCTGGAAAGAGAGGAGAGAGAAAAAGAAAAGAAAAAAAGAAGGAAAAAGGAAAAAGAGAGAGAAGGAGGAGGAAAGAGAGAGGGAGAGGGAGAGTGGGAGAGTCTTGGGGATCTGTGCATTTTTGTGCAGTTTGTAGGAGGGGTATTTATAGGACTATTTTTGCATTATTTTAATTAAAAATTAATTATTTTTATTTTAAATAATTTTTCACTTTTCTTATAAAATTAAAAGCATATTTCTCATCATGTTTATTCTTCATCATTGATATTCCTTGAGTTAGTGTCCACCAGCTCACCTAACTTTTGTAGACCCTACACAAAAGTGAAATGACCAATTTACTCTTATAGGTAAATGTAAATTCACAAAAATTATGAAAAATAGGAATTTTTCACCCGAGCTCAGATTTCAGTGTACTTACAATCATTTTGATTGGTTTCCTATGAATAATTCCAAGTATTTATGTTTGAAGACCTAATTCCTTTTTTAAAAATTAATATTATATTAAATATAATATTTTACGTCAATTTTTGTAAAAATTCCAATTAATTCCAAAAAATTTTGGGTTTTCACAATTACTTCAAATATGATATCCTTATCAATTCTGGTCCACATGTAAATTTCTAAAAAACAAAAGAATTGCCATAAGGAATTTTCTTTTAACGCAAGAAACTTTCTTTTCAAGCTCCTTATGAGAAACTTGCTATTACAACTTTTAACAAATCCTTTTCTTTGAAGCATCTTTATTTTAAACGATCTAACATGGTAATTGTAGACCTTAATCCTAACTCAATTTTCTATCATTTATAAGTTGTTATTTTATAATACAAAGTTTTTTCTTTCTTTCCTACATGTAGCAAAATTATTAGTAATCCAAAATTTCATTGATTTCGAATCTTATGTCATACATCTACCATCTTCCTTTTAAACTTTCTTTCATTAAGTTTTTGAATTTTCTATGTTGGTAGTAGAAATTTAATTCAATAGGTACAAAGCTTGCATCATTAGAAATTTTCATGTTTAGAGATTCATGCTTCTACTAGTTGCTAGGTTCAAAGAATCCATGGACCTTAACTTAGATGCATGCATCAAAATTTGCTTATTGAAGATATTTAGAGCCTCCAAATAAAGTGTAACAGATATGGCATCACTATCTATGAGATTCAACCAAGTTAGATTCAATTAGTATCTCACCTAATTTGCATAATCAAAACTGATCCATACTTTTTCTCTAAGATGATTGCTGTAAACTCTCTCTTTTCAAATCACAATGGCACTCAAATAGAAATGACATTCAAACTCTATTCACTTCATAAATAAGATGAAACAGATTAGGAATTTGAAGATTCAAAAGAAACTAAAAAACAAGAAAAATTTTACTTCAAAACTCTAGAATAGCTATTAGAAGGAGTTTCTCTCAAGTATTCATTTAACTTGAACTTAAGAACCAGACAACATCATAAGAATACAAAATCTCGAAGAGTGATGACCTTTGGCAAACTCTTAAATAAATTAAATTAGAGTGATGCTCTCAAACAAACTCTAAATAAATCAAATTAGAGTGATGCTAATACAAAAATTCTAAGAGAGTGAAGAAGAATAGAGTGATATTTTTTATGATGTTGTCATGATTACTCATCTATCAACCATAATCTAGGTTCATCTTTCAAACCATTATCCTTTTCTTGAGGAGCATAAAAACATAATCTCATGGGATAAAAACTATGTTCATGAATAGCCAGACTAAATCGGTTGCCCATTAGTACCCGAGAGAGACTTCCATCGCATTAATCACGAGGCCTACAAATATTCGTCGAAAGTGGTCTATGACCACCACAATAAAAAAAGTGACACTCTGGGCATGGGTACCTACCATAGAGGCCAAGGGATTAACATGTACTGATCTCCTTGCACAGTTTCCACGAGGTTCATTTGCGTGTCTCAAATCTAAAATCCTAGGTATCATTATACCCTTATGTTTTACAAAATCTTAGGCAAAATCAAGATGGAATTCAAAACATGCATAACATAAAAGATCTCTTTCAAGCTTAAATAAATATTTGAACATGATTCACATCATAGCTTACTTTCAATCTAATTAATGCAAGGACCAATTTCATGCCCAAAATAGTGCATGTTTGGCATCAATCTAGAGTTCAAAACTTTCCATTTTTCAAGTATAACAACATGATATTAACCAATTTATTTGGGTTATCAAAACTATTATTTACATTGGTTTAATAACATGCTAAGAATCAACTTATCAAACCTCACTTTAAGATTTCAAACCATGATTTTATCAGGTTCATTTTACAACCCAAACTATGTTTTAGAGCTATGGTATACAACTCAAAAACTACCTTCAAATAGATGTCCAATTGGTTCAAAATTCATCATGCTAAGAGCCAACCTAATAAATATCAACTTTGGGATTTCTAGATCATAATGTACAGTATATTTTATCATTCAAAAAGTATAATTTGTAGGACATGTTCTACACCCGAAAAATCATCCTCTATAGTGCATTAAATTGTTACAAAATTGATATACTAAAACCATTAATTTTCATGCATGCGTGGTAACCCAAAAACATCAATTTTCTAGATTTATGCTTGAACAAAAAATTGAGCTTAGGAGGATATATTTGGCACACTAAATAGTAGTTATTATGCTTCGTTTGAAACCAAAGAAAACACATTAAATACTTGGGAATCACCATGTCTTTAAAACCATTCATACATGGCCACTTTTAAACTTGGAAAAGCTATCTTATGTAGGGTATTGTTTTTAACCAAAATAAAAAATAAAAAATCATGCAAGATAGATACACAACCATCTATTAGGAACCAAAACCATAAAGATGACAATAGGCATACTAGATAAACCATTATGAGGTGCTTAAAATCTTACCAAAGTAACAAAATGTGAATGACTTAATCAATCAACTAAATAAAAATTCATAGGCATTTAATCATGTTAGAAAATGTCTCTTATAGAGTAGGATATCATGCAAGATAAAACATCTATAACCTGACCTAAATTCATGCTTAAAGCATCTTTAATAGGTCATGAGAATATGCTAAATAACATCTATAACTAGAGCATGAATAACACTATACAAAATATCTACACCACGGTATGAAAAGATGCTACAATTTACTATATGAGCAATAAACTCAAGGTCATCAACCGTTCAAAATCATCAAAGATCAAATGCTCTAACTATTGAAGATCATCAAGTGAAAATGCCTATTTCAAATCTTCAAAACTTTTGAAAATTACATTGAAGACTTAGTGGTTTTATAACACCTACCTCACAACAATTTTACTAAATTCTTTTGTATTTTTCCTACATTTTCCCTCATTCAACATCTGTTCAATGCACACACTCTCTCTCTCTCTCTCTCTCTCTCTCTCTCTCTCTCTCTCTCCATCCCATGGTTTTTTCTTTCTTTCTTTCATCCTCCATTTCTCTCCTTTCTTATAGGGTTTCATCTTCTTATAGTTCTAGTTATCTTTCCTTGGAATCCTAGATGTCCTTTCTATTTGGATTTTCTTGCAGCCCAAGGTAGCCTACAACTTCCTAAATATGAGACATTTTTCAATTAGAGTCCTAGGTACTCCATATTCATAGTCTTGAGCAGCCCAGGAAACTCATACTCTATCCTAGAGTAGAGACGTTTGGTTGCACTATTTCTAAATGTCAAGCAATAAAGGACAAGGTAGTTCAAATTTAAATTTAAATTTGGAATTTCCTCCAAAACTAGAGAGACTTTAAATTCCACTTACACCCTATGATTTCAAAGAAATCCCACACAAATGCAAATACACATTTTTTAGGTTTTATATTTAAAATAATTTCAACATGCATTCTCTCATGCATCACAACGTCGTTATCATTGTCAACACAAAGTATGCTAAATGTCACTTGAAAAACTGCTTAAATGTCTCAATTCTTTTTATGTCAATATGTTAACAATCAATCAACCTCCAACAGCTAGAACCTCAATAGCCTTTAACACATGTTAGTGAATCATATAATATCTTGATTATTTATTTACATTACTAATTCTATTTCCTCATCTAGTCTTCCTAGGATTTTTCGTGTACACAATAATACCTGTATGGGAATCGTGCTCTCCCAATTATAGTAAGAGGGAAACATTTTACATTATCATGGTATCAAGAGCTTGAGATTAATCCTGCTTTGTATTCCATTCTTTCCTATCATCTCATCTCTTCAATTGGCCACGCATTCCCCACCCTCCCCATCATGAGTTCAACGAACAACAGTGCTTCTTTTCTCAATTTCCTCAACATCCAAAGAGAAAAGGTGTAGCCACACTAAGGCCATGAAGAGCTATCAATCTTCAGTTCTGTGCTATGACGATGTTCCTTTGTTTACCCATGTTTTCGCCAAATCATGTGCCCTTGTGATTAACGATATATGCACATGCTTGAACAAAGTAAGGAAACCTTGGCACCATCCTACAATTTGCTCTACCAAGTCCTCTAACCTCCAGTGTATTTGGTCATCGTGGGTCAGCCATTTAATAGTATTAAGGGAGTCGCCCACCACGATTAGTGATTGAAGAGCCAAATATCTCCCGAGTTTGATTTCAAAAAACACAGCCTTAGCTTCTGTTCCTGCGAAATCTGCTCTTCCAATTGGGCCTGAGATTTCCAAGATTGATTGCCCCAAGTGATTATTGATTTTTCCTCTAATTCCAGCAGATCCTGCGTTTCCAAGGGATGAGCTATCAAAATTCAATTTGAAGTGATCAGAAGGAGATGGTTCGCATCTCGGAGAAAACAATGCGACAGGATGAACTTCTGACAAGACTTCTTCCCAAAGATATTTAAGCTGTTAAGCAGAAACACTCGTGAATTCTTTTTGTGTCAATGTCCACTCATGTCCTTTGGATGATAATCTATTCCAATAACCTTCCAAGGAGCCGATTTTCCATCAAACATTCTACTGTTTTGTTCCTTCCAAACTGTCCATAGGACTGCCACAAAGTAACATCTCCAAATCATCTTCTTTTTAGTAGTGACCTTTTGTAAATTCCAACTCAAAAGTGGTTCCAAAGGAGCCGTGTCTAACTCAGTGCGTTGTGAACTGCTGAAAATTTCGGTAACAGAAAGTTTGAATCACAGAGCAATTAGGTAAAGGGTGATTTGCCGTTTCTTCTTGGCAAAGACAGAAACCACATCTGTTAACCACAGGGATCCGTCTCCTTAGTAGGCCATCAGTCGTGAGGATCTGATTTTACCGTGCACGGTATGAGAAGGTCAGAGCTCTTGGTATAGCTTTGAACTTCCAAATCCTCTACAGTTGATCATATTGATTCTGCTGTTGTTGCTCATCCAAGAATTGGAATGCCGATTTTGTGGAGAATTTTCCTGAAGAAGTCTTAGTCCATTTTGAAAGGTTAACTTTTTGACTTGCTGTGCTTCATGGCATCTGATAATTGCTTTAATGGTTTTACATTCATCCTGATCAGTACTTGAAATAATGACTGTCACCTGCATATCTTGATTATCAAAACTTAAAATAAAGAGGTTGACTCTAACTTTTTGTGGCTTCACAGCATCCATCAGTATTCTTTCCACCCCCAATATCATCAACACTACCCATTATCCCCAAGTAAAACTCAATGAATCTAACTACAGCATTTAAGCCATGTAGTTCGACCCTATCCTTAAATTCCATCATGACTGAACTAGCCAATGGAACAAGTGTTTGCCCTTCACCCACCATTATTTCCATTAACAGTAATCAGCCTATTCCTAACTGCCAAATATCAATCTTGGCGATGCAATGATCAACTCGAGTTAGATTATTGCATTTTCCTCTCAAGAAAATTTACCCTATTTGTCTAGTTGAAAAAACGTCTAGATCTATTTGGCTCACCCTTCATCAAGCATTTGGCATCATCAACCATGCTCACATCCTTCAAACCAAAACAAAAATGAACAAACTGTAGAAAGGTTCTTTCTCCTTCTTGGCTATCTATATTGAAGTATATAAATAATAGAAGTTTTCAAGATTTCTCATTGATTCAAGGAGCCATGTGGCATGACTTCTATTTTTTATTTTTTCTCCCTTTTCTACAACATTTTTATAAGAAAGGTCTAGATGGTTATATCTCCTTATATCTCTCTGTCTCTGTCTCTCTCTCTCTCTGTCTCTCTCTCTCTCTCTCTGTCTATCTATCTCTCTCTCTAAGTATCAGAAGTGCAACAATTGTTTCTATTGGTTAAGCCCTCTCTTATAATTATCACTCTAATGAGAGCTCCTTTTCTCCTTGGCTAAAATCTCTCTCTCAAGTTGACGGTCATGCTTTTCCATTAAAGCACAATTATTCCACTAATCTTCATCCTTAAAAAATTTTCTCTTTGTTATGCTTCACTCCCAAATATCTCTCTTACCAAGTCTTTTTTCAAGTCTTATCTTCTTCTTCTTCTCCCTTTTCTTCTCTCTACAGATCCCATCATTAATCATGATGGTAAAATTCTTTTATTATTATTATTATTATTATTATTATTATTATTATTATTATTATTATTATCTCTTATCTTCTTCTTCTTTTCTCTCTACAAATCCCACCACAAATCTTTCTCTTTCTCTCTCTCTCTCTCTCCAAACATCCTCATCTCATCACTAAAATTTTTGTTTATGTTTTCCCATGTTAATATGTTTTTGTTTTTTACCTCACCATAATTCTTATATGTTGTTAACAGTGCAATAACATGGGAATATTTGTCTCCTTATAAGAAATTGCATATCCATGGTTTAGGCCATCATACATAGCTATTGGTTCATGCTAGATCATCCTTTGCTCTAACCCATCATTGTTTGACCCTCATGCTAAATCCTCAAGCTAGCCTCAATTTCAAACAAGCTTCGAGGAAGCATACCTATCCCAAATGCACCTTAAATATGGTAAATGAGAAACATTTTGGTAAAGATCTCTCTTCAAGTCCACTTTTATTAATTGCATTCTCTATTTTTTGGCAACCCCCAATCAAACAGTCAATTTACCAATTCATGTTTTCGACATTGATCCTATGAGGTGTAAAAATTTAAGCTTAGATTATCTCAATAAATCCATAATTCCCATGGGAAACATTGTCACAATCACTGCACTTCAATTCAAAACATTGACAATCATACACTCTAAAAAATTATCTCTATATGTCAAAGTTGGCTGCTCATCTTCAGAGGGGACAACTTGTAGTTTGTAGGTGGTTTGTTGTCATCTCTCTATGAATTTTCTAAAGGTTTCATATGGCCCTTATTTGATCAATTGATGGTTCACAATAGTGACAACTTGATTAGAGAATTGATGAAATCTCAGTACAAAGGACGCTACAAGTTCTTCCCAGGCATTGACTTTTTCTCTCTCTCCACGCTTATGAGCCATGCCAAGGCTTCATCAGTTAAGGATCTCAGAAACAAATTGTCCAACTAGGAACCATAAAACTTGAATGCTAAGAAACAAGAAATGCACATAGTGATGTCCAACTTGGGACACTTGGGCTCATCATATTTGATAAGCATTCGATTTTGTATAAGAAATACCCAATTAGTAGCCCATGTGTTATAAAATAAAAGCATAATTCTAGGATTTTTTTTAATTTTTTTAATTTATAACACATATATTTCTGACCTAATAATTCAAAAGTTTGATATATTGTTGGTTTAGAAGCCAATCTAGAGTAAGTCTGTGATTGGTTATATTTTTTAAGATTTAATTAGGAATTTTCATCTTTTGTAGATGTTTAAAGGGTGATCGAAGGCTAAGATTGATTGAGATGAGAATTGAATATTAGGATCAAAAGAAGATAAAAAAACCTAAATGACATTAATTCAAAGTGTGATCAAGGTTCAAGACCATCCTAGGGCAAGCAAAACAAGGTAGTGGGAAGCACCAAAGGTGATTAAAATGGGGTCCATGCAAAAAGTCATGCATTTCACCATTTTGCATGAGAATTGGAGCTGTGTATGAGGTTTCCTAATCCATCTAGGAAACCTAAAGAAGCCAAGCTATTCAAGATTTGAAGCTAAGGGAGTTAGCAACTCAAGCCACCAAGGAATGAGCCATCACGCCACATGAGAGCTATGCCACATGGAGTGATACTATTGGAAGACCATTTCAAGCAATTATCTTATATCAAAAAGTATGATTTTCAAGGGATAATTAGAAGGTTTTGAGAGATATTTGCAAAAGTTTAGATGATCAAGCATAGGTGGACCAATCAAGAGAGAATTCCCACTTTCCAAATCCATTTCATCCACCTAACCTAAAGTTCTTCATTTTTTGGCTTAAGGAGGGAGGTGCGCTTAGTTGGCACTTTAGGTGGTTTCCTAATTAGGAAATCCATATATCTAATCCATACACCTAAAACACTTCAAAATCCTAGATCTTTCCCATGTTTCCCATGTTTCTCATCCTTGCTACCTTCCATTCTTTCTTTTTTCTCTCTTTCCAATAGCCAAACCACCTAATTAGAAGGGAAGGATCTCCATGCCACCTTCCAAACGAGGTGACGCCTCCCCCTTCTAAAGATAGCAACTATCCATGATGACATCATTACTTACCTAATCCATCCACCCATGTCTCCACATAACTTTCCTTATTGAAATCCTAGATCTAGATCTACTTTCTTCTCTTAGATTAAGCTTCATTCAATTACTTCCACTCAGTCACTTTTTCTCTGGTGGTGACAGCCAAGAGAAAAAGTAATTGAATCTCTTTTGTTTTTCTCTCATATTTCCCTTGTTCCTTCCTTTGATCACCTTGTTTTCCTCTTGTTTCTTTGCCTTGTTCCTTGTTTCCTTTCTCCATCTTTTGCTTTGATTTTCTCTCTTGAATTCACATGTATGATATTTGAGTTTAGTGGTGACCATTGGGGTGTGTTTAATTCTTGCTTTGAATCAAGTTCTAGGCCTTGGAAAAGTGTACAATTTCCAGCCTTGTTATCTATGTACCTATACACCATTGTTGGATGTAATTTCAAGTGAATGAATGAATTTGTTTCAGTTCCTATTTAACTCTAGTTGGGAAGTAATTTTAATTTTGAGTGTTATATTCCATGAAAAGTGCTTGTTAAATTTCTTTCAATGCCTTGAATTGATTTTCATATATACCATGTTGTTGGAATTTTTCATCTTATGTTTCATATGCAATTTCCAGTAGTCATACACTTTGTTTGCTTGAAATATTAGGAACCCATTTAGATTTTTGGTTAGTTTAGTGAGTATTTTAATTAGTTTGCATGTTAGTTAGCTTTTCATTCATAATTTTTGGCTATCTCTCACTCATGAACCAGGTGCACAACTTCATGAGTCATGTACATGGTAATTGGGTGACTTTCCTTTAAGTAGATTGCTATTCTTTTGTTTCATGTTAGATTAGCATTGCTTATTTAGTTATTCACATATTAGTTTAGTTTTAAAAAAATTCCTATTTGAGTTTTAGAAAGTTCCATTTTTAGAAAGTTTTAAAAATAGGAAAGTTTCCTTTTTACTAAGTTTCTTTAAGTTAAATTGCTTGGATTAATTCATTCTAATTTTGCATTAGTTTATATTCTTGAATGCATGTTAGTTTCTAATTCCATTGTATAGCTTTATTTTTAGCAAGTTTCCTTTAACTGTAATTTCTAATTTCATGCATTTTTTTTTCTTTTGTTATTTACTTTTCTATTTTAAATTCAAATCCAATCAATCTTTCACTTTGGTTGAAGTTAAGAATTTTAAATAAGATCCATTCAACATATAAATTTGTGAGATTCCTTGTGGGATCGACCTCTCTTATGTCCAATGCTACTTTGATTTATGCATTTGTGAGTAATTTTAACAATACACCAAGTTTTTGGTGCAGTTGATAGGGAATCACTACGGATTTGTGGTTAGATATTTATTTAGATTCTTTATCTCTAGTTGTAGTTTTAGGTTGCGTTAGATTAGGGTTTTTGCATCATTCTTACATGTTTTGTTAATTCCTTACAAATTGACCATCTTTCTTATTTTGAGTGAGAAGAATTTGGCAAAAGGAGCAACAGCAATCCTGTGGGCCAAAGCTTCATCAAAATTTATTGCTTTCCTATATTTGGATTTTTTCTTCTGAGTGAACTTGTAGTGACGCTGCACCGTGACATGTAATTTCTTCAATTTTAAATGGGTTGCATTAATACAGGGAAAGTGTGAGGTATGGTGGCTCACACTTGATCTTCATTAGAAACCCCACAGTAAGTTTCCCTCACTTTACTTTATTTTTTCTATTATAGTTGCATTTAGTGTAATTTGCATATTGGTTGGTAGTGTAACTCATATAGATTGCGTCTTATTTAGGGTTGTTGCATTTAGTTGTGCACTTATCTGGATAGCATATAGAAGCCACTAGTTTATTTTCTTTGTACCTGCATTGCACATTTACTACTTTATAGTGGATGGAACAAATTGATTGTAAGGGCCTCGTAGGAACCCTCATAAGATAAGGACTGAATTTCATCACCAGATCCTTGTTTCCACCTAGGTAATCAAATCAATTCCTTGTATGTTCACTATCCCGATACTTGAATCTTAATTTAAAATCAAGTACAAGAGACTTAGGATTTTGAGCTTATAAGATCCTTTTAAAAGGAAGAGATCTATTATCACTTCAATGGCTTTTAAGCATCGTCGTTATAGTAGGTATCCAAAATTCTAGTAACTTTAACAAACCTTTTATTGATTGTTGTCAAGGTCTAAACACCTCCTTCCATAAGAATTGTATTCTAAATAAAAGGAAGAGTTGTCTAGATTTAAGTCTAAAAGTTACAACACTACACATTTTCAAAGATCAATAATTCAGCTCGTTAGTGGACTATTAGAAATTCATTGTGCATCATTTAGAGTTAAAAGTCACATTTAGTTAGGATGCATCATTTTGTTGGGGGTTTTCATTAAATTCACATAAAAAAAGAGAAAGTACTCATTCATTATATACAACAATTTGTTTTGAGTATAATGGCCTGCCAAGAAGGGGATAGGAAACCACTTTCATACTATTTTACTCTCAAACCAATACCTTATGAGAATAGTTATGAAATAGAGGTAATGCATGCTCTTGATCAATCCATTAGATATGATAGATTACACAAAGTGATGGACAAAATAGATAATCACTTGAATAGGTTCTTTGTTGAGGCATATCAGCAATCCCAGTGTGATAATTCCTATATTGGGTCATATCAACCTCAGTACGAGAATTATTATAATAGGTCATATCAACAGCCTTAGTATGATGACTATGCCTCTTTTGAATTTCCATATTCTCCCATTCATGGCCATCAAGCTCCACCTATAGTGGATATTATTAGGATCAAGTAGAGGCACTTAATGCATTCCCTAAACCTAGCAATAACTATTATCTTGAGACAAACCATTAAGATTATAATGGATGGATTAGGCATCATGAACAACCATGGTCTTAGAATTATCAACATGAACCATCATGGTCCCAACCTAATTCATCCCTACTAAGATTATTAGACATATCGAGGAGAACAATCATGGTTCAATTTTGTTAAAAAATTTCCAAGAATCTTAATGCCACAACACTATGAGCCATATGAGTTAGAAGAATCATTAGAAGAGACTTGAATTAGAGAAAGTATAGAGCTAATATCATTGAAAATGGATCAAATGTATGCTACCATTATACAATTTATTGAGGAAATGAAACAAATTAGGGAGGAGAGTGAAAAAACCCTTGAAAGACTTATAAGGATAGAAATACTATATGTTCCTTTTGAGCTGCAAGATTTCCAACCATCCTTACAATCCTCTAACTCATATCTGCTCGAGTCATGCCCTACTACTTTTTATGATTATGATGAAGAGAATAAATATGTAGACACTGAGCCATTAGTAGACACTTCTCAATGGCAAAACCAAGTAGAAACCCCTACACTTCTTGAAATTTCATTTGAACCCTGTAGTGTAGAAGAAGTACCCAATTGGGACCTAGAGTCCTTATTTGATCAAACACCAAATAGCACTATAGGCCCACTTGAAATCTTACCTATTCATGAAGAACAAGAAATAGAAGAGGCCATTGATATTCTGGATACACAATAGAAGTTAATAAGGATTTAACCACCACCATTACTCTCTCCCCAGAAAAACAAAAACAACCATTTAAGGAAATACAAAGTCAGCTTAATCCCCAATTTCTGGAAGATTTAAGGGAGGAGGAAAAATATGTGTTGATTGCAATCCCTACATTTGGTAAAAATGAGGGCATTCATCTTGAATTGGTCCTACAAAATTCAAAATCATGGTGGCCTATAATATCATATTTTTACCACCACCTAAAATGTCTAGGTAGAGGATGTATATTGACTACCATGAAATTCTCACATGGAGTGAGAAATTCCTCCATTGTTAGAGTTAGAATTAGGAGAAACTGGTTAGGTTTAGAGTTGATTATTTATAGGAAATATCTGGCTGAAGACGTTAAACTTAGAGTTAGTTAGGAGGTAACCCATGGTTTTAAGTCTCATTGTTCTCCATCACTCATTTGTCATATAGGTGTCCTATATTTCAAAAAATTGGGGACAAAGTTTAGTTTAGGTTGGGGGTGTGAACATATATGAGATTTCTGAGTTTTTCATTTTTTTAATGTAAAAAAAAAAAAATAGTGTTAAGGTCAAAGTTGCTTTATTGTGATGAGAATTGGATATTTCAAAGCTTAGTATTTCTCCTACTTTAACTTTTAACAGAAATGCATATGGTTAATTTTGTATTTTATTCATGTGCTGAAGTATTTTATAAAAGTTAAATCTCAAAATACACTTACATACAGTACATAAGTCTAAACTGATAGATGGTGATGACTTAAAGACCTTAAGGAAATCCATGGAAACTTATATACCCAAAGTAAGTTTTAGAGACTATCGCTTTTCTGAGGGATATATCTAATTCCATATTTTCTTTAGCATATATTACTTTTAAGATATCCCAGTGTCTTTGTTTTGGTCAATAGCCAAGAACTAAAAGTACTAACTTAGTTACTTGAATATTTGTTGAATTTGATACGATTTTAAGAAACATAGGGAATGATATAGGTTATTCTTGTTATAGCCAAGAGATATAAAGCCTATCTAGTAATGTATACCACTAGTTAGACCCTTGAGCCTCTTGGTAAGAGTTTTCTTTCAAAACCCCATTTAGTTTAACTCAGAAACCTAGTAAAGTAAATATCCATTACTTTACCTTTCAAAAATGAGTAGAGATGATAGCCAAAGTTTAAACAAAGAACAAAAGTCAAGGAAGTGAAAAGTATCAAAAGTATAAAAAAAGTATTCTTTCTCAAAAATACAAGGAAAAGTGAAAAAAAAAGTATCTAAAAAAAAGGGAAGAAAAGTTTAGAGGAAGCACAGAGAAGATATTCACTTCAAGTACAACCAAAAAGAAAAGTGCCCAAATATACATTGAAGACCTCTACTCAAATTTGAAACTTTGAACCCTTTATCCCTTCCTTTTAGAACTTATCCTAAGCCTATGTTTTTTCCTATCCAAAGGCATATTGATCTTGTGGTGGAAGATAGATTAAAGAGGATATTGTAATAACCCTAAAATTTTACTATTTCATGATTGAAGTATGAGTTTTCTAGGAGGATAAATTTTTATGGTATTAGAATCAAGAATTGAAACATAAATAGTTAAATTCTACTCATAAATTGGAATCCAACAACCTAAAGAAAGTTGAAAATGGAGTTCGGATGAGAAAGTTATGGGACTTCAAAGTTAGGGATATTTTGGTAATTAAAAGTTAAAAAAACTTAGAACTTGGATTTGAAAATGTCAAATATGGATTCTACTCATCGATACGAATCCAATGACACTAAGTTTACTAAAATAGGAGATTGGGCCAATAAACAGTAATTTTCTTACAAAAGGGTATTTTAGTAATTTCACTAAATGGGCCCCACTTGCAGGAGTTACAATTTGACAGTCAATGGAGTTGAAAAACATCATTAGTATGGCTTACCATTTTTGTTGACTGGCATCATGGTGTTCAGAATAGTTCGGACATCATTATTAAACTTTAAAATAAATAAAAAAGCAAAAGTAAAATAACAAAAGGGGGGGTCACATTTGATAATGGCACCCCCACTTAAGTGAAAATGTAGGAATAGACTTAGGTTTGTTCCCAAAACCCAATAGAGCCCGACGAATAGAAGGAAAGAAAGAGGAGAAGAAAGAAAAGAAGAAGAAGAAGAAGAAGAAGAAGAAGAAGAAGAAGAAGAAGAAGAGGAAGGAGAAGAGAGGAGAGAAGAAGAAGAAGGGAGATCTACATGGCGGTAAAACCCAGCCATACCAGAGAAGAAGAACTGGGTGGGGGTTTGTGTGTCGCCTTGGAGCTCCCCAACAAAGATGGAAGCTTGGATTCCGAATCCGAAACCCCGCACCCCCCCCCCCCACCTTGCTCATCTCAGAGTATAGGGCAAAAGCCCTTTGCTTCCACTGTGATTGAAGAAGAAACAAATGTGGATCGGGGCAGGAACAATATGCACGCAGCTAGGATGGGCCATTTTGTTATAGATCGGAGTAGACCTAGCATGTCTGAGTAGAGGAAAAACATGATAGAGCTCCTAGGAGGTAATATCTACAAAACCTTATTCTTAATTTGGCAAAATTTGCTAAATCCGTATAGTTTTATGCTAGATCTAGATTTATGGACGATCTAACCATCCATTTCTTAATCTAAACCTAGGGATAGGTAAATACCCACTTAATAAACCTTAAAATCAACATATCCTTATAAATCTAGGCTATAAAATCGATTAGACGATCTCAACCGTTCGATCAGGTACTGTTCATACAGTGAAATTTTGGTGTCTAATTGTTGATCAGACACCATAGATGGATCATACTACCTTGAAATTACTAGGATATATGATAAATTGATGAATTTAGATGTAAATTGACAGCAAACAGATTGGACGATCTTTGTCGTCTGATCAGTTACTATTCACACAGTAACTTTTTGATGTTTGATCTTAGATTAGACACCATGGATGGATTCTAGAGCATGAAAAACATTAGGATATGAAATCAATTGAAGAATCCATGTATGAGATAAGATCTAATCTCATGATCCATACTGTTAAAGTTGTTTAAAAAGAATTAATTGATTAGAATAATTTAGGGCTACTCTAACTAGCGGATCTAGGTGAAGAATAAGGATTAGACTAGCGTGGATCTTAGAAACTTGGCAAAATTCATCGATCAGGTAGAGGGAAAATGGATGAGCTCGCCACACGAGATAGGTGGAGAATTAAGAAAGCATGTCTTAATAGTAAGGTGCATGTTTTAAACATGATCTTATTCTTATGATAGATATTATATCATTTAAATTTTGCATTTCATATGATATATGATGATGAAAAATGTTTGCTTGTTAATGATGAAAATTTGTGATTTGAAATGCTACATGAATGACATGCTTATAATTGAAGCCTACTGAATGATATTAAAGGATACACACGATTTGCTCTTAAAAATATCATAATTATTATTGTGATAAAAAGGAATTTATGGTACATGGGTACCATTACATCATATGTGATGTATAAGTCTAGGATTTTACTATACATCCTTGGTGGGCGATCACCTAATAAGTGAGGATGTTATGATTATGATGAGATATTCATATATATTATGGACAAGCAAGACACTTGTATATTATTATTTTTTCTTTTAGGCATGGTAGCCTAAGAGTTACTTTTAGATAGACACAGGCTTGGGGATGTTAGGCTAGGAGAGTTATGAGAGTTTGGCCACTCGCTCTCTGAAATTGTAATAATATGGATACCAAGCCCGAAGGGAGGCTAACAGCCGGGTAGGGCAATTATGGAAAGGCTGCTACTGTAATAGCTATAGTCTACGACCATGCGGACATGGATTTTGTTATTTCCACCTTGGTATCAATGGATTATTATGCCGTTATTCGAGCGCGTTGTATGGATTTAGACTGTGGCATAGTAGTCCTTGTATTTTATGCACTATGGTGCGTATATGATAGCATGATAAGATACCTTATATGATGATGACATGATGAGATGCCTTATGTGATGGCATGTTAAGATGCCTTATGTGATGGCATGTTGAGATGCCTTATATGATGGCATGATGAGATACCTTTTATGATGTTACCAACAGCAACTATAGTTTTATAAACCCCATATGGTAAGGGATATATGTATGAGACCCAGTATAGTCTCACAATGTAGATTATAAAACCTAGGGACTATGTTCATAACTTTGTATGACTTTTAACGATTTTAATATATATGATATAATCCTATATGTATATGCTGGAGGACATAGTTTCATAAAAGTTTTCGTATGGGCAAGTGAATGGGTAGATAAATTATGCAGAGTATGGTTCATAGAATTGGAGTATGGTATCATATGGAAAATGATAATGACAAATATTTAAAATACCAGTGAATTATATATATCAAATATATCATGTAAAGTGTAACTCTAAAGTGTGATTAGTATATTCATATGAAGAAGAATAATTATAAATAGCTATTTTATCAATGACTTGCAGATAATTGAATTATTAATAAAATAATTAAATTATGGACTATGTTGTAAACTTCATCCCATATAAGCATCATGATGAAATTGAATATTTTAATTGATGTAAAATGCTTAATTCATATGTAATTAACATGTTTTCTTAACTCTTGCCTACCAAGCATAGCTTGCTTAGATATTATAAATGTTTTATATTTACAATATCTTAGATACAAACAGACAGGAGAAGGCATACATAGGCAATGGGAGTTCAATAGCCACACTTCTTTGCTCAGGTATATATTTGGTTAAAGTTTTTGTATTGTGTAGTTAGTTATTTGGATTATACTGCTTAGACATTTAGTATAATGATTATAGGGGCTGTGTATGTGAACCATTGGATGGGTCTTGTTGTTTCATAAAATGCATGTCTATCTTCTATAAAAACTACAGTATGTATAGTATGAGAGTTGAGGTGACATTCAGGTTTTTGGAAAAATGAATTTCAAGGAAAACTATCTTCCCTGTTTTTGAAATTTAAAATTAGAGGCATGCCACCTGTTGAAAATAAAATTGAAAAATTTTCATGAAAAACCTGGGGTGTCACAGATATAAATGGAAAGGAATTAAGGTGAAATATTTCTACTTGTCTTGGTAATGGCATCCATTCTTAGGGATCATAATTCCTTTGTCTCATATGTGCTTAAAAGAAATTATGTGAGCCATTAGTATATTTAGATTTAATCACATAGAGATTGAATTTTGGTTGACCCCTTTCTTTGAGAGCTTCATTTTTGAGTGTATACCAGTGAGAATTTAAGGTCAAGATATCTTTCTAATGGAGAAATAAGCATATCTATTTAGAGGTCTTGACTCATGTAGCCTATACACATATGCACTTCGAAATATAACTAGAATAAAATGCCTTTGGTATGTGAATAACTTGTAGAATTTTTCATTCATCATTATTAAGTTATTAAAGTATGTAGAGTTCTAATGGAAGAGAATTCTCTAAGATAAATAAGAGGACGTAGCCTTATGGAATTTTGTGGGTATATTAATTGCAAACTTTTATGTGGCCAAACTCATCCATTGGGGATAACTTAGGGTTTTAAGGGCTTATTGCATATGGTAAATGCAATTGTGAGTACCTACGAAAAGGGAAACCATTTTGTTTTATGAATTTACATGTTTTTCTCTAGACTAGAAAAATGCTAGTTGGGGGGTGTAACAAGTGTCCAACTTTGTATAAAAAGTACCTAATTAGTAGCCTATGTTTTCTTTGAAAATTTGTAACACTTGCATTTCGAACCTAATAATTCAAAATTTTAATATTTTGTAGGTTTAGGAGCCAATCCAGAGTAAGTATGTAAATGGTCATATTTTCTAGGATTTAATTAGGTTTTTTTCATCTTTTTATAGGTGTTTAGTTGGTGATGCTAAGGTCGAGATTGATCGAAATAAGAATTGAAGATCAAGATCAAAAGAAGACAAAAATAAAAAAAAATTAAATAACATCAATTCAAAGTGTGATCAAGGTTCAAGAACATCTTAGGGCAAGCAAAAGAATGCAATGAGAAGCATCAAAGGTGATTAAAATGGGATAATGTAAAAAGCCATGCATTTCTACCACTTTTCATGAGAATTGGAGTCATGCATGAGGTTTCCTAGTCAAACTAGGAAACCTAAAGAAGTCAAACCATTCAAGCTTGGAAGCTAAGGAAATTAGCTACTTTGGCCACCAAGAAATGATCCATCAAGCCACATGGGAGCCATGTCACATGGAGTGAAACCATTGGATGACTATTTCAAGCAATTATCCTATGTTAAAAGGTGTGATTTTCAAGGGATAATTGGAAGATTTTGAGAGATATTTGTAAAAGTTAAGATGATCATGCATAGGTAGACCAATCATGAGAGAATTCTCACTTTCCAAATCCATTTCATCCACCTAACCTAGGATTCCATGTTTTTGGCTTAAGGAGGGAGGCATGTTGCTAAAAAAGTGTAGCCTACCCTTGCTTAGTTGGCATTTTAGGTGGTTTCCTAATTGGGAAACCCCTAGATCTAAGTTATACACCTAAAATACTTGAAAACACTAGATCTTTCCCATCTTTCCAAGCTTCCATTCTTTCCTTTTTCTCTCTTTCCAATAGCCAAACCACCTAATTAGAAGGGAAGGAGTTCCATGTCACCTTCCTAAGAAGGTGATGCCTCCCCCCTTCTAAAGATGGCAACCAGACATGATGACATCATTGCTTACCTAATTCATCCACCATATCTCTCCATGTAACTTTCTTTATTGAAATTCTAGATCTAGATATACTTTCCTATCTTAGATTAATCTTCATTCAATTGGAAACTCAGCCATCTATAAATACTCCATGGAATTCACATTATTTTCTAAGTAGGGGGGTTGGTTTCCAACCCCTTGAAAGTGGAGTTTCATTGAAGGGAGATCTAGGACTCTTTTACCTCTGTTCTTTGGGAATGTTACACAAAAAATTTATAGCTTCCTTTTCTTGTTTCTTACACTTCAATATCAGGTTAGTTGCTTCCTTTAATTCCTTGATTTGTTGCTTTGTTTATTGTCTTCTTGATTTAATTTTATCACATAGAAGTGGCTTATCTTTCCTTGAATCTTGCTTTCACTCCTATTTTTCTTGCCTAATTCTTCAACATCCAAGTTAAATTTTTAGTGGCAGTGACAGCCAAGTGAGATAGTAGCTTGAGTCTCTTTTGTTTCCCTCTCATAGTTCTCTTGTTCCTTGCTTAGATCACCTTGTTTTTCCCTTATTTTTTTGACTTGTTCCTTTATTCTTTTCTACATCTTTTGCTTTGATTTTCTCTCTTGAATTCACATGCATGATATCTGAGTTCATATTGTGATCAATTGAGTGTGTTTGATTCTTGCTTTGAATCAAGTTTTAGGCCTTTGAAAAGTGAACAATTTCAAGTCTTGTTATCTATGTACATGTGCACCATTGTTGGATGTAATTCCAAGTCAATGAATGAATTTGTTTCAAGAGCATGGTTCCAGTAGGTAAGTACTCTTAATTTTCAGTGTTTTATTGGATGAAAAGTGCTTGTTATGTTTCTTTCAATGCCTTACTTGAAGTGAGTTTCATATAGACAATGTTGCTGGAATTTTTCATCTTATGTTTCATGTGCAATGTCCACCAGTACATACACCTTATTTTCTTGAAATCTTATACACCCATTTAGCTTTTAGTCATTTTAGTGAGTGCTTTGATTAGTTGGTATGTTATTTAGCTTTTAATTCATAATTTTTGGCCATCTCTCACACATGAACCATGTGCAAACTCCATGAGTCATGTACATAGTAATTGGGTGACTTTCCTTTAAGTAGATTGTTGTTCTTTTGTATCATGTTAGTTTAGCATTATTGTTTAGTTATTTTCATCTTAGTTTAGTGTTATAAATTTTTCCTTTTCCTTTTTAGAAATTTCTAGAACTAGGAAAGTGTTATTTTAGGAAATTTTTCATTTTACTAACTTTCCTTAAGTTAAATTGCTTAAGATTAATTCATTCTAGTTCTACATTAGCTTCTTTTTTTGAATGCATGCTAGTTTCTAATTCCATTGCATAGCTTTAATTTTAGGAAGTTTCCTTAAGAGATAATTGCCCTGGGAACAATCCAAGGCTCTTAAGGTCAAGATAGTGAGGAGCTAAGTTGTTGAAACTTCTTGACAATGGACTTGATCTTTCTTAATTCTTTTTCCAATTCTTATGTAATAGTATTTTTGGGAAGTGGGTTTTGACTTCCTTGATGAACTTCTGGGTTTAGGGTTGTGATCAGGACAAGTTTGACAATGCGATTACTCATTTCCCCAGCAAGTTGATTAATGCAAGCAAGGGCATCACGTAGATTGGATTAGAGAACCATGAATTCAATGTTTAGTGAGTTATTATCTATTGGAGTAGAGTCAAGAGTATTATTTATCTAGTGATTGAGGGAAATAATCCTCCAGTTACATCAGGCACTAAGATTAGATTTTCTCAGTTACTCATAGCCATTAATTACATGTCTTCAATGATTGAAGATATATAGACAATCTTTATTTATTGAACACATATAGACTCTCTCACTACTAAATACATATGGACATTAAAGAAAAGACCCTTGATTAGATATCGAATGTGTACAACCAAAATATGATTGTCCATGGCTTTGATGATCTTTTCATTGTCTGTCATAGATCAAATTTTCAATGTGACTAGTGGAACACTAAAGTAACATGTCTTTCCAATTATTTTGTGGACTTGATAAGAGTGTGTGGACATTACAGCCTCACTTTCTATTTTAGTATGGCATTAATTTGTCCTCTCTTTAATCGTTTCAGCAGATGTAGCTATTTGTTACCTCAAATGCATGGTAGTGCTGTCATCGTGTTAATGGAGTTGTAGGGCATCTTGGGCATATATTTTATTTTTGTTTATCCATTTGATGTTAGAGGACAATGTAGGTGCTACCATTGACCATTTAACATCGAGGGACTGAATCTTAATTTTGTTGGAGTTGTTGCACATCTTTTTTAGACAATGTAGGTTAGATATGGTTTAAATTTCCACCTTTTAGGGTTTCTAAGTTGATGTAACCCTTATAGGTGACATTGAAATGACAAGTCTATTTAGAGTTCTTCATTTTTTACACTCTTTGACCTAGTAAGGCCCCTTTGACTAGAGTGCTTCTTTTGTGGGGCTTTTTGATCCGTGAGGGGCCCCTCTAGACAATGACATTGATTTTCAGCACTCTTTGAGCTGCAAGGCCTATTCGATTGAAGTCCATATATTGTGAGACTCTTTGAGAAATGGGTGTCATTCAACTAATGTCCACATTTTGTGGGACTCTTAGAGAGGAAAGGCTCATTCAATTAGAGTCCTTAATTTTTGGGACTCTTTGAGCTAGTAGGACTTTGGTTCTTTTTATGATCTTAGGTCTCAAGACTTCTAGTTGGTCAAGGACTCTAAAGCTTCCAAAAATGTAGTCATTCAGGGACTTTAAATTATTTCAACTTTTATTAATCCAAGGTCTATAATACCCTTAGACATTTGGTCTTTCAAGGACTCTTAGATTTTTGGACTTTAATCAGCCAAGATATCTAATGTCTCTAGAATTTTAGTTGTTCATATATACTTAGATTTTAGGAATTTTCATCAACCCAAAATTCTAATGTCACTAGAATCCTTATTGCGCTAATACTCTTAGGCCTAAGACTTTCAATTGACCAAAGACTCTTATATTGCATGATTCTCATCATTATAGGACTCTTAGGCCATAGGACTTTTAGGTGATCAAGAGCTCTAATGTCTAGAAATCTTTTTGATTTAGGAATCTTAATTCAAAAGCCTTTGGTTTAGAAAAGGAGTCTTGGATTATAGAAATTTGGTTTGTGCAACGAGTCTTGTGTGGTAAGACATTTGTTGGAGTTGGAAGTCTTGAGCTAAGGACTTTTACTACATTTAGAAGTCTTGAATTGTAGGAATTCAATAGAGTTAGAAGCCTTAAGCTATTATACTTTGATTTGGTTTAGAAGTCTTAAGCTATATTGTGGGTACTTTTAGAGTCTTTAAGCCATAGGACAACCAAGTAGGTTCAGAAGTTTGATAGCTATATGACTTTAAATAGGTTTAGGAGTCTTTAAGCTATAGGACACTGACTAAGTTTAGAAGTGTAATAGCCATTGGATTATGAATAGGCTTAAAACTTTAAGTGAACTTAGGAATCAATTGTAAAGAAAAAAATTGGATGCCCACTTTTCAGTGTGAAATGGGGCCCACTTGTCATTGAATTTAATGGGTCTTGTGAGGCTAGAACTCCAAAAGATTCCAAGATGATTTGGGAGTTTTAGTACTTTGACAATTGATGGACTCTATTTAACAAGAGTTCAATTCTTTTAAGAGTTTGCAAATTTAGGACTTTAGGAGAAAGGAAAGGGTGCACCTCTTCTATTTATGATGGGCCCACTTGAGCTAACCCCTTTGTTGGAGTTTTGAGAATTATAATAATAATAATAATAATAATAATTATTATTATTATTATTATTATCAATTTAGATTTTTAAAACTCTAGGACTCCTATTCTAAAATTGTTAAGGTCCTTCTAAGAGTTTTAAGTTTACAAGACTCTATAGGAGTTTTGTTCCAGTGGGACTTTAAGCTAATTTTGGATTCTTAATCAAACTAAAGCATGTGGCCAAGAGACAAGAAGAAAATGGAAGGCTAGTTTGATTTTTGGTGGTGCTTGCTAGCTTATGACTCCCCTAGACTTTAGGATTTACTATGCTTTGTTATATTTAGGTTCCTCAGTTTTTAGGACTTTATTTCATTTAGAAGTCTTAAGTTTTAGGAGCCTTATTAGACTCTTAGTAATAATAGACTTAATCTCTTTAGGCATCTTGATATTCTTGGACTTTTAGCAAGCATAGACAAAAAGAGAGGGTTCTCAGCTTTGCTCATAGTGAGGCCCACCAGATCAACAAGAATGGGCATGCCGTTTGGGTTATCAATTAAGGCCCATCCTTTGTATGTTTCAGAAAATCTAGTCAAAAAACAAAACTTCTCAGGGCTTGGCTAACTCTAGCCATGAAAGAGAAGCTTGTTAGAGTCCTAGTTTTGGCAACTACTTTCCTAGGCATGGAAAATGGTACTAAAAAACTGAGGGCATTCTAAATAAGAAAAAAAAAGGAGTCTTTCTCTCAGGGCATGCTTATCTCTACCAATGAGAAAAAGAAATACTTAAAAACCCAGAACTAGAAAGAAAGAGAAGAAGATGAAGAAAATCACCTTTTTTGGACTCTATAAATCTCTCGAAAGAATGGCAGAGTTTTCTCTCTAAAATTCTCTCTTGGTGAATCTCTCAAACTCTCAAGGAATATATCTACTCTTTTTTGTCTATGTTTATGTGTGTTTGAGTTGGGTAGGACAAGGATATTTATATGCTTCCAAAGTGTCTAGTGCATGGGGAGTTATGAGATGTTTAGAGAGTGGGAGAGTAGAAAGAGTTAGTTAAAAATGTAAATCATGGGAGAGAATGATGAAGGATTTTGAATGGGTGTTGGCAAGAAAGATTGGGAGAAAACATGGGGCAATGGAATGATGTTAGGGAGGTGGAAAAATATGATTGGTTAGGGAATTTGTAGATGGGTGGGAGAGTGGAAGAAAGAGCAAGTTGTGTGTCAATGGGGAGAGAGAGAGAGAGAGAGAGAGAGAGAGAGAGAGAGAGAGAAGACACCATTCTACACTAGGACTTTAATATTATTTAGGCTTCATTTACAAGTTATTAAGATTTAAAAACTTTGGGACAAAATGAAACCATGACCCTTAAGAGAGGGGAATGCAAGAATAAGATTCATGTGACCAACCACTAATTAGTGTAAGGTCTTGATGATGATGATGATTTAAGAGTAAGTACTAGGTGGGCCCTTTTATCCCAAAAATAGGATCCCCATAAGAGAATCTAAATCTCTTCAAAGTTTAGAACAATAGGGATTTCACATGAGCCCTCTCTATCTACTTTATTTAAAACAGAGCTAGAAGTCTCATAGGAATCTATAATAGGTAGGAATTTTGGATGATTTAGTATAGCTAAACTTCTTAAAGGACCTCTCATGGTCATTCATAAGTCTCCCCAAGAGGGTTTAGTATAATTAATATGCAACTGTAATAGGAAATCTAAGTTTTCACAAATTTAAGATGATGGGACTTTCCTAACTGGGTCTTACTTATCCACATAATTTTCAAAACAATTTTAAAATAAAATTCCCATAGAAAACCTAGATTCAAAATTTTAGGGTAGGAATCTTGAGTGTATTTACTAGTTTTCAAAAGAGCTTTAACATGTTTGAAATAAAATCTTCATAAGAGACAGAAGCCTTGAGATGTCTAAGACAATGGGACTTCTCAGTGGGTTCATTTTTTTTTCTACCTTTTACTCTTCTCTTTTCTAGAGTCCTAGAAGTAGACTAGAGAGGGTGCCCCATCAAAGGCTACCCATAGTCCTAGCCTTATTAAAAACTTTGGTTTTTGGGAAAACATAGGGTCATTTTTACAATTTGATTGGGTTGCACATATCCAAATAAAGTGGGTCCTAACCCAAGAAGTCTAAAAAAGGAAGCCCCAGGGTTAGAGGAAACTTAAGAGTAACAACTATGAAGGACTCTCTCTCTAGGAGTGTCTTAAAGTGTTTTAAACATGAGAAACAACATGTGGGAGTTTCCTTTTACCTTACTTCGTTTTGATAGTTATAACTTATTTTGGTAAAGTGGTCCCTCTTTTGATCTATTAAAGGGCCTTAAGACTTCTAACAGAACCAATTATATAAGACTCTTTTTCCAAAAAGAGTGAAAAATAATTTGAACTAACCTGAGCTCCCATGGGGAATGTTGTCTTTTTTATGGTGTGTCCTACCCATTTTAGATAAAGTGGGTCCCTAAAGGAAGGTCCAATAGAGTCCTAGTGTTTGAAGCAAGCCCTAAGAGTGCTAGGAAGTTTAAACATGGTGGACTCTCTCTCTCTCTCTCTCTCTCTCTCTCTCTCTCTCTCTCTCTCTCTCTCTCTCTCTCTCTCTCTCTCTCTCTCTCTCTCTCTCTCTCAGAGTCCAACACTTTTTCATACATTGCTACACATGAGGGTTTTAAAGTTGGCATAAAGAAGTTGCTTATTTGAGTGTCGACTTCGTAAATATTTTACAAGTTGATTACAAATAAATGACTTTAAAAATATAGACCTAAGAACTCATTTAATTGTAAATGACTTTAAAAGGCTAGCGCAAAGAGGGAATTTTTTGCAGGAAGGACTTTTAAAGTCATTTAGCATTTACAATTAAACGACTTCTTAAATGGATACTTTTAAAGTTATTTATACCTAAACAACTTTAAAAGTAAACTATTTTTGAAGTCATTTATTGTAAGCAACTTCAAAAGTATGCCAATAAATTTGGTGGGAAAATTATATTAAGCTAGAATCGACTTTTAAAGTCATTTGTCTCTAAACGACTTCAAATGTTGATAACTTTTAAAGTTGTCTAGGTATAAATGACTTTAAATGCCAACAATTTTTGAAGTCGTTTATTGTAAGAGACTTCAACAGCATGCTAATAAATTTGGTGAGAAGATTACATTAAGGAAGAGTGTACTTTTAAAGTCTTTTGATTGTAAATGACTTCAAATGTCAATAACTTTTGAAGTCATTTAGTTATAAACAACTTTAAATGATCATCACTTTTGAAGTCACTTGAGTGAAACGACTTTAAAAATATATTCATGGTATGCTTTTGAAGTCATTTAGTACTAAATGACTTCTAAAGTCCTTGTTCATTTATAAATATCCTAGCACATATCATTTTTTTTATTATATCCTCTTCTTCTCTTGGGTGGCATGATGACTTCCTCCTTGGTCCGTATGCTTCTCTATTTTTAACTTCTTGCTTTTCATTTTGGATATGTTGACTATTTGTGTCATAAAAACAACTGTAAGTAAACCAGGACTTCTTTTGATGATGAACTGTTTTATTGTTACTGTTGATTGTTTTACCACAAGTGCACGCGCTATTGTAGTGTAGCTTATGCAAGTACGGGTCGATCCCACGAGGACTTGATTTAAAATGATGGAGTTTCAATAAAATTTAATTATGTACAATTAAAAAGAAATCATGCAAAATTATTGGAATTATTGAAATGAGAATCAATGTTCCGATTTAATCAACTTCTCAAAAATACAGAATTTCCAGTTCTGAAATAAAACAAATCAAATCAAATAATGAGAAAAATCTACTTCCCTAGATCAATCTTTATCAAAATCTTCACTTCTAGTATTCTAAAATCTGATCCGCCTTTACAAAATATCTTCAACACGTTCTTGATTAGTGATCCACCGGTCGGATTTGACAGATTCTTCAAAATGGTCAAGATCTGGGCTAAATTGTGATTTCAAGATTTGGACGGCTCAGATTGATTTCTGGATTTCAGATAGAAGATCAGATGCATTGATTATGTCTAGGTATGTCCTAAGAATGAACATGTAAAATTAATTTGAAATCTGAGAAGAAACGAAGGAGAAATTGATGATGGATAAAATAGAATTGGGATAAACTGGGACACAGATGGAATTAAACTGGGGACACAGATGGAATTAACAGAAAAGAACAGAAATGCAATTTCTTTTAAAGAGGAGGGGCAAAATTGGAATTTCATGAAAAATTGGGTTTTAAAGAAAAAAAACCAGGAAACCCGACGAGGAAAAGAGGAAAAGAGAAAAGGAGAAGGAAAGAAAGAGGAAAGGAAGGAAAACCCATTTTGGGTTTCCTTCCCCAGAATGTCCGGAGGCGAGAAAAAATGCCAAAGACACCGATGATGGACTGGGGCTATGCAATGAAGGGGCAGACAAAGTGCTGGAGTAGAGAAGGAAGATGGGGGTCGACGGTGAAGGTGCAGAGCCAAGGTGGAACGAGCTGTGCTGGGCCGGTAAAAATGATGCCTGGCTGGACAAGCGTCCTAGGATTTGGGTGTTGGGTGTGAGCTTGAAGCAGTGAAAAAAAACGACGTCTGGCTTTGTCTTAAACAGAGCCTGCTCTTGACTGGCAATGCTATGGTTGCTGAAGAATGCCTTGGAGATGGTGATTGATAGGGAGAAGGAAGGTATGGGTAATGATGCGGGGGTGGAGAGAAGAAGAGAGCAGTGATGAGGGAGATTTGGGAAAGGCTGGGAAAGAGAGGAAGATGAGGAGAGGAGAGAATAGAAGAGAGGGAGAGAAGGGATAAGGAGAAAGATTAGAAGAGAGAATTGGGAGAATGGAGAAGGAGAAGGAGAAGGAGAAGAGCAAAGGGATGTGAGAGAGGGTGGTGGAAGAGAGGAGAATGGGAAGAGGGGGAGAGGAAGAGGAATAGGACGTGAGAGAGAAAAAAGAGAGCTTGGGATGAGAAGAAGAAAAGAGGAGGAGCTGGGTACGGTTAAGAAGGAAGGCAAAAAGAGCATAAGGAAAGTGGGTACGTGAGAATGAGGAAGGGAAAAGGGAAAGGAAAAGGAAAAGGAAAAGGAAGGAAAGAAGGAAAAAGAAAGAAAGGAAAAAGGAAAACGAGGAAAAAGAAAAGAAAGAAAAAAAAGAAAAAAGAAAAAAAAGAAAAAGAAAAGGAAAGAAAGAAGTGGGGGTTCTCCATGATTCCAAATTTAGCTCCCTTGTCTTCCAGGAAACTATTACATCCATCTTCATGGGTGATCTGGTCCATTCATTCCTCTATTATCTTTTAATCATAGCCGTCCATGCATCCTTTGGTTGATCTGCAAAACAAAAGACTAAATTAGAATCATCTAAATCGTACATTAGTCATCTAATGATCTCTAATGATCATCTAACCATTGATTTTGAAAATTTAAGATTTGGATGGTCAATTGGATTTAAATTCAAAATCAAGCTAAGTTTTGTAAAATTGAACGGTTAGATGATCTAATTGAATGCTAAATTAGGGGTATTTTGACCAAAATTGAACACTTAACAGTTACTAACACTATGTTTTCATTTTGTAGATCATGTGGGTTTTCTCACTACAGATGATAGGGCTAACAACTCTATTAGATCGTCTAGATTTCATAAAAATTGCATGATTTCATTACAAATGACAGCTACTTCTCTCTCTAACCCTCAATATTGAAGAAAGGGAGAGCATTACAATTTGTGGTTCTCACCCAAAATTAGGGTTTTCTGAAGAGTGGTGGATATACCGTCAACTTTGACCAAGAAAAGTGAATCACACACACTCTCTCTCCATAGAATGGGTGTCACCTAAATACTAGGCCAGATTTTGATGAAAGAGAGCATATTCGCTATTTGATCTTGTATTAATAAGATGTAAATTTGATATATGTAACATTAGATGTAATAAAAAAAAAAATGATTTCATTGTTGAAGTGTTTGTTTATGTATGTATATTATATATGTTTGTGTTTATAAAATAAGTTTCCTTATTATTTATCGAAGGTATTGTAACTGACAAAAATAAATAAATATATTTAATATAAAAATATAAAGAATTTTTAAGTTCTTTTCTATAAATGACTTTGAAGTCCACACTGTTAAAGTTGTTTACAGAAAACAACTTTAAAAGTTCACACTTTTAAAGTTATTTTTTCTATAAATGACTTTAAAAGTGAAGACATTTAAGGTCATTTTTCTGTAAATAACTTTAAAAGTATGAGCTTTAAAAGTGAACTTTTAAAGTCGTTTAGCACAAAAATGACTTTAAAAGTGTGCACTTTTCAAGTTGTTTACACTAAACAACTTCTTTATGTTGTTCTGACATTTATTACTAAGCGCACAACACTATGGGGCATGTATCATTTCTCCTCGAATAAGTACCCAACTTTTTCTTTTTTCTCAAATTTTTCCTTCCACCTAATTGCTAGGATTTCCTCACTTCCCCCTTGCTATCATCACCCCTCTCTTTCTCCCCCCTATAATCTCTCTCTAGATTACTTCTTGGTTCTTTAAAAAATCCACAACTTTTGCAAGCAAACCCTAGCCTTATTGCTTTTCGTGTAGAAAAACTCTAGGATTTGGTTCAGAAAAGAGCACAGTTGCTATATTCTCCTCTGTTCGCTAAAAATTTGGAAAAAGTCAAAGGATCCCTGCTTGTGTAACAGATCACAACCTTTCTTGACTGGTAATTGGTGGAAAATTTCTTACCTCCTTTTCATTTTCTTCATTTATTCATGAACCCTATTTTTCAAAAATTTATGCCATGACTAGATGTCCCTAGAATTGTTCTACAACTTATGTCCTAACATTGCTTAAACCCTTCTACATTGTAAAAGGCACTGACTTTGAAGTTTCTTGAGGATTTTTGCAATTCATGCCCATGTTCATGTAGAAACACTAGATTCTGCAGTAGACTAGGGAGTCCTTTGTATATTTTGCTCTCTACCAAATTGAAACCCACCCGCTTTTCTTTCTCTTTCATGTTTCTGTTCCTATTGGTACCATAAACATGCAAGGACCTAGCCTAATTATTCAGCTGACTTGATTTATTATTTAACTCTGCAAATTTTTTAATTTTGGTTGTAAGTTTTAATATTAAGGTTCTTGTTGATCATAGATGTAGAGTGAACGGAGATGGATAAGGAGTATAACCAAATTAACATTTTGTAAGAAAGATATTCCTGTATTGAACGATTAAAATGTCTATTTGAATATGAAGCATTGACTAATGTAAATAGAAATATACTTTATTTGCTAGTTGAGCCAGCTTTGATTCCTATAAAATATTCAGAATACATGTTCATTTCTATTGTAGGTTGAGCTTGTGGTTTAACTCTAAATTTTTATATCATTCTACCTTCAGATCGAAGGTAATAAGCTTCTAAACATCTAAGCTTTTTTTTTTTTCCCTTTAATATTCTGATACATTATGTCTTTAAATACCTCTTTCTCTTGTTGCAGATAACATTTATGATGGCAGTAAGCTTCAAAAAATCTGCACTATTTTTGTATTTAGTGTCATGATGGATGCAATCTTAGTAAGGAGGTGGGTTATAATGCCTCTACCTGATGGCTTGTCTAAGAATGTCCACTCACCACTGTTGCTTTATATATTCTTTGGAGCTCTTATGGCCAGAGTTAAAAGGAGAGCCTTGGTGCAATAGTTGAGTTGTTGCCTTATGAGCTAGAGGTCACAGGTTTGAGGCATGGAAAGGACCACTTGCAAACATGCGAGGTAAGACCACATACTATAGACCCTTTATGGTCTCCCTTCCCTGAACCTCGCATATTGCAGGAGCTTCATGCACCGGACTGCCCTTGTTATATGGCTAGAGATACCTATCTTGTTCTATATATTGATTCCAAGATTGCACAAGAGCCAGATTTTGATGTTCTTTGTGCACTTCATCAATTGTAGACTTTATAGTGACAAACATTATAGTTATGTGCTACCTTCTAACTTCAGCTAACTAATATGCTACTTGCTCCCTTTGTATTTGGATATCTTCAACATTATGTGGGTTAAACATTTTGAACCTTCATCAGCATTTGAGCATTCAAACTGGTAAAAATTTATGGGAAATGTAGATATGATGTGACTATTTTGAATAGAACCAAGCACAAGTGTGACCCACTAATCAACTTGGGCCCCATGTAAGTTCTGAAATTTAGATTACAATTCATATGGATGATACTTTTGGCAAGTTTTTATGTACTGCCCTTTGCATCATTGCATTCCTACTTGAGTTATTATTGTCATTATTTTAGGAAGGGAAGCAATAGAAAGACTACTACTAGCAAAAGATGAAGCTATTCGTGATCTTTGTGTCTATTTACTTTTCTATAAGAATGATGATTCAATCACCACATAGAATATAGTAAAGATTGTTTCCAAATGTTCTGAATTATATATCCTAACTGGTTGGAATCTTTCACCCAAGGGTTTTCTCTAGAACCTTCCCTTAGATTACCACTAGTCCACCAAACGACTCCCCTAACTCTAGAAACCAAAATTTGTATAAATTACTTCCTTTTACATTGTTACATATGTGTGTGTACATCAATAGTTGTGGATGCATAAGGTCTAGGTTTGATGAAAATTTAACAATACAATAATACCTGATGAAAAATAATTTATAGGACAAAATAATCAACTTTATCCCTTGTAAGAATTCTATTAAATGATCCCAAGAATAATTTCTTTTAGTATTAACTTGATTGTTGGGAGCCTATAAAGTTAGCATACCTATATTTTATGCAACTTATTTGTTTGGAATGCCATATTGTTTTACTATCAAATTGGAAACTTGTATGTGAAAACATATTTGAAAACAACATGGATTTCACCTGCAATGAAATAACGAGGAACATGGAAACCTCAACACAACCCTAGTAAGGGTTGCTTTTACATGGTTATATTATATCATGAGGTTGATTTGCATGTTTTCACTAGTGTGTGAAATTATATGGTTTTATATGTTATGACAGCATGTATGATGCCTAGTATTATTATGTGATGTTAGACATATTGGAATTACATGAATTAAGCATGAACCATGAAAAGTCTATGAATTAAGAATGAACCAAGATGTAAACTAACCAAACATGGAAAGCATGAAATTAATCGACTAATGCATGGAAACCTAAACTAAACAAGCAAAATAAAGTATTAAGATCCAACAAATATGCACTAATCCTTTGTATGAGATTCAATTGTAGCTAACCTAGGATAAAAAATAAGTAACTAAGCATGAAAGGAACGACTAATGGCCATAAAAAGCTAATTACAAGGGTGATACACATGCTCCTAGGGTGTGCGCACCCTATTTAGAACTAATTACAATCACTAAAATCAACTTCTAATCTATCTTCAATATATTCATTGAATTATATAACTTTTATAAGATAACAAATTAGAGGGATAGTTATAGTGTGAAAGTAAATGTGAATGTGTATGGATTTACAAATGAAGTGAATGTAAATGTTATAGAGAATGCATGTATTGTATTTTCTTTTATAAATTATTTTTAAGATAGATGTAGATGGATAATGATGAGTTTGGATGTTTTGTAGACATTATAGATGTATTAGGTGTTATATGAAGAAAGAAGCGGATGCATGTTCATTGGATATTTGGTTTTTCATGTTTATAAAGATTGTTTATATCAGGTGTGTAGAATGTTTGTTATTCAATGTATACAGAAGTGGTAGGGTATCAAGAAAGATGTCGATGCATTGCAATGGATGTTGGTTTCGAATTTGTATGGAGATTGAAGTATTAAGTGCATATGATGTTTGGTTTTCCATGTTTATAAAGATTATTTGAAGTATTAGGTGCATAAAATATTTGTTATTCAATGTATACACAGGTGGTAATGTATCAAGAAATTGAGATGTGGATGCATTGTAGTGGTTGTTGGTTTTTCATGTTTGTGGAGATTGAAGTATTAGGTGTATATGATGTTTGTTATCCAATTAATGTATACAGCTGGTATTGTATCAAGAAGTGGATGAATGTTGTATATTAACAGGTTTTTAATGTTTATAAACATTGTTTGAGTATCAGGCGTACATGGGATGCTTGTTATTCAATTGTATATAGGTGGTGGAACTTGAATATAAAATTAAAAAAAAAAAAACTTTTGAAGTCGTTTTTCACTAAACAACTTCAAAAGTATAGAAATTTTAAAGTCCTTTAGGAAAAAACAACTTTAAAAGTTTATAGTTTTTGAAGTCATTTAGGAAAAAATGACTTTAAAAGTCCCTCAAAAGGTGATCTTTTGAAGGAGCTTATTTAAAACCGACTTTAAAAGTTACCAACTTTTGAAGTCATTTAGTGTAAGTGACTTTAAAAGCCTATAAAAAGGTTGAACTTTCAAAGTGACTTATCTAAAAAGGACTTCTAAAGTCACCGACTTTAGAAGTCATTTTTAAGTAAGTGACTTCAACAGTTCATCAAAATGTTATGCTTTTGAAGTTGCTTATATGAAAACAACTTTTGACATCACAAAGTTAAGAAGTCATTTTTAAGTAAGCGACTTCAAAGGTTCATCAAAATGTAGTGCTTTTGAAGTCATTTATATGAAAACAACTTGTAAAGTTGCCAACTTTAGAAGTCGTTTTCAAATAAGCGACTTCAAAACATTATCAAAATGTGGTGCTTTTGAAGTCACTTATATAAAAATGACTTCTAAAGCTTCAAAAGTCAAATACATTTGAAGTCGCTTAGACTAAATGACTTTAAAAGTTGGTGACCTTTAAAGTCATTTATTTAAACGACTTTAAAAGTTATCGACTATCCAAGTTGTCTTAATAGAAGTCGCTTGTTAAGCAACTTCTATTATCACTTTTAACCGACTTTAAAAGCCCCCTGTGTAGTAGTGATGTATGAAGACCACCTTTTAGTAGCAATTTTGATGATCCCACCTATGTGGCTAAGGTGGGTTGTATCTTAATAAGCAAGGAAGAGTCTCACACCTTTAAGGAACTTTAACATAATCCTTTTTCAAATTGAAATTCTTCAAAGAATCAATCAAATAGGTTCTAAATGGTTTTGAATTAGAACAAACCCCTATGGGGTGTTTTCTTCATATGGAGGGGTCCCTCTAACTCATGTAAAGTGGACCTTGCTTTAGGTTATTTAGGAGGACCCTAGGCTTCTAAGACACCCTAAAAAAATTCTAAATAAACATGACTCTCTCTTTATAAGTGGATCCTAGAAATTTTGAAACCAAAGGTGGCCCATGGGGGATTTTTTATGTGGAGAAGTGGCGTAACTACAAATTAACCCTCCAATACTAGTGAATTAATGGGACAGGTGAGGAAGCCAATCTGTGAAAACTTGGTGGAGGAAGACCTTGAATTCTTGTAGAAAATTGAACTAGAAAAATGAGTCTCCTTTGAAGAGCAATGGTTACTTAAAACCATAAGGAATAAATGTGAAGTTCATATTCATGGATAAGTATTTTATTTGGAAAATAATTTCTTAAAGGAAAATGCATGAGCATTAATGAAGGATTTTGAAGATTTGAGAGGAAATTTTGAAAAATGGAAAACCAAAGGAAGAACTAAGTAGATTCCCTCTTCTCTTTTTCTTTGGGATGTTGAATTTTGAAAAGCCCTTTTTCGAAGGAATTTGGATGGAGAATGAGGATTACTTCTTGTTCATGATAGACTTGCTAAATTTCTTTCTGATATGGGTTCTACACATTCCTTTATATCCTGTGATTTTGTGTCATATATGAATAGTCTAATGCAGAATTTAGGGTTCTATCTAAAGGTGATCACTCGATAGAGTGAGTCCATATGCACCTAGGAATATCTTCAAGATGTATCAATCATAATTGAGAATATAGGAATGGATGTCAATTTAATCATCTTAAAGGATTCATTAGGCCTAGTGTTTCACCTTGGGGAGCACGAGTCCTCTTAGTCAAGAAGAAGGATGGGTCAATGAGACTTTTCATTAACTACCAGATGCTTAATGAAGTCATAATGAAGAACATGTATCCTCTACCTTGGATAGATGACTTATTTAATTAGCTTTATCTAACTAGAGTATTTTCCAAGGTTAATTTGAAGTCAGGGTATCATCAGATGAGGATCAAGAAAGAAGATATCTCTAAGACAATATTCATGACTAGATATGGACATTATGAATTCAGGATAATTTCATTTGGGCTGACCAATGGTCATGTCCAATTGATGGTTTGATAAATAGGGTGTTCAAACCATTCCTCAATAAAATTATCATAGTATTTGTAGACGACATCTTAGTTTACTCAAAGAGTCTAGAAGCACATTAGGAGCACTAATGTGTGTTGTTGGATACACTTAAGGACGCATCAGTTGTACATCAAATTCAACAAGTGTGACTAGTGATTGGAAGAAGTTAATTTTGAGCCCATGTCATCTCAAATGATGATGTTGTAGTAGACCCAGCTAAGATAGAGGCAGTGGACAAGTCAGAGACATCTAAGATAATAATTGAGATATAGAGTTTTCTAGGTCTTATACGATACTACCATGAATTTTTTTAGGGATTCTTGAGCATTGTCTTACCAATGACCAAGTTGACTAGGAAAGATGTGAGATTTGACTGAGATGATGTATGAAATGATTTCCAAGAACTGAAGAGGAAGTTGGTCATTTTACCAATATTTACCTTACCATCAAGAAGAAGGGTTTCTTCATTTATAGTAATGGTAGAGGATTAGATTGTGTTGATGTAGAATGAAAAGGTAATTGCCTATACTTCTTAACAGTTGAAACATCATGAAGTTAATTAGTTTACCCATGATCTGGAGCTAGCAACAATGGTGGTCACTTTAAAGATCTGGAGGCACTACCCATATGGAGAGAAGTTCGACATATTCACTAATCACAAGAACCCTATGTATATTTTCTCTCAGCATGACTTGAACATGAGGTAAAGGAGATGAATGGAGTACTTGAAAGACTGATTTCTCTATTTAGTATCATTTTAGAATGCTAGTGTAATGGGTGATGTATTGAGCTCAAAGCTATAAGGAATATATGCAAGTACGTTTTCTAGGAGAAAAAAATTACCATAGAAAGTAATTGATTGTAGACCAAAAAATGCAGCACAAGGGTTAGAATTCATTCACAACATATTGGCAATAAGATTTGCTATCACTGATAAAGCTCCTCAGATGCTGATAACTGTTCAATTTTGTATAAAAAGTATCCAATTATTAGTCCATGTGTTATAAAATATTGGATATTATTGTCTTAGGTTTTTGCCAAAATTTATAACACATATTTTTTTGACCTAATGATTCAAAAGTTTGATATTTTGCAAGTTCATAATCTAATCTAAAGCAAGTATGTGAATTATCATAATTTTTTAGGATTTAAGTAGGGTTTTCACTCTTTTGTAAGTATTGAGATGATGATTCAATAATCACAATTCATCAAGATGAGAATTGAAGATCAAGATTAAAAGAGAGAGCCAGGACTTAAAATTCATCATTTCAAAGCTCAATCAAGGTTCAAGATTATCTTAGGGAAAGTAAGAATGCAATTGGAAGAATAAAAGGTAACTAGAATGGGCCCGTTCAAAATCCATGCAATTCCTTAGATGTACATGCATGTTATCTTGGATTGAATCTTGATTGTTGGATTGATTAGAGCCAACTGAAGTTAATATTTGGGTTACTTTTATGTGTTTGAAAAGGGCATATTTTTTCTTTTATGATTCATGCATTATGCGCACCTTCTTTGTAAGAATTCCAATTCAATAAATCAAGTTGTTTCATGAGTACTTCTCTTTGATTATTTCTCATGCTTTAAGTTCCTTGAATCTTGATTATTAGGCTTGTTGAATCACACACATCATACTTATTTCTATGCATAAGCTTTGATGTGTCATGCATATCACAGTAGGTTAGTTCTTCATTCCAAATTTCATGCACTTTTCATGCACGCTTTTCCATCTTATATGTCCACTTTTCTTAAATCTTTGTTGCATGTTTCTCACTTAGTTTAGTTCATATTTAGATTCCATCATTTGTTGCTAAGGTTAGTTGCATCTTAGATTAATTTTAGTTACTTTCTGTGTTATAGTTTTAGAAAGTTTCTTAGTTTTTAGGAAAGTTTTGTTTTTGAAAGTTTTCATTTCATGCATATTTAAGTTTCTTAGATTAAGTCATTCTAGTTTTGCATTAGATTCTTTTATTGAATGCATGTTAGTTAGGAAAGTTTCTAATTTCATTCAAGATCCTTAATTTTAGAAACTATCCATAGTTGTAGTTTCTAATTCATGCATATTTTTTTCAATGCTATTTACTTTCCAATTTAATGAAACTAGTCTCTCTTAGGCTAACAATATGTGATTTAAATAAGATCCAATTGATTGAAAATCTATGAGATTCTTTGTGGGATCAACCTCACTCACGTACATCTACTACAATTGATTTGTATGCTTGCAAGTAATTTTCAAGCTACACCAGATTTAGAGGATCGTTGTAAGACAATTATTAATTGGGAAGCTAGGTTTCACTCGAGAGATGCATGGAAGATTGGTGGTTCTAGAGAGTGTTGAACTAAGCACGAAATTCTTAGAGAGGCACATTAGCCACAATATAACATTCATCGTAGTGGAACAAAGATGTCTCTATTACCACTTAGTTTTTTTATGAATTTAATTATGTAATCTTGACAAACTTCAATCAATAGATCAAATTGGTTTAATAGTGTCATTATTAACTTAAAGTCTAAGGTTCAAATCTTTCTTCTAGCAAAGAATTAATCTTTTTGCTAAACATTAAGGGGTATTTTCTAATAGGGACAATTATCATGCTAAAATGTTTTTAACTAAGGCCCATCCAAACAAGTTAAAATTGTAGTAATTGAGTGACCCAAGGTAGAGACCCTAGGATGGTTTTAAATTGGATATTGGATCTTAAGTTGAGTGGATTGATGGTGTAGATTTTAGATAGGAATTCACAATGTGAAGATGTCATACAGAACTACAAAGTAATTGAATGGGACATCCCATGTTAGAGACATCTCATGCCATGAATTATGAGGTGGGTGGAATGAACTTGCCAAGGAAAAGTGGCTAGTGAGAGGAAATTAAAATTAGAAAGTTTAGTATGGTAGTTGAACTAGTATGAGAATTAGAGGTTGTGGAAAGAGGAACATTACTTACTAAGAGACATCATGTAGCTAATGGAAACTGAAAGCCAAGCAGATAAGGATGTTTCTCATAGGAGAATAGAAAGTGGATTGAATGGTTTTAACTAAGAGATTATAAATGGTGTTTGGAAGCTTTTTAGTTAGAATCTTTAGGAGTAGGAAAGAGATCTAACAAAGAGATGAACTATCTAGGAAAGGTGGCTGCCTTGGATTGCAAGGCAAGAGCTTAGAAAAGCAATCTAGAGAAGCTTATAAAAGAAGGACGTTTGAGCCTAAAGAAGGACTACTATAGAGCATACAATGAGAGAGAGAGAGAGCGAGAGAGAGAGCATGTGGGAAGCCTTTGGAGAACTCTTGGAGTTTGAAAGAGACACGATCAAGCTAATCTTAGACATGGAAAAGAAGATCATAGAAGACTGAGGATCAGTAGAAAAGAGGTAGGGACTTGGAGATTTCTAAGCTAGATCCATGCTTTTAAAAGAAACAAATAGATTTTCTTGAAATTCCTTTGATGATTGATGCCCACCATGTTTTATTGATATGAGAAAAATGTGAATTTCCTTCTTTGAATCATGTACACCATTTTTTGATTATTTTTTCATAGTAAAGTCATGAATATTTAGAATGATTTTAATTGTGAATATGCCATGCTAAAATGCTCCAAGCCTTATACATTTTCTTATGGAAGTTATGCTGATTTTTTATTGAAAGCTTAAACATAAGTATGTGATTTTTTATTTTTTCTTTCTCATGGAAGTCATGGATCTATGAATGGCTTATGAACTATAAGCTAAAGACATGACAATGTGCTAAGATTCCTATTGTTAAGAACAGTGAAATTGATAAGTATGTTTTATTTGAAATATGGATTATCATGAGAATTTAGAAAGTTTTTATTTTAGAAAGAATGCTAAGTTTAGTAATTGTTTGTGTTTTGGAAATATTACTTATTTATACGAAGAAACTTTTACTTTGTAAAAGATTCAAATTTCTAAAATTATTAGCAAGTGCTAGTTTTTGAAAATTATCCTATTTTTAGAAAGTGCACTAATTTAGAAAGTTATAAATCTTGAAAAGTAAATCATATTTAGAAAGTATATTATTCTTAAAACCTGAATGCTATTGAATGGTCCATGTAAGAAGTTATGAGATGTTGATTTAGAAAGTTATAGATCTTGAAAAGTAAATCATCTTGAGAAAGTATAATATTCTTAAAACCTGAATGATATTGAATGGTCCATGTAAGAAGTTATGAGATGTTTATTCTCTATGAGATGCATGAACTAAAAGCATTCTAAGTTTAGCCTAAGAAAGCTAGAGTTTTATATTTTACATGATAAGAGAATATGTGCATATGATTGGATTTTCTATGAACTATTTGAATTATGATCGTGAAACATTTTGATGCAAACTATAGTATATCATTATCGAATTTATTGATTTGGATTTGGACCTAAGGAGGGGTGTGCATAATTGCTCATGTGTGTGAGTAGTCGATGAGGAAAGGCAACTTATGTAGTCAAGCCTTTGGAGTGATATATGAGACCCTTATGGTTGCTATGCTAGGAAGGGAGCTTCATGGGAAGGCTTCTAATCATCCATTTTGATTCAAGTTCTGCATGAGGATCTATGTAGCCCATGAGGTATCAACGACTGAATGTGGTAGGTACTATGTTTTCTCTACATGTATAGCAAGGCGATTCGGTGATTTAGACATGAGATGGCATACCAGTCATCCTCGCAAGGGTATGGACTATACTTACTTTTGTGGCACATAGCAAGACCCTGTTACACTGTGATTGGAAACTATTTGCTCAATAAGGATGTTTTTGTAGTACTTATATTTTGTAGTATGTTGTGAGATTACTAATTAAATTAAGGATTTAAGGTCGATCATGGTTTCATAGAAATGCATACATGATATATTTTGCATTCAAATGTATGCACAGTTTTTGGCTAGCTTAGAGGTTTTCTAGTGAGTGATGGTACTCACCCCAAACAACAATATAGGAGAGCATCAAGGGACTAGTCAAGAATAAGGGAGTGGAAGAAGGGAACAGTGTCAAGGGAGACACATTATTTCAAAGAAAATTACTCCTCGAGTTCACTAGAGAGGAGAGGCTAGAGGCAACTTAGACCTAGCTATATGAGATTGAGAAGATCTTTAAGGCATTGAAGGTGCCTAAATATTGACACATGGCAGTGGCTACCTTTGTTATGACTGGTGAGGCGTATTACTGGTGGTCCACTGAGTGGTTGAACTTTAAGATAGTCTTCATTGATAAGTATTTTGCTCCCCACATTCAAGTAAAGAAGGAGAGAGAGTTCTTAAGTCTAGAGCCAGGAATTATGACATTATATCATTATGAGAATAAGTTTGTGAAACTGAGATGATATTCTCCAGAAATCTGTCCTATAGAGTTGCAAGCTACTCAAAAGTTTGTGTGAAGGGCCTACATTATGGCCTAAAGAGCAAGCTTTTAACTATGCATCCCACCTCATCCTCAAAAGTGGTGGAGTTGGCCTCTATCTTGGAGTGGGACCATAAGGAGCCCTTGGTAGTGAGAAAAGATCATGAGAATAGCAATGGTACCATGGAAAGGAAAGAAGCCTACAGCACTGATGGGGTTTTTGAAACCTCATGGATAGTCATTTTTTAACTTTAGGAGAAGGGAACCATGAGCAATGCTTGAAGTGCAAGAAATATCACCCAATCAAACCCAGTTTCCTAAAACAACATCATTGCTTCTCTTGTTGTGAATAGGAACACTTTATTAGTGATTACCCAAAGCGAAAGAAGGATGATTGGCCCAAACAACAACTAGTGCGGAGGAGTCCGGGAAAAGTTTATGCACTGACTATGGAGTTGGTAAGATTTTCGAATGCGATTGTGGAAGGTACCCTTCTTATTTTTGGTAGACTTGCTAAAGTACTACTAGACCCTAGTTCTACTCATTCATTTATGTCATGTGATTTGACATTGTATGTGTTTCATATTGTTCAAATTTTGGGTTTTTGTTTAGAAGTTAGTACTCTACTAGGATTTGTGGTTGGCGAGGAGCTTTTACATGATGTACCTATCAATAAGTAGTTGAGTGCCAACTTAATCCTCCTAAACATGAGTGACTTTTATGTGATTTTGGGTATGGATCTGTTAGCATGTCATAATGAAATTTTAGATAGTTGGAAGGAAAGGGTCATGTTTGAGAACCCTAGAGAGGAGATTTTCACCTTTCAAGGAGGGATGGACAGTATAGATATGAGTACTATCTTAGCCATGAGGGTGACTAGACCCATAGCCAAGGGATGATAGGCTTATTTTGCAAATGTAGTGACTCAAGAAAAGATGGGGCCTAAATTGGAAGGAAGTATGAGTTTTTGCTTGATTGCATGCATTTCTTTAGCCATGTTATCTCAAAATATGGAGTGGCAATTGATTCAAAGAAGGTGGAGGAAATCACCAATTGAAGATGCTTGAAACAATGATTGAGGTTCGTTGCTTTCTTAGTTTAGATGGGTATTATTGGTGATTCATTGAAGGATTCTCCCATATTATGCCACATATGACTAAGCTAACCTAGAAAGAGAAAAACTTTATTTGAAATGATGAATGTTGGAGAGAAGTTTTCAAGAGTTGAAAAGGACACTTACCAGAGCTCCCATCTTGACCTTGTCAAGAGGCAGTGGAGCTTTTATAGTTTACAATGATGCATTAATCAAGAGACTTGGATGCATATTAATGTAGTGTGGAAAAGTAATAGCATGTGAATCCAAACTGTTGAAGATGCATGAGATGAACTTTCCCACACATGATTTGAAATTGACCACAAGTCTTTACTCTAAAAATCTGGAGAACTACTTGTATAGAAAGAAATTTGAAGTTTTTGCAAACCACAACAACCTTAAAAATATCTTCTCACAAAGCAATATGAATATGAGATATAGGTGGTGGATGGAATATTTAAAAGAATATGATTTTGTCGTCCAATACCACCACTGGAAGGACAATGTAATGGTAGATGCTTTTATAAATAAAGATGAAAGGAATGATTACAAATGTGTCTATATGATCTACGTTCATGAAGTGAGTTCTACAAGTTCAAAAGGATTATGTGGATACCCAAGCATTGAGCTTGAAAACTAGTTTCTTTGAAGGTGCAGATGGAATGTACACTTCTAAGGTAGACTTGTAGTGTCATCAGCTATAGAATTGAGACAAGATCTGTTATACAAAGCACATTGCTCAAAGTACACTATCCATCCTTGAGATATGAAGATTTACCAATACTTGAAGAGGAGTTTCTGCTGCAATGTATGAAATGGGACATCACTGATTGTGTGGCACGTTATTTGACTTGTTAGAAGGTGAAAGTTGAACATAAAAGGCCAATATGATTGTTGCAAACCTTAGAACTTTTGGAATAGAAGTAGGATCACATGACCATGAATTTTGTTATGGGATTCCCCAAGATATCAAGTGGGTATGGCATGATTTGGGTGATCATTGATCGGCTAATAAAATTCACACATTTCTTCCACAATTTGGCTAAACTATATATTAAAGAGATTGTAAGTCTGCATGGTGCACCACTGATTATTATCTTAAAACGACATAGTAAATTGACCTCTCATTTTTGGCAAAGTGTGTTGGAGGAACATTCTCTAATGTACAACATAGTGTTTCGCTCATAGACGAATGGACAATTGGAGAGAACCATATAGACTCTCAAAGATATGCTGAGAGCTCATCTAGTGCAATGAAAAGGAAATTGAACATCTTTCTCTTTTTGAGTTTTCCTATAATAATAGTTACCACTCTAGCATTGATATGGAATCTTATGAATCATTGTATAGATGACCTTATTATACATTGACTTGTTAAAGTGATGTGAGAGAGTGATAGTTTGTAAAGTCTGAGCTAGTAGAGCAATATGTAGATAAGGTGAGACTCATTACCAAATGACTATTGAAAGCATAGAGTTGGCAAAAGATCTATGCTCACAAAAGGCATAGGGATGTGGAGTTCAAAGTTATATATCATGTATTTCTAAAGTTCTCGCTGACAAGAGTCATGAGATTTGAGGAAAAGGGAAAGCTAAGCTCAAGATTTGCCAGTCCTTTCAACATTTTGGAGAGGATTGGCAAAGTAGCACACAAGCTACCTGTGCCACCACAACTATCTAAAGTTCATAACTTATTTCATGTATACATACACACATATATATATATATATTAGTTATGAAAATAGATCTCATATATCTCACATATGCTTAAGCTAGTATCGGGTGAATTGCAACCTAACTTAACATTTAAAACAAAATTGATTAGAATTTTGGATAGAATGGATTGAAGGTTAAGGAACAAGGAGATTGCTTTAATTAAAGTCCTTTGGTAAAATGATTCCGTTGAAGAAGCAACATGGGAACTAGAGTCAGATATGAGGGCAAAATATTTGGAGTATTTGATAATTGATGCTGGAGGAAATTTCAAGGATGAAATTGTTGTAAGGAGAGAAGAATGCAATCACCTCAATTTTTATGAATTTAATTATGTAATATTGACAAAGTTGAATCAGTAGCTTAATTGGCTCAATAGTGTGATTACTGACTTAACGTCTAAGGATCAAATCTTTCTTCCAACAAAGAATTATTCTTTTTGCTACACATTGCAATTTGGGACTTTTCCCAATAGGGACAACACCATGCTAAAGATGCTATAACTAAGGCCCATCAAAACAAGTAAAATTACAATAGTTGAGTGACCCAAGTGAGAGAGCCTAGGACAGTTTTAAATTGGACAACTTAGATTTCAAGTTGAGTGGATGGATAGTTGAGATTTTATATAGGAATTTACAATGTGAAGATGTCCTGTAGAATTAGAAATTAATTAAATGGGACATCCCTTGTTAAAGACATCTCACATCATGAATTAACAAGGTGGCTGGAATGAGTTAGCCAAGAAAAGAAGTTGTGGAAAAAGGATTGTTACTTATTAAGACACATAATGTAGCCAATGGGAATTAAAAGCTAAGGAGATAAGGATGTCTAATCCTAGGAGAAGAGAATGTGGATTGAATGGTTTTAAATAGGAGGTTAGAAAGGGAGTTTTGATAGTTTTTAGTAAGAGTCTTCAAAAGTAGGAAAGAGATCTAATAAAGAGCTGAACTAGCTAGGAAAGTTGGGCTACCTTGGGTAGTAAGACAAATGTAACACCCCTAATTTTTAACTTGTTTTGTGTGAATGGATTAAATTGAAAAGGAGAAATGTGAAATTTAATTTTAAAGATAACCAATGAAAGATATGGAATTGACCATTGAAACATCAATATTAGTAATCTACTCAAAAAAAAGAACCCAACAACACTAAGAAATAAAAAATCAGAGTTCGAACAAAAAAGTCATAGTTAGTTTAATTAAAGTATTTAATTAAAATTTATTGAAGGGAAAAAAAGTAAAATTAACTCTAAGTGGGACCCACATAATGCGACATGAAATCTGGAGGCAGACACATCAGCCATAAACATAAACTAATTCTTAAAAGCAATAAGATGTACCAATTACCTGCATTTGTGGGGAGTAATGATTATTTAGAAAGGAAATTTTTTTTAAAAATTATCATTTAAAGCGTATCTCTCTCTTTGCATTTACTCCCCCCTTGGTAAATACACACTCTCTCTCTACGATTGTCGTTGGATCAAAGTCAACTCAGGCTACATCAAAACCTGGGCTGCATGGCCAACCAAGGCCTCTCCCCCTTCTTCTCCTCCTTTAGCAATCTTCACCCCTATTGTGATCTATGTTCATGGTGACATAGAAAGCCCTTTCTCCTCCCACCCATGCAAGCCAATGATGCCATAGGTACCATTGTAGTCACTAGCACCGCACCCTTTCCCCCTCTCCTTTTTCTTTGTTGATCCTCATTGTAGGCATCGCCAACCCATACTCCCCACTATGATGCCAGCTACACTCTGACCAACCAAGTAACCTCCCTCTCCTTCTCTCTTACTTCTTTTACTTGCTCCTGTTATCTGACTGAGCTTTTCAACCAATAATCTGTGGTGAAAGTATCAAATTGGCTCAAATGAAAATTTCCATCAAGGATGACTTGTGTGAGAGATCCTTTGTTATAGAGAAAATAAAATGATCTAGACTGGAGATCTAGGCTAGAAAGGAACAAATGGTTGCTATTGTATTGTCTGAATATTCTGCCAAATATTTGTTTCCAAGACACATGAGGGTAACATGCCACAAAAATGCACGCATTCGGCCCTCTCTTGCATGCTTAGGCACTACATGTTTTGTTCGCAGGATGCAATTGCATCCTAGTGACCATGATGCACACGGTACATCCGAGAGGTGCCTCATGGAGCTGGTGCATCCTGATGACTTTGTTTTATGGCTTATTCTTGTCCAAATCCTTTCTAAACAATTGAAATTTATCTGAAACTTAGATTTTCAACTCAAGAAGCAATATAACTCCAAATTTTAATTCTAGATATCCATTGAATTCATCTTGATATTTATGCAATAGATTTTAAGATTGGAACACATCTTAAATTGATCAAAACAAAAAAAAAGCATAGAATGACTCATATCTATAAGATCAACAATGATTCAACCTTAGAAATTAATAAATTAGATGATCTAGTAAAGTAAAAAAGATTAATAAAATAGTTGGATCATCCAAATAAACTTGAATTTTGATATGAACCATTGAATAAAGTAAAAACCATGGATCTGACCATCAAATCAATGAATTGAATACTAAAACATTATTGGATCTTATAAGACATGGAAGATATATAGAATCAAGACATATCAAGCCTAAACATAGATGATCAAATCACACAAGGGATTAATGATATCAATCTAACAGCTAGATCATTCTAAAAACTCTAGATTGAGTAAGATTAGACCTTGTATAGCTTAGATCTACTCAGTCAAAAGTATCCAAACCTTAATGAATGACTAAGTTGATGATCTTATATGGTAAATGAAATGATCTAATGGCTAGATAAATCTAGGTTGTTGGATAAGGCAAGAAACATAGATCAGACTGATAAGAGCAAGATTTGACTGTCAGATCTAAGTAGGAGCTACATAGGACAAATGAGCTATAGAAAACCTAGAAAATACATGTAATTAAGTTAGATTAAACCTCAAAATGGATAATTAAACTAACTTGGTCATTGGATTATCCCAATAACGTCAAATTGAGTAAGATTAGACCTTAGAAATAATTAAAACAATCAAAATGACTAATCAAGATCAGATCCAACCAAAAGATTGATGAATCAACTATTAAGATGAGAAAAGGACTATTTGTGTGACATGGATTAATGTGGCTGGAGAGAAATCAAGCTATCTAGACCATTGATTTGTGATCTACAGCCAAGATCTAACAATTAGATAAAGAATTTGAGAAATTAGATCCACAATTAGTGATGAATGAATGCTGAAACATATATATTAAGGATGATCTAAAGTGACATAGGTCACAAAATGATAAACATTAAGTGATGATATATTGTGCATGTGATCCAACATGCCAAACTGTACAGGCTAGAGTGGTTGCGTGTTCTATAAGATGTTTTTCTCATTTGGGATAGGCGATGACATTTAATATTAGTATGTCTTCAATAAAAATCATGGACTATTGATGTGTGAATATTTCACTACTACCTTGCTGAAATTATTATCTAGCTTATAAACTTTTCACATGTGAATGATCACCTTGATTTTCATGTTTTCACAGATGCTTAGTCTACCTTTTTGGTGTTAAGAGGGAGGTAGTCATAGACCCAAGAGTTGGTTATCATTGCATTGTGCCGGTCCATATGGTCATTCTATGTTTTCATGTAGAACTATGAGCACACTAGGATAGACATATCCTTATGTACCCACGACATGACGATGCTTAAAGGATTGATATGAGTACTTATGACTTGACATACGAATATGTGGTACACTCATGGGACCCACATGGTAGGGTGTCCCACATCAATGATATACACATTTATATTGAGATATTCTTGAGTTTTAGATACTATGTATTGACATATTCATGACCCTTGATGCTTTGTATTATTACTTGTAATACATATTGGTTTCATGTGCTTTTCATGATGTCTCTCACCCTTATTTTTCGCTATTATTGGAACCCATATTAGCTCTCTTATTATTATTATTATTATTATTAAATGTCTATGATGTACCAAGCTTAGCTTGCTGAGGCACTATGTTTTTTTGCAATGCCTCAAATATTGAGAGAGAGATATATATGAATGAAGAAGGACCAAGCGAGTAGTTGATTGAGACATCTTTGTCGAGGGTATTTTAATCACACTCGGACCATATATGTAATTGTACATTTGGACTTTCATTTATAGTGATTTAGGGACTGTGGGTTTCGACTGGATGGATCCTGAAGAAGTAAAATTATTTCAAAATGGCTTACTTGAAAATTAAAAATTTATTTGAACTTTTTAAGACTTAAAAATCAAACTAAATTATTAATAAATAAATATTGAGTGCAAGGTTGACACTCTGAGTTTTAATGGAGACAACCTATGGTGAGTATAAGTTCTAATGTGAGAACATTATATGTAAAGCCTTGGAGAGTACAATGATTATTTATTATAAGTAGTTTGAGAAAATTGAGAAAAGACCTGAAGTTAGTCTTAGTGAATGAGTATTTTAAAAATCTAGAGGATTATGCGAATGACTTTGGTCAAATAGTATATACCTCTTATTGACAATTTTATGGTATGATGAAAAATCAACAAAGATATTGAGATAAAGAGGATTTGAGCAATCTTACAAAAGAAATGCTTATTTATATAAAGGATTTGATCTTGACCCATGAATTTGGATATGATTATGAACAAGTCATTGAGATAGAAGATTACATTGTGGAAATAGTATATGACAAGTAAGTAATTGATATAGAAAAATACAAAATGGATGTTGTATATATAATGAATGAGAATGAAGGATCCTTACGAAGTATTGTGAGGATCTTGCAGGAATGTAGATGATTCTAATGTTGTTATGATGGAAAGATCTAGTCTAGGATGTGCTATTCTACTTATTTAATTGAATTTTATATGTACAGGCTATTTCATATAGTAATATAAACTAGAAATACAATATAATTAATTGGTCACTTGAGTATACTATTGTCAGAGAATCATAAAACCATCTTGTGGAAGTACATCTATTGTTTGAGACAGGATTGTCAAATTTCTTGGGACTCGAGTTCTATGTAATCAATCGCACATAATGATCATGCAGTGTATGAATAATCCTAAACTTGTGCAAAGAGATACTCTTGGTACGTGATCAATGACAAAATATTTCAACCCACTGAACATTTCCATTATAGCATTAGAGGCACACTTAAATTATCAATGATTTGATTAGGAAAGTAAATAAGAATCTAAGCAGGAGTAGAAACAAGTTGGTGAATAAATAACTATCGAAGGACTTGTATAAATGTGTATAGTTTATAAAGTATGATCAACCTTGGTGTATAAGCTAGGACATTTTATGAATTGAACAAGGAGGTTGATTAAAACATACAATGAAAGTCATCATAAATGATTAGCATAAAATTGCAAATAAGACATGTGATCAAGAACGAATTATTAGATATCTGAAACTAAGTGGTGAGAATAAAGATATATAAAGATGACAATAAAGACTCAGTTGACTTAATTAGATCATTACCTTCAGGTTGATAGCATTATGTATTTGTATGAAGTTATAGATAGCAGTTCAAAAAGAGTGATGGAAGGTTAGTGAAAAGTAAGAGGGATCAAATTTAAGAAATCCTAACTTGAGTTGAAGAATATTGAGTTAATAAATATAATAAATTCTGAGATTGAAAGTGATAATGTTTGAAATGTTGGAATAAATAGAATGTTATAAATGATCACTAGAATCAATTAGGAAGAAAAACTATTCATAGTGGGAATAATAGATGAGAATTAGTTTCACCACGAAAATTTCGCAACAATGACACATACATAATTGAGGAGTTTAGAGAAACAATTAAATGGGTTGGTGAAGGTAGAATCTATTGGATATGAAGATTTGCCTAGGTGCATCAACAATTATAAAAAAAAGGAAATGAATAGGATTCTATACATTGGCATAAATTTTTCATCCAGGTTAGAGGACCTACATGACCAGTTTTAGGTAGAAACGAAATTTCCTAAGGATTGATTACGGTTAGAGACATCTTAGAGACGATATTAAGAGTTTAATACGAACATAGTTACAAGTAATATTGGTTAGATTGAGAAATATTTCAGATAAATTCATGAATTTTAGGAATCAAGCACTTAAACCATCAATTTATGGACTAGTGATTATAATTGCAAACCCTAAGATATCTATGAAAGGTCAGAGGAAACATTTGAAAATACTTGTGTGCAAGTTTTGGTTAAAGAAAGTCAATTTTATGAGCATGTCACTTAAAGAATATAATTGTAGTGAAGCTAGTAAAGAATAGAGACAATGATAATGTATAAGCCTTGATTTAAAAGTCAAGGTATTACTTAGGAAATGAAAAATAGTATTCCTATACATAAAAGTTTCATGATACCAATAAATCTCAAATTGAAACGAGAAATTCTTATATGGATGCATTAGTCACATTATGTGGATTCATTTAACTGAAATAAAAAGGTTTAAAAGTTGAACATGGTTATGTTGAGATAGTATAAATGAGACAAGGTCATCCATTTCAAATTAAGAAGAAACATCAACCAAGAGGATGAAAGAAAGTTAATCTTGTAATTCCAATAAATCAATTCAAGTAGTAAATTGACATTTTGAGCATTTGTAGTAGATATTTAGAGGTATTATTGATAGAAGATGGGAGACAATGTGGAATCATTAACAATTTATGAATGTTATAAAAAAATAAATCTGCAGTTAAACAAGTGAGGATTAGTTATTTGGACATGAAGAATAAGGGGGATCAATATATGCAATACTGAAAGACGAGAAGACAGATGATGCCTATAAAAGATAACATATTTTAAGAAAATCAAGAGACTTTGGTTTTTAATGAGTAAGAGTGTTAAAGAGTTATGAGAACTTCAATCTATAATGAGATGAGGATGCATTTAGAAGTATTTGAAAATGAGAGGACTATGAGACACCTTGAGATAATTATATAAAGATGTATTGAAAATTTATGAGGACTATATTTCATTAATGGAGGGAGGATGTAACACCCCTAATTTTTAACTCATTTTGTGTGAATTGATTAAATTGAAAAGCAAAAATGCAAAATTTAATTTCTAATATTTTCAATTTTGAACATAACCAATGAAAGATATGGAATTGACTGTTGAAACATCAATACTAGTAATCTACTTTAAAAAAAAAAGAAGAATTGAACGACACTAAGAATGCAAAAACTAGAATTCAGACAAAAAATTCACAATTATTTTAATTACAAATTTAATTAAAATTTATTAAAAGATAAAATAGTAATATTAACTCTAGATGGGACCCACATACTGTAACACGATAAGAGATCTAAGCCATTCGATGAATTCGTGGGACCCCAAAACCTAGAAAATCTTTGTTATAGATAAAATAAAATGATTTAAACTAGAGATTTGGATGAAAAATCAATGGATTATCACGATCGCGCTGTCCGAACATTCGGCTGGATATTTGCTTCCAAGATGCATGAGGGTAATGCACCATGGGGAATGCATGTGGGCACTAGATGCTTCATTCTCAGATAGTGTCGGACCAACTATGTCCTGGTGACCTAACATGCATGGGACGTTTGGGAGGTGTCATAGACCCAATGTATCATGGTGACTTCGTTTTATGGCCGGTTCTTGTCTAGCTTCAATCTGAACCATTGGAATTTATTTGAAACTTAGATTTTCAATTTAAGAAGTAATATAACTCCAAATTTTGATCCGAGATATCTGTTGGATTTATCTCAATTGCACAAACATATTTATGCAATAAAATTTAAGATCACAACACATTTAGAATTGATCAAAACCAAAAAATATAGAATAACTTAGTTCTATCAAATCAAAAGTGATCTTACCTTAGAAATTGATCAATTAGATGACCTTGTAGAGTAAAAAAGATTAATCTAATCTTTAGATCATCCAAATGAACCTGAATTTTGATTTGAACCATGGAATGAAGTAAAAACCATGGATCTAATCGATTAGAGTTGGATCTGACCATCAGATCAATGAATTGAGTAATAAAACATTATTGGAACTTACAAAACACTGAAGATGTGTAGGATCAAGACATATCACACCTAAACATAGATGATCAAATAACCCAAAGGGGTAATGACATCAATCTAATGGCTAGATTAGTCTAAAAACTCTAGATTAAGCAAGATTAGAACTTGTGTAGCCTAGATTTGTCAATCAAAAGTATGTAAAACTTAATAAATGACTAAATTGATTATCTAACAAGGTAAATGAAATGATCTAATGGTTAGACAGTCTTAGTAAACCAAAATTTATAAATCTGGGTAGTATGATAAGGTAAGAAACATAGATCTGACTGATCAGAGCATGATCTAACTGTCAGATCTGAGTAGGATATAGCAAAGGACAAATGAAGTTAGATCAAACCTCAAAATGGATAATTAAACTAATCTAATGATTGGATCATCCTAATAAAATCAAATTTAGTAAGATTATACTTTAGAGATAATCAAAATTGTCAAAATGACCAATGAAGATCATATCTAACTGTAAGATTGATGAATCAACTATTGAGATGAGAAAAGGACTATTCATGTGACATGGGCATTTAATCTGTGATCGACGACTAAGATCTGAAGACCAGATGAAGGATTTGATAAATTAGATTTGTAACTAGTGATGAATGAACATAGATACATTTATATTAAAGATGATCTAAAGTGATATAGTTCAAAAACAAATAAACATAGAGTAATAAGTGACTATATATGGTGTATGTGATTTGACAGATGCGTCAAACTATATGGACCAGAGAGGTTGCATGTTTTAGGGAATTTTTCCTCATTTGAAGTAGGTGACAACATTTAATATTAGTATTTTTTGATAAAAATCATGGATTATCTTCATATTGAATCCATATATTAACCACAATGATGTGAGCTTATTATTGCACTATGACCTCGTAGAAATTATTATCCAACATATGTCCATTTTACATGTGCATGATCATCTTGATTTTCATGTTTTCAAAGATGCTTAGTCTCCCATTCTGGTGTAGATAGAGAATGACAATCGATAGACCTGGGAGTTGGTTATCACTATAGCATAGTGGTCCATATGATTATTTTGGGTTTTCATGTAGGACTATGAGCAAACCAGGATAGATGTATCCGTATGTATCCACCATGTAAATACACCTAAAGGATTGGTATGAGTACTCATTACCTAACATATGTGAGATATACTCATGGGACACGCATGTTAAGGTGCCCAGAATTGATGATATGCACATTTATATTGAGATATTCTTGAGTTTTAAACATTATGTATTATTATATTCATGATCCTTAATGCTTTGTATTATTACTTGTAATACTGATTAGTTTCTCATGCTTTCCATGATGTATCTCACTCTTATTTATCGCTATTATTAGAAACCATGTTAGCTCTGTCTACATGTGGAAAATGCTTATCACAGGCTTTTGAGACTCTAGCACGTAGACCATGTATTGTATGTTTATTTTCTCATGTTATTTTTATTATTATTTAATGTTTATGTACCTACCAAGCCTAGCTTGCTGAGGCATTGAGTTGGTTTTGCAATGCCTTAGATATTGAGAGAGACATATAGGAGTGAAGAAGGACTAGGCGAGTAGCTGATTGAGACATCTTTGTTGAGGGTATGTTTTAATCACTCTTAACCGTATAAGTACATTGTGGCTGCCGATTGGATGGATCTTAAAGAAGTAAATTTTTTTGAAAAGGTTTACTTGAAAAATGAAAATTTTATTTGAGTTTTCCTATATTTAAAAATCAAAATAGATTATGTTAAATAAATATTGAGTTGAAGGTTGGCACTCAGGGTTTTAAAATGAATTTGAAAACATTTTTTATGTTTGTTTTCTAAATTGTTTTCAAACTTAGGACCTGGGGCACCACATTTAGAAAAGAATTTAGAAAGTGTAATAAAAACTCAATTCATCACAACAAGAACTTAGAAAAGCAACCTAGAAAGGCTTATAAAAGGGGGATGTTTAGCGTAAAGTCCTATTTGGGAATGAAGCTCAAAGCTTATAAAAGGGGGATGCTACAAAAATTGAAATACAACGAAACTCCTTTGATAAAATTCCTCTAGCAACAACATTCAATTGAAGAGGCAACATGGGAAATAGAGTCTGAAATAAGATAGAAGCATCCAGAATTGTTTGCAACTAATTTGAAGGAGAATAGTGGGGATAAAATTTCCCGATGGTGTGATAACATAATAACCCAAATTTTTGTAACCATTTTTTGGCTATTAATGAAAATTATATTTAATTTTCCAATTGTGAACATATAGTTTTGATGGTTAGGTAGGTGAATAATAAGAACTAGGAAAGAGATTTCTAATGACTGAAATAAATATCAAATCCGACTAATGTAAACACATGTTCTAGAAAGACAAATTGATGAAGGAACCTTTTCTATTTGTATTAGACATTTTCTAGCACATTTAGGTCCATGGTTTAAGTTCATATGTTTTGGAGGTTTTGAACAAAAAGGGAACCCTACATGGTCCGATGTCTTTTACCAAAAACTTAGAAGTTCAACTGGGATATGACCATAATGAGAATTGGTTTATGACATTTTCTAATAAGACCCATTCACTTAGGCTCTACCTTGACCCTCAAGCAATTAGATGTCTCCTCTTTGAAAGAAGTATGGGTTTTTTTGTTTGCTCATGATCCTGTCAGGAGGATATTTAGAACTATTTGGTAGTAAGACATTTTGGATTAGGAGGTGGGAGGCTACCTGCGGCAGCAAGGAAACCAACCAAAAACACTTATTACAAGAGGGTGTCCTGGCCTAAGGGAGTTTAGATGAAAACCATCTAAGAGAGAAAGAGCTAGTGAGAGGAGAAGGGAAGGAAGAAGGCGAGGACACCCTCATTCACACCCTAAGACTCAACCTATGATAGAGGATAAATGTAGGAAGTAATTGGGAAAGGCAAGGGCGAAAATGCTAGAATACTACATGAGCTCATCTACGAGGTAGGTGGTTTCAAAACTATGAAGCTTTCACAAGTTTTCCAAAGCTTTTGGAGATTTAATGGTGACATTTTCTTAAATATCTAAATAATTGAAGTTCTATAAATTATGCTCATCTATATGGATGATTTTTTAGGGCATTTTCATGCTCTATCATTGGTGTTTTCTAGAATGTAGTGTGTCTTGGAAAAGAGGGTTTTATGTCTTCAAGAATATGCTTGAATGTACTATTTTAGCATGCTATTATATACTAGTATTGAATGTCTAATATTAGATTATCATTCCTTAAGATTGATGGTTTATATCATAATTTTCATGCATTGGTTTTAGTATGTTTCCTAACAACTTATTAGGACATGATGTAAATGTTTTTATGATGTATTCATGCTCTATTATGGATTACTATAACATGTTATCATCTTAGATTGAGATGTTTTTTAGCATATGCTTATGCCCTATTACAAATGTTTCACAACATACTATATGAGCTTTAGTCTAAGATACTATTTAGCAAGTTTTTCACAATCTGTATTGTGATGTTTAAGCATAAGAGCACGCCTAAGTTTAGATGTTTTGTTTAGCATGATTTTCCTACACTATTAGAGTCAAATTTTAGCATGAAGTTGTTAATCTATCTAATTTGATTTTTTGTGAGAAATAGACCATGTAAAAGGTGTTTTTGTATTAGTTTCAAAGAGGTACATAGTCACACAACTTTATCATGTGTAAACATCTAAGCATCTCAACAAGTTTTTCCCTCAATTTTTAAATGATTCAAGTATTTACTGCTTTAGCATGCAAATATACTCTTCTAAACTTCTTTTGGATCCATGTGAAAATCCAGTAAGTTGGCATTTTTGAATTGTTTCATGTGCATAAAAATCAACGGTTTTAACATGTTCATTTTGAAGTAATTTGACACCCTTTTTAAGATAAATTTTACATTGAAAATTTTCCCATGATGATCATGGTCTTTTAGTCGAATATCATACTTGAAAAACATGTTTTGAAACACTAGAGTTAAGGTTTTTCATAATGATTTTTAGTAATTTGTTAAGCTATGGACAAGCACAATTTTGAAAAACCTAAAATGAGCTGGTTTTTCACATTCTAATTTGCCTAGAAAATGGCAAGTTTTGAACTATGATTAGATGCTATATTATGATCTATTTTATAATAAAGATGTTCCTTGATTTGATGTTTTAAAATTAATTTCCAGTGAATTGATGTTTCATCTAGCTTGAAAGTAAGTTATTATTCAAGTTATAAGATGCAAATTTAATCTAACTTGAAAAGGAGTAATTAGATAGTTATATGATTTGAATGTGCTTGAAAGTTTTACAAAATGTATTGAGGGTATAGTGATACACAAGATTTCATACTTGAGACTAACATATGAGCTTAGTGGGATCTATGCTAGGAGATTAGTATAGGTTGGCCACCTAGTCTCCAACCACATGAGGTGGTAGGTGCCAACACCCAAAGAGTCACATGTTTCTGATTGTGGTGGTCACAACCCACTTTCAATGAATATCGATAGGCCATCTTAGGTTACCATGGGTGCACAATCTAGTCTAGCTATTCGTGAGTATAGTTTGGATCCCATGAGATTTTTTTGTTTGCTCCTAGAAAGCATGATGAAGGTTCAAAATACAAACTTGGATAGTGGTCACTAGATGAGTACTCATGACTAGATTGGTAGATGTTGCCAATGAAATTTAGAAAATTGAGTGGCATGAGAGAGTGCTTGATGCATTATTTTAAGTATCAAACTATTTTGATGCTAAGTAATAATACATTATGATTTTACTTGAAATGGTCAAGCTGGTGTATTTATCCTCTATAAGACTATAAGAGACTATAAGAAATTTGTATTACTTGTTTATGTTTGCAGAAAAGTAAGGTGACAAACTATAAGAGATTTGTTTTACTTGTTTTTGTTTACTGATTATTGATGTATTCAAGCATTATGGGCTAGACTTTAATTTGTTAATCAATACACTTATGATTGAACTATGATTGATAAAATCTAGGTATGATTTTAAAATTGATTACAATGAGTTATGACTCAAACGTGAGTCTAGTTTTAAAATGAAAAGTGCTCAAGTAATTTCAAAATGATTTTATGGAAAAATATTATCATTCATTATTGATTTTTCAAAATAGGGATCTCGACTTTCAAAAATGAATTTTATTATTAAAATTATGTTTTAAAAAAACCTATGTCATTGATACATATAGAAATACTACATATATACGTCTATATTTACTAGGTTTTACCTTAGAATGTTCCATTAATTTCACTAATTAGGGTTAATTCTACATTTTGTAAGTCCAAGGTACAAATGAGAAAAAATGCACAAATTTGATAACTTGACCCTAAAAGGGCAAGTTTAGAGCCCGAGAAAATTTATTGGTCAACCTACCAAATTTATTAAGTTTGGAAGTTTAGAATGCTAAGAAGGTGTCACTATCATTTTCAACATAGTTAGAAACCCTAAAAGCATTGTCAAACCTTAGCTATGGAAAAGAGGTTGCCACTATAAAAATAAATAAGGTGGTAGAACATCCATGCATGTATGCATGCATTTCCACCACCTTTGGGGAGCTTCTAAAGGAAGCTTAAGAGCCACACATGTCAAATGAAACAAGCATGTGAAGCACACTCAAGTTCGAGCCTGATGTGGCAAAAACATGTTTTCTTAGTGAGTTTCATTGGCTATAGAGAAAAAAAGCAGATTAGGAGACTTCAAAGAAATCTCAACCACCCATCCTAGGGTTGGAATGTGATCCAAGGGTGGAGAAATGAGGTAGAGAAATATACAAGCCCTAGCTGCCATTCTGTATTACACCTTAAGGGAGGAGAAACAAATTTTTAAACTAGAGAAGATCTAATGTGTTGGCCTTTTAGGAGTGCTACATGATTTTTCTCAGGTAGCTTCCTAAGAGAGATTGGTAAGAAGGAAAGAAAGATGAGGGGGTAGGAGATAAGGAAAGAAGAGGATATGAGAGAGTTTCCATTGGGAAACTTCTATCTCCCATCAACTCCATGTGAACGACATCAAGAGAGACACTAGAATGTATTATCCATTCTCTCTTCTTCCCCACTTGTGCTTCAACATAAGAGAGAGGATAGGAAGAACCAAGGAAAGAGTTCTCAACCTTTGATGAACATGTACCATCTATTGATGAATAGAACATCCTAAAGGGAGAATCATCCAAGGAGAAGAGAAGATCTTGTTTTCCTCTATCATGCTTCATTCCTTTCATCCTCTATCACATACCCAAGATCCTTCTAAAACCTATTCAACCACCCTTTCTTTCATTCATCATTTTCAAACTTTATTTTGACTCCATCTACCTAATTTTTTTACCTTTCTCCACCTTTTTATTTTTCATATTTTTCTACTCATCCTTTCACTCTAAAATTCATGACTTTAGCACTCCACCCTATCATCTACGGATCCATAAAATTCCATAAAAAAATAAACTCCATCTTTAACCACTTTTTTCCATTCACACCATTTTACACCAAATTTTAGTTTTCTTATCATGCCTATTGTCTTTTTCATCTTCTTTTATTCCTCTAAATTTTATTCCCATCATCAAGATTTGAATTTCATTCCCCTATCCTCCCACCTTATTGTCTCTCTCTCTCTCTCTCTCTCTCTCTCTCTCTCTCTCTCTCTCTCTCTCTCTCTCTCTCTCTCTCTCTCTCTCTCTCTCTCTCTCTCTCTCTCTCTCTCTCTCTCTCTCTCTGTGTCTATTACATGTATAAATCAATCTTTCAAGTGTTATAACTTCTCTTGTGGTTTATAGCATGAGCGGTTGGTGATCTTTAGCCTTGTTGAGTGACACGACAAGAGTTAAATCACAAGCAAACAATGAGGACACATTTGTGGTAATGTACAAGCTAGAGATATTGGTTGGGAGTTCAATCTTAAATGACACAATAGTGGAGATCTAGGTGATATTCCTCTAACTCATTGGATATTTTCTTTTGCTTTTGTTTATTTGTTATTATAATCTTCTCTGCCATCATTTTCATATTACAATACAAGTTCTTTTCTTCTTTACTTTATGTGTTCTTTATTTCATGTTATATTTACTTGCCTTTGTAGTTGTTAGATTTAGTTCATTTTTTTGTGATCATGTTTAATTAGTTCACCTACGGCATGAAGATGAAATATATGTTAGAATAAGATAATTTTATGATTAGATTATTCTAGGTTAAATCGAAGCATAGTAATTATTAAATTCATAGCACTCTAAGTGTACATACTTGGTCATTGCTTAAAAGAAAGGGATACTGAATACAGTAAAATAGAGGGTGACTATACAAGAATCTTTGATACTTGATGCCCTAAGAAGAATGGCTATATGTTGAATAATTATAGTTCCGTGCTAAGAAACTAATATCTCGAAGATCATAAAAAAAGAGCTTGAAAAGAAATAACTTCCATGTGTTAGAAACATAGAGCTTTTAATTACATGTGTAGGAAAATGCAGACAACTTAGTCCAAAAGGTATTCAATTTTTAATACATTAAAATTTTTAATTCCTAGGCTTAGATTTAATTTCCAACCATTTTATGTATTTATGTGATTTTAGTAATTTTAGTTCATCAAATTAGTTTAATAAATCATATGGCTAGGTTAAAGTAGTTAAACTAGGCTTTAATTAAAATTCACTTACTAATAGAGTCCATGTGGATCAACCCATACTTGACACTATCATAGTGGACATATGTAATTGTGGTTATTACTAAAACACATCAATTTTCAGCATTGTTGCTAGGGACTCACAATGGATTTTTAGTTAAAATCTAGATTAATTACTTTACCATTAGTGGTATATTTTAGGGTTTCATTCATTTTAGTTGCATTTCATTTCCATTATTCTTGTGATTTTTGAGTTATCACTTCTATTTTTTATTTTTGTAAGAATTTGGAGCACGATTTGGAGTAAATTAGGATAGCTTATTTATTTTTTATTTTAATTGAATTGTAGTGAGTATGTGTTGTAATTTTTAATTATATTGCAATTCATTTAAAATTAAAGGGGTTGTAATAATATAGGTCAAAGGCGAGCCATCCTAACTTAGAAGAGGAGGTGGTATGTACATGGATTGACTCTTGTATGATAAGACTTTATCCAAGCCCCGCTATAAGCTATCCTAACTTCTTTTCATTTCCTAACATTAGGATTGCATATTAGTTAGTTGCATTATTATTAGTAGTGTAATTCATATATTGTGCATCAATTATATTACTTATTTCATTACACCTAAGACCTTGCATTAGTTAACACCTAATTAACAATGATAGCCTAAGCTCAGGTATAACCTTAGGACATAGGTTGTTAGGTTTATAATGTCCAATATGTTACGGCTCTTACCCCTTGTTAGATAGCATATATGCAGTGGCATTAGTTTACTACTTTTTCCTACACAATAAGGGCACATTTAAATGCTTTATGGTGTAATATATGTTGATCAACTGATTGTGGGAATGTGCTTAAACAATTAGTTAGGGCAATCACCCATATAAGATTAAGGGTGGATTTCATCACCATCTATTAGCCCACTTAAGATAATTAGCACTTGATGCAACACTAGCATCAAATGAATTAATTAGATACTACTTAGAAGAGAGCTATAGAATCTTACAAGCTCATAGGACCCTCTTGGAAAGAGGCAGACTACTGTCACTCTAGTGGCCCCTATCTGGTCATCCATGTTGCTATTTAAACTACTTGCGCTGTGCACGCACAAGACAACTTAGATCACATAGGGCTGACTAAGGAGAGTGCAAAGTGGGTGGTCAATATTAGGATCTAACATGTACATACTAGGAAGAAATAACCTAAAAGTTACTCCACTGAAGAAGATAAATAATAATATAACCCTTTCAACGTGTTTGTATTACGTTTAGGCATAATTTTGTGTTCTTTGTTATGCATCATTTTGCATTTTTGGTTGCAACACATAGTTTACATTTTCCTTAGTTTAAAATATAAAAAATAAAGGGGGCAATCTTTTATTGTATACAACAAACAATTTTCATAATAAATAAATAAGTGTCAACTACATGAATTTCTGGTGCAGGCCTGATTGTCGTCTATCAATCAAGATCTCATACTCTTAAACTCTTCTGATCAGACAAAGGATTAACGCAATCAAGCTAGTCTGTTAAGGCTTTGACCCTATGTTAGACAACTTATAAGTATTGGCATTAGTTTACTACTTTCTCCTACATAATTGGGGTGAGTTTAATTGCTTTAAGGTGCAATATATGTTGATCAAACTATTGTGGAAATGTGCTTAAATGATTAGTAAGGGAAATCACCCATATAAGATTGATAAATGTTTTGCATAAAAGCTACCCAATTAGTTACCCATATGTTATAAGTTATAAGGGTAAATTAGTGTTTTTAGATCAAAATTCGTAAAACGTGCATTTTTTACCCAATGACTCAAATTTTTTTATATTTTGTCGGTCTAAAGGCTAATATGAGATAAGTGACTAATAATATTTTTCTAGGATTTAATTAGAATTTTTCACTTTTTGTAAGAGTCGAGATGGTGATCTGATGCTTGAGATTGCTTGAGATGAGAATTGAAGATCATGATTAAAAGATTGAGCCAAAGCTCAAAAGTCATCAATCCAAAGTTCAAGATCGTCTTAGGGTAAGAAATGGATAAAATCAAAGGAGCTAAAGGTGGCTAAAGTGTCCCCATGAAGTAAGTCATACTTCCCCCCCACCTTTGCATGGGAGCTATGCAAGCCACCTTAGCCATATAAGCTAAGAGAGAAGGTGACAACCTAAGGAGTCAAGCCAAGCCAGGAAGTAAGCTATAGAGTCAAGCCAAGTGAGCCATCTTAGCCATGCCCATGGACCAATAGGAGAAGAACACCTCCACTTTCCTTTTCTTTTTCCCCACTTCCCATCTTTCTCTCCACTCACCAATTAAGTAATCCCACTATGGGACATAAGTGGAGACATCTCCTTAAAAAATGGAGCCACCACCTTATTTCCATATTCTATCATTCCACCCTCCACTTCTCATTCAACCACCTTTCACTCACATTTTTTAGTTCCAACTATCATTCTTTGTCTCCATTCTTTTCCAACCTTGTCCCACCTTTCTTTTTCCCTTAAATTGCCTTATAATAAGTTAAATAACAGGTATAAATAACACCCATGGGGGATTCCACAAATTTTTAGTTGGAAGGGGGCATCTCCCTCCTTCCCTTCTTGCATTCTCCCTCCTTTCCTTCCTCCTTCCTTCAGGTTTTTTATCAATCATTCATGCTTGATATATCCTTGATGTAAGTTTAGTTCTTCTCTTTTTTCTCCTTGATTACTTGCTTTAGTTTCATTGCCTTCTTTTATGCTTTGATTCCATGCTTATTTTCATATGTTGTTAGCCTTAGATCCTTGTTCCTAAAGGTCACAATCATTGGTCGTGACAACCAAGAGAACGTGATCTTTAGATCTAGAGAGTAGGATGTCTTAGATCCTTAGAATTTCATGTTCTCCTTAACTTCTTTCACTATCTCTCCCTTGACCCTTTCCTTGAATTTACATATGTTATCTTGGGAATTATGATTGTAAGTTACAGTATTTCTTATATGTTGTTTAAATTTATTGAATGGTGCACACACTCCATGAGTGGTGCTCACCACACTTGTATGATTTTTTTTTCCAATGAATAAGATGGATTATTGATTTATGTTTGGGGGGTTTAAGTGTTTTGAATCTTGTTTATGCTGATTGATTTAATTCCATGTGTTTGCTTAGATCTATACATATTTCATTCACTCTTCAAAGGAAACCATTATAGATTTAATTTTACATTAGTTCACATGCATCACTCTCATGATCCATACTCATGATCTTGAAGTATGTCCCATTACAAGGTTCTTGTTCAATTATTAATTCTTTCTTAGATTCCATGCATTGATCATGTGAGTTTGCATCCATTAGTTTATGTATATGCATCTTTTATTTTGCACTCATTCATTGTAGTTTCTTAGATCCATATTCATATTTCCATTGTTCCGTGCACCCCATCTAGATTCTTTATTTTGTTAGTTGCATGTTTTGGAAATTAGATTAGTTTCTGTTTGGGATTGTTTGATCATTGTTCAAAGTTGTTACATGTTAAATTAGTTTTAGAATGTTTCTTTTTCTAGTTCTAGAAAGTTTATAATTTATGCATATTATGTTTCCATGACTAATTCAATCCTTAGCTTAGGTTAAAAATATTTTCTTTGGCTAGGTTAAGTAGTTTAATTAAGGAGCACTAAATCATACACTCATTTGATTCCTCGTGGGATCGACCTCTATTGCTTGCTTATACTACAACCGATTCTTGCCTTGCAAGTTTTAACTTTAAAATCACATCAAAGATCAAGGGTGGATTTCATCACCATCAATTGGCCTACCTAGGATAATTAGCACCTGATGTGAATTAATTAGAAACTACATAGAGAAGACCTATAGCAGTTATGAGCTCGTAGCACCCTCTTGGAAAGATGCAGACTATTGTCACTCTAGTGGCCCTTGTCTAGTCATCCATGTTTCTACTTAAGCTACTTGCAATGCATATGCCCACGATAACTCAAATCACCTACGACTGACTAAGGAGAGTGTGAAGTGGGTGGTCAATATTAGGATCTAATAGGCACATAGAAGGAAGAATGATTTAAAAGTTACTCCATGGAAGAAAATAAAGAATAATACAAACCTTTTAGTGTATTTGTATTAGGGTTAGGCATAATTGTGTGTTCTTTGTTATGCATCATTTTTGGTTGCAACATATAGTTTAGATTTTCCTTAGTTTAAAATAAAAATAATAAGAAATAAAGGGGGCACTCTTTCATTGTACACAACAAATAGTTTTTGTAATAAATAAATAAGAGTCAACTATACCACTTTCTGGTGTAGGCTTGGCCCTTCGATCTATGAATCATGATCTCATACTCTTAAACTCTTATGATGAGATAGAGAGTTAAAGCAATTAGTCATTATGATCAATGATATTTTGGGCAATTGTGAAAACATGATCTAAGTTTTGCCCATATTAACCCAGCTAAAGAAATGGCCCATGAAGCAAGGATAGAAGGCCATTATCATACTATTTCACTCCCCAATCCTTAGCTTATGAAGCAATGCATGAGATAGAGACAAGTGATAACCCTAATTGGTACAATGCAATAGATGGATTGGTTGATAGGATGATAGCGAATTGAATAGATTACATGCTTTTAGGTAGGTCACCGAGTTATCTAGGTAGCCTCAATAGGAGAATTATTATACCTATTCTAGCCCAATACATCCCACTACCTCATGCCCATCAAGCTCCACCGACAATGTAAATTATCAAGAGCAAGTGAATGGACCCAATGAATTCACGAATCCTAGCAATTATTATTATGCTGAGATTGACTATCATTGATGAGCTAGGCATGCCGAACAACTTTGGTCTCATGATTATCAGGGAAAATCATCATTGTTCCACAGTGCTCAACCTTTTTCCAACACCCCAATGCCAAAGTAGTATGAGCCATTTTTTCCCCACCAGAGGGAAAAATCATTCTAGAAGAGACCCTTCATTTGTATATATAGAATACACTAGAATTCCAAGAAGTGACTAAAAAATATAATGTGCATATGGAATTTCAAAAGGGTCAAATAACTACTTACTTCATTGAAAGGGCTGAGGAAACTAAACAAATAAAGGATAATGAGAACCCCAATAAGGATTATATAGGGTTGAAAATATTATTAAAAGAGTCTTATGAGATAGATAAACTTGAACAATCCCTACAATCAACAAGTAATTATACACTCGAGGCATGTCCTACTTATTTTAAGTTTGATTCTTATCCAGACACCTCCATGGATGATGATAATGCCTTAATGGTTACTAAACCATTTATGAGCACTTCTCAATGGACATCCCAATTATGACCCCTTGCATCTCCTGAGATTCCATTTGAGCCATTCAGTACCAAAGAAGCACTCATTTTAAACCTATAATCTTTATTGATCATTCATAAGATAGATGTTTAAGTTCATCTGACACCTTCCTAGTTATGGCTGAATAGGAGGGAGAGTCTATTGATGTTATGGTCAAACATCAACTAACTCTATGGTGTACATTAGAAGATCTCGAGGGGTTAAGCCCCACTAATTCCCTGCCTCTAGAAAAATAAGAACAACCTTTTAGGAAAATGCAAAGCCAACTTAACCTTCAACTACAAGAAAATGTAATGGAGGAGGAGGAATAATATGTCCTTTTTCAAATTGGCACTATTATTCCTTAACATGGCAATAATTAGGGCCATTCAATTGAAGTTAGTCCCAAAAAATTAAAAATCATGGTGGTCTTTTATGTTCTTATCTTATTACCACCATACACTTCTAGATGCTAAATGTATATTGGCTACCATGAAATTCTTAAATGCAGTGAAGAACTCCTTCATTTAATTACTATAGTTAGGATTAGGATAGATTAGATTGGCTAGATAGTTTTAGGATTAGGATTAGGATAGAGTAAATCATTTAGTTAGATTAGTTTACAGTCATGTAGTTGCACTTGCATTTGTGATCATTATATATTCCGAGCATTCCATTGACCACATCGATAGATTACGGAACTATCCGAGGAGTGCATGTACTATCTTCTCACCCTTTCCTCTTAGGTTTAATATTTCATTTATCCGTGGTATGTAGTTCTAAACATTGAGGACAATGCTTATTTTAAGTCTTGGGGTGGGATATTTCAAATTATGATGTGTTCATTTCAGTAGCATTTGAAAAAATTAAAACTTCTTCAAAAAAAAAATTTAATTGAAAAATTTATGAAAAATTCCTTTACAATGATGAGAATTTAGATTTTCTGAATATTCAGTCCATCTTTTGAACTTTAGATTCTTAATAGATGTTTATACAATTAGTTCATCATTTTATCCTTCTTATAGAGTGTTCCATTAAAAATTAATCTTAGAATAATCATTACACAATAGCTACATATATAGTTTAAGTTGAAGAGAAAATATAACTTAAAGACCCTAAAGAAGACAAGTGGAGACTTATAACCAATGTAAGCTTTAGAACTGATCTTCCTTTTTGAGGGATATGCATATAAATTCAAAATTTTTCTTCAACAAACATGATTTCCTAATTGGTCTCATTATTCTTGCTTTGGTCAATTATTGAGAAAACATCTAAAAGGCTATATGTAATATCAGCTAACTTTAAATTTAAGAAATAATTAATTTTGAGGAATTATGGAAAATTGGAAAAAAATTAAGAAATTTGGAATTTGGAGATAGACTCTTGAGATGAAAACCTTAATAATTGTAATGCACTCAAAAAATAGAATCCAACACCACTAAGAATGCTAAAATCATAGACCAGAGGAAAAATGGCTAATTATTTTAATTTTTGTATTTAATTAAATTATAGAAGGGGGGTAAAATAATACATTCACATGGGGCCTATAGACTGGGTGTGGGGAATCACGAATGATAGCCATTATGGGGAGGCTTTAAATGCATGTGTCTTTTTCCCGCACAGCCATAACTCCCCCCTCAGTTCTTGTGTCACCAACGATGGCGACGACACAAAATGCCAGCAATGACGCGAATATTCCCCTCCTAGGTGCACACGGTGACAAGAAGCCTCTCGTTATGGCTGGCCTGACCAAGGTAGGCCACCCTCCACTATTTTTCCCTTCTTTTTTTGTTGAGTTTTCACTGTTTTTAATTTCGAAAAATGGCATGGATTGCCATTTTTGGGTGAGGTGATGTGCATTATTTTTCTTTTCAAAATAAACCAATGAAACAGTATCATATGCATGATCTAAACCATTCATCTTGTGCATGGTAACATGAAGAACAAACCCATAAATTTTCATGGTAATCAGATGCCTAGGGACACCCAAACACTAAGAAAATAGTAAGAGGAAGATTTTAGAAATGTGATAAAAAAAAATCATGTAAAAACACGAGATAATGATAGAATTTGTTGAAGGAGAGCTTAAAAATGGAGAAAAATGGTGTAAAAATCACACCATTTGGACCACCAAGGGTAGCGGCGGCAATCAGAGTCCAACCATCATCTCCGACGATGGCAGATAAACCGGTCATCGTTCCTAGCGATGGCACCCAGCGAGCGAAGTCGATCCACATGCACAAGGCGAAACACAGCATGACAAGCATAGTCACATGCAACACAACAACTATAGCGACATGAAGGACGACACATGGCGATGTGTGGGCTTCACACGCATGCGGCGCACACACGTGGCATGTGCAACATGATTTAAACCCCTTTTTCTTAATTTTTGGATTCTCTGAGCCATTCATTCATAAAAAATGTGATTTTAGAAGCTACAGAGATCCAAATCGCTATCCAAAAGAGGCATTGCGATCATCTCAACGCCGCAGACCTAAATTCAAGATAAAAACCTAGCTTTAAGCACCTTTTAAATAGTTAAATCACCAAATAACATTAGATTACCTAGATCAAGTCGATCAATGGATGATTAGGCCTTAGAATCTGATTGCATACGTGAGATGATCTAGGAGATTAGAAGAACTGATCTCATTAAATCATCAAGAAAAGTAATCTTAACAATTGATTTGATCAGATGCCTTGGGGTTGACTGATTAAACCGTTATCTGACCGTTAAATCGAGGTATAATTACAGAGACATGTTTAAATGACTAAATAAACACTAAAATTACAAAGTTCATGATAAGAATCGTTAGAATTGATGACCATATGTCAATTATGAATGTTATGGAGAGATCAAACGGTCGGATCGTCTCCAAATCTCACGAGACATTAGGGACTGACCATTTATTGGATAAGGTGCATAAATTAAGTGGATTATGACATGAATTGATGATCAAAGACTACAAATGTTCATCTAGATATATGAAAAATCTACATCTAGTATAGGAGTGACCCAATAGAGGGTCAACCAGATGATATGGGCCATTGATCCAGTGATCAAAGACTTCAATTTGTTATTTTTAGATGTGGGAATGCCAAGTGATAGATGACTTATGATGTGACAGGTACGTCAAAGCACATAGCACAACATTTCCAGCGTGCCTAATTAGAGTACTTGTTAAGCGTTCAATTTTGGTCAAAATACCCCTAATTTAGCATTCAATTAGATCATCTAACCGTTCAATTTTACAAAACTTAGCTTGATTTTGAATTTAAATCTAATTGACCATCCAAACCTTAATTTGTCAAAATCAACGGTTAGATGATCATTAGAGTTCATTAGATGACTAATGTACAGTTCAGATGATTCTAATTTAGTTTTTTCTTTTGCAGATCAACCAAAGGACTCACAAATGGCTATGATTAAAAGTTAACGGTGCATATCATCTTAAAGAGCAATGGATGGACCAGATCACCTATGAAGATGGATGTGATAGTTTCCTAGAAGACAATGGAGCTAAATTTGGAATCATGGAAAAAAGGCAACCCTTTCCCCCACTTCTTTCTTTCCTTTTCTTTTTCTTTTTCTTTTTCTTTCTTTCCTTTCTTTTCTTTTTCCTCCTTTCGTTTTTTTCCTTTTCTCCTTCCTTTTCTATTTTCTTTCTTTTTCCTTCTCCTCTTCCTTTTTCCTTCTTTCCTTCCTTTTTTTTTTCTTTTCTTTTTCCTCCTTTCCTTTTTTTTTTTTCCTTTTCTCCTTCCTTTTCTCTTTTCTTTCTTTTTCCTTTTCTTTTTCCTTCTCCTCTTCCTTTTTGCTTCTTTCCATCCTTTTTTTTTTTTTCTTTTCTTTCTTTCTCTTTCCTTCTTTCTTTTTCCTTCTTTCTTTCCTTTTCTTTTTCCCTTCCTCATCCTCACGTACCCACTTACCTTATTCTCTTTTTGCCTTCCTTCTTAACCGAACCCAACTCTCTCCTCTAGCTTCTTCTCATCTCTCTCCATTCTATCCTCTCTTCCCATCTTCCTCTCTTTCCCAACCGTACCCAACTCTCCCCCACTTCCCATTCTCCCACTTCTCCCTTCTCCTCCTTTTTCCTTCTTCTCATCCCAAGCTCTCTTTCTCTCTCCCTGTATCGTACTCTCCTTTTGCTATCTCCTTCTCCTATCTCAACTATCTCATCCCAAACACACTCTCTCTCTCTCTCTCTCTCTCTCTCTCTCTCTCTCTCTCTCTCTCTCTCTCTCTCTCTCTCTCTTCTACTTCTACTTCTCCTTCTCCATCTTCCTTCACCCCATCATTTTCTTCACTTTCCAACCCCCACCATTTGTCCTCCAGCCAATTCTAGATCATTGTTTTTCTGCCATACCGACATGCCTAGGCTCTAGGTTGCACATCCACGCTAGTGCCCGATGTCAACTAGTTTGCCGTCATCTGCCTAGCAGTACCAAATAGACCGACCAGTACTCCTCTTTGCTCACCCAACTCCTTCGCTCCCTCTGTAGGCTTCTTACCTCTCTTCTTCATCAACAGCATCACCCCTCTACCAGTCGTCTGCTAGTCCCTCTTCCACTGGCGTTGTCTTCATTGTTGCTCCCAGTCCCTCCACTGCATAGAGTGGCATCTGTCCTCTATTCACTGGTGTCTGCCTAGCTACTTGTCAACGCCCGAGTTCCACCCTCCATAGCGCACCGCATCCGCCCACCACGCACCCATCACCGACCAAACGATGTCCTTCTCTAGCCCTTCACCACACCAGATGGGCTCCTTCCCAAATGACGCATCCATCTCCTTCACTTCCGCCTCCCTTAATCCCACAGGATTCTCCCCTTCACGGCATGGGCCGAGGAAGGAAACCCAAGTCGGGTTTCCCTCCTTCTTTCCTCTCTCTTCCACTCCTCTTCTTCCCTCCTCTTCTCTTCTCCTCTCCCTCTCCCTCTCCCTTTCCCTTCTCCTCCAGTCTTCTTCTTCGTAGGGTTTTCGTCTGGTTTTTCTTAAAAATCAGATTTTCCATTTAATTCCCATTTTGCCCCTCTCTCTTTCAAAACAATTACAATTTTGTCCTTTTCTTTTAATTCCATCTGTGTCCCCTTTTTAATTCCATCTGTGTCCCAGTTTATCTCGGTTCTGTTTTATCCATCTTTTTCTTATCCAGGAACTATCCAATTTGCATCAGATCAATTAAGGCCTAACCCATCAACGGGTTAGCCTTAATCAAAACCAAATCTTCAATTTCTCCTTCTTTTCTCATCTGATTTCAAATTAATTTTACAGGTTCATTCTTAGGACATCCCTAGAGATAATTAACGTCTCTAATCTTCAATATGAGATCCATAAACCAATCTGAACCGTCCAAATCTTGAAATCACAATTTAGCCCAGATCTTGACCATTTTGAAGAATCTGTCAAATCCGACCGGCGGATCACTAATCAAGAATGTGTTGAAGATATCTGTAAAGGCGGATCAGCTTTTAGAATACTAGAAGTGAAGATTTTCATAAAGATTGATCTAGGGAAGTAGTTTTTTCTCATTATTTGATTTTGTTTGTTTTCTTTAAGAATTGGAAATTCTGTATTTTTGAGAAGTTTATTAGATCTGAACATTGATTCTCATTTTAATAATTCCAGTAATTTTGAGTGATTTGTTTTTAATTTTACATAATTAAATTTTATTGAAAACTCCATTTTAAATCAAGTCCTCGTGGGATCGACCCGTACTTGCATAAGCTACACTACAATAGCCCGTGCACTTGCGGTAAAACAATTAGCAAGTTTTTGGTGCTGTTGCCAGGGACTTGGAAAGGAGTTTTCATAAAATTTAATTAAAAAATCCAAAAAAAAATCAAAAAATTTTAAAAAAAATACATAAAATTAGGAATTGCAATTTTTAGCATTTTAGGAAATTTTAAGTGCATTTTTCAATTTTTTTTAAGGCATAATCACCTTGTTTCCTGAATTTGGTACTAATTTCTAATTTGATTTTTCAGGAAATTGGAAAGTGGAGGAATTTGGCAAGTGGATCTTCACCAAAATGGAAACTTCCCTGCTTTCCTAGAATAGGACTTTCGTTTTCCTTTTGAGTGAATCTTGTAGTGAGGATCCTTGTAAATTGCAATTTTCATTTTAAATTTTAAAGGGTTGTATAATACAGGGCAAGTGTGGGATAAGGTGGCCCACACTTGATCTTCATCAGAAACCCCACTATGAGTTTCCTCACTCATTTATTTCCTAGATTAAGATTTGCATTTAGAATAATTTACATTGTTTGGTAGTGTAACTCATATAGAAGCATTTTTTTATAATTGTTGCATTTTAGGATTTTGCATTAGTTTACTGCTTTTAATTGCATTCTTAGGGCATGTTTAATGTTTTAAGGTGATTTATATGCTGATTGAATTGCGATGGTGTGTGAAAATTAATTAGTAAGGGCACCCTACCCCCATAAGATCAAGGGTGGATTTCATCACCACCTCTTGGCCCACTTAGGATAATCACCTCAAGCGTGCAAACCTTCCTTTCACGTTAATTTAAAATCAATCAGAAGAGACCTATAGGGCCATCATATGCTCGTAGGACCCTCTTAATAGGATGCGATTTACTATCAATCCAGTGGCTTTTGATCACTGTGGTTATTGGGGGTTACTTAATAGAGCCTCGCTCTTCCCCCACCTCCTATTGACGTTTGTTGAGGTCTAAATGCCTCCTTACACGAGGGTTGTATTAACCACCTTGGTTAGAACCTAATTAGTAAGCAGTAATCAACTCCTAAAGAGAGGAGGAGTGCTAGTCTAGGCTAATAAAAGCATCGTCCCCACAGAAAATCAAGAAAATCAAATATATTCCTGCTTATTAGCCTTAGGATTATTTGAGTGTGCCCTTTTGTTTGCGCATCATTCTAGAAGTTAGGTTGCATCATTTAGGTTAATTTTCTCAAAACAACAAAAAAAACAAAAAACAAAAAGAAGCTTCCCTTGTATGCACTTTTGGAGATGCGACAAAACCGGAAGGTTAGTCAAGTACGACCAAAAAGACATACAGTAAGATCAAGCCACATCTATGACTGATCAACGCTCAAAGGGTAATTCACCCCATGGAAGTCAAGGGGCTCCACTCATCATGAATGAGGACCCACCACCCTTGATGGACAATGAATATCAACCTCCACCAAGGAGGAATAATCATCAACCAAATAGAGATTGGAGAAGAAACAATAGGGAGTGGGACCAGCAAAGTGAACATGGGGATGATAATATTGAGGGTTATCAAAACTTTCGTGGTAGAACTTTAAAAGACTACCTTCAGCCTACAGGCACCAGCACACCATCCTATGTAATTCTTCCTCAAAATGTTGGTACGTTAGAATTAAAAATGGGAGTAATCCAATTACTTCCCAGATTCCATGGTTTAGATAGTGAGAGTCCTTATTTGTACCTTAAAGAATTTGATGAGGTATGTAGTACCCAACGAACACAAAATATAGGTCTAGATACTATCAGGCTTAAACTTTTTCCTTTCTCTTTAAAGGAAAAAGCAAAAATGTGGTTTAATGCACTGCCATCAGGTTCCATAAGAACCTGGAATGAAATGACTAGGGAATTCTTAAAGAAGTTTTTCCCTACCCATAAAACAAATACGCTTCGCTGCAAGATAATGAACTTTACCCAAAAGGATAAAGAATCATTCTATCAATGCTGGGAAAGGTTCAAAGAACTACAACTCACTTGCCCACATCATGGCTATGAACCATGGCGCATCATCAGCTTCTTTTATGAAGGACTAAATTCTAACATGCGCCAGTTTGTAGAGATGATGTGTAATGGTAACTTTCTCAACAAACAACCAGATGAGGCGGAAGAGTATTTGGAATGGCTAGCTGAAAGTGTACAAACCTGGGCTGACTCAGAAAGAATAGAACATACAGATAGACCTAAGCCCAATAACACCCATGCTAGGGGAGGCATGTATGCTATGTCTGAAAAAGATGATATCAATGCCAAAGTAGCATCCCTAGCAAGAAAAGTAGAAGCCATAGAAATGGGAAAGAAAAACTCAAATAAAGAAGAACAAGTGTGTAGCATTTGTGAAAGTACGTCACATCTTACTCAGGAATGTCCTACAATCCCTGCTTTTCAAGATGTACTTCATGATCAGGCTAATGCACTTAACACATATAAAAGACCTTTCTCCTCATATTCAGACACTTATAATCCCAACTCCAGAAACCATCCAAACTTTAGTTGGGAAAATGGATCTACTGCTAATGTTCCACAACCAGGACAATATCAACCTCATCAACAAAACTAAGGACTTCTTACCTTACCTTATCAAACTCATCAACCTCCTTCTGGACCTTACTTGCCCCCACATAAAAGGCATGTTGAGGATAATCAAAAAGTTCAAAACCAGGAAAGGAAAATTTCTCAATTAGAAAGTCAAATAAAACAAACCAACCAGTCCATGAATGAATTAAAAAACATGATGAGTCAAATGATGCAAAGTATGGAAAAAGGAAAATTCCCAGCTCAATCGCAAGCAAACCCTAAGGGAGTGCATGCGGTTAGCATTAATGCATCTGATGAGGGGTAATAGAGGATGTGTTAGTCCAGATAGAACAATTTTGCTTCCCTGTAGATTTTCTAGTTCTAGATACACAACCGGTGGTGAATGAGAAGAATGAAATACCAGTCATCTTGGGACAACCATTTTTGGGTACGTCCAATGCCTTAATCAACTGTAGAAATGGTATCATGAAAATATCCTTTGGCAATATGACATTAGAGCTAAACATCTTTAACATTTGTAACCAACCTAGTGAACCTACTGATGATTTGCATAGTGTTAACATGATCAATTCAGTTGTGCAAGATCAGTTTCAGTCGTCTTCCTTGTTGGACCCATTGGAGGCCTGTTTGGCCCATTTTAATGAGTTTAATGAGGATGCATTAATAGACGAAGTTAATGTCCTCCTTGATTCTGTACTTATCATGGATACAGGAAAATGGAAACCTCATTTTGAGGAGCTTCCACTAAGTGAGATCACTTCCCTCCCATCATCTGTAGAACCCCTTACAGAGCCTGAAATTCCAAATAAGCCTTTTAATGCAGAATATGTATCCAATTGGGACCTACAGTCTTCATTTGAACAATCATTAAATAAGAAATTAAGCCCGCTTGAAGTATTGCATGTGCCAATAGAACATGAAAAGAAAGAGTCCATCGATATACTGTCCATACATCAACCGACTTTAAGGTACACACTAGAAGATCATCAGGATGTAAGCAAAACCATGCCCCCTCCTCTATTAATACCTGAACAATCTTTTAAGAGACGACATAGTCACTTATACCTTAATTTCAGGAAAATGTAAGGGAAAAGGAGGACCATTCACATCCATTTGGTTCAATAGAATTCAAATTTGCGGTAGTTCACATTGTTATAAAGATTCCACCACCTAAATTTTCAAGGTGGAGGAGTTATATTGATCATCATGAAATTTTGAAGATAGGAGATCATCAAAGTGGTCTCATTCAAGTTACATTCATGGTAGTCTACTGTGTTATAATTCTACCATCACCAAAAATTTCAAGGTGGATGAACTATATAGACTATTGTGAGATTTTGAAGTGGTGTGAGAAATCTTTCCATTTCATTATTGGAATCAGGAAAACACAAAGATAAATGAGGATATATGTCTGGCTGAATATGTTAAACTTAGCGCTCCCTGGGAGGCAACCCAGAGTTTTTCATTTTTGTTGTTTCCTACATCACCCATATTCATTTTAGGTCCTACTTTTTAAACATTGAGGACAATGTTTCTCTCAAGTTGGGGGGTGTAGAATTCTAGCAAATTTTAGTTTTTTTAGGTTTTTAGGTGATTTCCTTGATTTTTCAAAAGAGAGAGAGAGAGAGAGAGAGAGAGAGAGAGAGAGAGAGAGAGAGAGAGAGAGAGAGAGAGAGAGAGAGAGAGAGAGAGAAAATTTTTGAAATTTTTTAGGTTAATTCCTATACCATGATGAGAATTGGATTTTCTGAAGTATAATCTAGATAACTTTAGCTTATTAATGGAATTGAATATGATTAATTCCTCTTTTTACTCATTTTCTAAAGTATTCTATGAAAGTAAAGTCTCAGATCACATATGTACATGCAGTTGCGAATAGATAGTCTAGATTGATAAGTGGCTATAACTTAGATATCCTGAAGAAATTCAGTGGAGACCTATAACCTAAGTGAGTTTTTTGAGCTATTCATCCTTTTTTTAGAGGTTATAAATGTTTCTAATTTTATTCAGCGTGCTTCAAGAAAATTGATCCCAAATTCTTAATTTTGGTTAATTACCTGAATAATTAAAATATTGCCTTTAAAATGTTGGAAGTTCATTGAATTTGATGGATTATAGGAAACCTAGAAAATGACTTAGGCCATCCTTGTTGTTACCCTAGAGACATAAAGCCTACCCAGAAGTATTGTTACCACTAGTTAGCCAACTTGAGCCTTTTATAAAGCCTTTTCTTTTGTCAACCAAATTATCCTTTACCTATATTAACCCAATATAAATTATCCATTACCGATTTTCTTTGAAAAATAAGTTAGAGAAGAATCAAGAAATACCTTTTAGTTGTAATGAAAGTAGAAAGTGGATATCAAGAAAAGAAAGAGTCTTCAAAGTGATTCAAAAGTATTGAAATATAAAGAAAAGATTGAAAAAAAAAAGGAAGAAAGAAAAAAGAAGATGTCTGAAGAATACAAAGAAAAGTGGAAAAAAAAGAAATATTCACTTCATCAAAGAAAAAAAAAAGTTATCAACTTTAGAAGACCTCTATTTATTTTTGAAGAAACTTTGAATATCCTTATACCCTTTCTTTGGTACCCTGTCCTAAGCCTATGTTTTGTCCCAATTAAAGACCTATTGATTCTAGGAGAAATATAGTCTTGATGAGGAAATGAATGGATATAATATAAAAGAGTGGTATTTCTAAATGTTTAAAGGTAATGGCATCTATTCTAAAGGGATCAAAACAATTAAAATCCTTAGTAACTCCCGTTTTTCATGAGTACATGTGAGATAATTTTGCTTTTATTGACTCTGTCACATAATTAAAAGAGAGATATGATTTGAACCTTCTATCTGAGAGATGTTGTTTCTAAGTGTATATCATTAGTGAGGCTTGAGGTCAGAATACATTTCGAATGGAGTTCAAAAGTTAGAAGTTTACTTAGAGATTAAGATGATTCTATATGTAAACTGTACATGCACACACTCACTCTGAGATCTGAGCTTAAGTGGAATGATTTTGGCATATGGGTAGGGTTTTGAATTTTTAAGTCATTTTTATTAGTATGCTAAAGTGATGTGATTTATTGAAGATAATTCTCTGAGAAAAAAAAAGAAAGAAGAAGAAGAAGAGGAGTTGACTTAAAATTTGAAATCTTGAAATTTGGTTTTTCACATGTTTTGCTCGGGACTAGCAAAATGCTGGTTGGGGTGTGTGTCAAGTGTTCAATTTTGGTTAAAATACCCCTAATTTAGCATTCAATTAGATCGTCTAACCATTCAATTTTACAAAATTTAGCTTGATTTTGAATTTAAATCCAATTGACCATCCAAACCTTAATTTGTCAAAATCAATGGTCAGATGATCATTAGAGTTCATTAGATGATTAATGTACGGTTTAGATGATTCTAATTTAGTTTTTTCTTTTGCAGATCAACCAAAGGACTCACAGACGGCTATGATTAAAAGTTAACGGTGCAGATCATCTTAATGAGCAATGGATGGACCATATCACCCATGAAGATGGATGTGATAGTTTCCTAGAAGACAATGGAACTAAATTTTGAATCATGGAGAAAAAGGCAACCCTTTCCCCCACTTCTTTCTTTCCTTTTCTTTTTCTTTTTTCTTTTTCTTTCTTTCCTTTCTTTTCTTTTCCCTCCTTTCCTTTTTTTCCTTTTTCTCCTTTTTTCCTTCCTTTTCTCTTTTCTTTCTTTTTCCTTTTCCTTTTCCTTTTCCTTTTCCTTCTCCTCTTCCTTTTTCCTTCTTTCCTTCCTTGTTTTTCTTTTCTTTTCTTTCTTTTTCCTTCTTTCCTTTTCCTTTTCCTTTTCCTTCTTTCTTTCCTTTTCTTTTTCCCTTCCTCATTCTCACGTACCCACTTTCCTTATTCTCTTTTTGCCTTCCTTCTTAACCGAACCCAACTCTCTCCTCTAGCTTCTTCTCATCTCTCTCCATTCTATCCTCTCTTCCCATCTTCCTCTCTTTCCCAACCATACCCAACTCTCCCCCACTTCCCATTCTCCCACTTCTCCCTTCTCCTCCTTTTTCCTTCTTCTCATCCCAAGCTCTCTTTCTATCTCTCCCTCTCTCGTACTCTCCTTTTGCTATCTCCTTCTCCTATCTCAACTATCTTATCCCAATCTCTCTCTCTCTCTCTCTCTCTCTCTCTCTCTCTCTCTCTCTCTCTCTCTCTCTCTCTCTCTCTCTCTCTCTCTCTCTCTCTCTCTCCTTCTCCATCCTCCTTCACCCCATCATTTTCTTCACTTTCCAACCCCCACCATCTGTCCTCTAGCCAATTCTAGATCATTGTTTTTCTGCCATCCCGACATGCCTAGGCTCTAGGTTGCACATCCACGCTAGTGCCCGATGTCAACTAGTTTGCTGTCATCTGCCTAGCAGTACCAAATAGACCAACCATTACTCCTCTTTGCTCACCCAACTCCTTCGCTCCCTCTGTAGGCTTCTTACCTCTCTTCTTCATCAACAGCATCACCCCTCTACCAATTGTCTGCTAGTCCCTCTTCCACTGGCGTCATCTTCATTGTTGTTCCCAGTCCTTCCACTGCACAGAGTGGCATCTGTCCTCTATTCACCGATGTCTGCCTAGCTACTCGTCAACGCCCAAGTTCCACCCTCCATAGCGCACCGCATCTGCCCACCACGCACCCATCACCGACCAGACGACGTCCTTCTCTAGCCCTTCACCACACCAGACGGGCTCCTTCCCAGACGACGCATCCATCTCCTTCACTTCCATCTCCCTTAATCCAGCAGGATTCTCCCCTTCACGGCACGGGCCGGGGAAGGAAACCCAAGTCGGGTTTCCCTCCTTCTTTCCTCTCTCTTCCTCTCCTCTTCTTCCCTCCTCCTCTCTTCTCCTCTCCCTCTCCCTTTCCCTTCTCCTCTGGTCTTCTTCTTCGCAAGGTTTTCGTCTGGTTTTTCTTAAAAACCAGATTTCCCATTTAATTCCCGTTTTGCCCCTCTCTCTTTCAAGACAATTACAATTCTGTCCTTTTCTTTTAATTCCATATGTGTCCCAGTTTATCTCGGTTCTGTTTTATCCATCATTTTCTTATCCAGGAACTGTCCAATCTAAATCAGATCAATTAAGGCCTAACCCATCAATGGGTTAGCCTTAATCAAAACCAAATCTTCAATTTCTCCTTCTTTTCTCATTTGATTTCAAATTAATTTTATAGGTTCATTCTTAGGACATCCCTAGAGATAATCAACGTCTCTGATCTTCAATATGAGATCCATAAACCAATCTGAACCGTCCAAATCTTGAAATCACAATTTAGCCCAGATCTTGACCATTTTGAAGAATCTGTCAAATCGACCGGTGGATCACTAATCAAGAACGTGTTGAAGATATCTGTAAAGGTGGATTAGCTTTTAGAATACCAGAAGTGAAGATTTTGATAGAGATTGATCTAGGAAAGTAGTGTTTTCTCATTATTTGATTTTGTTTGTTTTCTTTAAGAACTGAAAATTCTGTATTTTTGAGAAGTTTATTAGATCTGAACATTGATTCTTATTTTAATAATTCCAGTAATTTTGAGTGATTTTTTTTTAATTTTACATAATTAAATTTTATTGAAAACTCCATTTTAAATCAAGTCCTCGTGGGATCGACCCATACTTGCATAAGCTACACTACAATAGCCCGTGCACTTGCGGTTAAACAATCAACAGTACTACATTTGTTGAGGTTGGTGATTACATTTTAAGAATTTTCCTTAATTTCATGATCATGACTTCTCTATTGAAATTCTTAAGGCAGGTGTTTTATGCCCTATCGTGTTTGTTAAAATGTGTTTATTACTTTGCTTTTGATAGCATGATATTGATTATACGATTATCCACGTTTTCACATGTGATGGTTTATACTTTATCATGTGTTTTAATTCAGTTTATTGAGGTTTATTTCACTTGGGAGTTTTCCATGATTTATAGCATGTTTTGCTGCTTTATGACAGGTCTTTCTACCAAGTGGGTACAATGTTAGGAGAGTTGTAGGGTTGGCCACCCACCCTCTGACTTTGTGATGATGATGATTAGTCACTACCCTTGAGTGGTACAAGGCCAAGTACGTAGGTGGTGGTATCATGGGTAGTCCCTCCTACGAGTTCGTTCCTCCCAATGGGGATAGAGAAAGTCTCCCATTATGGTGTTGACGAAGGGCGGCAGTTGTTGAGATCCTTGTGTGGTTGCCACTGCAACATAGTAGCCCATACACTTATTCTGTATGCTCATCTGGTATTCATATGTAGGTGAAGCCTATGTGGGTGGCTACATGTGGGCAGGCTTATGGTCTGGGTGAGCTACCTGGTGTGTGAGCTACAGGCAAGGAAGTCGCCTATGTGAGGAAGCCTATGGGCTAGGCGAGCTACAGGCAAGGAAGTCGCCTATGTGGGCAAGCTTATCGGCTGAGCGAGCTACCTGGTGTACGAGCTACAGGCGAGGGACTCTGAATTTGGTATGAGTACTCACTACTGGTGATTGAGTGTCATGGAACACTCTTAGGGCTTGTTTTGTACGGTGCCCTATTCTATCATGACATGCATTATATTTTGATGTGGACATAGATTCTTATTGTGTTTCATGGATGCTCATCTATGTTTTGATCATGCCTTGCATGCCATGATGTTTTGCTTTGATATTGCCTTGCCTCAAACGAAAAGCATGTTTTAACCCTGATTGTTTTGTTCAGATTTATGATATTCATGATCTTTACATTCTGAATGCTTGATGATTTCATTTGCCTTATAAATGATTTACTCTATTGATATTTGTCATGATATTGGTACTCTTCCTAAGTGTTTATTGCATGTTTTATTTCTCATAATCACCTGCACAAGCACAGCTTGCTGAGGCATTGCTTTGTTTTGTAATGCCTCAGATTTAGAGCGTGATAGTCAAAAAGGAAAGTGGGTGGATCAGCATGGACTTAGAAGAGGACTTGAGGACCATCTACCATCTTGTGTTCAAAGACTAATTAGTGTATGTCACTCAGACTTCATTAGACCTTTTTAGGACTGTACTTGGAGGTTATATATTTGGATGGATTGGACCCACACTATTATATAGGGTACATTTATTTACAGATGTAGTTGATGTAGTGATCATGGATGGAACCTAGAGGCTTTTGGACTTGTATTATTATTGTCCTTTCTCAGCTTGTGTATTTATCATAGTTTTAAATCAAGCATGCTCAGAGCATCTGGATTTGATTTTATTTATTGTCGTAGTTTTGGAATGTGGTTGACCCTCGAGGTTTTTGTTTTTAGTTAATTCTTTTAACGCTACGTAAGAATTATAAATCTTGAGTTTTTGTTTTCAAGGATCCTGCCTATTTTTCTTAAAAATATATTATTATTATTATTATTATTACAACTTTGAAAAAAGGTTTAGAAAAATCTGGGGTGTCACAATTTGGTATCAGAGCCCAGGTTTATTCCATCACCACCACTTTAAAGGTCCAATTAAAGTTACAGGCCATAAGTTCATGACTTAGATAGAGATAGGAGAAATACTTATACAATGTGATATTGGGTTGTTAACAAATGGCTCCTTGACAGAGGACTAGGAACACCCCTGCTCCATCAGTTGCTACCCTTGCCGCGACAGTAAGGCAAGAGGATTAGGAGGCAGATGTAGTGGCCCAGATAGTTTAGGGCCTTATGCCACATCTCACTTAGTAGATTATATAGCAGGTCTAAGCAGAAATGCAAGCTATGCACTCTGCCCACCCAGGAATCACTACAGCAGTCCGCAAGGACACATCAGTGCAGTCATCCCACCTGGTACAGACAACTCCTATGCCAGGAGTTATAGAGGGAGGATCCTCAAGCATATGCATTTCATCGACTAAGCAACTCGAGAGGTTTCAAAGTATGGCACCCACCTTCCATAGGGAAAGAGATACAATAGTGGCAAAGAGATGACTATTTGAGGTAGAGAAGGCCTTTAAGGGGATGGAGGTCCCACTTAAGGATCAGGTCAAACAGCGACATACTTATTAACTTGAGAGGCTAGGTTTTGGTGGAAGACTCAACAGCAGATGCGCCCTCCATCCTCAACACCACTTTTATAGGAGGATTTTTGAAGAGTAGTACTTCCCTCCTCATGCCTTACATGCTATGAAGAGGGAGTTCACCACATTGGCATAGGGGAGTATGATGGTTCAATAGTATCTTAACTTATTCACTAGACTATGGAGATTCGTAGCTGCCCCTTTTGCCTCAAATCAATAGGCGATGGATAGATTTATCAACAGGTTGATGCTGTAGTTGAGACACAAGGTGCTTATCTCACACTCGACTACAGTGAGACAGACGACAAACATGACTTCCATGCTTGAGAGAAACCTTGTGCAGAGTAAAGGAGAGATGTTTCAACCCTGAAAGGGCAAGAGGCCCTTTTCATCCATGTAGCCCCATGGGGCTCCAAACTAGCAATACCCTCCTAGACAAAGGAGAGACTAAAGTAGGAGAGCATGCCCTCATTGTAAGAGCCGACACTTGGGGTGACTATGCCCAGGACAGGGCCATCAGCATTAGGCCCCATAGCAATGCCACCACCAGCAGCAACAGGATTAAGAGGTCAGGGATATAGGCCAGCGAGGACCGATGCTACCATGGAGCCAGCACTGTGTAGTCAGGGACGCTTCTTTGTCATTACTTCAGGATAGGCACAGGCCTCAAACCAGATGGTGGAAGGTACTTTTATGGCAGCTGATAGGCATGCCAAAGTTCATTTTGACTCGGGGTCTACCATTCATTTATTACACATACATTTGCATCATGTCTTGACTTGCACACGTGTGAGTTAGCATTTGGGTTAAACATATTGATGTCAGCAGGAGAGACCATGGAGGCTATTGAGTACCTTGAGGGGGTACCGGTGGAGATGTTAGGTGTTAGGATGGATGCTAATCTCATTCTTTTAGATATGGTGGATTATGACATTATCTTAGGGATGGACTAGTTAGTGATGTTTTGGGTTACGATAGACAGCCGGAAGAAGCAAATCAGATGTTGTGTACCAGATCAACCTATGATCGTAGTCCAGGGCAAGAGGAGCATTAGTAGCCTTTGTGTTATCTCAGCCATGAGAGTGGCTTAGTGTTACGCTCGAGGCAACCGAGTGCTTTTGGCCTGTGTGACGACGATTGACAGTGAGCTGCCAAGACTACCCCCATGCAGGGAGAATGATTTTACCATAGACTTGGTGACAGACACAACACCTATCTCTAAGGCGCCTTCCAAGATGGCCCCTGCAGAGTTGAGAGAGCTCCAAGTACAGTTACAGGGGCTTCTGGATAAGGGTTTCATCAGGCCGAGTGGATCTCCTTGGGGAGCACCAGTCCTCTTCATTAAGAAGAAGGATGGGTCTTTGAGGCTGTGCGTAGATTATTGGTTACTAAATGGTTACTATGAAGAACCGGATACTTTGCCCCGTATTAACGACTTGTTTGACCAGTTGCAGTTGGCACAAGTATTCTCTAAGATTGACTTAAAATCAAGCTATCACTAGTTGAGGATTAGGGAGGAGGATATCCCTAAGACTGCGTTCAGCAGTCGGTATGGCCACTATGAGTTCTTAGTGATGCCCTTTGGTTTGACGAATGCGCTGATAGTGGTCATTGACTTGATCAATAGGGTATTCCAAGCTTATTTGGATATGTTCATGATTGTATTCGTGGATGATATCCTGGTCTACTCTCCTAGCCACAAGGCTCACAGGGAGTATCTTCACACCGTGTTAGACACACTTCGCCATAATCATTTGTATGTGAAGCTCAATAAGTGCAACTTCTGGTTAGAATAGGTACAGTTTTTGGGGCACGTGGTGTCCAATGATGGTGTGGCCATGGACCCAACTAAGGTGGAGGTGGTTTTGCACTATGAGAGGCCTACGATAGTGATAGAGATTCCTAGCTTTGTCAGCTTGGTAGGTTACTATAGACGATTCATTGAGGGGTTCTCGAGGATTGCCTTGCCCATGACCACCTTGACTTGGAAGGACACCGGGTTTTTCTAGACTGACGCTTGTGAGCAGAGCATTTAGGTGCTCAAGGAGAGACTGACTACTGTGCCAGTACTGGCCCTACCTTCAGGTTCGGGTGGCTACGTGGTGTTTTGTCATGCATCAGGCATAGGTTTAGGAGTAATGTTGATGCAGCATGAGAGGGTTATCGCCTATGCATCTAGACAGCTGAAGATGTATGAGGTGACCTATCTGACCCATGATTTAGAGTTGGCAATAGTCGTATTTGTGCTAAAGTCCTAGAGACACTATTTGTACAATGAGAAATTTGAGGTATACACTGACCACAAGAGCCTCAAGTATTTCTTCATACAGAGCGATTTGAAAATGAGACAGCGGAGATGGATGGAGAATACCTTAAGGACTTCAACTTTAACATACGATACCACCCAGGAAAGGCCAATGTTGTAGCTAATGCCTTGAGCAGAAAGTCGAGGGTGATGATTGCTAACCTCTTGACTCGATCCAGGTTTCTTGACAGGATCCTTTAGGCATAAATGAGTGATACTAAGACATAGGGCATGGCCAATAAAGCCGATTTTTCTAAAGGGCTTAATGGAGCTATCAGGTATAGGGGCAGATTTGTGATACCCGTAGATGATCAGTTGAGACATGACTTGCTCTAGGAGGTGCACTAGTCTTCATATTCTATTCATCCCAGAGGTAGGAAGATGTACTAGGATCTTAGACAACATTTTTTGTGGAATGGGATGAAGAGGGATGTCAATGAGTGTGTGGCACAATGCTTGACCTATCAACAGGTCAAGACAGAGCATCTATGACCATTGAGGTTGTTGCAAACATTAGACCTTCTAAAGTGGAAGTGGGACCACATTACCATGGATTTTATAGTGGTCCTGCTGACGACTGCTAGCGGGCATGACATGATATGGGTTGTGGTTGACAGATTGACAAAGTCTACCCATTTCCTCCCCATCAGATAGACTCAGACCATGGACAATTTGGCTAAGCTGTATATTAGGGAGATCATGAGCTTACATGGGGTACCCTTGATAATTATTTCAAATCAAGACACACGGTTCACCTCGAAGTACTGGCAAAGTGTACAGGAGGCGCTGAGGTCGAGGTTGAGATTCAGTACATCATTCCACCTACAGACGGATGGCCAGTCTAAGAGGGCCATTCAGACTATTGAGGACATGTTGAGGGCCTGTTTCATGGATTAGAGGGATAGCTAGGATGAGCATTTGCCACTAGTGGAGTTTGCATATAATAACAGCTACCATACGAGTATCGACATGACGCCTTATGAGGTGCTTTATGGCAGACCCTGTCAATCTCCCTTGTGCTGGAGTGATGTGGGGAAGAGATGAGTGGTAAAGTCTGAGTTAATTTAGTAGTGCGTAGAGAAGGTTCGACTCATTCGGAGACAACTATTGATAGCTCACAGCCGCCAAAAGAGCTATGCTGATAGGAGACGGAAGGACTTGGAATTTGAGCTTGGGGAGCATGTATTTTTTAGAGTTTCTCCTATGAAGGGAGTGATGAGATTTGGTGTCAGAGGGAAGCTCAACCCCAGATATATTGATCCTTTAGAGATCCTAAGTAGAGTTGGACTTGTTGCTTATTAGTTAGCCTTGCCCCCTCAATTGGTTGGAGTAAAAGATGTCTTCCATATTTCCATGTTGGGGAAGAACATGCTGGATCCATTCCACGTACTAGAGCAGATCCTAAGAGAGGTACGACTTGATTTGACATTTGAGGAGCACCCTATATGGATCTTGGATAGCAAGATCTAGGAGTTGAGGACTAAGACCATCATTCCTCTAATCAAGGTCCTTTGGCAGCATCACTCAGAGCAAGAGGTTATGTGGGAGACGGAGGACAAAATGGGACATACCCATCCAAAGCCCTTCTCTTGAGGTACGTATATTTTAAAGTTTGAGGATGAAATTTTCTATAAGGTTGGTAGGATGTAATATCTGCTATCTTTAAATTCAAGAAATAATTAATTTTGTGAAATTATGGGAAATTGGAAAAAAAAATTGAGAAAAATGGAATTTGGAGATAGAATCTTGAGTTGAAAACCTTAATAATTGTAATGTACTCAAAAAATGGAATCCAACATCACTCACATAATCATCATCATCATCATCATCAAGACCTTATCCCAATTAGGAGTAGGCCACATGAATCTTATTCCTCCATTCCACTCTATTAAATACCATGGCTTCATTTAGTCCCAAAGTTTTTAAATCTTTCCTCACCACTTCTATCCACATTCTTTTGGGCCTTCCCCTTGCCCTTTCCTTCTACTTGTATTGCCTCACTCCTTCTAACTGGTGCCGTTGTTGGTCTCCTTTGAACATGTCCAAGCCATCTAAGTCTAGTCTCCCTCATCTTATTACCTATTGGTGCTACCCCTAAATTTTCTGTAATATTTTCATTTCCAATTCTATCCTTTCTTGTCTTACCACTCATCCATCTCAACATCCTCATTTCTGTGACACTCATCCTATGAGTATGATGTTCCTTAACTACCCACTACTCTGATCCATAAACATAGCTGACCTTATAGCCATCCTATAGAATTTTTCTTTTAGTTTGAATGGCACCCGCCGATCACATAAAACTCTAGGTGCACATCCCCATTTTTTCCAACCCACTTAGATTCTCTGGGTAACCTCCCTCTCAATCCCTCCACTCTCATGGGTCAATGATCCTACGTACCAAAAGTGGTCTTTCACGGGGACTTCTTGGTTATCAATCTTGACTGGTGTTTCACTCATACTCTCCTTTCTAAAATTACATTCCATATATTCTATTTTAGTTCTACCAATTTTAAATCCTTCAAATTCTAATGCTTCTCTCCATAACTCTAGCTTTATGTTTACACCCTCCCTTATCTCATCAAGTAGGACTATATCATCTACAAATAGCATGCACCAGGGAATCTCCTCATGCAGATGTTTTTTTAACTCATCCATAACTAAGGTGAAAAGGTATGGACTTAATGCCGATCCTTGATGCAATCCTACAGTGATAGGAAAATCACCAATCATGCCACTAGTGGTCTTAACATTTGTTACCGCTCCCTTATACATATCTTTAATTATGTCTATATACCCCTAAGAAACCCCTTTAGTACCTAACACCCTCTATATTAACTCTTTAGGGACTCTATCATAAGCTTTCTCTAAGTCAATAAAGACATGTGGAGGTCTTTCCTCCCCTCCCTATATTTCTCTACTAATTGTCTTAGTAAGAAAATAGCTTCCATGATAGACCTCCTAGGCGTGAAACCAAACTGATTCTCCAATACACTTGTTTCATGCCGTAGCCTCTTCTCAATTACTCTTTCAAAAAGTTTCATGGTGTGGCTCATAAGTTTGATCCCTCGATAATTAGTGCAACTCTGAATGTCTCCTTTATTCTTATAGATTAGTACAATAGAGCTTTTCCTCCACTCATCAGGCATTTTCTTTGATTTTATAATCTTGTTAAACAACTTCGTCAACCAAACTACCCCAATATCTCCCATATGCTTCCAAACCTCTAAGGGTATACCATCAGGCCCCATGGCCTTTCCTGATTTCATGTTTTTCAAGGCCTCTTGTACTTCAAGTATTCTAATCCTACGTTTATATCTATAATATCCAATGTTATTTAGATTTATAGTATTTTCAATCCCTATATTCTCAGAGCCATTGTCATTTAACAATTTTTGAAAGTATGTTTTCCACCTTTGTTTGATCTCATCATCTTTGACTAATACCCTTAAATCATCTCTTCTAATACACCTAACATGATCTAAGTCCTTACCCTTCTGTTCTCTTACTTTTGCAAGTTTAAACACATCTTTCTCACCTTGTCTTGTTCCTAATCTATTATAAAGCTCATCATATGCTTTAAGTTTAGCCTCACTTACTATTCTCTTAGCAATGTTTTTAACATTCTTATATTGTTCATAGTTTTTATTATTTCTAATCTTCTACCATGCTTTAAAACGCATTAGTTTTTCTTTCATAACTTTTTACACTATTTCACTCCACCACCATGCTTTCTTTACTAATAGCCTTTTACCCTTAGATACTCCTAAGACATCTTTTGCCACTTTCTTAATGGACTCAACCATAGTAGTCCACATGGTATTTACTTCTATTTCATAGTCCAATTTTCTTCTACCATCAACTTATTTTTTAAATAGGTTATTTTCTCTCTTTTTAAGTTCCACCACTTAGTTTTTGAATTTGTATTAATTTCAGTTCTTTTACTCCATCTTTTGATATGGATATCCATAACCATTAACCTATGTTGTGAGGTTAAACTCTCACCGGGTATCACCTTACAATCCTTACATATAGTTCGTTCATTATTCCTAAGTAGAAAAAAGTTTATTTGGCTTTTATGAAGTCCACTTTTAAAGGTTATTAAGTATTCATCCCTCTTCTTAAAGAGTGTATTTGCAATGGATAGGTTATATGACAAAGCAAAATCGAGAATATTCTCCCCATCTCATTTCATTCACCTATACCATACCCTCCGTGTATTCTATCATAACCTTCCTTATCTTTTCCTACATGGCCATTTAAGTCTGCTCCTATAAGTATCCCCTCAGTGTTGGGAATTTGTTGCACGACTCCCTCCATATCTTCCCAAAACTGTCTCTTGATTATATCTTGTGACCCTACTTGTGGTGCATATGCACTTATAACATTTATAATTTGCTCTCCTAGAACAATTATTATTATTATAATTCTATCACTGATTCTTTTAACATCCACAACTTTATCCCTTAATTCCTTATCCACTATTATTCCTACACCATTTCTGTTATTTTCCTTTCCTACGTACCATAATTTATACCCATATATTTCTCTAGCTTTAGCCCTTGTCCACTTGGTTTTTTGAATACAAGCGATGTTAACTCTCCTCTATTTCATCGTATCTACAAACTCCAAACTCTTACCTGTCAGTGTCCCTATATTCCATGTAGTGATCCTAACCTTATGTTTTGGAGATACCCTGTTTACTATCACCTTTCTCAACCTCCATGGTGTGAACCCATGTCCACTTTTCACTGCACTTGGGTTTTGATGTAGCACGTCGCTTCCGAGGGGACGCTTGAACAGCCCTTGCCCATTTTTCACTACACTCGGGATCCGAAGTAACATGTCACTTCTAGGAGAATGCCCTAGCAACCCTTGCCTATTTTTCACTGCACCCGGGATTCGATGCAGCACATCGCTTATGGGGAATGTCCTAGCTCGAGGGAATGTCAGTTTTCAATTCATGTCATGTTGGGGTTGCCAAGGGAATCCAACACCACTAAGAACACTAAAATTGGAAACCGAAAGAAAAATGGCCAATTATTTTATTTGCTATATTTAATTAAATTACAAAAGGGGGTAAAACAGTACATTCATGTCGGGCCCATAGATTGGGCGTGGGAACCCAAGAATGATAGCCATTATGGGGGGCTTTAAATGCCTGTCTCCTTTTCCTGCACAGCCATAACTCCCCTATCGGTTCCCACGTCACCGACGATGGTGACGATGCCAAACGGTGATAACGATGCGAATATTCCCCTCCCAGGTGCATGCGGTGATGGGAAATCTCTCATTCTAGCTAACCTGACCAAGGTAGGCCACCCTCCACTATTTTTCCCTTTTTTTCATTGAGTTTCCATTATTTTTAACGCTGAAAAATGGCGTGGATTGCCATTTTCCAGTGAGGCGATGTGCGTTATTTTTCTTTTAAAAGGAACTCGATGAAATGGTATCAAATGCATGATCTAAACCATTCATCTTATGCATGTAACATAAATAACAGACCCATGAATTTTCATGGTAATTAGACGGCTAGGGACGCTAAAAAACTAAGAAAATAGTAAGAGGAAGATTTTTAGAAATGTGATAAATTGTGTAAAAATGCAAGATGATGACAAAATTTGTTCTAGGGGGCTTAAAAATGGAATGTAAGCAAAAAATGGAGCGAAACGGTGCAAAAATTGCACCATTTGGACCACCAAGGGTCGCCGACGGCAATCGGAGTCTGGTTGGCTTCTCCAGCCACAGTAGACCAGCCGGTCGTCGTCCTCAGCAATAGCACCCAACGGGCGACATTGGACGGCGAGCGCACATGACAACACGCGCGGCGACACACAACACAACATGCGTAGTGACACATGGCGACGCATGCATTGCACATGCACATAGCGCACACACATGTCACGTGCGGTGCTATTTAAACCCCTTTTTCTTGATTTTTGGATTTTTTGAGCCATTCATTCACAAAAAATGTGATTTTAGGAGCTGTAGAGGTCCAAATCGCAATTCAAAAGAGGTGTTGCGATCGTCTCGATGATGCAGACTTAGATTTAAGATAAAAACCTAACTTTGAGCACCTTCTAAATAGTTAAATCACCAAATAACATTAGATGACCTAGATTAGGTTGATCAATGGATGATCAAGCCTTAGAATCTGATTGCATACATTGAATGTAAGATGATCTAGGAGATTAGAAGAATAAATCTCATTAAATTGTCAAGAAAAGTAATCTTGACCATTGATTTGATCAAATGCCTTGGGGTTGACTGATCAGAGAGCAATCTGACTGTCAGACTGAGGTATAATTATGGAGACATGTTTAAATAACTAAATAAAGACTGAAATTATAAGGATCATGATAAGAATAGTTAGAATTGATGACTAGATGTCAATTACAAATGTTATGGAGCGCTCCAACGGTAGGATCGTCTCCAAATCTCACGAGACGTTAGGGACTGACCCTTTATTGGATAAGGGGCATAAATTAAGAGGATCATGACATGAATTGATGATCAATGACTACAAATGTTTATCTAGATGTTAGAAAAACCTACATCTAGTATAGGATTTACCCGATAGAGGGTTAACCAGATGATCTCGGCCGTTGATCTAGGATTAAGAGCCAAATCAATGAAGTTATAATGTACTAAGAAACACGAATCCAACGCCACTAAGTACGCTCAATTCCGAGATCATGGGAATAAATTCTAATTTTTATATATAAAGGGCAAAATGGTCTTTTTCCACCACATGGGGCCCACAAGGGACCCAAAAATGAGTCCTATGGCCAGCCCACGTGAAATCATGGGTCAAACGATACCATCTGGTCTTAGGGAAGTAGGTGGATGGGAGAATCCAATGCTTATTTAATAATAAAAAATTTACCATCATTAATGTATATCTTCATGAAAGAAGACCAAAATGCCTATAAATACAACCCCAAAAATCCTCCAAAAATACTCCAAAAATTTTCACGAATTTTTTTTCACTCTCCCTAAAAAATTAGACCTAGATCCCTCCCCCAAAACCCAAAAATCCCAAGAGATCTCTCTCTTTTCAATTTCTTTTTCTTTTTAGATTAGAATAAGAGACCTAAAATCATTTAGGCACTCTGTTCTAGATCTAATATCATCAATTCCACTGTCCAAAACTTCCCACCATATCTTAGCTACAAAACCCCCAAATCAATTTCAAGATCCAACGGTTCAAACAACAGTCATTTGCAAGAAAGGTGGATCTTGGGCCATATCTTCATCAAAGGGTATTTCTTTTAAATTGGACACATAAACAATATTTTTTCTCCAATCAGGTAGGTGGGAATATTTTCTATAGATGTTTACTATCGGTTTATGTAATTTTTAGTTTACTATAATTTATTTTGGTAATAAAAAGGTAAAAATAAAGTAAACATCAGAACCCTTAATTCAGGATGATGGAATGCTCAGATGAAAATTCTGAATGCACCAATTGATCCATAGGGGTCCAAAACCCCTAGGGTAGAAGTTTCACAATGATCGGAGACGTTTTGGGCCCTCAATTGAGAGAGGATTGATTGGACTGTCCGATCTCTGGATCTAACAGCGCCCAAGACGTACGCGTGACACAGCGTCGAAAATGGAGCACGTGGAAACGTTCCGTGCGCTGCGCTTGGGACGCCATCCCAAGCGGGACGGCAGCACATTCATCAAAACAACGAGCGGACGTGCCCGATGAGCATCCCGTTTGCGGGCGCGCAAACGACGAGTGTCTCGCTCATCTCGTCTGCGTCGGTGGAAGTCCCAGACAGGCACTTCCATCACGCCTCTGTGGCGGATGCGCCCAATGAGCGGGAGCATTCCGCCCGGCTTGGTTTTCTGCCTGAAAGATCTGGGCAGTCCGTTCCTTGGGCCCAGATCAAATCTAAGCCCTAGAAAGGACTGTGAACTTCCAGATCAAATTTTGGAGCCATCTAAACTCCAAATTGAGATAAAAAAGAAGCTATGTAAAGTTTGAAACCTCTATTTTCTGATGAAATGATAAAATGGACATAATATTCAATAAAACTTTCTGTATTAAAGAAACAAGTTTCCAATTACCTAGATCTTCAAGATTTGAGATGATCATATCTTAAAAATATGTTTTAATAATGATATACTATTGAAATAAAGTGATATCTATGGTTTATTTGGACATATCTGAGATATATTAAGGGATCTACCCATTATGGTAGAAAAATCCCAAAAATACGAAGGGGCCCACTTGATTAATGAGATCAAGTGTGATTAGGTCCTTGGGATGGATAAAATGAGTGTTGATATAATGAAATCCAAGAAATCATGGATGGATTATGACAAAAATGGATCAATATGATCTTTTGACCTTAATAAAGAAAATCCTCTAAATATAACTAATACCATTAATCAAAGGAAAAGATCCAAGATCTAATTGTTGGATCATAAGTAAAGGTTTCTAAAAATGTTAATGTAATTAGTTTCATTTTATATAATAGCATTTTAAATATGATTATGTTATAAAGCATGCTAGTATAACATTTAGACTTTAGCATGATATGTAATTTCATTGTTATCATAAAGTGCTAGATTTAATTATCTTAGGGGCACTTTAGTATGATTTCATGCCATTCTAACTTAGGACCATGCTAGAATTTTATATAAGTTTATACTATAGTATGAGATTATACCTTAAGTCCATGTTAGTTTAAATTGAGTTATTAAGGTATATTAGTTGGAAATCATGTTAAAGTAATTTTAAGTACCTTGCCTCATTATCATTAAGTGTAAATTATGTAGTTTTATGCTTTGAATTTATAATTCATTTATGGTTAAATGTTATTAGTAGATCTACTTGTTATGAAATAAAGAGCATAAAACATCAAAAATGTAATCTAATGAGAAAGTAGAGTTTCATGACACAAATAAGAATGGAGTACTTTGGACTTAATTAGTAAGGGCTATAGTTAGTAGGACAATATAAAGATTATCAAATCCTTGGCCCAAACTAGGAGAAGAATAATAAACCCCATGAATGGCATTATAAATATTCATGGAGTTAATTAAAATATATTAGAAAGAGTACTTAGGGTAAACATGCTTATAGGAACTTTATGAAAGGTTGAGCTATGGTCATTCTAATGAATGATGAACATAGTGGTTAAGGGGGTTATCTAATAGAGCCTCGCTCTTCCCCTACCTTCTGTTGACGTTTGTGAGGTCTAAACGCCTCCTTACATGAGGATTAAAGTAACCACTTTGTGTTTACCCATTCAGCTAATAACCCTTAGCCAATTGGAAATAAGAGGAGTAGTCTAGATTTAGGCTTAAATAAGTTACCTTCAACCAGCACATTAACTGGTTGAATAATAATAATAAGAGCATAAAAGGTCAGTAAATTACTTAACCCTAATAAAAATAGTAAGTAAGATAAGGATGATCAAACAAGATCCATTAGATCTTGGATGATCAAGAACAATAAGAATAAGAATACTATATTATACTTAGTATGCATGTTTATTAGTATGCATGTTATAGTTCATTAGATTAGATAATCCAAACTCTTGATTAAAGATGATTCAAGGAAGAAAACCAAGATCATCCTCCTTAAGGATGATCCAATAACTGAACTTAGATCAAAGAAGAACTAGATGATAGAATATCTAGGACCTTGATCTTTATCAACATTTGTAGATTGTCAATCAATGGATATATGAAAGATCAAGATCAAGGAGATGGACACACAAAGACTTAGAGATAGAAACATACTTAGATATGAATGATCTAAAGATCATTTTAAATATTAGATATAGTGATCAATAGGATTATTCAAATTTATATATTGACAATATGTATGGATGTATAGATCTCATACATCAGTCAGGATAATGGAAGATTTAGGAAAAGAGATCACTCCTTGAAGGTAGGAGGATTTGATGAATGCATTTACATGGGATATACATGATTGAACTTATGATCTTATGTTGACAAGAGTAATGTTAATACTTGTATTAAATCCCTTGAAAACCTTATGAACCAACCAAACACATATAAGATAGTTAAGGACTAGACTATAAGTGAATAGGGAACTAGAAAATATTTCAGCCCTAAGTAAACAGACAGATGGTCTGATATATATGAAATATATTTTACATACAAGCTTGGAGGCTTGTGAGTTTGTTTTAATAGGCATAAGCCAAGGTGGATGCTATTGCTAGAGGAGTTATAAGGTTTTGGCCACCCGCTCCTTGAAATTTGATGATATGATGATACCTTGCCCAATGAGAGGCTAAAAGTCGAGTGGTGGCAATTATGGGAAGGCCACCACTGTGAAAGTCCTGTCCCCCCATACGGGCAGTGACATAATATTTTCCACCATGGTATCAGTGGTGAACAGGGCAGATATCCGAGCGCGCTAGTACGGATCAGACTGCAGCATGGAAACCTTTTGACTATTTTGCACTATAATGCATATGAGAATAGGCATAGTGAAATGCCTTATGTTGTAGCATAATGAAATGCTAGGTAATTGTATATTACCAATATTTCCCAAGAAGGGAAATTCCCAGTATAAGATTAGCTGTAATACTAAATTCTCAAAATGAAGAGAATTGATCAGCTTAGCTGGGAATGATATTTGACTACTTTCACAAATTTAACTGGTTTTCCCATGAAGGGTATGTATGTATATAGATGTACATAACTTACAAAGTAAAGAGTATGTTTAAGGATAATGAGATTATGAAGTATTGGAATTACCTTGTCAATTATTATGCTTCTTGAATCCCCTACCAAGCATTGCTTGCTAAGATATTGTACTTGTTGCAATATCTCAGATACAGGGAAGGAGAGTTAGGAGCTCAAGATGATAGAAGACTTGAAGAGAATAATCTTCAAGGTATACCCTTGAAGAAATGTATTTTTTTTTGTTGAGAATTTTATTGTATGGTGAGCTTGAGTTTTGGATTATGTAATTTGGACAAGTATTGTAATAGATTTGGCCGCCCTCCGAACCACTGGATGGATCCTGGAATTTAATAAAAGTATATTCCTTCAATGGAATTTTATTTTGTACACAAATTGTACTTATGTTATGTATGAAGCGGTGACTTGGGTTTTCAAAACAAGTTCTAAAGAAAAGAATTTATGCTACTTTGTTTTACGAAAACAATTTACACTCTTAAAGGCCCTGCCTTTCAAAATACTTTACAAATCATGTTACAAAAACCTGGGTCATCACAATGTGGCTGGTGGTATCATAGGTAGTCCCCCCTATGGATTCATTCCTCCCCATGGGGACAGAGAAAGTCTCCCATTATGGTGTCGACGGAGAGCAGCAGTGGTTGAGATCCTTGTGTGGTTGCCACTGCAACATAGTAGCCCATACACTTATTCTGTATGCTCATGTGGTATTTATATGTAAGTGAAGCCTATATGGGCGGCCAGATGTGGGTGGGCCTATGGGCTGGATGAGCTACCTAGTGTGCGAGCTATAGGTGACAGACTTACCTATGTGGGTGGCAAAATTAAGGCGGGCGTATGGGCTGGGCGAGCTACTTGGTGTGTGAGCTATAGGCGAGGGACCCTAGGTTTGGTATGAGTACTCATTACCAATGATTGAGTATCGTGGAACACTCTTAGGATTTGTTTTGTACGGTGCCCTATTATATCATGACATGCATTATATTTTGATGTGGATACGGATTCTTATTACGTTTCATGGATGCTCATCCATGTTTTGATCATGCCTTTTATGCCATGATTTTTTGCTTTAATATTGCCTTACCTCAGAAAAAAAGCATGTTTTGACCCTAATTGTTCAGGTCAGATTTATGAGATTCATGAGCTTTACATTCTGAATGCTTGATGATTTCATTTTCCTTATAAATGATTTACTCTATTGATATTCAACATGATATTGGTACTCTTCGTAAGTGTTTATTGCATGTTTTATTTCTCGTAATCACCTGCACAACCATATCTTGTTGAGGCATTGCTTTGTTTTGCAATGTCTCATATTTGGAGCGGGATAGTCAAAAAGGAAAGCGGGTGGATTAGCTTAGACTTGGACAAGGACTTGAGGAACATCTACCATCTTATGTTCAAAGACTTATTAGTGTATGTCACTTAGACTTCCTTAGACCTTTTTAGGACAATACTTGGAGGTTATATATTTGGATGGATTGGACCCACACTATTGTATAGTGTACGTTTATTTATAGATGTAGTTGATGTAGTGATCATGGATAGAACCTGGAGGCTTTTGGACTTGTATTATTTTTGCCCTTTCTCAGCTTATGTATTTATCATGGTTTTAAATTGAGCATGCTCAGAGTATCTGGATCTTATTTTATTTATTGTCACAATTTTGGAATGTGTTTGACCCCCGAGATTTTTTGTTTTCAGTTAATTCTTTTAACGCTGCATAAGAATTATAAATCTTGAGTTTTTGTTTTTAGGGATCCCTCTTATTTTTTTTAAAAATATATTATTATTATTATTACGACTTTGGAAAAAGGTTTAGAAAAACCCAGGGTGTCACACTATACCATATATCTCTTAAGTTTATGGTCATTTTTAAGTCATATAAAATCTAGAAAATTATACAGGTCATCCTTAGTAAACCCAGAGACTTTAGCCATGCCTAAGTTATTTTTTGCTAAACCCTTTAGCCTTTATATTAAGCATTTTTTTTGTTTAACAATTCTCCATTAGCCATATGGAACCCTTATAATATATCCATTACCTAGTTTGTTTTAGAAATATATAGAAATTGTTGAAGAAATATCTTAAGAAAAAGTATGAGCTATACAATTCAAGAGATAAACATAAAAAAGGCTTAAAAAGATTTAAAAAATAAAAAGAGAGACTATATTCAAAGTAAAATGGAAAAATGAGAAAATAGAAAGATAGCCAATGAAAAGAAAATTTTCACTCTTATGAGGAAAAATGAAAAGTTGTAAATACACTGATAGAAGATCTTTACATATCTTCCAAACAATCTTTGTTTATCTTCATACTCATTCTTTTGATAACCCTTACCTAAGCCTTTGCTTTGTCATAGTGAAAGACTTAATTTGATCTTAGGAGTAGTATGTCTTGGATATGGCTATGAATAAGTAGGGAATTTGGTAGAATGTAACATTCTTAATAGTTGATATCCTTTCACGAGATCATAATTAGATTCCCTCTAAGTTATCGTCCTTTTGCATGAAATATGTGAGATTTTTAAACTTGATTAACATATATTATACTCACAAATTAAGGAGAGAATTATCGTTCTTTTTTAGTGTCAATAATATTCTATGAGATTTGAAGTTTAAGCACACTTTTCAAGGATAATTTATGTTATATTTTACTTGTAGGTTGACAATTATGTATATATTGACTATAATCACACGCTCACATTTCGACATTTAATAAATTAATAAAATATCTTTAGCATAAGGGTAGGATTTTGAACTATTATTTATTCTTATTAGCATGCTAAAGTTAGGTATTTAATATGAGCTAAATAAAAAATATAAAAAATCTTTGATAAATAAAGCACTTTCTTAAAAGTTTTAAAATGTCTATGGATATCATTCCTTGAAACTCTTACATAAGACTTCAACTCACCCACTAGGGGCATGCTAGGGGTTTAAAAGCTTTCTGCATATGCTAAATGCAGACAATAACACTTGCAAAAGCGGTTGAGATTTTTTAGATTTTCTATTTTGTAGAGTTTCTTAAGGACTAACAAAATATATGTTTGGGGATATTTGATGTATATAGAAGTGTTACATATATGCCTCTATATTTAGCAAGTTTTAGTTTGGAACTTTCCATAAATTGCACTAATTAGGGTTATTTCTACATTTGTTAGGTCTAGGGTACAAATGAGAAAAAATGTACAAAATTGACAACTTTGACCCTAAAGAGCAAGTTTATAGTCTAAGAAAAGTTTTGAACTAGCCTACAAAATTTATGAAGTTTGGAAGTTCAGACTGCAAAGAGGGTGTCATTATCATTTTTAGCATAGTTAGAAACCCTACAAGCATCACAAAATCTTATCTGTGCAAAAGATATTTTCACTATCAAAAGATAAGATGAAAAAATGTCCATGCATGCATTCTACCGCCTTTGGGGAGCTTTTAAGTGAAGCTTAAGAGCCATACCATCAAAGGAAGCAAGCATGTTCAACACACTCAAGGTTGGGCACAGAGGAGACTTAAATCCCTAACTTTCGCTCCCATTTCTTTAGAATGGGAACCACCATTGTGCTCCACATGATTTTGTCATACATAAGTATACTCATTCTCATCATTCCATGTGAACTCTATTCAAAAATAAAGAGAAAAATAATGAGGTGAGGAGAGAGACAAAGAATGAGAAATCTGCGATTAGTTTTCATCCAAGAATTTCAAGAAAGAATGGATGATAACATTATACATTAAAGATCATCCTAAAGTAACCAATGAGCAGTCATTTGAGTTAGGCTTGAATAATTGAAAGAATCCATGCATGAGAGAGAATATTGAACCATGATTGGTGGAGATATTGTTAGTGGGCTACCCATCAAAAATCAAGGAGAAAATGTGCACACATGACATAAACATGTTTTCCTAGTGAATTTTCATTGGCCAGAGAGAAAAATAGTAGGCTAAGTGATAAGTATTCAATGTTGTATAAACGGTACCCAATTAGTAACCCATGTGTTATAAATTAAAGTGTCATTTCTAAGGTTTTTCTAAAAATTCATAACACATGCATTTCTCAACTAATGATGCAAAAGTTTGATATTTTATAAGATTATAAGTTAATCTAGTGTAATTATGTGAATAATCATAATTTTTAAAGGATTTAATTAGGATTTTTACTCTTTTATAAGTAGTGAGATGATGATCCAATGGTGAGATCGCTTAAGATGATAATTGGATATCAAGATCAAAAGAGAGAGACAAGATCTAAAATTCATCATTTCAAAGCTCAATCAAGATTCAAGATCATTATAGAGCAAACAAGAAAGCTATTGAAAGAAATCAAGAGTGACTAGAATGGGCCCATGTACAATCCACGCATTCAGGCCACCTAAGCCATCAAGGAGAATGCCTGCACTTTAAGCCATTTAAGCCAAGGGTGTGATTCTTGAAGCTGACCCTAAGGAGCAATCAAAATAAACCATATTAGCCATTCCACATTGAGTCACAAAAATGGAAGAAGATTTTCAACAATTATCCATGCTAAAAACATGATTTTCAAGAGGATAATTAGAAGGAAGTTGAATAAATATCAAATATGGGAAAATAGCGTGCTAAGGAAGAACAGTGGGAGAAGGTCCCTAAATTTTATCTTTCTTTTTCATCTTTTCTTTCTTTCTCTTTATCTCCCCATAATTTCTTATTTCTCTCTCCTTTTCCCTCTTTCCTATCTCTTTCGACACCTCCATGTGGTACACTTTATAGGAGGGGAAGTTCCATGCAATTCCCCTTGAAAAGTGGCGCCTCCTCCCAGTTGTCTTAGGGTTTCATGTTCCTACTCCTTTTCACTTTCTAATTTCATCCCCTTCCACACACTTTTCTAATTTCCTAATTTTATTAGAGTCCTACTTCTAATACCCTTCCTAAGTTATCTATCTTATACAACCACTCTTCCAATCGTATCTCATCTTTTCGTCCCCCTTAGGTCTCATTAGAAAGTACAACATTATCTATAAAAACCCATAGGAATCCCTCAAATAACTATAAGGATTTCCATGCCCCCTTTTTGGGTGGGACCTCCACTTGGATTTCATGCATGGTTCTTTTCCTTCAAGCATTATTCAAGTTGTTCCAGCCTCCTTCAAGTTTAGCACACTTTTCCTTTGGGTTTTGCACTTAATTTCTAGGTTGGTGTTCTAGCTTCTTTGCTTAAGTCGTTTCCTTGTTGCATTGTCTACCTTGTTTATATTCCTTGTTTTCCCTGATTATTTTCCTCTTGTTTAAAGGTTTAGATTCTTGTATTCAAGGGCCACAACTCTATTCTAGTGATAACCAAGAGATTGCAGCCCTTGAATCAAGTTACTTGGTCCTTGAATTCCTTGATTTCCATTACTTCCCATTGCATCTTTTTCCTCTCTTTCTCTTTAATTCTTCTTTGGTGAACACATATGCTATCTTAGAGAGGTTTGAAGTATGATTATTAATGGTGATTGAAGAAGTTTGAATCAATTATTTGGCTTAAGTTTTTAGCAAGAGAAAGTTTGCATCTCTATTGTTCTAAATCCAAGTACATGCGCACTTTTCATGTACACTTTTTAATACAATAAATCAAATTTGTTCATGCATACCTATCTTCTGTTGTTTTTTATGTTTTAATATTCTTAAATCTTGATTGTTATACATCTTGAATTTTGCACACCATTTACCTTTACATGATCCACTTTCATGTAAGTTTTATGCACAATTTTTACTTTATGTTTCATGCATCAACCTCACCTTAGTTTCATATGCATCTAGCTTATTTCTTTCTTAAACCAACTTGCACTTTAGTTTATGCTTTACTTTGTTAAGGTTGCATGTATGTAACTTAGATATCACATGCACCATTCATGTTCCACTAGGCAATTTCTCCATCTTAGGTTCATATGCATCATTATAAGTTAAATTGCATTCAAGTTCACATACGTCACATTCACGATCATGTGCACAACTCTAAGGGTCATGGGCAAGGTTTTGAAGGATGTTTCTTAGATAGCTTGTTTGTTTCATGATTAATTCTTGCCTATGTTTCCTTCATTTAAGTTAGATCATGCATTCCATTCTAGTTTAATTCCATGCATTTATTACTTAAGTTTTCGTGCACACCATGTTGATCTTAATTCCTTAAATTGTGCATGTTCGTAGATTAGTTTACTTCATGTTTAGGGTTTCTTTAGTTGTTGTAAAGTTTATTGCATCTTTAGATTAGTTTTAGATAGTTTTTAATTCTAGTTATTAGAAGTTTTTATTGTTAGAAAGATTCCATTTAGTTCATGTTTCTAATTTCATTCATGTTTACTTTTTCATGTTATTTAAATTCCTAGCTTAATCAAAACCCTCTTTCTTTGGCTAAGATAAGCAACTTAAATAAGGTCCAATCAATTGATAATTCTATGAGATTTATCGTGGGTCGACCTCTCTAGCATGCAAATTACAACATTGAATCATGTGCTTGCAAGAGTAATTTTAAAGCTACACCACTAAGAGCAAAATGAGAGAAAGGAATCTCTATGGATAAGGGATTCTCTATGAATTCCTAGACATCCATTTTAGGTATGTTGATCTGACAGATGAGAAGTAAAGAAGCATTAAACTACATCCTATTGATGGGATACTTCAAGAAAAGCTCAAACACCCATCCTAGGGTTGGAACATGATACAAGGGTTGAGAAATAAAAATAAAGAGATATACAAGACTTGGCCACTATTCCATGCTACACCCTAAGAGAGGGAAAACACGTTTTACACAAAGGAAGATCCCTTGGTTTGGATTTTTGGGTGTGCTACCTGATTTTTCTCAAAGGAAGCTTCTTAAGAGAGATTGGTAAGAAGGAAAGAAGGATAAGGAGGGGGAGGAGATAGGGAGAGTGGAGGATAGGAGAGATTTTCCATTGGAAAAATTCTATGTCCCATCAACGCCACGTGAAAGACATAAGGAGAAACACTTAAACGAATTATTCATTCTCTCTTATTCCCCACTTGTGCCTCAACATAATAGAGAGGAAAGGGAGAACCACAAAAGGAGTTTTCAACCTTTGAAGAACCACGTAGCCATATATTGAAGGGGAAAGCATCATAAAGTTAGCATCATCCAATGAGAAGAGAAGATCTTATTTTTCCTCCATCATGCTTCATTCTTTTCATCTCTTTTCTTTTTTCTCTTTTTTTTTTTCTTTTTTTTTCTTTTTTTTATACTTCATGTCACCTTCAAACTCATGCCCTCATCTCTCAATTTCATCCTCTACTACCCACAAAAATATCCATCCAAAATTCATTACTTGACCCTTTCATTGGTTCATACTTTATTTCCAATCCATTCTACCCTATTTTCTAACATTTCTTCACCATTTTATTTTTCATTTTTTCTACATATCCTTTCATTCTAAAATTTATGACTTAATCTCTCCACCATATCATCTACATCTCCACATAATTTCATAAAAGAAACTCCATCTCTATCCCCTTTTTGCACTAAATTTTATTTTTCTTATGGTGCTTATTCCTTTAAATTTTTATTCTCATCCTCCATATCTAACATTCATGCCTCTACCCTCCCATATTATAATTTTTCAATCTATCCATTCATCTCTCAAAAATCTTTCCATTTTGAATGCCTTTTCAACTCTCTCTCTCTCTCTCTCTCTCTCTCTCTCTCTCTCTCTCTCTCTCTCTCTCTCTTGGTATTGTAGGCATAATGCAGTCCTTTTGGGTGTAATAACTTATCCTATAGTTTGTGGCATGATAAACAATGGGGTTAGTGGAGATCTTGGTGATATTCCTCTAACTCATACGATAGTTTCTTTTGCTTTTGCTTAATCATTATTGTAATCATCTTTGTAGTCATTTTCCTAGCATAATACAAGTTTTTTTCTTCTATACTTTGTGTTCTTTTTTCATGTTGTAGTTACTTGCTTTTATGGTTGTTAGATTTAGTTTATTTCTTTATGCTTATGTTTATTTAGCTCACCTAGGGCATTAAGATAAAATATATTGGAATAAATATAATTTATTAGATTATAATATTAATAATAGATTCATAACACTCTAAATTTACAAACTCAGTCATTGCTTGAAAGAAAGGGATACCAAGTATAGTAAAATAGAGGGTGACTATACAAGAACCTTTGATAGTCGGTGCCCTAAGAAGATCATCTACACATTGAGTAAGTATAGGGTTCCATGCTAAGAAACTAATATTAAGAAGATCATAAAAGGAGACTTGAAAAGAAATAACTTTCATGTGTTGGAAACATTGAGATACTAATTAGATGTGTAGGAAAATCTAGACAACGTAGTCCTAGTAGTATTTTGATTTCTAATATATTGGATTTTTAATTCCTAAGCTTAGATTTGATTTCTAGTGATTTTATATATTTCTATGATTTTATTTAATTAAATTAGTTTAATAAATCATATGTCTAGGTTAAAGTAGTCAAACTAGTTAAAAAAACATATATTAATAGAATCCCTATGGATAGACCCATACTTGCCATGTCTTTGTTATAGCGGACCTGTGCACTTGCTATTATTATTAAAATACATCAAGTTCTTGATGCCGTTGCTTGGACTCACAACAAATTTTTTAGTTAAATTTTGGGTTAATTCCTTTACCACTAGTGGTAAATTTTATGGTTGCATTCATTTTAGTTGAACTTTGTATTTTATTTCCATTATTCTTGTGAATTTTTGAGTTGTCAATTCTACTTTTTATTTTTGTACGAATTTGGAGCTAGATTTGGAGAAAATTAGGATAGCTTGTTTATTTTTTATTTTCAGTGAATTGTAGTGAGGACAAGTTGGAATTTTGATCATATTTCAATTCATTTAAAATTAAAGGTGTTATAATAATATAGGTCAAGGGTGGGCCATCCTAACTTGGAAGAGGAGGTGGCATGTACATGGACCCATCCTTGTACGAGAACACTTTATCCAAGAATATGCTTTAAGCTACCTAAACTTATTTTCATTTCCTAGATTTAGGGTTGCATATTAGTTAGTTGCATTATTTGACTAGTAGTGTAATTTTTATAGTGTTCATCCCTTATATTACTTGTTACATTACAACTAGGACCTTGCATTAATCAGCAACTATTTAACAAGGATAGCTTAAGCTCAACTATAACCTAAGAATGTAGGTTGTTAGGGTTATTCTGTCTAGTCTATTGAGGCTTTGACCCTTTGTTAAATAGCATATAGGGAGTGGCATTAGTTTACTACTTTCTCCTATATAATTTATGCACATTTAATTTCTTTTAAGGTGTAATATATTTTTATTGATCTATTGTGGAAATGTGCTTAAATGATTAGCAAAGGCAACCACCCCTATAAGATCAAGGGTGGATCCATCACCATCCCTTGACCCACCTAGGATAATTAGGCATCACATGAATTAATTAAAAACTACTTGGAAGTGACCTATAGCTCCTAGGACCCTGTTAGAAAGAGGCAAACTATTATCACTCTTATGGCCCTTGCCTAGTCATCCACATTTATTTTTGAATGACTTGCTTTGCCAATGCACTCGATGACTCAGATCACCTAATGCTGATTGAGGAGAGTGTGAAGTGGGTGGTCAAGATTAGGATGTAATTGGTAATCAGTAAGACAAGTCTGAAAGAGAGGAGCTACTAGGTTAGAAATAACCTAAAAGTCACTACCCCGTATAGCTTAATCATTCCTATTTACATCCATTTCCATGACTAGCTATAGGACATGACTCTAATTTCCTTCTTATTTCATAGGTTTCTTAGAATGTGCTACATAGCCCATGTATTTTTTCTCATATTGTCTTATGCATGTTTGCAATCTTCATTATGATGCATTACTTACTCTTTCCTATGTGAAATTGTCTGTGACTTTTCTTTAATGACTTACTTTAATTGTTCTTGTTATCTTATATGCATTCATTCTAAGTAGTGAAAGCTAAATTTAAACTAACTGTAACCTAGAAGAATAAGGGAGTTTTGGTTGCTTGCACTCCTTATCACTTTAGTTCTGGTTTAGTGAACTCATTTGAGTCAGTAGGGACCTAAGGTCCTCATTGCCTTAAGTAGCAACTCCTTTCCATAACCACACATATTCACATGAATCTAGGTTAAAAATATAAATAAAATGACTAGAAATGATCAAGTTAATTCTAGTCTCTCCTCCAAAAATTAGAAGGTTTATTCAGATTCAAAGAAACAAATGAATTTTGTAAGCCATCTCTAATCTACATGAAACCAAAAATCCTAAACTAAGTAAGATAATGAAATCCTTTCCAAACTTTATGTGGCACCTAAAAATTTCCCACAACTAGACTCCCTCCAAAAAGTTGTTACTTTTAGAATCTTATCTTCAGAGAAGAAATCATGGATGTGCATCCTTCTTTGTAGGAATTCTCTTAAAAATTGTAAATCTTAAAGTTGTGGAAAGTTCTACAATGCCTATCTAAGTAGTTGAGGCTCTTCATTCTTGGATTTCAACTTTCCAAAACAAACCCACAATAAAAATCCTAGAAGCTCCTCTTTTCTCAAACAAGAATGCTAAAAGTCTTCATCCTTGATTTTCATCCCTCAAGAGAATGAAAGTGGTGAGGAATAGAAAATAAAGCCATGAAAATTAAAGATAATATTTATGACACTATCATCATGATCAAGACCTTATCCCAACTAGGGAAAGGTCACATGAATCTTGTTTATTTCACTCTACTAAGTGTCATGCCTTCATTTAGTCCTAAAGTTTTTAAAAAAAAATTACACCACTTCTGTCCATATTCTTTTGGGCCTTCCCATTGCCCTTTTAAAAACTTTGATTGAGATTATGTCATTCCTTCTAACTAGTTCCATTTTCCATCTTTATTGGTCATGTCTAAAACTATCTAAGTCTAATCTTCCTCATCCTATTACCCAATGGTGCTACTCCTAAGTTTCCTCTAATATTTTCATTTCTAATTCTATCCTTTCTTGTATTCCACTCATCCATCTTGGCATCTGCATTTTGGCAACGCTCATCCTATGTAATTATTTTTCCTTTATTGGCCAAAACTCTGATCCATAGAGCATTGCTGGTGTTATAGCCATCTAATAGAAATTTCCTTTCAGCTTGAGTGGCACACACCAATCACACAAAACTCCAAAGGTGCATCTCCATTTATTCCAACCCACTTGGATTCTCTAGGTAACGTCCCTCTCAATCTCTCCAGTCTCATTAATTATTGATCCTAAGTATAGGAAGTGTTCTTTTAGGGGATTCTCGCTTATAAATCTTTACTAATGCTCCACTCCCACTCCTCTCCTTACTAAAATTGCATTCCACATACTCTGCCTTAGTTTGACTATTTTTATATCATTAAGATTCCAATGCATCTCTCCATAACTCTTGTTCCTTTTTGTGCCCTACCCTATATCATCAATCAAACCTATATTATCTACAAATAACATGCACCATGGAATCTTCTCATGTAGATGTTCTGTTAACTCATCCATAACCAATGTGAAAAGGTACAGGCCCAATACCAATCCTTGGTGCAATCCTATAGTGATATGAAAATCACTGGTCTCTCTGCAAGTGGCCATAGAGTGATAGGAAAACCGTCACACCCTTATCCTTGATTACATCTATACACTCTCATGAAATCCCTTTCTCACCCAACACCCACCATATTAACTCTCTGAGGACCTTATCATAAGCTTTTTCTAAGCAAACAAAGACCGTGTGGAGGACCTTCCTCATCTTCCTATATTTAGGAAAATAACTTCCATGGTAGACTTGCCATGCATGAAACCAAACTGTTCCATGATACACTCATCCCATGCTTAGATTCTTTTCAGTCACTCTTTCAAAAAGCTTTATGTTATGGATTATATATTTGATCCCTTGATAATTAGTGCAACTATGTATGTCTCCTTTATTCTTATAAATTTATGCAATAGAGCGCTTTCATCATTCATCCTACATTTTCATCAATTTTACAATCTTGTTAAAGAAATTTGTCAACTATACTACTCCAATATTTCCCATATATTTCTAAACCTCTATTAGTATTCCATTAGGCCCTAGGGCCTTTCCTGATTTCCTTTTTTTTCAAAGACTCTTTCTCTTTAGGTATTCTAATCCTACAGTTATATCTAAAATGTCCAACGTTATTTGAGTTTATATTACCTTTAATCCTAAGTTTCTCAAGGTAATAGTCATTTAGTAAATTTTTGGAGTAACTTTCTCACCTTTGTTTGATCTCTTCATCTTTGACTAGTATCATTGGTTATCACTTCTAATACACTTAATGTGGTCTAAGTCCTTACTCTTCTTTTCTCTTACTTCTATGAATTTAAACACATCTTTCTCATGTTCTCTTGATCTTAATCTATTATAGAGATCATCATATTGATGAGTAATCAATTTACATAAAAAGTACCCAATTAATAGTACATGTGTTATAAATTATAGGGCATTATTATAGGTATTTTTCAAAATTCATGACACATGCATTTCTGAACTGATAATCCACAAATCTCATATTTTGTAGGTGCAGAAGCTAATCTAGAGAAAGTTTGTGACCTATTAAAATTTTCTTGGAATCAAATAGTGTTTTTAGTCTTTTGTAAGTGTTAAAAGGATTATCCGATGGTCCATATTGCTTTAGATGATAATTGATGATTCAGATCAACCTAGAGAGACTTGAACCCATCTTATATCATTTCAAAGGTCAAGTAAGGATTAGGATTGATTCATAGCAAGCAGATGGATTCCAAAAACAATTGGTAGAAATCAAGGTGACTAGAAATGAGCCCATGCAAAATCCACCACCTTTACATGGGATTTTAAACAATGCAAATCACATGAAAGCTACATAAGCCACATGGGCCATGAGCTAATGACTAGGATAAGCTAAGTCATGTGGGCCATGAAGCCAAGATGTAAGCCAAAGAAGCCATCAAAGAAAGAAATCTAAGCCACTTAAGCTAATCTACATGGGTCCACACATTTTGGGAAGTTTTTATGTAATTTCCCACTTGAAACAAACATGTCCTAAAGAGATAAATAGTAAGAGAAATGAAACTCTATCAACAAGGATAGGTGGCATGCAATGTGGACCAATAAGTAAAAAGACCTAACTCCTTTAAACTTTCATTCCTAGGTTTCCCACTTCCCAGAAGTTTCCTTTAGGTTTTGACTTCATAGTTTCCACTTCTTAAGTCTCCTTGCCTTATCCAACTACCTTTTCCTCATCCTTATCTTATCCCATCTTATCTTCTTTCCAAAATCTTATCCCTTTTTGATATCTTCCTTAAGATAAAGATTAGGAAATTTTATCTCTTAGAAGGGTGAAACTCAAATAGAAAATAGAACTCCCTCCACCATTTATGAAAAGATAGCTTTCAACACATCTTCCATGGCAGCCCTCCACACCTCTGTCAAGGCTGGAGTTCCACACCCCATTCAAGGGCTAGTTCTCCATGCCAACTCCCCACTAGTCTTCCATGTTGTTTTTCTTTAACAAGTTTTGCTTTCTATTCTTTACCAGTTTGTTCCTTTAATTCATGTGAATAGTTCCTTAGTTCCTTTTAATGTTGTTTTTCTTCTATTTTATGCTCTAGTTCTCCTTGATCAAAGGCTATCAATCTCTTGTAGTAATAGCCAAGTGAGAGTAGCCTTTGGATCATCTTAGTGGTTATTTGATTTATTTTAATTTCTTACCTTATTATTGCTTGTTCTCTTTTAGTTTTAGCCCTTTGGAATTTGTTTTTCAACTTGATTTCATTCTCTAACTTGATTCTCTCTTGGTTCACACACATGGCCATTGTTGGATAGCATTAGATTTGAGATTGAAGCCAAGATTTATTGTTTAGATGTTCATGAATCATGTGCACCACTTTTGTAAACATTTACATTCAATGAAACAAAGTTTGTGTTATGCGTTCACTTCAAGTTTCATTCACACTCTTCCAATTTCATTAATCCTTTGATTCATTAATGATGTTATTTGAATGTTTAATCTAGATTTTCTTCACTAAGCATGTTTAATTAGAATGTTTAGATTTTGTTAAATTCATTGATCATATTAGTTTGTACTCTTAGATTAGATCATGTTAGTTTCTTTTAGTCCAAGCTTATGCATGTTTCCAATTCTAAGTTCTTTTAATTCTTAAATATCACAATCAAACTCTTTTGGTTAGGATAATTCATCTAAATAAGATTTCAATTGAATGCAACCCATGAGATTCCTCATGGGATCGACCTCACTTGTGTACATCATACTACTTTGATTTGTGCGCTTGCAAGTAATATTTAGAACACATCACATATGCCATGGGTTTTGCCTCACTTAGTACTCTCTTAGTAACTTTTTAGCATTCTTATATTCCTCAAAGTTTTCAATTTTTTTAGTCCTCTACCATGTTTTAAAACACACTCGTTTCTGTTCATTAGCTTTTTGTACATTTTCACTCCACCTTCAAGTTTCCATGGTATCTGCTTCTTTTTTATTGTTATGGTTTCCTTCAACCATCAACTTTTTTGTAAATGATACTATTTTCATGTGAAGGCCTAGGTACCCTATAGATGGGAGACGGCTCAGGGACAGAGAGTTAGTCCCACATCACTAAGGGAAAAGTTGTTGGGCTATTGATAAGAGTGGTGTGTGACTCTGCTTACAACAAGGCCTCTTCCTCGGGAAACCAAGGAAGAACAAAACCATGAGGGGGCTAGTTGTATGAGGGCCAGTTTTCCAGAGCAGACAATATTGTTGTATGTGGGAGCCACCAAGCTATTACAGATGGTATCAGAGCCAACTCCCGACCCAGTGTGTGGCTAGCCACATGTAGGCGCTTGGTTTCATGGTTAACACGCGAGGATACATGTTCCCTAAGGAGGAAAGATGTGAATGCCTAGGTACCCCATAGATGGGAGACGGCTCAAGGACAGAGAGTTAATCCCACATCGTTAAGGGAAAAGTTGTTGGACTATTGGTAAGAGTGGCGTGTGACTCTCCTTACAACAAGGCCTTTTCCTCCAGAAATCAGGAAGCACAAAATTGTGAGGGGGCTGGTTGTATGGGTGGCCAATTTCCTAGAGCGAACAATATTATTGTATGTGGGAGCCATCGGGCTGTTACACTTCAATCCTTTTATGTACCACCACTTAATTTTTGGCCACCTATTAAGTTCATTTGCTATCTTCTATGTTTTATTGTAAATATCTATAACCATTAACATATGTTGAGACTCTCACCAGGTATCATCTTACAATCCTTACACATTGATATGTTGGTATTCTTAAGTAGAAAAAAGTCTATTTAGATTTTATATGGTCAACTTTTTAAGGTTACTAAGTGTTCATCCCTCTTCTTAAAGTAAGTTTTTATTATAACTATGTTATATGCTAATGTAAAATTGACTACAGCTTCCCCATCTAATTTCTTTCTTCAATGTCTTGTCCTCCACGTGCCCTATTATATCCTTCCTTTTCTTTTCCTATTTGACCATTAAAGTCTACTCCTATAAATATCCCCATTGTGTTGTGAATTTCTTACATGACTCCCTCCATATCTTCCCAAAATTGTCTCTCAATTCTATCTTTTAAGCCTACTTGTGGTACGTATCCACTTGTAACATTTATGATCTTCTCTCCTATAACAAATTTTATTAGTATAATTTTATCTCTGGTTCTTTTAACATCTACAACTTTATCCTTTAATTCTTTACCTACAACTATCCCTACACCATTTCTATCTTTATCCTCCCCACATACCAAAGCTTATACCCATCAATTTCTCTAGTTTTAGCCCCTTTCCACTTGGTTTCTTTGATAAGTGCAATGTTAACTCTTCAACATTTCATCATATCTAGTAACTTCAAACACTTACATGTCAATGTGATAATACGAATCTTATTATGCTAACCTAGCCTACTTACTTGTACACTTCCTAAATGGCATGGGAATCAATATATACTTTCCATTACACTTGGGTGCTAATGCAGTGGGTCACTTTTAGGGGAACACCTAGCTACCCATGTCCATTTTCCACTGCATCTAAGATCTAATGTAGTGTGTTGCTTATGGAGAATGCCCTACGTTGAGGGAATTTCAAAAATCAATTCAAGCATGGGGTTTGTCAAGGGTTTTACTTGTCGCCTAACACTTGTTGCAAAACCTTCCTCCTCTAAGATTCAACTAATTCCTCTTAGGATAAAGAGACCTTGTTTCATCCTGAGGGCATTACAAATTCCACTAATTCCTTTTCTTCAGATGAAAGGGAACATCTAATGCCCAATTTAGAAAGAATGATGAGGAATCCATTAGAGGCTACTGCTAGAAATTCCACTAGGGGAGAGTCCTAATTAGAATTTTCTATTTTTATCCCTAAATGCAAGAAAGACAATGGAGAAGGAGGTGATGTTTCCCTTTCTAGGGTTTTTTTTCTCTCTATTTTCCTCTCTAAATGTAGAAAGATAATGGGAAAAAGAATGATGAGGATTTTACTTTTTTTCTACTATCCTTTCTTAGATAAAAGGGGTCCCTAGTGCTCAATATGCGAAGAAAGAAAGGTTTTCCATTTTTGGTGAACCTCTAGAGATTCCACTAGTGTTTCTCTTAAAATGGGAATCCTAACCTAACTCTCATATGAAAAAGAAAACCAGAATATAAAGAGAAAGAGAGGAGAATGATGCAAGAAGAGGAAGAAGCTGGCACCTAAGAATAAACTAAAAGGGATTTCCTCAAACTCATGTGACTTTACTTAATTCCATTCCCCAAATGAGAAAAGAGGTCCTCTATTTATAGAGGATGATTAGGTGAAATCATGTAATTCCATGGATAATTAGGGACAATTGAGAAATTTGCTGTTTTAGGTTTCTTGTCAATGGGGCTCATGCTCGTGAGCTTTTGGGGATCAAAACTTTGCTATCATGAAGGTGTGTTGCATGGTTGCTAGACAAATGTCATAAACCCACTACTACACACGAGGCTTTTAAAGTCGGCATAAAGAAGTTGGTTTTAGTTAGCTGACTTTGTAAAAATAATACAAGTCGGTTACAAAAAAAAAAAAGACTTCACAAAATCATACTTAAGAAGTTGGTTCATCAAGAATTGACTTCTTTAAGGTGGTGGGAAAACTTTTTTTTTTTTTTTTTTGTGGCAAGAATAGTTTTTAAAGTCAATTTTCAAAAACCAACTTTAAAAGTCCTTATTTTATTATAGCAAGAAAAACATTTTTTCATGGTAAAAGAATTTAAAAGTAGGTTTTCAAAATCAACTTTAAAAGTCACCACTTTTAAAGTTATTTATGGTTATCAAAACTGACAACCCACTCTTTTAAAGTCATTTTTGAAAACTAACTTTAAAAGTCCATTCTTTTAAAGTCATTTTTTAGAACTAACTTCAAAATTCCATTATTTAAATTCATTTTTTAGAATAGACCACTCTATTTTTAGTTTTTCTATTTCTAACTTTATTCATATATACACAAACTAAACCTCATATCTATCTATTCCCACTATGGCTATCTTCAACCAAATTCCAACTATCAAATTGGTATTGCACACACACACACACACACACACACACACACATATATTCCTATATTAATTTGAATCTTGGTTAGTATTTTCATTTTTTTTTCAGATGCATGTTTTACATATTTTTCATGCATGGTTATGGCTAGAAAATTCTATTTTTAAAGTTAAATTTTCCTTCAAATGGATCTTTCATGTTTCGCATCATTCTTGATTCTTAATTGAAAATTTTCACATGTATGTATGCAATGTAATTTAGTTTTTTCAAACATATAATTCTTGTATACCTAGTATTTGGTGAATGCCTAACCAAGCTCACAATAATCTTTTTATGCCTAACCAGTCTTCACACACAAATTAGCTTCAATTTTTTGAGAAAGGTAATTGTTGGGGGGTTGAGAGAACATTTGTGTTTCAATGAGGTTGATGATATAGCTCATGGATCTGGCACGAAGAACAACTTTCACATGGGCCCTCAACAAGGGTGGGAAGATTTGAAGGCATTGTAGGAAGAGTCATAGATAGCACAGTTACACAGATGTTTTGAGATACATATAATGACTTCAGAACAACCTTTAACTATTTCATACTACATTAGAGGAAACCAATGAGCCACTGTACACTGGGCGTATCAAGTTGTATATAGTGGAAAAAATTCATAATGTGAAATAAAGATTTGGTTTTTCAAATCAAGGTTTTACAGAAGTCTTGAAATTAGTGGGTAAAATACGATTGAATGATAACAAACTATTGAGGTCCACATGGGCGGCACAGAAAACCTTGTCTGCACTAAGGTTAAAGTATGAGAAGATACATGTTTGTCCCATTGATTGCATCTTGTACATGAAGGAGGACCAAGATAAAACTACATTCCCAACTTGTAGACAATCAAGATGGAAGTTAAAGAAGAATTGAACCGATATGGTGATGAATGCTCATACAAGTTTCTATGGTATTTTCCCCTAATTCTAAGGTTCAAAAGCATGAAAGATCATAGACTTCTTATGGCCTAATTTTAGACAAGAACCTTGAAACTTATGACTTGTATTATTTGCATAGCGGATTAATCCTCATAGCTCTATGATCAGTAGGTAAAATTCTTAACCTATTATATTGGTTTTTTATAACCTTCCATCATTTGTATGCATGAAGATGAAGGTCATGATGTTAACTATGTTGATATAGGATCTAAAGTAACCAGGGAATGACATTGATGTGTACTTGGCTTCCTTAATCGATTGATGTGTCATTGTAAGTAAGAGAGTTTAAAGTGAAAATACATATATAAATAATTTAAAAAATAACTTTAAAAATAATTTTTAAATTTGGAAACAAAAATGACTTTTAAAAACATTTTTAAAGTCTTGTTTTACTTTTAAAAAAATTAAACTCATTTTTTACTTTAGAAATGATTTTTGAAGTCATTTTCTTCTTACTTTAAAAAGTTTTTTCTCGCAAGAAAACATATTTTAAAATTCAACCATATATCATCAAACTATACATTCATACCACTATTTCTCCTTCCATCTTTGTCTTCTACGGTTGCCATAATCTCTCTGAACTAGTCCCACGCCCTATTGAAAAGTTCATATGTCTTCACTACTCTCTCTCTCTCTCTCTCTCTCTCTCTCTCTCTCTCTCTCTCTCTCTCTCTCTCTCTCTCTCTCTCTCTCTCTCTCTCTCTCTCTCTCTCTCTCTCTCTCTCTCCACCACAATTGCCCACCGGACCTACACACATCCCCAACCCCTGTCCCTCTCTCTCCCTTCACTCCCATGGTTGTCAATCAGCCATGCGTGTGAACCCCTCCCCTTATCTCTCTATCCTAGTCAATTGCCAGCAACCATGCATGACCCTCCCCCCTCTCTATGTCTCAATTGGTCTTGATTTGTTATGTTGCTTTAGCTTTGATCAATCTCACAAAGAATGTTTGAAATGATTCTTGTTATTCATTTTGATATTTTAGCTTTGTTATTTATTTATGTGGTTCTTATAATGGCAGGTGTAGGCTAGGATGAAGATATCTTAATATCTTGATCAATCTCACAAAGAATGTTTGAAATTATTCAAATTCCATTCTCGTATGTCCTTTTGGATATCATTTTTTGATCTCATGAAAACTAAGTTTGTGATAGTATTGTTGAACTCACTTAAGCAGAGCACATCTAATCAAATAATTGACCTATTTAATTATTAATTTATAGTTTTGAGGCCTGACATGATTCTTAATTCAATTCCCATTCGTGTTTGTGTAGTATCCTTCTTATTGATATTGCCAATTGAACTAGACATCTCAAGAAGATGTACCTAGCTTCGTATATAATGCAAAAATTGAAATTCAAAAGTGAACTATCACTTATAAGATTGCAAACTCAGCAACTTCCCAAGATAACTTCATACTAATTACATCAACTTGTATCATGTATTTAATCATTCATTTCATCTTTTTATAGTGTTGAATCATGGAGAATCCTTGCTTCTACGAGTGTGATGACCCGGGTTTTCTCATGCATTTTTAAATGCAATATCTAATTTCCTAAGGCGGGATGCATCCCTATTTGAAAACCATTCTATAAAAACCATGCAATGCAGCAGAAAACCTTTAGTTTTAAACTCATTTTTGAAAACCCCGAGTGTCATTTGCCTTCACAACAACCAAAGTAGTTTTTTTTGAAAAACTTCAGAAATCATAAATATTTTTTTTCCCCAGGTCTATCCAGTCACAGCACACAGCCCAACTATAATTAAATACAACTTCATGTCCCAAGGGTTGAGAGTTTACTTACATGTATAACTTTCTTCTTTTTGATTCACTTGCTCGTCGCACTAATATTCCCTGAGTGGAACTATCCTGAAAAATGTTAAGGATTGGGTGAGTATATACTATACTCAGTAGGAGCCTATCACTACTAATTTTATAAATGCATGAGATGTTTTAAAATCATATGCTCATTCAAAACATGTGTATGTTTGAATACTCGAGTTCAATATCAGTATAAGAATTCATGATCAAACTGAAATACTCATGACTTAAAAGATCACATAATCCAAAATTGAAAGTATCATACATATATGATAACATCATGATATGCAATAGATGCTTCCTGGAGTCCAACTCATGGATCTCTAGTATGGTATGGTCGACCAACCTCATATCATGGTATATGAAATGCACATAAATCATCAAACCATAGGGTCCACTATGCCCACGACCTCCTCGCCGTGTGGTCCCCGGGTACCTGAGGACACTCGGTCATAGCCTCCACGGGGCCTATGACACGTCGACCCAGTGCCGTGACACTAGTGGTAGCCCCCTGTACCACATGCAGTCGACGTAGGGACTTGCCTCTTTTTGGGCGTGGTACCCATCTACCTAATAATGGTAGAGGCCGGGTGGCCAACCCAAACCCCTCGGCATAGCACCCACGGGCTTACTTGCCCAAATCACATAAGATTAAAGAAGCCAAAACCTCTTGTTAAAACTTGTCCTCTTTGGGTCCCTCACAACTACCTGGCCCTCGGCACTCCAGCATCTTTTGGCAACCCTCAAGGACATGCAATCTTTGCAAGTACTTAAATCATGCAATGTATGCACTCGTTTGCAACTCATATATGTGCATAATGTATATGCAATCATTTCAAAACATGGCTATGTACAAAGCATTTATCATGCATGCTGAATTAAGTCATGCAAATCAAGTCATATATTTAAAACATATGTTCTCAAAATAATAATAGTTCTTTTAAAAGAATCTAATAGTGATAGAGCACCTACTTGGCTAGGTCGCGCTAACCCTGTTGTCCTCGGACGCTCCTGATCATGGTTTGGGGAATCAAGGTTAGTTTAGCCTATCTTTTATGGGTTTTAGAGTAATTGGTCTTATTACTTAGGCATTAGGGGTCCATCCTTATGCCTATGGGTGTCCTAAGGTCCTAATTGGGCCTTGGTATCCTTAGTTTTCCAACGTTCTAGTGGCCACGCGCCACCATCCTATTCTAAGGGTCATGCCCACCTTTGATTGGACCTTGATCAATGATTTTATGGTTTAGATATGTCTACATCATCGACATGGACACAACGCCTTTTGCGGCACCTCAATCGGAGCTCTAGATCTCAAGTTATAAGCTTTTTAGTGTCGTATGTACATAGAGTCTTAAAGATAAAAAGACGGAATGCTAAGGCGCTGAGCGTCTGCGACGTGCACCCCAGCTTCCTTAAGTAACCAAAAGTCAATGTTCTACTAGTGCACTGCGCATTTGCGGTGTGCGCCTCAGCGGGTGCGTCTGCAGACGCGCGGTACGCTCCGCCCGTTTTCCTCTTTAGCGGGCGCGTCCCTGGACGCGCCGTTTGGTTTTTCAAACGAAGACGACGTGGAACGTTTCGACTGGAACGTTCCGTCGTCTGGGGAACCGGGGCATCCTCAGGACACCTTGGTTCGACCCCTGTCGAACCAGTGCGGCCCAGGGAACATCCCTGGGTCCTTGGTGGCTCTCCTAAGCTCCGTTTTGCATGGTTTTCCATGCAAAAACTTAGGGAAATTGACCTTGGAACTATGGGGGAGATGGGTTTTGAGCGATCTGGGACGTACCTGGCTCGTTTTCCCCTCTAGGTCACTGCTTCACGACTGGTTTTCTTCAACGTTTTGGGCTGCCATTAGAGGCACCCAAGAGCTCTATTTATAGAGCTAAGAGAGGGCTCTGGAGGGGGCTCTCACCGCCTTTGAATGGCGGTGGAGAAACCTCCAGAATGACGGTGATTTCTCCTCCAATCACCGCCGTTCTAGAACCCTCTAGAGGTTGAAGACGACGGGGTGCCCGTATCAAAACGGGCCCCTATGTTTTTCAGGTTAAATCGTTTTTGTAAAATTTATAGTTTTGCCCCTAAACTTCAAAGGGCCATATCTTGCTCATTTTAACTCTGTTTTGGGTGATTTTGGTCTCGTTGGATTCTTTTTTTCGAGACGCATCTAATGGCACCATTTTTAGGACCAAATTCTTGGGTTTAGTTAAGAAAACTAGTGAAATGACCAAAATGCTCTTATCTTTAAAACTGAACTTTTCATGGGATTTTAATATTACAAAAGTTGGGGTCATTACAACTAGTATAGGGATCATCTTCTATTAAAAACACTTCAATTGGAGTCCTTTTCTTTTTTTCTACCTTCTTGATCTTCTTGCTTCTTAATTTTGTAACATCAAAATTTGTCCTTTTACTAGCTAAAGGAATGAATTTTGCTTTAGTTTGACCAGTTTATAAAGGAGTGCTTGTACTAATTGAGGATATTTCTTTTACTTTAGTTTGACTAGTTTTGAAAGGGAATGAAGTCTTGACAAAACTGACATTAACTACTACAATGAGAAGTTTCTAATCTATAGATGATTTTTAGGGGACACATTTGAGAGCTACTTACTACAAGTAAAATAAGCAAGTGTTAGTATTTATCTGAGGTAGATATCTTCTCAACTTTAGTTTATTGACCTTCCACTGTAGAAGTTACACAATTACCACTTTAGTCTCTACTACCTTGTTGTGCAATTGTCCTAATTTTCACATTCAAACTCATTTGAACCTCATAAATAATAGAACCAATTCTTAATATTGAATCTCTTTAATTAGCATGTGTATTTATCACGTACAAGATCATTGCCCTTCCATGAATGAGGTAAAGGTTGTTGCCTCCTCATCCATAATAGATGTAATCCAGTTCCTCATGAATTTCTAGAGCAACCCCCATTGTTCTATCCCTCAATGTTCAGTCCATAACAACCTCTAGTTCCTCATGGTAGGTGTACAGGATCTAGTCCTTGGCTTGCATTCAGTATTTCTCTCATTTGGTGTAGGGGATCCATGCTTGTTTTTGCAGTTTACATTCCAATTTTATTGTTTATGTCTTCTCTTATTTGGTTTTTCTGTGTTTTTTAAATGCATTATATGGACTATTTGATTTTGTTGTTCTAATATCATTATGTTCGTCTTTGCAGTAAAGATGGAATAAGAACAACATCAACATGAAGAATATGAACAACATCAAGAACATGAACAAGAGGCAAATCTCATCAATACTCAAAAGAGAAAGGGCAAGGGTGAACAATAATAAAAAAGGTTATCAAGAGAAAGTCAAAGGGAATCAAAGATATTATTCACTATAACATTAAGGGGCAAGAGATAGTGAGAGTGCAGCATCTTATAGAAATTTTCTCTACTCCATAGTAAAAACAATGGTGTATATCATGAGTGAAGATTGAAGAAGTGTTCTACCAATAGTAAAAGATTCAATGTGGGAGATGGTGAAGGCATATAAAAATATTATATATATCATATAATTTACACCATACATTATCTTCTTATTTTCAAATGAAGTAATGTGCTTTATACTTTGTAGACTGTCTTTGAGGTACCTGAGTACAAGAAAAGTGCTTTGCGAGGAGCTATTGAGCAATGGAGAAAATGGAAGAACTACATTGTACATAATCACATAGCTCCATATGTCAATGATCCGTCGAGGAAGTACACAGTGCCTGTTATTTTTTCAATATTAACTAAAATACCCCTAATTTAGCATTTAATTAGATCATCTGATCATTAAATTTTATAATTTTTAGCTTAGTTTTGCATTTTCACTCCAATAAATCATCCAACCATTGATTTGCAAAATTTAACAGTTAGATAATCATTAAGAGCTAATCAAAGGATAAAAGTATGATCAAGATGAATCTAATTTATTTTTGTATGGTGTAGATCAACCAGATTGTGCATTGAATAAACTAGGTCAAATCAATGGACCAGATTACCATCAATGCACAAAAGGATACATGGGGCCCATGACCCAAGATGGAGATGCATTTAGGAATAAGAAAGAAAATCTTGTAGATTGTCTTATATATGGGTTTTCTAAAAAAAAGAAGAGGAATCAAGTTAAGGAGGAAGGTGGAGAAAAGCACAAAGGAAAGGGCACTTAAAAGGGAAAGATCGAACAAAATTAGAAAGAGAAATCAAAGTTATAAGGAAAGAAATAAGGAGAACCCAGGGGGGACTCTTTACCATGGCAACAATAGGGGGAGGAAGGGGAAAACCCAACTGGAGGACAGTCACAAGGGAGACCATGATCTCTTACCCGCATCTCTCTCCCTCACAACCAGCCTCTTCTCACCCACTCCTAACTTCATCTTTGCCTCGACTACCTCCAACATAGGAAAACCAAACCTCACGTCTTCCCTTATCTCCCCTATGTGTGACTTATGGTGGAGAAAACCCACTTTGATTCACTACCATCTCCCACATCTACTTAACTTCCCGGCTCCTTCCTTATCAAAGTTCCCTATCATAGCCATCATTTCCTTGTTTCTTGTTTTCATCTTTGTCGTTTCCCTCAACTACCATTCACCATCATCATGCATAAGATTTTAGTCCCCATTTCTCTTCATGCTTTTTCGTCTGTTCACCATCATCGTATTCCCCTATTATCTGTCATTTTTTCTTTCCCGTTCATCATTGTTTCTCATAGTAATTTTTGCCAAATACAAGCTTTCCATGTTTATGGAAAAACCCATCTGAATTTCACCCTTATTCCCTCCTTTCTCTTTGTTTCAAAGTTTAAAAAAACACACAGAGCTGTTTGAAATAGCTCCTTACATTTCTTCTTCTTCCCTCGGCTACGGGTTGAAGAAAGGAATTTCTAAAAGAAAATTCCATTTCTACCTTTTACAAATCAATTTTAATACCATTTGTGTCCCCATTCTAATTCCCTCTATCCTTGGTTTCGTCTTATTCGACTATCCAAGTTTTGTGCTATTTCCAATTAATCCAGGAATTATATAATCTAGCCCTATTTGGTTAAGGCTTAATCAAATCAACAATTCAACTTTAACCAATAGGAAAACTTTATTTCCTAATCTTTTTTTCATCACATTTAAATCAATTTTCACATCTTTGTTTTAGGACAATTCTTAGCTGATCCATTAGTACTCATATTCAATCTAAAATACAAAAATTGATCTCAACCGTCCAAAACCCAAAATCCTACCTTAGTCCAAATCACCAAAATTTTGAGAACTCTAAACAATCTAGCCATTGAATCGTTAATCAGAGATATAAGTGAGATATTAATGAAGGCTTATCAACTTTGATGACATCAGATTTAAAGAAATTGGTTATAATCAAGCTAGGGAAGCGAATCTTTTTTGCTATTTAGTACAATTTTTAGTCTTTTTGAACTTGGAATTGTGTAATTTACATTAGTTAAATAGATTTGAGTTTACAATTAATTGGTATTTAATTTTTATCTTTTCTTCTAATTTTTTAGTCAATTAAATTTTATTTAAAATCCATCTTTTAAAGATGACTCCCTGTGGGGTCGACCCACAATTGCATTAGATGTGCAACAATAACCTATGCACTTGTGAAAAACAATCAACAAGTTTCTGCCACCATTGCCAAGAAACCACAATGAAGTTTTCATAAATTTTAATAAGAATTCAAAAAATCCAAAATTTTAGGAATTGAATTGTTTTAGTATTTTTAGGGCCACTTTTCAATTTTTCTTAGTGCATAATCACTCTATTTCCCAATTTTGGAATGTATTGCTATTTTTAATTGTTTAGGAAATTTGGCAAAGAGCAGTGCAAGTGATCTTATGGGCCAAAGCTTCACAAAATTAGGATTTAATTGCTTTCCTATATTATTTTTTATTTCTTCTAGTGAAACCTGTAGTGAGGCCCCATTGTAATTAGTAATTATTAAATTTAAATTTTAAATGGGTTGTAATAAAACAAGGCAAGTGTGGGGTATAGTGGCCCACACTTGATCTTCATAAAAAACCCTAGTGTAAGTATCCCTCACCATTTTTACTTTGTTAGTATAATTGTGATTTGAATAACTTTGCATTGATTAGTAGTACAATTGCATATAGAAAGTATATCTTATAATTGTTGTATTTTTAGGGTTTGTATTAGTTTATTATTTTTAATTGCATTTTAGGGCACCCATCTCTCTCCTACTTTTTAAGTGAGTTGAACCGTTAAGGGAATGTTAGCTAGACGACAAAAGAGGGAGATATTGGCAGTATCACCCGATCGATAAGGGTAAGGGGTGGTCTGTTCCCGATGCTTTTCTGTGGTAAGTTGATCTCCGGGCTCGGGAAAGGATCTAGCCCTATGCTATAATGAGCTCTATCAATTAGAGAAAAAAAAACAACTTTCGTGCAGGGGCCCTATTAGTAAGTAGCTACTGGATTGAAGGTGATTTATATGTTATCGAACTATCATGGAGTGAGGAAATTAATTAGTACGAGTACCTGATCTAACAAGATCAATGGTGGATTTAATTACACCTCTTGGCCCACATAGGATAATCACCAAAAGCGCATAACCCAACCTTCCAAAATAATTTAGAATCAATTAGAAGAGACTTTTAGAGGCCTCACATGCTTATAGGACCCTCTTGAAAGTAGGTGATGTAATGCCCAGAGCAATTTATGCTATTTTTGCATCCATTTAACAAAAATGAATTGGACATTCTATAGGAAATGAACAGTGTTAAATGTTTTACTTTATTTAAAATATTAAATGAAGGAATTTGTAAGAAAACTTGGTACCATTAGATTCTACTTGAAAAATGGAATCCAACGCCTCAAAGAACGACGAAAACGGAGTTCGTATGAAGAAGTTACCGTCGTTTAAAGATTAGGTGCAATTCTATAAATTACACTTAAAAACAGAAAAGAACAAAAACGCAGGGGCTGTTTTGATAATGGCACGCCCTGTCTTCTTCCTCTCGATTTCTCCAGAAACCCCAGTTTCTAGAGGTTTCCAACACCGCCAATGGCGGCATTGCCATTGGCAGCATCGCCATAGTAAGGCTATAAAAAGCCCCTATTCCCTCCTCTTCTAATCAAGATTTTTCCGACCATTTGAGACTAGGGTTTCCAGCAAAAATTGGAAAACCCATCTCTAGCTTTCCCTGCACATTCTGGCCAGGCCCGTGTCAGGCCAGCCATTCCCATCTCTCCACCTCCCCTCTTCTTCCTCTGGCCTCATCGGAAGTTGGGGTTTTCCCCCTTCTTCGTGGGTTCTGGACAACAGGGGTTCTGGCAGGCGTAGAGGGAAACGCACCACCGGAAGAAGGGCACCGTGTTGGGGCTGCCTAGGTAAGCTTTCTCCCCCTCTCTCTCCGTTTTACTTCCTTCAGGCCGGGTCCATGGCAGATCTGGTCATTTTTCCGGCCTGAAGATGCCGAACTCGTGATGGGTTTGATAACCCATCAGGGAAGACAAGCCAGGGGCACTAGGGGTAGCGCACTCCCTGGGGTAGTCCTCTCGTGTGCACATTGCATGCGGGATTAGTCCCAAGTTCGACCGGGATGCATGACCTCCCTGGAAGCTGAGGTGCACCACGCCTATGCCAAAGACGCTTCCGCGCAATGCCATCCAGGACGCGCGTCATAGCGCGTCGCTTGGGCATGCATGTGCGTGTGCAAACACGGTCCCTAGCACGGCTTTTGGGCGCGTAAGACATGCAGGCATGGGTCCTGGTTTGACCAGGGTGCGCACACGTCTTGGAAACCATGATGCACGGACCTAATAAGACTATAAAATTAGGATCATAGGACAATTTATAGAGTCTAACCATTGAATAGTAGATCCATATCATAGGATCTAGCCTAACACTGAATTAGGCAAGGACCCATGGACCCTAAAAGGCAAATCTAGCAATCTAATTTCTAAATAGATCGAAATTGATAAGGACTCCTTGTTATCCATTCATATCCAAGATTTTATAAATGAGACCAGGGTCGGGTTGAGTAATGAAGGACGCGACTCCAGGAAACTTCGAGGTAGGTGCTCTATCGCTACTAGACTTTTTAAAAGAACCCATGATGTTTTGAAGTAGGTGTTCTATCGCAGCTAGACTTTTAAAAAGAACCCATGATGCTTTGAGAATACATGTTTTGAGTCATGGTTTCTTTTCTAATGCATAGCATGAATTGATTTCATAAATGAACTTAGCATGCATATGAAAAATACATTGTGCATATATTGCCAAGACATGGTTACATGCATAGACATGTTTTGAAAAAGGATTCTTGTCTGCATGATAAGTGTAGCCTTGGCCGATGAGGGCGGGCTGATGAGGGCGAGCTGATGAGGGCAGGCCAGAGAGAGCTAACAGGCTTCTAGGCTGGCTGGCTTCTAGGCAAGGTTATGACTTTGAATGCAATACTAGCATGAGCAGATTTTATGCATTGCATGCATGTTTTGCAACTAATTGCATAAATTGCATGATTTACGATGAATAAGTGTCATATGCCCCATGGAGGCTATGACCGCGTGTCCCTAGGTACCCGGAGACCACACGGCGAGGAGGTTGTGGGCATAGTGTGCCTATGTTTTGAGGATTTACTTGCATTGCATATGGCATGACATGAGGTTGGTCGACCATACCATATATCCATGAGTTGGATTCAATTGAGCATCTTATGCATATCATATATGTTTATGATATATGTGTTACTTTCAACTTGGATTATGCGATTCTTTAAGTCGTCAGTATTCTAATTCGACAATGGCTTTTAATATTGATATTGAACATGAGTGTTCAAACATGCACCTGTTTTAAAGAACATATGTTTTAAAACATAGCATGCATTGTAAAACTAGTAGTAATAGACTCCTTCTGAGTATAGTGTATACTCACCCAAATATATCATTTTTCAGGACAGCTCCACTCATGAGTAGAAGACGCCTCAGGAAATGTTAGTGCTACGAGCAAGTAAATCAAAAGGAGACAATTATACATGTAAGTAAACACTCTACCCTTTGGACATGTATTTGTATTTATTTACAGTTAGGCTGTGAGCTATGACTAGATAGACCTGGGAAAACATTTATGATTTCTGAAGTTTTTCAAAAACTACTTTGGTTGTTGTGAAAGCAAATGACACTCGGGGTTTTCAAAATGAGTTTAAGACTAAAGATTTTCCACTGCATTGCATTGTTTTTATAAAAATGGTTTTCAAATAAGGATGCATCCCGCCTTAGGAATTAGATATTGCATTTAAAAATGCATGGGAAAACCCGGCTCATCACAGGTGACCCATTGCCACTCCAATGGCCCCTATCTAACTGACTGGATTAGTATTTAAACGATTAGCTCTGTCAGCTCGTTCTATGACTCAAACTACCTATAACTAGTTGAGGCTGTAAAGTGGTTGGTTAGGATAGGATCTAATTGGTAAGCGGTTGGACAAGTCCAAAAGAGATAAGGAATGTTATATTAGGCTAATCTAAAAGCTTCTCCCCCACACAAATTCAAGACAATCAAATTGTATGTTTGTTAGCCTTATGGTTGTTTAAATTTTGTGCTCTATCATTGTCCATCATTAGTAGTTATGTTGCTTCAATTAGGGTAGTTTTTCTCATTCCAAAACAAAAGTACTTGTTCATTGTATACAAAGATTTATTTCATTCTATATAAAGATTGATTACAATAGACTATTGAGAAGGGGATAGATAAAGGATGAGTAGTACATTGAATAGGTTATTTGCCTCAAAGTAAGACGCCAAGTGATATCCAAAATCTCAATACAATAATTACTATGCCTATTCTAAACCACAATATCCTTCGTCAGCATGGCCATCAAGCTTCACATATAATAGATATTATTAGGAGCCAATGGAACCACCTCATGCATTCACAAAACCTAGCAATAACTACTATCCTAAGATAAATTATCAAGACTATAATGGATGGGCTAAGCATCATGAACAACCATGGTCTCAAGATTATCAACCATTTCAGGAAGAACCTACATGGTCCCACCGTGATCAACGCTATCAAAATTATTAAGAAAATTAGGGACAACAATCATGGTTCCAACCTCATCAATCCTTTCCTAGTCCTTTAATAACACAACAATATGTGCCTTTTGAGTGGATGCCTTCAGCACAGGAGGAACAAACATAACATGAGACCCTTAGGTTCTACATTACCATATTCATTTTAGATCCTAATTTTTAAACATTCCGGACAATGTTTCCTTTAGGTTGGGGATGAAGATTCTAACATATTCTAGTTTTTATTAGTTTATTATTCTACAAAAAATTTAAAATTTTTAGGTCAATTTCTACACTATGATGCGAGTTGGATTTTTTTGAAGTACAGTCTAGATAATTTTGGCTTATTAATGGAATTGTACATGATTAATTCATCGCTTTATAAATTTTCTAAAGTATTCCATGAAAGCAAAGTCTTAGATCACATCCATACATGCAGTTACATATGCATAGTCTAAATTGAGAAATAGTTAGAAATCCTAAAGAAATTTAGTAGGGACCTATAACCTAAGTGAGTTTTAGAGCCATTCATTCTTTTTTAGAGGCTATAAATGTTCTTTATTTCTTCAACATGCTTAAAGTAAATTTGATCCCATCAATTTTTAAATTTGGTCATTGAATCAGATAGAATATATGAAACCTAGAAAAGGATTTAGGTCATCCTTGTTGTAAACCTAAAGATATAAAGCCTACCCAAAAAGAATATTTTTAGTACTAGTTAGCCAATTTGTACCTCTTATCTAAGACTTCTCATTTGTCACCCAAATTACCCTTTACCTATATTAACGTAGTATAATATATACATTACCTACTTTCTTTGAAAAATATGTTAGAGACAGATGAAGATATACTTTTTAGTTGCAAGGAAAGTAGAAAAGTGAATATCAAGAAAAGAAATGTTCTTCAAAGAAATTCAAAAGTATTGAAAAAAGAAAATAGAAAGAAGTACTAAAAATATTTGAAGAATGCAGAAAAATGGAAAAAGAAATATTCACTTCAAGAACACAAAGTAAAGAAGAATTTTCAACTTTAGTAAAAGACATCTACTTATTTTTGAAAATTTTTGAATACCCTTTATAACCTTTCTTCTCATATCCTTGACCTATGCCTACATTTCATCCTAGTTGAAGACTATTAATTTTGGGATGAATATAGTCTTGATAAAGATATAAAAAGATTGGATTTAAAGAGCAATATGTTTAAAATTCAAAGGTAATGACATCTTATACTTTCTAAAGGGATCAAAATGAAATTCGTTAGTAACTCCAATTCCTTCATTAGTATACTCTACTCTCATATTTAAAAGAAAGATATGATTTATACCCTTTACGTGAGAGATTCTATTTTTGAATGTACGTTTATTAGTGAGAATTAAGATCAAAACATATTTTAGATGGAGTTTAAAAGTTAAAATTCTACTTAAAGATAAAGATTATTCTATATGTAGATTGTACATACTCTCACTTAAAGAGCTGAGCTCAAATGGAATGTATTTAGCATATATATGGTTAATGTTTTAAAAAAAATTATTCATTTTTATTAGTTTACTAAAGTTGATAGATTTATTGAAGATAATTCTCTGAAAAAAGGTGGAGTTGACTTGAAAATAACTTTTGGAATATTGAGATTGGTTTTTCGTATATTTTGCTCAAGACTAGCAAAATGCTAGTTAGAGGTGTGTTAATTGTCCAATTTTGGCTAAAATACCCCTAATTTAGCATTTAATTAGATCATCTAATTATTTAATTTTGTAATTTTTAGCTTAATTTTCATTTTAGCTCAAATAAATCATCCAACCATTGATTTGCAAAATTAAATGGTCAGATGATCATTAGGAGTCAATCAAAGGATTAAAGTATGATCAAGATGAATCTAGTTTAGTTTTGAATGGTGCAAATCAAGCAGATTGCACTTTGAATAGGTTGGATCAAATCAATGAACTAGATCATAATTAATGCACAAAAGGCTACATGAGGCTCATGATACAAAATGGAGATGCCTAAAGAATAAGAAAAAAAATCTTGTAGATTGTCTCGGATATGTGCTTTCCAAGAAGAAGAAGAGGAATCAAATTAAGGAGGAAGGTGGAGAAAAGCTTAAAGGAAAGGGCACTTAAAAGGGAAATATCGAACAAAATTAGAAGGAGAAATCAAACTTATAAGAAAAAGAAAGAAGGAAAACCCGACTGGCGGACAACCGCAAGGGAGACCACGAGCTCTTACCCGTATCTCTCTCCCTCGCAACTAACCTCTTCTCACTTGCTCCTGTCTTCATCTGTCTCTCGGCTACCTCCAACACAAGAAAATTGAACTGCACATCTTCCCTTATCTCCCCTGCATGTGACTCATGGCGGAGAAAATCCACTTTGGTTCACTACCATCTCCTTCACTTCCTAGCTCTTTCCCTATCACCATTCCCTATCACAACCATCATTTCCTTATTTCTTATTTTCATCTTAGTCGTTTCCCTCAACTTCCCCTCACCATCATCATATACAACATTTCAATCCCCATTTCTCTTCATACTTCTTCCTCTATTCACCATCATCATATTCCCCTGTTGTATGTCATTTTTTCTTTCTCGTTCATCACTGTTTTCCACAATAATTCTTTCTTGATACAAGCCATCCATGTTTATAGAAAAACCCAACTGAATTTCACCCCTATTCCCTCCTTTCTCTTTGTTTCAAAGTTTAAAACAACACAAGGAGCTATTAACAAATCTCTGCATTGCTTTTTCTTCCCTCAACTACAAGTTGAAGAAAGGAAATTTTGAAAGAAAATTCCATTTCTACCCTTTACAAAGCCATTTTAATCCCAATTGTGGCCCCATTCTAATTCCCTCTGTGTCCCTCATTTTATCATATTTTTATCCTATTTTTCCTATCCAAGATTTGTGCTATTCCTAGTTAATCCAAGAATTATATAATCTAGCCTTGTTTGATTAAGGCTTAATCAAATTAACGGTTTAGCTTTAACCAATAGGAAAACTTTATTTCCAAATCTTTTCTAATCTGATATTTAATCAATTCTTAAATCTTGTTTTTAGGACAATTCCTAGCTGATCCATCAGTCCTAAGAGAGCATTGACGGACCAGATCATTGACCAAAAAAAACTTGGAAGGTTTCCTAACAGAAGAAGAGTTCAAATCAGAAGAGGAGACTAGGGATAAGATTTGGAAGAAGAGAAAGTTTCTTAGGAGGAAACTAACTTCTAGAGGATAAGGAAAGATAGGGAGAGAAGAGAATTAGAAGGAGGGAAGTCTTATAAAGAGGGAACCATGGGAGTATTGGGGGAGGTTTTGGAGTTTTGGTTTGTCTTTCCTTTACTTTCCTTGCCATTCCTTTCTTTCCAATCAAATGTCAATGAAAAGAAAGGAGATCTGCTGGGCATGAGAAGATAGACAGAGAAAATGGTCGGAGCGAGGGTCGTGTATGATAGTGACAAACAATGCTGAAGAGGAGAAGAGAGGAAACCGAAGTGAGGGGGAGACCGAAAAGAATGAGGGAGAGAGATGTGCAGGGCCGGTGCTGGTCCCGGTGCTGTGCACTGAACTCTGGTCTATAGAGTGGAGAACAGGGGAAAAGAGGGGGGCGATCTAGGCTTGGAAAGTGGCTAGTGAAGACAGAAGATGCAGTGTTGTGAAACTCTGGTGCTAGTCAAGTGGAGTTGACCCTTGGGCTATGCATGCTGGAACAGAGAGAGAGAGAGAGAGATAGTGGAACTAGGCATCGTCGGTGAACAGGTGGGGATCAAGAGCTCGTGTTCATGTTGTTGGGTCCGTGACGGTGAAGATGGCAGAGTATTAGAGGAGAATGGTAAGATGAAGGTACCATAAGATGGCGATGAAAGGTAAACGATGGTGTTGGAGATTGATGTCTTCCAATAGAGAAGTTGATAGAGATGGGAGCAGTGAAGCTAAGATGATGAAGAGGGTAGATGGTGGGAAAAACAGAAAATAAAAATGAATTGAACGAAAGGGAAAAGGAAACAAGAAAAAGGGAGAGAGAAGAGGAGAAGAGGAGAAAACGAAAGGGGGTGATGGTCTTACCCCCTACGATGTAGCCCAAGATAGGAAGTTAAGAAGAAGAGAGATGTGGGAGAAGGGCTTATGCAGTGAATGGAAACAAAAGCAAAAGATAAAAGAGAGAAAAAGTAACAATGAAAGCAACTAATTTGAAAGAAAGGAATGGCAAAGAAAGTAAAGGAAAGACAAACCAAAACTCCAAAACCTCTCCCAATACTCCCATGGTTCCCTCTTTATAAGACTTCCTTCCTTTTAATTCTCTTCTCTCGCCCTCTTTCCTTATCCTCTAGGAGTTAGTTTCCTCCTAGGAAACTTTCTCTTCTTCCAAATCTTATCCCTAGTCTACTCTTCTGATTAGAACTCTTCTTCTGTTAGGAAACCTTCCAATTTTGCTTTGTCAATGATCCAGTCCGTCAATGCTCTCTTGGACAGTCTGCACCATTTAATATCGATCTAAGCCATCCAAGCCTCCTTTAGATGACCTGCATGAGATTAGACTAAATCAAAGTCATCTAACCTTACATTAAGCATCTGATTAGCTCAGATGATCATCTAGCCATTAATTTTTTGACAAATTAATGATTGGATGGTCAATTTGAGCTAAATTTCATATTTTGGCTAAAAATAATCAAATTAATGAGTTAGATGATCTATTACAAGCTAAACTAAGGGTCTTTTGGCCAAAATTAAACACTTAACACAGAATCTTATATTTTTCACAATTTTTATTCACTTTTAGTTTAAAAAAAATGTGTCAACTAAATTAAATATATTGTATTGCAAGCTGTTGTGCTTTTTGAGATGACAAATGTTAAGAGTTACTCCAAAGCAAACCTTAATAAAATACACTGTGAATGGGCTAAGTATGCGATGAGTTTCAATTAAAAATTTTGGAGTAACTACGTGAATGTAAATTAATTTGTAAAATATTCTTTTCATTTATATGCATGTGTTCTTTTAGTTTTTATTATTTTCATTGAAGTATATATATTTTATGGGATGAATGAGGGGAACTTGGAGTGTGATAGTAAATGGGTATATGTGTATGGATTTATACTTGTAAATGAAGTGAAAGTGGAGGTTGCAATGAATGTGTCATTATTTCTTTTATCATGTCTTTTCAAGATAGATGTGGATAGATGATGAATTTGGATATTTTATACCCAATGTGGAATTGAATATATGTTTATTTTTCATGTGTTTAAAGATTGCAAGAGCAATGTCGCATGTGGTACATTGAATGTATGTAAAAATAAAGGTAGTGAAAGCAATGTAAACAAAAGAAAAAAATATATAGGAACTTTTAAAGTCAAAATTTTGCATCCAACTTTAAAAATTATAGACTTTTAATGTTGGAATCCAAAAACTATATTTAAAAGTTCTTAGAATTTTGACTTTAAAAATTCAAAATTTCTGACTTTTAAAGTTGACTTTCTTGTGACTTCTTTTCTTATTTTCCAAGTTGACTATATAGAAGTCAATTTTTAACCGACTTCTATTAGTGTTTTTAACTGACTCTAAAAGTCTCTTATATAGTAGTGACCACACGGTCATGTAGTTGATGGTCTTTGGATTTCATGATCAGGATGTAATTTTGGCAAACTTTCGAGTAGAATCCATGAGAAAGTGAGTGACAACCTAGATTTTACCAAAAAAGGAAGACCAATGTCATCCTTGGTAATAAGAATAAGTACTTCACAATCATGTTGTTTAGTGGATCTAAACTTATGATCATGAGGTGTAATGCCCGAGCAATTTACGCTATTTTTAACAAAAATTGGACATTTTATGGGAAATGGACTGTGTTGAATGTTTGACTTTATTTAAAATAGTAAATGAATGAATTTGTGAGGAAACTTAGTACCATTAGATTCTAGTTGAAAAATGGAATCCAACGCCTCAAAAATCACCCTAAACGGAGTTCGTATGAAGAAGTTACAGCCATTTAAAGATAGGGGTATTTCTGGAAATTAAATAGAAAAACGAAAAAGGACGAAAAACGCAGGGGGCGTTTTGATAACGGCACCCCCTGTCGTCTTCAACCTCAAGAACCCTCCAAAAAACCCTTGTTCACGATTTCTCTAGAAAACCCTAGGGGAAAGGGCGGCAGAGCCATTGAGGGGCACCGCCTTCTCCCCCTATAAAAAGCCCCAACCCCCCTCTCCAAAAAATGTGATTTTCCGGCATTTTGGACTGGGTTTCCGGCAAAAACCGGAAACCCATCTTTCTACATTTTTCGGCAATGGCTAGGCCCAAGTCAAGCCAGCCATCCCGTTTCCATTTACCCCTCTTCTCTTTTCTGATTTGGGCAATAGGGTTTCCACCTTGTTCGAGTTTTTCGGCGAGTAGGCAACCCAGGTAAGCCGATTTTCCCTATTTCTCTTCGTTTTGCTCCCCCCAGGCCAGATCCATGCCGGATCTGGTCTCCTTCCAGCCGGTCTTCCCAGCCGGAAAACAACCAGCCATTTTCCAGCTGGGTTTCCTAGCCGAAAAACATTCCACGACGGCTTAGGCCAGACCTGCATGAGCCAGGCGTCCCAAGGATGCCAAGCACCATGTGCACCTAGGACTGGGTCCCTGGGACGGGTTCCAAGTGTACGATAATGCGTACACTGCCCCAGGTATGACCTTCAGGTGCGCACGCGACATGGAGCACGGGTCCTGGCTCGACCAGGGTGCACAGGGTGCCCTGGGAGTTGAGACACGCCATGCTACAAGGTGTGTCCGTGTGGTGATGCGTGTCATAGCGCGTCACTTGAGCATGCATGTGCGAGTGCAAAACATGGTCCCTGGCACGGCCTTTAGGCGCACACGCACGTGAGACGGTCGCGATCCAACTAGGATGCAAGAGTGTCCTGGGAACTGGGACACGCAGACCCAATAAGACTTTAAAAATTAGGATTAAAGGATAAATTACAAGATTTTAACTATTAGAAAGCAGATCCATATCATAAGATCTAGCCTGGCAATGAATTAGGCAAGGACCATTGACCCTAAACAGTAGATTTAGCAGTCTAATGTCTAAATAGATTAAAATTAATAAGGACTCCTTGTATCCATTCATACCCAGGAGTTTATAAATGAGACCCAGGGACGGGTTGAGTGCTAAAGGACGCGACTCCAGGAGACTTTGAGGTAGGTGCTCTATCGTTACTAGACTTTTTAAAAGAGCCATGATTGTTTTATGCATGTTTTAAGTATAAGTTATATAACTTGTTTAGCATAACTTAATTCAGCATACATATGATAAATGCTTTATGCATAGATATGTTTTCGCATAGATATGTTTTGCAAATAATTGCATATACATTATGCATAGATATGTTTTGCAAACAAATGCATATATTGCATGATTTGTGATTATTGAGTTTTTGAAAGATTGCATGTCCTTGAGGGTTACCAAAAGACGCTGGAGTGCCCAAAAGACGCTGGGTAGGCGGTTGTGAGGGACCCAAAGAGGACAGGTTTTGAAAAAGAGATTTTTGCTTGTTTGATCTGATATGATTTGAGCTGATAGGCTCGTGGGCGCTATGCCGAGAGGTTTGGGTTGGCCTCCAGCCTCTACCACTATTAGGTGGATGGGTACCATGCCCAAAAAGGGGCAACGTCCCTGCTTCGATTGCATGTGGTATAGGGGGCTACCACTGGTGTCACGGCACTGGCTCGAAGTGTCATATGTCCCATGGAGGCATATGACCCTGTGTCCTCAGGTACCCGGGGAACACACGGCGGCGAGGTCGTGCGCATAGTTGGACCCTATGGTTTGAGGATTTATTTGCATTGCATATAGCATGGCATGACATGAGGTTGGTCGACCATACCAGATATCCATGAGTTGGATTCAGTGGAGCATCTTATGCATATCATTATGTTTATGATATATGATACTTTCGACTTGGATTATGATATTCTTAAAGTCGTCAGTATTCTGATTTGATAGTGGTTTTTAGTATCGACATTGACCATGATTGTTCGAACATGCACATGTTTTAAAGAGCATATGATTTTAAACATAGCATGCATTGCAAAACTAGTAGTGATAGACTCCTACTGAGTATAGTATATACTCACCCTATCCTTAACATTTTTCAGGATAGTTCCACTCGCAAATAGAAGACATCTCAAGAGATATTAGTGGTATGAGCAAGTGAATAAACAAAAGAGACAACTATACATGTGAGTAAACTCTCTACCCTTTGGACATGTATTTGTATTTATTCTGATTGGACCGTATCTTTGGATTTGGATAGACCTGGGGAAAAATATTATGATTTCTGAAGTTTTTCAAGAAACTACTTTGGTGGTTGTGAAAGCAAATGACACTCGGGGTTTTCAAAATGTGTTTAAAACAAAAGATTTTTTGCTGCATTACATGGTTTTTATAAAATTGGTTTTCAAATAGGGATGCATCCCGCCTTAGGAATTAGATCTTGCACTTAAAAATGCATGAGAAAACCCGGGTTGTCACATGAGGTCTTTGGGAGATACTATTTCAATATATATTTTTATGATTTTGACATAAATTTTGGATAATTTTGGGCCATTTTGAAATCATCTTTGAAATGTGTACTAGGATACCTTTGTCATTCTCATCCTTCATATGTCAATTGAAGTATGGGCACTCGAAAATCATTATGTGCATCAAACTTTAGTGTCTATAGATAGAATGTAACTTAAGTACCTCTTTGCACTCCACATGGTTGGTGAACTTTATGCATAGCTCAAAAAATGATAGTTGGTTCTCTAACCTTGGATTGTAGTTAGGAAGGGTCTCTCTTTCATAATTATTCCATGCTTTCCTTCAGATAGTGACTTTTAATGAAATTCATAAACTCCATTTTCATTTTCTTCTAATTTCTTCTTCGCCATGACTACATCAGTAGGCACCCCCTTACTTTTTCATGAGTACTCTAACTACTCATCCACATTCTCTTCATAGAGCCTGTCATCAAATGAATCTATCTCATCAAATGAATCTATGTCATATCACTTTCTCTAAAGCCAAAGTATGATGAGTCATCTATGTCTTGTATATCCCCATATATATTATCATTCTCATCCCTTGCCATCTCATCTCTTGAACAAAGATGTGTTATTTAGTTAGTTAAACTAGTTGAATTACTTAGTAGACTAATTAATCTACAAACTACCTATAAGTCATGTCCAAATAAAGAATCAAAGTTTATTAAGTGAGATGGTTAAGAACTAGTTCATTAATACTTAGAAGTATTTGAAACAAGTATTAAATGAGAGAAATTGAATGGAATTAAGAGGGAAAACTTTATGATCCAGAAATAAACTCAAGATTTGAAAATGTATTTTTTCATTTAAAATTAAAATAATTCTAAAGTAAATTTAGATATGGAAAAGTCATTATATATATGAAAATAAATTCCAGATCCACATGCTTTTAATCTAAGACATCATATATGAATCTGATAGATATGGCCATCCAAAAGATAATTAATGCATATATGAAATGTTTAGAACTTAAATTCATATTTGAAGCATTATTAATAATTAATAAAGAGATATTAAAAATGTGTAGATCTCATCCAATGATCTAGAATGATCAATTAGATTAGATCTAACACAAATCCTTGGATTTGTAAAGTTTTAAAACAGAAAATGAAAACACATTGGGAAATTTATCATAGAAGACTTCCATTTCAAATGTCTCACTCTCATTCATAAGAGATTTCTCTCCCAAACTGTCTCATTTTCTAATCTTACACCAATTCATATAAAAACTCAACTGTTAAGTTTAAAAGTAGAACATGATCAAGGAAGATTGGATGCTTGGATCATTGGGAAAGATTGAGGAGAGAACAATTTGATGACAAATAAGTATACTAGTATTATAATAGATAGAAAATCCATGATATGATCTAATTTTTGTATAGATTTCTAATGTAAAATCTAGGGTCAAGCATGTTGTTTTAAGATCAATTGCCTAGCATGTTGTTTTAAGATCAATTGCCTTAAATCATTAATGAATGATAGGGTGTGATTAGTCTATAATTCCATGCTTCAATTTTAACATAGAAATAATAATATTAGTATGTGCATAATGGTGATAATAGGTTGTTTAATTTCATGTATTATAAAAGTAAATGCATGATCAATCAATTCGATAAGATTATACAAACATTAACGGTTAGATTTATGTTATTCCTTGTATCATCATGATCTGATTATGTAGTTAGTTAGAATTCATGCTTTTCTGAGTATAGTTAGTTGTATATATTTATATTTGATTGATAATGAAAACATATGAGTAATTGACTACTAAAATGATCATATGATCATGCATGGTTTGGTAGTTATTTTCATTTTAACAATTTGAATAGCTTATATCTAGACTTATAGGATAGGATCTAAAAAATCCAAACCATGCACACCAATTAATCAAACATCAGAATTATCAAGTAGTTTACACATATGCCATATTGAAAGTATAATTGCACATAAGATTCAACTCTATACAATATATATAAGTCATACTAATTTATGCTCAAGACCTAGATCTGTGCACAAGATCTAGATTTATGTACAAGATCTAGGCTAAATTACCTTAAACTTAGGATCAATCAAACAAAATGGGTACAGTATTCAATCAATTATATGATCTAAATGATCAAGATATATGTTGGATTAAATTGAAAATATATGTCTAAGATTGAATGGATAAAGTAGACAAGTGATCTAATAGATAATACTTAAATGATTTATCTAAGATTGATACGAATTATGCTAAGAATATTCAAAGCGATCCAATCATATTAGATGGATATAATCTACTACTGATTAAGATTATATTATTTAGGTTAAATATGTGCATAGGATAAAGATTGCACATTTAGACTAATTTGAATTTAGAAAAGTTAGCTTATTAATATTATAGATTATAATGTAAGTAAATATATTATTTAGTTTTAATTATATCTTAAGAATTTACATAATAGATTAGATGAGTTTTTGAATTCTTAAAATAAGAAAATTATTATTTCATGGGATTTTTAATTTAGCAATTTCTAATCTGTAACTGTACTATTTGATCCAAAAATATATATTTATAAATGTATGTTATAGAAATTATAGAGTTTCAAATTTAGAATTTACTCAATTTATTTTAATATTAAGAATAAAATCATTTAAAAAGTAAATGAAAATATTTGATGAAATTATTATTCCAAAAAGTTTGAAAAAGGGCATTTAATGTTTTCTATTGCTTTGAAGCATAAGTTTGAAAAGATTTAAAAAGATTTTGAATTTGAAATCAAAATTTTTTTGTGACATCTAGCTAGGATAAAAGAGTCTCCATTAGCACTTATAGTCCCACTTTTCTACCCTACCCTAATACTACATTATTAGGGATTGTTTGACTCCATGTGAGATATCGATGGAGAGTTTATGGCTTGGACTATGTTTGATCAATCGTGATCATAGTGGATGACTCATCTAAAACATACTTCAACTAAGGTCTCAAGTGAGATGTACTTCAATGAGGTTTAGTTTGACTTCTAGCTTAGATTTATCTGGACCAGTGTTTGATCAATGATGGATATTTGGACTCTCCTGAAGAGATTTCAAGGAGTATATGTTTGTCCTTTAGATATGGTATTGTAAACCTCATCTGATCATTGAGGTAGTGAACTTGTCTAAACCATATGTCAACAAGTATCACTTCTATTTATCATATTTGAATACACGAATCAATATTTTTAGAATTTGAAATGTATTTATAATCTAACTTTATTTTGGATAAGAAATACTTTATATTCATATAAATGAGAAGGTTATGTTTCAATTTACATTGCATGCCAGTTATATTGAATAACTATTAAGTGTGAATTATTCATGTTTTATGAATTAAATATACTTGTAATAGTAGTATGCTTACCAAATGCGAGTGCGCTAATATATTTTTAATATCTCACATAAGAGAAAAGTAGAAAAGTTAGAAGAATAAAACAAAGTTTTGTTCAATGAGAAGTTTCATTTAGTGTTCCTTATTTGTATTTGAAGGTATAAGAAATGTAATATAAGGAAACACTATTGGTTTTATTTAAGTTCAAATTTCTATGAGTTGCTTGTAGAACCTTAATTGCTCTGTTAATGATAGTTAATCATCTTATGTCATATGAGATTGTAAATTAATATCTCATTCAAATACCCTAAAAATCTGTCACGTCTCTAACCCTATAATAAATATTATGAATTTGAGGGCATGACAACCTCATTGATTGCTGCTTCACCTCTTATTGTGTAATTGGCTCCTACCTCATCTCTTACTACCTCACTTATTCTTTCCTCATCTCTTTCCTCCTGCAATACTTGAGAGGTTTTGTGCTTAAGAAACCAATATTATCAGCATCAATCTCTTCTACAATATATTAGACCTCTAATTACATCCCTCTTAATTCTAAAGACTATAAATTACACTAGGTATTTGGCCTTGTGATTCACCTATTATCATGGCCTCCAACATGACATCCACTACTATGTGTGAACTAACTATCTTCAAAGGTCTTAACTGGTAGTATGTGATAAAAATTTGTCCACCCACCCCAACCCATTGTCTTGGCCATCAAACTAAGTTCGAACAGTGAAAAATGATGGATATCAACATCATCTACGTATGACACTTGAAGCTTAATAGTAAAAAGATCATCACCCCCATCTGAAAGCATCCAACAAAAATATCTAACTTAGTGGATAAACACAAGATATAAATGTGCAGTAAACATGCCTCTTCAATTAAGCTTAAGCAAACACATAATGATTAAGGGACAAAGCTTTAATATTCACACTAAAAGAAGGACATGTCAAGGTGAAGTTCCAACTAAAACAAGTTATATTCTTCATGAGGCCAGTACAAAGTAAAAGAAAAGCCACCATGCTAGGAACATTCACACTAAAAGGCCAAGGCATGGTCATGCTCTAGGTAGAACAGCCTATAGTATTCACAAGGCCAATGCAAGGTAAAAGAAGCTACAACCTGCTTTAGCACTCATAGTAAAAGGCCATGTGAAGGTCATGCTCTAGCTAGCATTCACAATAAAACTAATGACATTAATACTTTCACAAACACATTCATGATCACAAGGCCAATGAAGTGTAAAAGAATTTCCAACAAGCTAAACATATTAACAATAAAAGGTCATGGTAAAAGAATTTCCAACAAAGTAGATAGATTCACAATAAAATGCCACATCAAGGTCAAAGAATTTCCAACAAGCTAGATAGATTCACAATAAAAACGCCATAGCTAGGTAAAATAATTGCCAACAAACTAGACATATTCACAGTAAAAGGCCATGGCATGGTCATGCTCTAGCTAGCGTTTACAGTAAAATGTCATTACTGTTATACTTTAACAAACACATAAAAGACCATCTTCATCCCCATCACTGATTGATAAACACATAAAAGGCTATCTTCATTCTTACCATTGATAAACACATAAAAGGCTAATTCAAGATTCATTGGTCATCAACTTTGCTCAAATTCAAAAAGTAACATTCCAGCATCATTGATATTAAAAAACAAACACACATAAAACTAATCAAACTATTAATGTACTATGCTCTACAGTAAAGAAACATGTTTAAAAAAAAAAACACTTTGAGTCCATTTTTTAATAGCAAATGCAAATTAGAAAAAATAAATGCAACTTAAAAAACCATGGTCATCTAAAAAAGCCCAAAAGCCAACTTTAAATCACATTCTCACATTCAAATAAGAAACCCACATGCAAAATACAATGAAGAACTTAACAAATTAGGGCATTTCCTTTTTTTTTAAAACACCAAACAACATCAAGGAGCTAATTTGCTTGCTTGTGTGAGCAAGGACCACCTGCATTACTTACAAGTTTCATTTAAAATCACCTCTTGTTCTTTAAAAATTGTAACAGAGAGGAATCACATTCTGAACTAAGTCATTCCCACCCCATCTTATTTTTCTCAAAACTCCCAAACCATTTTAATACTTCAATTGGGACTCCAACTTGGTGCATGTTTTTCTGCTTAGTATTCCTTAGTCACAAGCTCCCACAATAAAATCCCAATATTGATTTTTCACCAATGTATGCATATAGGTCAAACTTACCCAAATTGCATCAACTTGGACTCCCAAATTCTCATACAAACCAAAAAAGAAAAAGAAAGAAAGAAAGAAGAAGAAGAAGAAGAAGAAGAAGAAGAAGAAGAAGAAGAAGAAGAAGAAGAAGAAGAAGAAGAAGAAGACTTTAGATGGACTTTTTGAACCTATTTGCCCTTTAAAATTCTCATGTGAAGGACATATGAGGTTGCTCTATCACTAAACTAATTAATCATTAGGAATAAGCATTCAGAGGCACACTTAAGATTATGTACTTATGTGATGATTTTCAGAGATTGGATTTGGAACAACATTGGGGTATCATTGTGAAACTCATTCTAACATTATTTAGTTGCACTAGGGTTGAAGACAAGATCTCCCAAACATGGGTAACATATATTAACTAAGTTGCCTAGTAGATATTATTTGCATAAATGTGGATTTTTAATATATATGTAAAAGATAAACAAATTATAATAAAAATCAGCTGGTAATATGCACACATTGAAAATAGGGGGCACACTATGCAACTCCCTATTTTAGATTTTATCTTTTTTCAATGAGAACCTACTTGAAAGATCACTATAGCATGTGCTATTTTTGAGTTAACCAACTCCATATAGTATGTGTGTATTTTAGTGAAAATAATGAGTTTAAACTATAAAAGCATATGTGGACCAATATTTTAGTGAACCTAACCATAAAAGCAATGACCCAGAAACGGCAAATTATATGGTGGTCTTAAAATTATAGTTAGATGTGTTTTTTATGCAATAACTTCAAGTCAGCCCATATTTAGAAAATCTAGACCATTCACATAATTGACCATGGTTTAAATGACTTACGACCCAAAAATCTCATCCAAAATGGATGAAATTAAATGGATGAGATTTGTTGGTCAGAGATCATGTAAACTACGGATAATGATTTGAATGGTTTAGATCTTCTATAGTTATAATCCTACACACACAAGGGGCTTCTAACCTACAACAAGTTCTCTATAAGTCAATAGCAGCATAAAAACTACTTGGAGATAAAATATCTTAAGACACAAATAAGGGTGCTGCTTTAATTTTGGTTTTTGAGTCTTTTCATCATCCCTAAGTCAATTTGACAGAAAAACCCTTAATCCTCAATTTCCCAGATAACCTTTTTCTAAATGTCCAGCTCTTACCTCATTCTTCTCCTTCTCTCGTTCTTTCCTTCTTCCCAACCAAAGTAAAGAATAGAAACAAAAAATAGGGAATGGAGACTCTATGTTTCCTAATAGGATTCAACTCCATTTACCACTAAGCTCCTAAAACACATCTTTTTGAGGTAATGAAGAAAGCCATAAAGTGCTAACTCCTCTCTCTTTCTCTTCCTTAGTTTCCTTTCTTCTTCTCCAAACCTAGAAACCCTACAAACAAAGCTATAAATCCATATCTTCAAATGCCTGAAATCCTCTATGTGTCCTTTCTTCTTCCCCTACCCATCCACAAATGTAGCCTTTTCTTTTTTTGATGAAACTAGAACTAAAGCCCCAAATCAAAGTTTTGAAGCATCCAAATGACATCTATTTAC